>CM062812.1:713382401-714804730 GCA_031772625.1 Pinus tabuliformis | reverse complement strand
TAACTACATGTCATGAATGCATATCTATTCAATGTTTCCTTAACTTCATCAAAGAATCATCAAGAAGGCTCAATGCGCACTCAAACTAGCTTCAAAAACACTTGTTAGCCCATGCATTCACATAACCATTCAATAACTTATCGAATCATGAATAAGATCCATAACAAGAGCACATCATTTAATCGGGCCTATAACCAACATATAACCAAAATGAGTTTATGACAAACCAGTCATAAAATCAAAATAATAACCAGTACATGTGCTCAATGATCTCAATAAGAAAATAACGCATATTAACATATGTGAATGCCAACCAAGTCAAGGACTTCCATGTACCACCCGACCATATATTGGGATGAACCAAATCTCTCTTTTAGAAAATCAACCACATGTCATATGCCAAGCATGAATGTGGGCTCTCATAGGATAATTCAAACAAAATCAACCAGGGCTTCTAGAGGCCAAACCACATCAACCCTCAACCACAGTGATTTTGCCTAAACCGGTTGAGAAATCATTAACACCAAACAAGCTTGGATGCCTCCAAATTTCTTCACCATACCTAGAGGAATTTACTTGTCTCCACCCATCCTTCAAGAGTTCCAGGAGAAATCCCATCTCCGCCCTTGACCCTTAGGAATTTCCTAATACCACCTCAACAAGATTTAAACTCTACTGACCATCCAAAGCTTAAACTAAAAAGAGAAACCAACAACACCATTCCTATCTAGGAAATGGCAAGGGAAGGATGAAAACCACTGTCAATCCAGGAAAATCCCATGCCAATGACAACAAAGTAACCAAATGCATGTACCATGCATCTAAATCTCAATAATGAAATCACACATGAAACCTATTACCTGCAATGCCTTCCTATTGTAGCTACTCTTCCAACCTTCTATCTCACTACCTATGAATTCCTTTGCTTTTTTTCTTGTTTTTGCTCAAGTGTTTCCTCTTCTCTTCTCTTAGAGATCTATTTCTAAAAGTTATCTAAAGCTGTCAATTGTTTTTCAAGTGCATTTTTATCGTTGATGTCTAGTGTCTCATCCTTTCCTTTTTCTCTTTTTATTCATTTTCCCTTGCATGCATATTTGTGTCTCTTCATCTTCCTTTTCCAATTCCTTTGCCAATTTCCATAGCCATTAATAAACCACAAGTGATGCACAATATAGTGTTTTCCCCTCCATTCAACTTGAAATATGTGTCCCATGACCTTGGTCTTATTTGATTCACATGGAAAATCAACTTGGGGTTGTTACAAACCCCTCCCCCTTGGGGGAACACCATCCTCAGTGTTTTATGACACTTATGAATAGAAAAAAATACTGCTTATGGAGCTTTATAACACAACTCAATGTAGTATTTACAATAACAACTATTGAAACATGACAAATATGAAAAACATATCTCTTATTGGAGCTTTATAAGCAAAAATTGACGTGGTATTTACAATGACACACACACACATATCAAAAACTCATTTGCTTCAACCAAAAAATAATGAAGGATATAATTCCCGAATCTGATCAACCATCTCCCATGCAACTTCATTGAGCCCAAAGTGTTTCCGCTACACTTTAACCTTCTCTATTTCTCGGTTCCATAACATGAGTTGTTTCAACTGCAATATGCATTGTGGCTATGGCTGGAACTCTCCCTCTGATTCCACCTACAATACAAACAAATCAATCACATGATCAACATCTTACACATATCTCTTAAGAAATGAAACATGGAAAACTTCATGGACTTTCATTGTTGGTGGCGGTGCAAGTTTGTATGCCACTGGTCCAATCCTCTTAAGGATCTCAAAAGGATCACAATAACAAGGTGTCAACTTGGCACATGACCCAATCCTCAAGGAGCTCCTCTTGGGTTTGATGCGTATGTACACATGCTCCCCAACCTCAAACTCCTTGAATTCTTTATGTTGATCTGCATAACTCTTCTGCATGTCTTGTGTTTCCTTTAAATTCCCTTTAATAACCTGCATTTCCTAGTCCATCTCAACCAATATATCTAGTCCATGTAGTACCCTGTTCACTAGGTCACTCAAGATGATAGGAGTATTACAACTCCTCCCATAGAGAGCCTCAAATTGACTCATCTTCAAGAATTCCTGATACCCATTGTTATATACAAACTCTGCCAATGGAAGATACTCCTCCCACTTCCTATGTTGCTGCATGACATCCATCCTCAACATATCCTCAAGAATCCTATTAACCCTCTCTTTTTATCCTTCCTTTTGTGGATTATAAGTTGTATAGAAAGCTAAATTTGTCCCCAAGACTGCAAATAACTCCTTCCAAAACCTGGAAGTAAACTTGGCATCTCTATCCAATATAATATTCTTGGGAACTTCATGCAACCTCATTATCTCCTTAATGAAGATCTAAGCTACCTCACTAGCTGAATTAGTAGACTTCACTGCAATAAAGTGAGCTACCTTTCTCAACCTATCAACCACAACCATGATGGAATCATGCTGCCTCGATGTCCTCAAAAATCCTATAATGAAGTCCATGGAAATGACCTTCCATTACCATTCTAGAATTAGAATAGGCTAAAATACACTAGTTGAAAGCTTGCATTCAACTTTCACCTGTTGATAGCCCAAACACCTTGAAATAAATTCAACCACCTCTTTCTTCAGATTCGACCAATAATATAACTTCTTAACAACTGTTAAGGTATTCTAGTATCCCAGGTGGCCTAAATATGACTTGACATGAAACTCTCTCAATATAATCTTCTTCAAATCATTGTTATCTGGCACATAAATCATGTTCTTGAATTTGACCAAGCTATTTGTTGTGAGGTGATACTCCTCATTATTATCACCTTCACCTTTCTATTGCAACCTCTACTTCAACTGCCAGTACTTCTCATCATGCTTCCATGCATGTAATATCTTCTCTTGTAAATCTATCCCATAATAGCTCATAGTTGAAATATGATTCACTTACACTCCCCTAATGAGAACATCCACATCCCGATTCTCCTTGCCTTTAATATACTTGATCTCGAAGTAAAACTCACTAAGAGTAGCCAATCATCTAGCTTGCCTTGCATTCAATTGGGTTGGTCAAATAAGTATCTCAGTCCATTATGATCACTCATCAAGACAAAACTCTTGCCAAAAAGATAATGTCTCCACATCTTCAATGCATGAATGATGGCTACAACTCAAGATCATGAGTCACATAGTTTTGCTCATGCTCATTCAACTTCCTTCATTCATAACAAACCATCCTCCCTTTCTTCATCAAGACTACACCAAGTTCTTCCTTGCATGCATGTATACAAACAACAAACTCCTTATCAAGATCAACAATCTTTAAAACTGAAGCATTGGTAAGCAAATTCTTCAACTGATCAAAACTAGTTGCACACTGAGTAGTACATGTAAAATTATTCTGTTTCCTCTGCAAATATGTGATAAGATAGTAAATATTAGAGAAGTTCACGATGAAGATCCTGTAATAAGCTGCTAGTCCCATTAATGATCTAACTTCATCCACATTCCTTGGATATGGCCACTCCATGGTAGCCTTAATATTTTCCAGATCTATTGCTATCCCTTCCTTGGAAACAACATGTCCCAAGAAATGAATCTGAGACTGAAAGAAACTACATTTGATGAGATTGGCATATAACTGATGCTCTCTAAACAATATCAATACTACTACCAAGTGCTTTGCACGCTCCTCCTCATTCTTTGAATATACCAATATATCATCAACAAATATTATCACAAACTTGTCTAGATAAGGGTGCAATACATTGTTCATCAAACACATGAAGGTGGATGGATAATTGGTAAGAACAAAAGGAACCACCAAAAATCATAGTTCCCATACCTTGTATGGAATGTAGTCTTGTATATGTCTTCTTATTTGATGAATTTGATGATATCCTGATCTCATATCAATCTTGGAAAATACTGTAGCTCCCTTCAACTGATCAAACAAATCATCAATCTGCGATAATGGATAATTGTTCTTAATAGTCACCTTGTTCAGATGCCTGTCATCAATGCACAATCTAAGAGTACCATCCTTCTCCCTTAAAAACACTGGTGCACCCCAAGGTGACACACTTGTCCTTATGTATCCCTTATCAAACATCTCTTTACGCTGCAACTTCAATTCCACCAACTCGGGCGTGCTCATGATCCTATAAGGTGCCTTAGATGTTGGTGCTTCTCCCGAAATAAAATCAATAAATAAATCGACCTCCTTGTGAGGCGATAACTCTAGAATCTCTGCAAGAAACACATCATGAAACTGCTACAAAACGGGATACTTCCTTAAGACTTCATCTCCCTGCCCTTTATCACTAGAAACATATACTACAAATAATAAACATCCTTTCCTGTGGCAGTGCTTATCTTGCATAGTTTTAATCATTCTTACTGATGTAGGCTTCTTCTTTACCTACAAGACTCTCTTTTCTCTATTATCATCCATGCACTCAATGGCCTTGTCATAACAATCCACCTTGTTCTTGTGAATGAACAACCAATCCATTCCAAAAAGCATGTTGTATGATCCCAAAAGAATCAAATTTAGATGTGTTGATATAGGCATACCATTAAGCTCAAATGAACAAGAATTCACCCAATGATGAACTCTTCTCTTAGTCGTTGTAGCTAGCTGCACGAACCAAGATTCTACATTCACTTGCTTATTTAATCGACAATGATCCACCATGTCAGGACTCATATAGCAATAATTAGATCCAGGATCAATCAAAATTGAAAAAACTTGATCACAAATCTTACCTTCCATATCGATAATAAATGCCCAATGATTTGTTTTCTTGTTATCAACTATTGCATAGATTCAGGGGATACTTTAGCCTACATCTCCAACTATATGTGCCTCATGAGCACTTTAAATCCAAGGCCTACCACATTGATGTGAAGGAAAATCCCTCCTGCAATGATCTCCAACACGAGTCCAATACCTCAAATTCTTCCTGCCATCACCTTACTTTGTTACTCAGGCTAGGACCCATGTCCTCTCTCAGCTGCATTGAACTTCTTACTAGGTGCCACATTCTCCTTGTCACCTATATTCTGAAATCTTCCTCGCTTCTTAGGTGATTTCCTTTAGTCTTCTCATTACCTTTCCAGTCCCACTTGAACTTAGGCTTGCACTTTGACTGCTCATAACAATACTTCAGCTTCCTGATGGCTTCCTCCAATTACCAAGGCTCATCAAACTCAATCCTGTCTTTGAATGCTACTAGAAGCCCACTGATGAACCTTTGGATCTTTGCTTTTTCATCCTTGAGATAAGGAACATATCTCAATAGCTCTAGAAATTTGGTTGTGTACTTTTCATTTGTCATGGAACCCAACCTAAGCTGGTATAAGTCCTTGGTCTTCCCATCATAATATATCTCAGATAGGCACTTATTCTTAGGGAGTCTTTCAAACTCATCCCAAATCAACTTCTCTTCTCTGATGCCTCTAATGCGCTTAACATCATCCCACCAGATATATTATTTTCCCTTGATACCAAAGGTGGCTATCTTGGATTTCATGTTCTCTAAGTAATCATACAACTTGAAGAATTTATTCATCCCAAGAAACCATGCTTTTTCTTCTTTTGATTTATTCATTTCCCCATCAAAAGTAGGAGACTTGGATTTCTTGAACTCTTTTGGAAAATATCCCCTCTCACTCCTACTATAAGGATGTTGGCAGTGATGGCAGTGATGTCTCTCAGAACCAGGGCTATAATAAAATCAATGAATGATAGCCCTTCTTCCAGGCGTATCCAAGGATCTAACACCTCTTACTGTATCATCGATGCCCATCATGTACCCTTTTCGAGACCTGCTTCCATCTACACCATTATTATTTTCTTCCCATCCATGACTAATCCCCAACTGGCCCTGCTTCTATAAATGTGAAAGGCTCTGGAGGATGACTGCATGAACCTCATCTTGCTTTTATTGAGCTCTAGAAATAATTTCTTGTGCCTCAATCAACTTTTCATTATCTTCCTTGAAACTCACAATTTTTGGCTTCAAACTTTTCAATGTGTCTTCCAAACCAGGAAAATGTCCCTCTCCTTGCTGCTCAATTGATCTCTCCCATCCTACCAATTCTCTTCATGCCTATACAGAGAGTCATATGAATTGTACTCAATTATTCCACTCTTCATATCTTGGCCTCCTAATTCCTACAATATGCCATTGTTTTATATGTAAAACATAATCAAAATCATAGCTCAAGGTATCTCAAGGGAGGTTATTGCATCTACATAGGTAAATCCAAATTAGCAAGATACAAAATCACAAACATACCAACTTATACATGGACACCATAATCATAAAAAGAAATAATCAACATGCATGCATGACAAACACATGGACAACTGACATGCATACATAACAATCTACATTTACCTTGAGGTCCAGTGCTTCAACCTCACTCTGATACCAATCTCTAACCATCCCATCCCACATTTACCCACTTTTACAAGCTCTCTAGTGTAAACATGAGCTAAGAGTTACTATGACATGACCCAACATTCAAGTTCTAGTTAGGGAAGTGGGGTCTACTAACTAGAAACTTACTGAAACCTATTAGGGACACTAGATTACCTAGGTGTCAAATAATAACCACTGGTGGTCATACCCTAACTTGGAACTTATTTTTAACTAAGCTCACAACCCATATGCACACATATCACGCTGTGAGTGCCGTTGGAAAGCTCCAGCCACACACACAAGCCTCACTTCGTTTGGTTGCAGCCAAAATTTCCCAGTTCCATTCATGTAGCTGCGAAATCAGTGCCACATTTTCAGGGCTAGCCTACAATCAACTACCCATAACAACCCAAAACTTTCCAGAGTCAAGTCTAAGGTGATTAAAAGACTATATGATGAGTACTAAGGCTAGATCTTGCTCAGAAGTTTTTGAACACATGAGAAACATTTTGTCAAACCCATGGTAAACATAGTAACTATAGGTTATAAATGCATATATGTTCAATGTCTCCTTAAATTCATCAAGGAATCATCAAGAAGGCTCAATGCCCACTCAAAATAGCTACACCAACACTTGTTAGCCCATGCGTTCACATAACCATTCAATAACTTATTAAATCATGAATAAGATCCATAAAAAGAGCACATCATTTAACTAGGCATATAACCAACATATAACGAGAATAAAACTATGAAAAACTAGTCATAAAATCAACATAATAACCAGTACATGTGCTCATTGATCAAAATAATAAATAACATATGCAAATGCCAACCAAGTTAGGGACTTCCACATACCACTCAACTGTAGATTGGGATGAACCAAATATCTCTTTCATCAAATCGCCCTCGTGCAATATTCCAAGCATGAATGTGGGTGTTGAAAATAGCAACAAGAAATGCTAAATATAGAAGTACTAAAAATAGCATTGCTATAAATAGCATTTCGGGATACATTCCAATTTTAGTTAGTCCCTAAACTAAAATTGAGAATTAAAATTCGAATTTGATCTTAGCAGCTGTTTGAAAATTAATTAATTAATTCATCTCAAGTTAATTAGTTGGAGAAAATCAAACGTGAAGTCTATGTGAAGACATGAAACAATTTCCTCTTTGATTGAGGAAGTTATCCCTTGATTAAGGAGATCATGATGAGTTGTACTTTGATTTGTAATTAGTTAGCTCAGTTAACTGAATTAAGTCTAGTTATATTAGTTCCAATAGTTTTTTGAACTGATTGTGAGTTCAGTTAGTTAATGCATGCATGCATGTAACTACTGCACTTCAGATAACTGAATATTCTCTCATAAATAACTCGTGCATGTCAGTTCAGTCAGAGACCCAATTGAGATCAGATGATGGGACATTGTACTATCAGTTGCAGGAATATTCCATTGAGGATATCTCTTGCATGTAGAAGGAATTCATTCCTTGGAGATTGCGCAATTACTTCTGAGTTTTGGTGATTTGTGCGAGAGGTGAATTCACACAAGTGGTAGCCAGAGGACCTAGGAGAAACTGTGCAAGAAAATAGAAGGCTTGGAGGACTGAGGGAAGGCATATGTTGTGTCTATTCAGTCTATGAGCAACATTGAGGGATTGTACTGAGAGCTAGATAGCTTGTGAGCTAAAGATTTGTGTAATGCAGAGATATTTCCACTTGTATGATAATTCAGAGATCGGGGTTTTTAGCTGAGGCTTTCCCCAGAGTATTCTTCTGTGTTCATGTGTGATTGATTTTTCATCCTCTGTTATATGTGTTCTATTTGATCTCGCTCAAAATCGATTAAGCTTCCGCAAGTTTGTTTGTAGAAGTAGATCAAGTATTTTGCTTTAGTATATTGCATTATCAGGTGATCTACAGTGGGAAATTCTACAGCAGGATCTCGTGGGATAAATCAAACAAAACCAACCAAGGCTTCCAGAGCCCAAATCACCTCAACACTCAACCACAGTGATTTCACCTAAATCAGTCCAAAGACAACTAACACCAAACAAGGTTGGATGCCTCCAACTTTCTTCACCATACCTAGAGGAATTTTCCTGTCTCCACCCATCTGTCAAGATTTCTAGGAGAAAGCCCATCTCCACCGTTGAACCTGGGAATTTCCTGAGACCACCTCACCCGGATCCAAAGTCTACCAAGTATAAAAAGCTTAAACCAAAACAAGAAGCCCACAACACCATGGCTATCCAGGAAATGAAAAGGCAAGGCTGAAAACCACTATCAATCCAAGTAAATCCCATGCCAATGACAATAAAGTAACCAAATGACCAAATGCATGTAGCATGCATCCAAATCTCAACAATGAAATCACACATATAACCTGTTACTGCAATGTCTTCTTGCTGTAGCTACTCTTACAACTTTCTCTTTCACTACCCACAAATTCCTTTGTTTGCTTGTGCCTAAGTGCTTCCTCTTCTCTTCTCTTAGAGATTTATTTCTAAAAGTGATAAAAATTCGTTAATTGTTTCTCAAGTTCCTTTTTATCATTGATGTCTAGTGTCTCTTCCTTTCATTTTTCTCCTTTTATTCATTTTTCTTTATTTTCCCTTGCATGCATATTTGTCCTCTTCATCCTCCTTTTCTCCTATTGTCATTTATTTCTTATATTAAATTTCCATTTATTGCCTCTTTTCATTTTCCAATGCTTTTTCCAATTTCCATATCCATTAATAAACCATAAGTGGTGCCCTATAATGTTTGCCCCTCCATTTAGCTTGGAATTCATGTCCCATGACATTGGTCTTATTTTATTTACATGGAAAATCAACCTAAGGTTGTTATAGTAGACCAAATAGGACCTTGATCATATAATTACCCTCATGGACTTCATCTTCGTAATGTAAACCAATTAAATGGGAAATAAATCATCATTGCTAAAATGTATTATGTTATGTGCTTGTCTGATCAATGGACAATATGGTCTATATGACTTTATTTATGATGTGAAGTAGTAGATTTGGCTAAAATGGCTATATAATACTCATATGCCCCATAATAAATATTTGATACACTACTTTGTTACACCTTTCATGTTATGGACATGAAGTAAATGACACATTAAGCATAGTGCCAAAGGACTTATAGTTGTAGCCATGCCTAGTGTCCATGGTTTGTCATTAGATAGATTTTATAAGCTCTAGGCTAGTTGAAGTAATTAGAGGGACTTGTGAATAACATGGACGTTAGAGGCATGAACAAAGCCTTGATTTCAAAATGGGAGACTCAAGAGAAAGAGTCTTCTTAGAACATCTGATGGAAAACATTAAAGAGTTCACTGAATAACTCTAGAATTTTTGTAGGTCAACTGAAGGTTTAAAACAACCATAATGTACATTAGTTTGGGCTACTAATCAATTGTGAGGTCCTTGGTCTGAGAGAGAGGAAAATCAAGGTTTGATTCTTGTGTTTTGACTTAAGAGAAATTCGGGGATAGAGTTTTTCACACAACATTCTATGAGAATTTGGGTTTGGAGGCCTTGGCCTTAGCCTTGATCACGTGGCCAACACAAGGGATGTGACCCAAATCCAGTTGGAAGGGGACTTGTTGGAATACCAAAATCTAGGGAGAATGGAATGGATGCCATTTGGAAGGAACTCCAATATGGCACATTTTGGTTAATAGAAGTCTCTTGACAACAAAATTCTTGGTTACCGAGCACGTAAATTAACAACACTAGATACTAGAGAACTAAATATTTTTGAAGAATTATTTCATGTTGATGTTAGAAATGATGATGTGGAAGTCATAGATGGAGGGCATGTGTCAGCTATATATGGAATTTTAGGACCACAAAAGGTACAAAATCAAGTGCCATGTGTCAATGGACATGTGAGTAATTTCCATGTGTTAGAGGACACATCAACACTCACCCATTTCAAACAATGATTAGGTGTCAAAGAATCAGGTAGCATGCTGAGATAACACACCATCATGTTGACATATCAAGATGCCAACATGTCAACCTATTGGCACATCGGGATAAAAATACATGAAGAAATGCCATTGCACTCTTTATAGGAATCCTGATATGGCAGGGCTTTGGTATGATGTGTTATTAATAAACATGGACCAGTGTTGGAATTTCACATGGCTAGGGGATGCCATGTGTCAACCATGTGGCAGGTACATATACTAATGTGACCCTTAAGGGGTAAATATTTAAATGGGCATAACTCCATGCCCATGGCTCATAATTAGATGAAATTTATATCGTTGGAAATCTCCTGATGAGTAGAAGACAACGATGGTATCAGAAACATGATTTGAGATGATATTGGAAAGAGGAAATTTAATAACCCGATATTAATAAGAACCCTTGAAGGTTGAGTCTAGGTACACCCCATAACCCTAATATGACATTAATGGGTTGGGTGACAGTACAATGTGGTATTAGATATGTGGTTCAAACACTATGCCTAGAGGGCTAGAAATACACCACATGAATAATTTTGGACCTTTGTTCCAAAGAGATAGAGGTTCAACATTAAGCACGGAGGGTGAGAGATGTATCATGAGGATGAAAGTAGAGTTCTCACATAGGGTAATCTCTACTACAAAGTAGTACCAAAGTGGCTTATAGAGGTACCATTATACTAAAAGGTGGTATCTACTACTATTCCACTATAAAGTGGTCAAAGAAAAGGTTCAAAACTGGACTTGGGTGGGCCAAGAAGAGAAACTACAAAAGTGGAGTTTCCAAAGTAGAGTAGAGTTTATAAATCAAGGACTACAATAGTAAGGATATACAACATGGAACTAGGATCATTGGGTACAACAGGATGGTTGTATAGACCCAAGCCTTTGATATGTACATAATGGATTTGAGACAAGAGCAACATATCTTTGTTAAGAGATTGAGGAAGGTTCGGTGAAGATGCAATGAATGAAGAGATTCATTAGAATGTTGATTGTCAAAGTTAAGGAAGACATGGTTAGGATGGTGACTAGACATCCCTTGAATAACTGAATAAGTGATAACTAGAAAATCACATGGCCAAGTGAGACAAATATGATTATGAGTCTAAAATTTCTCAACTTATTCTTATTATTTTGATGCTTTATTATATCTTGAAAGGGTTGTAATATGCCAATAAATAATAGCACAGGCATGATGCAATGGAAAGGGATTGAATAACTAGATTGAACATGCAATAATAGGCATGAGGATACTTGGATGTTAAATGCATACATATATTCCATGGTGCATATAAATAATTATTGAACATACATGTGATATGCTTGTGGACTCAAAATAATATGGTACCCTAAGATGATTATGATGACTAACCATGGAATGATAAACATTTAACCATGAACATGTTGGATGTATGGATAGAGAAATAGATGAGGATGTTGCACAGAGTCCTTGTGGGGACAAGACTAGGGATAATAAAGTATTGATCAAGAGTTTGGTGAAGAGGTGTAAGAACCCTCCCTGAGACACTATTTGATTTGATAGCATCCAAGAACTGCCAAAAACCAAGAAGATATGGTTTGGTATGTTCAACATATTGAGTTGGATTTGGGTAAGAGATCCCCTCTTGAAAATCTAAAATTTTCAATGATATGAATGCATATATGGAGAGCAAACCAAGAGTTGTAAGACACACCCAACCCCCTAATGTAATACTATCATTGCAGGGAATAATTAGACCTGACCTTAAAGGAGTATTAAAAATATGGGGTTATCCAAAAATCCTCTCTCATTCATCACCTTAAATCATAATTCTAATACTACCATTGTCTTCAGTGAGTTGAGATCTTTCGAATGAGATAAATTTAACCTCATTATGAGCTTTAGGCACAAAGTTATGCCCCTTTGAAGGGCCACTTCATCATTGTCCTTACAATAATGTGGCTATCACATGGTAACACTTAGCCATGTGTACCAGATAACACAACTAAGTTTGACCTCTTAATTATTGAATATACAACTCATATCATTCTCATTTAACATGGATGAAAGGATCCCATTTCACACAAAATTTCATATTCATAGAGGAATGCATTTCAACAATCAAGAAAACCATGTTAAGTTGACAACTAAAAGGGGTGTGAACATTGAGGATGATGTTCCCTTAAGGAGGAGGGGATTGTAATATCCATAACAGATAACCCCCATTGAAATTGTAATTATAATTAATTATGTTATTAATCCCTCAATGGGCATGTAAATATAAATGGGAAAAAATAGAATAATTCTAATTATAATATTATGCCGATCAATGAAGAGGTGGAGCCTTGATATAGAATATGTGAGGTCTTGAAGACGAGGGAAGCCAACGAAGGGTAATTGGAGAATTAATAGTTACCGATTGATTATTGGTTGAGACAAATATTCATAAGGAGTAGGGTTATCAACCTTTCCCAAACAAGATATCTAATGGGAAGGTGCAACAATAATTGCAGCAGTTATGAGAGGAGTGAGAAACAGTACCATAAATTCTCAAGGGTATGGGTAGCATACCAATGACTTGTATGGGTATACCAAAGAAGAAACCCAAGGAAGGTTGACCCAGGGAAAATAGAGAATAAGGGGGGAAAGAGAGAGTCACTCATGCATGAGGGAAGAGAAGAGTAGAGCACAATGTGAAGAGAAGAGAGACAAGAGTCAGAATATTGTGTGGGAACCAAAAGGAAGAACAGTGTGCATGATTTTTGTTTTGCCTAATTTTGGTGGTGATGATGGAGGAAAGTCTTAAACTAAGAAAGAGTGTTGAATGGAATCATTGAGGATTATCTATGTTATGTCTGAAGATGCCAAAAGGAAGTGCCAATGGACTCTTTACTGAGTGAAGGGATCCTTTCATGTTGTGTGCGCTTGGAAAGGCCATCTACTAAGAAAAATGTTGAAATCCATGCACTTGAGAACCCAAGAGAGGCATCGAAGAACTCTTGGCTAAGTGAAGTGGTCTCCTTGTGTTGTGAAAGCTCCATTATGACCAAATTGGGAATGAGATCAGGCCCTATCTCTATAGGTTGAAACACCTCCAAGTGGATGAAGTAGAGTGGCCCTCATCCTTACATCACTAGTAGCCTAGGATATGTTTCCCTTGGGGTGCTTCCTGTGTAGTGTCGGTGAGAAACCATCCATAAAAAATAGTTAGAACTTCGAGCTTGGTGATGTTAAAGGAACTGATGAGTTAATTTGATAAAGGATAATGGCGTTCATGATTTCACCCTATAATATTGAGAACAAATTCCCTCATGGCTCCTTTATCTAGCTGGGGGGTGGCTAACTACAAGAAATATTGCAATGCAACTTAGCCTATAGTGGGGTGGAACATGGCTCAATATTCATCATTTGCAATCAACATTATAGGAGCTTGATTAGATAAATACTTGCATGGAATTCATATCTATAATGTAAACCATGTTAATGATAAATAAATGATCATTGGAAGAATGCATTGTGTTATGTGCTTATCTTCTTAATGGATAATATGGTCTATATGGTATCTATTTATGATGTGAAGGAGTAGATTCGGTTGATATTTTTGTATAATTCTCATATGCCCCATAAATAATCTTTAATGCACTTCTATGTTATACCTTTCATGTTATGGACATGAAGTAAATGTCACAATAAACACGGAGCTGAAGGACTTTTATCCTTAGCCATGGCTAGTGTCCATGGTATGCCATTAGATAAAATAGAGAAGCTCTAGGCTAGCTGAAGTAATCGAAAGGTATTGTGAATGATGTGGATGCTATGAGGCATGACAAAAAACCTTGATTTCAAAAATAAGGACTCAAGGAAAAGAGCCTTCTCAGAACATTTGATGGAAAACATTAAAGAGTTCACCAAATAACTCTGAAGTTTTTGGAGGCCAGTTGAAGGTTTAAAACAACCATAATGTACAATGGTTTGGGATGCTGATAAGTTGTGAGGCCCATGGTTTTGGAGAGAGGAAAGTTAGGGTTTTATTCTTGTGTTTTAGCCAAATATTAATTTGGGTACATAGTCCTTTATGTAGCACTTTATGAGAATTTGTTGTTTGGAGACCTTGACCTTAGCCCTAGATCACATGGATTATCTAAGAAATAGGACCTAGAGCCTGTGAAATGGGGGTTTACTAGAATACTAGAACCCTAGGAGAATGAAATAAATTATGTTTGGAATAAACTCTAGTATGGCATGTTTCGATCGATGGACTTAAGTTGACAACACAATTGCAGGTTACCGAGAACATTAGCTAACATTGGAGAATTAGATATTATTGAATAAAAATGTCATGATGACATCATAAATCATAATGTAGTAGTGTCAGGTGGAGGACATGTGTCAGCGATATATGGAATTTTAAGACCATAAATGGTATGAAAACAAGTGTCGTGTTTTAGAGGACACATCATTAATTGCTACATGTTAGAGGACACATCAACATTTGCCATGTATCAAACAATGATTGAGCATCAACGAACGAGGTGGCATGTTATGATATCAGTCCAACATGTCATAATATATGAATACCGACATATTAGCACATCGACATATCGACACATCGAAATACTGGAATACCTGAAGAATTGAAAATTCACTCTTTATAAAAATCCTAGTATGGTGAGGTGAAGTATGATGCATTGTGAGTAGATGTGGACCAATGAGGGAGTGCCATATAGCTAATGGCTTCCACGTGTTAGCCATGTGGTAAGTATGAATATTAATTGGACCTTAAGGGGTAAATATTTAAATGGGCATAGATTTGTGCCCAAATCTCAAAAATTATGAAATTTATATCATTGGAAAGCTCTTGATGAGTAGAATATTATGGCGGTATCAAAAATATGACTTGAGATTATAGAGGAAAGAGGAAAATTTGATAACCCATTATTCATAATAAACCTTAAAGCTGAGGTTTATTTATGCCCCACAACCTAATACAACATTAGGGGGTTAGGTGATGTTACACTCTACTCTACCAAGCCTTCCATCCATGGAGTCCATAACTAGTTGCTTCTCATCCAACATTACTAAAGTTTATTTTTGGATTCATTTATATCAAGCAAAAATCAACTCAACAACATTTTCAAGTGTCAATATATGTCAAAAATGTACATTTATTGGTTGTAGCAACCCTTGGCGTGACATATGTTAGGAACACAGTTGACTACATTAGTCAACACTTCCGAGTTGTTCGAATAACAATGCTCATCTACCAATTCCCTCTCTTCTTATGCTATCTCATCCTAGATTTCCTAAGGGGTGTGCTCATAGTATCGAGTAGTTAAGCTCTCCAACCATTACTGGGCTTAAGAGCTACCCTATTCCTAGTAGTAGGTTGCTCCTCTGTGGCCCCGATCTCATTGACGAGGCATATTAACTTAATCACCTTTCAACCATCCCCAACATGAGCAAGGGAGAAAATTAATACTAAAAATGGAGAGATGATGGTAACTGATAAGCAAAGTGCCCAAGGGAGAAGAAAAATAGGGAAAACCTGAAGAGAGTGGAATGAGTTAAATACTGGAAATGTTAAGAGCATGGTGACACATAGGCAAATATCCTAAGGGAGAAGAAAAACAGGAAGGGCTTGAAGAGAGGGGAAAACATTGGCACTCTATTAAGGCCCAAGTCACATAAAGATCCAAAGGAGGTCATCACAACAAAATCACAATTGATGGAAGAGATAAAGAAGAGGAAGAGATCGAATCTAGTCCAAAAGGCCTAAAGTGGCACCAACTAGACTAGGCTGAACCTTTCCATACCTGGACATAAATCTTGTTTTAATTCTCCTTGCATGTGCCAATCAATTATCCTCTCATGCAAGGTGATATCACTATGTGGGATGAGTGAATTACACCTCTAGAAATAACCAATGCACATGGGGATATATGACTAGATTGGAGCATCTGGTGATATAGGATGGTTTAACATTTCTAACTAGGATTTGAAATATCCACATGATGTCGAACATTAAACCAACTATGGAGTGAAGAGCCTCCACTGACAAAGAGAATTTATGAGATCATATGAAACATTCAAGGGTCGTAATACTTTCATTATTGTCTATGGTGGGGGGCGGGGGCATTGCCATGTCCACCCTTTTGGGTGCTGGATGAGAATGTGGAAATGCCCCTTCATTTGTCGAATTACATAAACCCCATTCTGGGGTCCTTAGTGAGAATGTTATTTGTTGGGAAAATATCATTTATGGTTACATTTTCTTAGTTATTTGACAATATTTTTATTTTTATTTTTCTATGATTCATTTGGTTCACTTATTGTTGAACCCATCTATCTTTATCCTAATAGTTATGTAGTTTTCTTCCCACACTTAATATGTTAGATAAACATTGTGAGTCCACTTTATTTAACAATGTAGGACCCTACACTACATTAGTATATATATTGTCAAGGAAGATTCATGTTTTTTTTCACCTTAGGCATCCTCTCTGTACATGGATGTATATTTTGACCACTCCCAAATTCCTTTTTGTAGCCATTGTTATTATGTGTATTTGTTTATGTATTTTTTCTTTCATGTTAGTTTCATAGTCATGATTCAGTGTCCTACGACTTGGATTTTAATGGGATTCTTCTTCTTCAAATTTATTTTTCTATGTTTTTCTTAAAGTAGTTGAACTCAAGTGCTATAACTTGGTGATTATGAAAAAATATATAGCTTCTTGATCATCGTATTCTAGAATAAAGATGTTTCCTCAAAGGTGCTTGTTACCAAAGAAAAATTGATGTTTGACAATCTATTGAGTCAACTTCATTTTCGAACAAGAAGTTTGTTTTTTTATATATACTTTTTAATCTTGGTGTTCTATAATAATAATGAAAGTAAGAAATTTTCGCTTTATTGAAATACTACTTTCAATTGTTTACATAACCTTTTTTCTAATGGTGATATTTTTACAGAATCTCGCTAGATAGAAAATACTAGTCTCAAGTTGATTAACTTTAGTCATAATATGTTGGCATAAATTTTGCAACAAATGTCATAGGGAAATTTTAGGTTGCAAAGAATTTAATATTTTTAGTTATTTATACCTCCCTCTGTTACATCCTCTCATTATGGTAACTTGTAATTAGTTGAATTAACATTGCTCTTAATGATTTTTCGTAGCACAAAATTACTTTTTAAAAAAAATTGTGCCTATAATGTTGTGACCAAAATGCCTTTCATTTTATGATACCTATGTGCTTGGACAATTCTTTTTAATGATAACCAATAAAATTTGTAAGAATATATCAAGAAAACCTAAGCACGTGATGGGGTGGTGGAAATCTACAGGATTTTCCTTTTAGAAGTAGGTTGACATTCTAAAAATTGGGGCATAACAAGATTTTCACACCACTTAATAACGATGTTTTAGTCTTGGAAGACCTTCAATGAATTCATGCTTCTAGAAGGGAAAAAATAATGGATAGTGCATACATGACAAGTGAGTTTTCTATAAATATGATTTTTTTTTAAGTAAATTTGCAAAGTTTCTTATTGGTTTGACAGGTTTCCTAACCACCAATTCAATACAAGACAAGTGGACTTGAAGTAAATAATATTTGCTAATTTGTTTAGTGGATTCTTACTATACTCTTGTAAGCAATATTTTAGTAGTTGCTCAATGCTAAGTAGATATACATAATTCAAATTATAATTCAAATTATGTGTCATGATAGTTGGTAATCTATTTGTGACATCTCCTTATTGTTTGTTTTATTGGGCATAGCTAATAAAACATTGGGAAAATACTAGTTATTTCAAATCTTTTTTATAGAGTGCTATGTTTATATACCTTGTCCATTTATTGAAATTAACTCTTTAGATGAACTTGCACATTTATGGTCAAGTGACTTGTATCCAAAAGTTGGTGTTGCAAGCATATAAATACACATGCTTGTCATGTATTTATTTGAAGATTTTGTTGCATATGGATCAAACCTTCAACTATATTTGTATTATTGTTTGTCTGTTTACATGTGGGACATTACTACTTGCTTTGTCTTTGTTCTATTGTCTTCGACATTTTAACATCAATTTGAAAGTCTGAAATTGAAAAACATCTCATTTTACATTTGATATATGGTATCCAAGAACTATATTCCACACTTTATTTCTTGCTCTAAATAATTTATTGTATGTCTCATCTATATAGGTTGGAATGTCAAATTTGTATTTAGGCATCGTAGGAGTAAAGATTAATCATCAACAATGCCCATGATTATGCTATTTTTAGTTAATATTTTTCTTAAATATAAGCATTTGTAATTCTAAGTTGCCCACACCAACCCATCCTCGTAAAAATAACAATTTTCTTGAAGCTTTAAGGTATAAACTGCTGCTAGCACATATGCATACTATCAAACACAACCTTGTTTTCATAAAACCATTAAAACATGTACATTGGTATGTAGCTTTGATGCACTTAGCCTTGAAAGAGTTCATTTTTCACTGGACTTCTTTAGAGTAGAGTTTCCTAGATAATGTTCTCATTGAGACACCTCAATTTATGGAGATTATATTTTCTATTAACCATAGAATACTAGTGATTTTAAATCAATAAGCATGATGTCGACTTTATTTATTTATTATAAGATGGTAACTTAGCTTGCCATTAATAGTAGTATACCTGCTTATGTACAAGTGAACTGGTGGTATGCTATTCAAAATATTCACTACTTATAAGACAATTCATTTAATTTTTTTAGTTTTAAAGAAGTGACATGCAAGATGATTGTATGTATTTTGAATATCTACAGACAAGATTTTCTCGCTATATGAAGATCAACCATTAATATAAAACTTAAAAAAAATATTACAAGTTGGATCTTGTATTGTTTTGGGTTTGTGAAAGAAAACAACTTGTTTTTGTTCTTGAGAATTTATATAACATTGAATTAGTGAAGGAAAACAACTTGTTTTTGTTTTTGATAATTTATATAACATTGAATTGAATTATTGTACTGTGCGCTTAGTTTCTAAAATAATTCTTCTTTCAAGTTGCCAACATTGTCACAAACCCAAACTTAAAATTATATTAAATTTTTATATATTTTTCGTGAATATGTTGGACATTCATTTTGTCCCATGTTTTCAAGTCTCTTACTAAATTTGACTGTTGTTGGAATTTTTTGAGAGATTGGCATAAACTACATTTGAAAATTTTGATTATGCGGTGGCTTAACTTTGGATGAGAATTTAGTATAGCATTAGTTTGCCTTAAATAATAATGAATTGGACGAATTATTTTAAGATGGATAAGTTGATAAGGCTATTCTTTTTATGCTGACTCCTTTTATGTTGACTCATGATGAGAGGTTGTAAATCTAGGTTTTTTTTTAATAATGTATAAGGAATGGAACCAATTTCATTTTAATAATTTGTATAAACTCAAAACTAGTTATCATTATTTGTTATATTTATTAGTGTATTTAATTTAAGGGTTTCAAACTTGATACTGGTTAGTTATATATAATAATATTAATGATAACTATAAAATTTACGATGAATATTATCTATGTATTATTATATCATGTATATTAAAATTAAATGTTTAAGTTCATAAGGAAATAAGTTATTGATTCAACTAAAGTAGGTTTAATTGTTTGAAGAAACAATTGATTTTAGATGTCTTATTCATTTTGCAATTGAAAAAGATAGTAGGCATGGTATTTTTATTGGTCTAAATTCCCCCTAAGTCATATGTGATGCTGATTTGAAGGCTTGTGTATGATTTTTTTTGTTTGATGCTACTTATGAGCTTGAATATAGTTATCTTCCACGTTTCTTTGCTTCAAGGCCTTATTTTGTTATAATTATTTATTCGAATGACATAGACTAAATTGTTTGTAACCATCATTTATCATTGGCTTCGAATAAGTATATTATTGACATAGTTTTGAAATTAATAAAGAGAACACCAAAGAAAATGTAATGAATATATTAGAATTTTTAATTTATTTGGACACTACATATATTGGATATTTTGAATGATTGAAACAAAGTTATTGTAGTTTGGATTCCATTATGAAATCAATATTCTTGTTATATTACTCACATTTCTCACTCAATACTACACATTCAAGAGAGGAAACTAATCCTTAATTAAATAGCTCAATTGAAAAATGTTTAAAACAAACCTAAAAGGATACAAAAGTTGTAATGAATTTTCTATCTTAACAATTTGTTAGTTTCTCATTATTATTACTTAGTAAAAATAATCTTGTGATAATGTACCTTATGTATCATTGAGAAAAAATGTTAATTAATTAACTATAAAAATAATTTTAATAACTATTTTTCAATGTTTTAAATAATAATATAATAATATATTACATAATTAAAAAACAATTTTGAAATTTATTATAAATTTATAGTTGAATCCCCTATATATTATTTGTATTTGTATTTGTATTTCAATTTGATTGAAATTTATTAATATTTTAAAGATTAATTATATTTATGATACTTTATTTTTTTCTTATTTTGTTTTTGTAATCAGAGAAATAGACAAATGAGTTAGTTTCATACTTGCATGCCACAAGGTCGATTCTGACCACTACAACTATAATCTTAAAAATCTACAACTTATCTGCCTTTTCATAAACCAAATTACATTCAAGTGAACTAAACCTTCTTTCTCTTAGTTTCTACAATATTTCATTTCATACTTCATTTCAGAGTGATAAACAACAAAATTATACATTTATAAGACTCTTTCATCTTCATTCGTTAATTTTATTATTTAATCATAAAAAAGATTACTTTAATATTGAATTTGAAAAAAGAGGCATTGTCTTTACCCAGGTTTAAATATCACAAAAGTGATTGGTTTATTTCCATAAGGATGGATGATAAATGATAGAGACATCATAGATGTTAAGTGGGCACTGTGTGGTCTAATGTCCCCTCATATTAAAACCACAAGTCGTGTTCCACTTTCTAATGATGAGGGTAGGTTTACAATATTAAGGGCCCCGGATGATTCCTTTGAAAACATTTTCATATCCAAACTCTTAAATACTACAATATAATATATCGTAATGTGTCTCTCTGTAACCAAAACATTAAATGGTAAAATAATTTCAGAATAGTAAGCATGGTTGTTTTCATTTATTTAAAATTTTGAATTATATTTTACACCGATGTGCATAAGCTAATTTGGAAATTAGTTTGGAAAACACATTTGTAGTTTCTCTATAACTCGCCAAAATTATGTTGTTGACATGTCGATGGATCCTTGCAATGTGAATTCCACACACTTGTATTTGTCGCAAATCGACACTATAATACTCTTAATTGATACATGTAATTATCATTCAATATATGATATTCCTCCGTTTGACATTATCTCAATCCATGTTTCTCCATGTCATTGGTGCATTTTGCTAAGAATTTCATCATAATCAAATATCAACATCAAAGGATTGCACATGGATTAGTGTACCACCTTTCCCAACGTTGGATGTTTTGAATGATTAACTGAAAGAGAACACACATATCAATGGAAAAATATAGAAAGGGATGATTGAAATTTCATGTCATATTCATCAAATAATGTTTAATAGAAAGTCAATCCATATGGTTTAGTGGTTGATACTAACTCACAGAGAGATTGATGCGATATATTGTATTTTTAAATATTATAAGCCATAAATATGATCAATTTATACAATAAATTAGATCATATATATTGTATTGGTCAATATTATAAATGAAAACCATAAATATTATCAGTCAATTAAAATAATCAAATCATATAACACAATTAAGACCAATTAATATTTCTGGTGTGGAAATTGATATGGTTTGATATCTTAGCCTCTAACTAAAAATGGAACCCTTATTTTCTTGGTGTGTTTTATCTGTTTATTATGTAGAGATGGCTTTAAAACATGAATACTAAGAAAGATAAAAGATATAATACACAATCCAAACAAAAAAAATTCATGTATTAAGATCTTTGATTTTAGATATGAGATTAAGGATAGTTTCTATTTAGAAAATTCTATAATGTGGTGGTTATAGTTGAAGTCTCGTAAAGTCAACTTTTGGATTTAATGGGTAACACATAATTTGCGGAGGAAGTGTTAATGTAAATAATTATTAATATTGAAAATCATTAATAGGGGATCAATAAAATAGTTTATGTTTTGTTAATAAATGTTTTGAAGAAGATTGTTATCTTGTATGAAACAATTGATGTTTTGGGTGGATGTTCCACCCAAACAACTTCATGTGGTTCTGATGATAGGTGGAGCGTCTACCTAAAATGTCAATCGTTTTATACAAAATGCACAATTTTGTCGAGAAGATGAAAAAACATGAATCTCAACTGTGAAAATTTTTACGTCGAAAATAATTTGTGGTATTGAAAAATGTTTAACTACTTTGGAGTATGATGAATACATGATAATAACTACCCACATGATTAACCATAATGAGTGCACGTGTATCATATGGGTTCACTACTTAGGAAACACCCTACCATGTCCATTCATATTGAATGTTTTGAAATTCATTAAGAATTAAGCAATATATCACTTTGAAATAAGAGGGTGTGATTGATATTTTAATATAGCTATAGATATTGGTATTGGGGTTGTATTAGATTTACCTATGGACATGGATGTGGGCATTTTTTAAGGCTTAAAAAGGAGGGAATCCAAGCCAACCTAACTGTGGCTTCAACAAGAGAAATGAGGTGGGTTTGGAAGATAAAGGACAAAGGAAGCATGATGGAAATTAGTAAGTGAAAATATACAATATTTTTGGACTAACATAATTTAGGGGTATAAATAAAATATGGGGTAAAACATTTCATGAAAAATGGATATCCAGGATATTTAGTGGAAATAGGAGGGTGTATTAATTTAAAATGTGTATTTGGAAAGGTTTCAACATAATATTTGTTGGAGATAGAAAATTATTTAAGGGTATTTTTTATCATCCCATAAATTAACATACTTTTTCATAGATTTACTATGTGTATCTCTTATGATATGTGTGATGTTTGATAAAAGTGTGTCTCAAGCTATTTTCCTAAGTAGTGTGGGATTTCCTTGTGCACCCATTGTTGTAGTACCTACATAACATATTGAATATTTAGTATAGGTGGCATAGGTAGTTAGCATTCCCTGGTTTTTTATTTTATAATATGTTATAATCGAAGTCATTATTTTTTATTATTCTGTAATTTTTTGCTATGCTTTTCGATTTTTCATGGAATTTATCATAAAAAAAATAAATTAAAGTTCAACTTTCCATTAACTAAATAAGGTGTTATAGAAAGGAGCGCTTTGTGCTACTAGTATGCTCAATGGGAAACCCAGCTAGTAGCACAAGTTAAGTATCTTCAGATTACAACATATTTTTCCTAATTTTCACATCAGATAAGCAAAAAGACCTTCCAAAATTGACAAGGAACCTTGAGAAAACAAAGGCATTAAGGCCTTGGTGTGACCAATCATCAGAAAAAAAAAAAAACAAAAAAGTAAAATATGACCATCTTCTAATAGAAAAAAGGACTACCTTATAGTAGCGTTCGACTTGTAGATCCTTTTGAGGCTGCAAATTACATAGACCAAGAGTCACCTAGAGCCATACAGTGTGAATTGTCTAGAGCCACGAGTTGAGAGTCGCTTGCTTGTAATTGCTGAGAGCTACGATTGGAAATTTTCATGTTGACCCATGTCTCAGTGATAGTGTGTTACGCTAGGAGGGTAAGGCTTTGGCAAGCGGTCATTTGAGACCCTATTTCCAATAATTTGAACCACAAAATTACTCATAGAGCTCGCCATCTCTGGTTCTCCCCAACTTGTCGTAGTGTAGACTATGCAATTCATGAGAGGCATATATTTGGTTGAAGCGTACTATAAAGTTATTGTAAACTGACCAACACCCCAAATTACCACAGGCACTACCTCAAGGACTACCAACCAAAGACGAATTTGAGTATAACACTGGACTAGGAAAATCTACAGATGGAGAAGAGACAAAAAAAATTGTGGGAGAGCCAAGCCGTAACAATTAAATGAGTTGGCCACCTGTAACCCTGTTGGGTTGTGTTATATTATTTCCACGACCAGCCCACGTAGTTAATCAGGGGGTTAGAAGGGAGACGGAGCCCCCCCTTCGTTGCGCTGATTGCGTAGCGGGGGGAGTCACAGGGGGTTTGAGGGTTGCAGGTAACCCCACTCTATGGCGTTGCCCCAGAAAATTTTGGTTTTGGACCCTATGTTAGGTTGGGCGGACCTACCTATGGTTTTGTGCATGATTTTCGCACATGGTTTTGGATGCGATAATTTTCGGTCCATGGTGTTGGATGCTTCGACATGTATAAATATGTATTGTAACATTGAAAGGAACATAACGAAAAATCAAGCTGGTATTCCTGGTTTTGGGATCCAAGGGAAAATCTGTGTGTATATGTGTTTTATGTGTTATGCTCTCGCATTGTTTATTTTTTGTGTTATAGGATTTGTATGCAGGTAATTTCTATACGGGGTTAAAACCTACAATCCCTAGAGAGACCATACAATTTTAGAATGGAAATGAGGGCCCAATGTATAGAACAAAGAGATACCATTTCGCCATCATCTTCTGATCCAATAAGCACCATGCATTGGGCTAACAACCCGATGCATTGTGACTGTAATAACCAGAGGAATGATGGTCATTCACAAGCATAACTAACCATAATTGATGGAGGGCATATCTTCTAACAAGGATCCAAGGTATCTCTAGAAGAGAGCGCCTCCACCACCCCATTATACCACCTTTGACCATGCATGCAAAGAGAAATACCTGATAATGATTACTTGCAATTAATATTAAGTGGACCTGACATATGGAGGGATACTTCCACCCAAAACTAAAATATTACCCTGCATGCGAGAATATAATGAAGTGATGCAGCATATAGTCAAGAGTATTGAGGAGGCCAGATGGTTGTAGAGACCATTTGTCCTCATCATGACTGTGACGTTTTTCCATAGTTAACACTCGTCATGGGGGTGTAGCCTTGACTTGCAATAGAGATACAAGAGTGACACAACTATTTAGGGAGAGCTTGAGACCAAGAAACTTCTAGATGTGGGTGATTAGAGTCAAGGGTGAAGTTTGCAAGATGGTTTTCAAGTTTGTTTCCTGAGTGATGAACATGCAAAATTATAGGATCCCCAATGCTCTGAAGCAAAGGGCGACCTTGGAGGTATGCGAGTCAGTGTGCCAACAACTAGATATTTTTTAGATAGGTGAGCCACACTAAAGTTTTCTCAACATAGGGATAACAAGTAGATAATCACCTTATACAAAGAGATGATGATAATTGTGTTTTAATGGAATTGTTTATCCTGTTCCAAAGCCCATAGCTTTGCCTCATTGTTGGTGGTGAAGCTAAGTTTCCTCGCAAAGATGTTGATAATTTTCCCATGCTATCTCTAAAGGCTCCACCATAGTTGGTCGTTGGGTATTGTCATGTGATGCCCCATCAAAAATAAGTTTAATGAATTTTGGGGGAGGGGGGAGCCAGATGGTTGGACTAGTGGGGTGAGGAGAAGGGGGATGACCTAGAGAGCATATGGTCTGAGGAAAATCCCAAGGTGGCTCAAAATGATTCTCTTTGCTAGAGGGCATTCCCAATCCTTTGAGGTCCATTTCATGGAGGCAATGATTTCCTGGAGTTGGGATAGGATACATGACCATACAACCTCTAAAGTTGAGGAGGCATTTTTGAAAACCCGAGAATCCATTTCCTTCCAAATATTCGAGGTGACGAAGCCTAGAATCAAGAGCCACACTTGATTTAGAATAGGCCTACTAAAGGGTGAGTCTTTCCAATTTTCTATCATGTCAAAAATGGACTGATGGACAAGGTTATATATTCTGAATGCTATTTCTGATTACTCCCAAAGCATCAAGGAGAAGCGACGGATGAGGAACGGGTGATTGTGGTCTTCCACTTAATCAAGACATAACTGGTAGTTTGAAGGCCCTTGGAATCCTCCTTTTTACAATTTATCCCAAGTTAAAGTCTTTTTTTTAGAAGTAACCAAAGGAGGAAGGTGAGCTTGGGACAATTCTTAAGTTTCAAAAGATGTTTCCATATATGATTCAGATCAATATGCTGAGCTTGAGTTAATATTTTGCATGCCTCCTTGAGATTGAAAGCGCTTGATGGACTATATCCCCACCTCAATATGTCCTTATCCATCTCAACCATGATGTTTCAAGTAGTTAATACTAACTTCAATACTTGTTGCTCATCCAAGTGGCTCCTTGCATACAGATGTGATAAAATATTCTGTGGACACCAAGTCAAGTTTAAACTATCGGATCCCAATAATGAGATACCAAGAGAGGCCTCTTCATTGAATACAATCTCTGGTGCAGAGGTATTTGATAGAGAGGAAATATTAGGCCATTGGTTCCAAGAATCCTCCCAAATAATGTTTTCATACCATTACGAACCTCCCAAAAAAAGGGTCTTGAATTAATGACTTGTTTCTCCATGCTGCGTTCCATATGTGGGATTCGTAAGGGCCTTATGACATTTTGACCAACTGATGAGAGTGAGTTCCCTATGCATATTTGTTAAAACACATTTTACACCACAAATTTTAGTCAACTTTTAACCATCTCCACCATATTTTCGCACTCAAGGCTTGAATTAAAACCATTCGGTCTCTTTGACCAAGGCCACCAACAACTTTGGGAAGATAGAGCTTATCCCAGCCTACTAGAGTCCATTTCTTCTCTAAGTTAGCTCCACCTCAAAGAAAAGAGCATTGAAGACTACAAGTTTATTAAGGATGGTCTTGGGGGAAACTAAGGATGAGAGAAGGTAGGTGGGCATAGATTGCAATATTGATTTCAAGAAAATGAAACACCTAGCCAATTTTAAGGCTTCAAAGGTAAAGTTGTTGGGTATGTGTCATATTCTTTCCACGACTAGCTGTATGTGTTATATTTTTATTCAGACCCAATAATAGTTGGGCAGACCCAAGGATTGGGGGTGGACCCAAATATTGTGGGCGAACCTACCCATGGTTTTGTGCATGGGTTTTGCACATGGCTTTGGGCATGACGGTTTTTTCCCCATGGTATTTGGTAGATCCAGTTAAGGGAACTACGAATATGTTCTAATCCAGGATTAATAGATTGGGTTTTATGAATGCTTCAGAATATATATATATATATATATATATACCCAAGGATTGAGGGTGGACCCAAAGATTGTGGGTGAACCTACCCATGGTTTTGTGCATGCACATGGCTTTAGGCATGACGATTTTTCCCCATGGTATTTGGTAGATCCCATAATATATATATATATATATATATATATATATATATATCTATATATATCTATATATATCTATCTATATATATATCTATATATATATATATATATATATATATATATATATATATATATATATATATATATATATATATATATATATATATATATATCTATCTATATCTATATATATATATATATATATATATATATATATATATATATATATATATATATATATATATATATATATATATATATATATATATATATATATATATATACCCAAGGATTGAGGGTGGACCCAAAGATTGTGGGTGAACCTACCCATGGTTTTGTGCATGCACATGGATTTAGGCATGACGATTTTTCCCCATGGTATTTGTAGATCCCATCAAGGGAACTACGAATATGTTCTAATCCAGGGTTAATGAATTGGGTTTTATGAATGCTTCAGAATGTGTGTGTGCGTGTATATATATATTGAAAGGAATATAATGAAAATAAATATTCTAGTCCTGGTTTTGCGATCCAGGGGAAAATATCTATGTATATTTATTTTATGTTCTCTCCATTGTTTATTTTTATGTTTGAAGAATTTGATTGCAAGTAATTTATGTACAGGGTTAAAACCTACAAAATCTTGAGAGTTTGGCTTCAAATTTTAGAAGTAGATCTTCCTACATAAATAATCGAAGCATATTGGCAATGAGGGTGTTAAACACACACATTGCAGCAACAACATAGGAAAGATAAACATGAGAGTACTTTTATTATTAACAAATGATATACATTTATAGTACATGGTGTAACCCTTGGATTCATATTACAAGTGTTTTCTTGGACTCCTTTAGTCTATTCAGCTTCCAAACTAACCCATAGAGGATTAGGTGTCCAACATCCCCCCCCTCCCTTAATCCGAAGGGTTATGTATGAGTCCAAGAAGAGAACTGTAATACAAAATGTGCAAAAATGCATGGCAGCAATAGGTTGAATGTGCTCTCTAAAATGTTGGTATAAAGGGCGGTGGTTTAAGGATGACCACCAACACTGGAATGCTTAGTGCAATTCCTAGAACTCTTCCAAAACTGGCAAGAAGCTAAAGTCTTCTGCTAGAGGAAGTGCTCCTATTGTTTTGAAGATGGAAACCTTCAACCATGAAAAGGAGGTCTCACCTCGCATAGAAGGAAGAACCTCAACCTGAAAAGGGAGGTCTCAAACTGTGATGGTTTAAGGATTACCACCAACTCTGGAATGCTTAATGCAATTCCTGGAACTCTTCCAAAACTGGCAAGAAGATGAAGTATTTTGCTAGAGGAAGTGTCCCAAATCTTTGAAGAGGTATCACCAAATGAAGGCATGCTTAGGGGCATCTTTATCTCTGGCTACAACTCTGAATCTGGTATGGCAGGTTGTGGCTTAGGCTTGCTTGATGTGACTTTGAAGCTTGTAGATGACCATCATTTCCCCCCCTGTCAGATACAAGGTGAGATAATGGAGAAAACTCAACTGCAAGACTATTCAATACTCTAGAACAAGTTCTGACATATGACTGAAATATCTTCTTGGCTATTGATGCCCATTTCCAAGAAGTCATCCATCCAAGATGAATCTTTGTTCTTGTAGGAGGTTTGTTCTTGAAGCATCTGTTTGAAGAATGACTGGTTTTATGACAGTGCTTACATGGATGAAGATCAAATCAGGGATCTTTCAGATGGCCAACTCGGTCACAGTGTTGGCATTTCACAATTTGTTGTTGTTGCTATTGCTGTTGCTGTGGAAGAGGGGTAGAATCTGGAACAACTTGAGGTTAACTGTCATGAGGAGTAGGTGAAGATGAACCGTCCTCAAGAAATCCATCACTTTGAAATTGGATTGGTTTGGAGTAGTTTGGAATATGAAAGGACACGTCCTTGTCATATCCAAGACCAGTTCTGTGCTTGTTGTGGACAAACTCTTCCCAAGGTCTGATGATCGACTTGGGAAGTGCAGACTGAATTTCTGCATCTGCATGTAATTCTGCTACTTCATTGGGCACTGGATCTGAATCAACTTGCTGCTTATGGGAGTCTGTTTCAATGTTCTAAACAAAAACAGGTTCAGAATAATGACTCCACTGCCGTAATTCTCGTTGTTGTAGTTGAGATTCAAGCTGCAAAAACTCAATATTCTCATGTGCATTTTGGAGACAAATTTTAATATTGGAAAGAGAGGTTTTGTTGATCTTAACCATCTCATCAATAGTAGAATGTATTAAATTATTCAGTAGTTTCCAAAGATGTTTCCATATGTGATTCAGATCAATCTGCTGAGCTTGAGTTAATATTTTGCGTGCCTCCTTGAGATTGAAGGCACTTGATGGACTATATCCCCACCTCAATATGTCCTTATCCATCTCAACCATGATGTTTCAAGTAGTTAATACTGACTTCAATACTTGTTTCTCATCCAAGTGGCTCCTTGCATACAGATGTGATAAAATATTCTATGGACACCAAGTCAAGTTTAAACTATGGGATCCCAATAATGAGATACCAAGAGAGCCCTCTTCATTGAATACAATCTCTGGTGTAGAGGGTAATTGCTAGAGAGGAAATATTAGGCCATTGGTTCCAAGAATCCTCCCAAATAATGTTTTCATACCATTACGAACCTCCCAAAAAAAGGGTCTTGAATCAATGACTTGTTTCTCCATGCTGCATTCCATATGTGGGATTCGCAAGGGCCTTATGACATTTTGACCAACTGAGGAGAGTGAGTTCCCTATGCATATTTGTTAAAAAACATTTTACACCACAAATTTTAGTCAACTTTTAACCATCTCCACCATATTTTCGCACTCAAGGCTTGAATTAAAACCATCAGGTCTCTTTGACCAAGGCCACCAACAACTTTGGGAAGATAGAGTTTATCCCAACCTACTAGAGTCCATTTCTTCTCTAAGTTAGCTCCACCTCAAAGAAAAGAGCATTGAAGACTGCAAGTTTATTAAGGATGGTCTTGGGGGAAACTAAGGATGAGAGAAGGTAGGTGGGCATAGATTGCAATACTGATTTCAAGAGAATGAAACACCTAGCCAATTTTAAGGCTTCAAAGGTAAAGTTGTTGGGTATGTGTCATATTCTTTCCACAACTAGCTGTATGTGTGATATTTATATTTAGACCCAATAATAGTTGGGCAGACCCAAGGATTGGGGGTCGACCCAAATATTGTGGGTGAACCTACCCATGGTTTTGTGCATGGGTTTTGCACATGGCTTTGAGAATGATGGTTTTTTTTCCGTGGTATTTGGTAGATCCAGTTAAGGGAACTACGAATATGTTCTAATCCAGGATTAATAGATTGGGTTTTATGAATGCTTCAGAATATATATATATATATATATATATATATATATATATATATATATATATATATATATATAGATAGATATAGATATAGATATATATATATACCCAAGGATTGAGGGTGGACCCAAATATTGTGGGTGAACCTACCCATGGTTTTGTGCATGCACATGGCTTTAGGCATGACGATTTTTCCCCATGGTATTTGGTAGATCCCATCAAGGGAACTACGAATATGTTCTAATCCAGGGTTAATGAATTGGGTTTTATGAATGCTTCAGAATGTGTGTGTGTGTATATATATATATTGAAAGGAATATAATGAAAATAAATATTGTAGTCCTGGTTTTGCGATCTAAGGGAAAATATCTATGTATATTTATTTTAAGTTCTCTCCATTGTTTATTTTTATGTTTGAAGAATTTGATTGCAGGTAATTTATGTACAGGGTTAAAACCTACAAAATCTTGAGAGTTTGGCTTCAAATTTCAGAAGTAGATCTTCCTACATAAATAATCGAAGCATATTGGCAATGAGGGTGTTAAACACACACATTGCAGCAACAACATAGGAAAGATAAACATGAGAGTACTTTTATTATTAACAAATGATATACATTTATAGTACATGGTGTGACCCTTGGATTCATGTTACAAGTGGTTTCTTGGACTCCTTTAGTCTATTCAGCTTTCAAACTAACCCATAGAGGATTAGGTGTCCAACATTCCCCCCCCTTAATCCGAAGGGTTATGTATGAGTCCAAGAAGAGCACTGTAATACAAAATTTGCAAAAATGAATGGCAACACTAGGTTGAATGTGCTCTCTAAAATGTTGGTATAAAGGGCAGTGGTTTAAGGATGACCACCAACACTGGAATGCTTAGTGAAATTCCTAAAACTCTTCCAAAACTGGCAAGAAGCTAAAGTCTTCTACTAGAGGAAGTGCTCCTATTGTTTTGAAGATGGAAACCTTCAACCATGAAAAGGAGGTCTCACCTCGCATAGAAGGAAGAACCTCAACCTGAAAAGAGAGGTCTCAACCTGTGATGGTTTAAGGATTACCACCAACTCTGGAATGCTTAATGCAATTCCTGGAACTCTTCCAAAACTGGCAAGAAGATGAAGTCTTTTGCTAGAGGAAGTGTCCCAAATCTTTGAAGAGGTATCACCGAATGAAGGCATGCTCAGGGGCATCTTTATCTCTGGCTACAACTCTGAATCTGGTATGGCAGGTTGTGGCTTAGGCTTGCTTGATGTGACTTTGAAGCTTGTAGATGACCATCATTTCCCCCTCTGTCAGATACAAGGTGAGATAATGGAGAAAACTCAATTGCAAGACTATTCAATACTCTAGAACAAGTTCTGACACATAACTGAAATATCTTCTTGGCTATTGATGCCCATTTCCAAGAAGTGATCCATCCAAGATGAATCTTTGTTCTTGTAGGAGGTTTGTTCTTGAAGCATCTGTTTGAAGAATGACTGGTTTTATGACAGTGCTTACATGGATGAAGATCAAAACAGTGATATTTCAGATGGCCAACTCGGTCATAGTGTTGGCGTTTCACAATTTGTTGTTGTTGATGTTGTTGTTGCTGTGGAAGAGGGGAAGAATCTGGAACAGCTTGACGTGAACTGTCATGAGGAGCAAGTGAAGATGAACCGTCTTGAAGAAATCCATCACTTTGAAATTGGATTGGTTTGGAGTAGTTTGGAATATGAAAGGACACGTCCTTGTCATATCCAAGACCAGTTCTGTGCTTGTTGTGGACAAACTCTTCCCAAGGTCTGATGATCGACTTGGGAAGTGCAGACTGAATTTCTGCATCTGCATGTAATTCTGCTACTTCATTGGGCACTGGATCTGAATCAACTTGCTGCTTATGGGAGTCTGTTTCAATGTTCTAAATAGAAACAGGTTCAGAATAATGACTCCACTACTGTAATTCTTCTTGTTGTAGTTGAGATTCAAGCTGCAAAAACTCAATATTCTCATGTGCATTTTGGAGACAAATTTTAATATTGGAAAGAGAGGTTTTGTTGATCTTAACCATCTCATCAATAGTAGAATGTATTAAATTATTCAGTAGTTTCAATACATCATCTATTCGATCCATTTCAAACCAATATAATCAGAGAAGTGATGTTATCTTCAGCTACAAATTGACCTATAAAATGATAAATAGCTGCAACTATTAGATGAGTAGTAGGATATCAATATCACCAAGTCACTGTAGCAAACAACCCAGTACTAATTTCAACGCAGCAAATGATGCTTCAATGCACTTGGGAAGAGATCATAATGCACTACAGGGTCTCAACGAATTTATTGGAAATGAAAACCAAGAACAAATGAGACCTTGAAAATGAGGCCATCGAGTGCCACACCAATGTAGAACGGTCAATCAACAATATCTGGAGGCCCGAACTCAGCTATACTGGGATGAAAGAGCGCCAATAATATGTGCATGTGCCCACTTACAACCTTATTCCTTCCCTATGTTCGCCTTGTTTTCTTTTCATTTTTGCATCAACAGTGCGCGATCCATTTCAATTTTTTTCATGCAGATTGGAGCTGATGTTGATGAGTTAGTGTTGATCCTTGGAATCCAATAATTATTTAAATATTTTATGTCTCGCTGATCTATGCTGCAAGGATCGCTAGGGGCCCAACATTTACCAATAATTTGGATTAATCAGAGTCGAAGTCTTAGATCTCAGAATCATGACTGCCTTCATGACGGGAACTCATGCATAAATGTCCAACGCATAGGCGATAATTGGGTTCTCGTGAGCTTCTGTGCCGCTTGTTGCGAGCCCGCCCGGGCACCACCCTCTGAAAATCATCGGATTTCTTTGTGTCAGATCACTGAAGCTGTTATGCATATATCGCATGTCTCAACTTATTTGCGCAATGGTGGCATCATTCCATGACTCTTCCACCCTCTACAAATCGACTTCTCGTACCTTTTGTAGCTCTTTAATGTATACCTTCGATGTGTTGCCTAGAAATCTGTCTATCAAGCATGTGCAACAACAGCTTGTTGAGGCCTTCAAAATTTCAACACACAACAGTTCAGGACATTAGATCTTGGACATCAAAACACCACTAAAGCATTTTTCGACTACCATATTCACGTCGAGTCCACCTGGACTCTTCTCTCAACACCGTCAATCAACTTAGCAAGTCGACAATCACTATTTGTAGGGGTTAATGCAGAGCCAATGCACAATCAATTCAACGCTTCGAGTATGCAGTGTATAACAAGAATGATCTTCATCGGTTCAAAGGCATCGAGCATTCGTAAGGGACAGAGTGTTCGACTTCGGTGGTAACAATTGTATCAGACAAACACAGGCTTGATAGTTAGGCAGGGCACACAATTTACTCAAGAAAAACTATCCCGACTCTTCTCATTTTCTTTTGCCATCCACTCATATTTGGTCTTCAGAAGCACATTATTTTAGCAAATCATGTCTACTCAACATCACACACATTAGGGTTTTGTTGCCGTGGTTTTTCTTATGATGCCATTCCTACGCTGGCACCACTAGCAATAGTTCAACATAGCCCCCTCATTGATCTCTTGTGCGCTTTGCCTTGAATGAATTCAATAAGAAATAGAATGTGCAGCTTTCATTTCGAAAGTGGTGAGAGTGCAAGAACAAATGGTGGCAGGGATGGCATTAAGGACACATAGAACCTGCGCTTGGAATAGGGTTCCCTGATTCTAGATTTCGAATGCAATAAGCACAAAATGACTACGGAGGAGTCTGACTTCGTTGATTTGCTGAATGCTAAGATCGACAAGTTTAATGACTTCAAGAGTAAAAATACATCATCCGTAAGAAGGAGTTGCAGAACAGGATGGAAAGGTTGAAGAGCAACAATAGACAGAATGGGGCATTTTTCTTTGAAATCGAGTACAACGAAGAAATGATCAAATTAAGGAAATACATTGTGAATTTTCATGGTGATATGGTTATGCTTGACAATTACAACGCTCTCAACTATACAGGGCTTGCAAAGATTTTGAAGAAATATGACAAGAGAACTGTTCAGTTACTGTGCCATCAGTTCATTCAGAAAGTGGGAAAAAGAAACGCTTCTGACAAGGTAAACAATGACCAGATATGGGAGGAACCAATGGTATTGCACTAATTAAGTGTTCATTCAACTGAGAAACAATTATATTAATGGAAAACGTGTAGGTGAGAGGCATTAATATGTCAGCCCGACATTATTGATGACAACTTTGCGAGGTTTTTTTCTTTATGATGGCTACACAGAGTAGAATGAAAGATAATTATTTGCAAGGAATTTTTATGATAGCTACACAGAGAGCAGCGTATTGGGGCGTTATGTTGCAGATTTCAGAGAGCAACATATTGGGGCGTTATGTAAACTGTAGAATGGGAGAAACTTTTTGGTGGAGCCACGATGGGTGGTATGGTGGTTTGATGCCACGATGCCAGAACAATGATGTTCTGATGCCAAAACAATGACGGTTTGATGCCAAAACATGAGATTTTCCAAACCACAGTCACGCTGACAATGTGTAATCCGTGCTCATAAGAGGAGTGATATTACCTTATTTTGAGCCTTCGACAATCACTCCTGAGTGCACCAACGTTCAATCCTCCACAACTTTCAAACTATTCCACGTTCACTGCTTGGTCTCCATGCTCACAGCAGCAACATTGGAAAGAGAATAATGGCAGAAGCGTTTTTTCATAGAAGAATATAGGAGAATATACAGAGTGCATGGCTGAAAAGCGCTCAAGGCAACCTAAATGATATATGAGTATTCACAGGAAAATAATGGCTCAAAATGGAGTAGGGCCAGTAATCGCCCACTCTGATACCATGTTAAACACACACATGGCAGCAACAACATAGGAAAGATAAACATGAGAGTACTATTATTATTAACAAATGATATACATTTATAGTACATGGTGTGACCCTTAGATTCATATTCCAAGTGGTCTCTTGGATTCCTTTAGTCTATTCGGCTTCCAAACTAACCTATAGAGGACTAGGTGTCCAACAGAGGGTGTGTTAACACCAAAAGATCATACACCTACTAGTGCAATCCAGAAGACATTAAAAGTGTCCAACAGAATGCACAGGTGGATATTTTTCCAGCCGAATACATTATGAAGATTCAAAAATCAAAAGTTTTCCTAAGGTCCAAAGTTTATAAAGGAAATCAATTAAGTTCGCGTGTATATTTCTTCGATAAATGCGTGTGCATGAAATATCCTCAAAAATCTAGGCGGTTGCAGAAAATATGACTCAGTAGTCTGTGACCACTTTACACACTTGGAGCTGATTTTTTGATACGAGATTGGTCTAGTACAACTAAATTTGAGTCATCTTGGAGAAATGCAGCCCTCAATGGAATCCTCTTGTCCTACGCATGTGTCTTTATCATGCATGTACCAAGAGAGGGAAGAGGGATTAAAAAAAATCTATATAAACATGACATGGGAGAGCCAGAAAGAAGAGACATTGTTATGCTATTCAAATTTTTGTTTGAGCAAACCACCATTACATTGTTGAAACCAAGGAAGTGAAGAGAACTAGCATGTTGGCCAAATTGCTTCTAAACAACCCAAAATCTTAGCGAGTGAAGAGGAATCCACCCTTTGGAGAGTCTTTACACTTATTTAAGAGAGAGGAGAAACTTGCAAAGAGATTGAGGAAAAGAAACCCCTTTGTTGAGGATTTTTGAGCTTCCTAGCTCAAACAATTCTCTTCAAGTGTCTAAGATTATAATTGTATTCAACCTCTACCACAATAAATCAATAGGGGAAGATTTTTCCATATATTATTGATGTGTTTTCTCCATTTGAGCATTGTTTTTTTCATGCACCTCTTTGTTTAAGTTTATGTTTATGTATGCATTGTTTCCACTATTTACAATGTTGTGTTTATTTAAGTCTGTCCATTAACAACACCAATTTTGACTGTGATCCTTTGCAGGTAACAATCCACTTCTAAGGGGGTGTTTTTTGGTACACTTGTGCTCCAAAAACACTACAATAGGGTGCACCAAGGTATTTGGATGGAAGGGAGCTCTTTTTGAATCCCAAGAGACAAGCAATGTGGATTAGAATGGCTTGAGGAGTGTTGAAGAAGAAATTTTGAGACTTACTTTGATTTACTTCAATCACATAGGCTACAACAAAGGTGTCTATGATTTTTTTGAATTCAAGTTCCTCATTGATGGAAGGGTGCCCCATGAGAAGGGTGTCATCCACAAATTGTTGGTGAATAGAGTGAAAATGATTAGGGACAAGATGGAGGCCTTTGAGGCTTTTATTATAGAGTGCATGTTTAATAGAATGGATAATACCTTTAGTGACCAACAAAAAGATGTAGGGAAAGATGGGGTCTCCTTGTTAGATACCTCTGGAAGGGGAAAAGGTGGATGAGGTAGATCCATTACCTAGAACTAAAAAGAATTCTTAATAAATGAGGGCCATTACCCAAGACACCTATTTTACATGAAAGCCATAAGCTAGAAGGGTGTGATAGATGAATTGCAAATTGACCTTATCAAAAGCTTTAGACATATCCATCTTTAGGATCATTCCACACTGCTTAGAAGAGCAAAGAAAATGAATGTGCTCTTGGGTGAGGATTATGCTACCCTGAATTTTCCTCTATTGGCTTGAGGGGGCTTGGACCCAGGTTCAGAGTTAGTTGTGATAACCAAAAAAACCTTGCACTACCATCCCTTTCGGCAACAACCCGCGTAGCACAGGCTGCAGTCTCACCCGAGGTAGTATTAGGGGATGCTAGAACCATGTTTCTGCATCCAAAGGATTAAGTGATGTGTTTATGTCAAACTTAGAGCTTATATCGACCTTTGCGAATCCCAACCCTTAAAACCCAAAAATTGCAGCAATTTAATAGTTAGTAGGTTTATGTCCTTTGCCGATTACGCTAAACATTCAAAACATCATATAAATGTAGAGATCTAAGTTTTTCGAATATATTAAGTACTTCTCTTGATTAATTGTGTTCAACAGATAAAAAATACAGTAAATTCAGATAGAAGTAGTAATACACAGATACATAGATAATTCTTCAAAATAAGCCTTTATTATGCTCAGATCTTCAATTATAGTATTTTCCAACCCTACGCACACAGTTGTAGGGGCCCGCGCACTCAGCTGTGGACTTACCAAGGTCTCCGTGCACATAGCTGCAGGAGCATTCCCCTTCGCCTAAGTACAAAATAGACAAAACATACCCAAATCCCGCACTTCTATCTCTTTCTTACTTCTCTCTCTATGACTCTTCTATGACTCCTTTTTATATCATTCTTCATTACAATACCATCGTCTGAGAAGCATGGGCATGTCGCAAAACAACTTGACTCTTAACAAACTAAGGGACTTTGAATTTCTAAAATCCCCTTTGACTCCTATCAACCTGTGCTACTCGCGTTTCACTCCTCAAAATGTGGAGACTTCACAATTTTTAACAAAACTTTACAAAAGTTGACCCCATCCCAACAACCTCCCTTTGACATAATCAGTCTACGCAGGGGAGATGATTGTGGGAAGGAGCTGGCTGAGTCTATTGGCTATGGTTTTAGAAATGATTTTGCATATAACATTGCAGAGTGAAATTGGTTGAAAGTCAGGTTGAGAAGAGGATTTCAAGGATTTAGGCACGAGGGAAATAAAATTATCATCAAAGGTATAGAGCTGGGAGGTAGAACAATAAGAGTTTTCAACCATATACCAGACATCCCTCCCCAAGACCGACCAACAAGCTTGGAATAACTCTACGATGAACCCATATGGATCGAGAGCTTTATCTCTTGGCATGCTCATGACAACTTCTTCCACCTCTTGAAAAGTGATTTCTCTTAGGAGGAGGGAGTTTTGATCCTATGAGAGAAGTTTGTGAATATGTTGGTGATATTTTGAATGCTTTCCCTCCTGTCTTTGATTAGCTTTGTCAGAAGAGTGTTGAAGTACTAAGAAGGAGTGCTGGAAATAACCTCATGATCTTCCATCATCTGATTGTGTTCATTGTTGATATGATTTATATGGTTCTTCAAACTATAGTTGAGCATCTATTTTTTAAATAACTTTGTATTGCATTCTCTCTCCTCTAATAATTTCACCCTTGACTTTTTGCTTGTATAAAATTTCCTCTTAAATGAGCCTCTCTTATAGGTGTCATTGAAATGATCCCTCAGTTGCAATCAGATCTTTTGTACTACCCTCAGAAATAATGGTTTGCTATACTGCTTTCATTTGAGCCTCTATTTTAATTTTCTCTTAGAATATGTTACCAAAGTCCTTTACATTACATACTCTTAATTTTTCTTGATGTATTTGAGCCTTTGCTAAAAGTGGAACATAACTCAGTCAGTGATGGACACTGATTCTTGCCACTAGGACTCCATATTGAAAATGAAATATGGATGCCTGAACAAAAAATTCTAAAAGAGGAAAGGCTTGTTTCTAGGTGAGCATGACCAACCCAACAAGAGAAAAATTAGCCAGTGATTTGTTCCATGGCTTGGTATAATTGTGGCTTCCAAGCTAATTCCTGATAAAAAGAGTGACTCAGAGACAAGAAAGCGTTCTAGTCTCAAGGCTACCCGATGCACACCCCCTCTATGAGTGAGTTGAAAAGAAAAGCTTCTTCTTCTAATCTATGAACGCCTCCCCTTTTTTCCTACATAGATAGAATCATATTGAATTCCTCTCCAATGATCCATTGGTCAACATCGGAAAAACAAGAAGCTTTGGAAAGGTTTGAAATGACAATTATTTTCTCTAGAGGAGTGTTGGGGCCATAAATATTAGAAATTAATCCAGATTGCAAAGAGTCGATGGGCTAAAAGTGAGCAATCAAGATTATGGGCAAAGAGAATGAATTTTGGAGGGTAACAGTAGAAGGATTCCATGGAATTGCAAGGCTGCCTAAGGTGCCCATTGTGCTTTGGGTTAGAAATTTGCAATTCTTCTAGAATGAGTTGACTAGTTCACTTAGACTATCATGAGAGCACTTGTCTCTTGAAGTAAGAAAGTGTCAGCATTATAAAATTTTTGAGGTAAAAAATGGGCCTCAAAACAAAAATGAACAACCAAAATCAACTTTATCAAAACCAATATGATTCAATATGATGTTGTCAACCATGGGGGATGATTCACCATTTTTGGACTAAAAAGGTAAAAATATTAAAAAATAAAAAAATAAAAAACTATTTTTTACACTCGTATTTTCAACTAATCTCCCTGCGATTTTACTCAAATTTATAGTGGGAGAACCCACTAGATGTAGAATTTAATTCCTCATCCAAGGAGTTCACATGTTTCATACTTCCTATAACCACCCTCTCACATTTACCTAGTTTCAACAGCCTGTTGTGGTAAACATGAGCTGAGGGATGCTATGACATGACTCAACATCTTAAGTATAGTTAAAGAAGTGGAGTCGACAAACTGAAACTTTACTAAAGACACCCAGGAGCTAAAAACCACTCCTAGTGCCCAAACCCTGAGTTGGAATTCCATTTTAGTGACTTGGGCTCCCAACCACATGCATGATAAGGCCTCCATGTGGCTGAGGGCATCCAACCACATGCACAAGCCTGCCTAGGTGCGATTGTGACTCAAATTCTTTAGTTCAAAGGTTGTAGTCTTAGATTCTGAGCCACCATTTCAGACTAGCCTCCAGACCACTACCTAGAACTCAATGATACTTTCCATAATGATAAATAACATCAGGACAAATCCATTCATACAAAACTTGATCAAAGACTTGACCTAACTAGGCCTAACCATGATAGTCATTTCATCAAACATATTGAGAACATATAATCTACAAGTCATGAATGCATATTTGAACTTAGGGGTCTGATACTTATCTGAGAATCATCAAGAAGGTCTAATTCCCTCTCATAATATTTGCAATAACATTTTTTAGCTCATGCATTCATTAACCATTCATCAAATAATCAAACCTGTCAAGAGCCATGACTATAACTTATTATGGAACCATGCTCATAACCAACATATTACCAGAATAATAACCATGATAGAACAGTCATCAAAGCCACATAGTAACAAGCACAAGTACTAATGAACTACAATAGGAAAAGAGATCTTATTAACACATGCAAAATCCAACCAAGTTAGGTACTTCTGCATACCACCTGACCATAAATTGAGCTGAACCAAATCTTTCTTTCAGCTAATCACCCCCATGCCATATTCTAAGAACGAATGTGGGACTCACGACATAAACAAACAAGGATTCCCAGAGATTAAACCACTTCCAACCTCATGCTCTCACGATCTAGCCAAAACTGGTTAAGAGATCACATAAGCAAGCCGAAATATAAACAACCAAGGCTTCTTAGAGATTAAACCACCTCCACCCTTAGGCTATCGTGATCCCACCAAAATTGGTCAAGAAATCACTAAGCACAAAATAGTCTTAGATGCCTCAGAATTTATTTTCCATTACCTTGAGGAATTTTCCTGTCTCCACCCACCTATTGAGGGATTCCTAGAGATTAAACCACCTCCACCCCCAACCCTTGGGAATTTTCTTGAGACCACCTCACTTGGTTCAAAAACCATCTGGAAATCCAAAACTCAACCAAATAAAATAACCACATCATACCATGTCTATCCAAAAATGGAAAGGCAAGGATGAAACCACCATCACACCCGACAAAATCCAGTAAGCACATGTAGACAAGATGACTAACATAGACCTTCTTCCAAGAAATCATAAACATAGTATTTTTGGACTGTGATTGTAAATCCTTCCATTCATGTTCCCATGGGAGAGATGAGATAAAGGTTGCAATCACAATATTTTGAGGATTTGTGTTCTAATGAAAAGAATAAAATTAATAAGCACTCTAAGCTAAAAAATACCAATACATAAGAGGGACCTAAGCTACTGGGGTTGATTCGAAACCCAAAAGCCTCAACCCTATGGAACTAACTCAGTGATTAACCAATAAGTAAATTCTCATTATGATTGCATCAATGTTAAATACATCACATAACCAGTCAAAAATAATAGTATCAAGGGCTTAAGCTCGATATCTTCCTACTACTGAAAATAAAGTTTGAATCCTAATGAGCTCTTTTACATGTTTATTTATACAATAGAGTAGCTACTAACATCTCCCTAGAAAATAGGAATGTCTGTCTCCCAAAACTTGAGAAGGGTGGATCTTAGTCTTCTTTAAATGCACTTTCTTACCCGCCAATGGCCTCATCTTGCTTGACTGCCAATGACCTCGAGTTGATGAGAGAGAGGTTGGTGATTTTGGATGATTGAGGGAGTTAAGGAGGTGGAAACCTCCTAGAATTTCTCCCTGTTGTCTACTCCGAGCTCCTGCATTGAAATCATCTAAAAAATGCTCCATTTCCTACATTTAAACCATATTAGGCCACATGATATAGAAAAACATCTTTTACCCCTCTCACTAAGCATAATAGAACAAAAATTGTAAATGAATGTGAGAAAGAGATAGCTCTAAAGCTGGAGGATGGAACTATGACACTTATGATGTACCTATTGATGAGCCTCATTGAAAACCCCCTAGTAAAATTGTTGTTCATCTTCTGAGAAACTCAGTCATCTATGTCCATGTCTTTCATGGCCTTGGTGGCCTCACTAACATCCCAAGGTTCCTTAGATGGTGTGCCTTTTTAAATTGACTTTTAATCTTTGCATGATTATTTCATAGAGGGGTGTTCTCTCCAATGCATTCCTCATCCTTTTAGGAGAGTGATATTCTCTGGTTTGGAGACTGTGGGGTAAGGCATTCCATCTCCTTTGGAAGGCTTTTTGGTTTTCTATACCCAACAACTTGAGTGTGTCTTGAAAATGTGAGATGGCTTGTTCCTGGGTGGAAAGGTATTTAGGTTCTAGGTCAACATCATTGGAGATGATGTTATGATTGCTAATGATAGCCATTGGGATCATTAGCTTTGCCCTAATATATAATGGTTCCTTTTCTTCATTTTCCATGACTCGCTTTACTTACTTAGCTCTTGCCTCCTCCTGAGTCATCCAGGATGCTAAGGCCATCAGCTGGGTATCCCAAAATTTTGCATTAGGATCCCAAATATTCATATCATTCAAGGTGAGGTTATGAATGTAAAACTTAGCCAATTTTGATTTGTCTTGCATGCTAGCTTGGTTACAAAATTCAATGAATTGTTTGTAATATTGAAATGGCATAGACCCATGTTGTGCTAAGGTTTTGATTTGGAATTGTAGCCACTGCTCTTTGAGAAAGAGTGCATAAGACTTGGATGATTTTCTCCACTGTAATGCATCCATGGAGAGGCTTGCCATTGCGGCTAGTTGAGTTACACCTTCTACCTCAACCACTTAGTTTCTTCTTGTAGTTGTTCCTTCATTTTGGAATCCCTCTCTCTTAGCTCACTTAATTCCTTTCCCATTTCAAGGACCTTTTCTTCCATGAGGGCCACATATTCTACCTTCTTAGAATTAGCAATTTTCATCCATATGTGGGTTCTTCCTCTTTCTTCTTCTAGATCAAAGAAAAGTGAAACTGCAAATTTTTGGGGAATAATTATCCCTCCAACGAATTTATAATAGGAGCTTAGGCTAGTTTGTGGACTAGGCTCCTGGAGCTATGGGAATTCCCTCTAAAATGTTTGTGGGGAAGCTACTGCCTCCTGCAGCTATTATGTCACATTTTGTCCCTCATGTTTCTCATTCTACTCCTCCTGTAGCATCCTCTGCGTTTCTTGTAGCACACTCTATTTTTCCTGTAGCATACTCTGCCCCTCCAGTAGCTTCCCCTTTTCTTCTTATTGGAGGGTGGTAGGTGTCTTGGGTTGTTTGAAGGAGGTTGATCTGGTGGTGGGCCTCCTTACATATGTTATTAGAGTATTTGTTATACGTTTTGGAGAGGTGACCTCTTCGATTTTTCTTTCAGTGGGACCCACCTCCTCTTTCTTGCTTGGGGACTCTTCAATTTTGATAGGGGCCTTTATGGGAGTTTGTGGCCTCCCTTGCTTGATCCTGGTGCTTTTCCTGGTCTTAAAGTATAGGGGGGATTTCCTTTGTCTCTTCCTTTTAGGTTTGACTGGGGTGCTCAAGGTAGCTAAAGTTGCAACTACCTCTTTTTCAGTGGGTCCTGGAGACAAACTTGCTTGCTTTGGGGATATCTCTATTTCTCTGGGCTCAGTAGTCTTCTCAGGACTTGATTTTTCCTATTTCTCCCCCTCTTCCTCTTCATATTGTTATTTTCCTACCTCTGCCTCTAGTTCTTCCATTGTCCTCTCTACATTTGTTTCTCTTTCCTCTTCTTCTGACCCTACTACTTCTTCCTCTCCTATCCTTGCCCCTTATTCTTCTTCCTCTATTTTTCCCTCTCTTCCTCCAACACTAGAGGCTGGGGTCTCACCTAGTGTGAGGGTCTGTGTGTCAATGAAGGCCTCTCTATCCATGTCTATGAATTTGGACCAAAGGACAAGGATTCTCAATTTGTTCAAGGCATCCACCACTATCATTTTAATGAGGCCATGGTGGCCTAGGTGTTGTTGTTTTCCCTCTCTCACTTTTTGACTCATGTCCCTAATGGACTGTAGGAGGAAGTATGGAACACTAAGTCTTTGAGCCAGAGGAAATTTTACTTGAAATCTGAGTTCATGAAGTAATCTAAAGTGGTAGGCATAGACTACACTTAGCCTTCCCTCACAAGAGATGTATTTCAGGATATGGTAGGCCACCTCATCCCAAGGATAAGGTAGGCTTTCCCTCCTAACTCCATTCTTTTCCTTGACAAGCTTTTCATTGGCAGTGAAGAAGTTATTTTTAGCAGTGGCACTGGTGGTTTTGTCTTCTCTACCCCATTTTATCCCTAGAGGTAGGGTTGTCACTCTGCTAATTAGTTCAGGGCTGAGTGAGATAGCTAACCCCCTCACCACAGTGGTGGCACTGTCTTTTGTTTGTGAGTTTAGGGCCATGGAAAATTCAAAGGCAATGTCATCATCATACCCTTTCAACAACTCGAAGAATCCTAGCCACTGGTGTCTTCTAAAAATGTCTATCAGAGGAGGGTGTAGATATATTCTTTTGGTATATGAGGTCTCCCTTCTATTAAATCCCCCCCATCTCTTCTCTATGTTTTTAGCTATGTGAAGGAGAGATACTTACCTTAATAGCTTTAGTGTATAATTCAGTGACAATAGTGAATTAAAATTCATTGTTGATGATAATTACCTACATTCCCTTTACTCTACATCTCGAAAATATCTTTCAATTTCATAATTAGACTACTACTTCCTATAGAATTTGAAGTGAACTTTGCATACAATCTTATGGATGGATGAAGGAGATGGTGGAACTTACCTTTTATCAAGTGGTATGGGATTAAGTTAATAATTTGGAGACCAATTCGAACCTTTTTAGCTTTCCTTCACCCTTTCAATCTTCTTGTAGCAGTCTCTCGGCCCTCTTGTAGCAGTTGTAGGCTTTCTCGTAGCTCCCTCCTATAGCCATGGCAGAACAGGGTTCAAAACTCCTCGATGGCACCCCGATCTCATCCTCTCCTTAACTGTTTTTGAAATGACCAACTATCCAAAAAAAATTGAGCTCTAGTATATAATATGCCATTTTTGGCTTAGGCTTGGAGCACTATGGTGGCCTAGAAGTCACATAAGGTTTCCTCTTTTGGATCATTGTCCCCACTCGGAGTAATGATTCCCTCTTTCCTCGTAATCACCACCCACTACATGTGATCATAACTCGATTTATGTGACATCTCCATGTTGCATGAGTGCTTACCATCACTTTTGGTTTACTAGCTGAGGGTGGCCAAGCTAACTGGCCACCTCCAACTTATTAAAACATATCCTCTTGACATTTACACATTTTCGTTATTTACACATAGGGAGAAAGTGAGATTTTTCCATACCTATGCCTATCATGATCAAACTGATGCATTGATTTTCATGTTGGATCTGTAGCACATTATTGGCATCAAGGGAGTTGACTTGTTGTGTTTCTTTCCTATGTATTTCTTCATTTCTCCTCATGATATTTGACTGCTATGTTTGTTGTGTGTGTGGGTACCTTTTTGATGTCCAAGCTTCTTGTTACATATCCATTTGGGCACATCATTGCCATCATTTAGATCAATATCATTATGGCTAATCAAACCCTAATTCAGTTGCTACATGCCCTAGACAAGTCATCACTTTGAATGTCTCCTTCCTTGAGAGTTTCTTGGCCTGAAGCCCTCCAAAATTGCCTCCTTAAGGGACCAGTGCAGTCTTGGTCAGGGGTAAGTGCACTTCAGTGTAGGTAGGTCCATGTCAGAGTGCTCTGTAAAGCACCTAGGCCCACTTTGACCTGTGTTGGGCAAGTTTGAGCGAAATCATCATAGGGTTCTAGGAATATTCTTATGTTCTGGAGCCATCTAGGAGATTCTGACACTTATCATCTCCTATGAGCTCGAATTTGGATAAGGAATGAGTTAAGTAACCTCCTATGCTCTCATCCCTTCCCCCATGGAAACTAACTCTAAGTTTGGAAGGCCATTCAATGCCCTCATTTATGATCAAACCTCCTCCATTTGCTTATAAATTGAGCACTCATCTAAGTGATCAGGGGTTGGACTTTGAGAATTTGTAAGGAGATATTGTTGGTGTGAGGATTGAGATTGTAAGTGAGTAGTGTTATGATACCAGAGTGCTGTGCTATTGATGTGATGTTGGTTGGAACCCAAGCTGGAAGAGTGATAATGGATCAGACTTCATGGTTGTAATTCTTCCTTCTACTTAATAAAGTTGTTTACACCTTTTTCCATATGCTTATCTTGATATATGATGTTTATATGTGTGAATGTATCTGATTCCATTTACTTATATTCGATAGATCTCTTGCTTTGATTGGTTCTCTATCTTCTATTTATGCTTGCAGGTACTTTTTGAGCGAGTTAAGTTCGAGGAGTGACGGGAGCCATACAAAGGAAACAAAAGGAAAAAAAAATAACAAGTAGGTCCTTTGATTCCCTTGTCTTATTTATCGTCTATAGAAAAAGGATAAGCGCTTTAAATCTGTTGTTCTAGGTATAGCTACCTACCTAGGGAATTAGTATTTATCCGTAGATGCAAAATTCCTCATAAAAAATTGGCGACTCCACTAGGGAATGATCATCGTTCCGGGTAGTTTACCTTCGTCCTTGTACACTCAAGTAGACATTACTTGCTTCCATTGATCTTGTTTTAGCATTTTTGAAGTGTTTTTTGGTGAAAATTGTGCTTGTAAGCCCCTAGGATGGCCTCTTTGGCACCAACATAGGTTTGGTCTAGAGACAGAGCACTGCAAAGCACCCCTGGCTTGAGGATAGTGCTCTGAAGCGCATTGTCTCCCATTCAAGGCTGCGCTGATCCTCCTTAGGACAAAAATCCCTCCTTTGAGTTGATTTTTTGCCAAATTTCCTTCTATTTCTACTTGCTGAAAGGTCAATGATGCTTGTGTCTCTGAAATCAATTTGTGTTTCCTTTGCCAGCCCTACTTTGTCCTTGATTTTTTAGTGTTTCTTAAATGATTTCTTTATCACTATCAATTCATTGTAAAAGTTAGTTTATAGTCGATTAATCTTTGTTCAAAAGAAAGTGTCGTAAAAGTGTTCATTTCTTTCGAAACAGAACTGTCGTAAAGTCTTCATTCTCGCAAAAAGATTGATTGATTGTATGTGCATTAGTTTCCTTTTGTTCATCATAACATTAAGGGAATTGAAAAGAAAAACTTTCATTGTGAATTGAAAAATTTTGTGTGTGCTCATAGGAATAGTTTAGGGAAATTTCATTAGATGTGTTATTTGTTCTTTGATTAAAAGAATATGATTGCTCTATCCCTACTTGCTAAGGTTTTCATTGTTAAAATTGAATGAAAAAAATGCTTATCATATTAGTTGCATTCTAGGAATTCAAAATACATCATGTGGTGAAACTTGAAAGGCAAATTCTTAATCAAGATCAACTTAAAATTAACATCAATTAACCTAATGGAGCACTGTCACCTAACGCAAAACATTTAGAGGTTCTAGCATAGAGACGTGTTCCGGCATTGTAAAACATAGTAGTTGTTGGTAACTTGTCTGTGATACATTCTGAATGTGATACCTCACTCCGTGTCTGTGAGTATATCATACCTCGTCGACATACCTTTGGGTATATAGGGCGGTGTTACAGTACGTAAAGTATATGGGAATTCTCTCACTATGCGGTTTTGCATTAGACAAAGCTAATACAGATTGGGCCTCCACGTACTTTCGGGTATATATGGGAGGACAACACTAGGTTTCTATCCATCCTTAGGTAACCGAGTTGGCCACCTTATACACTGTGATACACTGAACATAGCACTCGAGGAGATTGTCTGCCCATACTTCTTGGTTCTCCAAGAGATATTTTGCAATTCACAGTTGTTTGGTAAACATTTTGCATAGTTTACCCCTTTTTGTTTATTTCTTTTTTGTAATAAAATAAATCAGCAATCATGGAGGAAAATCAACCCTTACCCCATCATTCACAGACAACAATGAGTAAACCACCTTTACTGCCCAAAGCTACACCTATACGATCAAAGCGGTCTCATTTGACTGGATCCAGTAGTTCACAAGCTTCAGGTTCTCCATCTGAATTACCAGAAACACCTATACCGGTAAGTACTGTGACCCCTGTTACTCCTACGTTTACTAGTACATCTGTTATTGAAGTAGAATCTCCACAATTACCTGAGGAAAATAGAATTGAATCTAGTGAAACGGTAACCCAAGTTTCTCAACAACAAGTTGATTCTCAATCTGAAGTTGTTCAACTAGAAATTACTTCTGAACCTGAATCTGTTCAACCAGAAGTGGATCCTGAACCCATCACTGTTCAATCAGAAGTTGTTCACAAAGCCCAACCTAAACTTGTTCTTTTACCAGAACATTTGGATCTTGAGGTTGAATAATTAGAAGTTGTTACCTTAGAGGAAGAATATCGACCGATACATCCTCAGACATCCGTAACTATCGAGACTTCTTCTTTACCTCAACAACAAATACCAGAAATCTATTATGGACCTGACGGTGAAATTCTTCCACCTGGTTTGATTTCAGTAGAAGAGGAACCTGAGGTAGAATCACCTAGAACTCCATTCCATTTTGGAACTTGACTTTATCTGTATTTGTATACTCCTCATTTTACTGCTCCTTTTGATCTTGATTACTTTCAGACATAGGTTGATTCGTTAGGAAACTTATTTGGACATTTGACTATGGTAGAGTCAACATCCCAGACCATACTATCTGTTAGGACTACGACAGAATCTTCTATCGCAACCTCTTCGGTGTTTACTACGACACCTGAGTCACACTTGTATGGTGTTCCGTCCGTCCCATTGGGTTACCAATCTTTATCGAGAACCCAATAAAGTGTTGCTTCTAGCCCTTGGTCTTCACCAATGTCCTCTACTGGAATTTTCTTTGGTTCCTCATTAACGGATACCGAATAGATGGACTCATCAAGTTCACATCAAGCTGGTTCATCTAGTTACCGTCCTATGTATCCGCTTTACACTGGACTACCCCCATATGGAGAACAATATGCACATTATCCTTATCCTCCATTCTCTGGGGGGCCACCATATGTCAGTATGCCATTGTCTTTAGGTCAACCTGGAAGGATTGTCTATCAGTGTCATCCAACAATGCCCGTTCAACCTAGACTAGTGTATCCATCACAACCTATGCAATCTATCTCATCCATACCTACAACACCTATTGTTACAGCTTTACCGTAGTCACAAGCTCAGATTTTTGTATCTCAACCTGTGCAAACTGGTCCTTCAACCTCAAACCCCCAAGTCTCAGGTATACAGATCTAGCCTTCTCAGGAAGTTTTACAACATCCACTAATGTGTGGAGTCCAACAACTTCAGGCTAGTTTACCTTTTACTGGAATGACTCAGATTTACATTGGTTTAGTGTATTCACAGCCTAGTCAACCTTACATTGGTGGGCAACAACCGTTATATCAACAACAACAACAACTGCTTCAAAAACCTTAGTAGCCCCAATATCAATAGCAACAATTCCGGCAATACCAACCTCAACATGGACTTGGAAAACAAGCTTATGCTGGGTTTGGTCAGCAACCAAGTTTACCCAGGTCTTGGTCAACAAGCCTATGTTGGGTTTGGACAACAGCAAATGTACCCTGGTGCATAAAAACGACCTTACACCAGATTTTCTCAACAAACTTACCCATATCAAGGTTACCAGCAGCAAATGCCTTATGCTGGTATGAAAAGGCCTATTGCCCAGGCAATCCCATCTTACCCTGGATATGCTCAACCTAACCTCAATAGACAATTTCCTTTAGTTGCGACACTTGAGTTAACAGATCTAAATAGGCGCACCAATGACCCAATTCTTTATGCACCTTGGTGGTTGGTGATTCATCATAAGTTACCTTCCGATATTCTGAAATTCAATGGTAACCCTGGAGAAGACCCATCCAACCATGTCATGACTTTCATTTATGGTGTTCATCAAACTCCTTGAATGATGATTTTGTTAGACTTCGTCTTTTCTAGAGAACACTTAATGGTCCAGTTGTGAAGTGGTACATTGAGTTACCACGAGCTTCTTTTGATAACTTCACTACCTTAGCTACCGCATTTTTAACCCACTTCCAGTTACCCATATGATATGAAACTGGAACAAAACTATTAACCAACTTTAAATAGAATACTGCTACTCATATCTCTGATCATATTCATGAGTGGCATTGTCATCATCGAATGGTTAAAACTTTTGTTCCTGATCAACTTTTGGCTAAGTGGTTTATAAAATCGTTGTATCCATCTATAGAATTTCCTACAAATTCTCTACAAATCTACCTCTGAGATCTATGTAGAAAATTTGACTGTAGATTAACTTGACAATGCAATATAAATAAAGAAAAATACTTTAATCTACTTCTACAATCAATTTGCGGAAGCTTAAAATATTTGAGCAAGACCAAGCTGAACACATATAACCAGAAGAAGAATCAATGCACTTGAAACATAGAAGAATACTCAGGGGAAAGCCTCAGCTAAAAACCCCACTATCTGTATTATCATACTAGGTGAAAATATCTTAGAATTACACAAAGCCTTAGATCCCACAACTAGCCAACTCTCAGTACAATCCTCCTAGATGCTCACAGGCAAACAAGGCTTCTCACAAACCTTCTCCTCTGCCCTCCAAGCCTCCTATTTCCTTGCGCAGTTTCTGTTGGGTGATCCTCCTGTTACCAAGTGTAACAATGATCACTCACACTGATCTCACACCTTGTAAAACTGCACAAATCTCAAGGAATGAATTCCTTTTGCATGGATGAGTTTTGTTGATAGGAAAACTCATGCAACTGATAGTACACTATCCCTATCTTTAATCTCAACTGGGTCTTTCTCTGAATAGACATGCATGAGTTACTTATGAGAGAATCTTTAGTTATCTGGAGTACATTGGTTGAGTGCATGCATGCATCAACTGATTGATAACTCACAATTAGTTCCTCAAATAGTTTGGAACTAATTTAATTGGACTTAACTCAGTAAACTGAGCTAACTAATCACAACTCAAATATAACTCAATATTATCTCCTTAATTAAAGGATAATCTCCTTAATTTAAGGGGTAACTGTTGCATGACTTCAGAAAGACTTCTAATTTGAATTTCTCCAACTAATTAATCCATAATGAATTAATTAATTAATTCCAAGCAGCTAGTGAGACTAAATTCGAATTTTAATTCACAATTTTAACTCAAGGACAAATTAAAATTGGAATATTTTGGATTCTATTTTTATCATTTCTTGTTGCTATTTTCAACACTCCCTCTCAACAAGAAAGGAATTCAACTCCATCCCGATCCTGAACCTTTGGAATATTTTTCGTGCAATACTTCTCTCTAGTGTTGTTGCTCTAGCAACTCCAAAAACAAAAAAAACATCCAACCTGAATCAATATGATGCATCTATCATCAAAGTCTCTGACTGTTATTGCCTTTGTCAACTGAAAACTCTGTGCTTCTACTGACTCAGCCTTTCTGCACTATTGTCAATCATTCTCTGCACTCTTCAGTATCTGACTGCTCTAGCCTCTATCACTTTGATCTCTGACTGCATCAATCCCACTGATTCCTCCCGCTACTATGTACTTTGAGCTCCTGTAGCAAGGTACGATCCATGAGATAAAACCTCTCAATGGACCCTGCCCAATTTTAGCCTTCTTAAGACTACACTTCACATTGTCCCACCTCACACCTGGAAGTATGGCTGCATGTGATCCCTTTGCCCACTTTTCCAATTGTGGCTCCTCCACAATTGTTTGAGACTTCTTCCGGGACTACATGTTGAGAGCTAATTTACTCTCCCTCTCAACTAGCAAGTCTCTAACTTTTGCCTTGCTCCTCAAGGCTTTGCATGCATCTTGAACCTCAAGATTATGCAAGTTCTTGACTCGTGAATCAATCTGTTTCACCTGTCCCATGGTGATGTGTCTAAGGAAAACCTTTCCCTTACTAAAGACAACATCATAGCCTTTGTCCTCCAACATCGTGACCAATACCAAGTTCTTCTTCAGTCCAGGCACATACTTCACATCGGTCAGGGTGATAGGAGCTCCATGCTCCCTCTGTAAAGCAACAATGCCCACTCCTGAAACACTAAACCTTTCGTCGTCACCCATCTCTATGCACATCTTGAGGTCTTTCTCCTCCAAGGCACTCAATAAACTTTTATCGCTGGTCATGTGGAATGATGCTCCACTATTAAGAAACCAAGCACAACCCATCATCGATGACACCATGCATGCGATGAGGGTAAAGTCCATTTCAAACTGAGAGGCTAATGCCTCAACTTACAATCCTTCCAAGGATCCATTCTTGGACTTCTTCGATGGGCAATTAGTCGCATAATGTCCCATCTCAATTGAAGTATGATATGAATTTGATTTTCACCTGCAACCCCTAACTTCAAACTTCAAATTCTCTTCTCCATATACTATTCACAACTCTGATAAACCTGGCTCTGATACCATGTAGAATTTCCTACAAATTCTCTATGTAGAAAATCTGACTGTAGATTAACTTGATAATGCAATATAACTAAAGCAAAATACTTTAATCTACTTCTACAATCAATTTGCGGAAGCTTAAAAGATTTGATTAAGATCAAGCTGAACACATATAACCATAAGAAGAATCAATGCACATGAAAGAAAAAAGAATACTCAGGGGAATGCCTCAGCTAAAAACCCCACTATCTGTATTATCATACAAGGTGGAAATATCTCAGAATTACACAAAGCCTTGGCTCCCACAACTAGCCAGCTCTCAGTACAATCCTCCTGGATGCTCACAAGCAAACAAGGCTTCTCACAAACCTTCTCCTCTGCCCTCCAAGCCTCCTATTTGCTTGCACAGTTTATCCTGGGTGATCCTCCTATGACCAAGTGTAACACTGATCACTCACACTGATTTCACACCCTGTAAAACTGCGCAAATCTCAAGGAATGAAATCCTTCTTGTTGGGTGTGGAGCACGATTATTTAGAGGTCTTTGTTTTAGCCAGATGTATACCCCAGGAATTTTGCACACCCCTCCACATGGGGGGGGGGAGGGGGGGGTGCAGGGGGGACTTGTCCAGGGGCCAGTGGTCCCCCGACGAGAGTTTGGGGGCAGCACCCCCGAAGCTAAAAAAAAATGTAAAATTGCCTTGTCAAAGTATAGTAATTTCTAGTCAATCTGGGCTGTTCATTAAGCAGATGATCTGAGGGTAGAACTTATGTCTAGTTTAGGGTTTTTTTTCCCTAGAAGGAAACCCCCTCTCTTTGCACGAGGGCATTGTATTGAGGCTATGTAATAGATGTGTATTCTTCGAGCAAGGAACAGAGAGGCGAGACTGTGATAGAAAACAAAGGATATTATAGTGGATCTGCTGTAGGTTGTGTCTCTTCATTTTGCTGGATAATAAAAATGAAGGACTGGCTATTCGGGGTGGACGTAGCCCAAACTAGGTGAACCACGTATATCTGTGTCTCTCTGGTTTTATGCAATTTATGTGTTTATATTTACGCTATATTCTATGTGTTCCATTGCTTTATAATTTATAATTTTATAACAACTGGTATCAAAGTCGAAGGTCTATTTGACTGATAAACTCGCAGGAAAGAAGGGTTCCTCGTTTGAGTGGGAGCGATGGTGGAAGATGGTAAGTTTAGGGTTGAGAAATTTAATGGCCAAAACTTCTTGCTGTGGAAGATGCAGATGGAAGATTATCTGTATCAGAAAGATCTCTACCTACCATTGGGTCGAAAAACAAAGATGTCGATGGGTATGATAGATGAAGAATGGAACCTTCTCAATAGAAAGGCACTCGGAACGGTAAAGTTGTGCCTCACAACATCGGTCGCCTTTAAAATTTCTAAGGAATCAAGGACAGAGGGTTTGATTAAGGCATTGGCGAAACTATATGAAAAACCCTCGGCCTCAAACAAGGTATTTCTTATGAAATGGTTATTTAATATGAAGATGTCAGAAGGTGGATCTGTTGTAGACCATTTAAGGATTTTAATACTGTTACAAGTCAGTTAAGTTCTGTAGGGGTAAACTTTGATGATGAAGTTAGAGCTCTGTTATTCTTGTGCTCATTGCCAGAAAGTTGTAATGGTTTAGTAATGGCCATTAGTAACTTTGTTTCTGGATCTAGTACTTTAAAGTTTGATGATGTTTTCGGTGCTATCCTTAGCGAGGAAATGTGACGGAAAAGCTCCAGTGAGACATCGGGTAATGCTTTAAGTGTAGAGTCTAGGGGAACAAAAATGGAAAGAGGAAAGAGATTAGGATATCGCAGTAAATCAAGGAAAGGAAGATCCAAGTCCAGATCGGGGATAGTGTGCTGGAAATGCGGAAAAAAAGGACACCTAAAGAAAGATTGTAGATCTCGGAAGGGAAAAGAAGGAGATGCACAACAAGAAAAAAATCATGAAGCAAATGTGACAGGTGAGGTGTTACAAGATGCTTTGATTCTTTCTTTCGAAAATATTACTAATTATTGGGTGGTAGATTTAGGGGCCTCATTCCATGCCACACCTGATAAGAAATATTTTCATGACTATGTTCAAGGAGATTTTGGACAATTCCGTCTAGGTGATGATAAACCTTGTAAAATTGTTGGAATGGGTAAGGTTCTTGTAAAACAGCAGAATGGAAACCAATGGCTACTAAAGGAGTAAGGCATGTTCCAAATTTGAAGAAAAATCAGATTTCAATAGGGCAGTTAGGTGGTGAAGGTTGTGTGACAACTTTCACAGATAAAGCTTGGAAGGTCACCAAAGGAGCCCTGGTAATAGAAAAAGGTGAAAAGGTTGGTACATTGTATTTATGCAATGGTATTTCTAACTCTGTTAATGCTTTAACTTCCAAAGGAGCAGATGCAGCATTATGGCATCATAGGCTCGGACACATGAGTGAGAAGGGGATGAAGATTCTTCACTCAAGGAATTTGTTGCCAGGTTTGACGAATGTTGATTTGGATTTCTGTGAGAATTGCATTTATGGAAAACAGAAGAGAGTCAGATTTCTTAGAGTTGGGAAAGAAAAGAAGAGCAAAAAATTAGAGCTTGTGCATACAGATGTATGGGGATTTGCTCAGGTATCATCTCTTGGTGGCTCTTGTTATTATGTTACTTTTATTGATGATGCAACTAGAAAAACTTGGATCTATTGTATTAAGAATAAATCTGATGTACTTTATACTTTCAAGAAATAGAAAGCTTTGGTTGAGATTGAGACAGGAAAGAAATTGAAGTGTCTTAGATCAGACAATGGAAGTGAATATTGCAGCAAAGAGTTTGATAGGTACTATTCAGAGCATGGAATTCACAGAGAGAAGACAGTTCCAAGAACACCACAAGAAAATGGTGTGTCAGAAAGGATGATCAAAACAATCATGGAGCGTGCAAGGTGCATGAGTCTGATTGCATGCAGGATTGCTTTTACAATTTTGGGTAGATGCTGTAGATACTATTGTTTATCTAATAAAATGAGGGCCTTCAAGTTCTTTGGATGGTGGTGTTCCAGAGGAAGCATGGACAGGTAAAAACGTAAACTACTCTTTTTTAAAGCCTTTTGGTTGTGATGCCTTTGTCCATATTAATAAAGAAAATAGAACAAAATTTGAGGCAAAATCAAAGAAACGTACCTTTATTGGATATGGTGTTAATGATTTTGGTTATCGCTTATATGATTATGAAAATCACAAAATCATTAGGAGCATAGATGTAATATTCAATGAAAGTTATTGTATAAGAATTAGTTGCAAGAAAAGAAACAGGAAAAAGAAAACAAGGAATACACAGTTCTTGATGAGATCATTGAAAAAGTAAAGGTGCCTGAAAATAATAATAATCAACAACCACCACAACAACAACAGGCACCCAAAACACCTGAAAGTGGTGTTAGAAGATCTACCAGGATAAGTATACCCCCTGAACGATACTCTCCTTCATTATATTATTTATTGTTGACTGATTTTGGTGAACCCGAATGTTATGAAGAAGAAATGCAGGTTGAAAGTAGGAAGAAGTGGGAGCTAGCCATGGAAGAAGAGATGGACTCCTTAATGCATAACCAGACTTGGGACTTAGTGAGGTTGACTGGAGGAAAAACTACATTGAAGAACAAATGGGTTTATAGGTTGAAGGAAGAAGATGGAGGAAAACAAAGGTACAAAGCTAGAATTGTGGTGAAGGGGTTTGCACATAAGAAAGGTATTGATTTTGTTGAAATATTTTCTCTTGTTGTTAAAATGAATTCAATCAGAACTATTTTAAGTCTAGTAGCAGTTGAAGATTTGCATCTTGAGCAGTTAGATGTAAAGACAACCTTTCTTCATGTGGATTTGGAGGAAGAGATATATATGCAACAACCACAAGTATATGAGGTAAAAGGGAAGGAGAAACTAGTGTGCAGGTTGAAGAAGAGTTTGTATGGCTTAAAACAAGCTCCAAGGCAATGGTATTTAAAATTTGACAAGTTTATGTCTGAACAAGGTTATACTAGATATCACTCTGATCATTGTGTTTATCTGAAAAAGCAAAATAATGGCAGCTATATTATATTTTTATTGTATGTGGATGACATGCTTGTTGCAAGGTCTAACATGCAAGAAATAAATGTGCTCAAAATAAAATTGGAAAATTCATTTGAAATGAAGGATTTGGGAGCTACAAAACAAATCCTTGGTATGAGAATAACTAGAGACAGTGAAAATCACAAATTAACGTTGTCTCAGAATGAGTACATACAAAAGGTGTTGAAAATATTTAATATGCACAATGCAAAACTAGTTAGTACACCTTTTGCTAGCCATTTCAAACTTAGTAAGGAAATGTGCCCAAAGACCCAAGAAGACATGGATTATATGTCTAAAGTTCCATATGCATCAACAGTTGGAAGCTTAATGTATGCAATGGTCTGCACAAGGCCTGATATTGCACATGCAGTGGGAGTTGTAAGAAGGTACATGAACAATCTAGAAAAGGAACATTGGATGGTAGTGAAATGGATTCTCAAATATTTGAAAGGTACCACAAATCAAGCATTATGCTTTGGTGGTTCAAACATTTCTCTACAGGGATATGTTGATGCAGATATGGAAGGTGACAAAGATAACAGGAGGAGCACTACAGGATATGTATTTACTGTAGGTGGAACACTTGTCAGTTGGGTTTCAAAAATCCAAAGTGTTGTTGTACTTTCAACAACAGAAGCAGAGTATGTTGCTGCTACAGAGGCTAGTAAAGAAATGATTTGGTTACAAAGGTTTATGGGTGAATTGGGTAAGAAGCATGATATGGGCACGTTATACAGTGATAGCCAAAGTTCCATTAATCTTGCAAATAACTCAACATTTCATTCCAGGACTAAACACATACAGCTCAAGCACCATTTCATACGATCAGTGTTAGAAGATGGAGAGTTGAAGTTGGAAAAGATACACACTAGCCATAATCTTGCAGATATGCTAAAAAAAGTTGTAACTAGGGAGAAACTAAGAATATGCTCAGTTTCAATTGGTCTTCAAGGATGACAATGAAGATGAGAAACAACTAGGTCCAAAGAGGAGCCATTGTCCAGCAAATGAAGCAGCAGTGGAGTTGCTACAAGCATTCTCCAAGTGCGAGATTGTTGGGTGTGGAGTATGATTATTTAGAGGTCGCGGGGGGGTGCGAGGCGGGGGGAGGGGGGGTGGGGACTTGTACCCCCCACGGGGGTTTGGTTGGGTCCATCCCCCTCGGCTGGGGGGTCCAAGGGCTAGCAGCCCCTCGACAGGGGTTTCAGGGGTAGCGCCCCCAATGCTAAAAATAGATGTAAAATTGCCTTGTAAAAGTATATTAATTTCTAGTCAATATGGGCTGTTCATTAGGCGGATGATCTGACAGTAGAACTTATGTTTAGTTTAGGGTTTTTTTCCCTAGAAGGCAACCCTCTCTCTTTGTATGAGGGCATTGTATTGAGGCTGTGTAATAGATTTGTATTCTCCGAGCGAGAAATAGAGAGGCGAGACTGTGAGAGAAAACAAAGGATATTACAGCAGATTTGCTGTAGGTTGTGTCTCTTCATTTTTATGGATAATGAAAAGGAAGGACTGGCTGTTCGAGGTGGACGTAGCCCAAACTAGGTGAACCATGTATATCTGTGTCTCTCTGGTTTTATGCGTTTTTTGTGTTTATATTTCTCCTATATTCTATGTGTTCCATTGCTCTATAATTTATAATTTTCTAACACTTCTGCATGGATGAGTTTTGTTGATAAGAAAACTCATGCAACTGATAGTACATTGTCCCTGTATTTAATCTCAACTGGGTCTTTCTTTGAATAGACATGCATGAGTTACTGATGTGAGAATCTTCAGTTATCTGGAGTACACTAGTTGAGTGCATGCATGCACCAACTAACTAATAACTCATAATTAGTTCCTCAAACAGTTTGGAACTAATTTAACTGGACTTAACTCAGTAAGCTGAGCTGACTATTTACAACTCAAATATAACTCAATCTTATCTCCTTAATTAAGGGAGAATCTCATTAATTTGAGGGATAATTGTTGCATGACTTCAGAAAGACTTCTAACTTGAATTTCTCCAACTAATTAATCCATAATGAATTAATTAATTAATTCCAAGCAGTTGGTGAGAATAAATTCGAATTTTAATTCACAATTTTAATTCAAGGACAAATTAAAATTAGAATATTTTGGATTCTATTTTTATCATTTCTTGTTGCTATTTTGAACACCATCTATCACTGAGTATGTGGCGAAAGGTGGAGTTGTCACTAAAGAGAAAGTAATTTCTCGTGCCCAATATTTGGACTTGATTTATACACACTCTGGCATGCTCTATGACAAGATCCCGAATGCACCTCGACCAGCTTTCATTGCTCTTCCTCCACCATCGAGTAAGGACTCTCATGCCATTGACGGTGTGATTGGTTCTTTGAGCACACAAATGGTAGGTAGACCATCTGGTCAAATAATTGCCATTTCTAATCAAAATTCAAATGCATCTAATAACATTATTGCTTCCAAAATCAATGTCGTGTCATCTGACAAAAGAAAAAATGAAAAGCAACCAGGAAGCAAGAAGAAGGGGAAAAACAAGAAGAAACAAAATAACTCCCCTCAAGAGAAATCATCTGATTCCTCTCCTTCGGCTAGGAAACCATGTTACCCATATTTGATCTGTAACAATGAGCATTTCAAGTGAGATTGTCCTCACTGCTCCGAAGTCTAAAAGTTTCTGAAGACTTCTAATACATCCACGATATTGACTAATCCTTTTCCGAACCCGGAGACAGGTATGGTTGCTACATACCATGCTTTCACTTCCCGAGTGCTTATGTTATCCACCTCTAAGCCGAAAAATGATATTTTGGTGTCAACATGAAGTAAAGATTATGAATCAACCATCATTGTCGAATAACCAGGCTGATCAACCTAATCCTTTGACCTTGACTTCGAATGATCCTATTGCACTAGAGTTAACAATAAAACCACCTAAGGGGGTTGTACATAAATCGACATTTAACCCTCGAGCTCGAGCTGCACAAAATTATAACATAGTAGAAGATTTGGCTCAGTCACCTTTCTCTATGTCTACACTCAAGGTACTTCAGAACTGTCCCTCCCAAAAGCAGGCTTTGTTGTCAGTAATTGGTGGAATCGATCCAACTGATTCCAATCTTGTGGTTTTCAACCATGCGAGTTATACGCCACAGTTACCAGCGCAATTAGCATTCCTGATTCAAGTAAGTTCCTTGAATAAACTTGTTCACCGAACCATTATTGACGAGGGGGCATCTACTTTTATAATGTCTATGAGTTGCTGGAAAAAACTTGGCTCACTGCCTTTGTCACGTTCACCAACAACATTAAAAGCTTTTGGCGGTCACACGTATACTCTTTGTGGGATATTGAGTAATCTGCAAATCAAACTAGGAGGCAAAATAGTAACTGTTGAAGTCGAGCTTGTTGACGAACCCCTTGACTACAACATTTTGCTAGGAAGACTGTGGGTTTATGCTATGGCTGCTATGGTTTCAACATACTTTCATACATTGCATTCCCTCATAAGGGTGGAATCACAGTTATTGACCAACTCGCCTTCTTTGCCTCTAGTTCACAGGCTACTAGAAGCATTCCGTTGGTACATGGACCCCCACTATCTCTCCAAAACATTGGTGTAGGTCTCTTTAAATATTCTTCCCTAATGGGTACTTTTTCACTACCACCACCATCAAACTTGGCGGAAGTGGAAAAAGTTGAGACTTGCAACATGATATCTTCCACTTCATCTAACTTAAGGAAGATTACCAATAGTTTTGAAGTTGATAGTAGTAATGAAATCATGCCGCTAAGCCCTATTGAGCTAGCATAGCAATCAATTTTTCTGGTTTTCACGGAGAACCCAAATGCTTCTTCATCAATGTTATGGGTAGATCGTTCATTAGAATATGGTACTTCCTCCGATCCTTTTTCAAGTATATTTTCTACTAATGAAGGAATCATCCAATCAATGATGATGGAAGGAGAACCATGGGAAGATTATCATCATCGTTCCCATCTTCCAGATCACATAGAATATTATTCAAATGAACTTAATCACCCTTCAGTTATTGATTTCCTTTCAAATTCTTTTTTCATAGATATAATATGTTCCGAGAAAAACTTGTCAAATATCGAGGAAACTATTTCTATCAATATTTTGACCAAACCTAACATTATAGAAAACATTCATGTTGGAAAATCTTGTTCTCCATCAAAACTTGATATTTACTGTGCTCTCTTTTGTGAATTTCAAGATATATTTGCATGGTCATACGAGGAGATGCCAGGAATTGACTATAATATAGTTGAACATGAAATCAAAATGTATCATGATGTCAAACTAGTGCGACAATGCCTCTGTCTTGTTCATCCAAAGAAGGTTGTTGCTATTAAAATAGAAGTTGAAAAATTTTTGCATGCTGGTTTCATTTACCCTGTTCCTCTTACTGATTGGGTTTCCAATATTGTTCTTGTCATGAAGAAATAAGGGAAAATACGAGTGTACGTCGATTATAGGGATGTTAATCAAGCTTGTCCAAAAGACAATTATCCCACTCCATTTATCGACCATATTATTGATGAATGTGCTGGATGTGAAATATTCTCATTTATGGATGGTTTTTTCGGCTATAATCAGATCAATATCTGCCCAGAGGACCAATCTAAAACTGCTTTTATTTGTCCATGGGGCACATTCGCTTATAGGAAACTCCCTTTTGGTTTGAAGAACTCAGGGGAAACTTTTGAGAGGCCAATGAACCATGCCTTCCATGACATCAAACATATTGTTCAACCATACCATGATGATTTACCTGTTCATTCACGAAAGTGGTCTGATCACCCGCAGCATTTGAGAGCTATATTTTTACGGTGCTGACACTACAAAATATGACTCAATCCACATAGATGTGTGTTTTGTGTTGGTTTTGGTCGTTTTCTTGGATTCGTAGTGTCTAAGGGGGGAATTCGACTCAATCCACTTAAGGTTCAGGCAATCCTTGATTTTCCTCCACCTTCCAATCTACTACAGTTACAGAGACTCCAATGAAAGGCTAACTTTCTGAGGAGGCTCATTCCCAATTATGTTGAAATGGATAAAGGATTTACTCGTCTATTTAAAAAGGGGATACCCTTCCATTGGGATTAGGTTGTGCAAGCTTCCTTTGATGCTCTTAAAGATACCTTGATTAGAGCCTCATTAATGTATTCCCCGAATTATCAAAATGATTACTTCATGTATCTCGCTGCTACAGATACAACCATTGGAATGGTTTTAGTCCAAGAAGAAGATGGGATTGAACATCTGATATATTATTTGAGCCGAAATCTCAATGATATAGAAGTTAAGTACTCTTACGTCGAAAAGTTAGCTCTGGCTGTTGTTCAAGTTGTACAGAGATTTTGCCACTATATCCTACTTCAAAAGACCATTGTCATTTCAGATTGCAACCCTATGACATATATTTTGTCACGTCAATTGCTGGGGGGGAAATACTCAAAATGGATCATCATTTTGCAAGAGTTTGATTTGGAATTCATCAAATCCAAATCAAAGAAATCTCTAGTCTTCGCCAAGATTCTTTGCGACCTTCCCTCGAATACCATTGATTCAACATTAGAACCATCAATTATGGATGAGTCTCTGTTCCTGATTTCATCATCCGATGCGTGGTATGGAGATAAACTGATTTATCTCCAGATCCAAACTTTCCTGCGAGATACCTCTCGCTCACAATAGCATCGTATCCGATACCAAGCCAAAGATTATCTGATCGTTGGCGACACTCTTTACCATCGTGGTATCGATACGATTTTACGGAGGTGCCTCACTCATGAGGAATCCGAGAAAGTTTTGAATGATTTCCATTCAGGTTCATGTGGTGGACACTTATCTGGTTATGCTACCATACAGAGAATTCTCCGCGCTGGTTAATTCTAGCCTACCATATTCAAAGATTACATAATTGCTGTCCGAAGTTGTTATGCATGCCAAATCTATGACTGTAAAACTAGATTACCACCTGCACCATTGCATCCTATCATCACTGTTGGAGCATTTTTCAATTGGGGCATTGACTTCATGACATGTAACCCCACCTCGAATAGGGGGCATGGGTACATTATAGTCGCCGTTGACTATTTTACCAAATGGGCTGAGGTGATGCCAACATTAAACAATAATGGCAAGATGCCTGCTCTTTTCTTTTTCAACCACGTGGTTGCCCGGTTTGGTGTACCACACGGTATAGTTATAGATCATGGGTCGCATTTTCACAATCACATGATGGCTGAGTTGACTGCCAAGTTAGGACTTTCACATGATAGTTCGACCCCTTATTATTTGCAAGTGAATGGACAAGTTGAAGCCATCAACAAAGTCCTGAAGTGATCCAAATGGAAAATGGCACCAACCCTTGGTATTCATCCACCCATGGAATTTACCCATGATATTGTAAGTGGCATTCACTCATGGTATTTATCCACCCATGGTATTGATCTGGAATTTATCCAGGATAAAGAATTAAAGGTATTACAGACTCATGTGCATGGATGTGCCTATGTTACTTTATGCAACAGATCGATAAGATTACGAAATACATAGACACTGAAGCAGTTAGTGAAAACATAACAGGAAAACATGCAAACACAACAAGTTCAATAAGGAGTTCACCCAATGCTCCTGGGCTACGTCTTCTGGTCCAACCTTCAGTGGTGACCTCTCTATTATGTTTCCAAAGCAGAGTTTTTACAACAGTGAGCTCAATTTGAGTCTCACTCAAGAGATGTAAATCAGTAGGACTGGACTTGGATCCCCCAAGCCTCTAGAGTACACAGACTCTCCTTACTGAAACCTAACCTCTATTGGTCACAGTAGTATGAGCCTAAACTAAGACTCAGTACATGACAGACATTTATCGAGGAGTTTGCTTGAAACTCTCAAGCCTTCCCTGGAGTACATAGACTCTCTGACTCTCTCTTGCTCTGTCTAGCTCGATGCTACCCTCTAGTTAGCTTAGCTCTGTTCTCTGCTCTTGGCTAACTCTTTTTGGCTTACTTCTTAATTTGTTTCTGTCAGTTCATGGCTTTAAAGCCAATCTGCTTTCTGACTATTCGTTTCTGCTTCCTGGCACTCTAGTTCTCCTACCTCTTTGTCCATTTGAATTCCTCTGCTCTGTGTCATCATCACTGTGTAATGCTTCATAGGGAGGTGGCCACCTATTTTGCAACGGGTGAGTGTATCATGTTCCTTGGACACATTTGAACATTCGTTATTTCTGTTTGCTCCAAGATTGCCCGTAAAACACGAATCTTTTGCCAACTCATCGTCCACATCAAACTCCAAATCCCATATAATCTTGCTTTATCATCTGTCAATTTCGTTCATTCATCGGGACACGCCTCTGCGATTGATCTGGACCCCCCAAATCCTATGGTCATCGTGCATATCGTGCAGATAATTATCTCGCTGGTTACCCGTCCGATATGCACAGTTTTCTCTCTCCTTCGCTGGACAAGTGTCACTCGCTGTGTTGCATCGAGCGGGACTCAGTTTAAACCGCTTACTGCCTCAAGGCCCTTTCGATATCCTGCCTGGTTTTTATGGAATCCTGCTTCACTGAAACCGAAACCAGTACTTTTCTGCGTTTTATAACCTTTTCGGGTTCGAGCGCTTCGAGGCTTTCCTTTACTAAGGGAGACACCCTGCGATACGCGATTAGTACTTAGCGCTAATTGTGTATCAGAATCTACTCCCATTCTCTGATCTGGCTCCCAGTTTTTCCAGTTTGTCCCCAGCTCGTGTTACCATGAGCCCTCGGTCTGCGCGCTTGACTGAGGGTCCTTGTTGCTCCGTGCTCATCACAATTTGCAACTGTCACGAGGATTCCTCCTGATAGCTCGATCCTTGTAAGACTTGAATCTTTTTGGCATAACTGAAAGATTTCATGAAAACTTAGAGAGTGTTCTAGGATCCAATTCGGATCACGGCCTTCCCACTGAAAAAGCTTTTGAACCACCAAAAGTTAGTTTTTAACCATCAATCAAGTGAGGGTACATATTCCTCACTTGCCCAATTTCTATCCATTTCGCACTGCTTGGTTTTGAACCTTTGGGTCCAATCCTCAGGTACTCAACATTCCCCCTGCACGTAGTTCTCACTTTCTTGTCCAGAACTGTACCTTCTTTGAACTCATCGAGATATTCAGGTAACAGATCATCAATAGAAGGCAACTGACTCTACTCTTCGGGATCTTCAATTAATGAAGGTTCAAATAGTCTCAAGCTGTTTGCATTAACCACTGAGTAGATGTACATGTAAGCTGGTAATTCAAGGTGAAAAGGATTCTCACCAATTTTCTCAAGTATCTTGAAAGGTCCATACCTTATTGGCTTCAGCTTCTTACCTTCACCTTTCATTTTGTCTTTGCTGATATACAACCAGACTTGATCACCAACTTGGAAACTACGCTCAGTCCGATGCTTATCATGCCTTGCCTTGTACTTGTCTTGTCTCCTTTCTAGCTGTTCCTGTACTATCTGGTGAACCTCTTGGATTTGTTCGATGAACTTGGTTGCCTTGTCCACATCACTGTGTCCATCAACCACTATGTCTTTACCAAAGAAAAAATCCAAGGGAGACCTTGGTGTGAAACCAAAACAGGTCTCAAAAGGAGATCTTTGTGTAGAAGAATGTTTAGCTCGGTTGTAAGCATGTTGCACATAACATAAATGTTCATCCCAAAGCTTGGGATGCTTGCTGCAATAGCCTCTGAGCAACTGGATCACTGTCCTATTGACCACTTCTGTTTGGCCATCTATTTGCGGATGAAAAGCTGTTCCCTTCTTCATTCTAGTGTCCATCAATTCCCACAAACTTGACCAAAATTTCCCAACAAATCGGGTATCTCGATAAAAAATAATAAAAGTGGGTAATCCAAAATGAACCCATACATGTTGAAAGAACAACTTTGTAGTTTGTTCAGCTGTAATCTGTTTGTTACAAGGTATCAAAATACACATTTTGCTGAACCTATCCACAATAACATATAAATAGTCATGCCCTGTTCTAGATTTAGGCAATCCCCTCTTACACATATAGAAACTTTCTCATGCATTTTCAGCCAATAACAAAATCTTTGCAGCTGTGCAACTGTTTTACTTACACCAAAGTGACCTGATATTAGAGAAGTGTGTGCTTCTCGTATTATCCTTACTCTTTATGTTTGAGGAATGCATAACTTTCCCAAATGATACAAGAGTTGGTCCTTAACATGATAAACCAATTCTTCAACTTGTATGCCATGAATTAAAGTTGTATATACATCTTTAAAATCTATATCTTGAGCATATTGTTCACTGTATCTTTCATGCAATATTGCATTATGCTTAAGTATAGTGGATGCATTTATGATTGGTCTAGACAACATATCTGCAACTTTATTGTGTATACCCTTTTTATATCTGATGACAAGATGAAACTATTGTAGAAAACCCATCCACCTATAGTGTCTTGATTGCTGCAACTTACTTTGTGAGTGTAAATATTGAAGTTGTTGATGATCAGTATGGATAACTATCTCTTTGCCCATTAAATAATGTTTCCACTTTTTCACACTTTGTACTAATGCATACAATTCTTTATCATATGTGGGATAATTAACTACTGCATAATTAAATGTCTCAGAATGATAACATATGGGTTTACCGTGCTGCATCAACACTACTCCCATGGCATAGTCACTGGCATCCATTTCAATCTCAAATGGTCTTTGAAGATCAGGCAGTGCTAGTACTAGTGTTGTACAAACTTTTCTTTTAAGGTGTTGAAGGCTTTCTGCTATTTGCCTCCCCACTGAAACACCTTGTTCAATCATGTTAAAGCATGTAAGGGAGCTGAAATCAAGGAAAAGTTAGAAATAAACTTTCTCCAATACTGTGTTGCTCCTGGGAAGCTTCTAACTTTAGTAGCAGATTTGGGTTTAGGCCAGTTTACAGTGACTGCAACCTTAGAGGGATCTATCTTCATTTCACCACCCCCTACGATATGACCCAAATAATTCAAAGATGTTTTGCCAAATTCACATTTTGAGAGCTTAACATAAAGGTTCTCTTTTTTCAGAACATCTAGTATTTGCTTGACATGCTTTAAATGTTCTTTCCATGTTTTACTAAATATAAGAATGTCATCCAAATATACAATGACAAAATCATCAATAAAAGGTCTAAGTACATCATTCATTACTCTCATGAAAGTAGCAGGAGCATTAGTTAAGCCAATAGGCATAACCAACCACTCATGCAATCCCTGTTTTGTTTTGAAAGCAGTCTTCCATGCATCTTGCTCTGCAACTCTGACATGATGATAGCCACTATGCAAGTCCAACTTGGAAAAATAAACAACTTCTTTCAACTAATCTAATTGATCACCTATGTGAGGAAGGGGATAACGATTTTTTATCGTTATCTTATTCAGTGCCCGGTAATCAATGCACATTCTCCATGAGCCACATTTCTTTCTCACCAAGACAATTGGAGACCCACAAGGTGATGTGCTAGGCCTTATGAACCCTTTCTCGAGCAGCTCTTGTACCTGCTTCTTGATTTCTACATTTTCTAAAGCGGACAACCTGTACATTCCAATGTTAGGCAATGGAGCATCTTGCATGTACTATTTCCTTTTTGGGTGGCAAACCTTTAGGTTCTTGAAATAGTATATCATATTATGAAACAATTTCTTCTAAATCAGCTTGTTGTTTAGCATTACAGCCCTCAAATACATTGGTTTTATTAGGTTTCGTTTCCTTTACAACCATCAGTAAAAATTGTTTGCATGAATTACAATATAATTATTCTTTTCATCTGTCTTGAGTTTATGAGAGTATAATTATTCTTGAGTTTATGAGCTCTTACAATATATTTGATTCCATATTTAATGAGTTGGTACTTGTTTTCAGCTCTAAAGAAAATAGCTTTTCTATCATACAAGTAAGGACTTCCTAAAACGATTCCACATATATCCAAGGGAACAATATCTAACTCAATCCCATCTACAAATGCTGACCCAAAAGAAAACCTAAGTTTACATTGTCTAGTCACTTATAGATATGCTTTATCACATAACCAACCTAATGGATATGGCTTTTTGTGAGTTTTGGTTAGTAATCCCAACTTCTTTACAATTTCTTCAGAAATTAAATTTACTTGTGAGCCACTATCAAACAAAGTATCAATCTTTTGATGCTTGGAAACAACTCTAATATGAAAAAGCTCATGTCTTTTCCTCTCATTTTCTTCATTATCAGTAGATTGTGCAAAATTACTAGTAGATGCTTCAGAATTTTTACCTTTTATACCTGTGGCTGCAATTGTTGTTTCATCTCCTAAGTCTGACCCCAAATCCTTTTGAATAGTGCAGCAGTATTCTTCTTCTTGCCCTCGTACTTCTTGGGTTTCAGCTCCATATGCAGAATCCAACAGTGTTCATCATCATGCCCATCCTTCTTACAGTGAGTGCATGAAGATTTGGTCTTCTGTACAATATTTGTCTTCCTCTCTTTCCATTTCTATTTTCTTTTCTCCTTATTCTTGTTTGCAGTGGTTTTTTATGATCGCCCAACTTCTGGGTTCACATTCTTGCCTCTAGCCTCTATATGTGTAGCTTGAACAGATACCTCATCTATGCTAGTGGGATTAAACATGAGAATTGTGTGTCTTAAGTAGTTGTGTAGGCCACCTATATACTTCAGCAGAGTTTCAGGTGAGTCTAAAGAAATTCCTAGCATCAAAGCTCTTTTCCTAAATCCTTGAGTGTAACTTTGTACACTTTGCCCTTTTAATTGTTGAAGAGTTTGCCAACTCATCATGGCTTGCTGCATATAAGCTAGTGGATAGAACTATTTTTTAATTGCAGAAACAAATTCACTCCAGACAGAAAGAATCTTACCATGCTTCTTCATGTCAGTTTGTGTCCTGCCTTCCCACTATACAAAGGCAGTGCCTCCAAGGGCTGAATCTTACTACTATCTGATTCAATGCTCTACACTCTGTAATAAACATCAATCTGTCTAATCCAATTATCTAGCTTCTCTGCATTCAACTCTCCATCATATATTGGTAAATCAAATTTAACATCTAATTTAATCAAAGATGTCTCTTTTTGTTTTCAGGGCTAGTAGGAGGTGTGGGAAGTTTTTCTTCTTTCCCTTTGCCTGTAGAATGGTCATGGAGGAAAGATTCTTCTGCTCCTTTATATCGTTTGGAGTTTGATGCATCTTCCTCTCTACATTTCTTAAATTCTCTATACATTTCCTCTATCATGGCTCTCATGGTCATGAAACTATCCATGAACTGAGGGTCTGATTCCAAGGGACTTTCCTCTGACATTATCCCCTTAGGATAGACTCTTCCAGTTTCAAGGTTAGCTTCAACCAACTCTCCTTCTCCTAATTTAAGCTTTGATCTAGTTAGCATTCAACAACAAAATCCAACACAAGCTTGTCTAACCTTAGTAAACTTGAGCACTAATACTAATTGATCTGGAATTTATCCAGGACAAAGAATTAAAGGTATTACAGACTCATGTGCATGGATGTGCCTATGTTACTTTATGCAACGGATCGATAATATTGTGAAATACATAGACACTGAAGCAATTAGTGAAAACACAATAGGCAAACATGTAAACACAACAGGCAAACATGTAAACACAACAAGTTTAATAAGGAGTTCACCCAATGCTCCTGGGCTATGCCTGCTAGTCCAGCCTTTAGTGGTGGCCTCTCTATTATGTTTTCAAAGCAGAGCTTTTACAACAGTGAGCTCAATTTGAGTCTCACTGAACAGATGTAAATCAATAGCACTGGACTTGGACCCCCCAAGTCTTTGGAGTACACAGACTCTCCTTACTAAAAGCCGACCTCTATTGGTCACAGTAGTATGAGCCCAATCTGAGACTCAGTACATGACAGACATTTATCGAGGAGTTTGCTTGAAACTCTCAAGCCTTCCCTGGAGTACACAGACTCTCTGACTCTCTCTTACTCTGTCTGGCTCGATGCTGCCTTCTGGTCAGCTCAGCTCTATTCTCTGCTCTTGGCTAACTCTTTCTAGCTTACTGCTTACTTTGTTTCTATCAGTTCATAGCTTTAAAGCCAATCTGCTTTCTGACTGTTCATTTCTGCTTCCTAGCGCTCCCGTTCTCCTGCCTCTCTGTCCGTTTGAATTCCTCTGTTCTGTGTTATCATCAATGTGTAATGCTTCACAAGGAGGTGGCCACCTATTCTGCAACGGGTGAGTGTGTCAGGTTCCTTGGACACATTCAAACGGTCATTATTTCCGTTTGCTCCAAGATTTCCCGCGAAACATGAATCTTTTGCCAATTCATCGTCCACATCATACTCCAAATCCCATATAATCTTGCTTTATCATCTGTCAAATCCGGTCATTTAATGGGACGTGCCTTCGCCATTGATCTGGAAGTTGAAGGGTGTGCAACAAGAAATGTAAAAATAGAAATTGCTAAAAATAGCAATTTGGCCAATGATCATTTTGGCCACCTTGAGTGAGAGGTGAAATTGCTAAAAATAACAGTTTGGCCAATGAGCATTTTGGCCACCTTGGGTGAGAGGTGAAACCGCTAAAAATAGCATTTCTGGGTCCCTTTCTTGGTCTAACTATAGGAAGTAAAAACGAATTTGGTCTTAACAATAGTTTAAAATATTAATTAATTAATCTCCATGAGTTAATAAATTATGGAAAGTTAAACTTGAAGACTTTGTGAGATCATGCAATTATTTTCTCTCTTGATTTAGGATTTTATCCCTTGATTAAATGAGATAAGATTCAGTTCTATATTGAGAGGATCAGTTGACTTAGTTTTACTTAGTTAAGTCCAATTAGATTAATTTAACAAGTTGTTAAATTAATGAAATATAGTTTGTTAATGCTTGCATGCATGTGACAACTATTATTTCAGATAACTGAGCATTCCCTCATGGATAACTGATGCATGTCAGTTCAGACAGAGACCCAGTTGAGATCAGATGAGGGATAGTGTACTATCAGATGCTTGGATATTTCTAGTAAGTATTCCTTGCATGGAGAAGGATCTATTTCTAAGAGAAATACGTATTATAGGAGATTGGAGGACTAGTGGCCTATATATTGAGGCCTAGGTAGTCTATGATCTTCATCTTCTGATTACAGAGAGAGCAGGATAGCTATTAAGCCGATTCTTTTTGTATGTTGTTGAGGATCTCCACTTGATTGATAATACAAAGTTGGGGTTTTATGTTGGTGCTTTCCCTAGTGATATATTATATGTTATGTGTGATTGATTCCTTCTTATGAGTTATATGTGCTCATGCTTGATGTTGCTCATGGTTGAATAGCTTCTGCAAAGTTTATGGTAGATGTAGATCTAGTATTATACTTTAGTACATTGCATATATTAGTTGGATTTGCAGGTGAAATTTCTACATGATATCAGTGAGATAGCTGATTTGTAGGGAAAATTCTACATTGGACCCCCTAGATCCTACAGTCATCGTGCATATCAGGTGGATAATTAGCTCGACGATTACCTGTTTGATATGCGTATTTTTCTCTCTCCTCCGCTGGACGCGTGTCACTCGCTGTGTGGCATTGGGCGGACTCGGTTTAAACTGCTTACCGCCTCGAGGCCCTTCCGATATCCTACCTGGTTTTTGTGGAATCTTACTTCGCTGGAACCGAAACTGGTACTTTTCTGTGTTTTATAACCTTTTCGGGTCCAGGCGCTTCAAGGCTTTCCTTCACTGAGGGGGACACCCTGCAATAATCAAAATCTACTCCCGTTCTCTGATCCGGCTCTCGGTTTTTCCAGTTTGTCCCCAACGTGCGTTACCATGGGCCCTCGATCTACGTGCTTGACCGAGGGTCCTCGTTGCTCCGTGCTAGTCACAATCTGCAACTGTCACGAGGATTCCTTCTGATAGCTCGATCCTTTTAAGACTTGAATCTTTTTGGCATAATTGAAAGAGTTCATGAAAACTTAGAGAGTGTTCTAGGATCCAATTCAGATTAGGTATTGTAAGTGACATCCACCCATGGAATTAACCCATGGTATTGTGACATCCACCCATGGTATTCATTCACCCATGGAATTGACCTGTGGTATTGTAACTGAAAAATACTATAAGTAAAAAGTCACATTTTTTAAAAGGACGGATGGTCTACCACAATGTAGCCTTTATAATTATTATTGGTCTTAATAAGAAGTTTCTTTGTGGTTTTATTTACTGTGTATTCTGTCATTTTCTTTCTAGCATTGCAATTCTTCAAATCTTGGGGGCCTCCCCCACAATGTCCACTCCAATATTTTAGATCTTGGGGGCCTCCCCCCAAGATCTGGATTAGTGGTATCGGAGCAGGTTATGATTCCATGGGAATGAGGGTTTCATTCATATTTCAGTTTCAATTTTTTCATCAATATTCAACAAACTTCAGGCATGCGCTGCGACCTCCATAGAGCACTTTCTTGGGCAAAACAAGAACAATTTTTCTTTTTTCATTTTTTTGCAGGAATTTTTTTGGGCGGCGAGTTTGCAGATCAGATCTGAAACATTAGATACAATATTTACAAAAACAAATAACATATCTGGATTCCCTGTGAAAAAATACCAAAATTCAAAAAAAAAATCAACCAAATCGGAGTCTGGATGAGGGAGATATCGCTGATTTAAAATCAGCTATGTTGTATAATTTTTTTCTAACAACAACTGGTGGACAACGAATCTCCTATCACTTTTTGAAGTTTCTGCGCATAATTTCAGAAAAAAGGATTGTAGATTTGAGCTCCTTTTGAAAAATCACCCAATTTAAAAAAAAAGGGTCGAATCAGAGTTCAGATGTGGGATATATCACCTATTTAAAATCAATTATTTTTTAAGAACTTTTGTGATGGTGGAAAAAATTGCAGCACGAATCGGGGATTCTAGGGTGTCTAGATAAGGATTTCCAACACATGGGAAGATGAAAAATGGTCCTTCTGCTTCCAAAAATAGGTTATAATAAATATTCTGAGTTATCTTGACTGAGTTATGTCCATTTCAATTCTGGAGCAACATTCGGAGCGAATCCCCATTGGAGACGTGCCCTCCCACTCCACTTTAGTAGGCACTTGCTTCACATTCATCAGTTTCAGCATAGCAGCATTTGGCTTGGGTTATTTGGAGATGTGCCCTCCCACCCTAGGCTATGTAGGCACCTGCTGCTTCATCAACAACCAACATCAGGGTTATGGGTCAACTGCACCAAATCCTTTTCATCGAAGTCCATTTGCCAGGCTGCACACTGTTAGTATCACAGTTGGTCACAAGCATTATAGGGTATCTCTATCCTCGGATCTTCGTTTTTCATGGTTATCGGTCATCCACAAATCCACACTTCATCGAAGTCCATTTTCTAAGCCACACACTGTCAATATCACAGTTGGTCACACACATTACAAGGTATCTCTATCCTCAGATCTTCGTTCATCATGGTTATGGGTCATCCACAAACTCACACTTCATTGAAGTCCATTTGATAGGCCGCACACTGTCAGTATCACATTTGGTCACAAGCATTACAGGGTATCTCTATCCTCGGATCTTCGCTCATCATGGTTATGGGTTAACCACATAAAACCCTTCTCTTAAGTGGCTCTTCATATTCAACAAAGGCTTCGGAGGAGGAAAATTCACACAATGGGGACCATTGATTCTTAAGGAGGGATGAATGATCCAAATGGAAAATGGCATCAACCCATGGTATTCATCCACCCATAGAATTTACCCATGGTATTGTAAGTGGCATCCACTCATGGTATTTATCCACCCATGGTATTGTAAGTGACATCGACCCATGGTATTCATTCACCCATGGTATTGTGACATCCACCTATGGTATTCATTCACCCATGGAATTGACCCGTGGTATTGTGACATCCACCCATGGTATTCATTCACCCATGGAATTGACCAGTGGTATTGTAACTGAAAAACAATATAAGTAAGAAGTCGCATTTTGTAAAAGGACAGATGGTCCACCACAATGTAGCCTTTATAGTTATTATCAGTTTTAACAAAAAGTTTCTTTGTGGTTTTATTTACTGTGTATTCTATCATTTTTTCTAGCATTGCAATTCTTCAGATCTTGGGGACCTCCCCCACAAGATCCATTTCAATCTTTTAGATCTTGGAGGCCTCCCCCAAGATCCAAATCATGAAGCGAATGCTTCAAAGAATAATAGGGGTTCATAAACGAAACTGAAATTTAATCTTGTACTCTGCCTTATGGGCATATCGAACCTTGGTGAGAAATGCAACTGGATTCACACGCTTTCAATTGATGTATGGTCTGGAGGATTTATTTCCAATACAATGCGAAATTTCATCTCTCAAACTCATGATTGACCTGTTACCCGACACTTCTGAAGAAGAAGCACGTTTCTTGGAACTTATACATCTGGATGAAACCCATCCTGAAGTTGCATTGGCTAACAAAGCGCAAAATATATGAATCAAGGCGCAATATGACATAAATGTCAAGCCTCGCGTTTTCTCAGAAGGAGACTTGGTCTTTCTTTACGATTAGGAAGCTAATAAACTAGGAGCAGGAAAATTTGAATCGCTTTGGATGGGTCCTTATATTGTCAAGCGTGTTTTGGCAAAAGGTGCTTATGAGTTGGTGGATTATGATGGAATTCCATTGTCACAGCCCCGAAATGGGTTGTATCTCAAACGTTACTATGCTTAATTGAGTGTAGTAAAAATCACTGTATATATGCTTTAATTGCATGTGTGTGTGTGTCAGTGTGTATTTTAGGGTTTTTATGTGGTTAAGTAATCCGATTTGCATTTGTTGCAAATGTCGAAACCTTTGGAACCATTTGTTGGTTACGCCAATGGTGCTAGTCATAGTACGCAGAACCTATCTTCTGCAGCATGGGCCATTTTCGCTCCAAGTGGCAAGTTAGTGAGTTTTCAAGGGATTTGTATCAGTTGATCAACGAACAATATCATTGAGTATAGCACGTTGATCAAACTTCTCTCTGATTCCATTTCATTTGGCATCCGCTGAATCATCATTAGGTTGGACTCACAACTCATTGTACTACAACTAACAAACATTTATATTGTTCGAAACCCAACGATTCTTCATATGTTCCTTAGAGTTCGTCTTTTGGAAAGACATTTTGAGTACATTCAATATCAACATATTTCCAGAAACTTTAACACATTAACCAACTCATTAGTGAACTATGTGTTAAACATACATTTGTGACACATGTAAAAGTAAAATTTCAATTCACATCATTAGTTGAATAGCATTGCATATAACCATATATATAAAAAATATGAAAGTAAAATAGATAGATGTTTTAAAAAATTTTGCAAAATTTGTGTCCAAGACATGTTTGGTCATCTGACCTAAAAACTCAAATTGCATGCAAAAAACATCCTAAGTAAACCTAGTGATGCTCATGATAACAGGTCACAGCCTGAGCTATCATGCACAAGAGTCACATCCAATAGCATGGAACACCAAGAGTATGGCGCTGTAGCCTCATAGGTAACTCCTCGATCTAGACATTTAGAATACCAAGGGTTAATCCATCTACATGATCTTGCAACTCTGTCAGTGTCTCGGCCAAATCCAAATCCTGGAGAATTACTCTCCCAACATTTCTCCACGCTAGTCCACCTACCTCCTGTTGGTGCCTCATAGGTCAAACAATACCCACATTTGCATGCATGAGAATGATTTTAGTTTAGTCTTGGAACATCAAAACACAAAAACATGTAGAAACTTAAAAATCAAAAAACATTTTGGTCAAAAACAATTTACCTATAGCACCCCATTAAGCGCCCACTAGTAGACTCAACTCTGGATCTCCACGAAAATCCATCCCTGAGTATGGATGCTCCTCGATGACAATGTGTTGTCGATCGAGCCAACTGAAGAATGCAGTGGAAAATGTAATCGATGACTGACTAGCATGTCTAGCCATCAATTCGACCCATCGCTACATCCATGGATCTCTAGGATCATCTAGACCCAGTGTTACATGCTGGGGTTTCATCAATGGAATTATTTCTAAAGTAAAATCAATTAAGAGATATCCATAGCTAAATTTATTTGTCTTACCGCTCTTTACCTTTGTCAGCTACTCTTTCAGTGAAGAAAGTACTACCTCACACCAGTTGAATAAAGTTGGCTAAAGACACTCAAGTGCATATTGAACATATGATCTATTCACCAGATGAAGTGTCACAATGCATTCAACCTTTGTGATGGTGAAAAGGGTCATTCTCAAAGGCAAATCACGGATATCCTTGATGATTATCTTTCTGTCCTTGCTAGGCTATGTACCTGACCGACAAAATTGTCAAACATAGTCCCTAATTAACTCCCCTCTGCATGAAGAACCTGAAAGAGATATGGGGGCACCATGTCTCGACAACCCTGTAAGAAAGTAAACATCATCGATCACAATAGGGACCACTTTGTCCCTTATGTGAAAAGCCTGATCTGTCGGATCCCATGCATGAACTAGGAACTGCAATAGTTCTGATTGTTGCCTCATTCCAGACAACTTGAAGTATTTGAGCAACCCACAGTTTTTGAGGGCCTCAACTATACCTGGATCATTTAGGGAAACCATGTCTTGTTCTTCATGCTCTCTTTCTCACCAAGTAATAGACATTCTGATCTGATGAAAGATTGAAATCAAACCATAAGCTTAGTTAGGATCCTTTTCATGCAAAAAACTAAAGAAATTTTGGATCAATTTGGTGAAACAAGTTTGTGAAACCCACCCAGTGCACCCCAGGCAAGGAGACATTGCACTGTAGTGCAAAATCCCTTTTATCTGGGTGCTCCCTAGTGCAATTTTCGACATGCAAGCCTGTGCTGATTCAAAGGCGAAAAATTCAAACCCCAGGGGCCCTAAAAACCTTAAAAACTTGCATGAAACAGTAAAAGAATGACATGAAAAGAAAGAGGAAGGGTAGATCTCCGACCCAGTCCAGACGGCACGAGAAATGATATGTAAAATCTCTCGCAATCAACTGATGAAGATCGAGGTAAAAAATAGGGTCAGAGCACAAACTAAATGGTAAATATCAAATGGTGAAAATAACATGGTAATTCTTGTTTTTATGTTTATGTCATGATCATTAAATGAGTAAACTTTAGTAGTTACCTATTTTTACCAATGAAATAGGTATGTTTAATCCTTTTGGTGTTGCTTTGAACATATTTACATCTGACTTATAGAATTTGATGTGCATGATCGTGAATTGTATTTTGACCATAGAGCATACTTTTATCTCTTTTCCAAGCTCTGTTAAACATAAAAAAAGGAACCCCCCTTGGAGTCCTCTTTAAGCTCTTTTCAGACTCTCGAAATATGAAAATATTGCCGAGCGCTTGTCCTTTTCAGCTCATTAATGGATTGGAAATGACATCTACTCAGTATAAGTTTAACCCCTTTTCGGATTGAGATAAATTATTTACGACAAAGGAAAACGTTGATCGAACATGGTCAATAGGTTCTCTCTTGTATTGTTTTATGCTTTTTTGGACTTGAGAGACAAATCTACGAAAAAGAACTTGTGGAGTTTTCTTTTTGTCCCTTTTCAAACTCTCTAAACATGAAAAGGATTGAGTTATCATCGTCATTAGACTCGTTAAAACATCAAATAGCAACAAACTTGTCCATCATGACAAGACTGAATTTCACCTTCGCTAGACTCGTTAAAACATCACATAGTGATGGATTCACCCAAAGGGTAGAATTATACAACAAGCATATGTTATCATCCTCATGCTTGATAAAAAATAAAGAGGTACTAGTCAACAATGACTGGGAAAAATGGGAAAAAGGGTAAACCACTTTAAGGTAGCAGGTCACTCTTGAAAATGACACATTCACTTCATCATTGTGACTATATGGGTTGGGTTATCTGCTTTATGGTCGTCATACTTTGGTCTATCATACCATCCATTACTTTTGTTTTGTATCAATGCTGCCAATTCATTTAGTGTCACCGGCATGTTCAAGAGAAGTCACTTAGTTAAAATTCATCCTTTGCAATACTCATTAACCTTCATTTTCAGGACCTCCATTCCTAAACCTTGTGTCATTAGTCGAATTTTGTCTCTAAAATCATTACACTCATTTCGTGTCGTTGATGCGGGATACATCAAGGCCCTCCTGTAACGAGTTGCTTCTTGTTGACATTAGCACATTATCCAAGAAGTTGACTTAGAAACACCCTTCCAGTACCTCGAGGCTTTCATACATCAATGGCAAGTTTCTCGCTTCTGGCGATAGGTTGACATCACTGGCCTTCAACCGAAAGACTTTGTGTGGTGTTCGACATCAAAACATCCATTCACACCATGCAAAATGTACTGCAGTACCTTGAGGATCATTATCATTATTGGTGATTTCTGTCGCATATTTTAATGGCTTACATCATTGGCTGGTAATCAGATGGTGTATTCCCATGTTCTACTTTAGATTACATATTCACATGGTTAGACTCGTACTAGACTGAACGATTGAACGAGATAGAAGACCTCGGATCTCGTTTCATCCATCCGGGGCTGTGATTTCAGGAAAGTACCAAATCATCTATACAATGGCTTTACATTGATGGTCATCCGATCATGGGTCTATATCTGTAGATGATCGTTTATGTACTTGTAATGAAAGTTTATATGTTGAGCATGGGTATGCCTTCCCTCAACGATTCATGAGAAGAAATCAAAATATCATGATATTACGTATTGTAATCGATGTAGGTCACTGTCCACTTCAGAACCTCCTCATCACATTGTAAAGCATATCACTCAACATTATTATTTTATGCTTTAGGGGGTAGCTATTAATTTTCCATTTGGGCACATCACTCCCATCATTCAAATCAGTATCATTAGGGCTCATCAAATCGTAATTCAGTTGCTACATGCCCTAGTCAAGTCATCACTTTGAATGCCTCCTTCCCTGAGAGTTTCTTGGATTGAAGCCCCCAGAATTTCTTCCTTGAGGGACTAGCGCAACCTTGGTCAGGGGTAAGTGTGCTTCAGTGCAGGTAGGCCCATGTCAGGGTGCTCTGCAGAGCACCTAGGCCCACTTTGACCTGCGTTGGGCGAGTTTGAGAAAAATCATCATAGGGTTTTGGGAATATTCTTATCTTTTGGAGCCATCTAGAAGATTCCCACACTTATCATCTCCTATGAGCTTGAAATTGGATAGGGAATGAGTTAAGTAACCTCCTATACTCTCATCCCTTCCCCCCATGGAAACTAAATCTAAGTTTGGAAGGCGATTCAATGCCCTCATTTATGATCAAACCTCCTCCATTTGCCTATAAATTGAGCACTCATCTAAGTGATCAGGGTCTATACTTTGAGAATTTGTAAGGAGATACTATTGGTGTGAGGATTGAGATTGTAAGTAAGTAGTGTTATGCTACCGGTGCATTGTGCTATTGATGTGATGTTGGTTGGAACCCAAGACGGAAGAGTGACAATGGATCAGACTTCATGGTTGTAATTCTTCCTTCTACTTAATAAAGTTGTTTACACCTTTTTCCATATGCTTATCTTGATATATGATCTCTTATATTCAATAGATCTCTTACTTTGATTGGTTCTTTTTCTTATGTTTATGCTTGCAGGTACTTTTTGAGTGAGTTAAGTTCGAGTAGTGATGGGATCCATACAAAGGAGACAAAAGGAAAGCGAAAGAACAAGTAGGTCCTTTGATTCCCTTGTCTTAATTATTGTCTATAGAAAAAGGATAATCGCTTTAAATCTATTGTTCTAGGTATAGCTACCTACCTAGGGAATTAGTATTTATTCGTAGATGCAAAATTCCTCATAACACTGCTATTGTTGGTGGAGAGTCTTGATGGGAGTGATATGACTACTACAGATTGGCCACATAAGTTTTCATCACCCCCCTACTAATGATAAAAGACAAGATTATTTCTTTTTGTGATGTGCGCACATGCTACTATAGGATGAGGTTTTCTTCTTGTAGCAATCCTCTCCTTTTCCTATCGGGTATTCAAACTACATGGGGGTGATGAGAGAGGATGTAAAAGGTCTTGAGGAAAATTCTAGGACTTTGAGGGAGTGGTGTCAATTTGTAGAAATGAAGAGGATTTCCTTTTTGCTTTTCTCCAAAAAAAATTAACAGGGGTAAGATAGAGTGGAGAAATGTTAGTGATTTTTTTTTTTATGAAATGGGATGGATGAGTGATGGATGGATGGTGGACCATGGTGGGGGAACCTTATTCATCCTTTTCAAGGTCATGTTGGGTTTTCCTTTTCCTTAGATCTCCCTCCTGTAGCTTTTCAGAACCCTCCTGTAGCACTATGGGACCTTCCTGTAGCATTTATAAGTTCTTGTAGCAGTTAAGAGAGGGGGTAAACTTGAATTTTGGGCTAATGGGATGATGGAGAGGGGTGATCACATGAAATTGGATGATGGATATGAAGTGGATGGATGGTGGAGTGTAGGGAATCTTGAGAATTTTGGCCCTATAGCTATGGATTCTTCCACTATCTTTAATCCTACAAAATCACAAAAAAAATTAGCAGACATGGTGTAGATCCATTTCTTGTGTTTTGTTTGTTTGTCTGTTTTTTTTGTTTTTAAACACATAGCCAGCCTATCTCATGGTCAATTTCTCTTTCAAAATCTCATGGGCCTCTTGGCATCTATTTATCCAACAAAATTCTGAGTCCTTGGCCAACAACCCAAACAATGGTTAAGCCACTTTACTAAATTCCTTGATAAAACTCCTATAATATCCAAGTAAGCCTAAGAAACTCCTAACATCCCTCTGCTTTTGAGGAGGAGGGAACCTTTTGATGATGGCAATATTTTTTGGGTCCACTTGTATTTCATCCTAAGATATTGAATGGCCAAGGGCAATCCCTGCATTCATTAAGAATTCACATTTCTCAGGGCTAAGTGAGAGGTTCATTTCAATGTGTTTCCTCATGTGTTATCTGATATTCACCCTATGAGTGCCATCAGTTAAAGATTTATTAAACTAAAGGTATTACAGAATCATGTGCTAGTGTGTGTGTTCTGTGTTATTGAAACAACGAATCGATCAAATTGCCAATACAAAGACAAATAAAATGGAGAGACAACAGAGAAATATAGTAAGCAACACAAAGACACAAACAATTTTTAATAAGGAGTTCACCCTATTCTCCAGGGCTATGTCTCCGGTCCAGCTTTACTGGTGGCCTTGTTTTATTGTGTCTTACAGCAGATAAATTACAATACAGGGACTCAATATGAGTTCTCCTGAAGCAGATTTTGCTTGGCAGGGTGGTTCTTGGATTCCCCAAGCCACTTGGAGTACACAAACTCTTCTTCTTCCTACCAGCTCTGTGACCTCTTGGTCTATAGTGGAAAGAGCCAAATGTGATGCTCAGTCCAGACAGATTCCTCTATGGGAAGGCTTGAATCTTCAAGCTCTCTGGTGCTTGACGTTGCCTGTGGTCAGCTCGGCCCTCTGTCTCTTCTGCTTGGCTTTACTGTTCTCTGTGTTCAGTCCTCCTCTCAGGGTTCACTGTTCACTGTCTCTCTTGGTCGCTTGGACTCTTCTCAATTCTGATTCCAAATCAACTCTAACTGATTCGACTGTCTCTGTTCATGGCTTTAGCCATTCGATCCCTATGCTTGTTCAGTTCCTCTTTCACCTGTGTCGATTCACCTTCTGCAGCTACGCTTGGAGTTCCCTGCGTTCGGCATCATCATGAACGCTCAGGGAGTGGCCACTTGTCCTCCTCTAAATGGCGCCAGCATGCTTCGTTGGTTCGTTTCTTCAGTTACACCGTGGATGCATTCTTCCTCCACCATGGCGGTCAAACAGATTCCAAATCCCTTTAGAACGCGGCTTAATTCCTTGTCGATTTCGCTTCTTTCCATCAGGTGCAATCTCAGCCGTCCGATCTAGGCCCTCCTGATCTAACGCCATACGCACGTTTCACGCGGTTTACTTTCTCGACCGATAGCATGCGATCAACGGCAGTTTTCTCGCACTTCCACCTACCATGCATCGATTGGTGTATGGAATTGCTCCACCCCTATCCAAAACCTCTTATCGTTTAAGGGCACCCTGATCAGTACCACTGGTTTTCCAGCGCGCGAGTCCCGCCTTCATACGTTAGTGTTTTTCGCTTTTTCTGCCTGCAGTTTCCTGGCTCCCGATATGACCGAGTGCTCGAGCTCCCCCTTTAGGGCCCTGTTCACCTAGCGATGTGTGATTAGCGCTAAGCGCTAATCACACATCAAAAACCTCATCCTTTTCCCATTCTAGGGCTCCCAGGGGCTACTTTGGCTTCCTGCGCAGTCTCCATGGGCCTGGGTCAATGCACTTTGACCGAGGTCCTCGTCGTTCCACGTTGGCTGCCATGGCCACTGGTTCAAGGTGTTTTTGATATTGTTTTGGATTTCCTTAGAGATTTTTTCGACCTGATTTAGTCATGGTTCTCGACAGCCTTTCTATGGATCCAATTCAGATCACGGCTTCCCTACTGAAAATCTTTTGGACTACCAAAATTTGGTTTTCAAGCATCGACTAAGTGAGGATATTGTTCCTTCACTTGTCCAATCTCAATCCACTTTCTGTTGCTCGGCTTTGAACCTTTGAGCCCAATCCTAAGGTACTCAACATCTCCCCTGCATGTTGTCCTCACCTTCCTGTCCAACAATGTGTCTTCCTACAACTCATTGAGTTATTTATGTAGCAGGTCGTTAATAGAAGGCAATTGACTTTGCTCTTTAGGGTCCTCAATCATTGAAGGTGATGAGCCACGAATTGGGTAACTTATTGGGCTCATTTTGCCTAATTGTCCTTGATCAATCCACCATTTTCATAGATTATGCATGTTTTTAGAGTATGTTTATGTTATTTGAACGAATAAGGGTGGTCACTTTACCAAGGAGGCTAATACATGGTTATTTCAGGTTTTTTGGACAATTTTTGGAGCAAAGCCAAGCAATTATGAGCCAGGTAACAGCCAAGCATGAGGGAGCAAGGGTGAGGATTCGTAGGGAGGTTGTCTCTTGCATTAAATGGCCCTTCCTGGAAATCTCCACCCTCAACTCAGAGCTCAACAGGCCACCAAAATGAATCCTAAAGGCAACCGAGTAGCTTTGTGAAGAGTGACTATTTACTGGCAGTTTGAACAGCCAAGTCCCTTGAGTTAAGGAGGGATGCTAAGCCCCTCGTAGTGCATAAATAGGGAGGCCTCAACCTTCATAGTTTACTTTTGGAACTGTTGGGTTTTGCACTATAGTGCTATCATTATCTCAGCTCGTTTTGTAGCTACTGCTGTATAACTTTCTTGTGATGATTATTTTTGAGTAATGAAGAGCAGCTTTACTTGGCATCAGTTCTGAGTTTTCTTTAGGAGCCTATAGCTCTTGGGGTTGGGCCCAACCCAAGTGCCAAGGCTTCCTTTATGTATTGTTATTTGTTCTTTATGTCTTTGCAAAATAATTTATGTTAAGTAGATTCAAATCTTGCTGATTACCTAGGTCATTGTTGATGATTAGAAAGGATTTTGATGTTCAGATTGAGTTGATAGGTTATTAACAGGGAAGAGCTTCAAAAAAAGGCCATCAAGCACCTCTGATTTCACCTCTCCCTCAGTGGGATCAAGAGTTGGGATCAAGGTGACCTTGCTGCCAACAAAAACACTGTCTTTTCTTTGCCATGCAATCATTAGTGTTTGATTTTTTATTTGCAGAAGTTGGTTACATGTTCAGATTCTTGATTGCTTCGTTTCATAGTTAGTATACATGGTTTCATTGCAATAAACTTCTGTTCATTCTCTTTACTGTTAGCTAGATCAGATTAGGTTAACGTAACTAGGTCTCTGATTTTCCAAATTTTTGTTGGTTCAATTGAAGAAACAACTTGCAGAGCACCCGTACCACTTCTCTATCTGCCCATACTCCATCAATCCCATCTGCTCCATCCCCTATGTGGATTCTTGCCTCACGTTTGCCATTTGCTCACATAACCCTAATTTTTGTGCAACATTGCTTCACTCCTCCTTGAACAAATCCAGCCATCTTCATCTCTCCCCAGCTCCATCCACCAAGTCCTGTACCTCCTCACACCCTTATCCTACCTCCATACTTACTCCTTCACCTTTCTCTCTCCATCCACCCTCCAAAAGGCCATTTCTGAACATCCTGTAGAAAATACAGAACATCCTGTAGAACCCCTGTAGACTTCCTGTAGAAGCTCACGAACGCGGTTTCTTGATAGCCAAACTTTGTGAAACTCTTTGGAAGGGTGCTAGGGACTCCTTAGGCCCTCTTTGAAGCTTCCGAACCATCTGCAAGCATTTCCTCTCGCCAATCCACCTTTGCACAGTCAAAACAGTCAAAGCACATGCATGATAATTCTGAAAACTTATTCAAAAATACAAAAAGACGTTTTCTTTTCAGATGTTACTGTAGAAGTAGCTTAAACACATGAATTTTACCTTCCTAGAAGTCAATGGCATCTCTTTCAGTAGCTTGCATCCTCTTTCTTGCATCAGTAGGGCTAGCTGGTAAAATTAGGGTTTGCTAGGGTTTGCGTTTCCTTTCCGCTTTCCAGTTTCTTTCTGCTAGTAGATTAGCCTTCTTTGAGTTAGCTTTCATCCATCAGTTAAAAAGCTTCTTCTAAGAGTTCATAGAAGTTGCCTTAAGCTCCTAGCGGACTTGTGCCAGCTAACCAAGTGACAGCCGCGGCAAGAGCTAGTACTTGTGCATACAGCATCGTCGCTTCCAAGTTTGTTACGAACTACCGGGTTGATAAGAGTAAAGAAGGGAGTCCCAGGAGTTGCAGCATTATTGCTGCAATACTAGAGCCCACCATTCTTTTTGGCGCCGTTGCTGGGGAAGCGTCAGAGTATTTGTGATTGCTGCTTTTCTTCTATTTTTTTACTCCAACCTTCTGCTAAGTAGTTTATTTCAGTTCCATTCTGCAATTTCATTTTTGCAAAACTAAATTAGACATTTCCTGATTTCATAGATTAGCCTTTCAATTCCACAATTTCAATTCTGCAAGCGTAGAATAGCGTTTCAATTCTGCAAGCGTAGTCTAGCATTTCATTCCTGCAATTTGATTTCAGCAAAATAGATTAGTCCTTTCCTGCTTTCATTTCAATTTCGCATTTTCATTTTCGCAAGATAGATTTTAGTTAGTCACAATTCCATCTGTTTCAGTTTTGTAGGTACAAGCAGAAAAAAAGCAAAAGAAACCAAAAATATTTTCATGCCTCGTAGGAACAGAGATAATACCGGAAAATTCCTACCCAACACCCCCACTACTTCACTGAGCCACCCTTCTCTCTTCTTTGGTGGCAGTGACTCAGAAGAACCTATAGGTGAACCTCCTGAGATATACGAAGATCCTATAACAGAAGAAGAGCAAGAAAACATTCCTTTTGAGACCATGGCTGAAAACAGAAACGGTAGAGAAGATGATGAGAGAATAGAAGGTACCTTCCCCATTCGAGAGACCAACGGGGACATGAAAATGAAAAACATAAGTCCCTCAGCCTTACCTCATTTCCATGGATTGACCACTGAAGACCCTGATACCTTCCTGTTTGAGTTTGCTGTCATTTGTCAAACTTATGACTATGCAGAAGACGAGCAAAAGTTGAAACTCTTTCCCTCTACCCTCAACGATGTAGCATTACGCTGGTTCATGGGGTTACCTAGAAATAGTATCACAACTTGGGCTCAGATGCAGCAAGCATTTAACAACAAATACCAAGACTACTATAGGTCAAAGGAAACGAAGGGAGAAATCTTTCGGATGACCATGGGAAATGATGAGTCTTTAGAAGACTACAAGGAAAGGTTCCAACTCAGCTATAAACGGGCCAGGTGCACACTTGAACCTAAATCTCTAAAGTTGGTTCTGCTCCGAGGAGTCTCTGAAGACCTTCTAGATACCCTTCACATGCTAGCTGGAGGGGACATCTACCAACTACCTTATGAGGACATAAAAACTGTGTTTAGAAACCATTCTAGGGCAGCCTGGAAAAGAGGTAGGGGGAATCCACTTTTAGCTAGTACCACCTTTTCCTAGCATGAGTTTGCTAATCAGATGGAAGACCTCAAAAGTGAGATGAGACAGACCATTGCCATGCAACTTGACACTTTCCGAATCCAACAAAAGAAAGAGGAAGCTAAGAGGGCTTTGGCCATTTTTTGTCCCAGATCTACAAGGAAGCACCCTAAGAACGAGTGTCCATTGCACTTAGTAGAGGTATGTTTCGTTTGTGAGGAAAACAACCCCACAAACCAATGCCCAACCTTACCCAGATTTAAAGCCATGTACCAAGGGACTGAGGCAACCACTGAACCTCTCTACTTTCTCAACCAAAGGAGGCCGATTGGGCCCAGACCTTACCAGCAGGGGATGCAAGGGACATCCCAAGCTTATTATAGCCCCAACCAATCTGCTGACATACCTTCTTGGGGTCCCCCTACTCATCCTTTCTGGTCCGCACCTCCTGCGTGGTATTATCCATCTCAATACCATACTCAACCCACTGCTCATTCATTTCACTCACATGTCCAGCCACAACCTCAGTGGAATGCACCTCAACCACGGTGGAGGCCCCAATACAACTCTCCTCCCGCCATTCTGCCTCCACCACCGGCTCAGCAACAACCATTACCTCCTGCTCCTCTAAGACAACCCCAGATGCCTTCTCAACCGAACCTGAACCCCAACAATCGACAGGCCCAACAAGTATACACTGGGGAGACAACATGCCTTACCTATGCTGTGGAGATCCAGGAGATCAACCTGCGATCTGGGAAGACCCTTCTAGATCGCCAACCTCCTCCCCTAGAGGACGAGGAAGAGAAACAGGAAAGTGAACCCAAATCCATTCCACCATTTCCTAAGCGACTAACAATAACCACGCAATTAAACCCAGAGGAAACTGAACTTCTGGGAGAACTTAAACAGTTGTGTGTAAAAATACCACTTCTCCAAGCCATAAAAGGTGTACCAATATACAAAAAATTGATTAAGGAGAAGTGTTTCAGGCACCTAGGCAGGCGAAAGAGAGATGCCTCGACTATCAATGTCATAGGACAACTGTCCGATCTAATGTTGGGGCAAGTAATCTATCCAAAGTATTTGGACCTTGGGAGTCCTGTAGTTGATGTCCACATCAATGGCACTATAATCCCCCATACCTTGATTGATCTAGGGGCTGCCATTAATGTGATGACCAGGGACACCATGCTTAAACTCAACCTTCAGAGTTCCTTAAGGAAGACCTCGACAGTCCTGCAGTTAGTAGATCGCTCCACCGTGACTCCTGAAGGGATTGTGGAAGATGTCTTGGTCTCTGTTGACTCTTGGGAGTACCCTGCGGACTTCTTGGTCCTTCAGCCAAAGGCAAAGCTCACTGGATACCCCCTCATTTTGGGAAGGCCTTGGTTAGCCACTGCGGATGCTTACATCAGTTGTCGAGCTGGAAGCATGACCATCAAGAATGGGCCTATGTCCAAGCAGCTAGTCCTATACCCTCCTGCCCAACCTCTACTAGAACATGACTTACCACTCTGGTTGGAAGAGGGAGATGAGGATGAGGTCTACTCTGCACCATTGTGCACAGTAGAAACCACTAGGGGAGGCCCTCAAACTGAGGATGACTTGATTGAGAATTTGATTCAAAATCCACCCCCCAGTGCACTGTCCTTAGAGGAGTTGGTGGAAGACACCCAAGCCAGCGCTTTAGTGGACCTCTGTGTGACTGATCTGACCTCTCCTAGAGTTAAGAATGTGGAATTTTGCCCCGAAAGAACCTTAAAGATCAGCTCCTCCCTATCTCCCTCCCAGGAGAAGGAGCTGTGTAGCTTACTGAACAATCATCTGGATGATTTCACCTGGAGCTATAAGGAAATGAAAGGAGTCCACCCTTCGGTTTGTACCCATCACATTTACATTAAAGAAGATTGTAAACCAGTCAGGCAGCCTCAGAGGAGAATGAATCCGGCCCTTAAAGACATTGTCAAAGAAGAATTGCAAAAATTGTTGGATGCAGGATTCATCTACCCCATCTCCGATAGTGAGTGGGTCTCACCTCTAGTGCTTGTGCCGAAGAAGAACGGGAAGTGGATAATCTGTGTAGATTACCGAGAACTTAACAAAGCCACCAAGAAAGACCATTTCCCTTTGCCTTTCATAGATCAAGTGTTGGATGGACTGGCAGGGAAGAAGTTCTTCTCTTTCCTAGATGGGTTCAGCGGGTATAATCAGATCCAAATCAGCCCGGAGGACCAAGATAAAACCACCTTCACTTGTCCATGGGGTACCTTTGCCTACCGAGTCCTTCCCTTTGGGCTATGCAACACTCCTGCCACTTTCCAGAGAGCAGTATTGAGCATATTTTCTGAGTTGGTCCATGATTCGGTAGAAATCTATATGGATGACTTTACTCCTTATGGGTCCAACTTCCAAGAAGCATTGACTAACCTGGGAAAAGTTCTAACCAAGTGCATTGAGATGAACCTGTCCCTCAGTCCCGAAAAATGTGAATTCCTAATGACTGAAGGGACCGTGCTAGGTCATACCATTTCTTGGCAAGGATTACAGGTGGATCCTAACAAGATTGCTATCATCCAAAAGGTCCCACCTCCTCAAAAGGTAAGAGATGTGCGGATTTTCCTAGGCTTAGCAGGATATTATAGACGATTCATTAAAGATTTCAGTAAGCTAGCTTCGCCATTGTTTGGCCTCTTAGGGAAAGATGTTGAGTTCAAATGGACTGACGACTTTCAAAGGGCTCTGGATGAGTTGAAAGATAAGCTGGTGTCCACCTCGATCTTAAGAGGTCCAAATTGGGCCCTACCTTTCCACATCCACACTGATGCCTCAAACAAAGCCATAGGGGCAGCCTTAGGACAAGTTGAGGAGAAACTACCATATGCCATATACTTTGTCAGCAAAAACCTGTCCAAGGCAGAAATGAACTATACTGTAACCGAGAAAGAGTTCCTAGCTGTAGTCCATTCCCTAAACAAGTTCAGGCACTACATCACTGGTTATCAAACAGTCGTAAACATTGATCATGTTGCGATTAGATACTTAATGAATAAGCCTGATGTAAATGCTCGTATCATTAGATGGTTACTTTTGTTGCAACAATTTGATTTGACTATTGTCGACAAGCCAGGTAAAGAAAATGTTGTTGCTGACTCCTTGTCTAGATGGGATTTGCCTGCAGGTGAAGAAGGGACAGTGGATGACCAGATGCTAGATGAACACCTATTTGCTATCTCACTACTCTCTCCATGGTTTGCTGATATAGCAAATTACTTGGTCTCAACATAGTTCCCTTTGCATCTATCCTCAAAGGAGAAGAGCAAAATTGTAAGGAAGATCGCCCCATTCACTTGGATCGGGGGAAACCTGTTTAAAATTGGCCCAGATCAGATCTTGAGGCTGTGTTTTAGGGAGGAGGAAGTCTTTGAAATCCTCCTAACCTATCATGACGGACCTTGTGGAGGCCACTTTGCAGCAAAAAGGACTGCTTTCAAAATTTTACAAGCAGGCTACTATTGGCCTACTCTTCACCAAGATGTCAAAAGATACATCAGCCAGTGTGACCGACGTTAGAGGATGGGGAAACCGGCTCCAAGGGATGAAATGCCTCTCCAACCTCAAGTGACCTTCGAGCCATTTGAGAAGTGGGGCATGAATTTTGTGGGTCCTATCAACCCTCCTTCAAAGCAAAGGTCGTACATCATTGTGTGCACCGACTATCTGACAAAGTGGGCAGAAACAAAGGCAATCAAAGTAGCAACAAAAGAAAAGGTGGTTGAGTTTTTAAGGGAAAATATCTTCTACAAGTTTGGCTACCCAAGAGAGTTAGTCATTGATCAAGGAAGCCAGTTCACCTCCAACCTGATTGAAGACTTGCTCGCTCATCACAAGATCAAGCACAGGACTTCCACCCCATATCATCCTTAAGCAAATGGGTAGCTGGAAGTCACTAATAGAGCATTGGAAGGGGTTTTGACTAAGGTGGTGAGAAGCAGCAGAAAGGATTGGGCAGATCGCCTAGTTGAGGCCACCTGGGCCTACAACACCACTTGGAAGACTATAACAGGTTTCACACCTTATGAGCTGGTCTATGGGAAGAAAGCTTTGCTATCCATAGAGTTTGAGTACAACACATTGAGGGTGGCAGCTCAGCTGGACCTAGATCTCAGCCATGCTCAACGTGAAAGATTACTGCAGTTGAATGGATTAGATGAACAGCGAATGCAGGCCCTCCTCCACTCAGAAGTAGTTCAACTTCAGAGGAAGATATGGCATGATCGGCACCTTAACGAAAACGCAATTCCAGCAGGGAGATTGGGCGCTGCTATATGACTCAAGATACAAGGATTTCAAAGGAAAGCTGAGGACAAGATGGTTAGGTCCATATACAGTGGAGAAATGCAATGCCAATGGTTCAGTCCTTATCAGGACCATTGACGAAGAGGCCATCCCCATGCTTGTCAATGGGCATCGATTGAAAATCTACAAGAAACCCCTTTCGAGGCAGGAGTTCATTGAAACTTTGGAAAAATCAGTGCTGGTAGTGGAGCAGGGCTCTTCCTCTAGTCCGCCCACACCTTGATCATCAAAAAAAAAAGAAGAGAGAGAATAAAAAGATCCCTGGGTGAAAACCTCTCTGAGGCGCCCAGGGTAGACAGTGAGGGTGAAAACCTCATGGAGGCGCCCCAGCTGTCTCTCAGAAAATAAAGAAATGAAATAAAAAAGATCCTTGGGTGAAAACCTCTCTAAGGTGCCCAGGGCAGACAGTGGGGGTGAAAACCTCATGGAGGTGCCCCTGCTATCTCTCAAGAAAAAAGAGGAAAAAAAAAGAAAAAAGAAAAAAGGAAGAAAAAAAAGAAAAGAAATAGGTCTAATCTCTATAAAATTATTGCAGGTTGCAGGGAATACATTGCAGATAAAGAAGGTTGTGCAAAATGAGGACAGGGGTCTGTACCAGGCTACAGGACATCCTTACAGACACTCCCTCCATATCCACTTACTTTTCTCAGGATTTGATCACATTCAGGTCGAGATTCCACCTCCTACAGGAAGTTCTGGGCTTTCTACAGGAAGTTTTGGGGATTTCTACAGGAAGTTCTGTATTTCTACAGGAAACATCCTGTAGAGCCTTTGGGCAGGCCAAATTCAATTTTGGAAGGGGATTTGAAGCTTCGAGTCTGTTGATTAGGCCTGCAACCACCCCTCTCTTCCATCCATCACCTGTTTCATCTCTTTCCACCGCCATTGCAACAATCTAGTTATGTGTTCCTGTAGTCATGCAAGAAATACTATTTTCCTCAGATTGAAATTTTTTTCCCAAGTGACAAATCAAGCACACAAAGGCTCGCACACTCTACCTATCGAAGCTCCATCAGGACTCTTCATCAGCGAATAAAACACTACTCGTTTAAGCCTGCATCCCAGGAGGAGAAGCAGCTACAGGGTATCCTACAGGAATCCTGTAGCAGCTGATCCGTCTGGAGCACATACTCTGGAGTCAGTAGCAGCTAAAATCGACACAGGGGACATGTAAAAAGCTCCGCTTGGACGTGAACACATCCTCGACAGCCGAAATCAGACAGAACCTGTGCATGCAGCGTTTACAACCAAAGGATCGGGTCCCAAAGCCGTGCATACAGCATCAACCAATGAAAGAAGGAGTTCCAGCACCTGTGCATGAAGCAGCAGCGAGCAAAGCCGTCGTTCCAAGTCCTGAAGCCTGCAGAACACGTCCACGGCCACACAGGTAAGTGTCTAACCTTATTCGTCAAATTGCATAGACTATATTCCGAAAACTGCATGTCTGTGAAATGGTTCGGATTGAACGAATTCGGTGGCCAGTCAACTGGCCACCCACAGTCAGTCGAATGGCTTCGTGGGATCTGAACGAGCTCGGTTATGTTCGAATTCACCAAAGAGACGTGCAGCTGACACGTGGGAAGTGTCCAGTCGGGGAGAATCAGCGGGATTGGCAGGGTGGCGGCGGTTAATGGCAGAGGAAAGGTAATGGCGGTCAGAGACATGCAAAGGAATGATGGTCGTGATGTTGGCTAATGGATTGGCCTGGCCACCTCACCCCCCTCGCCATGAATTGCGTCGTAATTCAAAAAAGGTCGGCCGAAAACTCACGTTAACCGCTGTCATTTACACTTGCAACCGTTCTCAGCGAAGTACGCGTCCTCCTCCTCCGTAGTCTGTTAGCCCGAGCTTTTCAGCCTGTTTCAAAATTCTCCCGCGTCCCAGGCTCATTCAGAAGCACCATAACATCCTCCAGAAGCCGGCAAAGCGTTCTACAGGAAGGAGCTCTATAGGAAACACGACATAGCCTCCCAGAGCAGAGAAACCTGGACTTTCTGCGTCGAAATTGGAGTTTCGAAAAGAGGTAGGCTCGAAAACACCCTTCCAATGCATGGTATATGTCGAAAACATGGTGAATTGAGCTGTCTTGAATTGGAGGGTTAGAGACAAGTCTGCCTGTGAGTCAAAATAGCAGCTTACTTGTGGTTGCATGAAATTTCTTCGTTGGTTTTGCGTCCAAGTTTTTCTCCACGATTCCTGAAAAAATTCCTCCTGTAGAAAAGTTGAAGCACTGTTAGGGCTAACCTGTGTAAGAAAAATGTAAATTTTACATGGTTATATGTATGCTGGGGGGTGGAAATTGAGCTCTGCACTCTGTCTGAGGCCACTCTTCCTTCTGTACATGGACAGTCGAGTTTTTTAAAACCAGGGAACTGGTGCAAGGTTAAAACATGAACACCTAAGGGATACTGTCTTCAAGTTCAAGGGAGGAAACCATAAACAGAATTTCCCTTTCTGATCAAAGCACAAACCAAAACAGAGCACTCTCACCATGCCCGGAGGGTTTATCAGAAAGGAACCCTCGGATCCCAGAAAATTGCGTGAAACTTCCGAGGTGGTGAACCTCTTCACCCGTGCCAATTGGATGACCTTTTGTGACAGAATTCAAGGTCATGACGATGAGGTGACAGAAGAGTTCTTAATGTCCCTGCAGCCTAAATCAAAGACACTAGCCACTATGAATTTTAGAGGGTTGACCCTAAAGCTTACCCCACAACTCATTAGTCGGGTTACTAATCTGCCATTAGGGATACCCTGGAGCAAAAAGGAGAGGGCATTGGGCCAAAAAGCCAAGAAAGAATTCTTCCTACCAGAGGAACAATTTGCAGAAGACAAGAATGGGGTTCGGAGAGCCAGCCTACATCCTTTTTGGAGCGAAATCAGCTTTCAGATCAAGAAATACATTGCAGTTCAATATTGTTTACGGCTATCACTTCCGGTTGCTGAGCGAACTTAGACATGTGATAGATTTACCTCCAGAACAAAATTTAAGCATCCCCTATTTCCTCCTACAATCATTAATTGAGTGTGGCACAAAATTGAAGGAAGGGACACCGGATCAGCTAGCCCATCATGGGCTTATCAAGCTTCTAGTGGAAGATGCCCTCCATACCTACACTGTCCCTCTCTCCTGGGAGATTTTCCGCAACATGTCCAAGGATGATGATATTCGAATTCTGGCCGAGGAACTCACTTCATCCAGCAGTGAAGAAAGGGAACACATTGAGGCAGAAGAGAAAGCCAGGGGTAAGGAAACATAGGACAGACCACCACAGAAAGAACAAGAATAGAAACGAGGGAAAGGCCAAGCTGCTGAGCCCAAAACTGTGGGTGGAACAAAGGCACAAACACCAAGGGAGAAACGATTGCAGAGCAGGGCAGAGAGGACTGAAAAAGTCCAAGCAAGTGAGGACACAACCAAGGCAACCACACCAAAATTAAAAAGGAAGACACCCCCAGCCAAGCAGACCAAAACAGTGAAAACAGTTTCTACAGGAAGCCAGAAAACAGTGTCTAGAGGAAGCCAGAAAACAGTTTCTACAAGAAGCTAGAAAACAATCAACACAGGACTTTCTACAGAAAGCATGGAGACAGGGCAACAAAAGGAAAAATTGCCTGAGATTTTAGCCAGGGAGGCAACAGCTGTGCTGGCCACCCTAAGCACATCTCCAAAGCAAAAAGGGAAGCAAAAGAGGGAGCCTTCCATGTATTTTAAGGCAAGAAGGAGCATGCGGATAAAAACTGGCAGACCCCAACCACCGTCAAAAGAGCCAATCACGATTTTAGACACCCCAGCTACACAAAAAGATAGGTCTCCCTCAAAGGCATCCATCACCTATGAACGGGGAAGCCCGAAGACATCCACCTGGAGAGAAAGAATGAAAATGTTGGACACAAAGGCTTCCCTACAGGATGCTGAGACTGTTCTACAGGAAACACTGGCTAGGCTAAAGGAGATCGAAGAAATGAAAGGAGAGGCAACTAAATCACCATAGGAGGAAGAAAAGGTGGAGAACATTGTGGAACCTAGCCCCCAGCCCAACTTGGGCTCCTACTATAACTTCTTAGAGGCCGGAAAGATCATTCCCCAAAAATTCACAATGCCACTTTTCCTTGCACTAGAAGAAGAGAGAGTGAGGACCCACACTTGGATGAAGATCGCTAAGTCCAAGGGTGTGGCAGATATAGGTCCCCTAGAGGAACAACTCAAAGAGGCGAGAAAGGAATTGGCTATGGTACGGCATGTGGAGAGCAGCCAGCGGGCCAAGCTACAGGAAGAAAATGAGCTGCTTAAACAGCAGCTACAGCTACAGGGACAGAAGAAGGAAGATAGGCCTCACATCTTGGGAGAACAACAGCAACAGGAGGAGCCCACAATAGCCAAAGAAACCCCTGATGAACAGTAGAAGAGAGATGGGTTGCAGGTTGAAATTGAGACACTAAATAGATAGCTACAGGAGAAGGAATTGCAAGCAGGCCAGGAGATACAGTCTCTGAAACAACAGGTACAAGAAAAGGAGGCCCAACTGGCCTGCATGGCCAGCTGGGCAATGGAAGCTCTGTAGTGTAGGCAACCTGCCAAATTGTACGCCCTATACCTTAAGGATCAGTGGTTGCAGTTTCAGATCAACACCTTGGCCCAAAGGGGCATCACTCCATTTCAAAATTATCATCAATTTGCAGCTTTATGTGGCAGTAGTTCATCAGAGGACAGGGCCAAATTATCAAAGTTTTATTTGCACAACTTAGCCCTTCCAAACATGAATGCATGGGATCCCAACACTGTGATAGGAGATGTCCAACTTATGGCCATGGCCTCTTGGATGAATCATGAGGAAAAGAGAGCAGCAGAGGTCTGCAGTATTATGAGCAGAGAACTCAGTGAGCCACTAATGATTAGAGTAGAGCTGGATGAAACCTTAGCAGTGATAAGTGCCCACTAGCACTTGGCCAATAGCCCTCAAGATTTACCAGAATACATTGAGCAACAGTCTCAAGCTATTGCCCACTTTGAGGACATGGAGAGAGTGTTGGGGGAAAACTGCCTTCATGCTTGCACAAGGCGGTGGAACACCCTGCCTCACAGCTTGAAGATAAGAGAATACCACTCTCCCACCAGGATGAGGGAGGCCTTGGCAAGGGTACCTCTCTACAAACAGTTGATACAAAATCTGTAGGCCAATTGGATTGGCCTGAAATTCAGTCCTCCTTTGCTTTTGGGATTGCTAGAAGGAGTTAAGGAAGAGGAGGAAGATAGACAGTGGGAGGAAGTGGAAAGGAAAGCAGGATTCCATGACCGGGAAGAAGATATAACCGTGGAGGCCTGGGACGTGAGGAAGGTGGTCAAAGCTATAAAGGATGATGAGTTGGACTAGTTGCTCAGAGGATGAGCAACCCATTTAGCAGGGGGGTGATGATGAGCCCCAAATTGGGTAACTTATTGGGCTCATTTTGCCTAATTGTCCTTAATCATCCACCATTTTTCATAGATTTTGCATGTTTTTAGAGTATGTTTATGTTATTTGAATGAATAAGGGTGGTCACTTTACCAAGGAGGCTAATACATGGTTATTTCAGGTTTTTTGGACAAATTTTGGAGCAAAGCCAAGCAATTATGAGCCAGGTAACAGCCAAGCATGAGGGAGCAAGGGTGAGGATATGTAGGGAGGTTGTCTCTTGCATTAAATGGCCCTTCCTCGAAATCTCTACCCTCAACTCGGAGCTCAGCAGGCCACCAAAACAAATCCTAAAGGCAGCCGAGCAGCTTTGTGAAGACTGATTTGAACAGCCGGGTCCCTTGAGTTAAGGAGGGATGCTAAGCCCCTCGTAGTGCATAAATAGGGAGGCCTCAACCTTCGTAGTTTACTTTTGGAACTGTTGGGTTTTGCACTATAGTGCTATCATTATCTTAGCTTGTTTTGTAACTACTGTTGTATAAATTTCTTGTGATGATTATTTTTTAGTAATGAAGAGTAGCTTTACTTGGCATCAGTTCTAAGTTTTCTTTAGGAGCCTGTAGCTCTTGGGGTTGGGCCCAACCCAAGTGCCAAGGCTTCCTTTATGTATTGTTATTTGTTCTTTATGTCTTTGCAAAATAATTTCTGTTAAGTAGATTAAAATCTTGCTGATTACCTAGGTCATTGTTGATGATTAGAAAGGCTTTTGATGTTCAGATTGAGTTGATAGGTTATTAACAGGGAAGAGCTTCAGAAAAAGGCCATCAAGCACCTCTGATTTCACCTCTCCCTTAGTGGGATCAAGAGCTGGGATCAAGGTGACCTTGCTGCCAACAAAAACATTGTCTTTGCTTTGCCATGCAATCATTAGTGTTCGATTTTTTATTTGCAGAAGTTGGTTACATGTTCAGATTCTTGATTGCTTCGTTGCATAGTTAGTATACATGGTTTCATTGCAATTAAACTTCTGTTCATTCTCTTTACTGTTAGCTAGATCATATTAGGTTAACGTAACTAAGTCTCTGATTTTCCAGATCTTCGTTGGTTCAGTTGAAGAAACAACTTGCAGAGCACCCGTACCACTTCTCTATCTACCCATACTCCATTAATCCCATCTACTCCATCCCCTACGTGGATTCTTGTCTCACGTTTGCCATTTGCTCACATAACCCTAATTTTTGTGCAACATTGCTTCACTCCTCCTTGAACAAATCCAGCCATCTTCATCTCTCCCCAGCTCCATCCACCAAGTCCTGGACCTCCTCACACCCTTATCCTACCTCCATACTCACTCCTTCACCTTTCTCTCTCCATCCACCCTCCAAAAGGCCATTTCTAAACATCTTGTAGAAAATACAGAACATCCTGTAGAACCCCGACAGACTTCTTGTAGAAGCTCACGAACGCGGTTTCTTGATAGCCAAACTTTGTGAAACTCTTTTGAAGGGTGATAGGGACCCCTTAGGCCCTCTTTGAACCTTCCCAATGGTCTGCAAGCATTTCCTCTTGCCAATCCACCTCTGCACAGTCAAAACAATCAAAGCACATCCATGATAATTCTGACAACTTATTCAAAAATACAAAAAGATGTTTTATTTTCAGATGTTACTGTATAAGTAGCTTAAACACATGCATTTTACCTTCCTAGAAGTCAATGGCATCTCTTTCAATAGCTTGCATCCTCTTTCTTGCATCAGTAGGGCTAGCTGGTAAAATTAGGGTTTGCTAGGGTTTGCGTTTCCTTTCCGCTTTCCAGTTTCTTTCTGTAAGTAGATTAGTCTTCTTTGAGTTAGCTTTCGTCCATCAGTTAAAAAGCTTCTTCTAAGAGATCATAGAAGTTGACTTAAGCTCCTAGCGGACTTGTGCTAGCTAACCAAGTGATAGCCGCGACAAGAGCTAGTACTTGTGCATACAACACCGTCGCTTCCAAGTTTGTTACGAACTACCGGGTTGATAAGAGTAAAGAAGGGAGTCCCAGGAGTTGCAGCATTATTGCTGCAATACTGGAGCTCACCAGAAGGTTCAAACAATCTCAAAAAAATCTGCATTTACGACTGAGTAGATGTGCATGTAAGCTGGTAGATCAAGGTGAAAAGCATTTTCACCAATTTTCTCAAGTATCCTAAAAGGTCCATACCTGATAGGCTTTAGCTTCTTACCTTCACCTTGCATCCTATCCTTGCTGATATACAACCAGACTTGGTCTCCAACTTGAAAACTATGCTCCATTCGATGCTTATCATGCCTAGCCTTATACTTGGCCTGGCTCTTTTCCAGTTGTTTCTGTACTGCCTGATGGATCTCCTGGATCTGTTCAGTGAAACTGGTTGCCTTGTCCACATCACTGTGTCCATCAACCTTCGTATCTTTACCAAAGACAAAATCCAAAGAGACCTTGGTGTGAAACCAAAGTAGGTCTCAAAAGGAGATCTCTATGTAGAATAGTGTTTGGCTCTGTTGTAAGCATGTTGCACATAACACAAGTGTTCATCCCAGAGCTTAGGATGTTTATTGAAATATCCTCTCAGTAACTGGATCACAGTCCTGTTTACTACTTCTGTCTGGCCATCTTTTTGTGGATGAAAATCTGTGCTTTTCTTTAGCTTGGTGTCCATCAATTCCCACAGACTAGACCAAAACTTCCCAACGAATCGGGTGTCTCGATCAGATACAATGGAAGTGGGTAATCCAAAATGAACCCATACATGCTCAAAGAACAATTTTGCAGTCTATTCAACTGTGATCTGTTTACTACAAGGTATCAAAATACACATTTTGTTGAACTTATCCACAACAACATATAGATAATCATGACCTTTCCCAGATTTAGGCAGTCCTCCAACAAAATCCATGGAAACACTTTCCCAAGGGTGAGAAGGAACTGGCAATGGAGTGTACAAGCCTGGTTTTCTATTGCTGGGCTTTCTTTTAGCACACATGGCACACCCTCTTACATATCTAGAAACTGTCTCATTCATTTTCAGCCAATAGCAGAATCTTTGCAGCTATGCAACTGTTTTGCTTACCCCAAAGTGACCTGATATCAGAGAAGTGTGTGCTTCCCTAACTATCTTTGTCCTCTCAATTTGTGGAATGCAAAGTTTCCCACAATGGTATAAGAGTCGGTCCTTTATATGATAGTCCAATTCTTCTAGTCTTCTGCCTTAACTCAAAGTTGCATATACATCTTTAAAATCCATATCCTGAGCATATTGTTCTATGTAGATTTCATGTAGCACAGAATTATGCTTAAGTATGGTAGATGCATTTATAATGGGTCTAGATAACATGTCTGCAACCTTGTTATGTATGCCCTTTTTATATCTGATGACTAAGTGAAACTGTTGTAGAAAACTCATCCATCTGTAATGTCTTGATTGTTGCAACTTAGTTTTGGAGTGTAGGTATTGAAGTGGCTGATGATCTATATGTATTACTGTCTCTTTCCCATTAAATAATGTTTCCACTTTTTCACATTCTGAACTAATGCATACAATTCTTTATCATATGTAGGATAATTAACTACTGCAGGATTAAAAGTATCAGAATGATAACATATGGGTTTTCCATGCTGTGTCAACAATGCTCCCATGGCATAGTCACTGGCATCAGTTTGGATCTCAAATGGTCTTTGTAAATCTGGTAGTGCTAGTACAGGCGCTGTACTTATTTTCTCTTTCAAGGTGTCAAAGGCTTTTTGATGTTTGCCTCCCCACCAAAACACCTTATTCACTCCTGTTAAAGCATGTAAGGGTGCTGCAATCGAGGAGAAGTTAGAAATGAACTTCCTCCAATATTGTGGTGCTCCTAGGAAGCTTCTCACTTTTGTAGCAGACCTGGGTTTAGGCCAGTTCACAATGACTGCCACTTTAGAGGGATCTATTTTCAATTCACCTCCCCTACTATATGACCCAAGTAGTTTAGAGATGTTTTTCCAATTTCACATTTTGAGAGTTTAACATAAAGTTTTTCTCTTTTCAAAACATCTAATGTATGCTTAACATGCTTTAAATGTTCTTCCCATGTTTTACTAAAAATCAGAATGTCATCTAGATACACAATAACAAAATCATCAAGAAAAGATCTGAGTACATCATTCATTAATCTCATGAAAGTAGCAGGAGCATTAGTTAAGCCAAAAGGCATAACCAGCCATTCATACAATCCCTGCTTTGTTTTGAAAGAAGTCTTCCATGCATCTTGCTTTGCAACTCTGACCTAATGGTATCCACTGTGCAAATCTAGCTTGGTGAAATAAACAACGTCTTTTAATTGATCTAAAAGATCATCTATGTGAGGAAGGGGATAATGATTTTTTATTGTTATCTTATTCAGTGCTCGGTAATCAATGCACATTCTCCATGAGCCATCTTTCTTTCTCACCAAAACGATTAGTGACCCACATGGTGATGTGCTAGGCCTAATGAAGCCCTTCTCGAGCAACTCCTGCACCTTCTTCTTGATTTCAGCATTCTCTAAAGCAGACAACCTGTACATCCCAATGTTAGGCAATGGAACATCTTGCTGCAAAATAATATCATGTACTATTCCCTTTTTGGGTGGCAGACCTTTAGGTTCTTGAAACAAGACATCATACTCTGAAATAACCTCTTCTATAGCAGCTGCTTGTTCAACATTATAGCCCTCAAATGCATTGGTTTTATCAGGTTTCTTTTCCTTTACAACCATCAGTAAGAATTGTTTGCATGAATTAATCATTATTTTTATCTGTCCTGATTTTATGAGAGTATAATTATTCTTGAGCTTATGAGATCTTACAAAGTATTTTATTCCATCTTTAACCAGTAGATACTTATTCTAAGCTCTATAGAAAATAGCCTTTCTATCATACAAGTAAGGACTTCCTAAAACAATTCCACATATATCGAAAGGAATTATGTCTAACTCAACCTCATCTACAAATGTTGACCCAAAAGAAAACTTGAGTTTGCACTGTCTAGTCACTTGTAGTTGTGCTTTATCATTCAACCATCCTAATGGGTATGTTTTCTTGTGAGGTGTAGTTGCTAATCCCAATTTCTTTACAATTGCTTTAGAAATCAAATTTACTTGAGAGCCACTATCAAACAAAGTATCAATCTTTTGATTTTTTGAAATAACTCGAATATGGAAAAGCTCATGTCTTTTTCTCTCATTTTCTTCATCAATAATAGATTGAGCATAATTACTAGTAGATGCCTCAGAATTCTTACCTCTTATACCTGTGGCTGCTATAGTTGTTTCATCTCCCAAGTCTGACCCCAAATCTCTCTGAATAGCTACAATTGTCTTCTTCTTCTTGCCCTCGAACTTCTTAGGTCTCAGCTCTGGATGCAGAATCCAATAATGCTCATCATCATGCCCCTCCTTTTTACAGTGAGTGCATGAAGCTTTGGATTTCTATGCAGTGTTAGCCTTCCTTGCTTTCCACTTCTGTTTTCTTTTCTCCTTGCTCTTTCTTACAGTGGGTTGGGATGGTCCGCCAACTTCTGGATTTCCATTCTTTCCTCTAGCCTCTAGATAAGTAGCTTGTACAGATACCTCATCTATACTAGTGGGATTAAACATGAGGATGGTATGCCTCATGTAGCTGTGTAGACCACCAATGTACTTCAAAAGAGTCTCTGGTGAGTCTAGTGAGATACACAACGTCAGTGCTCTCTTTCTGAACTCTTTAGTATACCCTTGTACACTTTTCCCCTTCAACTGCCGAAGAGTTTTCCAACTCATCATGGCCCGCTGCATGTAGGCCAATGGATAGAACTATTTTCTGATTGCAGAAATGAAGTCACTCTAGATAGAGATGGTCTTACCATGGATTTTCATATCAGCTTGAGTTCTACCTTCCCACCAAACCAAGGCAGTTCCTCCTAGGCATAGGCTTGAATCTTACTCTTGTCTGAGTTTATGTTCTGTACCCTGCAATACACATCAATTTGTCTAATCCAATTGTCCAGTTTTTCAGCATTTAGCTCTCCATCATATATGGGCAAATCAAATTTAACATCTAAGTTAATCAAAGATGCTTTCTTATTATGTACATGGCTATTAGGAGGTGTGAGAAAGTTTTCCTCTTTCCCCTTTCCTTTGGAGTTGTCGTGGAAGTGAGACTCTTCTTCTTCTTTCTCTTGCTTAGAGCCTGATGCATCTTCCACCTTTTTCTTTCTAAAGTCTCTATACATTTCTTCAACCATAGACTTTATAGCTAGGAAACTCTCTATGAATTGAGGGTCTGGCCCCATAGAATTTTCTTCTGACATGGTCTTTCGAGGACAGACTCTCCCAATTTCAGGATTAATTTCCACCAACTCTCCTTCTCCTAATTTGAGCTTTGATCTTGTGAGAATTCACAGCTATACCAAAACAAGCTTGTCTAACCTTACAGCCTTGAGCTCTGATACCACTTGATCTGATATTCACCCTATAAGTGCCATCAGTTAAAGATTTATTAAACTAAAGGTATTATAAACTCATGTGCTGGTGTGTGTGTTCTGTGTTATTGAAACAATGGATCGATCAAATTGCCAATACACAGATAAATAAAATGGAGAGACAATAGAGAAATACAGTAAGAAACACAAAGACACAAACATTTTTTAATAAGGAGTTCACCCTATTCTCCAGGGCTACGTCTCCGGTCCAGCTTCAATGGTGGCCTTGTTTTATTTTTTCTTTCAGCAGAGAAATTACAATATAGGTACTCAATATGAGTTCTCCTGAAGCAAATTTTGCTTGGCAGGGTGGTTCTTGGATTCCCCAAGCCACTTGGAGTACACAGACTCTTCTTCTTCCTACCAGCTCTGTGACCTCTTGGTCTACAGTGGAAAGAGCCAAATGTGATGCTCAGTCCAGACAGATTCCTCTATGGGAAGGCTTGAATCTTCAAGCTCTCTAGTGCTCGACGCTGCCTGTGGTCAGCTCAGCCCTCTGTCTCTTTTGCTTGGCTTTATTGTTCTCTGTGTTTAGTCCTCCTCTCAAGGTTCACTGTTCACTGTCTCTCTTGGTCGCTTGGACTCTTCTCAATTCTGATTCCAAATCAACTCTAACTGATTCGACTGTCTCTGTTCATGGCTTTAGCCATTCAATCCCTATGCCTATTCGGTTCCTCTTCTACCTGTGTCGATTCACCTTCTGCAGCTGCGCTTGGAGTTCCCTGCATTCGGCATCATCATGAACGCTCAGGGAGTGGCCACTTGTCCTCCTCTAAATGGCGCCAACATGCTTCATCGGTTCGTTTCTTCAATTACACCATGGATGCATTCTTCCTCCACCGTGGTGGTCAAACGGATTCCAAATCCCTTTAGAACGTGGCTTAATTCCTGTTGATTCCACTTCTTTCCATCGAGTGAAATCTCAGCCATCCAATTTGGGCCCTCCAGATCTGATGCCATACGCACGCTTCGCGCGATTGACTTTCTCAACCAATAGCTTGCGATCAACAATGGTTTTCTCTCACCTCCGCCTGCCACGCATCGATTGGTGTATGGAATCGCTCTGCGCCTGTCCAAAACCTCTTACCATTTAAGGGCACCCCGATCAATACTGCTAGTTTTCCAGCGCGCGGGTCCCACCTTCATACATTATCATTTTTCGCTTTTTTTGCCCGTGGTTTCCTGGCTCCCGATGTGATCGAGTGCTCGGGCTCCCCCCTTCAGGGCGTTGTTCACCTAGCTAAGTGCTAATCGTGCATCAAAAACCTCGTCCGTTTCCCATTCTAGGGCTCCCAGGGGCTCCTTTGGCCTCCTGCACAGTCTCCATGGGCCTTGGTCAGCGCGCTTTGATCGAGGTCCTTGTCGTTCCACGTCGGCTGCCATGGCCACTGGTTCAGGGTGTTTTTGATACTGTTTTGGATTTCCCTAGAGATTTGTTCGACCTGATTTAGTCATGGTTCTCGATAGTCTTTCTATGGATCCAATTCGGATCAATGACTTTTACCAGGTTATAAAGACCCTCCAGGAAGTCACACCCATAAGGAGTGAAACCATCCATGTAGATCTCCATAGAGTCATGGACAAGCTCAACAAAGATGCTCAAAACTCCCCTTTGGAAAGTGGCAGGGGAATTGCATAGACTGAAAGGGAGTACCCTATAAAAAAGGTACCCCAAGGACATGTGAATGTAGTTTTTTCTTGATCCTCAGAGATGATCTGGATCTGATTGTAACCACTGAATCCATCCACGAAAGAGGAGAACTTATTCCCTACAAGACCATCTAAAACTTGATCAATGAAAGGCTAAGGGAGATGGTATTTCTTGGTAGCTTTGTTCAATTCTCTGTAATCCACAGAGATCCTCCACTTCCAATTCTTCTTTGGGACCAAAACTAGAGCAGACACCTACTCACTATCTAAGATGGGGTATATGAACCCTGTATCCAACAACTTTTGCAATTCTTCCTTTACTATGTCCTTGAGGGCTGGGTTCATTCTCCTCTGAGGTTGGCACACAGGTTTTCATCCCCCTTTGATGTAGATGTGATGAGTACAAACTAAGGGATGCACCCCCTTCATTTTTGTATAGTTCCAAGCAAAGACATATAAATGTTCTCTCAACATCTTGCACAAATTCTACTCTTGGTTGGTTGAGAGAGAGGGTTAATATCCAAGGTTCTAGATGGACCAAATTATACAACTTTTACATGGGCAAGACTTGGGTCAACTAAGCATAATTCAGTCCAAGGATTACTCTCAGACTCTTTCACAAGCTCATCAAGAGGCATGGTATTGGGGGATTGGTTCTGGAGGATCTGGTTAATGAGGTCATCTTCATCAGGTTGCCCCCCTCCTATAACAACATCTAGGGTACATATTGGATGGGATGTTGTATGATACACTTCATCTTCCTCCTCCTCTTCTATCCACAAGGGTAAGTCATGCTTAATGGATGGCTGAGAAGGAGGGTACAATACCAATTGTTTAGATAAATGCCCATTCTTAATGGTCATGTTCCCGACCTTGAAACTAATGTAAGCATCAACAATCGCTAACCATGGCCTTCCCAGGATGAGAGGATAACCATTTAATTTGGTTTTGTGCTAGAGAACCAAGAACTGAGTAGGATACTCCCAGGAGTCAATGGAGACCATTACATCCTCAACAACTCCCTCAGGAGCTATTGTGGATCTATCTGCAAGTTGGAGTACTATAGTGGTATTTCTTAAGGCTCCTTAGATATTTAGTTTTAGCACAGTTTCTTTAGTCATCACATTAATGGCAACACTGAGATCAATCAGGGTATGAGGGACAATGATTCCATCAATGTGCACATCTTCTACTGGACTTCCAGGGTCTAAATATTTTTGAAAAATCACTCTCCCCAACATCAAATCAAATAATTGACCAATAACATTGATGGTGGGGGTGTATCTTTTTATCCTCCTAGGGTGTTTGAAAAATTTCTCCTTGATAACCTTATTATATATTGGAACATCCTTAATAGCTTGGAGGAGCAGTATTTTAACACACAGATTCTTCAATTCTCCCAGAAGTCCAGTCTCTTCTCGAGTGTGTTCGTTAGATGGATCAATATCTCAAGAAAAGGAGGTGGATTTATTTGAGGGGTACTCTCTTCCTTTTCCTCTTCAAGTTCTTAAGGTGGAGATGGAGATTGGTTATCTTGAAGAACTCTTCCAAAACTAAGATTGATTTCTTGAATCTCCACAACATAGGCAGGGTAAGATGTCCCTCCATTGTAGACGTGTTGTGCTTGCTTGGTATTCAGGTTCAGATTGGGTTAAGTATGCATCTGAGGTTGCTTGGTTGGAGCGGGATGAGTGATTTGTGGTTGAGGTGGAGGTGAAGCAGTAAAGTAGGAGGTTGGTTAAGTTGAGGCCTCCACCCTTGTGATGGGTTATTCCATTGAGGAGGTTGAGAAGCATATGGATGAAATGGTTGATTGATAGGTTGAGCAAGATATTGAGGAGCATAAACCCAATAAGAGGATGTGTACCATGATGGATGAGTGGAAGAGTACCGAGGTGGAAAGGGTACATTCTGGTTGGGATGGTAATAAGAGTAAGATGCACCTTGCATGCCCTACTGGTATGGCTGAGGTCCTTGAGGCCTCCTTTGATTTATAAAGCAAAGTTGCTCAGCCCCACCTTCTGCCCCTTGGTATATAGATTTTAAACCAGGAAAAGAAGGACATTTATTTGTGGCATTGTTTTCCTCACAGACTGAGCAGGACTCTATGACATTTAATTGGCATTCATTTCTGGGGTGCCTTCTAGTGCATTTAGGGCAGGAAATAGCTAGGACTCTCTCTACTTCCTCTTGGCTCCTCTTGATCTACATGGTATCCATTTGCAAAGAAAAGGTATGCATCATTTCATTTTTAAAGTCCTCCAACATGTTCCCAATGTCATTCTTGATGGATGTTGTGGCAGGAGAGGAACTAACCAAGCCTTGACTAGCCCTACCCTTCTTCCTAGTAGCCCTAGAGTGATTTTTGAACATTGTTTTGATGTCATCATAGGATAACTAATAGATGTCTCCCCTAGAAAACATGTTTAGGGTCTCCAACATGTCCTCCATGATCCCTCAAAGAAGAACTAGCTTGAGTGATTCACGATCAAGGGTTCATCTGGACCTCCTATAATTGAGTTGAAATCTCTCCTCATAGTCCTCTAGGGATTCATCAAGTCCAAGATCCATTCTAAATATTTCTTCCTTGGTTTCTTTGTACCTGTAGTATTCCATGTACTTTTTATTAAAGGCTTGTTGCATTTGAGCCCAGGAAGTGATGTTATCCCCAGGCAGACCCATAAACTAGCACAAGGCTGCATCCTTAAGGACATATGGGAATAACTTTAGCTTCTGGTCATTAGAGGCATATTCATACATCCTACAAACAACAACAAACTCAAATATAAAATTATCAGGATCCTCAGTGGTTAAGCCATAGAAGTGTGGGAGGGAAGTAGGGCTTATATTCTTCATTCTAGTCTCTCCATTAGTCTCTCTGATAGGGAAAACCTCATTGTTGCTATTTTCAGCCATGGTTTGGGAAGGTGAAACAGGTTCTTCTTCTTCCCCAATAGGTTCTTCAAAGATCTCAGGTTTCTCTCCTAAAGGGTTTTCTAACTCCCCTGTAGTCAGATGGGGAAGTTGACAGTCACCAAAGAATAGTGAAGGTTAATTGTTTGAGGGTGTGGGGGTGTTTGGTAAGAATTTTCCTTGAGTATCTCTATTCCTACAAGGCATGAAAGAATTTTTTTTTTCTTCTTTAATGAGATTTATTTTTAAACTGAATGCAAAACAGAAAATAATTCTTAGGCATAAATAACATCTACCTAGACACCTCCTCGGGAATGACTCCAAAAAGCAGTGAGCCTTGGTATTTCACCAAGAGTGTTGCAACTCCCAAGGGATCCTCAACTCTATTTATCAACTTGGGGATCATACAAACTTCGAAGTGACAATGCTATATACATAATAGATAGGATTTTACTCATGCCACCCTCAACTAGGACATTTTATCAATAGTGCTCCAAAACCATTCTTTCTACTGAATTAGAAGGAAACTAACTAATGAAGGTGCAATTCAAAAGCTAGCTCTAATGACAAAAGGAAAATTATTTTTAAACCTCAACTTGTAAATGTTATTAACTTGTAAATTCTATTGAATCAATTCATGAAAAGATAAGATCTACACTACTTATAGGAAGGGAACTACATTATCTTGCAATCAACCATATAGCTACCAAATCTACTTGCAGACAGGAAACTAACCTACCAAATCATAACTCAATATTCCATGCATCATCTATCTAGTTCACACTTTCATATAAATCAATGTTCTATTTGTGCTAAATCTGTGATAAAGAAACTAATGCTATTCTATTTTGCAGTGAAGGAAAAGGATGGTTGGAATGGCCTACGTGTCTCCCTTGGTCATGGAGTCACATCTAGGAGTCAACCTACTCCTAAACTAAGTCAAAATTACATCATATGGTGGAACAAGTTGCTACAAGTATACTACAGGTGCCCTATATTGCTAAAGGAAGACCTATAATGCTACATGAAGGCTACCGAGATGCTTTAGGAGGTAGGAATGATGAGTTCAAGGGATGGTAAGCTGGATGGATGTTGAGGTAGATGGATGAAAGGTGACCAACACCCCTATCCAAGCCTAGAACATTAGGAAGGCATGTTTTTCACCAAGAGAGTTGCTCGTGATGACCTAAGAGAATGATCTCAAGAACATAATTTGGGATTCATCAAAGAGGGTGAAGAAGTCAAGATGGAGATGGTGAAAGGCTCCTTTCCTATAGATCCAAATAGCCTGCAACATCACATGCAAATACTCTTTTATCATTGATAAAATGAAACAACTAATAGTGGAAAACATGATTTGAATTTAAATGCCATCTACTCTATGCCAAAAACTCTCATCTAGTCAATAAATCAACTCTTAAGCTACAGTAAGCACAGGCAAACAAGATGACTAAAATAGACCTTCTTCCAAGAAATCAGAAACATAATATTTTTGAACTGTGATTGTAGATCCTTTCATTCATGTTCCCATGGGAGAGATGATATAGAGGTTGCAATGACAATATTTTGAGGGGTGAGGTTGCAATCACAATATTTTGAGGGGTTATGTTCTAATGAAATGCAGAAAACTAATAAGCACTCTAAGCTAAAAAAAAGTACCAGTACATAAGAGGGACCTAAGCCACTAGGTTTGGTCCCAAACCCAAGAGCATCAGCCCTCTAGAACTAGATTAGTGATTAACTAATAATAAACTTCTCATTATCATTACATCAATGTCAAATACATCACATAACCAGTAAAAAATAACATTGTCAAGTGCTTAAGCTCGATAGGTTCCTATTTGAAAAACAAAGTTCGAATCCTAATGAGCTCTTTTGCATGTTTATTTATACAAGAGGGTACCTACTATATGTCCCTAAAAAATAGGAATGATTGTATCCCAAAACTCGAGAAGGGTGGATCTTGATATTCCTTAACTGCACTTGCTTGGCTGCCAATGACCTCTAGCTGATGAGAGAGAGTGGTGATTTTGGCTTATTAAGGGAGTTAAGGAGATGGACAACCTCCTCAAATATCTCCCTACTTTCTACTCTGATCTCCTGCACTGAAATCATCTAAAAAATGCTCCATTTCCCGCATTTAAACCATATTAGGCCACATGATATAGAAAAATGTCTTTTACCCCTCTCACTTAGCATAATATAAAAAAAATTGTAAATAAATGAGAGAAAGAGATAGTTCTAAAGTTGGAGGATGACAATATTACCCTTATGATGTACCTATTGATGAGAGTCATCACCTATAATGCCACAATGTTGTATCTTCTCCTATGGAGGTTGATGCATTAATAGAATTAGAAATACCATTACATAAATACAATGTACCAACCTTTTCTCCTTTTGCTATTACCAGAGCTCCTTTAATGACCTTCCAAGTTTTGTCTGTAAATGTAGTTACAAAACCTTCACCTCCAAACTGCCCTATTAAATTAGATTTTTCCTTATATCTAGAACATGCCTTACCTCCTTTAATAGCCATTGGTTTCCATTCTGTTATTTTATAAAAACATTACCCATTCCAATTATTTTACAAGTTTTATTATCACCCATATTAACTTGTCAAAAATCTCCTTGAACATAGCCATGAAAATGTTTCCTATCAGGCGTGGCATGGAATGAGCCCCCTAAATCTACCACCCAAGCATCAATAATATTCTCTAATGAAAGAATAAAATAATATTGCAACACATCACCTGTCACATTCGCTTCATGATTGTTCTCTTATTGTCCATCTCCTTCTTTCCCCTTTCGATATTTGCAGTCTTTCTTCAGGTGTCCTTTCTTCCCGCATTTCTAGCACACTATCCCTAATCTGGATTTGGATATGCCTTTCTTGAATTACTATGATTTACTAGGCTCTTTCCTCTTTCCATTTTTCTTCCCCTAGTCTCTGTAATCAAAGCATTACTTGATGTCTCACCAAAGATATTTTGTCGCATTTCCTCACTAAGGATAGTACCAACGACATCATCAAAATTTAAAGTACTAGATCCAAAGACAGAGTTACTAATGGACATAACTAAACCATTCCAACTTTCTAGAAATAAGCACAAAAATAACAGAGCCCTAATTTCATCATCAAAATTTAACCCTACAAAACTCAACTCACTTGTAACTATATTAAATTCATTTAAATGATCAACAACAATTCCACCTTCTGACATCTTCATATTAAATAGATGCTTCATAAGAATACTTTATTTGAGGATGAGGGTTTTTCATATAGTTTGGCCAATGTCATCATTAAAGCCTCTGTTGTCATTTCCTTTGAAATGTTGAATTCCACTAACGCTGCCAAACACAGTCGAATTGTTCCAAGAGCCTTTTTGTCGAGAATCTCCCATCCTGTGTCTATTATACAAGTCAGCTTATTTGATTTTCATCTCAATGGTAGGCACATATATTTCTAATATATATAATCTTCCATTTTCATCTTCCATGACTAGTATTTTTAGCTATTAAAATTCTCAACTCTAAACCTACCATCTTTCTCCATTGCTCCCACTGGAACCAGGAACTCTTCTCTCATGTGAGTTTATCATCCAAATAAACCTTCGGCTCCGATACTAGCTATTATAAAATTATATATTATAGAGAAATGGAACACATAAAATATTGTGGAAATATAAACACATAAAACACATAAAACAAGAGAGACACAAATATACGTTGTTCATCCAATTTTGGATACATTCACAGAGAAACACCAATCCTTCCTTTTATATTATCTAGGAAAATGAAGATATACAACCTACAACAGATCTATTGTAATTTCATCTTCTCTCTCACACAACCTCCTCTCTCTCTCTCTCTCGCTCAGAATAATAATACAAAGTCACAATAAAATTCTCCCCTATAAACTAATCGTTGACTTCTAAGGAAAAACCCTAAATTAACATAATTTCTACCATCAGATAATCCACCTAAAACAAATACCTCTGAATCGGGAAGATAATCAAGCTCGAAACCCAACATTTTCCAATAAGGAAAAGGTTTGCTACACCTTCCTCCATTAAGATCATTGTTAGATTAGTGTTTTCTCTAAGATCACAAGCCTTATTAAGGGTATCCAAAGCCATGGAATCCAAAACATCCTTTCTTAATGTTGGGTATGTATTATATTCCTTCTATGACTGGCCCCGAAATAATTTTTTTGGGGCCCAAGGCAAGGCCCCGGAAAAGAAATTATGGGTGGATTTTGAATAGACTCCTAAGTCTAAGTGTTCCTCATTGAGGAAAATGAAAGTCCAAGGAAGTTCCTGGAAATAGCCCCATTGCAGAGATCGTCTCATTCTAAATCTGCTGCAACTGGAATGGACAAAAATGGACTTAGGATGCAAAAGTTATGGCAGATAGAAGACGCCCTTTGTTCTTTGGAAAAAGAGGCAAATCTTCAAAAAAATGGCCTAAAAGGCTTTATGAAGAAAAATCGCATTGTAGGAGGTCCAAGGCGGACTTAAGTGGAGAGGGGAAGCACCCCCGATTGCCGATCCCTGACAAATTGGGTCGGAGGAAGACACATCTACATATAACATAATGTGAGGACCCCTGGGCCGATGTGATATCGCGATCACCGAAATCGGCGGATCGCAATTGGCGATGCCACAAGGTAAAGGCGAGACCCCAGGCCGAGCAATATCACAAATGCCGATATCAGTGTCGACAGATCGCGTTAGCATAGGCCATGCCATATGGCTTACCTCGAGTCCATGCAATACACGATTGCGATCAATCTCATCACAATATCGTGTCGCAGCATTACAACGGAGCGAGTATATATATATATATATATGCGATGCGATGAAACCAGACCCGAAAGGGTATAAAAATGCCACTGCATAATTGTTTGAAGTCCGCCATAAGGTCGTCCTTCGAATTTTCAATGTTTTAATGTATTTTTATAAATACAAAGGGGAACACGGCACAAGGGCATTGCGACTTGCGATAGCGATTACAAGCGAACCCGATGGAAAATAAGGCGGAATTCATAATATCTGAAGTTCGATAAACAATGATTTGGTAGATTTTTCCCGTGTTTTACAGTGTTTCTTTTTGTAAACAGAGAACACTATTTTTAGGCTTTTCAATACAATGATGGTCCCTTCCGTTGCAGAACAGGTAGCCACCAACCCTGAAGGCGTTTAGCAATGGGTGTTAATGCTCAGAAGGGGATTCGAGCGGACAGAGGTCGAGAGACAGAGAGCCCGAGAAGAGGAAATGAATGGACAATGCCAATTGGCTTAAAGGCCATGAATGTCAGAGACAGAAGATTTTTGGAGTGGTTGCTGCAACCGAGCATAAGTAGGCAATGCAGAGGTCTGAAAGATCTCAATTGAGAGCAGGAGTGTAGAAAGCAAAGGGTAGAAGCAAAAATAGGCCGAGATAGCAAAAGTGAATGCGCAGAGTAGCCAAGGGAGTCCCTTGGAGTTCCAGTGGAAAGCCAGAGGGCTATAAACTAATAGAGAGCCGAAGAAGCCAGAGCCAAGAGCTAGAACCAAAGCCGAGAGCTTCAAGCACCAGGGATAAAATGGTGTCTAAACCCATTATTTCTGTGTAAAATAGTGGATTTGAGCCAAGATCTTGTAAAAAGGACTTTTCCATAATCCCAGAGAGCCTAGTTGAGTTTACTAGAGCTCACAGAGATGTAGCCCGAGAGTTTTTGGGTGAACTCCTAATTAAATTGATGTTCTATGTTTTTTGTTTATTGCTGCATTATTTATTATTGTATGTATTTACATATCAGCATACACAACAGATTTTAAATCACATAAACAGTCAACAATAAACATAAGCATACACCTATCATTTGAATCATATTATCAATTTCGCATTGGTTAATCAATAAGAATTGGGAATATTTAAAGCTTTGGAAGTGGGAGAGGTTCTTGTAAGTTAGATAAGAAGCCTAAGTGCCCCATTTTCAGATCAGGTGGTATCAGAGCAAGTTTGGTTAACCCCACCTTCAAAGAAGGTTATATCAGAATGCTTGTTTGACAAAGCAAAGACTGCTTGTCTTAAGGGTCTTTGAACAGTAAGAGGCTAATTATATGCTTGTTTTGTAGACTGACTATTGTTTGAGTTTGCAGAGGTGAAAGGAAAGCTATTGATATCTCAGTCTAGGAAGGACAAATAGGAAGAAGGGTTGAAGGCATTCTTCTATCCCAAAGGACCTCAAGGCAATCCTTGGAGCATAAGAGGTTTGTTGCAAAAGGTTGTTGAAATAAGCTCTTTATTAATCTTGTTTGAAGTTCTTTGTTCATTGGCATAATGACAACTTCTACAAGCTTATCCTCGAATTAATCTTGCATCACAAGAATCTTTGATGAAGACATAAAGCAAGACTTGTTCATAATGATGGGCAAGGTGAGAGAAATGTATAAGGATGGATGGAAGAGTAGCATAATTAGAGAGCAGTTGAATTCTGTGAAGGAAGAGAAGCAGTTGCTTTCCAACAGACTACAGGAAATGGAGAGGCAACTTCATATTGCAAATATGAACCTGAAAAGGAAGCATGAGTTGGAGTCACAACTCTTTGTTGCCAAAGAAGCCTTGGTCAAGTATCAACGTGAAGAAGAGGTAAACCATTCTTGTTTGTCTTCAAATTCTTATAAGAATGCTTATGTTGGTTCTTTTGAAAAATATACTAGAGGCATAGGTTCCAAGCTAATGTCCAAGATGGGCTATGATGAAAAGGGCTTGGAAAATCATGCACAAGGTATTGTTGAACCAATAATGGTTGAGGAAAGGCCTAAGTATTTTGGTCTTGGCTATGGACAATCTTATGGAGAGAGTTCCAAAGCTGCCATGAAGACCATTAGAACAGCTCCAAGAAGGAGTTGCATTGCAGAGTGTGAAGATTGTATTCAGGAGGAATGCAATAGCTTGAAACATCACTTGCAAGATGTAGGTGTTCAGAAGCACACACTTGAACCAGAGAGTTGTGGAAACTCTAACAACCTTGAAGATATTGATGGTGTTCCAAAGGGAGCCACTCCTTCATTTGCTTCACCTCCTCATGAAGGCAATAAAGGTGAAAGAGGCAGGTATAAATCTGGTTCTAATCATATTCCTTTTGACTTTGCAAAGCATGGTAAATTTCCACATAAGCATGGGAAAAGAATTGCATGTTCCTTTTGTGGTTTGGATAACCACCATGTTTCTAGATGTTGGAAGAGAATGGCCACGTACAGGAAACTTTTGAAGGAAAAGAAGCAAAGAGCCAAAGGTCCATTGGACAAGGCAAATCATGTTGTCAAGAGGATGCACATGCAGTGCACTTACTACCATAAGAAAGGACATCTTGCTGCAAAATGTTGGACTTTGAATCCAACAATGCTTCCACAAAATTTGAAGAAAGTGGAAAGAGAAGATGGCAGAAGTGGAAAGGAAGTTTCCATGTATGATGTGTCTTAGGGTGATTCACATGTTGATGCTGATGTGCATTCAAAGGAAAGGCCTTTGAACTGGATTGGTAAGAAATGGTTATATTTCTTTTCCAGTTAAGGATTGCATGTCTATTGATGCATCTATTTGCATTTCTTGTTAATGAGATGCAAGTTTCAGGTTTCTACCAAGATGGTGAATGGAAAAGGTTGAGTAGGAGACTCACTTTGTTACTGCAACATTATATTTCATTTCAGCTTTGGAAGTATAGTGTGCTTAAGTGAAAGTTGAAGGATGAAATGCATGCATGAGCATGATGTGCATGGACACAGGGATGTTTATGTTTTCCTTGTTTTGAACATATATGTGTAAGTAACTTGCAGGGTTGATTTATTTGATATGCATGTGATGCCATGTTGACTTGAGAAAAGTTGACTTGGTCTCCAAGATGGAGAAAGTGATGAAATGTTTCATCTTCTGAAAAGAGTCCTAATGGTGTTTTTCTACATGCTTGACTTGAAGGGTCATTTATTTTAAAGGCATGTTTGGTGGGCTTATTGTCTAGTCCATCAATTGTATGCAGATGTAAGACATGGAGGTGTTCACAAGATGTGAAATCTTTTTCTTTTGATGAAGCGGGAGTTTAGTCCATCCAGTTGTTGTCTGAATAACTATTTTTGTTAATAGTTGTGTTGTTAGCTTGTCAAACAGGTACAAATGAAAGTTTTGTGGAGTAGGTGTACTTCACATTTGTTTTAACCACCTTGGATCAATGATCAAGGTGGAGAAGTTCAAACTACCTTCTGTGATCATCTAAGCAGGAGTTCTACAAGAAGGCAAAGAAGAAGGCAGCTCTTCCCAAGAGGACCAGCATATCTAGGAAGGAAAATTGTCAAAGGCTTTGGTTCAAAGGAACTATGCAAGGTAAGAGTATGTAGGCTGGAAGAAGAGGGTGTTGTTACTCTCAGGTACTATTCAGATCAATATATCAGTCTTTTGGAGACCAAAAGTTCTTTTAGTGGGGATGCGTGATCCAAAATGGATTTTGGATAGACTCATAAGTCTAAGTGTTCCTCACTGAGGAAAATGAAAGTCCAAGGAAGTTCCTGGAAATAGCCCCATTGCAGAGATTGTCTTGTTCTGAATCTGTTACAACTTAAATGGGAAAAAATGGACTTAGGATGCAAAAGTTATGGCAGATGGAAGATGCCCTTTGTTCTTTAGAAAAAGAGGCAAATCTTCAAAAAAGTGGCCTAAAAGGCTTTATGAAGAAAAATCGCATTAGAGGAGGTCCAAGGCGGACTTAAGCGGAGAGGGGAAGCACCCTCAATTTCTGATCCCTGACAAATCGGGTCGGAGGAAGACACATGCGCATATAACATAAGGTGAGGACCCCCAGGCCAATACGATATCGTGATCGCCAAAATCGGTAGATCGCAATCGGCGATGCCATGAGGCAAAGGCGGGACCCCGAGCCAAGCAATATCATGATCGCCAATATCAGCGTTGGCATAGGCCATGCCATATGGCTTACCTCGGGTCCATGTGATACGCGATTGCAATCAATCGCATTGAAATATCACGTCAAAGCAGTACAACGAAGCGGGTATATATATATATATATATATATATATATATATATATATATACACGATGCAATGAAATCGTACCCGAAAGGGTATGAAAATGTTGTTGCATAATTGTTTGAAATCCGCCATAAGGTCCTCCATTGGATTTTCAATGTTTTAATGTATTTTTATAAATACAAAGGGGAACATGGCACAAGGGCATTGCGACTTGCGGTAGCAATTACAAGTGAACTTGATGGAAAATAGGGCGGAATTTATAATATTTGAAGTCTGATAAACAATGATTTGGCAGATTTTTCCTATGTTTTACAATGTTTCTATGTGTAAATAGAGAATGATATTTTTGGGCTTTTCAACATAACGATGGTCCCTTCCGTTGCAGAACAGGTGGCCACCAACCTTGAAGGCGTTTAGCAATGGGTGCTAATGCTCAAAATGGGATTCGAGCGGACAGAGGTCGAGAGCCAGAGAGCCCGAGAAGAGGAAACAAACGAACAACGCCAATTGGCTTGAAGGCCATGAATGTCAGAGATAGAAGGTTGTTGGAGTGGTTGCTACAACTGAGCATAAGCAAGTAGCGCAGAGGTCTGAAAGAGCTCAATTGAGAGTAGGAGCACAGAAAGCAAAGGGCAGAAGCAAAAAGAGGCTGAGAGGGCAAAAGCGAATGCGTAGAGCAGCCAAGGGAGTCACTTGGAGTTCAAATGGAAAGCCAGAGGGCTGTAAACTGACAGAGAGCTGAAAAAGCCAAAGCCAAGAGCCAGAGCCAGAGCTAGAGCCAGAGCCAAGAGCCAGAGCCAGAGCCGAGAGCCAGAAAGCCAAGAGATTCAAGTGCCAGGGATAAAATGGTGTCTAAACCCATTGTTTCTGTGTAAAACAATGGAGTTGAGCGAAGAGCTTGTAAAATGGAGTTGAAGAGAGATTCCATACAGGCTGGTAGAGTATTTTAATTAATGGAAAAACCTGTGAGAAATTTATGAAACCGACGTTTCGGACTAGCTAAGTGAGTCCATCATCAGGGTAATGAGATCTGTATTTTGAGAAGAGAGAGTCAAGAAGATGTGAACCTATTAATAGAAGGATAGAGAGATAACTTTGGGTAGGTGAGGTCGGCTTGAATTTTCATATATTTATTAATAAATTGATTAAATTAATTTTAATTTAGTTTTGAATTTTATTTTAATAATAAATTTAAAACTAAATTAAAAATAAAATTAATTTAACCTAAATTAAAAATAAAAATAAAATTAAAAATAATTTAAACTAAATTTAAAATAAAATCAATTTAATTAAATTAATTATGAGTTTAGATTACATTTTATTTTAATTAATTAATTTAATTATATATATATATATATATTAAAGTTACTTTATTTTATTCAGTAAGGGTTTCCAGGTATTACTTAGTTTAAGACCATCATCCCTATTCATATTATTAGAAGATTTTTCAATTTCAATTGCCTCTTTAATTCTTCTTTTTAAATAGTGGTCTTCCTTATGGATTAATTTAGCTTGTTCCATGCATATATAGTGAGAGGAGGAACAAGCGTGCTCTGCAAGACCTGATTTATCAGACCTATTTCTAGTAATATCACTAGTGTGTTCTTTTAATCTTACTCCAAAGGATCTCCCTGTTTCCCCTATATAAACTTTACCGCACGAACAGGGAATCGAATAAACGCCTTTGTGATTTTTTGGGTCGATTGCATCTTTAGCAGATTCAAGCATGTTTTTTATGGTGTTAGGGGGGGTGAAAGCTACCATAATGTTGTGCTTAGCGAGAACTTTGGCAATTTTATCAGTGGTTCCTTTGATATAGGGAAGGGAGATTCTAGGGGTTTCAAATGATTTCCTTTTGTTTTGTTTATTGGTTAAGGAATCTTTAATTATTTTGCGGATGGTGTGGTGTTGATAGCCATTGTTTACAAAAACTTCATGGAGATGGACAAGTTCTTCATCTAGATGTTCTGGGTCGGAGATTCTAGAGGCTCTGGTGGTTAGGGTTTTGATGACACCCATTTTTTGCTTAGGATGGTGGTGGGAGTTTGCATGAAGATACCTGTCAGTGTGTGTTTGTTTTCTGAAGACCTGGTGGCTTAGTTTGCCATCTTTCTTGGTGAGGAGGACATCTAAGAAGGGGAGCTGGTTGTCTTTCTCAATTTCAATGGTGAATTTTATGTGTTGAGAGAGGCTTCCTTGAGCCTAACCACACCATGGCTCCATTTAGCAAAAATATCATCTACAAAACGTTTCCATTCTTCAGGTGTAAAGGGGAAAGACTTAAGGGCCATTTGCTCAAAGTGCTCCATGTAAAGATTGGCAATCACTGGAGATAATGGAGAACCCATTGCAACACCATGAGTTTGCTCATAAATTTTACCTTTAAAACTGAAGTATGAAGATTTAAGGCAAATGCTTATAAGTTCCACCGTTTCTAAGTCTGTAATGTTCTTTAATACTTCTAAGGCTTCATCTACTGGAATCATAGTGTAGAGAGACACTACGTCAAAGCTAACCATTAGGTCATTGTCATTAAATTCTAGGTTTTTGATCCATTCTATGAAGGAAGAGGAATCTTTGATGTACGAGGGAGTGTTCCCAGCTAAAGGTCTAAGTTTGCTTGTAAAATGGACTTTGTCATAATCCTAGAGAGCCTAGTTGAGTTGATTAGAGCTCATGGAGATGTAGCCCGAGAGTTTTTGGGTGAACTCCTAATTAAATTTTTGTTCTGTGTGTTTCGTTTGTTGCTGCATTAGTTATTATTGTATGTATTTACATATCAGCATACACAGCAGATTTTAAAGCACATAAACAGTCAACAATAAACATAAGCATGCACCTATAATTTCAAGCATATTATCAATTCCACATTGGTTAATCAATAAGGCTTGGGAATATTTAAAGCTTTGGAAGTGGGAGAGGTTCTTCTAAGTTAGACAAGAAGCCTAAGTGCCCCATTTTCAGATCAGTTTTGCACATGATTTTTGGCATGATGGTTTTATACCCATGGTATTTTGTAGATCTGGTCAAGGGAGATACAGTTATATTCTAATCCAGGGTTAATGGATTAGGTTTTATGAATGGTTTGGCATGTACATATATGTATTGTAACATTGAAAGGAATATAATGAAAAATCAATCTGGTAGTCCCGTTTTGGGATCAGAGGGAAAATATCTCTGTATGTTTGTTTTATGTTCTCGCCAATATTTTTCTATTTTAAGAATTTGTTTGTGGGTAATTTATTTACATGATTAAATCCTACATTTGGTATCAGAGAAGTTTAGGCTTCAAGGGGACTCCTTTTCTACTGAGGGGTTTTTCTCAAGCATATGGTAGACCAAGTTCATTGGGAGATTTGCAAGATTAATTCTTGCAATGAAAGAATATGGTGAACAGTGGAAAGATGAATATCGAGAAATTTAATGATCAAATTTTCGAGTTGTGGAAGCTCAACATGGAGGATCTGTGATCAATGGATTGTGGTAGATCCAAGAATGACACTAGCAAGAATGTTGGCAGAAGATTGGGCGAAGTTAGGTCGGAAGGCGAAGAGAACAATACGATTGTGTCTCTTAGATTTAGTATTGTTGAATGTATCAGGGAAAGCTATGGTGAAGGCTTTATGGGACAAGTTAGGGACTTTGCACCAATCTAAGTCTCTGATGAACAAACTATTCCTATGAAAAAAGATATATAGCCTGAGGATGAAGGATGGAGACTCAGTGATAGAGCATATGAATGCCTTTAATACTATGGTAAGCCAATTGTTATAAGTTGATATAAAAATTTCAGATGATGATAAGTGCATCAATATGTTATATTCTCTACCAAATTCATGGAATAGTTTGGTTGTTGCTATAGGTAGCAATACAACTATCTTGAAACGAAATAGCCTCATCCTTGTTTTCGGGGGAGATGAGATGGAAAAATACAAGATGCCTTGTCTGTAAGAGGATGGTCCCAAAACAGAAATAGAAATAATTCCTCAAGTGGGAGATCTAAATGTCTAGGAAAACATGTAAAGGTATGCTAGAAATGTGGAAAAGAAGGGTACTACAAAAAGGATTGTAAATCTAAAACTCCTGAGAAAGGAAAAGGATATGATGATTATCCTTTTGCAGAAGCAAAAACCACCTCAGATGAAGGTGGGGATGTGTACTTGGCTTCATCTTCAAGTACACATGTAGATCATGAGGCATGGTTGATTGACTCAAGTGCATCCTTTCACTTTACTCCCCGTAGGGAGTGGTTCTGCGAGTACGAGGAATATGATGGTGGTGATTCCTTCCTATGGGATGACAGGAAAGCCATAATCATTAGACATGGAAAATTAAAGCTGAAGTTGTAAGGTGGAAGGATTCCAATACTTCCTAGTGTTTTGCATATTCATGCATTGCCCAAAAATCTGATTTCTATAAGCAAGATGGATGATGCAGATACAAAGACAATGTTTGAGAAAGCTACCTACAAGATGGTTTGGGGAGCACTGGTATTGATCCAGGGATTTCATATTGGAACTATGTACAAGCTTCTGGGTATCACGCTTATTGATGGGTGCTCCTGAAAGTGGACCTAAAAATCTAGTGGTCTCTGGAGAAAATACCATGCTTTGGCATCAAATGCTTGGACATAATGGGGAGAATGGCTTTTGAATATTGCATGGTAATGGTATGGTAGAAGGTATGTCTAATTTATCTTTGGATTTAGATTTCCATGAACATTGTGTATATGGGAAGAAAAATCGGGTGAGTTTCCCCTCGAGTGCAAAGAGGGCAAAAGGGATATTAGAGCTTTTGCACAGTGATGTGTTTGGACCTGTGTCAGTTCAATCATTAGGTAAGTATGTGTATTGTCTCATTTGAAGATGACTTCTCGAGGAATACATGGATATATTTCTTCAGGAAGAAATATTAAGTCTTTGTCAAGTTTAAAGTATTTAAGGCTCTGGTGGAAAATTATACAAAGAATAAGATCAAGGTGCCGAGGACAAATAATGGTGAAGAGTTTTGCAAGAAGGAATTTGAAGAGTTCTATAAGAAGTGTCGTATAAGATGCCAAAAGACTATGACATACACACCTTAGAAAAATTGAGTTGCAGAAAGAATGAACAAAAAGTTGATGGAAAAGGAAAGAAGCATGCTTAGTGGTGTCGAGTTAGGACAAGAATTCTGGGTAGAGGCAATGGATACTACATGTTAACTGTTGAATATATCACCTTCATCAACGTTGAAGGATAAGACTCCACATGAGGTATGGACTGGTAAGAAACCTTCTCTCTCACATCTCAAGGTATTCGGCTATGATGAATATGTACATGTTCTAAAGGAGAAAAGAACCAAGTTAAATAGTAAATCTGAAAGGTGCATCTTTATTAGGTATAAGGATGGTTTAAAAGGTTATGATATTTGGGACCCAGAAACAAGGAAGGTTGTGTACAATTGAGATGTGTTGTTTAGAGAGGTGAAGGATGTTATTAAACATGAAGTCCTACCAAAAGAACTTGCAATATATAGTTTGAGCTGAAGGAGGAAGAATCCGAGTTTACAACATAACAGGAATCGGAAGAGGAAGAGCCACAAAATCCAGTTTTGAGATGATTAGTTCGAGAGAGAAGGAAACTAGAGAGGTATAGTCCATCTGCTTTCTGTTCAAATTTTACTTTATGTATTACTGATGGATGATCCTAGAACTATCAGGGAGATAGTGGATTCAGAGGATGGAAAATTTTGGAAAGAGGCCATGGTTGAAGAAATGGCATCTTTGGATAAAAATGAGGCTTGGGATCTAGCGGAGTTATTTGATGGAAGGAAATCCATTGGCAGAAAATGGGTGTTTAAGAAGAATATGAATTCAGAAGGAAAGGTAGAGAAATACAAAGCTTGATTGGTAGCAAAAGGTTATTCCCAAGTGTTGGGAATTGATTTTGGCGATATATTTTCTCCCATTACCAATTTAGCTTCTATTATATTACTTTTATTTGTTGATGCTGCTTTTAATTTTGAAGAACAAAAGATTGATGTGAAGACAACATTTATTCATTGGGATCTGGAAGAAGACATCTATATGAAGCAACTTAAATGCTTTGCAGTGAAGGGTAAGAAAGAACTAGTATGTAAGTTAAAAAATTCTCTGTATGGGTTAAATTAGACACTAAGGATGTGGTATCAAAAGATTGATACATATATATATGAGGACCAGGCTTCACCAGGAGCAAAGCGGATCACTGTGTCTATTTTAATTTTTTTCTCCTTGGAAAAATCACAATTTTCATTAATAAAGGAAAATTACATATTGAAGATGCATTTCGCATATGTTGTATGTGAGGCTATTGCCTATCAAGAAAGAGAGTATCAAAAAAATATCTATGTTCTCCACGCAGGGAGGATATATCTTTTGTATTGTTCATAATAGAGATCAAAAAATCCTCCTCGTAAGGAGTACTTATGCCTGTCATGTATGTACAACTGATAACTTAAAGAAAAAAACTATAAATATGTAAAAAAAACAAGCTCCTCCTGGGCCAGTTGTGTGTATTTTAAATTAATTGGTCACCATGTTTTATTATTTGGTCTTGTATGTGGATGATATGTTGTTGATTGTAAATGACAAAGAAATTATCCAAGTTTTAAAGACCCAATGTCCTTTAATTCGACATGGAGGATCTTGGTGTTGCAAACTATATTTTGGGCATGGAAATTAAACGAGATCCGACAAAGAGGAAGATCTGGTTAAACTAGAGGAAGTGTGTCAAGATAATATTGCAGAGGTTTAATATGTAGGATAGTAAACCACTAAAGGTTCTTATTCATGTAGGTGTAAAGTTATTTGTTGAACAATGTCCCAAGACATAAGAAGAGGAAGAGGACATGTCCCATGTTCCATATGTGAGTGTAGTTGGTAGGCTGATATATGCAATGGTTTGCACTAGATAAGACATTGCACATGCAATGGAAGTATTGAGCAGGTTTATCTCAAAACCAGAGAAGGAGCATTGAACAACATTGAAGTGGGTTTTGAGATATTTGTGTGGCACTAGTGTTTATGGTTTGTGCTACCAGGAAAGACCAATATTTGACAGAGTTTTGGACATTCATGGAATTGTTTATGCAAATTGGGTTGGAGATCTAGGTCGAAGAAGATATACAAGTGGGTATGTGTTTAACCTATTTGGAGGAGAAGTCAGTTGGATGAGCAAGAGACAATTTGTAGTGGAACTTTCAACCACAGAGGTTGAATACATGGCAACCACTCATGCAAGCAAGGAAGTAGTTTGGTTGTAGATATTGTGTTCAAGTATGAGGTTGGTACAACAAGCTATAAGGATAGATTGTGACAGCTCGATGGTTCTATAGGAACAAAGGGTTTATCATAGAGCTCGATGATGATCCTCCATAGACAGTGACAACATATTGAGTTCTGCAATTGAAATTTTCATTAGCTCAACATCTGTCTCCAACTTCTTGTAGTTCCTTGGCATATGCTTCGTCATTTTCAAATAAAGAGGCATCAAACTCTTCATGGTCACCATCAACTAATCTTTCCCCTTCAAATTCATTAGAATTAGCATCAACCTCATTTTCATTTTCATTACTATCATCTATATAATATTCATGATCATACATTATGACAATTTCCAATTCCAAATGTCTAATAGTCACTCAATTTTGCATTCCTTAGAAGTAGGATATATGTGTTTTCTTGTTCTAGTAAAGCCCACGCAAGTGCCAATTCTGAATCTTCTTAACTAAGGGTAGTGAATTATTTCCTTTAAGATTCTTGATTGTTCCCCTTTTTCCTTCATGTCATCCTTTGTAAACTCTCTATGTTTAGTTTTAACATCCTCCCTGACTAGATCTTCTTGAATTATCCTGTTTGATATCTTCAGGAAGCATCATATATGAAAAATGTTTCCCATTTTCCATATCATAATCAATGAAAACAACCTCTTTCAATTTACCATCGTCATGTCATTTTATACTTGCATACTTGCCTTCAATATTTCCATTATAGGCTCTAGGGTCTTCACTTTCATCTTAATTTGTTCTTTTACTTCTTGAACATGTATTCGTAGGTTTAGAAGATTTTTTTGCTGACACTGGTTTGAAACTATTGTAGTATGGTACTTACTTTAGACATTAACTCCTCATTTAACCAATAAAAAATGGTCCTTTATGGATTTATTTGATGACAAATAAGATGGCAAACTAAGTGATATTTGACAATGAATAAAGCACACAATATCTCATAGATACTATGAAAGCTTCTATTAATGTATGACAGTGTTAAAATATTTAATAGATGAACTCTTTCACTTCATGTATATGAAATATTCAATAAGACTTGTGTTTATAGTTGTGGCTACACCAATCACAAAATAACTCTGATTTTGAAATGTAGGCTTACATTGTTTTTGTAACCATTATTGAGACTCAACAAACTCTATTATCATAGTCTTCAAGGAACACTATTAGGGTTGCTCTCCCCCTGAGGTGTTGCTTCTATAACACTATAATATTCCTCATTGCTCATGTTTTCTTTCATTTCCTTGAGAAACTCCCCCTGAGGACATGTTAAATTCAACTTTTCATTGAAGTCACATGCTAGTCTTTCTTCCTTTTCCAAACTTTTGTGGGTTGCGTTATACTTTTTGCATTTCCTTATGACTCATTATTCAGTCTAATTTGAGTAACCTCCTTCTATCTAGTTTTCTTTTAAGGTACATGGAAACTTGTAATCTTTGGTCACGTGGCCAAGGTTGTCATACACATGACATCCTGTGTTACCAAGAAATAGAGGAAAGTGTTGGTCTCTTCTTATGCCATTTCTACTCTTATTTACATAGTGTTTTCAATCAACAACTTTATGTCCAAAAGCATTCCATAAATAACAATACCTATAGAAAGTATTTGTGTACCTGATAATTGATGGTCTTCTTGTAGGGAATGATTCTTTTGATTGTTTACTTGAGGGAAATTCCTTCTTTGTTGCATCTTCTGCTGATAATTCTTAATTTGACTACTCCTACAGTCAACTACTACATGCCCAAGTTTTATGGAAATGGAAGTAGGTGGCATTTTCCAATGGGAGAGAAAATGAGTTTGTATTCCTCCTTTGAAATATTGAAGGCTTCCTACAATCATCTCTAGAAGCAAATTTCATTTTTCCATAATAAACTTTCTTTGTCTCATTCCTTTGTTGTTAGTTCAACTTCTTGTTTTTTTTTGCTTCTTTGTTAATCATGCTTTCGGTACCTTCTCCTAAAGGCCTTTTGGAGTTACTTTATTATCTTCAGTAGTTTCCTTTGAGCTATTGCCCTTTTCTAACTTCTTTCTCATAGAGACAACCTCTTCTTTTAACATTTCATATTGTTTGTTCTTTTTTCCTAGCTCATTTCATACTGAAACAACATCAACTTATTATCTTTCACTCTAGTCTTCTCTTTCCTTTATCCAACTATTGATCACCTCTTCAACTCTCCTCACTTCTTCCAACCGTGTCCTTAGACTAACGTTTTATTCCTTGTCCTCACACTATTTCTCATCACATATCTGCAATAATTTATTTTGATCTTCATTTTTTATTGTAAGTCTTTCTATTTCAAACAAGTTTGAGTCAAACTTGCTTGGTCTTCATCAAACCTCTCTTCACGACAGTCAGATACTCTCACAATAGTAGAACATGTCTCATTTAACTGAACAATTTCTTTTTGAGAGGCCTTTTTCTTCTTCCTCTTTTTCGTTTCTTTTTCTCCATTGTTGTTATTGGTATCTCCTTCATGCATGACTTGCAACATGTCCCATATTTATTTTGTAGATTTGAGATATATTATCGTCTCAAGATCCATTTTGTGAAGATTGTTGTAAATTGTACATTTAGCCTAGGAATTCCACTGTAGCTCTTGCTTTGAGGGGAATATTTACTATATCCATCGCATACTAGCTTCCAGACATCAGGTCCATAAGGTATCAATTTAAATTTTACCTTCTCTCTGCATTCTTGAAAGTTTGCAACATTGAGCACAGGCACACTTTGATAATCCATGATTCAACCACGATTCAACTGGGTCTACCTTCCAACTATTAGACTAATATAGAAGGAACCAACTCTGATACCAATTGTGGGAAACTTGACTACACTGAGAGGGTGGGTGAATCAATATATTGCATTCATGGACATCATTTTTTTCTTTGCTTTCTTTTCAATATTTATCTAGACTATTAAATGAGAAGCATAACATTATATGAACAACAAATTTAATATGTCAATAACGTTCATCTACAACATTAGAATTAACACACAAAAGAAACACATGTGGAAACCGGATATAAGTGGAAACCCATAAAGGGAAAAACCACCACGCTACAACTTATTGGGAAGCTCCTACTCCCTCTATTACATTAATTTTTTCAGGCTTCTACCTACAGTAGGCTCCTACCTCAATTTATTTCTGCAAGCTACTACTTGCTAGGAAACTCCTATTCCCTCTTCAATAGGCTCCAACCAACTCCTTTTCAGGCTACTACTTGAAAGGAGACAACAATCCCCTAGTACATCATTTTTTTAACATGCTATTAATTTTTTTCAGGCTTCTACCTATAGTAGGCTCCTACCTCAATTTATTTCTACAAGCTACTACTTGCTAGGAAACTCCTATTCCCTCTTCAATAGGCTCCAACCAACTCCTTTTCAGACTACTACTTGAAAGGAGACAACAATCTCCTGTTACATAAATTTTTTAACATGCTAGATTACCTGGTCTTTAACTTTGCATGCATTCATCTCTTTGTTTCTTCCTCCTTTTACTCAATTCTGCTTCACATCATCTCCTCTTCTTGTTTCTCTTTGTGCCAAGTAACTCACAATAACTCTTTCATCTCATAAGCTGACCAATCTTCTCTTCCTTCCAAAAGCACATCTTTTATAAACATAGATTGCTAGCTATTAGTATTCCATGCAAGAATATGAAGTGAAAAGCTTTCCTCTTGGTGTTCTAGCATTTTCTCTCCATTTTCAAATTCTTTCAACTTTTAAATATTAAAAAAAATAAAATGAATTTTGAAATATTCAAACAACATGCATTAATATAAGCCAACTTTAATTAATTATAAAAGCCAAAACCCTCTTACATCACAACATTCTAAACACCTCTATAAATCACACTTCATCTTAAATCTAGGCATCCACAAATCTTAAACAACTATACCAACCAGGAATTCCCTACAAAATAGGCCAATGCAACAACCAGGAATTCCCTGCAAAATAGACGATGCAACAACCTTCTTCCCATGGGAAATAGAAAATGGGGCAAAACAATCACCCTTTTATATGGGCAAAGTGAATAATATCAAAGTTTTACCATTTTTTTCAATTTTCACTTCATTGACTTCATAGCCGACAGTGGACACCACTCGCTTTGCTGGTTGCAAGATGCGAGGTGATGAATATGTAAACAACTTTGAACTAAATAAAGCGTTTTCTTAAAGTATTTCATTTGAATTTATTTAAATAAATAGAATTTCAAAAAAAAATTGTATTTATATAAATTAATAAGAATTAAAGAAAAAATAATTAACACGAATATATAACTTAAATAGTTGGTAAATATCCATAAACGTCAAAACATTTAATTTATGATACATTTAACATTACCAAAAATTATAAAAAATCATAATAATTTATCTAATTATAATTTTATTTATTTATTATTATTATTAATGAAAATCTCAAAACAACTCAATTGGTGATGACCATGAAAATGAAGTATATATACAAATCTTTCACCAGTGAATGTGAGCGACATATGTATACTGGAGACCAACCTAGTTCTCCATTCCTCTAGATATTAAAAAGGGGAAAAAATGAAAAGATTATAAAAATAATTAATATACTATTTAAACATATATACATTTAAAAACCATATAACAAGATTCTTAATAATGGATATTCACCTCTACCTCGATGGAGCTTCTTAACTTGTAAATAAACTTTGTTGCAATACCATGGATCAATACCATGGTTTAATAATACTCTATACCCAAAACACCACAACTCATATTTATATGATATTTTTTTAACTAATCAATTTAATTAAAATGGAAAAAAGAACAACTACTTTTAAAATAAATCTCAATCTCTAACGTATAATATTACTAAGAATATTAAAGATTATATCTTTACCATTTAATTAATAATTAAAATAAAATTATGAAAACTTTATTCCAAAATAAACATGCCTATAAACATAACTAGCAATTGCACAAGATGTTGCAAAGGAAAAGTGGTAAGACATAAATCCAAGAAGAACATGACACAATAAATCATTGAAGATAAAAATTAGTAAACAAAATGACATTCAAAGCTAGAAGATAAAACATAAATTAGAGAAGAATGTGACATAATAAATTATTGAAGATAAAAATTAATAAACAAAATGTCATTCAATGCTAGAAGATAAAGAGAAATCAGTTACCTCAACAATATAGGGTTTATCAAGAAAACACATTCCAACTTTGTATATGATCATGACTAAATATCAACATCAAAACTTAATTTAAACTTGTATTGTTTATGTACTCTTTCATATTTATAATTTATTTTCATTTACTTATATATCTTACAAAAAAAAAAATTAATGCAAACGGAAAAATTAAAAATGAAAAACATACTAACATTTTATCATTAGAAATATCTTCTACATTCTACATGTCCATTATTTACCCTTTTACATTACAAAGTTATCAAATTTATCTAAAACATTTTCTAACATGAATCATATCCCATAATAAAAATGAAATTTAAAATAGAAAAAAAAATTAAAAGTGTACAAGCCATTCTTCTATTTTTATTTTTAATATAAATTTTTATTATTATATATAAATAAAATTTTAACTTTTTTTGGAAATTACTCTAAGTGTGAAATAATCCATACTTTATTCAAAATCCATTTTCAATGCAAAGGAGTAAATCTATTATTTATCATTTTTTTTAAAGAACATGTCATATTGAATTGGATTCTCATTACATATCAAGAAAAAATATAAAAATAATTAAATGATTGGTAAGTATTACATTAAAATTATCATTTGAACCAAATTAAATTATTTTCATATTAGATTTTGAAATGATCATGATATTAAGTAATATTGGAAGATAAAACCTTATTACCAATGGAAAATAAACAGTTTTCCAGTCTAAATAACCATAAACCATCTGAGATCTATTTGTGGATCAAGAGAGGGCAATTTACATATGGCTAAACCATTTGAGATCTATTTTTGGGAAATATTTATGGAGACAAGATTGATGAATTGATTCAAGCATTTCATACATATGGATAGATCTTTAAATAAGAATTCAATCTAAATGGGACCACCTATCCCTCTACAAATGATACAACAAAATATTACATATTACATTTGATATGGGTGAAAATCCAACGGGTAAAAATTGATACAATCCATAAACTGTAATTTTGTTCTTGATTTGTTAGCAAACCATGTTTTATATGCCAATTTCAACTTCAAGATCCAAACTCTGACATTATAAGATAAAGCACGCAACCCAACCTAGGACAAATCTAGATAGTGTAATACTTCACCATCTTCAATAACGAACAACCATGACAACCATTAAGATAGACCTATGGAAGAACGGAAGATAACTTGTCTTAACTACAAGAAAAAGGTAAAGGAAATTTTATTGAAGATTGAGCCCAAAGGTTAGGTAAATTTAAATTTAAGTTTAAAAACTAAAATAGATGAAAAAATCTCGACCCAATTTGAACTTGCAGCGGAGGACTCCTACGTTTTTCTGTTAAATTGGTTGCAAAGTTTTCCAGCATACAGGTCTCAAAATTACTTTTGAACGGATGAGAGTTATGCAGGTAAGTTATGAGATATATACATAGAAATCAAATATAACACGAAGCTCTAATTTACTTTTAATATCGTGCTTGGTTAATGTGAATATGTTGTCTGCAGCTTTTCCCAATTTTTTATGAGAGCCTTTTAATAAATAATCAGAGATATGTCTTTGAAAGGGATTTGAGGTTAGTATTTAAAACATTTTTATTCATATTTGAAATTTTGTATAATTAAATAATATTTCAAAAAATAAATAGAATCATCCCTCCCCTATATATTGAATTTATTTTAATGAAGACATATTCAGTTACTAATAAAATATAAAATGATAGATTAGAATTATTACTGCATGATACATCCTTGTGATGGGTTAAGTATATGAATTCTCACTCGAATCTAAAAATAAAGTTTTTATTGGGCAGATAGTAATAAATTTCTAATTTTGAAAAATGAGGAATCACTAATTGAAACTTTCTGCTATGCGAGGTTGTGAACCAAAGCATATCACATTGCTCGAAGAACAGGATTGATAGCTATAAAACTTTGAATATTCTGATGCATTCGACGTGGTTATATTGGTATTTTTCATCTCTTTTACCAAAATTTCTTTGTGATTATTTCAAAATAGTTTCACTTATCCTTGCGTAACTTGAGTTGCATTTTCTTTCTAAGAAACTAGAGTTGCAATTTATTACCAGAATATTATTTAATTTGTAATAATACATGTTTATTTGCTCTAAGATACGATAACCATCAAAAGGACACAATTTAGTTTCTATTTTGACACAATTTAGTTTCTATTCTTCCAATACCCCTAACTATAATCATTCACTAGGGAGAGAGCTGTCATTTTTAAATCTCACAAATATTACCTGCCTTTTTCTTCAGAGGAAAAAAACCATCATGGATTTATATTAAGAAAATATAAAGATCTGCAATACATAACATTTTTTAGGGGGCAATGAGATGCCCAGAAACAGATACTATATAAAGGGACAGATTTTTCCAGTTCATCAAAACCTAAAGCAGAAACATAACCATATCTACTTATCAGATTTGATACAGAAACATTCAGCCGCAGAAGTAACAAAACAACTAAGGAATGCATGATAATACACATTCATATAGAACAGAAGCTCAGTGAGCTCGCAGGCCTTGCCATGGATAAGAGTCACATTCCATTGATACTGAAATCCTGAATGAGGAAAGAGATTCCTTCATGCATGACTGATAATGAGCACAGACCTGGCGGCATGCCAAGACCATCCTTTGAGAGGATATCAGCCTGGGCATTCCTGGAACGGGGAATATGCTGAAACGATATCTGGTTTATTGAGTTCCGAAAGAACATGATACGGCTTAGCCATCCAAGGAGGTGTGGACTGTTTATGAGGCCCAAGCCATTTACATGATCAATGAGCGATTTCGAGTCACCGAAGATTGAAATAGACTGGATGCCTAAGAAGACACAAAAGGCGAGCAGCCCTGTGAGAGCCCTAGCCTCCGCCAAAGAGTTTGAGCCAAAACCGCCATGCCAAGATATTGAATAGTGAAGGCTGTCATTTATTACGACGAAGACCCCGCAACCACAGCTATTGTTGCGCTCAGCTCCATCAAAGAACGCAGCAGGAGTCTGAAAGGAAAAGATATCCAGCATCTTTTTGCAGACTTTTTTTGACTGTATATCGCCCCGATGAAAAGAGTCATAGCATGCCATAATGCGCTGTAGAATTGAATTAAGAGGCTCCTTTGATTCTTGAAATATTTGTGCGTTTCTCCATTTCCACAAGAACCAACAGGCAATGATAAACAAAGATCTCCAGGATAGACATTGCTCGCTCCACCACTTAAAACCATCCTGTACAGAAGGAAAGATAAGGTAAGGAAAACCAAAAGACAAAGATAGATCATACCAGATATGGAGAGACGAGGCACATTGAAAAAACATATGCAGGTTTGATTCCTCTGCGTTGTGGCACATGGCACATCTACTTGGGCCCTGCCAGTTTTTCCTTTGAAGGACCTCCCAAGTAAGATTCCTGTTCCCAAATACCAACCAAGAAAATATAATCATTTTAAGAGGACATCCTGCCTCCCAGAGGCAAGGAGGGAAAAGCAGACCAAGACTTCGAGCGTGGACAGAGATCATTTTTGCATAGATATCCTTTACACGCACTGGCAGTTTTGCTTTTGGAAGAGACCAAACCAAACAATCCCTGGATCCCGATCGAAAAATCCCCAGGCTATTAAGTCTCTCTTTTACAGAGATCCAGAGAGGGAGCAGCGTTTGTGGCAGGTGCAGGTCCTCCCCATCCTTCCAGACTGGGATAGAATCTGACCAAGTTTTGATCAATTTGTCCCACGAGAAGCATCCCAATCTATGAAGGAAGCGTACCAACGGAGAAGGGAAAGAGAAATCCTGACCATTTAAAATAGAATCAAAGCCAATTAGCATGCTAGATCCCAAGAATAGGTTCCATCTTAGATTTTCCAAGAAGAAAGGGTGAACTTTCCTGAGACCTTGCCAAATTGTCGAACCCTTCCTTATGCCAATGGATTTCCTTCTATACCCGTATTCTAAGCTCCTGCATTTTAAGTATTTTGCCCTTATAACCTTGCTCCATGGCCCATCTCCAAAAATACCTCTGTAAAGAGACTTGCAAAGGAGTGCTTTTCCGAAAGAGCGCATGTCTAAAAGACCCCAACCACCAGCCTTCTTTGGTTTTGATATAGAAGCCATCTTAACTAAGTGAAACTTGCTCTGATTTACTTGCCCTCCCCAGAGGAAATTGGTTGCCAGGCTGTTCATTCTATTGATGATACTTGCAGGGAGAAAGAAGATATGTGCCCAATAGACTGCCAGTTGAGATAGAACTGCCTGCACTAAAATGAACCTGCTAGCTAAAGAAAGAAATTTTAACTCCTAGCCTGAAATCTTTTTATAGAATCGGTCCAATAACCATTGCCAGTCCCTTTTGGAATTGCCCTTTTCCTTTAAGTTGAAACCCAAATATTTAATCCCTTCCTTGATAGAAAACGGAGCAATGCCCATCAACTCAGAAATCCAAAGAATGATTTCCATGTTTGTATCATTGTGAAACAGAGAAGATTTTGCCTTATTAATAATCAGACCAGTTGCTTTCTGAAATTTTCCAAGGATTTCGTTTAGGCAAGTCCAGGAAGCCCTACAGAGCATAGCAAAAATGAGGACATCATCAACAAAGAGATTGTGGGAAAGGGAAATGTCCTTGCATATCTTGACCGGGCGGCATCTCTTTTCCTCTACTGCTTTGTTTATCTGTAGACTGAGAGAGTTCATTACCAGGATAAAAAGCAGAGGGGAGAGGGGACAACCTTGTCGGAGACCTCTCTCTGCTAAGAAGAAAGACGAAGGAATTCCATTTATAATAACTGAATATCTGACATTCTCGACACATGACATAACCCAGTTGATGCCCTGAGTTTTCAGTCCTATTTTTGCCAACAGAATTCTTAAGAAACCCCAGTCTACGCAATCATAGGCTTTTTGCAGATCAATCTTAAGAATAGCCGCATCCATTTTGTTTGACAGCATTGAGAACAAACTTTCCTGGGTCATGGCAACAGCATCCAAAATGATACAGCCTTTTAAGAAAGCATGTTGGTCCCTAGAGATGAAGGAATTTAGAATTGGCTTCATCCTTTCAGCAATGATTTTTGAAATAATTTTGAACATGATATTGCAGAGCGAAATAGGCCTATAATCATGGAAGGAGTCTGACCTTTCCTTTTTAGGAATTAGAGCTATCAGAGTAGAAGAAATAGCACTATGAATACTTCCTGACATCCGGGAAGCCTCCACCATCCGCAGCAGATCCGCTTTAAAAAGGTCATAGAAGTGAGAGAAAAATTCGATTGGCCATCCGTCTGGCCCGGGGCTTTTATCCTTTTTGAAGGCTTTGATAACTCTTAGGAGTTCCTCTTCAGAAATCGGCTTAAGGAAGCTTTCATTTGCTGCCTCATCAAACATTTCCGGAACCAGTTCGATTCCCCAGAGAGCATCTTGAATGTTTACCTCCCTCCTTCTGTATTGATTCTGAAAAAATCTCGTTGCTTCCATCGAGATTTCGTGCTGAGAGTAGAGAAAGGCTCCCTTACCATCTCTGATCCTCCAAATAGAGTTTTTCTCTCTTCTAGCATTAGCATAATTGTGGAAAAACCTCGTATTCCTGTCCCCCTCTTTGAGCCAGATGGCTCTGCTCTTAAGTCTCCATGTAGCCTCCTCCTTTAGCAAAAGCAATTGTTTCCTTTTCTCCAAATTTCTTATTAGACCTTTAAGGTCTAGAGACAGGCTATTCGGATCTGCTGTATTTAATAGGGAGTCCAATTCCTTTTGGATGTCATTCAGCTCTTGTTTATCCTTCCTTTTCTTTCGAATTTGCCAATCCTTTGCCACAGACCTCAGGCTTTCAATCTTTTCCCGAAATGTCATGAAAGGAGCCATTTCAGATTCCAGTAGTTCCTTCCATTTGTTTGAGATGATTTCATTAAATGATGGATCTTCTAAATGGATCTTGTTGAATTTAAATGAGTAACCGAGCCTGAAATCCTTACCACGCCATTCGAGGAAAATAGGTCTATGGTCAGAAGTGAAGTCATTTCCTATAGACGATACTGGCATTCCCAATTTTCCAATGATGCTTGCATGTATAATGAATTTGTCAATCCTCTTTGCGATATAGGCCTACCCAGTCTTTCTGTTGTCCCAGGTAGGCTTCATTTTATTGGGCACAATATCCACCAGATTCTTGTTCAAAAATTCCTTCCTGAGTCTGTCGGCCAGAGGGTCTATTTTCCTGCATTTACCCCAGCATTCATCAGAGCTGAGAGTCACATTTAAATCACCTGCTATCATCAACGAGTCAATCTCAAGAATTTCCGAGGCAAACAGCCTTTCCCAAAAAGAGAGTCTATTCTTATAAGGAGCGTAGACATTTAGCATGTTGAGGACTAAAGCATGACCCCTGATAGAGGCCGAAATTAAAATTCCTGCACAACATTTAAAAGCTTTTGCCTTAATCCAAGCGGGGTCCCACAGAACCGCTAGACCTCCTGACTGGCCATTTGCCTCAGTGGCAACCATAAACCACGAAGGGAACATTCTCCTAAAGAAAGCTATAGATACTTTGCTGGGGTGCATGGTTTCCTGAATAAAGATGATTTTAGGATGAGCCGAGTAGAAAATTTCTTTAAGCGCAATGAATTTAGGGGATGCGCCCAAACCCCTAATATTCATTGAGGAAATAAAAGTAAATGGGATATGACTTGATCCTTTGTGTAAGGAAATCAAAGTTTATAATGAATAGGAGATTCAAAACTTATAACCAATATTATGAGAGGGCAATCATACCCGTCTAATCTCGAAAGGATGATAGTGGGTTCACATTTAGCCAAGTTGCTTATATACAATAATTTTGTTCAGGTGCCAATGATAGACAATGCACAGGTAGATGATCAAGCAAATTTAGGAGCGAATTTGAGATTAGGCAAACTTCACTTAGAGGGACACCTCATTAGCACATTAATGATTCAAGGACAAGACAGAGCAGATTCCAAATTTTCATTTTCACATTGAGTTTACCTTTGTTAATTCTCATTCTTCAAAGCCAACAAGAATTTTAAGCACAAAACTTCTCAGTCGAACATTGGTACTCACTAAGAGGTTCTGTTTGCAAAATCTGGTCTCTACATTTGAAGTCCAAAACTATTGAGTCAAAGATGTAAATTTTATGTAAGTAAATCTAACTTAAGATTTTTTGATGGGGTCCTCTTAGCAAGTCCTTTGGTTTCTGTTTTTTCATTCATACACAGGATCTTCATAAGTATATACTATACTAGTCAAAAGGGAAGCAAATACCTTACCAAAACACACATGGAAAATTAAAAATAAGAAAATGTAGCTATGATTTGTAGGTTTTCATGGAGCAGAGTTACTAACTTGATACCTGATCAAGTGCTCAGTGTTTATCTCAAAAAAAAAAAAGTTTTCAGATTGGTTCGAAAATTGTATGACTGAGTCCGTCTCGTCAAGATGATCACAACGCAATTCGTTTCACCGAAAACAGAGTCCAGATGAAGGAGAAAAGGCTTGCTGTTCATTTTCCTAAACAGCGAAAAAAATTGCAGAATGGGACAAAATGATGACATAGCAATCCAATCAGCAAGGGGATTCTTCTTCAGTTTTCGCCCAATGGGGCTATGACAAGTGTCACCTCCGGATTTTCCAATTTGGTTATGTGAAGGAGAAACTACCTAATTGGCCTCCAAGGTGGATTTTTTTTTTAAATTAGATATATATATATATATATATATATATATATATATATATATATATATATATATATATATATATATATATATATTTTATATTATATGATTTTTTAACTATAATTAAAATCACATATAATTCCGCATATTCCATAGTGCATATCAAACTATGTCAAAGGGTCAATGTTTTATTCGTAGTGCAAAATACATATGGGATGGGCGGAGGGTGTGTCTGAAACGTAACCTCCCCCTCCCAATTACAATACCTTACCGTTGAACCATTGGTGGATAACTTGAAAATGATGCACGCGAAGTTATATTTAAAGCCGCATTAAAAGTCCAAAGGTGGGGTGGTGGGAGCCAACCCCCACCCCATGCGACCAAGCGCTGAAACCAAGGGCTTGGGCGAGCATTAAGCATGCCCCTAATCATGTTTAACATTTAGTTAAGCCCGTGTTAATGACGGATTAAGTTGGCGGCATCTATGGAGGAGCCACCAAATCCATAACCGCCACCAAACTTGGCGGACTTAACTTGAGTCTCTCCAAATTTAACGGGGCTTCCCAAGAAAATTTGAATGAAGTGTAACTTGTTCAAGTTTCGACCAAATTGAGATAAAAAAGAAGTGTTTTTGGCTAATTTTGACATTCTGAACACATTGGTGTAGGTATCAAAAGCCATAGAGCTTTGTAAACAACATTTTTTCGACATTGAGCTAATACAGAGGCCCAAGCCATGGAAGCTGGACCAAGGAAATGTAACCTAGGAGGGGTCAACTCCTTAATAAAAACACTGTGTTAATGTGTCTCTTTGATGGTTTTCTGCACTACACATGTTTGTTGTTCATTATTCATTTTTGAAGCTATTTTTCTCATGAATGTCTTGTTTAACTTAAGGAAATTTCCCTATTTGTAAGCACCAAAAACTAAGAAAAGCTCAGCACAAAAGGCAAGAAGAAAGTACATGTTTATAAATATGTAATTGTTATTAGCCCAACAAAACTAATCATACAAAACCAGATCAAGTTGGTATTAGAGCTCAAGGTTGAGTTGCTTGATTGCTTGAGTTTGTGCAATTAGGATTTTAATGGTTGAAAAATTGTGATTCTTACAAGGTTAAAGTTGCAGAAAGGAGAAGGGAAGTTATTGGCTGCAACTCCTGAGGTAATTCCCAGAAGAAGGAGAGCCACAAGGCCACAATCTCCACCACCCAAAGTTCCAATTCCAACTTCACTTGAAACTCCTCAATTTTTGCCTTCAAATGAGATTGAAGAGGTATAATCAATACAAATTTCTAAGCCTGAATCCATAACCATTATGTTTGGAGAAAGAGAGCTTAAAGGTCCATCTTCAAAAGAGGAAGAATTTAAGAAATCTTTCTATACTTCGAATGAAATGGTTAAATTCCTCTATGAAGAGAGGAACACCAAAATGTTTAGAGAGAGTTCTAAACCTCCACATGGAGAAAGAAAGCTCAAAGGACAAAAAAGATGAGAAGAAGGATTCCAAAGGGAATGGTGGAAAGCCACCTCCATCTCCACCATCCTCATCATCTTCCTCATCACATTCACCATCTCACACATCATCATCTTCCACTACCACCACTTCAACTGCTCATACTCATTCCATAACCCCAAAAGGAAAAACTCCATTACTAAAATTGGACATAAAATTCAAACTTCCCATGTACAATGGAGAGGTGAATGCAAAAAAGTTGGACAATTAGATTCAATAGTTGGAGTGATTAGAAAATGATCCTAGATGACTTTTTACTCAAAAAATAAATTCAAAGGATTGTCCTGGGAATAGTCTCATTGCGTAGATCTTTTCAATCTGAATCTACTGCAATTTGAATGGACCAGAATGGACTCTGGATAAAGAAGTTATTGTAAAAAAAAATTTGCCCAATGTCCTTAGAAAAGGAGGCAATTTCTCATTAAATGGGACTTAAGGGAAATACATATTCCTTAGAGAAAATCACATCAGAGGAAAAGCAAAGGAGCAGACTTACCGCAGGTCGGAGGACGCAGCGATATGCGATTGCGATTTGTCGCATCGCAATATCGCATCACACATAACCCAAGGGGAAGGACCCGTAGCATTGCAAAGGGCCGATATGCGATGCGCCGATATCGGTGATCGGGTAGCGCAATACAAAGGGTTGTTGACAATATGATATGCCAATGCGATCGGCGATCGACGATCGGTGGATCCCTAATACAAAGGGTTGTTACATAAGACATACACCGATGCGATGCACCGATATGTGACAGCACCGAAATGCAATTGCGATAGCATGATCAGTGATTGGAAATCGACGAATCCCCGATACAAGGGCCAATGCACATGCGACTTGCGATATGCGATCGATGATTGGATTGCAACACAAAGGAGCCATGCCAATGCGATATGCGATAAAGCGTGGACCCGAAAGGGATTATAAATGCGACTTGATATTATTTGAGTTCCGATGTAAGTCGTTTCACTCATGTTTTCTTGTGTAAATCCGAATACCTCTATGTATTGGAAGTATGGTCGTTTTTGGGATTTCGTCTAAAGAAAGGTCGTCGATTCCTTTGTAAATTGTCCTTGTTCTTGAATCATTTGTGCCACGCTATAAGTGAGCATTTCTGTAACAATGATGCATTGTAACAGGAATGCGTTATGTAAGACGTAGAGCCACAGAGCCACAGAGCCAGAGGGCCAAACACAGAGCCATGAGCTAGAGAGCCAAAGGGCTAGATGCAGAGCCACAGAGCCAATGAGCCAGAGGGCCAGTCGAAGAGATAGGGAGAAGAAAAAGCCTCAGAGTCGCAGAGGAATGATTGCATAGAGCGGAACGGGCAAAGAATGGATGGAAGCCGCAGAGTCGGAGGATTTTTCAAAGGCTAGAGAGCCAAGCGAAGAAGCAAATTTTCCCTTGAGAGAGCAAGTCTCCCTTGAGGGAGCTCACAGCTGGGCAAAGAGCCACCATAGGTTGGAGGCTTAAGAGAGGCAAAGCCACCAGAGGTTGGAGGTAGAGCCATAGTTCTAGAGAAAGCCAGAGAAGCCACCAGAGGTTGGGGGTGATGGCAAAGGGGTGATTCCTCAAAGAGCTGGGCACAACAAAGTTGCAGAGCCAGAGAGCTTGAGTGTAGCAGAGTTGCAAAGCCAGAGAGCCGTAGAGCCGAGGATTTCACAGAGTGCCACCAGAGGTTGGGAGGACAACAAAAGAGCCACCAGAGGTTGGAGGCTTGACAGAGGAGAAGCCACCATATGTTGGAGGCAGTTATTCTCCTTACAAAGAGCAAGAGCCGAGAGCCAAGAGACGAGAGCCAGAGCCAAGAGCCAGAGCCAAGAGCCGAGAACCGAGATCCATGAGCCAAGAGCCAGAGATCCAAACAGATAGGGATAAAGATGGTATTCTAATCCCATTGGTTCAGTTATAAACCTATGGAGTTGAGTGTGGAACTTATAAAAGAATGTAAGCCATAATCCTAAAGAGCTAAGTCGAGTTGACAAGAGCTCACGGCGACGTAGCCCAAGAGGTTTGGGTGAACTCCTAATTATATTGTTGTTATGTGTATGATGTTTATTTGCTGCACTGTTTCACTATTATATGCTGCATATCAATTTAAGCAAATAAACTTAAGGCAATTAAGTAGTTAAATGCAAACTAAAAGCATACACCTATTTGAAGTTCTTTTAATTCCGCAAATTGTCAATATAAGCCTAGATCTTGGAAAATATATAAGCTTTGGAGTGGGAGAGGTTCTTGTAAGCTGACAAGAAGCCTTTAGGTCCCCATTTCAGATCTTGGAGGTATATTGCAAAATTCAAAACCTTCAAAAAGACGACATAAAGATCCAATTGGCTTCACTGAGGCTAGAAGGAGCTGCACTAGTTTGGTGGGAAGCAAAGACTCAAGAGGAAATGAGAATCCATGGTAAGATATCCATCACTTGGGTTGAATTTGTTTCTGCAATTAAAAGATAGTTTTATCCTTTAACCTATATGCAAAAAGCCATTATGAGTTGGCATAATTTTAGGCAGCTTAAAGGCCAAACAGTCCAAGATTATACACAGGAGTTTAGGAAAAGGGCTTTGTTATTAGGAGTGAATTTGAATTCCCAAGATACACTATTGAAATATATTGGGGGTTTACATTCCTATATTAAACACAATATTCTTATGTTTAATCCAAACAATTTAGATGAAGTATGTGTGAAAGCCACGCACCTTGAATCTAGAGGAAATAACACTTATGAAAAGAGTAGTAATAAAAATCCACCTAAGGGTAAGGAGAAATAGAAAGGAGGAAACTGGAAGGGAAATAAGAATGCAAGTGTGAAGAAAGAAGGGGAGAAAATCACATGCAAACACTGTTCCAAAGAGGGGCATGATGAAGCCCACTGCTAGAAATTGCATCCATAAATGAGATCAAATAAGTTCAACAATAAAGGGAAACAAAAAACCACTGCTATCACTCAAGAAGATTTAGGTTCTGAATCAGGTGATGAAAACAAAATCATTGTCATGGGAATTGTTATCACTCCAAGAAACTCTCCTAGGTTGTAGCTCGGAGATGCCTGGTAACATATAATCTTCAATATTGTTCTCTGAACTATTGGAATAAATGATGGTTTGGATCAAGTTAGATAACCATTTCAGCTCTATTCTCACTCAAAACATGCATGAACACTCTCATCAATACAAGGCTTTAGACCACTAATGCTCAATAATTTATAGATTCAATGGATAGATGGAGAATATTGACTATACCAGCAGATTGCATACATAAACATAAATCAATGGTTAGCTACAGGCAGCAAAAGAGAATACTGATTGTACTAGCAGATGCATGTATAACCACATATGGATGGATAGCTATATGCAGCAAAGAAGCTTGCAAATCTAATTTATCAAAGCAGAGATAAGATGACAGTTATCTAGCCTTAGACACAAAGAAAACATGAACGAACTATTCAAGTGAAGCATAGAACTACAAAGAGAATGGACATTGCACATATAATGGCAAAAGAAGCTTATATTACTAAAATGAAGATGAGAAGCTTGAAGGAATAGAGGAGAAATAATCTCCAGAAGTTGAACCTCTATTACGTCTTACTTTCAGCTATTTATAGCTTGTTTACAATGCTCTTGAGCTCTAAGAAGCTCGGAGTCTTAATCTGTCTGATCTGCATTGTTAATTGATTTGATGCCCTCTAGGCAAGCATGGGATCAAAGTTTTATGCTTCTGACAGTAGAGTAACCGCTTTCATATATTTTTGGTAGCTTGCTGCGTTGTCTAGGAGTTCTCCTGTGCTAGGGATGCTCCATGATGTTTGTTGGTGTGGTTGTGCTGGGCTATTGATGCGTTGTGCTACTTCTTAGCCTCTATGTTGGTTTGGGGAGGAGCTGCGAGTGTTGTGGCCCTTTCAATGATCTAATAATGCATGCTTTCTGTTATAGCAGAACAACGCTACCCTATGGCGGACCTTTGTTAAAAATAATGTATATTTCTGTTTTAAATAGAAAACACATCCATCACTGTTATATCCCACCTTCCCTGTGTATTTTGGGCTTCAAAAGTCTTAAAATATGGTTTAATTATCTATTGGGTCTGGCCTTATCGCCATCGCAAGTCGTAGAAGGCCTGCTCCTGTGTATTTCCCTTATATTATGAAATATGCGAAAACACTAAAAAATGCATGAAAAATGGTTTTGGCGGACTTCAGATATCATATATTCCACTTCCTGGACCCTTTCGGGTCCAAGCTTTATCGCAATCGGCACTGGCCAAAGGTTCCTTCGTATTTCATTTAAATAGCAAAAACACACAAAACTGTGAAAAAACCTTGAAAATGGGCCTTCTGCGGACTTCAAAGATTATATATTTTTATTCAAGAAACCCATCGGGTCCGGGTTCCATCGCTATGGCACTGCCCCTGTTTCCCTTTATATTTCGTTATATAACGAAATACATGGAAAATACATTAAAAATTGCTTGGCCGCGGACTTCAAAATTTATGAATTCCCAACTATAATGTTGTTGGGTCTGGCTCATCGGGTCGTACATATGTATGTGCACAGGCCCCACCCGTGGTATATTTCCGATGCGATATCAGTGATGCGATAAATCACAATCGTACGTTGCTCACTCCCTGGGCCTTTATATAACATAACATATGTTCCCCACCGATGCGACCCACCGATCTGATCATCGGCGATCGCTGATCGGCGGTGTCATGCGCCCATTTTAAACTGTCCCTCTTGCCCAGCCAATTGTGATTAGCCACTTATATCTGGGCCGTTGATCAGCCAAATCTAACAATTGCTCTTCACTTCTCTGTTTAAGCTTGTGATTGTGGGTTTTTTCATGGTTTTCAAGCATTTTTGCCTCCCGATAGTGTATTTCTGCCCTTCCAAGGGCTCTCCTCTTGCACTGATTTTGATCATTGGATGATCTTTGAGCAAAAATTGAAGATTTCAAGAGCATTAATGGATCCATTGGCATGATTTTAAGAAAATTTGGAGACTCTAAGAGCCTATATGGATCCATTTTTGGGCCTTTTGCCAGCAAGGCTAACACTGGCTCCTTTTGGGGATGAAATCCTCCCTGTGAGGTTTCAAGGATCACAGATCAATGCCTTTCCTGAAAAAACAAAGTCAAATCTTCCTTCTAGTGTTCCATTGGGCATGGAGTCTATTTTGTAATGAAAATAAAAACTGGAAAAACATATTTACAATGACAAGGCTTTAAAGCCTTAAATGAAATAAAGTTTCAAGAACCGCCCATTTATTAGGCTACCAAAAGTATCTTCTCCTTCTAGACTGTGCAGAATGAATGTATTGTTCTGCTGAATTTGAGCGATGACAAACGGACCTGTCCATAAGGAGTCAAACTTGCCATGATTACCTTTCTTTTCCTTAAATGCATCCCATTTAAGCACCCAATCACCAACCTGGAAATTGTTCACTTTTGCCTTCCTATCAAAGGTTTCTTTGATTTTCTTTTGATGATTTTTTGACTTCTCAACCAGCTGCTCTCTGATCTGATATAGTTCAACTAGGTTATTCATTCTTCTTACCATATCATTCTCTCCATCTTGTTCTTCTTGCAAGAACTTAGCCACAGGGAGAATCAACTAGATGGGGAAAATAGCATCAACACCATAAACCAGTTTGAATGGATAATTCCCTATGGAATTTTTTTTGGTAACTATGTCAGCCCATAGTGTGAACTTCAACTTGGAATCCCAGCTCTTTTTGTTGTCCTATACAGTTTTTTGATTACCCTTACCAAACTCTTGTTAGATGATTCTACTAGGCCATTTCCTTAAGGATAATATGAGGTAGAATGCACCACTTGAATGCCCATGGATTCAGTGATGTCCACCAATTCTCTTGCCTTGAAAGCTGTTGCATTATTAGTGACTAGCTTGGTTGGGCAACTAAATCTAGTGAAAATATTCTCATTCAAGAACTTTATGACAACTTGATGATTGGAATTCTTAGTGGGTATAGCCTCAATCCACTTGTTGAAATAATCAGTGGCTACTAAGATCCATTTGTGTTGGCCACTGGAATGTGGGTTGATCTCACCTATAAAGTCCAAGTCCCACTACTGGAAGGGACCATTGACATGTATTGGCTTCAAGGGTAGAGATTTTAGTTGTTGTCTTCCTGCAAACCTCTAACACTTGTCACAAGCTTTTACAAAAGAAAACACATCAGAGAACAGAGTAGGCCAATAATATCTAGCCCTCAAGATTTTGTGAGTTGTGGTTTTCCAATAATGATGCCCTCCACAGATGCTAGAATGGAACTGGTGTATGACTTCCACAGATTGTTCTTTATCTAGACACCTCAAGAGGATTCCTGATGGGTCTTTCCAATAAAGTAGATTTTTATTAATGCAGAATTTGGTTGATCTGAGTTTAATGGCACGAGCTTGACTTGAGCTAAGCCCTGGAGGGACTTCTAGCTTTTGCAAAAAATGAACTATGCTATAATACCATTCACATGTGGCTAGATTTTCAGCCAAAGACTAATTTTGATTTTGCTTTTCTGTTGCTCCCTCTGTCTGCTCATCATCTGAATTTAGACCCATGGATTTTATGTCTAACAGGCTACAATTTTCTTCAGCCATAAGTTTAGCCAAGCCCTGGCCTTTGACAAGCTTAGTGGGCTTCACCTCTATGTTAAACTCTATGAATTTTGCAATACATTTAGCTCTCTTCCCATCAATATCTGGTTGAGTTAAGACATCTTTTACTGAGGCTGAAGGTACATATGCAACGACTTTAGAATGCAGAATATAAATTCTGAATGCCTTTAAACATTTTATAAGAGCATAAGCTTGTTTTTCAATAAGGTCATATGTTAGTTCAGCATCCCTTAAATTTTTGCTGAAAAATGCCACGGGGTGCTCTATGCCTTCATCATTTTTCTGCAACAGAACTACTGCAAGTGTATCATAAGAGGCAAAAGAGAAGATACAAAAATCCTTAGTGTAATCTGGGTTGATTAGAGTGGGAGATTCCATGATAGCTTGCTTGATGGCTTCAAAAGAGCCTCTTGAAGCATCTGTCCATTTTATTTCTGATCCTTTCTTCAGCATGGAAGTGATGTGCTTTACAAGCTCTACAAAGGTTGGAATGAACCTCCTTACGAAGTTAATCTTACCCAGGAAGGATTGAACATCCCCTTTTGACCTTGGGATGGACAATGTCTAAATAGTTTGAACCCTTGCTAGATCAATATTCACACCTTCAACAGAAACAATATGTCCCAAAAGTTTGCCTTCTTCTAGAGAAAACTGTGACTTCTTTGGGTTCACTGAAATTCCAAACTGTCTGCACTTTAGGAATACCTTCTTCAAATGCTGTAAATGGTCTTTGTGGCTACTGGAGAACACTATTATGTCATCAAGATAAATAAGGACAAACTTGTCATTCTCTCCCACAAAGGTTATGTCCATGGCCCTCTGAAAAGTAGCCCCAACATTCATCAGTCCGAAAGGCATCTTGGAGTACATGAAAGTGCCCCAAGGAGTAGTGAAGGCAGGCTTTTCCTGATCTTCTGGATGTACAACAATCTGACTGTAACCTAAAAATCCATCTAAGAAATACATGACTCTGGCTCCTGAATCTCTTTACAACAAGTGTTCCATCTTAGGTAGGGGGTAGTTATCTTTTTTAGAGCACTTGTTTAGATTTCTGAAGTCGATATAAGGCCTGATTTCTCCATTTTTATTTCTCACTACCATAAGGTTAGATATCCATTTTGAATACCTTAGGGGAACTATAATTTTGGCATCCAACAGCTTCTTGATCTCTTTCTCAATCAAAGGAAATAAGAGAGGGCTGATAGGTCTTAATTTCCGCTTAAAAGGGGTAGTGTTCTTTTCCAGTGGGATCTTGTGATGAATGATATTTGTATCATAGGTTTTAAGATCATTGTATTCCTAGGCAAAAATATCAGCTAATTGCTTCATGAGGGTGCAATAGTCGAAATTCTGGGCAGAAGACAAATGAGTGGACAGATTGATGAATTTCAGATGGGCTAGGCTCCCTATATTATGTTTACAGACAACAGACTCATTTTCTATTTTGGACAGCTTATAGGGCATGTCGTTATGACCGAAAAGCTTCTCTAGAGGCACAAATCCTTTTGGTATGTGATTACTAGGCAGCTGGACGATGCTTCCTCGGTCGATCTTGTTTTTTAACTTGGACTAGCTGCATTCTTCCATGGTTTCAATTTCTTGGTCGATGTGCGTTTCAGAAAATTCCTCAACAACTTGTAAAAACCTCTTAATTTCCTCATCATCTTCAAAAACTCTCCAATATTTGACATTTTCAGGCAAAGACGGTCTGTATTTTACCTAAACTTCATATGTCAATTTAGGAGGCAAAGGAGGAATAAACGTGCTAGCAGACACAGCAAGGGAGTCGGCAAGCTGGTTCTTCATTCTTGGAATATAAGAAATGTTGAAATCATTAAAAGAATCCTTGAGCCTCCATACCTCATCTCTGTATGCTTTCAGCCTTGGATGCTTTACTTGGAATGCTTTATTTACTTGCTGAATGATGAGGTCTGCATCTCCAAACACTTTAAGGCCTTTGATATCCATTTCTTTAGCAGTGTTTAAGCCCAAAATCAAACCTTCGTACTCTGCTATGTTGTTTTTGACTTGAAAGGTTAATTTTAAAGATAAATGAATGTATTCCTGTGTTGGGGACACAAGGACTACACCTACCCCATCGACTTCCTTAGAGCAAGCTCCATCAAAGAACATATCCCAAATCTGTGGGCTTTCTTCCTCAGTGATTTGGAAAACTGGTTTTTTAAGCTGCGTGAAGGCTAACTGGGACTCTTCAATATGAAGAATACATGCTCCAAAATCAGTGTCAATAGCATAGATGGGATGATTAGTAGGGTTCTTCTCATCGCTGATGAAATAAGCCAATTGTGCCTATCTGTATAATCTCTTGCTCTCACCTCCGAAAACTGGGACAGTAGCATAAGACAAATCATTTTGTAATGATCCACCTAATCTCTTGATCCAACCTCTGGAAAGTAACATGCCAAACTTGGGGGGTACATCAGCTACCATAATATCCATCATCATGCTTTTCATAGGCAGCTGAGACAAAGTGATGGCTAGGAACTTGATTAATCCTAGACATTTCACTTTTCTGGAGTCAAAATAAAATAGATCATGATAAGGCTTAGTGATGTCAAGACCCAACTCATCCATGAAAACCTTGGGCATTAGATTATGGCTGGCTGTAGTGTCCAAAAGGCAGTTGTGAAGGATTTTTTCATGAATGGTCAGAGAGACATAGAATGATGGGGAGTTGTCTTCACAGTTTTTGATCATTGGGCTGAGAATAACAGTGGGCTTGTCATCTTTCACATTTACATGGTTAGTGGAGGCTTGGATGGCTTTAGGCTCAAGGGCCTCAAGGATAGATCTTTTGAAGGACTCATTCTTCACTAGTTCAATCAGAGGCATAGGTCTTCTTAGCTTCTAAATTTCTAATTGAAAACTGAAAGGAGAAGGAGACTTGTCAAGGCCTCTTACCTCATGAGTTGGGGCTTTGAGGATGATGGGATCAACTACCAGTTGTTTTTTCTTATTAGTTTGTTGTACTGCAGGGACAACAGCTCTTTGAACAAGAGTTTCCTTGGCATTATTTATCTTTGACCTCAAATTATATCTTTGTTGATCTATAGTTTGTAGAATAGCTTTACCATCCCATTCTTGGCTGATCTGGTCATTGCATAATGAATTTTCATACGCAGCTGAGGTAAAAAAGGAAGCATTTCCTTTGTCTTCTAGACAATGGATCTCATCATCTTCTTCAAACTACTCTTCTTCCATGACTGCATTTTGAAAAGGAGCCTTCACCCTTTGGTCTTCATTAGCATCTTTGTTTCTTTGCAAAATCTGCAACTGCTCATTTGTTCTTCTATATGGATTTGGATTTGGATTTCTAGGAGCAAAGGTATTAGGCACTCTTCCTTTCCCCGGGTGCTGCTCAACCTTCAATTTGGAGATTTCAGAGGCTAATGACTCAATCATTTTGGTCATTTTATCTATCTTAGGATCAGAGGATGATGAAGACTTGCCCCTCTATCTTCTTCTATCAACATTTCCCTTGAGCTTCTCTGTAGCCATGATGTTTGATTCCACTTCCAAGGCTGCATCCTGCATGTCAACCAAAGTAGCACATCACCTCTCTCTCAATAGTAGGCAGAAGTCAGAATCAAAAGCACTGGCATAGGTGAGTTTAGCAGAGGTAGTAGTGGGTTTTACTTCAACTGGTATCTTGTTGTACATATGGTTAAACCTCTTATTAAAATTAGACAACAACTCACCATTTTCCCTCTTTAAGTTCCCAAACTCAGTGTGGTAGTAGAGGAGATCCTTCTTATCCCCCCAATGCTTTAGAAATGCATCATCTAAAGCTTCAATATCTACTATAGATCTTGGGGTTAGTTCTCTGAACCATTTTCTAGCCTCTCCATCTAGGCTTTGGAAAAATACTCTCATCCATACATCATCTTCACTAATGTCCAGATTATCAACATATATATAGAATGACTCAAGATGTTCTTCAGCAGTAACACCTTCAGTCCCAGTGAACTTAGGCCTATATTTATGATATTCTCCAGTAGGCATGGCATTCAGAGGAGTGGGAAGTATTAGAGGTCCATACCTAACAGTTATGATTCTTTCCATTTTGGTAGGTGCTTGTGGACCTGCCATAGCTATGGTGGCTAAAAGAGTACTGGCAGTCTGAATGATAAAGGGCTGAAGAGTGATTGATAAGACTAAAGGAGTATGATGGATAGGAGGTGAGGTTTCCTTTGGGCTTAAAACAAAAGGAGAACCTAAAGAATAAGGAGCTTTATAAATATCTAAGAGTTTTTCTTCACTGCTAGTATTAGATGCTATACTCTCCACATGTATTTGTTCTATTACAAGCCTTTCTTGAAGAGATGTAGAAGATTGTTTAGGTTTACCTGAACCTGATACTCCTTTCTACAATACCTTTCTCTCTTTGATGATTTTTTCAGGGTCAGGTACTGGGTCAGCTTGTAGCTTCTAAGGATTTCTCTGAGTATGTCTCACAAACTGAGCCAGAACTATGAAGTGGAGTCACCAAGAGGTTCGGCCTCCAGTAGAGTAGCCAGATAAATGATTAGAACCAAAAAAGTGCCTAGACTTTGTCTATCATCAAAGCTGGATCTATGTCGTTTCCCAGGGAAGTTGAGCTTTAGTTTCCTCTCCCCGACAATGGCACCAATTATGTTATCACTCCAAGAAACTCTCCTAGGTTGTAGCTCGGAGATGCCTGGTAACATATAATCTTCAATACTGTTCTTTGAACTATTGGAATAAATGATGGTTTGGATCAAGTTAGATAACCATTTTAGTTCTATTCTCACTCAAAACATGCATGAACACTCTCACCAATACAAGGCTTTAGACCACTAATGCTCAATAATTTATAGATTCAATAGATAGATGGAGAATACTGACTATATCGGTAGATTGCATACATAAACATAAATCAATGGCTATCTACAAGCAGCAAAAGAGAATACTGACTGTACTGGCAGATGCATGTATAACCACATATGGATGGCTAGCTACAAGCAGCAAAGAAGCTTGCAAATCTAATCTATCAAAGCAGAGACAAGATGATAGTTATCTAGCCTTAGACACAAAGAAAACATGAACGAAATGTTCAAGTGCAAGAATAGAACAGAAAAGAGAATGGACATTGAACATATAATGGCAAAAGAAGCTTATTTTTCTAGAATGAAGATGAGAAGCTTGAAGGAACAGAGGAGGAATAATCTCCAAAAGTTGAACCTCTATTACGTCTTACTTTCAACTATTTATAACTTGTTTACAATGCTCCTGAGCTCTAAGAGGCTCAGAGTCTTAATCTGTCTAATCTGCATTGTTAATTGATTTGATGCCCTCTAGGAAAGCATGGGATTGGAGTTTTCTGCTTCTGATAGCAGAGTAACTGCTTTCAGATATTTTTGGTAGCTTGTTGCGCTGTCTGGGAGTTCTCCTGTGCCAGAGATGCTCCATGATGTTTGTTGGTGTGGCTGTGTTGGGCTATTGATGCTCTATGCTGCTTCTCAACCTCTATGTCAGTTTGGGGAGGAGCCTCGTGTGTTGTGGCCCTTTCAATGATCTAACAATGCATGCTTTCTGTTATAGCAGAACAGCGCTGCCCTATGGTGGACCTTTATTAAAAACAATGTATATTTTTGTTTTAAACAGAAAACACAACCATCACTGATAAATCTCGCCTTCTCTGTGTATTTTGGACTTCAAAAGTCCTAAAATATGGTTTAATTGTCTATTGGGTCTGGCCTTGTCGCCATCACAAGTCGCAAAATCACCGCTCCTGTGTATTTCCCTTATATTATGAAATATGTGAAAACACTGAAAAATGCATGAACAATGGCTTTGGCGGACTTCAGATATCATATATTCCACTTCCTGGACCCTTTCGGGTCCGGGCTTTATCGCAATCGGCACTGGCCAAAGGTTCCTTCGTATTTCATTTAAACAACGAAAACACACAAAATTGCGAAAAAACCTTTGAAAATGGGCCTTCCGCAGACTTCAAAGATTATATATTTTTATTCAGGAAACCCATCAGGTCTGGGTTCCGTCGCTATCGCACTGTCCCGGTTTCCCTTTTTATTTTGTTATATGACGAAATACATGGAAAATACATTAAAAATTGCTTGGGCGCGGACTTCAAAATTTATGAATTCCCAACTATAATACCATCGGGTCTGGCTCATCGGGTCGCCCATATGTATGTGCACAGGCCCCGCCCGTGGTATATTGCCTATGCAATATTAGCGATGCGATAAATCGCAATCGCGTGTCGCTCACTCCCCGGGCCTTTATATAACATAACATATGTTCCCCGCCGATGCAACCCGCCGATCTGATCATCGGTGATCACTGATCAGCGGTGTCATGCGCCCATTTTAAACTATCCCTCCTGCTCGACCGATTGCGATTAGCGCTTAGATATGGGCCGTTGATCAGCCAGATCTAACGGTTGCTATTCACTCCTCTGTTTAAGCCTGCGATTATGGGTTTTTTCATGGTATTTAAGCGTTTTTTCCTCCTAATAGTGTATTTCCGCCCTTCCAAGGGCTCTCCTCTTGTGCTGATTTTGATCGTTGGATGATCTTTGAGAAAAAACTTGAAGATTTCAAGAACATTAATGGGTCCATTGGCATAAGCAAATTTGGAGACTCTAAGAGCCTATATGGATCCATTTTTGGGCCTTTTTCCAGCAGGGCTAATAGGAATCATAGGAAAACAATATATTGCAAGCACTAGTTCACAAATATGTAACACTACTACTACTCTAGATGAAAAGAGATGAATTGAGTTATTTCATGTTAGGGTCATATCTAAACACACTAAGATTGACACACTCTTCGATAGCGGCTCACAAGCGAATCTGAGATCTGAAGACTTAGTCAACAGATTGAATCTTGAAACTGTACCTCACCAGAAACCATACCCTTTGGGATGGATAACAAGAGACACAAGTTTACAGGTTACAAGAAAATGTTTGTTTAAGTTTGCAATCACTGCAAATTTTGTTGACGAAGTAGAGTTAGATGTGGTACCGCTTGATATTTCAGGTGTGGTGTTGGGTAGCCCATATTTGTATGACCAGAAAGTAGTCTTTTTACCGCCATGAAAAAAAGTATCACCTGTTCAAGGATGGTGTGGAGTACATAGTGAGAGCCCATCACAAAAATTTGAATATTTCTTTAGTTAATGCAAGGGAGGAAAAAAGACTAGTGAATTCAAGTAAAATTTTAGTACTTCTCATGTTCAAGCCAAATGATGATATTGTTTATGAAAATGTTGTTGGATGTAATGAAAGTTTCAATTCTGATTTGGTTGGTTCAGTTCATCAAAGTAATGAAGTATTTCAGGTTGTGAAAGAATCGTCCTTCAAGGAGAAAGAAACTTCACATGAAATATATTTGCAGCAAGAGGTTTGTCTTTGTGATGTTAGCATGCAAGGGTTGACAAAATTGCAAAGTGTAGAGACACCAATGCAATGCAAAAGTTTGTTGAACAATGGGCCCATTCAATCATCTCTTATGCCATGTTGTGCACTGATGGTTATGGTGCCAAAGAGGAATGGTAAGTATTTCAAGAAAGAGGACAAAAGGAGTAGTTTTCACCAAAGAAAAGTTGTAAAAAGAGGCCAGTGCAAGAATATACATAACACCAAACAAGAATGGTTTGTATGGATTTTAATATTGTATGTTCTTTGTAGCACTTCTATTACATACATGTATTTGAATTATGGAAAAAAAGAGTCATTTCTTGAAGAAATTGTCCACTTGGGTGACATACACATGTTTAGAAAGTTTTCTTATGCACATGTCATTTACGAAGGAAAATTGTTTTATGTTTTGAAGATTTCAAAGTATAAGTTGGGTTTCACTTCTTTGATACATTTGGACCATGACATTGGAGGAGGTGAGTTGAAGGCAAGCCTCTCCAAGTTGGATGCCATTGTTGATTGGTCAATGCCCAAGATCGTCATTTTGATAAGAGGTTTGTTGGAGCATCCCAATGTTGGAGGAGAGTTGTTGTTGACATTTCTTCTTTCAAAGCTCCTTGGCATGCATTTTCATGTGTGTGCAAAGACTTCTGGTGGGGGAAAAAACAGAAAGAGGCATGTGTTGCTTCAAACCAAAAGATCAATTCAATTCTTATTTATGCTCTTTCAAACTTGAAAGGTTCATTTGAGTTTCAAGTTTATGAAAGCAACTTCACCATATTATTTCATTCAGAAGATTTCCATGGTGTAAATATTAAGTTGCAGCGATCCATGAACTTTCTTTTTATGGATACTAGTAAAAAAATTTACTTGGTTCGAAGGTACAAAAGAGGTATAAGTAATAAGTTCATTGTTATGCCTTTTAGGCCTATTGGTTATGTAACTGTTGTACTATGCATAATTATGTTTTACATGAAAGTTATGTCCAGGAAATTTCATACTTTCAAGATGTACAAACGGGCTACAAACGGGCTTGAGTCATGTAAACCAAGTAGTGAAATTTGTCATCCATTTGCATTATATTTGGTTATGTCATCTCGGTAAGAAGGATGTTGCTTTTGATGGAGACATGGACAAAACCATGAGTTTTTATGAACGACTGAAAATGGTGCAACAAACAATGCAAGATCAACTTGAATAGGGCAAAGACAAGTACAGGTATAGAAGGGGGTCCTCAAGGCAAGTGAATGTTGATTTCCTTAGAGAGGAGCTCAAGGAAACAAATTTGTCAAAATCCAATTGGATCAAGCTTGGAAAGGTGAGGGGACTATACCCTCATTTACTTGTAAGATAATAGTATATTTTTTGGGTCCAAAAGGCTTCTAGTGGGGAGGAATGATTAGGTGCTTATTATTTAGCTTAAAAATAAAAATTCTTAGATTGGCTCAAAAAATGTATGACTGTGTTCGTCTCGTCAAGACGATCACGATGCAATTCGTTTCACCAAAATTGGAGTCCGGATGAAGGAGAAAAGGCCTGTTGTTCGTTTTCCTAAACAATTAAAAAAATTGCAGAATGGGACAGAATGATGACATGGAAATTCAGTCAGAAGTCCAATCAGCAAGGGGATTCTTCTTCAGTTTTCACCCAATGGGGCTGTGACAAGTGTCACCTTCGGATTTGCCAATTTGGTTATGTGAAGGAGAAACTGCCTAATTGGCCTCTAAGGTGGAATTTGATTTTTTTTTATATAATTCCACATATTCCAAAGCGCATTTTAAACAATGTCAGAGGGGCAATGATTTATTCGTAGTGCAAAATACATATGGGATGGGCAGAGGACGGGTTTGAACCCATGACCTCCCCCTCTCAATTACAATACATTACCATTGAACCATTGGAAAAGAACTTGAAAATCATGCACGTGAAGTTATATTTAAAGCCGCATTAAAACTCTGGTGGCGGGGGTGGTGGGAGCCAGCCCTGTGGGCGAGGCCCCACCCCATGTGACCAAGCGTTGAAACCAAGGGCTAGGGCCAGCGTTAAGCGCACCCCTAATCACATTTATCATTTAATTAAGCCTGCGTTAATGAAAAATTAAGTTGGCGACATATATGGAGGAGCCACCAAATTCGGAACCACCACCAAACTTGGCAGACTTAACTCGAGTCTCTCTAGATTTAGCGGGGTTTCCTAGGAAAAATTGAATGAAGCATAACTTGCTCAATTTTTTACCAAATTGAGATAAAAAAGATTTTTTTTTGGTTAATTTGGACATTTTGAACACATTGGTGCAGGTATCAGGAGCCATAGAGCTTTGTAAACAACATTTTTTCCACATTGATCTAATACAGAGGCCCAATCCATGGAAGCTGGACCAAGGAGATGAAGCCTAGGAGGGGTGAACTCGTTTATCAAAACACTATGTTAATGTGTCTCTTTGATGGTTTGCTGCACTATACATGTTTTCTGTTCATTATTAATTTTTGAAGCTATTTTTCTCATGAATGTCTTGTTTAACTTAAGGAAATTTACATGTTTGTAAGCACCAACAACTAAGAAAACCTCAACACAAAAAGAAAGAAACAAGTACATGTTTATAAATCTGTAATTGTTATTAGCACAACAAAACTAATCATACAAAAATAGATCAATACCAAAGGGAAACTACTATGATTAGTATAAGGACAATTAAAACTTGCCAAGCAACTAGAAAGATGATTGTTGCAATTCCTAAAAGTCGAATAACTGCAAATGCTAACCCTCCCAATCTGTAAGGAATTTTTGTGTCCATTGTACTATGATTCGTTGATGCTTGTGGATAGAGAAGGGAAATTTCATTCAGTAGGAACAATCATTTTTACATGCTATTATTTCACATCAATTACTCTACCAATCTCGGTTATTTCCTTAAAGTGTGATCAATCTAAGAACTTAAAAATCTGTAATCTATATCAATTCTAAATTGATGCTAATGTTTATAGTTTTCACTCATAATTTCTATTTAAATGAAAAATAAAAAGGCATCGCAAGCAAACTGTAACACCCTCCTCCCACATCTACCCAAGCAACCGACCAGTCGGGGTAAACATGCGATGAGAGGCCACTATGATAATATTCAACCTCCTTGGTGACTTTAAGGAAATGGAATCTATGGAACATCATACACAGTCATCCAACATCATCCACATAACCTTCAGAAGACAGGTCAGCCACTCAGACTGCCTGTCCTTGGGTCCTACTGTTGTTTGAGAAAACTTAGGGCAGGGTAACGCTCCCTAGACACTACCCAGGCGAGTTAGCTTCATGACTAACGCTCCCTAGACATTGGCAAGGTGCTTTATAATGCTCCCCAGATACTTCCTAGGTGAGTTAGTCTCAGAACTAATGCTAGCATTCCAAGATTTGAGCCACCTTTTTCGGCCTAGAGCCTGGGACACTGCACATAATGGAATGATCATTTAGAATTGGTAAGGATACAAGGAAACAAGGATGCAAAAGCAATAAGATGAACAAGATCATAACCAGACCCCTACTAGCCATGACAAACATTTTGTCAAACATATCATCAACATGTAACCTACAGGTGTAAATAACAGAATTAAGAGTACGGATCTCATACTTATCTGAGAATAGCTATGAACCATTGTTTCCTCATGTCTTTTGCTACCTTATCACTTTTTCCCCTTGGAAAAATTCGTAATTTCATTATATTAAGGAAAATTACATATTGTAGATGATGTTCGCATATGTTGTATATGAGGCTAAGTGCCTGTCAATAGAAGTATAAAAAAAAATATAATCAATTCTCCACACAGGGAGGCTTTGTCATCTATAGAGTTCATATAATGTTATCAAAATATACTCTGCTCAGATAGTATGTCTGTCTATAGATACAACTAATAAAATTATGAACATGATAATATTAACATATAACAAAAAATTGCAAGCTTCTGCTGAGCCTATACTATATGGTCCATAAACGGTCATTGATAGTACTGGTAGTGAGATTCTGGTGCAGGGTAACACCCGCACATACCCACAGTATGCATTTATCAATAATGCATCGACAATTGTCCCAGGAAATTTGACTCTACAATGGAGTCAAATCTTAATATCTTAAATGGTCATGGCCCATTCATCAGTTCCTGTGCATAGGAACTTAATCACCCCACTTAAATCCTCTATTGGGACTCAATCTACCCTTATAAACCTTCTTTAGCCTCTTTTATTAAAGGTTGTCTCAAATCTTCCTTTCGGGACTTTACAACCCTTTAACTGTGCAATTCCCTTATAAATACATTTACAAAGGAATTACTCCACAAACATATCTTTCCGCTTTGGTTACAACCTTAGCATAGACCTCGAGGCTAACCTCCTCACAATCGACCATCACAATGTTCAATGGCTCATACACAAATGAACCATTACACCTTTGACTCCGATATTCAACTATTGGAACATATTATATATGTTTTAGTCTTGGAAGACTCAGCCCACACTTTGCTCTAATACACAGGGAAACCGCTCTAAAACACATATAACGGATCTCAAAGGTTATAAATGTGCCACTATAACCTCCGTTGGGTCCATGTCTTTATCACTCCATAGTACTGCTTCGACCTCTGCCTTCGCCGAACGCCGATACCTTTTACCTCCGATCGCTGACACCTTCAAATTCGCTTATCATATATCGCTCTTCTCCTCCATCCAATGTGATCATATCTTTAGACCTGATAGGGATTTAAATCCACCGTTATGACCTTCGGGTCTGGTTATATCGCTCTATCGGAGTTCGGCAATTCCATAGTCCTGTTCCCTTCCACTTGTATTGATGCGGTGCGATATTTTTGGCTGATTCGATCTCAGCCGTTGATCTTCCCAGATCTAATGGTTCCTGAGAATCGATCTTCACTCCTCTGTTCAATCCTTTTACTATGAAGTTTTCCGTGGTTTCTTCAATTCTTCAGTGATTTGGTTCTTCTGAAGGTTCTAATCCTTCACTGCTTCTGTTGCGCCACTCTAATCTGAGCTTAGGTCTTCGAGCTCTCAGCTTCACTGTCTCTCCAAAGCTTCGCTTTGCTGCTCCAATCGGACTCAATGATTCCTTCGATTCTTTTGAATCGTTCTCCTCTTTCTGTGTTCCACTTGGGTTCTGTCTCGCCCAATTTCACTTTGCTGTTCTGCTCGAACAGTCCTCAATGTCTCCCCTACGTGTTCTATAGAACACTGTCTGTAACCCACTATCACAGAGCCTACGAGTTCACATACAAATCAACACTTAAACACACATTCAACTCTTTCGAGAAATTTAGAAATAAATCTGTATATATATTAATGTAAAACATAGATTACATTTGAGACTCCTCGGTCTTGCTCACACACACAGGCCTGATTTCTACTATTCGTGGCCTCTTCCTCTGCCCATAGGCTTACATATGCTTTTATGGAAACTTAAATTGGATTACTATGAAGGATTTGATCCCATTCTTTCCTTAAATCACTCAAATAAAGCCCTAAAGCTCGCTACATGCATACATATTTGGCAGACTTTATCCACCCCATCTTTTCCTCTGTTTTAAAACAGAAAAGTTCCCTTATTAGCTCAATGGTCCACTTCTACTCTAATTAGTTCCTAAAAGCTCTCTCGTGTTCCTTGAATCATGGAACTGTCTAAGAGTTGGACTTGACTTCTAACTTTTTGTCATTTATTCACCACTCATGTTCTCATTTATTTTTTTTGAGAGCATTTACATATTCTCCCATTATCTAATTAAATCACACTTACAGGCCTAAATATTGCATTAACTTGATACTTAGGAAAACTATTCTCTAAAATGCATGACCCCCTATGTCTACTATTTACAACGATTTTCCTTGGGCTAAATTCTCCTGCATCACACTCCCAAAGTATAAAATATTCATGATCTCCTGATCATGTGTCTTTTGGTCTTGGTCTTCTTGGATCCCATACTTTGTTCTGTAATTGTCCAGATGCCTTGTACCTTTACTGCTGCTGTATGTCTGCTGTCTTTTTCTCCATTTTCTTCTTCTTGTCAATCAGGTTCAACTTATGATTGATCTTCCTTCTTGCTGCTACCATTTTCCTCCATTTGAACTGCTGCATCATCAGCTGCCACATTTCTTCAATTTCTATGTCCAGCATCTCTTTGGGCTGGTCCATATTCTGCTTCTTACTTCTTTCTCTTTCTTTGTGTTCCAGGTTGTTTTTTTTGTGTTCTATGCTGACTCTTGCTTTGCTTGCTCTTGCTTCAACACTTGTTGTGACTCCTATGCTGACTTCTCTTTTACTTGCTTCATTCTTTTGTTTACTTGATGCCTCCCTATCATCCTTACCCTCTTTCATGATTGAATCATGATTGTTTAGCATTATTTCTAGAAAATTAATTTCTCCATTCCATAGATTGAATTCTTCCACAGAATCTCCTTCTCTCACCTTTATTTGGTTGTTCACTTGTGCCAAATCTCCTCCAGCATTTGCAACAAAACTTGCACACTCAAAACACTTGTTAAAATTAAAAACATAAGGCTGTTGTGCCTTATTTCCCTTTGGCAACAATTCAATTTGCTGCTCTGTTTTCTCCTTCTCCTCTATCAGCACATTAGTATGTTGATTCGAATTCTCAGCAGAATTCATGAGACTATCAGTTAGTCTCTCTTCCACATCATCTGTTCTAATGATGTCTTCCTGCTTGGGTTCACAGTAGTGAACTTCTCCTTCTTTAGCCTGTTGCTGGTTATCTTCACTTTGAAATTGTTTGATTCCTACCGCCTCTTTACCATATTCAAACAACCTCTGCTCAATCTCTTTGACCACATACTCATACTTATTCATGGCGTTTAATGAACCTGCAAACAAATTATTGCATCTTCCTGTCTCCATGGTTACTTGAGACACATCTTCTTCTTCAAAAACTGTAACTGCAGCTTCTGTTCTACCATCAGTTTCTATCATTAGTTTTTCCAGTAGTTTAATCTCCTCTTCACACTTAGCAAACACTCCATCACAATGCTCTCTTCTTCTAGCTTTATCCTTCACATGTTGTGTTATATTATTAAAATATTGTCTTCCTTTGACCCTTGTAATCTCAAGGTCTTTCTGTTGTAGCAAATCACTACTTCCCTCATTCAAGAGGTCTCCTCCATTATACTCTGTTCTCCTAGAGTACTCCTCCAGATTTTCAACATCTTCAAAAGATTTTCCATCCTCTATAAAACACTCCTTTGTTAGTGTTCCTTTTCCCAAGGTTAAATCCTTTGCATAGGGTTCCTCCTTCTTAACATCTTTCAGTAGATGTCCTTCTTCCCTACTGTTTGTCTCAATAGTTTCCATGGCTATCTCCACTATGCCTCACTTGAAGTTTCAGTCTTCATCTTCACTTTCTCCCAGAAATTCTCCTTGTTCTGGTTCACAAATGGATTCTTCCATTTCTAACTCAACTTCCTGTCTAGTCAATTGAACGTCTTAAATTTCTCTACATAAATTATCAATCCGGGTATCGTAAACTGATGAAGTGTGGTGCACCATATGTGCTTAGTTAACCTTTTTTTCTTACTTCGTTGTTTTATAGTTTATGTTGTTTTGGGGTTTTGTTCTTGTTGGTCTCCTAAAGTGTTTAATGCAAATGGAAATCCTAGTCTAAGGTTTTAAGAATACTTTTAAAGATCAAGTATGGATGTAGAATTGAAGACAAGGTTTATGCCTCTTATGGTAATTTCCAAACTTAGCACTTCAAAGATCTCAAAACATGCTATCTATAAAATCAGAACTTGAACAAAAGTGTAAACATGTAGCTACATAAATCAAGCTAAAGATGAAGTACTAAAAATGAGGTTACTATCTCTGCTGTCCATCTAATTACAGAATTGAAATCTAATAAACCACTGCACTCAAAACCAAAAAGTAACTGGAAACTAGTCACTGATTTCACCCATAATCCAATATTTCGTCAATTAACTTCTAAAATGGGGTTAAGCTAAAGACACCGGAAATATCGGCATATGGCATGAAAGAATGACATTTAAACTTATCTACTTGTAGACTAATGAAAGCAAAATCAATTACTTCACCTACAATCCAATAGCTTGCCAATTAACTTCTAAAACGGGGTTAAGCTAAAGGCACCAGAGATATCGTCATGTAGCATAAAGAACTGATGTCTAAACTATCTACTTGCAAGCTAATGAAAGCAAAATCAAATTACTTCACCTACAATCCAATAGCTTGCCAATTAACTTCTAAAATGGGGTTAAGTTAAAGGCACTGGAGATATCGTCATGTAGCATGAAAGCATAACAACTGGAATTAAAAACTAAAGTTCAACAGAGGAAGCAAGTAAACAAATCTCACTAAAATGAAAGCATAACAACTGGAATTAAAAACTAAAGTTCAACAGAGGAAGCAAGTCTCAGATCACCACTTGATGCAAAAACTATATTAAAAAGCTTGAGCAAAAACTAATAAGAAAATACAAGAACATGTAAAGAAAAACTAATTTACAATCAACCGATTGAACACACTTGCATGAATTAAAATTGCATGAATGGAAAATCTAATCTATCAAACTTGAAAGCAATCAAATGACATACTTGAATGAAATCAAAGCAAAACTACAAAATAAAATCTACTCTACCTTACATTCTAATGTGCTCCATGACATCTACTTCACATCTCCTTCCATGTTGAGAACATCAAAGCTTTATTCAAATTCTTCAAAATTACAAAGTACAACAAAGCTTTCCAAAGCCATCAAAGAAGAACTACAAGCTCCAAGTTAAAGAGCTACCAAAAAGCTACAAGATTAAGAACTAACAAGCTAAGCTAACAAATGAAGGAGAGAGATCTCCTATTTATACAAAAAGATGAGAAGCCATCTCATTAATGAGAGTCCATTAATCTCTCCCTCTACCTCTAAGTCCTAATCAAAATAGGAACTGATAAGACACATGTCTTATTAGAGTTTCAATACAATTAGGAGATGTGACACATATCCTCATGATCCCATGATTTTTTCCACTCAAATTCGAATTTGGCCTTAGGGTGCCACATAAAGGTCTTCTAGAAGCCTCCTTTTAACCTACACATGTCAAAAATCTCAACCCACTTGTTAGGTATAAGCATATGCACATTATTTTCTAATTTTAACCATGAATTCACTTAAAAAGGCTAAGAATTAATAAACTTTGGAAAAACATAAATGTGGCCCAATGATAATGAAAGTGGGATGAATGTAGTGACATAGTAGTGAAATGGAGGTGAAATGGAGGTGATATAATGGACATAATAGTGAAAGTGTAATGGAAATGAATGACATTTTCAAGACCCAACACTTCCTTGAGTTTTTCCTTCAGCTACCTTACTTGCTTTTGTTGTAGCCTTCTCTGCATCTCATGTCATTCCACTGGCTTCTTCCTCAAGACCCAACCTAGTCTCTGGCTTTCCTCAAGCATTCTCCTTAATGCATTGAGTTGTTCTTTTAATTCAACAACCTCTTTGTCAATTTCTTCTTGACTCATCCTCTTACCATTTGCTTTGGCATCCTCTTTCTTATACCCTCCGTTGTGGCTTCTCTTTGAACCTATGATATGACTATCAGTAGTCATCTTCTTCTCTTCTTTCTTCACGAGCTCCTTTGCAACAAGCCTCTGCAATAGCTAGTCCTCCTGGCTACAATCTTACCTCACTAAGCTCTCCTCACTCAGTCTTTTGGTAAGCACGGGTCCTCTGTCTGGAACCTCCCCTTGAGAAACACCTTTTCACCTTCTAGGCTTTTGCAATCTCTCCCTCTCTCTTGAGAACACTTTAGTTGTCCTCTCTATCTAATCTCTTGTTGGATTCTTCAGGCTCACTACCACTTCTTCTTTTAGAGTATTCTCCTTACTCTGTCTTCAAGAACTCACCTGGTTCTTCTCTCACAGCTTCTCTTACTATCACCTGTGAATTAGTATAAAAACACACATTCTTAATTTAAAACAGAACATATTACCTCACCTTCAAGATCTCAGCATGATCTTGTTTCACCCATTCTTATGCACTTTGAATGGATTGTCCTCTAGTTGGTTTCCAAGTCCTCTTTCCTTCAGAACTTGCATTAAGCAATATTACTTTTTCTTTCCTTTAAAGAATTCTCTGTTCCTGTTTACTCCAAGTCTCTACTAGAACTGCTACAGTATTCCATAACTTCAAAAGTTCCCCTTACAGATTACAAATCTACTCTAATACAAACTTCTGCTCTAATACCAATCTTCTTTAATACCACTAATGGTGCATGGTAACACTTACACATACCCACAGTATGCATTTATCAATAATGCATCCACAACTGTCCCAGGAAATTTGACTCTACAATGGAGTCAAATCTTAAGACCTTAAATGGTCACGGCCCATTCATCAGTTCCTATGAATAGGAACTTAATAACCCCGCTTAAATCCTCTATCAGGACTCAATATACCCTTATAAACCTTCTTTAGCCTCTTTTATTAAAGGTTGTCTCAAATCTTCCTTTTGGGACTTTACAACCCTTTAACCGCGCAATTCCCTTATAAATACATTTACAAAGGAATTACTCCACAAACATATCTTTCTGCTTTGGTTACAGCCTTAGCACAGACCTCGAGGCTAACCTCGTCGCAATCGGCCATCGCAATGTTCAATGGGTCATACACATATGAACCATTACCCCTTCGACTCCGATATTCAACTATCGAAACATATTATATATGTTTTAGTCTTGGCAGACTCAGCCCACACTTTGCGTCAATACATAGGGAAACCGCTCTAAAACACATATAACAGATCTCAAAGGTTATAAATGCACCACTATAACCTTCGTCAGGTCCGTGTCTTTATCGCTCCACAGTGCTGCTCCAACCTCTGCCTTCTCCGAATGCCAATACCTTTTACCTCTGATCGCCAACACCTTCGACTTTGCTTATCGTCTATCGCTCTTATCCTCACTCGAATGCAATCATATCTTCGGACCCAATAGGGATTTAAATCCACCATTATGACCTTCGGGTCCAGTTATATCGCTCTATCAGAGTTTGGCAATTCCAAGGCTTGTTCCCTTCCACTTGTATTGATGTGGTGCGATATTTTTGGCCAATTCAATCTTAGCCGTTGATCTTCCCAGATCTAACGGTTCCTGAGCATCAATTTTTGCTCCTCTGTTCAATCCTTTTACTATGACGTTTTCCATGGTTTCTTCAATTCTTCGGTGATTTGGTTCTTCTGAAGGTTTTGATCCTTCACTGCTTCTGTTGTGCCACTCTAATCTGAGCTTAGGTCTTCGAGCTCTCAGCTTCGCTGTCTCTCCAAAGCTTCGCTCTGCTGCTCCAATCGGACTTGATGATTCCTTCGATTCTTCTAAATTGTTCTCCTCTCTCTGCATTCCACTTGGGTTCTGTCTCACCCAATTTCACTTTGTTGTTCTGCTCAAATAGTCCTCAATGTCTCCTCTGCGTGTTCCATAAAACTCTGTCTGTAACCCCCTGTCACAGAGCCTACGAGTTCACATACAAATCAACACTTAAACACGCATTCAACTCTTTTGAGACATTCAGAAATAACTCTGTATATATATTAATGTAAAACACAGATTACATTCGAGACTCCTCGGTCTTGCTCACACACAGAGGCCTGATTTCTACTATTCGTGGCCTCTTCCTCTGCCCGTAGGCTTACATATGCTTATATGGAAACTTAGATTGGATTACTATGAAGGACCTGATCCCATCCTTTCCTTAAATCACTCAAATAAAGCCCTAAAGCTCGCTACATGCATACATATGTGGCAGAATTTATCCACTCCATCTTTTCCTTTGTTTTAAAACAGAAAAGTTCCCTTATTAGCTCAATGGTCCACTTCTACTCTAATTAATTCCTAAAAGCTCTCTCTTGTTCCTTGAATCATGGAACTGTCTAAGAGTTGGATTTGACTTCTAACTCTTTGTCATTTATTCACCACTCATGTTCTCATTTATTTGTTTTGAGAGCATTTACATATTCTCCCATTATCTAACTAAATCACACTTACAGGCCTAAATATTGCATTAACTTGATACTTACGAAAACTATTTTCTAAAATGCATGACCCCTTATGTCTACTATTTACAATGATTTTCCTTGGGCTAAATGCTCCTGCATCAGATTCCTCCCTCAGCTCCTATATCATCCATGTATCATGTGGCTTGACCGCTGCCTCCTTGGATAGGATATAGGTAGTTGTGTTGCGTTCCTTGTATATATGACAACAAACAAAGTTGTCAAAAAAATAGATAAGTCTATGGGCCTCATCCAGGATAGGCCTCAATGTGTATGCATGACAGATTGATGCTCTATTAATCCAAGTGCACATTATTTTTTAGTCCCCAAATAGTTGAATCTTGCTGCACTATTTTTCTAATGAAAATTGAATGATATGTTTGGCAGTGATGAGCTTTGCATAATTGTTTGTGCCCCCTCCAAGCCTCATTTGAATTTGGAAGTGATGGGAGTCTGATAGATGAAGAATGGCACCCCCCCACATCCTGCTTCTTGGGCAGATCCATCAAAGAATTCCCATGGCTGGGTGTGGTCAATGGTTTCTGGGACTATATGCCTAGGAGGAGGGTTTTTATTGTCATCAGGAATGTTTTTATAATCTGCCAGGAGTCGAGCATAGATGGAGGGCCAATGGGGAGCAGTATCCTTAAAGATGAGATGGTTTCGAGTGATCCAGATTTCCCAGCAGATGAGGAGGGGAAGGTTTCTAGCCTTAGTCAGGGCTGCAGTAGACCACCATGTAGTCCAAGAATCTCTGGCAGTCTAACCCTACCATGTACACTGAGTAGGGATGTTTGGGAGAATAGATACCCATAGATCAATAGTGATAGGGCAAGTGAGGAAAAGGTGGTCCACAGATTCCGTGTTATCCTTACATAAGCTGCACCAAAATGGTCCTTGCATTCCTCTCTTGTTCAGATTGTCACCTGTGGGGGTCTTGTTTTTTAATATTGACCACATAAAAACTCTGGTTCTTGGGGGAGCTTTGAGCTTCCACATGCCTTTCCACCATGAATCTATAGGTTGTGGTCTATGGTTGTTGGCTAAACATAGGTGACCCTCTTTGGGAGAGTATCGTCCATTTTTTGCATGCGCCCATATGATTTCGTCCTCCCCCTCAATTATTCTGATGTGAGATTCAGATAAGGCCACTGTGTATTCAATCCACTGTTGATGCCACTGATGTGGGATATGCAACCTATCCATTGATTTCCAAGCCTAGTGAAGGAAAGTGAATCGCTCCATGTCAACAATGTGGTGGATGTGAGTAATGCCCGAGTTAGCAAGGTGGAGCTTCAAGTCATCAAGGAGGACGTGGGCATTACCACACCCAATCCATGGGTCCAGTCTGATGCAGACAGATGCACCATCTTGAATTCTCCAAGTAAGTCCATCCTAGATGAGAGGCAATGAATTTAGCATTGCTTTCCATATGATTGAAATTCCAGTTTTATTCTAGATTGTTTGTCTAAGCCAGTTCATCATATTAAGGGGTGTAATGTACTTGGAAGTAGCCACCTTTTTCCAAGGGCTATTGGTCGAGATCAGTTGCCATCCTAGCTTAGCCGCTAGAGCAGATGAGACGTCATCCAATTTTTTAATACCCTAGCCTCCCCATTTCTTTGGGAGAGTAAGCAGGTCCCATTTTTCCCATGCAAATATCCTCCCAGATTGTTTGCTTTTCCAAAGGAACCTACAACAGAGGATTTGTATTCTAGTGAGGATTCCTCTGGGTATCCAGGCTAGGGACATCCAATACACCAGGGTGGCTTCAAGAACTGCTTTGATAAGGACTAGTCTTCCAACCCTAGAAAGATACTTATGGTACCAGATATTGAGTATTATTTCTAGCTTATATATAAGCCATGTCCAGTCAGCGATTGTGTATCCATGGGGCTTTAGCCTGTAGCCTATATACCTTAGTCCATCCTCCAATTGAAGTAGGGCAAAAAGGGAACCAATGGAGCACAAACTGGACCTCATGAGGGGTGCAAGCAGAAGCAATGATGGTGGATTTAGAGTTGCTTATGACCATAACAGTTGTAGATTAGAAAAGGAAGATGGTGTTTTGTAGGGTAGTCAGGTCCCCAATGCCACCATTTAGGAATATCAACACATTGTCCACAAAGAGTAAATGAGTAATAATACAACTATTAGTAATCTTGATGCCCATGAGTCTGCCTCTGAGATGCATATCCTTAATAAGTCTACTTAGTCCCTCCATGACCAGCAGAAAAAGAAAAGGGGATAGGGGGCATCCTTGTCTGAGGCCTCTTTCAGAGTGAAAGAAATGTGAAGCCGCTCCATTTATCAAAACACTAAAGGATATGTTTACGATGCAACACATGATCCATTTAATAAACTCACATGGGAAGCCAAGATGAGTTAGGAGCATACGAAGATATAGCCAGCTTACCCGATCAAAAGACTTTGAGAGATCAACCTTGATGATCATACCTTTGATCTTCTTTGACTGGATAGAGTGCATCACTTATTGTGCAGTGCCAACTGCTTCATGAATCTGACGGTCTTGAAGAAAAGCAAATTGTTTAGGGGAGATGTGGGTGGAGAGGATGGGTCGGATTCGATTTGCAATGATTTTATAACAAAGGGAGATGGGGCGAAAGTGATCAAAAGAGGTCGGATTGTCTGATTTGGGAATGAGGGAGATGAAGGTGGTATTGATGGCCCCATTCATATGACTCGATGTCCTGCAATATTCTATGACCTTGAGTAGGTCTTCTCCAAGAATTTCAAAGAAAGGTGTGTAAAACTCCACCGACCAGCCATCAAGTCCATGGCTCTTGTCTCACTTAAACCATTTTGGAGTGGCCTCAAATTCCCCTAAAGTGACTTCCCTGTTCAGCTCCATAACATTCTCCTAATCTACAAACTGGAGGAAGAGTTGTGCCACTCTGATGACCTCAACAAGGGTGGCGTTGGGGGGAGCTTGATAGATCTACTTGAAGTGAGATGTTGCCAATGAGGCCAGTTTTTGGAAGGTATGCACCTCCTACCCCTACTCATTTTTCAGTTGCAAAATAGTATTGATAACCTTGCGCCCATTGGCAAATTTGTGAAAAAATTTGGTGTTGTCATCTCCCTCCATCAGCCAAATTTATCTGCTTCTTAGTCTCCAAGTTTCTTCTCTATCTTTAAGAATTTTCCCCCTTTTTGATATTAACTCCAAGAGCTTATCCTTTTTCTCTCTAGATATGAAGACCCCTCCTTGCTCGTCCTCCAGAGAAGCAATCTCTGATTCGATTTCACTAAGGGTCTGTGCTTCCAACTCTCTCTTGTTGTGTGCCCAAATTTTTGATAGTCTTTTCAGCTCTCTCAAGTTGCTGACAAAAACTTTTGTTATGTTCCCTCCAGCTTCTGTTAGGGTCCAACCCTAACCCCCTTATTTATGTAATAGGATCGAGTCATAGCTGTAAAATCAATAAAGCCCATATTAATAATTGTAAGTGGTTAACCCGCTTTTAATTAAGAGACCACATTGAGTTGCAAAAGGGCCATGGTATTAGATAGATGGTATTAATAAGAACCATGGTATTGCATGTATGAATCCTATATAAAGGATAGAGACTCCCCTCGAGGAGCATCGTGTCTTATTTTGTAATTGAGCTCAGCTCTATTGGAGGTTGCCCCCTTGAAGAGGTAAGTGAACATTGCTTTCTGAATAATAAAATATTTGCTGTTATTTCTCAGTGTTCTATGTTCTGGGTATATTTCTTCGCATATTTGGTATTCTGGTATCATCTTGCAGGTTAAGAGAATAACAAGTGGTATCAGAGCTCTTTCCAGGGCCAGTGGGATCTCCAATTTTTAGAAAAAAAAAAATTTGGCTAGAGACATGTTCCAGCATCTTTAAACCACGAGATCTGTCATTGAGCGCATAAACCTGCAGATTTAGGGAGGCATGCACGTAGGAAATACAAGAGGTGGTCACGCTTGTTGGACTCCCTTGTAACCCCTATGGGTACTCCTTCGAGTAGTAGCGCATTAGATAGAACTGCGCACGGACTGTCTTCCAAGTACCCTCTGGGTATATCGGAAGCCCCCTAGCTCCCTTGAAACCTCGCCATAGATAAATCGTCAGCCGTCTTGCTTCTACAGTACACTCGGAGAGATTACTCGCACATACGATAGGGTAGTCGGGTTGTATGGCTAAGGGTATGATTGATCCTCCTTGGTTAGTGCCTTGAAAAATTAGGCCGAGTACTACTGTCAGACCCTTATGTATATTGCGATTTGTAGCACCTGACACTCCTGGAGACCATAGTTCCCTAATCTATCTCTAGATCACGCATAATCTTTGCCAAATCAGATCTCGCAAGTGGGGTTTTGTCGCCACAGCAACAATCAGTTCCACCGTTCAAATCTCTCAGATCAGCCATTCAGATCTCTTAGATCCATCAGATCCGCAGCAACAGTCAGTTCCACCAGATCAGCCATTCATATCTCTCAGATCCATTAGATCCGCCACCCAGATCTGAGTAGTTGTGTGGGTTCCTATACCTGGGCGTGATTTTCGCAGGACTTTTGGCAGCATTGAAATTTCTAGGATTCGGCCACTGCAATATTCCTAAGCAAGGAGTAAAACTCCATTCGAAGTAAAAAAAAAAAAGGATTATGAGACCCCCCGAGGTGCTTATTGGTTACTTAGCCCATTAGAATTAGGATAACGAGCTGAGCAAGGTGGTACCATTCAATTGTTAGTGCAAAAAAAAATTTGGGCAGTCCCAAATTTCAAGTACATCAGATCGGTGCATGGTACAAACTAGAGCTCAAGCTATGGCGAATGAGAGGATTGACAAACTTGAATCAACATTGAATGAGGTCATGTTGCAGCTGCAGAACTTAAATGCAACACGCTCTAAGGGCAAGGTGGAGGCATGCGCGGAGGCATATATTGGCAATGAAACATTGAGGGTGAGTCTAGCCAGTCTCTTCACCTCTTTGGCACCCACCAACAATCCCATCCACGACCACCCAAGCTGGACATCTATAAATTTGATGGTTGTCACCCGGCAGCATGGATAGCACAAATGGAGCAATATTTCACACTGAATTACCTCCTAGATGATGCGACTCAGCTTAGTGTGGGTATCACGTACATGGACAATGAAAGATGGTAATGGTGGAAATGGCATCAATGTTGCCATGGAAGGCCCTTGACTTGGGAGAAATTCAAAAAAGCTCTTATGGATCACTTTGACCATGAATCTGATTTTGTGGGTCGTCTCACTAAGCTCTGACAGATAGGAACAATGAACGAATATATTGCCGCCTTTGAAGCCTTAGCTTTCCGCACTGGAGATCTACACAATGAGTTCTACGTGGAATGTTTTGTTAGTGGTCTCATAGAAGCCATACAAGCCCACGTCTGACTACACCACCCTAGCTCATGGCTGCAGGCTTGCAGGATAACTTGTGAAGTAGAACATGTGTTAGCGGCCCAGTCTAATGGCCCAAATTTCATCGCCAAGGGTCACCCCCCATAGGCTCACAGCACTACCCAAACACTCCAGGTTCAAAAGGTGTCACCAGCAGAAATGGTAGAAAGAAGAAAGCAAGGATTATGTTACTACTGTGATGAGAAATACTCCCGTGGGCACAAATGCAAGGATCCCAAATTCTTTCAAATTGATGCTACTGATTACAGTTCATCAGAGGAAGCCCCACCACTTGAGGAACCAGAGGAGGAAGACAAGGACAACTAGCAAGACAATGTACCAGAAGAACCAATTATCTCGCTACATGCTTTGGTAGGGATTTCTTCCCCCCAAACTCTCAAAATCAGAGGTTTTATTAAGCATCACCCAGTAGTAGTCTTGATTTATAGTGGAAGTACACATAATTTTATCCATCAAAGAGTCGCGGAAGCAGTGTATTGTTTTGTCCGAGCAATTTCTAACTTCCAGGTCCAAATTGCTGATGGGGGGACAATGAAATGTGAAGGCCGATGTGAAAATGTCAAAATTCAATGGGGGATTATCAGTTAAAGACCCACATGATTGCCATACACATGGAAGGGTGTGACATTGTCCTCGATGCTGAATGGCTGCGCACACTTGGCCCAATCACAATGGATTTCCAGGAGTTATATATGAGCTTTAAGTAGAACAACCACACACATACCCTCCGTGGACTCCAGGCGGGAGCTCCTCCTATCATCAGCTCACATTGGATGAAAAAATTGTTAAAAAAGGGCCACCAAGGAGTTATAGCTCAATTCAATGCCATCCAGGCCTTCGAACCCAATTCTCTTCATATTCATCCTGAGATGCAATAGATCTTAAACAACCATCTACCAGTCTTTGACAAGCCTCATGAGCTTCCACCCTCGAGAGGGGAACATTATCATAGCATTACTTTGGTTCCAGGGGCCGAACCACCAAATGTGTGCCCATATAGATATATGTTTGCCCAAAAGAATGAAATTTAAAAAATAATCAAGGAACTCTTGGAAGCAGGCGTCATTCGTCCCAACATTAGTCCTTATTCCTCGCCAGTGTTCATGGTTCTCAAGAAAGATGGGGAATGGCGTATGTGTCTAGACTTCAGGGCCCTCAATAAGTTGAAAGTCCAAGATAAATTGCCCATCTCGGCCTTAATCTAGACGGAGGTTTCTATGGATTTCATTACAAGTCTTCCAAAGTCAGGAAACAATCCAGTCATCATGGTGGTTGTGGATAGACTTTCTAAGTATGCTCATTCTTGCGCCCTACCCCACCCTTTTACACCGACTTTGGTCGCTCAATCTTTCATGGATCAGATTTTCAAATTGCATGGCATGCCCACTTCCATTGTGTTTGATCGTCACCCGATCTTCACCAGTAACTTTTGGAAGGAACTCTTCCAGCTACATGGTACCCAACTACAACTCAGTACTTCATATCATCCAAAAACTGATGGTCAAACTGAAGCAGTCAACAAATGTCTGGGGACCTACCTTAGGTGTTTCACTTCAAAAAAGCAACATCTCTGGGTACAGTCATTACCTCTAGCCCAAGGCTGGTATAACACCAACTATCATGCTACCACCAAAATGACTCCATATGAAGCAGTTTATGGTCAAATCCCTCCTTCCCCTACTTCTTATATCAAGGGATGCTCGAAGGTACAAGAAGTGGATCAACTCCTACAGAACCGCACAACCATGCTAGGGGTGGGCCTTCCAGAATTCCGATACCATCCAAGTATAAGAGACATCCTTCAACCAGGTGGTGTTGAATTTAAAAGGGTCTCTGGGTTTACTTGTTCCTCCCCTGATGTCAAGAAAAATCGACAGGTGGTCTAATATCCCACCTGATCCAACCCTTTATCTGAAGATGAGGCCCAACTCCTGTAATTGTTCCTTGATGAGGAAATGATGAAGCCTTCTCGCAAGACTATCCTCTCCAATCATTTTGTTTCTCCATGTAAGAAGGATCTTAGCAGAGGGGATATCAATAAAGCTATGGTTCTCCAGGATATGTTCAAAGAAGGCAGAGAGGGGGTCGACCTGGGCATGATGACCCCAAGACTTCGAGAAACCCATAGAGAAGTTAAGGTCTCCACCTAGGATAATGTTGTCATGTTGCAAGATGTTGGAGGTCAAGAGACGCTCCCAAAACACTTCTCGATGATGACAAGGCCCATATACCTTTAATAGCCTGAAATATGTGCCTAGGTCGGATGAGAAAATGTCAACCCCTAGGTGTCCAAAATCGCCCCAAATGTTGCACAGCTTGATGGAACGAGGATTGTAGCCCAATGCTATGCCTCCAAAATGACCATTAACATCGAGTGCTTGGAAGGACCACCCAGGAAGCATGGATTCGAGGGTGTGAGTTATGGCATCAGCATGTCCTAGGGTTTCTTGAAGGAAAACAATATCACTAAGTTTAGACTTAAGTAGTCCTTGCAAGACTAGGTTTTTCTCAGGGCTGGCCATCCCTCGGCAGTTGAAGGAGATGATCTTCATGGGGGGATGAGTCCAAGCTATTTTGAGCTCTAAGTGCCCAATCTAAAGTGAGTTAACGCCCTATTACAATCTCCTCCCCTGCCTACTACTTGGCTTTGGAAAGAGAGGATGCTCGACCTCTAGGAGGCTTCAGAGGGATGTGGGTAGATACTAGTCCAATGCCTATGGAGTCCGGGGCCCGAGATATGGAAAGAGAACGAAGTTGGTATTTGTGGGGAAGAGTTCCATGATTAGAGTCTGAGGATGCAGGTGGAATAGACTCCGAGAAGGATGGGGGGTATCAGAGAATGTAGGAGGAGGGGGATGCAAAGGGAAACCAAGGGTAATGGGGGGGAGGATAAAAACCCAGAACTCTAATGCGACCCCATATAGACATCCATACAATCAGATAAATGAGAGAAAATTACTAAGAAGGGTTTAGAGGAGGACATACCTGAAGATAGTGCAACTTCAGCAGCTGCCCTTGGCCTAGTCAGAGGAGGAGAGGGTGGCCGAAATGATGCTTTTTCGTGCTTCTTTGGGGTCTCCAAGGCCAGGGAATGCTCTGTTGCTTTAGGGTCGGTGTGCTCTGTTGCTTCATGTGAAGGGTTGTGCCTTGCAGTTGCTTGTGGATTTTTTGTAGGAATTGTCTGCCCTTTTCTCCCATTCCTCGCTTTCCCATTTAGAGGGCAGTCCTTGAAGAGATGACCCACTTTGTGGCAACGCCTGCACCTAAATGGTACCCCTTCATAATCCAAGATTTGAATTCAAGTGAAATTCCTCCAACGCAGAGTCACTTGCTCCTGTAGTCCTTCTCGGATGTCTATATGAACTAGGATCCTTGCGTAGGCCATGATTCCCATGGATAGGTATGACTTGTCGAATTTCAGATAAGTGTCGAGAGAGTTCCCAATGTGTCTAAATATTTCCTCAGACCAGAATTGTAGTGGCAGGCCTGGGAGACGAACCCATAGAGGCCCAACCCCAAACTATTCCTTTTCTGGATCGAAAAGGGGGCTCCATCTCCTCAGCAGCACAGGGGCTTGTTCTAAATGCCAAAATGATGACAAGACCCAGTTCATATGCTTGGCCCGAGAAAATCGCAAAGCAAACCAGCCACGGATGAAGGTTTGTACAAATGGTAACTCGGCCAAGTGCTGTCCCCAAATTTCTGCCACCCATTGTTTTAACCTAGCCGCCGTGTAGTTCCTGCACCGGACTCTGCCCACTAGGATTCGTTCGGTGGCACCCATGGCTTCTCCCAACTAAATATCTTCCTCCAAGCTAATGATGACATCCTGTGTCCTTGTCTTAACACACTTTTGCCGCTTTTCGGGCCTTTGTCCCGCGTTTTGCCACCCTCCTGAGGTCCACTGTGGGGAGGGTAATTAGGATTAGGGTTAGAGGGATTTAGATCAGGTCCAAAGGGGAAAGCATCCGAAAGGGGGGGAACATTTGTGAAACTACCCGATAAGGGATAGGATACCTGAGAAGAGGGGGTTAGACCATGAGAGGAAGGTAGAGGGTTGCCGAGGGATGCAGTGGAAGGTTAGTGGGATCTAGCAGATGGCTAAAGAGGAGGGCCACCAGAAGAGCAGGCGGTGAGATCAGGGCCAATGCAACGAGCCACGAATTGCAGGGATGTCGGTGATGGAGGGGGTGTAGCGAATGGTGGAAAGGAAGGAGAAACAATGGGGATGGAGATCATTGAGCAATAGGGTCCCGTAAACGCAGGAAGAGGAGCGATGGCCTCTATTAGGTCGCAGCTGAATGGAAAAAAACCTTCTGAAATTGCCTGAGGGGTAGTCCATATGGAGGCACCTTTGAGAGGGTCCTCCGAATAATCCACGAGATCCGGGTCCACGAATTCTCTGGGTTTTAATGCCAATTTCCGCCAAAAACCGAGCTAACCATACCTGTAGGAGACCGACTGCTATGAAGCCGATAGGTGGTTGCACGATGCGGTCATAGAGAATATGCCCTATACATAGAATGGGGAACGAGGGAGTAGGTAACGACATACAGGTGACAAAGCCAAGTGTGGAGGGTGCTAGTCTAGGTTGGGTGGAGGGTAGCACCAAAAACTTGCAGAAAAAAAACTAAACCCTAGCCCGTGTCGGGGTTGGGTCATGACCTCAAACATTCCATCGCTCTCCCACTCAATTTTGGGAATTTTTATATCTGCTTCCTTATCACTTATTAGGTCATAAATACAATATCCATTCAAACACAAGTAAAAACATGCTAAGAGCCAAACATAGTTTCTTCCATAAAATGTACATATAACCAACATAATAGGAACATAAATACAATGGAAATATCAACTATCAAAATTCATATATATATCAGTACATTTTAACATGAAAATCAAGGGAATGAATTTCTCATTAATAAATGCAATGAACCAACTGCTAATGGGACTACCACGTACCACCCGACCATTGATTGGCTGAGCCAAGTTTCTCTTCAACCAATCAACCCCATGCCATATTCCAAGCATGAATGTGGGACTCATATAACACATCAAAAGCATCAATCAATGTGGATGCCACCGGAGTTCTCCGCCTACACCGTGAGGAATTTGAGTGCCTCCTAGTCTCTCAAGCTTTACTGTGCATCCGTAGTCTGATCTAGGGATCACTAGTCCCTATACCGAGACATACTCTCTAGGCTTTACTGTGAATTCCATCCCGGACTAGGCCCAATGGCAAGAAAATCCACCTCTTGGCTTTACCATATATCCCGCCATTCACCAGCAAGGATTCCTAGGCCCACCGAGGCACACAATCTGGCTTTACTACAACGCACAGTCTGGTTCAGGGGTTACTAGGCTAGTGGCTTTGTGCATCCTCAGTCTGGTTCAGGGACCACTACCACCTTGTGTTTTTCAATTCGAAGATCCACCCCACTTAGCTTGGAATCCAATTTGGCCATCCCCCACAAAACGCATGAGAGAACCCATCTCATCAAAGCTATGAGGAAATGGCAAGGCTAGGCTGAAAATACTGTCACACTTGGAAAAACCCATGCCATGGTAGAAAATAAAAACATGCAATCCCATGCATGCCAAATCTAGCAAGGAAAATACACATGCAAGTTGACACCTGCAATGAAGCATGTTGTAGTTGCTTGATCCTGCCTTTCCTTACTTGATCTTTGCTTCATCTTGCCTTCTTTGCCTTTCTTGCTCCAATGCCAAAGTGTTCCAAGAAAACTCTAAGTGTCCAAGAGTATGAGAGAGAGATAATAATGAGAGAGCTCCAAAGCTAAACTGACCAAGTCTTGCCCATTGATGCTCATAAGCCTTTTTATGAATGAGGCCTCTGTTTTCTTCATTTTCCATTATTTTCCTTCATTTTCCTCCTCACATGCAACCTGTGACCTTTCACCTCATTTTTCTCTTAATTTCCATTATTAATGCCTCTTTAATGCCTTAGGCATTGCCTTTGCCAATTTCCTTAGCCATACACAACCAAATGAACACCCAATAGGATGTCTTGCCCACCATTCAGCTTGGAATATGTGTCCCATCATCTGTGGTATTTATATATTTTTATATGGAATTTTCACCAGGGCTATTACAGAACCCTCCCCCTTGGGTAACATCGTCCTTGGTGTTTAATGACACCTATAACCAACAAGATTGCTGAAAACAAAACATATTTCCCATGAAGCATTATAACACAACGCATTCTAGTATTTACAATGAATGACCCGCTCAAAAGAAAAACATCATGACAACATGACCAAATAAAAACCATACTGCATATTGGAGCTTTATAACACAACTCATTACAGTATTTACAATAACCACATATACATATACACATATGCACATTTTCTCAACCAACAAATAAAATAATATGATGCCTACATTAACAATAAGGGAATCCAGAGGCTCAAACCTCCACCCTCAAAGTAATACCAGGATCCAACTCCTTCCCAAGAAGTCCATAATCCACTGCAAAGTCAAATCTGCATCCAATGTCTAGTGCTATAATCCCATGCCACTTGTCCTCTCAGTGAACAGTTACCGACACATTATTCCAGGGCACACTGCCAATGTGCATCCGATTCCATCTAGCAATGCTAATGACCAAAACAAATCCATTCGTGACCTTCGCTTCTCTGCTACACAGTCCCTTGGGAATCAGTCACCTCTTTCATGCAATCACTCACCTTCCAAGTTCTGCTGGCACTCCCATCCCGAGCAGTCCATCCCTTGGCAAGACTTCCTTGCATGAGAAGATACAAAAAACAATGCATAGCCCTGCCTCAACACATCATACTGGTCATAGCATGCTCATGGAAATCAAAGGACACTATTGGTTACCAGTTTCCCACAATGGCCCTGTTCCTTAAGTGCTTTACCAGCATATTGTTACATGCTTCAATTCCTTTGTTACTGCTGCTAATTCTTACAGTCGATTTCAACCACCCAATCGAGCATTTCACGCATTCCTATACCAAGCACATAACTTCCATTAGATTTAAAATAAATTGAAATAAATTCACATCATACCTCATTGGTAGCTCGTCAATAAGGTACATTTGAAATCCTATTCACTTCTTGTTACAACAAGTCAAACTAACATATCTGACCAAATCAACATGTATAAAAATATCAAATCATGTTAGCTCAAAACATAACCATCAATTTCATAAATGACATGTAACCATCATAAACCAGAATCATAGATCACATATAGTCATCATATATCATAATCATAAATCACATGCATAATAAAACTGAAATAATATACCGATACTTATCCTTTAATCAATCCTTAGGTTCTTCCTTTTCCTGTATCCCATATGCACTCTGGATCGGTTGCCACACCAGACAAACACCCAGTGCCTTCTCCTCAACCGTACGCTCATACCCATAGTGTGCATCACACACATACAACCACACCTGACACACAACACCATGCAATACATGCACCTACACCTGATGTACAACTCATACACCTACAACCAGTGTACAACATAGTGCATCCATCTATACCCGATGTGCAATACCACCCAATACATGTACCTACATAGAGTACAACACAATGAGTACACACACCGCAATACCATGACTACATGATGCATATACATAATATCGCATGCCCATACCACAACATCGACAACATGCACACAATACCACACGTACACCAATACCATGTGTACAACATGTACACAGTACCAACTATACACTGCGCCACCTGCACAACATGTTCACAACATCACATGTACACGACACCACCTACATAATGTGTACACAATGCCACATGTACAGTACACCACTGTACAATGTGTACACAATACCACATGTACACAGCACCACATGCACGATGTTTACGCGACACCATATGTACATAGCATCACATGTACACATCACCACATGCTCATAGAACCCTATGTACAACATGTACAAGGCACCACATGCTCACAACACCACTTGTACAATCATGCACACAACACCATATGTACAACATGCACGCAACACCACGTGTACATAGCACTGCATATCCAACATGTACATAGCATCATCCGTACCCAGCACTGCATATCCAACATGCATAGAGCACTATATGCATACATGCCGCATATACGTCATGAAGACAATACAATATATATACAACACCCCATATGAAATATTTGCACAACGCTATTTGTACCATCATGTACATAACATTGGATAAATAACATGTACACATGCTATGTATACACAACACCACAAGTGCACACATCATAGATGCAACATGTACAACATATACAACGTATGCACAAAAATAGTACCACACTATCCTTACCAAGAAACCTTGCTTCCAGTGTCTTATTCATGCTTATCCTAGCATGTTGCAAACCACACTGCTTTCACTTTGCTGATGTATCCCTTGGTATAACATGTCCATAACATAGACATAATATAATCACAAAATATTAACTCATAACTACATGATACTGACCTCATATATTTTTCATGACTACTCTTCCCACTTGATTCCTCATGAACCAAGAACCTCTTCATGCCATTTAGTTGCATAAGCAACTATTCCTTCACAAGAATGATCCCTGACAACCTTGTTAGACAATAACATATATACATGGATACATACATACGTATATAGAAGTTAGCATAAAACAATCATGATCCTGTTAGACAACGACATACATAGATACATAATGTATACATATATAAACATCAACATAATCATGATCATAACAAAATTTCCAGATAACATAAGGTCAAGGTTAAGAGAACTTCCTTTATTCATGCACGACATGCATGATATTGAGAACAACAGTTCCCAACATAGCCAAGGCATATGATGCCTCAGATCCATTTACTCTACTTTTCTAGTTACCTTTCTCATGTCTGTATTGCCATGGTCCATTTACCACAATGAACCCAACCAGTCCAAACGACTGTCATAGTCTTACCTTCCGCTGCGCTCACTCATGCACAGAGCTTCATCTGAGTCTTACATCACCTATTTGGTACCATGTAGCTCTCCTATAGCAACATTAACTTTCCTCTTTCCCAACCAATTCCCCAGACTCAAAATTTAAAAGGCAAGTACGAAAACAACAACAAGAAGAAAACCATGAAAACTAATAACAACACAACTCTGCACCCAAAGTGGCATAGCTATGCACCAAACACAATCAAACTTGCAAATCAAGTGCAACAATCACAAAATACCAAAAGCAAAATACTAACAACAAACACCATGACTCGATCCCCATGGTTTTCAGGGAAACTCAACCAGAGCCTTCTTCAAGATTTCATGGCAGTCTCTCTTGCCATGCAACTCCATGCATTATACTATCATTAAAACATAACTATCAATGTATAAATAAGCATAACAATACACCAGTTACCTCATCTTGTTGTTCCAAGCACGTTGCTTGCAACTGAACACATCCATGCCATCTCTCAAGGGACTCCAATCCTTTGACAAATCCTCCTATAACTAAAGTCTAGCTAATGTACCTGTCAAGTACATGTTGACGAATATAGCATGTATCCACATAATGTCACACTAGATTAAGGTTAAGAAGACTTCCTACATGCAAAGCACTCATTCGTTTGGAATTAGGGTTTCCAAACATGGCCAAAGGAATTCTTACCTGATTCCTTTCTTTTACCTTTACCCTACTACAACCAAGTCTTACTATATATTGTCACATCACCCAACTGTTAGTTATATAAACACATCAATTATTACCTCGTCATGCTAATACCAAGCATGTTACCCTGCAACTTCTCACACATGTCAACCACATGTTCCAAATATCAAGACAATCATATCTATCAATTTGAAATCAACTTTTACAAACAATCATGTCATAATCCATAGTCAACTCATAGCCATTAGACATAATGCTACAACTATCAACTACATTCAAATACATATCAACTATCTCAATACATATATGTTAGTACAATAATCTTAAAACAAAATCATTGGAACACATACTCATATTATGCAATTCATCAAACATTCAACCAACTTGCAACATACCATGTTAAATAAATTAACTAGACACCAAACACTCAAACACCAAATAGATGTCATAATCAAACAATCAAGCACCAAATATACGACATAAGAAAACTCATACTTTAATGTATATCAGGGGAGGCTATCTTTTCTACACAATAAATCTAAGTTAGCATGATACAACTATATCAACTCAAACATAAATCATGATATCTCTAACAGTAACTAATTAACATGTTCACGTCACAAGATCATAAGCATTTGTCGTTCATGCATAACAATCACATATGTATGATCCATCTAGATTAGTACGACACCATATCACAAATATGTTGGCTCATACCTGAATATTACAACCATAACCATCTACATAGGCCAAACTAGGTTAGCACAATACATATAACATCAAGATCTTCAATGCAATGAACATAACCATCACGCATATGACCAATCCAAATCACAACATCAATATCTCAAGGAAATAACTCGAATCATCAATTTAATAGCACATAACGACACTAAGCTATATATCATGCTCATCAACAACATAAAACCGAACTGTCGAGCTAACTGTCATATAACAATCAACAAGTTAACGTATAACATACTCATCAACAACATATAACATAATCATGAAGTTATCTAATATAAAACAACAATAGAAATGCATACAAATACAAGCTACTATCATTCTTGACTATCTGACACATGTGAATATAACCACACTAATCATCTAACATCTATCATGAATGTAACCATAACATCAAAAGACATGTACATAAACCTAATGCATATAAAAATCCTTAACTTACATACCTGCATGCCCAGCATACAATACTTATATGACGATCTGCTCTTACCCCAAAGTCCAATGTTGCAACCTCATTATGATGATCTACATCTCCTGGTCTATCTCAGCCAACACATCAGCATCATAACAACCAATAGCATCATGATGACCTAAATTGCATACAATGACTTCACAAGGCATATTTGACCTACTATACATGCATAATCCTAACCAAGACCATTCACGCATAACAACTGTATATACACACATAAAAAATGAGTACACAAACCATATACACATCATTCTAGCTAAAGTCTAGTCATTAATGCATGACCATATCAACTACACAAACCATGACCTCATGCATGACAACAACCATTACTCCATTATACACATTGCCACATGCAACCAACAGTACGCATAAGCAATTCCAAACCAACTACCAATATGCATAACCTCATGTAGTCGAACATAATCGATCAGTTCTCATAATCAAGCTACAAGACTGATGCATGTAATCAACATATTAAAAAATGTAACCTAACATACAATGATGTAAGAAATCAACATGTAAGCGACATATAATCCATACACAATCAGTCACATACTCATGACCAACACATTTCACAAAATTAACATCAAATTCCCCATAACAACCATACTACAACCATAATCAATCATCAAGCTAATGCAACAAGAACATGAAATGCAAGTATAAAAGACACACATGCAACTGGCATGCATGCATGACCAACACCTTCAACCTATCCAGTCTGAGAGTTGAACCATGCTCTGATACCACTTTGTAACACCCTCCTCCCACATCTACCTAATCAACCGGATAGCTGGGGTAAACATCTGACAAGAGGCCACTATGATAATATTCAACCTCCTTGTGACTTTAAGGAAATGGAATCTACGAAAAATCACACACAGTCATCCAACATCATCAACATAACCTTCAGAAGACAGGTCAACCACTCAGACTACCTGTCCTTGGGTCCTACTGCTGTTTGAGAAAACTTAGGGTAGGGTAACGCTCCCTAAACACTGCCCAGGCGAGTTAGTTTTAGGACTAACGCTCCCCAGACACTAGAAAGGTGCTTTATAATCCTTCCCAAACACTTCCCAGGCAAGTTAGTCTCAGAACTAATGCTATCATTCTGGGATTTGAGCCACCTTTTTCAGCCTAGAGCTTGAGACACTGCACATAATGGAATGATCATTTAGAATTGGTAAGGATACAAGGAAACAAGGATGAAAAGCAATAAGATGAACAAGATCATAACCAGACCCCTACTAGCCATGACAGGCATTTTGTCAAACATATCATCAACATGTAACCTACAGGTGTAAATAACAAAATTAAGAGTAGGGATCTCATACTTATCTGAGAATCGATATGAACCATTGTTTCCTCATGTCTTTTGTTGCCTTATCACTTATTAGGTCATAAATACAATATCCATTCAAACACAAGTAAAAACATGCTAAGAGCCAAACATAGTTGCTGCCATAAAATGTACATATAACCAGCATAATAGGAACAGAAATACAATGGAAATATGAGCCATCAAAAGTCATATATATATATCAGTGCATGTACACATGAAAATCAAGGGAATGAATTTCTCATTAATAAATGCAATGAACCAACCAGTGATGGGACTACCACATTCCACCCGACCATAGATTCGCTGAGTCAAGTTTCTCTTAAGCCAATCACCCCCGTGCCATATTCCAAGCATGAATGTGGGATTCATAAAACACGTCAAAAATACCAATCAATGTTGATGCCACCCGAGTTCTCCGCCTATACCGTGAGGAATTTGGGTGCCTCCTAGTCTCTTTGGTTTTAGTGTGTATCCGCAGTTTGATCCAAGGATCACTAGGCCCTACACTGAGACATACTCTCCAGGCTTTACCGTGCATTCCATCTCAGAATCACTAGGCCCAACAGAGAGAAAATCCACCTCTTGGCTTTATCGTATATCCTGCCATTCACCGACAAGGATTCCTAGGCACACTAAGGCACACAATCTGGATTTACCGCAACCCACAGTCTGGTTCAGGGGTTACTAGGCCAGTGTCTTCGTGCATCCTTAGTCTGGTTCAAGGACCACTACCACCATGTGTTTGTCAATTCGGAGATCCACCCCACACATCTTCGAATCCAATTCGGCCATCCCCCACAAAACGCATGAGAGAACCCATCTCATTAAAGCTATCAGAAAATGGAAAGGCTAGGTTGAAAATATTGTCACACTTGGAAAAACCCATGCCATGGTTGAAAAGAAACACATGCAATCCCATGCATGCCAAATATAGGAAGGAAAATACATAGGAAAGTTGATACCTGCAATGAAGCCTGTTGTAGCTGCTTGATCCTGCCTTTCCCTGCTTGATCTTTGCATCCTCTTGCCTTCTTTGTATTTCTTGCTCCAATGCCAAAGTACTCCAAGAAAACTCTAAGTGTCCAAGAGTATGAGAGAGAGAGAGACTAATGAGAGAGCTCCAAGGCTAAACTGACCAAGTCTTGCCCACTGATCCTCATAAGCCTCTTTATGAATAAGGCCTCTATTTTCTTCATTTTCCATTATTTTCCTTCATTTTCCTCCTCACATGAAACTTGTGACCTTTCACCTCCTTTTTCTCCTAATTTCCATTATTTTCATAAATAAATTTGCCAAAATACCTTTTAATGCCTCTTTAATGCCTTAGCCATTTCCTTAGCCATACACAACCAAATGAACACCCCTAGGATGTCTTGCCCACCATTCAACTTGGAATACATGTCCCATCATCCGTGATATTTATATATTTTTATATGGAATTTTCACCAGGGCTGTTACACAAACTAATTGCTACCCAATACGAAAATATATCTAGTACTTGGTTATGCTTAGTGATGATTATTGCTAATCATTCACTTGCCTTATGCAAAGGCTAAACCCTACTTAAAACTTGTCAAACCTGGGCTAAAAGAAGAGGGATTTTTTGTTTCTTTGACCCTTGAACGGTTTCATAAATCAAGATTCAGTTGATAGTTAAAACAGTGGGATCTAATGGTGGAAAAACTCTTAATCGTCTAACAATAGATCTGACAGTGCAAAGAGGTGTTGAGTGGTAGCTAGGGGAGTTCTTCTCAGAGGGAAACGTCTTACGACATAATTACAATTAAAACTTTAAATTAAATTTCATTTAAAAAAAATTCCAAAATTTATAAAAATTTAAATTTAAATAGGCCAAACTTGAAAACCAAAATGAAATTTAAAATTATATGAAATCTCATGTAATAATAGAGTTTTATATGATTTTTTAAATTATATATATATATATATATATATATATATATATATAGCAGTTGTCTATAACGCGACTTTTTGAAAGCCTTTCCGGCGGGTTTTTCCGGTCGAAATCCGGCAGGAATTTATTGGAATCGCAAGTTTGATAGCTAGTTTCTGCACAATGAAAGCGTCCCAGGGGTTTTCGAGGGTGCTGAATCCAAATATGCAGTTAAAAAACCATTTTAACTGCAACAAATCAAGATTTAACCTCAATTTCTTCCGCCGGATTCCGTCACCAGAATCTCCAAAAAGTCGCATTATAGACAACTCCATATATATATATATATATATATATATATATATATATATATATATATATATATATATATATATATATATATATATATATATATATATATATATATCTATATTTGGATTGGAATAGAAGTTTTAAAATTTTAGTTTAATTATAAATTATTATCAAATGAATGGCATGGATTTAATCTTCAAGGAATATATATGGAATATTTTAGTAATAGTTAGGGATGCAAAATTGAGATTTATCTCAAATCTTGATCTTGGTAGTTATGTTCTTTTTTCTTTTCAATTTAATTAAATAAAATGACATGTCTACATGTATCATATTCAATTTTCATTTAGGCATGTGCTTCGACCTGACATATTTAATGAAATAATGAATTTTTAGATGCTTATTATTAGTCCCAAACTCCCATGGGGCTCGACCTTTACCTTCATCACCTTATGAGAGGCAAGTTTGGGTTTTTTTCCTTTGGCTTCTTGAATATGGTCCTGATGTTTTGTTCGTTAACCTCTAATTTTGGCATGATCAATCTTTATGTCGATGAGGTTGACTTGGGTTTATGTCTTTGCCTTCTTTAATGTGATGTGATGCTTCATGTTTTTGTTTGTGCACACATCCATCCTAATAAATCACACACCAATTTCTTTGGTCACTAGACGAAAAGTCAAGTATATTTATTGGCGGGTTTATCGTTGTCCCATCCACTTGCAGTGTTCGTACTTGAAATGAAATTTTATTAAATGATTAATGTCAAATAAACCACAAGTACTATAACTGAATCAATATATTTTTTTTGTAATCATGGAAGAACCTTTTTCATTTATTTTCATAAAAAAGGAAGGTAACATTCATATTTTGATAGTTAGGTGGCCTCAACCTGCCTAATGGAAAACCATATCTGTTGGCTACCTAACCACATTATAAGCCATCCAAAAACAAAATAGTTTGATATTTTCTAGTGAAGCTATATATGTCTGAGAATCATTAATTCTCCTACAATATAGATACCTAAAATATAATATGAAAGTTTGTAAAGCATTCATCTATGCAAAGAAAAAATTAAATTTCAAACTATGTAAAAAATGCTACTAATCATACGAAGAATCCACAGGTGATGGGTCTTTCGCACTCAAACCAGGTAATTTCATTTGAGGAAGACATGGAATATGTTTCTCTATGCAACTGAGGCAGACATTTTGTTCATGAATATGGAATTGTGTAAGCTGAAATTATTTATGAATTTATCGGATTCCAGGATTAGTCTTGGAGGGAACAATTGAGGGAGTCATCAAAGCTCTTGCCATGATATTCTTCATCAACTAGTAAAGATAGACAGTTTGTTTATATTGAGAGGACCGACCTCTGGAGTGTCCAAGATCCGACACTAGGTATCACCATTCCTCCATATCCACATCTGCACCAGCTGCCTATTGGTTTAATTCTACTTCCTATCCTGAGATTAACTGATGAATATGAGGCTACATGTCGGTCTGGAATGGCTGGGTAGATTCTTGAATGAGGCTCGAAGTGGATTTGCGGCCCCTACCATGAACTGGACGAGGTTGGGGTTGGTTGCTTCCCCGTCATTGTCTTGGATTTCTATTATGCCCACGACCTCATTAGTCGAGGTTCCTCTGCTAGAGGAGGGGTGCACCATGTTTCACTTCAACCAAATACCAAAATGATATGAAACCCTGAAATAGAGAGCCAAGACCTCGAGCTTGAGGTGATTGACAAGCTTAAGGTCCTGATATACACACTGAAAATTTAGACCTATAAGTATACCACAACAGAAATACATATAACAGTGAACAGTAAGGCCATAAACCAAACATTTTTCCATGGATATGAGATGGGTTTGCCAAGAGAGGCCAAACACATCAACCCAGGGCTCCCTGAGCCATCTTAAGACAAAACACATAATCGATTCGGGCATATCCTTACGTAGGAGACCCCTTCTCTTAAATGCCAATAGGTTCATCGAAAAAACAAGATAATAGACACAAACATCCATGCAGGAGATGCATACTAAATTCTAGTGCACAAACCGCAAATACATGCCCATCCAAGAGAGTAAGATTCCATAAAAAACAAACAATTTTACAATATTCAAACAACCCATAAGAAAAAACAACACTTTCCTCCCAAATTTCACGGATGATTTTCCTTCTAACCCCATACATCGGCTCAGAAACACTTCTCTAGTGTAATATCATATGAACTTGAATCACAGAGGAAAGAGTATAAGAGGAGCACATTGAAAGAACATACACGTTGTCACTGACCACAAGGAAGAGGATGAAACTGTCTGGACCAAGGTGGTATACCTCATGTAGCTCCTTCGTGTTTGTCCCCAAGCTCTCTAGAAAACCTGTAACCATTCCAATTACAATGTTGACTAAATGTTTAGAGCTACAATAAAAAACCCCAGCAAGGAGATGTCCCTTCATCCTCTCCTGTCACCATTAAGAACCTACATGTGCAATGCCACCTTGTGTTTGAGAGAAAGTGTGTGAGGACCATAACATGACCGTTCATCGTCCTTTCTTATAGAGGTGATGTCCATGGAAATAGATCCGAGAGATGCCCTACTATCAACTCACACCTCAATTGCTGGTAATTGAATCAATATTTATTTGAGATTTGTTAATATAAATTTCCAATCCTTCTAATTTTAGATTCTTTTGGACGAATGTTTTTTTTTTTAATAGTGTTGTGGCCTTTCGAGCCTAAAAGTATTGGATTAAAATAAGCAAATTTTAGAGAAAAATAAACCAATTGACTTTTCATCCTCCTGGTTATTGTTGAATCAATGCAATGGTTACAAGTAGGTTGGGATTCAATAGGGCGATTTAGGTGAATATTTTATGTTTTCAGAACATATATGTTTTGTTTTGTTTTTTTTACCTCAAGCACAGGGAAGCACAACACAATTGTGAGTCAAAGTGAAATCCAAGTATTGAGTACTCAACACTTTGAGGATTTTAACACACACTGAACCCATCACCATAAAAAAACCCTCATCAAGATTTTCCTTCCCATATTGATTCCTATTCATGTTTACTAACCATTCAATTTATATGAATATGTTAGTTATAATTTTCTTATATTTTTACTAATTCATTTAGCATAAATTAACATATTTCAAAAACGTTAATATTTTTTTCCCGTAAGAAAAAAGTCGTAATTTTATTCATATTGATAAAATTACATTTTGTAGATGCCATAGGCATATGCAGATGGCTGTCCCTGTAATGTCAGGAAGCTAACAGAGAAATAACACAAAATAGCAAATGGTTGTTCCTGTAATGACAGGAAGCAACAAAAAATAGAATAACAGAAAAAAAGAGTTCCAGCAAGCCCAAACTTTCCTTCCTTTCTTCTTCTCCACCCGCCGCCATCCTCCAGAGTCAGGTGTGGGTGTAATATTAGCTAGCTGGTTTTCCATTGTGATCAATTGAAGTTCTTTGTCAGATTCCGAGCCTTCTGAGCCATGGGTTCGTTTGATGCCACTTACTTCCATTTGTAACTCTTGATGCAGATCTGGAGTGTGCGGCCCCAAATGAGTCGCTGGGGAATTAACTTCCTGAGATTGTTTCTGTCTCATTTGGAGGTCTGGTTCTGTCTGGTTCTCTGTATGTTCCACATTGATGTCTTCTTCTTCCACTGGGTCGGTGTGCTGCCAGCCTTTGGGCTTTTTTTGTTGTTTCTTGGTTCTCCTAAGGTCCTTTCGAGCAAATGGGCAGTCATATTGAAGGTGCCCTGTTTGCATGCAACTTCTGCACCGAAACGTTGTGTTCTCATAGTCAAGCTGCTGTATCCATTGGGTATTATTGAAGTTCAGTGTGATGTGGTCAGGTAGTCCCTGACTCAAGTCCACTTCTACACATATTCTGGCAAATGTAAATATTCCCCTGATAGCTCTGTCTTCATCCATTTTTAGGAATTTCCCAAGGGAATTCCCAATGGTCATTAATACTTTGTTATTCCAAAAATGTAGTGGGAGCCCATGTAGCCTTACCCAAACAGGCATTGTTGAGACTATCATTGTATTGGCGTCGAAATCAGAAAACCAGGGGGTGGTAAAGAGGCCAGCACTGCCCCAAAACCAAGGCCCCTGATTGATAATGCTGTCTCTGTCTTGTTCTGTGTTAAATCTAACTATGAAAAACCCTTTGGGGCATAGGTAAATTTCACAGTTAGATGTCCATGTTGAAAAGATCCATTGGTGCAGGGCATCTGATTTTGGCCAGAAACCGTTAAATCTACAAATAACTGCATTCTTAGATAAATCGGTGTGTAAACTAGTTACCTCTGGCATAGATATTTGTAGAGATGGTGATTCTAACTTTTGTTCAACAATGTAGGGTCCTAGTAACTCTGTTGGCAAATCTGCTTTATTTTTCATTTTTTCCTTCCCTTTTACTGCATCCCGAAAGGAATCTGTATTTTTAGAGCTGGTTCCAGTGCTTCCTCCACGCAGTCGGAGAGTTAGGATAATGGTTGAATCTTTGGCTATGCCATAGTGCTGGAGGGTTTTGTTGTCCTGCATACTGTACCCTGAGTAGATGAGATTTTGAAAGCGTGCAGGGGTTCCAAGGCGATCCTGGATTTCCTTTTTTAACGCATGGATGCTCATTGCCTTACTGAGCCGCATGCAAAAGTGTTTGCCCTCAATCACTTTGATAAAAATCTGAATCAGATCTGCTTTCGTGTTGGGTAGATTGGTCTTGTGGAGCCCTCGCTGTACCAGATCATCGTCCATACGAAGTGGATCGATCTTGTTGAACCCTTTCTTTGTTGGATCTGGCCGTTTGGGAGGTGATAGTGCATCATTCTGTTCAGCCTTTATTTGTATGGCCATTCCCGACCTATACATACCTCCCTTATATTTAATCGTAACTGAATCAGAGTGGGATTGCAGATCTGGTGGGTAACAGGCTGTATTATCCACGCCATGTCCAAAATTTAAGGGTTCTGACAGCACGCTATGAGATAAACCCTAAGTCTGCGTTCGTGACCTGTATGAAGGCCGACCTGCCACAAGGGACCAATTGGCCACGAGAGTTTTGTTATTTGGCCCTCCGTAATGCCAAATCCTGCTCCGTGTATTCGATTTTCGCATCCCTCTATCCGCTTTCCTGAGGGGGCTATCTGCTAGCACACCTCCATCCTTTTCCTGCAGCGTGGCGGCGGCGTTTAGGCATCCGGAAACCCTAGCCATCTCTCTGATCACTTCTCCTCCTCTTGAGATATCTTAATGTCCAAAAACGTTAATATTATTATTACTTATTTTCACTTTCATTATCGTTATCACCATCACTTATATATATATATATATATATATATATATATATATATATATATATATATATATATATATATATATATATATATATATATATATATATATATATATATATATATCGATATATATATATATATATATTACATGCGTTATTATATTTACTTTCTTTTTTCCAAATAAAAAAACAGTAATTTTATTCAAAGAAAAAATTACATATTGCAGATGCCTGGGGCATTACAGATACATTAGTCGAAAGGCCTACCAGAAAAACACCTCATGGCAAAACAAAAAAACTGAGAATCCAACAAAAAATCTAGCAACACATTAAACAAAACCTATGCATAAACCGCCCAGATAACCTTGAAAACCCCAAAGACACTGCAACAGAAACAAAACAGCTACAAGATCAACCACAAATGAAGAGAAAATGGGCAAGAAGCCAAGGCCAAAGTAGTGGGGGAGCCACTTCGACCCCACCCTCTCAACTCTCATCTCCACGACAAAGATGACAGGGGATCCATGCCAAAAATGACCTCACAACACCCATCAATAGCCAACGATGGAGACCCTCAGATTAGGGGAATTTTTAGGTCTAAAACGGGCCTCCTAAGAAAAATATACAACTAAAATAAACTTTATAAGAACCAATAGGATTCAAGATGATGATGTCAACCATGGGGGATGATTCACCATTTTTGGAGTAAAAATATAAAAAGATTAAAAAATAATAAAATAATAAAACAAATTTTAAACTCGTATTTTCAACTTATCTCCATAATGTTTTACTCAAATTTCGAGCGGGAGTACTCATTGGATGAAAAATTTAATACCTTATCCAAGGAGTACCCATGTTGCATACTTTTGATGGACCCTGCTACACGAAAAATGATAAATACATGAAAAAACGTGATTGTGTTTTTCATGTATTTCTCATTTTTCGTGTAGTAGGGTCCATCGAAAGTATGCAACATAGGTACTCCTTGGATGAGGAATAAAAAATTTCATCCAATGAGTGTTGTCGCTCGAAATTTGAGTTAGTTTTTTCTTTTTTCCCTCTAAAATTTGATGATGTAATCTAATCTTATTTTATTATTTCCTCTATTATTTACTAATTTCCTTAGGACGCCCATTTTAGACCCAAAAAAAAACTAGGTTGCAAGGCGTAGAAGCATACCCACAATGACTAACATGGAAAAAAATGGTTTTAGAGAAGGGCCTCGAGCCCAAAAAAGATTTGATGACAACTTTAGGGTAACTCGGTGAAAACCCCAAGAAGTGCATCGCACATGCCACTTGCAAAGCTCGAAGAAATTGGTAGCAGTAACCCAAAGAAAAAAATGTAGCAACGCCAAAATCACAAGCGAGTGCCAAAGCAACCACAAGGCAACAAACAACCAACCAAAGCGACGAGGAAAACAATGATGTGTAGTGTTAGCCTCCTATTCCAATAGGTGTCATTTTTCATGATTGACAGTGGAAGTGCCAAAAATGTTCATCTTTTTCATGCTGCAAAAGTTCCATTTTTGAAGAATTTCTCAGTTAAGGGAAGGCCAAACAGCTTAATCTTGGCTTCCCTAGGTTTAAATTGCTTGTTTTAGAGATAGAGAATAAAAATCTGTCCAAACTGTTTAATCTTGGCAGATTATTAGATAGGTAGAGAAGCAAGGGTGCTCAACTGTTTAATCTGAGCCCCTGGTAGATATAAGGGTAGATTTAGATAGGAGGATAGCTAAAAGAAAAGAAGAAAAGCTGGGTTTGCTAGTCCAAGTGCACCCATCCAAAAAGAAGAAAAAATGTTAGGTAAGTAGGTAGGGTAGGCAGTTTTGAGGTTGCAGAATCAAGAATTGTGATCCATTTCAAGTTTTCAAGTGTTAAATCTATTCAGATCACAAGTATAAAGCAATTTTCCCATAGAGCAGCTCAAGCGAGGCATGACTAACTCCCCCTTCTTCCTTTTCCCCAAAATCATTCACTAATTTCCCCTAAAAGATGTTAAGATCTGCTTGATATCTTTCAAAATCATCATATTCCGTAAACATTTGCCTAAGTAAAGATCTGCTTTACTTAAGGATGCTTATATTTCTTCTAAAGTCCTATTTCCCCTTTATAGCCTAAGATTTCTACCCTTAGCGCTTTCTGATCAAAATTCACATTAACTTCTAACTCTATTATATAAATCCCTTCTTATTTCCCCTTCCCCTATTAAAAATAGGTTAAATATCCCCCTTATATACATATCCCCTCCCTCTGGTTGAAATATAACCATAAATATGCCTTGGGAATTACTAAGTTTATTTGAAACTTAGTAAGAACCCTCATTTTGCCTCTTTAACCATCTCCCTATGCATTCGGACCCCTTTCGATTCTTTAAAAACCCCTTTTAATGCATTAACAACCCTCCTCCGATTAATTTCCCCCCTCCAACACGATATCTCTGTCAGAGGTAGCAGCAGTGTTGGCCCCATATATATATGCCCCCATTCCTCTTGCTCCGATGCGATATCGCTATCGCATCCGAAGCGATATCACTATTGGGAGCCTTCCTACCTCATATTTCCATATATCCCGCATATCTCTGCTTTTATCGTTTATCGCCTTTTATCGTTAAACTTAATTTTTTTCATAAAAACATAAGTTTAACGTTAAGCCCTGCTTTACCGCAATATTTCCCCTCTATCGCTATATCGCATCGCAAGCAGATATGTATATAAAGCCCCACCCCCATGTCCCCGCCGATAGCGAAATGCCGATTTAATCGCAACCGCCCATTCTGGCCCTCAGATCAATGGTCCTCATTAGGTCGCGGCCCCATATATAGCTCCGACTACCCGGAGCTGAAATGTTATAGAGTGGAGCTTAATGGGTGTCGGGTACGCAAGGGATTGGCACTGTGCACTCCATATCTGGAGCCGAAATACTATAAAGAATAGTTTTGAAGGAGATATCGGGTCCGCAGACCCATTTCATTATAAACCGCCGATAAGGGACTGCCGATGGGCCGGACCCTAAATCATAAGAAAGAAAGCCTATAGTGCGTCGGGTCCGCGGGGTCATCGCATTTTGGAGGCATTGTGGTTTGGAGATCTGCCGATCGCCAGTCGCCGATTGCACGCCAACCGTTGGATATGCCTTCGCGCGATCCAATGGCCCAGATTAATTCTCCACTACAGTGATCGCTCCCGCCTGTTTTTTCATTGAAATTCCTTTGTAAAGTGGTTTTTTACTTTATAAAGGAAAAAAGGCATTTCTTCATGGTTTTGTTCGGTGCCCATGCGCGCTCCATTTTCAAAGGGAAATATGGCCATTCCTCGGCCATTTTTTATCGCTTCAGCCCAGATTTGCTCCGGACAACGAGCATGGCCTCAGCACAGTCTTCAGTATGCAATCCTCCTTTATGTTGCAGTATTTCTTCAGTTTTGACAATATTTTGATCGGCCAAGCGCCGAAACAGTTCTAAAGGCCACGGAAAGCACAACAGCAGTCAAATCTCGCCATAAAGTGGCAGGCAAGGGCGATTTGACAGTTAAAGAGTATCAGTGGAGAGAAAAGGCCCCGATTCAGTATTAAAGTGTATCAGAGTAGCGACAAAGAGTATCAGATTAAAGAATATCAGAACTCTTTCTATATGCTCTGTGCTCAATTTCTGTGGTTTTATATGTTTTCCTCTGAATTAGTGATGAATATGCATACTTAATTGATCATGTTTAAGCTATTTCTCTCATTTCTGAATGCTGTCTAGGAATCCTTCATTGCTCCTATTTAGCCTTCATCCACTTTCCCTCTTTGGTTGGATGAGAGATCCTTAATTGCCTCTCATCCCCTAACCTCCATTTCATCTTAATTCCAACATTTAACATTGTGCCATGTGTAGCTATCCTGCTATGTATTCCCCTCTTCTGCCAAAGAAAACGCACCCTTCAGTTCACATTCATTGACTCCATGCCCAATGGTCTGAACTTCTTACACTTTGCATGCCAACTCTATCTGAAAACATCAACCAATCCACCAAACATAAAATAAACTCACGCACTCATATCTAGCCTAAAATCACCACTAAACAAAGCTAAATCATAAAGAGAGAGCCCTCTCTGACTGCAGGTAGGCTAGGACCTACAGTCCAAGGATTGGTTTGTGGTTACCTCGGCCGTATTCCCTTAGGAGTCAAAGGGAACAGCCTGAGTGATAACATGTAGGTGAGACGGCTCCAACCGAAAGACGATGTGAAGGCGAGGCCAACAACAACGAACCAACAACCCAACCCGCAAATAGCCAATCCCACACAGAGAGGATCGACAACAAAACTAGCAGAAAAGCCTCGACACCTTAGATAGATGGATAAGAGCCAACAAATACATGAACCAGAGAGACGATGACTAGAACCCTAATTGTTCCTCCCACTCCCTCCTATTATATTTACTTTCTTTTATATATATATATTTATTTATTTGCCTCTAACTTTTATCTTCAATTTCTTCAATTTTATTTTCACATTTATTTTATTATCTATTTTCAATTTCATTATCACTTTTACATCACATTCATTAACTTTACCTTCCAATTTATGATCTCATCTTCAATTTCATTTCATAACAGAGTTCAATATGTTCACATTTAACTTTCACATTCTTATCCCTACATTCACCTTTACACAAAATTAACTTCACCTTCACCTTCACCTTCACCTTCACCTTCACCTTCACCTTCACCTTCACCTTCAGTCGATTATGGAGTGGGGTCACCAACATGTAGTCATTTCCATATGTTGAAAAACCACAATATATATTTTGCATTTAGTCTGTATAAGGTTAATTGTAACCCCTCTTTTGTAATTGGTGCTTTACTTCCAAAATTGTAACCCCTCTTTTGTAATTGGTACTTTATTTCCAAATTCCACATTAGGTTAGGTCGATTTTATAAAATGAATAGAAGATGTAATGAAAATAAATATGAAGTGTTTGAGGGTAGGTTGAAAGATGAAATGAATATAAGATGCATTGAAAATATATATGAAACGTTTTGAAAATGAGTGTTGGTTTAATGAATGTGTTCTTTGTGAAATTCTATTTGTTCTTTTCTGTGATTAGCTCAGGAGATGGACAGTGGGTTACTCGAGGATGTTCTACATTTGTCATTTTCTATGATTAGCTCAGGGGATGGACAATAGGTTACTCTAGGATTTGGTTAGCTGACAAGACGGAACAATGGGTTACTTAAAGATATTGTGTTTCACTATGTATTGTTATGATTTGTTAAATATAGTAGGTTATTTTTCATGTGCTTAGCGATGGAGGTTAATATTTTAAAAGTTTTAAATGTTTTCTTTTACGATTTTTTAAATATATTTAATTTTAAAAGTTTTAAGTGGATTTAAAATTTTTATTTTTATTTTTAAGTAAAAAGTTAAATTAAATTGGGGTTGGTATTTAGTTTTATATATATGAAATTAAGGTGAAATAATATAAAAAATATATGATTCTATTATATATAGTTTTAATGATGATTCCAAGTTTTCCTGTGAATATTCTTTATGCTAAAATTGACTTTTGGTTTTAGAAGAAGAATTAAATTTATTTCTAATTAGCTAAGAGTTCATCTTACTTATATGTAAGGAAATAGGTTAATGGTCCAAAATTTAGAGGCATCTGGTAGGAGCGAAAGCATACCCCCTTACAGACCACTAGTGGGTTATTTTAGGTGGCATGGTTTTCCTTGAATAAGAGTGATAAGTCAACCAAAATTCACAAGTAGACTATGATAGGTTTTTCCACCTTCATATAAATGGACTTAATTCATGACCTCTCTAACCATTGTGACTTTGACATGACAAGTCAAACAACTTGAACTAACCCTTCAAAGAGGAAAATTATATATATATATATATATATATATATATGGGGGAAAGCATGTCATAATCAACATGAAGCAAAAAATAGATAATTGTCTCAAAATTTCCTTTACCTTTAAGTGTATGCTTACCTCCAAAACCCTTGTTTTTTCCTACAAAACATTTCAACACATTTGCACAAAAAAACAACATTTTTTTTAAACAAATTTATAAGTTGAAGGTTAGATGTTAATTAGTCTACTTAGAAAATGCAAGTTTTATTTGTGTTTTTTATTTTTCAAGATATGGAAAGCACAAGACAAAGAGCATATATAGAGGAAAACACTTTCTGCTATGCTTCTTACTTATTGAAATCATCCAAGGTGTACAACAAAGAGCATGTAGACTAAAATGGGAGAACACCTACAAAATATAGAAAAATCAAACTAAAATATTAAAATAGCTATAAGATCACCCTAGTGCTATGTATTATTTAACTATGTTCAAAGATGCATTGGCTTTTTGGTCATGGGTAGAGGATTTCAATGGTCAAATGAGTGTTTTTGGTCCTCTTTCTTCTAGGGTGGAAAGGGGATTTTTATGTTGATATATTTTTGGTGATTGGAATGAAGGGAGGATGAAAGAAAAATATGAGGGGAAAGACCCACCCCATTGGGGGGTCCTCTAGCTCTAGACATGTCATGCAGACATAAAAATAAGTAGTAGAATATCATGCTAACTTTGAAAAATGTTGTGTAGGGCTTACTAAAAGAGAGACGGAAGAAATTGAGCCTGCAGTGAAAATAAAAAGACTGGAGATGAGTGATGTTAATATTCTACGGGAAGTTAAAGAATAATCAAAGGATCCTTTCCACTCTTTCACACAAGATGTCAAACATTTCAAGTTGGTGGAGACTTATTGGCTAGTGAAGGCTATGATTACTCATGCCTCAGAGCTAGGAAGGAAACAACAACAAGATATCAAGAAACTAATTAGTGTTTTCGAGGGAAACTTTGAAGCCTTCTATAAAATAGTCTTTAGGTCAACATATTAGTGAAGTAGGTACATGAGCCAGATGGCACAAGTAAGGTGAGGATTCCCCCCATGAATTTGGTGGTACACAACCTAATACTCGATCTCAATAAGGACTCTTAGCCATATAACTAGGCCTAGGATACTTTGGACTCTCACATTGTGATCCTAGAAATGGAAGTGGAGGAAATTCCACATCGCTTATTATTTGATTTATTTTCCTTGTTTTAATTTACTATTAATTATGTCTAATTATCCTAGGATAGCCATAGTAATCATTTTTGTTTATTCATATTCAAATAACATAACAACAACATTTGATAATCAAATTGATATTATGTTGGTGTCTAGGCATTGGTTTCATTGGTTGTAGGCCTCCACTAGTAACAAATTTAATCTATTTTTGTAAAGATATAATTTAGCAAAGTCTTTTATAGCTAAAAAAAGAGGAAGGAAGTCTTTTGATGCATGCAAGAATAAAGGTTTAATATCTCAATCAACAATAGGTTCGGGTCATGATAGGGGCTTTGATACCATATTTTATAAATAGGGTCTATCCACATAGGTTGAACCCCTTAATCCAACCTCTCACACAAAAAAATCAAATATCAACACAAAAGTGCACTATGTGATTAAAACCCTTAGAAAAGGAAATCATCCATGACCACAACTAATGCAATCATTGGATGCAACATATTAATGGAAAAGGAAAATACTTTAAATGAAAATTTCTCACAATTTATCATCAAAAAATGACCCTCAATTCTCTTTAAATAGATATTATAGAATGATCATGTGTTAAAATACAAATCATTATAGCCATTAGTATCAAGTAGAATATCTTGATTTCTTATATAGCATTGGGAGGTATTCCTGCATGCCTAAGTCATCCTAGAAGAATTATGAATAATTAAATTAAAATTTTGATTTTTGAATGACAAGTCAGCCCAAAAAACTCAAGTTGGTCCAGGAGGGTGAAGGGACATTTCCCTCAAGTTATTTCACTCTATTTGATTGGAAGTGTGATTTTTTCTATCTCTCCATCATATTCCAATCTGTCTTGGACAACTGCACATATAGAGAAAGGAGGACAAGTTCGATTAATTTGATCGAGTTAAGTTTACCTTCTGTTTGACCAAGTTTGACCTGATGTTAATGAAGCCATTCGACCAAGTTTTGATCGCATGTGTAAAGGGTTGACCACAAGAGTTGACTACAAGTTGCAGGTTGACCAATGTTGATTTTGACTATTTTGACTAGGTTTGATCAGTGATGACTTGTTGAAGGTTGACCAGTTTTGAATGATATTTTGACTTAGATATTGGCACAAATTTCTAGATAAATTGGATTTGTAAACCTTGCTAAAGAATATTTTCTCCTAAGAAAATTTATTGGGTTTTATCCAAAGGTTGAGTTTCCTAGGGTACAATATGTTGTCTCTGTTGTGCATGGTTTTCTTTCTATGATCTTTACTATTTTTGCTACATTTATTTTTGATATTTTTTGAAGTGTAATTATTCAATGATAATAGTGGAATAAATAATGGGCATAAATCATTAGGAAGTAATTATCAGATCAAAAAATTGTATTATACTGTTAATCTTGTAGAAAATTTCAACATGGAATGAGAGCTCTATTTAAAGAACAACCACTATAGTTAGCCTAAGGTGTTCAACAAGTTGACTAGATTTTAGATCTCTTGCCAATGGTGCCAAGTCTCAACATGGAAGACAAGTTGAATAGTATTACCAATCTTTATAAGGAAGCTATTCCAAAGCTAGAGGGTGCTGAGGAGAATTTCCTTGTTTATGCTATTTAAAATTCCATTACATATAATGATATTTGGTTGGTGGAAATTAGTGCACAAGGGGAAGAAGAATAAGGATATGTCAAAGGTCAAGTGCTTCATTTTTCATGATTTTGGAAATTATGCCTCACAGTGTCCTAAGAAGAAAAGGAAGACAAAACAACATGTACCAACAGTCAATGTTGATGATGATGATGATGAGAATATACCTCAGATTAAGTCACATATTTGTCAGAGAGGGAGTTGACAATCCTTAATAGTTTCTTCCTTAACCAAGAGATAATTACTTCCTATCAAATTTTTTTCCCTTGATTATTATTATTACTTTTATTATTTAGTTAGTCTCTTTTCGTTGTATTTTGCTTGGTTATGATTTTTTCCTTTCTTTTCCATGGCCTTCTAAATGGGGAAAGGAAGAACAAATTCATTGTTGAGGATGCCAAGGCGATGATTTACACATCAGATGGTATCATACAAGTGAGTAATTTTGTGTTAAGAGGGTTCTCCCAGAAATAGGGAGTGATTATGAAAATATTTTTTCTCCAATCACCAAATCATCAAGTTCTTAGATGGAATAAGGGATTGAGCATAGACTCAACAAGAAGTGATTGATGTTCGAGAGGGAGGATTATATATATTATTAGGACATCTAAGACCATGCCAAATGACCAGAATAATTTCCAATTTCGAAGAAGAAGACAATTAATAAAAACGGAAGGAGTATCCTTCTAATAGGTTGTCATGGATTAAGATTTTTAGACAAGATTCTTAGAGACAAGAGGTCTCTAGGAGTTTTATGTCTTCTATGAAGGGACCATGTTATATAATAAAGTATGTTTTAGTGAAAGAGGAAGCAATAGTGGTAGAAGGACTTACTTATGCGACAAAGGGAGAAACTTGGATTACCACAAAAGGATATGCTTCATTGTCAGAGGGAGTTGGTCTCAGAAGTCTAAGATGAAGGATCTTGGCTTGATACATTATATCTTGGGATTGGAGGTGTGGTAGAAGCTTGATGAGATATTCCTCAAACAAGGGAAGTACATTGTTCATATTTTGAGGAGATTTGGTATGATGGACTGCAAGTCCATGTCTACACCTATAATGACCAATTTGAAGAAGTTGATTGATTTCGCTTCAGATTCAAATTTGGTGGATCCCATGATGTGCATGTAGTTGATTAGATACTTGATCTACCTAATTAACATAAAGTCAAATATTTTATTTGTAGTGAACACATTGAGCCAGAATATAGTCAAGTTGAGGTAGATACATTAGGCTACAACAAAGCATGTGTTGAGGTACCAGTGTGGTACAGTTGGGTATGTTTGAGATATATCTACGGTGGTGAAATGAGGTCATTAGGATATGCCAATTCAGATTAAGAAGGAAATGCAAAGGACATAAAGAGCAACTTGGGAGTGTTGCTTCATCTTGGGATGATATCCTAGTTTAGCAGGGAGAAAAATTATGTTGCACTTAGTACATCAGAATCAGGGTATATCACAACCATTGTCGCAAGTTAGGATAGAGTGTGGCTTCAGAAGCTATTTGCAAGGATGTTTGATCAATTCAAAACACATTGAGATAAAATATCCCTTCATTTGAGACATGGTGAAGAGAGGAGAAGTGAAACTCCAATACATATCCATAGATGAGCATATTTATGTCATTCTCATCAAGTCTTTGCCTAGAGAAAAATTTGTATACTTCAAATACAAGCTTGGCATGATGCAGAATGTCTCCCTCATTGAGAGGTAGTGTTGATGTATTTGTAGGATTAAGCAGACCATCTCCTTAATCCATGTTGATTTCGATGGGTCATGATGATTTGACCATGTGATATGGATACATGCACTGGAATAACCAAGTTGATTTGACCAAGGGTGAATGGTCCAGGGAAGCTATAAGATTAGACAAATCCTCTTTTGAGAAGCCATGAAAGACTTTGACTGGATCATGCTAATTTTACTAGAGGAGATTGATGTAATTCACTAAGAAGCCATGAAGGACTTTGGTTGGGCCATGTTGATTTTCCCAAGGGTGAATGGTTTAGGGGAAGATCCTCTCCTAAGAAGCCATGAAGGAATTTGGTTGGGTCATGTTGATTTGACCAGAGGAGCTTGGTTCATTTACCTGGGGAGCCATGTTGATTTGGCCATGGGTAAATGGCCCAAGGATACTCACATTACCCACCCTAGGATGGAGTGATCTATAAACGTGCATGTGAGGAGTGACATTGCCTGCTCCAAGATGGAGTGATCTATACGTGCATGTGAAAAGGCACTACATCAATATAAAAATCTCATGAACTTTTCTTGTGGAGGAGAAATTTCAGCTAAGGAGAAATCTGTTGTAGCCAAGGAGAATACCTCCCTTGCTAAGAGGGACTATTGATTTTTTGTGTAACATCAAGAGGTATTCTCGCATGCCTAATTCAACATAGAATAATTATGAAAAAATAAATTAAAACCTTGATCTTTGAATGACAAGCCGACCCAAAAAAGTCAAATCGACCCAAGAGGGTGAAGGGACGTGTCCCTTGGGTTATGACAACTCGTTCGACTAGTATAAATGGATAATGGGACATATCATTTTTTCTATGCCAAGCAAGTGTGAATTTCTTCTCTATTTTCATCATTTTCTAATATCTACTGGATAACTACATGTGTGGAGAAATTAGGACAAGTTTGACTGATTTGACCAAGCTAAGTTTACCTTCTGTTTGATCGATTTTGACCTGTTGTTTGGCCGAGCTATTTGACAAAGTTTTGACCATAGAACAAGTTGAGTTTGACCACACGTGTAAAGGGTTGATCGTATGGATTTGACCACAAGTCTGAGTTAACCACGAGCTATAGGTTGACCATCACTAATTTTGGCTGCTTTTGACTAGTGATGACTTGTTGAAGATTAACCAGGCTAGACTGGAATTTTTGACTTGGATATTGGCATATATTTCTAGACAAATTGAACTTGTTAACCTTGTTAAAGAATAATTTCTCGTAAGAAAAGTTGTTGGGTTTTCTCCCAAGGTTGGGTTTCCCAGGGTAAATTTTTTTGTCTCTATTTTGCATGGTTGTCCTTCTACGATCTATTTTGTTTTAGCTGCATTTATTATTGATATTTTTGACGTGTAATTATTCAATGATAGTAGTGAAATCAATATTAGTTAGAAATCACTCGGAAATAATTATCAGATTTAGAAAATTATATTCTATTATTCATCTTGTAGAAAAAATCAACATAAGATAAACTGTCAGATCACTTTATGCCTTAAACATAACCAAACTTGTAATATTATATAATTAAAATACATAGTAAAAAATCACACTTTAACTAAAAAAACATTAAACCAAATTCATCTTAACTAACTCGAAATAATATAAATTACTTAAAATAAAAACACATTAAATCAAATTAATTTTAAATAACTCTTATATATCTAACTATCCTAACATTTAAGAAACAAAAAAATTCAAAATATCTTTAAAGTAGGTTAGTTTCCATTGATATTTAACTTTAATTTCATTTAATAAAAATTATAAAACTTTATACCATAATTAAATATTTATATATAATGGTAAAATTTACCCAATATTTTATAACATGGTGGTGATAAATAATTTGTCAATTAAATCCAATATGGTCGATTTTTTCTATCCACTTTCACTCTCCTCACATTTTTTTATCACTAATTTTGTTAACTTCACTTTTTCATCTTTTTATTATAGACAAAAAGCAACATGCTCAATGTTGGGTGCTCTCCACACACTTAGAGCATAAAGTATCTTTAAATTCATGGATATGAGCATCCTCACCATCGAGCTTCAATGGAAACTATTATATCTTATTCTTTAACTTGGGCTCTAATTACATGTAATGTAAAGTTGTTGTGTGTAATTTTACAATATAAAATGTTAGAGTGGTTTAAGTAAATTTGACTTAGTCAAGTTACCAATAGTTTTCGAGCTCTAAGTTTATGAAAATCCATGGTATTGATCTATGCTATTTATGTGGATATAACCCATTTAAAGGTGGAAAGACTCTAGGTAAATTTGTCCTCATAGCCATTGAGATCCCAAGCAACAATGTCATTAGGAACCACCACTTTCTCGATTTCATGATCCTAACAAGTAGTATCAAAACCTGGTGAATATTAGAGCTAAAGTTGAGCATGGATGGCTTGATAGAATATGTGTGTAGATCAATCAAAACTGATATATTATTAAAAGGAAAGGTATGTCACTCGATTAGAAGATGCCTTCCCCATAAAGTGGAAAATGAGTGTCATGCACTCACTGGCACAATGGTGCCAGTACAATTAATTGCAACACATTTGGATGCAAGTCTATGAAAGCTCAAGAGTGAAATTTTAGGATGAAAAGAGGTGGCATGAAGGTGGATTTGTTGCTTGATGCAGATCTAGAACCCAAGGTTTATGGAAGGCCACTAAGGACACCACCCATTAATCATGAAAAAACATAAATAGTATATGCACATTGATTCCTAAATTATAGGCAAATGAACTAGGTAATGTAGAACAACTAGGTAAATATTAGTGCAACTAGAGTTGTCGAAGATTGTGAACGGGTGATATGTGTTATGAAACTCTCATTAACAATGGAAAGCGATCATGTTGTTACAAAAAGAACAATGTGATAGAGGTCGTGGTAGGCCATGATGAGTTGTGGGATCTGTTTGACTTCACTATATTATGGCATTCTCAAGAAGTTTATCGGTGAATAGGGTAGCCTCATGAGGCTCGAGCAGGGGATATACAAAAACAAGCCCACATCATCATTTTGTCAGACAATGGACTATACCTGTTGAGAAATTGAAATTGAGGGGCTTGAAAGCAAAACCCTTGACAAAAATAATTTACTGAGGCTATGGTCTATAAAGGATTATATAGAGTTGCAAAGAGAAGATGAATCAAGGAAGAGATGGGGTTCACCATTTAAAAAGAAAAGAAAAGGATGACACATTGTGTCTGCTATGAAGGAGCAATCATGTTCCACCTTATAGTTTCATTTTTAAGAGTTCTTCAGATAATATTTTGTTAATTAGAAGTAGGGTTCAACGTAGAGTAAGAGGAAGAGAAATGACAAGGAGTTTTCCAAGTTTAGCAGGCCTCACAGATCTACGAAGTAGAAACCAAAGTTGGAATGCCAACTAGAGTGAATAGCGTCCACACCACTAGATTGAGGTTTTGGCATTATGTTTCTGGTATGGCTATATGTTACAGATGTTGTACTTGATGGCAACTCCCGTGGCAAGGCTCTCAATAGGTTGAAAATTAAGAAGTACGCAGGAGATCAGTTCAGACAATGCGTACCCGCAGGTACACCGTGGAGGGACCGTGGCCTGATACACAGATAAGCCGTCCAGGAGGTGCGTACCCTAGTGCACACATTTCAAAGCAAAGAAAAGCACACGTGGGGTTTTCTTATGTTTAACTAGCCGACGGTATTTGTGTTTCTATGGTTTTGGCTCGTGGTATTGATCCATGATTTTAGGAGGAACTTGCCTATATAAAGCAAAGGAGATCACTTGGCTAAGCATCTTTTGCAATTGAATATCTTAAGATCTGAAATATATTGGGTTATGGTCTTAAAAGCTTGATCTTTATGAAGTTGAAAGTGAATCTGTGAAGGGTGATCTCTCAAGCGCACGATCAGATCTAGGCATCTGAGCATCAGTGCCACTCTGGTGGACTGCCTATTTGGCCCTAATCAGGAGTACGCAGGTGTTTAACAGGAGAGCGGCGTGGGTACACAGAGCAGAAACAGAAGATCTGCATGGGTACGCAGAGCAGAAACAGAAGATCTGCGTGGGTACGCAGAGCAGAAACAGAAGATCTACGTGGGTACGGAGGGCAGAAACAGGAGACCTGCGTGGGTACGCAGAGCGACGAAGGTTCAGGTGCGTACGCACAGTAACTGTACGCGGCGCGATAGTATCTCTGGGCGCGTACCTGCAGCAATAGTATGCGGTGTAATAGTGTCTCTGGGTGCGTACCTGCAGTAACAGTAAGCAGCGTGGTTGAAGAAACAACGCGTGGACACGCAGTGCGGCAGAAGGGTCTTTGCGGGTATACGCAGGGGAGCAGAAGGTGAAGTGCGTACGCACGCAGACCAGAGAAAGAAGAACTGCGTATATGTCTTAAGACATTTTGTTTGGCTGTATTTCTCTGTTGATAAGGTGTTCTGGGTCTGGTTCTATTATTGTTGATCTGGTTACTACAATTGACTGGGCGTTTTTCTTATACTTGATGATCATTTGATGCTTATGGATCCAGCTTGAAAATTTATGAAAAGTGGTCCTTGTAAGAAAAGAAGTAGGGGGTTGCAGCTCCCTTCCAGGAGAGACTGGAAAACGAGAGAGAGAGTTGTAGCTCTCTGCAGGTTGCAGCCTGCGTACTGGTAAAGGACTGCACCAGTACAAAACCATTGTAAAAGGAGTTTCTAATTTGAAAGAAGATAGAGACATATTGCAGCAGGTGGTTTTCACCCACATTGGGTTTCCACCTTACATCTTGTGTTCTTTGGTGTGACTATCTGTTTTCTTTGTTCATGCTCATTATTTTATGGTACTGACATGCAAAAATAATTCAAAGAACAAATAAGGAAGATTTATTAAAAGAATTAGATAATACTGATTCACCCCCCCTCTCAGTATTATTTCCAACAATTGGTATCAGAGCAGGTCCTTCAGAGAAGCTTGATCGCTTGAAGGTAGATCGTTCATCATGAGCAACTACGAGAGAGAAGCATCAATCAGGCCACCGGTTTTTGATGGGACAAACTTCAATTATTGGAAGGTAAGAGTTACTGCCTATCTTCAATCTCTTGGTACAGAAGTTTGGGACATCGTAGAGATAGGCTACGCCTTTCCTTCAGCCACTCCTACAGATGCAGCCGAGAAAAAGAAGTATGAAACAAATGCGAAAGCAGTCAGTACTCTATTAGGATGTATATCCCAATCGGAATTCATGAAGGTAATGCACTATAAATCCGCAAAAGAGATATGGGACAAAATTGTCACGAGCTATGAAGGAGATGAACAGGTAAAGTGTGCTAAACTTCAAACTCTCAGAATTCAGTATGAGACTCTCAAGATGTATAATGATGAAAGTGTGGCTAACTATTTTCTTCGGGTAGATGAGGTTGTTAATTGTATGAAAAATTTGGGTGAAGAAATAAAAGAGGCTATTGTGGTTGAAAAGGTTCTAAGATCATTGTCCCCCAAGTTTGAATCTAAAGTATCTGCAATAGAAGAAAAGGAAAATCTACGAATTCTTACTATGTCTCAGCTACATGGAATTCTAACTGCTTATGAAATGAGAAAGGGAGGTCCATCAGACAGAAGAGAAGCTGCTTTCAAGGCATCAGGCAAAGGGGATTATTATGAAGCAAGCCACGTCCCAGAAGAAGAGGAAGAAGAATCAAATTTTGTCAGAAATCTTCAAAGGGGTTCTGGAAGGTTCAGAGGTAAGTTACCTTTTAAATGCTTTGCTTGTGGAAGAGTAGGTCATTATGCTGCAAAATGTCCTTATAAGGATAAAGGAAAGGAACCTGCTAGATGGAACAAGAAACAGAATGCAAATAAGAAAAGCTACTACACTCATGAAGATAGTGATGGTCTATCAAACAGTGATGAAGATGAACGAGGTAATGAATATAAGTTGTTAATGGCATTTGAAGATGATGATTATATGGATGCTATAGATGTGGATAACCTTTATGATGAAATTACTAGACTCAAAAGATGTATAGAAGAAAAGAATATGATCATTGATACTCTACAATTTCAAATTGATGAAAAGGAAAAACATCTTGAAAAATTAGAAGGTGAAATTGTTGGTCTTAGAAAAGAGATTGAGAAAACAAAAGCTATTAATCTTAAGTTTGTCAAAGGATCTGAAACTTTGGATGAGATTATCAATGTGCAGCGGTCTCCTCTAAACAAGACAGGTCTGGGCTATAATGGAGAAACTTCTCAAGCATCCACCTCAAAAAGTTATCTTGATGCAGCAAGAAGAAATGAGCAAAAGCACAATGAAGATCATCAGGTAAAGCAGGGACGAATTACAAACTATCAGGGGCAATCCATCTTAAGGGTGAACAAAAGCTACAACCAGCCACAGGTAAAATCTTCTCAATTTGGTTCAAGAATAGATGACAATAGAAATTACAATCAATTGGCTGGTAGATTCGATAACCGCAGAGGTTTCTTCAATGGACAATGCTTTTCTTGCCATAACTTTGGTCACAAAGCAGCTCAATGTGTTGCATATAAAACGATCATGACTAGGGAAGCTCAAAAACAAAGAAGTATGACCGGGATTACAAAAAGGACCTATAACAACTTTTCGGTTCTTGAAAATGAAGTTGAATGTTCTATTTGCAATAACTTTGGTCATGAAGACTCTGAATGCAGGAGCAGGTTTCAGCAGAAAAAGGAACAAGCCTCAAGCACCAAAACATGGAGAATAAAGGAACCTCAAACAGAAAGATGTGGGATAGAATTTTATGCAGAGGGACAAGAAAATCTATGGTACATTGACAGTGGATGTTCGAAGCATATGACAGGTGATAAAGAAAAACTTGAGTCTTATTCTGCTCTAGAAAAGGGAAAGAAAGTCTCTTTTGGAAATGATACTCCTGCAACTATAAAAGGAAAAGGCATTGCTCAGTTAAAAGAAAAGGTCAAGGCTGGAAATGTTTTGTATGTTGATGGATTGAAGCATAATCTTCTAAGTGTCAGCCAGATGTGTGATCAAAGAACCGAGGTTATATTCAGATCAAATGGATGTCTTGTTCGTGATCTTGATACAGGTAAAACAGTGATCAAAGGCAAAAGAACTCCAAATAATCTGTACATATTTGAAGAAGGACAACAACAATGCTATTTGAGCAAGGATGATGAGCACTGGTTATGGCATCGGAGGTTGGGACATCTAAGCTTTTCACAAATAAGGAAAGCATGCAAATATCAGGCAGTTCGCGATCTTCCAGATATCAAAATTCCTGACAACACCATATGCAAATCATGTCAGTTTGGAAAACAAACCAGAACTAACTTTCCAGAGAAAGAAGGATCAGCTAGCATGCCTCTTGAGCTAGTACATACAGATACATGCGGTCCTTTCAGGAAAAGAACACCTCGAGGAGAAGAATACTTGATATTATTCATTGACGATTTCTCCAGGTTTGTCTGGTTAGGACTTATGAAGCACAAAGATGAAGCATTCGAAAAATTCAAATCCTTCAAAGCCTTGGTTGAAAATGAATCAGGTCACAAAATTAAGTGCCTCAGATCCGACAGAGGTGGGGAATTTACTTCAAATGAATTTTTCGATTTCTGTGAAGAACATGGGATAAGAAGAGAATTCTCTACAGCAAGAACTCCTCAGCAAAATGGAGTTGTGGAAAGAATAAACAGAACAGTCCAACAAATGGCTCGTGCTATGCTTGATGAGTCAGGAACTCCCGCAACTTTCTGGGGTGAAGCTGCACATGCTGCGGTTGTTATTCTCAACAAAACAAATGTCCGGGTGAACAACACTCAAACTCCTCATGAGCTCTGGAGTGGTAGGACTCCTTCGGTAAAGCACTTCAAAATCTTTGGGAGCAAATGCTATATCAAGAATACTGATGAGCAGCTTGGCAAACTTGAACCTAGAGCAGATGAAGGCATTCTTCTTGGTTACTCTCCACATAGCAAAGCATACAAATGCTACAATAAAAGACTTGGCAGAATTGTTGACAGCATTGATGTAGTGGTTGATGAGAAGGGATACATTCCTAGACAAGTACATCATGAAGACATCGAAGAAGATGAAGGCTACCCCCAACGACAGAATGATGAAGAAGAAGAACCTCAAGAAGAACCAGAGGAGCAAACAAGAATAGAAGAAAAGACTCCATCCAGATATGTTCAGAAGAATCATCCAGAATCTCATATTATGGGGCAGAAAGAAGCAGGTGTACAAACAAGAAGAACAGTCGCAGAAGCTTCAAGCTATTTGGCATTACTCTCCTCTACTGAACCACAAAATGTGAAAGAGGCATGCAAAGATGAATGTTGGGTGAAAGCAATGGATGAAGAACTTGAGCAGATCGAAAAGAACAACACTTGGGAGCTGGTTCCTAGACCAAAGGATAAGAATGTTATCGGAACAAAATGGGTCTTCAAAAATAAATTGAATGAAAATGGAGAAGTAATTAGAAATAAAGCCAGACTTGTTTGTAAAGGGTATGCGCAGCAAGAAGGAATAGACTTTGAAGAAACCTTTGCTCCTGTTGCAAGACTTGAGGCCATCCGAATGTTCCTTGCTCTCTCAAGTTTTCAAAACTTCAAAGTATTTCAAATGGACGTGAAATCAGCCTTTCTGAATGGAGACTTAGAAGAAGAAGTATACGTTGAACAGCCAGATGGGTTCATTCTTGGAAATGATCCAAATCTTGTATGCAGATTGAAAAAGGCTCTCTATGGTCTCAAACAAGCACCAAGGGCTTGGTACTACCATTTGGACAAATATCTTCATCAACAAGGCTTTTCAAAAGGATCAGCAGATAGCAATCTTTATATAAAAGTTGAAAATGACAAATTGCTAATACTTGTTGTGTATGTAGATGACATTATTTTTGGCAGCAATGAAGAAGCTATGAGTCAAAGCTTTGCCTTGGTCATGCAGAAAGAATTTGAAATGTCCTTGCTAGGAGAACTGACATATTTCCTTGGTTTGCAAATCCAACAAAAAGAAGGAGGAATCTTTTTATCTCAAACCAAGTATCTCAAACAGATTTTGAAGAAATATGGTATGGAAGATGCAAAACCAGTATGTACACCCATGGTCACAGGATGTAGCCTCAGTGCAAATGATGAATCTGCAGCAGTACATCAACCAACCTACAGATCTATGATTGGAAGTTTACTTTATTTGACAGGTACCCGACCGGACATCATGCATGCAGTTGGAATAGTTGGAAGATTTCAGGCAAATCCGAAGGAGACTCATCTTCAGGCAGTGAAGAGAATTTTCAAATATCTTCAAGGGACTCAAAATTATGGCTTATGGTATCCTAGAGATACAGATCTTACACTTCATGCTTATACAGATGCAGATTGGGCCGGAAGCGTGGATGACAGGAAAAGCACAAGTGGTGGTGCGTTCTTTATGGGTTCCAGACTGGTATCTTGGTTCAGCAAGAAACAGAGTTCGATTGCCTTGTCTACAGCTGAAGCGGAATATGTTGCTGCTACATCTTGTTGCACCCAACTCCTTTGGATGATGCAGACTTTGCAGGATTTTCAAATCACTTGTACACCACCAATCCCCATCTTATATGATAACACAAGTGCAATCAGCATCTCAAAGAATCCTGTTATGCATTCAAAAACCAAGCACATACCAATCAAGTATCATTTTCTCCGGGAACAAGTGCTTGAATAGAAGGTCAAGTTGGAGTATGTTCCTTCTAAGGAACAAGTTGCTGATATTCTCACCAAACCATTGCCCAGGGACACTTTTGAATACCTCAGGAAAAAGCTGGGGGTTGTTGATGCATCATCTTATTGCTGAACCTCTTCTGATTGATGGTACAGGTTCAGGGGGAGCATATAATGCATTGTTGGCATTATGGAGGATGTGCAGAAGGAGATCTTGGAAGTAGCTGCAATATGTCTCTATCTCTTTCATGGTGGATTATGGTTTTTCGCTGCAGATCTGGTTCATATTCAGGGGGAACATGTTCTTAGGGGGAGCATAACCCTTTGCCCTTGATGTCAAAGGGGGAGAATGAAGCTGAAGTTTGTGAGGTTGCCATCAAGTCCAAAGGGGGAGATTGTTGGCATTATGTTTCTGGTATGGCTATATGTTACAGATGTTGTACTTGATGGCAACTCCCATGGCAAGGCTCTCAATAGGTTGAAAATTAAGAAGTACGCAGGAGATCAGTTCAGACAGTGCGTACCCGCAGGTACACCATGGAGGGACCGCGGCCTGATACGCAGATAAGCCGTCCAGGAGGTGCGTACCCCAGTGCACACATTTCAAGGCAAAGAAAAGCACACGTGGGGTTTTCTTATGTTTAACTAGCCTACGGTATTTGTGTTTCTATGGTTTTGGCTCGTGGTATTGATCCATGATTTTAGGAGGAGCTTGCCTATATAAAGCAAAGGAGATCACTTGGCTAAGCATCTTTTGCAATTGAATATCTTAAGATCTGAAATATATTGGGTTATGGTCTTAAAAGCTTGATCTTTATGAAGTTGAAAGTGAATCTGTGAAGGGTGATCTCTCGAGCGCACGATCAGATCTGGGCATCTGAGCATCAGTGCCACTCTGGTGGATTGCCTATTTGGCCCTAATCAGGAGTACGCAGGTGTTTAACAGGAGAGCAGCGTGGGTACGTAGAGCAGAAACAGAAGATCTGCGTGGGTACGCAGAGCAGAAACAGAAGATCTGCATGGGTACGCAGAGCAGAAACAGAAGATCTGCGTGGGTACGCAGAGCAGAAACAGGAGACCTGCGTGGGTACGCAGAGCGACGAAGGTTCAGGTGCGTACGCACAGTAACTGTACGCGGCGCGATAGTATCTCTGGGCGCGTACCTGCAGCAATAGTACGCGGCGTAATAGTGTCTCTGGGTGCGTACCTGCAGTAACAGTAAGCAGCGCGGTTGAAGAAACAACGCGTGGACACGCAGTGCGGCAGAAGGGTCTCTGCGGGTATACGCAGGGGAGCAGAAGGTGAAGTGCGTACGCACGCAAACCAGAGAAAGAAGAACTACGTATCTGTCTTAAGACATTTTATTTGGCTGTATTTCTCTGTTGATAAGGTGTTCTGGGTCTGGTTCTATTATTGTTGATCTGGTTACTACAGTTGACTGGGCGTTTTTCTTATACTTGATGATCATTTGATGCTTATGGATCCAGCTTGAAAATTTATGAAAAGTGGTCCTTGTAAGAAAAGAAGTAGGGGGTTGCAGCTCCCTTCCAGGAGAGACTGGAAAACGAGAGAGAGAGTTGTAGCTCTCTGCAGGTTGCAGCCTGCGTACTGGTAAAGGACTGCACCAGTACAAAACCATTGTAAAAGGAGTTTCTAATTTGAAAGAAGATAGAGACATATTGCAGCAGGTGGTTTTCACCCACATTGGGTTTCCACCTTACATCTTGTGTTCTTTGGTGTGACTATCTGTTTTCTTTGTTCATGCTCATTATTTTATGGTACTGACATGCAAAAATAATTCAAAGAACAAATAAGGAAGATTTATTAAAAGAATTAGATAATACTGATTCACCCCCCCTCTCAGTATTATTTCCAACATGAGGCATGTGATTTGTAGAGGTAAGAAAATGACATGGTTGTATATGTGTGGCCGACAATGAGGGAAGTAAATGTGCAATAATTTCAAGAGTAGCAAGAAAAGCCAGGAAGAGGATGCACAATGATAACGTGGATGCAAATGAATAACATTGGTTGGAGATATAAAGAGAGAGAGTCAAGTAGCGATAAAATATAGGTCAAGATATAGATCAACAAAGCTAAAGAAGTAGCGAGAGAGTGATCGTATGGATGAGATAATGAAGATGGAGTCAATGGTCTAAAGTTTGGTGAAGGAGCCAACTTGTGATGAGAGTCACAATGGTGTGTGAACACCTTTTAGGTTTTAGGTCCAAGTTATGAAATCCCGCCATAAGCAGGTGTATTCCCCAAGGGAGTTGTAAGACTTTTTGTTTAGGTATACAAGTTGCATAGGAGCACATGATGACTCAAGTTGTGGAATGAACCACTTGGATAGGTATGAGGGTGGTAGGTGTACTCATACACTAGCTTAAGGTCAATTGTTGTAATACCTTAAGACTTTGATCATGCATACATGTAATGCAGTGGTGCATGGAGTTATCAAGTTGTGGAATAGACCACTTGGATAGGTACTAGGGTGGTAGGTTTACTAGTATCCTAGCTTGAGGGGGGACTGTAAGATCTCATATGAGATGGTTGATGAACCATGTATGAGAAAAAGTATCCTAGATGATTGGGGGATGCAATGGTTAGTTACTCATGTATTTCAATAGGTTGTAACTTTTTATATGGAATTCAACAAAAAGTGAGTGGGATTAGGTTAATCTCCCTGTGTCAAGTTCATGGGGGAATTGTTAGGGTGATTTAGTTAAACTTGACTCGATCAAGTTACCAATGGTTTTTGGGCTCCAGGTTTATGACAACCCATGGTATTGATCCATGGTATTCATGTAAAATATAGTCTATTTAAAAGCGGAAAGACTCCAGATAAATATGTCCTCATGGCCACTGAAATCCTAAGCAATAATGTCTTTAAACACCACGAGTGCTCTTAATTTCGTGATCTCACAAAAAACTTTACATATCAAAACAACTAACATTATAAATGATAAATTACTCATCTACATATAAGCATGCTTTATTTCATTACTAAAAAATGCTTATTTATAAATCATATTTAGATTTATTCAAACTAATCTAATCGCCATTAAAAATTAATAATAAAATTTCATACAGTTACCATAGAATATTCTAGTTGTAACATCTCTAAGAAGTATGAGAGCCTTTTTCTCGGGCCTTTAATGAATATAACTTGAATTATCATTTCAATCATTATCAACCATTTTCTTCTTTCCCATGAGATATTTTCGTACCTGAGACATTTCACTTTTTGGAACATTTTAAACATGTGTGGTTTCCATCACCACCACCATCTTTTCCATAGGTTTGAGTAATATATTTGAAAGAAACACCTTTAGCACTAGTGACAAATGAAGTCATATTTTTATACAGTTATGGCACTTGTTCATTGTATCAGCACTCGTCCCCAAGTATAATGTATTAGTGGAATTTTAGAATATTAAGAATTTAGGGTATTTATAGTAAAACATGTGTTAAAATCCACATTCTCATCATAGTCAATCAAATGATGGACTGTGAATAATATGTATATGTATGTCTTCACTCTTTATATTCTAGTTGAATTTTTACATATTTTTAATAAATAATTCGATTCATCTTTATCTTCATTATATAAAATATTATAACTCACATGTCTACTTCGAATCTACATTCATCTCCCCTCTCTTGAGTACTAAGAACCTTAGCCTAATCTTCAATATTTATTGATTTTTCATTTGGAATAGGAATACCTTTGATTAGTTTTAAATCACCAAAGTCCAGAATATGCGTCTAGAACACATCACTAGGGTAGTATAGTAGTTCCCAAGTCACAATTATCGAATTGTGTGGTTATTTTCTCCAGGTGATAAATGATTTTGATATTATAACCTCTATATCTACTACTGAGAGGAAGTGATTGTGCCTAAAATTGTGGCTTTCTCTTGACATTTAGGACCTTATGCTAATAGTCTAGTTAGAGGTTAGCTAAAAACTAATCTATCACAAACCTAAAATTGTGGCTTTTCTCTTGACATTTAGGACCTTATGCTAATAGTCTGGTTAGCTACAAACTTTTAGTTAAAAAAGCTATCACAATCCCCCTTTAGTAGCAAATAAGGAATTTCATTAAAGGCATACATCCCCTTTGTTCTTTAAAAGTTTGGTATATTTTTTAATCAATTGAGATGGCTTTCATGTAAAAACCTGATAGACACGAAGATAACAGACTTTCAATATAAAAAATATTTTTGATACAAATGCATCAGTAAACTAGACTTTAAGAAAAGATAATTACGCCTGCGGACTTTAAATTAAATCTTATTCATTATGTGAACGGTCTTTTTAAAATTGAGGGAGATTTAGATTTTTACTTACATAAACTTACTAATAATTTAGATTCGGGATCTATGAAAATGATATGTATATAAAATTATATCTTTTTAAATTCACGATAGGTTTAAATTTTTATCTACACTAATGAATAATTTTCTAAAAATATTAAAATTTGAAATTAAAAAATAAATGATTAAAATGATATTCAAATTTGTATAATAATATAATTATCTCTTTTAATCCTGTTTATATATCTATAAATAATTAATATATATATATATATATATATATATATATATATATATATTTATTTATTTATTTATTATTATTATTATTATGGGAAGACATCTTCTAGAACATAAATTTTCATTATAATTTTTTTTATTATTAATTTTTTTATATAAATTAATATTTTTATAAAATTTTAGCGTTAATATTACTTATTTTTATTTTTATGATTATCATCATTATTATATTTATTTACCAATAAATAAATTTTAAGGTTTTTTTAATTAATTTTTAAATTTTTACTTGTTAATATATTTATTTTTTATTGGGGAGGTAAGAGCGGGAGGGGTTATTTTTCGACCTAATGAAGAAATAGAGATTCAATATGCATGGGATTTGGGGAGTTCAACTAATAATCAGACCGAATTCCTAGCCACGTGGCAAGGATTATAATTGGAAATATCAAGAAAAAAATTGACAATTAATGGTGTTTGGAGACTTGATGATAGTTATCCAACAAGTGTCCAGGCTCAAAGAGAATCCTACATAGATTCAATCCTCAATTTTGCATAGAATAAGTTTGCAAATAACAAAGTTTGAGGTTGTTGATTTCTATCACGTCAAGAGACATCTCAATTCAAAGGCAGATTCATTAGCAAATAGGGGCATCTCTCTAGAGTAAGGAATGATGTCTTTTTTCCAGTGGAAAAATCTGTAACCTTTTATTTAAAAAATGAAAAGTTATAATTGCAGATGCATTGTGCATTCCATAAGCTGCCCAATGGGCTCCAGTGCCATAGCACCCGACGCAACGTTACATGACTAACGTGGAAAAAATGATAAGAAGAAAATAGAGGAAGAGGGAGGGAAAGAAATGAAAGCAAGAAAAACTGAATATACTTATGTGAGTAGTGCTCATGCTTCAAGTTTTTCTTCCTTTTTTCTTTTCGACCTTGCGCCACTCTCCTTGGGTGGGCTCGATCGAGGCTATGACTAACTGTGTTTCAGCTTTCTGCAGGCCTGTTTCCTTGTCTGAGTCAGATGTGTCTGATTGGTGGTGCCGCTTTATCCCTCCCATGTTTTGGTCATCGTTTGTCTTCTCTGCCTGATTTGGATGAAACTGTGGGGCCTTGTTGTCTGATATGTTTTCCTTCTGATTCCCTGTTTCAGCTTCCTCTATGATGATATCATCCTCTTCTACTTCTGATTCTTCGTCTTCTGATATCGGAGGGGCTTTCTTTTCCGGAACTCTCTTCTTTATGACCTCATCTATATTCTGCCATCCTTTGGACTTCCTTTGTTGTGGCTTGCTCTTGTTGGGGCTTTTGCATGCATTGTACAGGTGGCCTGTTTGTTGACATCCCCTGCATCTGAATGTTGTATTCTCATAGTCCAAGGATTGTTTCCACTGTGAGTTGTTGAAGTTCAGAATGATGCTTTCGGGTAATCCTTGGCTGAGATCTACCTCAACACATATTCTAGCAAAAGTGAAGATTCCCTTTATATGTCTCTCTGTATCAATCTTTAACAATTTCCCAAGAGTATTCCCAATAACTATTAAGGCCTTGGAGTGCCAAAAATGTATCGGGAGATTATGCAGCCTGACCCATACTGGCATCCTTGATACCACCATAGTGTTGGCATCAAACTCCGGGAACCATGGGGTAACAAAAAGTCCAGCACTACCCCAGAACCATGGCCCCTGATTGAGGATTTTTTCCTTTCCTTCTTCTACTAGGAAAGTTACTATGAAGAAGCCCTTAGAGCATAGATGTATTTGGCAGTTTTTTGTCCAAACCGTGTGGATCCATTGGTATAGTGCATCAGTTCTAGGCCAAAAGCCGTTGAATCTACAAATAACAACATTTTTTTGTAGATCTGAGAATATGTAATTTACCTCTGGTAGATCCAGGGAGATAGAGGGACTCTCTGGCGATTGATCCACGATATACTGCCCTGGAGGTTCATTGGCGGCTGTAGGTTCTTTCCCCTTTAGAGGTTCTTTCCCTTTGGCTGCATCGTGATAGGTACCTGTAGGTTTTGAGGAAACTCCCTTGGATCCACCTCGCAGCCGCAGATTGAGGATGATGGTTGAGTCCTTTGCAACCCTATAGTGCTGGAGTGTGTGTTGGTCCTGTAAGCAAAGCCCTGAAAATAATAGATTTTGTAATGCAACTGGAATTCCCAATTTGTCCTGGATCTCTTTTTTAACCTCCAATACACTCATCCGTTCCCAGATCTGCATACAAACGTGTCTGCCTTCTGTTGATCTGATAAAGATTTGCTTCGAATCCGCTGAGTCTACCTTGGCCAAATCCAATTTAACGGATTTGATTTCTGGATCTGACGGATTTCCACCTATCTTCTGCCTGGATCTGGACAGATCAGATAGGTCCACCCCGTATCTGCAATATTTGGCCCGATCTGATGAGCAGCTTCCCATATCAGGGCTCCTGTTGGGGCGACCTCCCATTTGCACGACACGGTCTGCGAATCCTCTGTTGAACCGATGCGAATATCCTCCGATCTGCCGCCTGGGTTCTTGGGCAGTTAGATCCGACCTAGATCTGCAAAGATTAAGGCTTAGATCGGGTAGATCCGTCCTAGATCTACTGAGATTAGGCCAGACGGTTTTGTGATAGGTCGGATCTGCATCCCTCCGACCCCCGTCCTTGCATGCAACAGTCGCGAGGAGAGGGACAATGTTAGCGTGAGCAATAAAGCCAACCCTTAACCATTGTCCGCCTCCGAGGTGGATTCTAAACCCGAAAGCCGTTTTTGTGTGCAGATTTCTGATCTCATGCCGCTTGGCGAGCTTCTCTTCCAGATCCGCCTCTGATACATTTGGCCCATCAAGCAGATGATGGTTTGGGCGTGGATTATCTGCTGTGTCAGGGGCTTCAGATGTTTTCCAGGCGTTTGGTCGCATAGTCAATCCCGTGTCGTCAGATCGGTGACCATCAAAGCGCACGCTCCTGAGGCCGGTCCAGTGGAGGGTGATGGCTGTGGCCAGCCCTGCAGCGCCACCGCCAACGTCCGCAGTGACTGTGGTTTCGTTTCCTGTGCATGAGAAAACCTCGGCAATGGCCATTTCTTTCTCAGAGCTCCTTTTGAACTTTATTATTGAGTAAGGAATGATGTCTTAGGATGGAATAAGTATTGTAATTAAATCCTCACCATGAAAACCTCAATTACAAATTAGAATTTATGGGTATTGAAAGTCTTAAATAGCATTAAAGAAAGAATGAATGGGTTGGTTATCCGATGACCTAATGTCATACCCTAACTCAGTTTATTGATCATGCAATTTCTCTCTATTGTTTTGGTGGATCCTCTTCTCTGTTGAGCGCTAGGTTTGTGCGTACACTTGGACAACCCACATGATCATAATCACGATAAGGGACAAGAGGAACTTGTTTCATTGCTTTAATAATTTTGGATGGATGCAGGGTGTTGCTATTTTCATACTTGAGATGCAACGATCACGCTCGTGGTATCCGACATTAATGGAGTGGGATGTAAGTTGCAGAGGCATTATTTCAATGATTAAACGCTTGGTTCAGAGCATGCACATGGATGATTTTCATATTAAAGAAACTGAGAGAAGAGATGGAACATATGGCTATAAGGAGAGCCCACACACCATCGTTTCTCTAGGAATTCGAGTTTTGGTTATTCAAAATCCCTTAAGGGAGGGGGGTTTTCTATGTTGGTTTTCAAATGGAGTGTTCAACCAATGCAGAGAAAGAAAAATTCAATTGGCAATTAGATTAATTGACAGTAACTATGGAATACTTTCTGACCCTATTAACTATGCAAGGGGAAATGGAGAAGGAAGAATTTCAAGCTCAATTCTCTCTCTTAAATCAGAAAATTGGTCTACTGCAGACCAAGATAAACATATTGTAAGTGGTATATGATATTTTGAACCTCAAGATTGATAGAATGGCACCTTGGTTTGATGTAGCATCAAATGGGGTGAATAAGGAAATGCTTGTGGAGTTTGATGTGCAACAGGGTGTAACACCAAAACAATAGGCGATGATAGTTAAGGAGGCAAATATGGAACTGCCTTCTACTCCTTTTTAACCAAGGCTAAAAAATGAAGGAATTAAAGTTAATCTCGTTCCCGGGTTGAATAATGAAGGATAGTTTCCTTTCTTAGTTTTAATCTATGTTATGCAAGTACGTAGTTGTTTTACGAGTCTTTTTGGAGGATATATAAGAAATGAAAGATTAGAACGTCAATTTGTAGACAGAGAATTAGAAGCTTGAGGCTTTCTTGGACACGCTTGAACTTAATGGATGAAGATCTTGTAGTAGATGTAAAAGGTTCTGGCCTTCAAACCAGATTGAATCAATATAAAAAATCTACTTGTTTCGTTTAAAAAAAACATATTTATGCCTTACAAAACTACACATTCCTAGAAAAACAACCGACTAAAAAACAAGTTTCAAATTTTAACAATATTCGAATAAAAAGTGTTTTTTTTTTTAATTAAAATAATAATTGAAAATTTGAACTGAAAAAGAAAAAACAAAGTTTTTATTTTTTTAATTTATAAATATAACTAATATATACACACGCACACGCACACGATAATAATAAATGTATGAAAATAATGTATTTTTATACCTCTATTTGGGCCAAAACACTTTGACTTTTAATTAATTTGCAAATTTTAAGAAACTATTTTAAAAGTTTATTAAAGTTTTGGTAAAATTCAATATGAAATTTATTTTTTAGAAATTGATTTTTTTTTTAATTTTTAAAATTTGAATTTCTAATTTTTGATTGGTGGATGACTAATTTTATGTGGTTTAAAATTAAATTTTCAGAATTAAAAATTGTTTAAATTAAAAATACAAAAATAAAAACCTCTAATTGGCAAGTGTTCTCATAAATTAATTATTTAATTATTTTTTCAAACCTATGAAATTTTTCATTAATATTTTTGTCCAAAAAAACATTTAAACATATGATTTTTCCATAATTAATGTTTTCTTTCCATTCATTATCATACTTATTTTTAACAATAAATATATATTAACTTATAATTATTTCTTGCTTGCTTTCTATTAATTGTTGTATTCTTTCTAATAACAATGTTTTTTCACCTTTTCTCATTAATATATTTTATTAATCATAATGTTTTTTTGATAGTTTAATTATTTAATTGTTGCAGACCCTTTTTTACATAAAACTATGTTATCAATTACCAATAGATTATTAGCAATTTGATTCCCCCTCCACCAAGGTTGTGGTGCTTAAATCATGCACTTTATATGATTACATTCACCTCATAAGGGTTCTCACTTTCTCACTTTTTGCATAAGAGACAGGTACTAAGCAACGACGTTGCATATTACGCTTGTTTTATAAGATAAAATGCAAATACATAAAAAATCATTTTTTTTCCAAAGAGAAATAAATATAATTTTTTAAAATAAATTGAAAAAATATATAATAGGTTGGTTACACATTTTTAATTTAATATTAAAATTCAATATGTGTGTGTGTGTTTTGAAAGAAACGAGTAAGAATTTGTATTATTAAAAAATTTTGGCTACTAAACCAAAACCTTTACATATTTCAATCCTCCTTAGAGGTTTGAAATTAAGCACAGATGCTCAATCCAAACCTTAAAGAAAGTTCCCCATGATGCAAAAATTTCAATCCTTTTCCAACTAAAATATTCCCAAAAAATTCCCAATATCTAGATACGTTTACATTCCATTATTCACTCCTTTTGTTTTGATTTAGTCTGACTTCTTGTTTTCCTTGGCAAAATGCTTTTTCCTTTCTTCCCAATTTGAGTCCAACCTATTTTTTCTTTTGTTCCCCAGCGAATCATTCTTCAACAAGTGATTTTTGAATTCTTCCTCATCTTCCTAAGAAGATGCTTTTCCAGCAAGATTCCTTGCGGATTCAGGATGAGATCCATTTTCCACGAGGGTTTGTTGCTTTTCCACTTTCGCTGAGTCTAAAGTATCCTTATTGGCCTGCGTTTTTTTACTTGGTTTTTTGTTACCATTGATGCATTTCCTTTGGCAATATTTTCTTCCTTCTTGTCTTTTGGTTCTCTCTTATCTTGGACCTCTTCCTCTTTGTATACCATATATGATCACATTAAGATCCTTCCCACCAATTTGGCTTTCAATTTTCTTTCTGATATTTGTTGTTTTGTAAACAATTGGGGCAATTTTTAATTACATGCCCTGTTTCATAGCATGCTCTACACAGAAATGTAATATTTTCATAGTTTATATTTTGGGCCCAAACAAAGTTTGGAGCCATCAAATTAATCTCAGTGGAAAATCCCTTGTTGAAGTCCATTTACACACATATTCGGGCATAAGTAGTATTGTAAAAAATTTCAGTTTCAAGGCAACAAAAACAAAACTTTCCTAACACATTACCAATAGAGGATAGTGATAGAGGATTTCCAAAAATGCAAGGGAAGGTTCAGAAGCCTTACCGAAACAAGAGTTGTGTAGATTCAAGCTATAACCAAATCAAAAGTGGGAGTCTAAGGTTGCATGAAGAGACTGACACTACTCCAAAACCATGACCCGACTTCGTAAATGACATTCTTGTCCTCAATATTGTCAAAAACCACAACGAACAAATCCTGTGCCATAGGGTAAATATTCAATTCATCCAATAAAAGAGGCTTCCATGTCTCAGAAATCCATTTGTTTAGATCAATAAACCATAGTCAATACCCATTAAACATGCAAACCAAACCTTTGTCCGAAAAATAATTTTCACAACTGAAAGCTTCCTCATCCACATGAAAATTGATGGAAGGAGTTTCTTGTACCATCGGGAGACCAAAACCAAATTTTAGCATAGAACTGTATGCAACCGAAGAAGAGCTTGCTTGACCGGCAGCCATACCTACAAATGAAATTGTCTTTTTCATCGAATCACTGAGATTCACTATTGAACAAATTTCATAAGTAATCTACAAAAATTCATGCAATCTAAACATAGAATGCGGGATTTTAGAATGTTGTTCAACATAGATTTTATATTTCTATTAAAATAAATATTTTGTTAAATATACAAAAAATTATAAAATATAATTATACATTATTATTTTTGTTCGCTGATTTTAATTGATGATATTTTCATAAAAGTACCTTAAAAGTACATCCATTCACCATTAATTCAAAATTTTATGAAGAAACTTTAATTTTACATTATTAATATGTAGAAAATTATATATATATATATATATATATATATATATATATATATATATATATATTTTTGAATAGAATGTCTTCCTAAAAATTTAAGTTAATGGTGAAGTCATACTAAATTGATTTGTAGTGACTCTCAACTTTGGGAGGAAATTGGACTTTTGTTTGATATGTAGATATATGAGAATAATGAATTCATAATTTAGTATAAACTTGGGAAATAGACTCTACTGAATTTCAATATATTATAATGTTATTAAAATATTATTATTATTTATTTTTTTGTTTTTTTGTTTAATAAGAATGATATTTTTATTTTATTTTATTTAAAAAAATCAATATTTACGATATATTTAAAGAATTGAAGATGAAAAACATTTTTTCTTAAATTATTTATTTTATATTCACATTCAATCTAATTTTTAAAATGTTTGTCACAATACCAACCTTCTTAAATTTTTAAGTCAACAAAATTATGTTAATGTTGGAACACTTATCTAACTTCTTTTCAAACATAAAAATAAAATGTTAAAAAATTCTAATAAAGCTCTTACATATATTAAAGTCAAATAGAACATGTAAATCTTAACAAATTATCATCACCAACATAATTTTAGAATTATGGTTTCTTTAAAATATTATAATTTTTTAAATTTCACAACAAAAATGTAAATACAAAATTTAATAAAAAATTATTTAATTATTGATGATGATGATGATTATGGTGGTGGTTAACTGAGACCAAATTTTGGTTTATCAGACCTAAAGAAACCAATTATTTAGTTTGTTTTAAGATTTTATTCCTGTACTCAAAAAGCTTGGTGAGAAGCCTCCCAAACTCACTATGATTTTGACATCATAAAAAACTAAGAAAGTCAGTATAGGAACAAAGATTATGAAACTGAGATCTAATGTGGTCAATATTAAACATTAATCATTCATAAAATTATCATCCAACACAACCAACCATCACAATAACTTATAATAATTAATGATCTCTTTATAAGAATCTAACTATGATGATAGACATAATGACTTACACTAATTAATTATATGCACAAGCTATGGTACTCAAGGTTGTCATGATCTCTTTATATGAATACGCAATATGTAATGCTCAAACATGTCATGATCTGTTTATATGAATGCGCCAATATGTAATTACTTTAACATATCATTGTTTTTTTGGATTCACATAAAAGACGGGCAAACATCACACTCATACAAAAAGTGAGCCGAGAGGAAAGGTGGAGGCAACTTACAAGTATCCTTTCTAAATCATACCTAACAACAATGATTTGTGATAGGTTCCCTTTACTTTCTCACATGGGAATAAGAAAACGATAAAGGTTACATGACGTTGGGAAAAGACGACTAGGACAGAACTTTAGGAGAAGTCACCATGATTAATTTTTTTTTTTTTTTTTTTATAAATAAGAGAGTTATTTATAATTTTAATATTTGATGTATTATTTTTATGATATTTAAATGTGTTTTACAATTTAGTATTTAGTATGGGATGATGTTGTAGTGGTACAGTGGTGCAAATATTTGTTTGTAAACATGTATGTGTAAGCTTAATTTAAAAATAATAAAAAGTTAAAAGTAATATAGAGTTTATTATAGGATGGATGTTGTAGTGTCTCTGCATGAGTGTAAACATTTAAATGGAGGCGGTGGAATTGCCCGGATGGCCAAAAGTGATCGGAATCGAGCAAAAAAATTTCAAAAAATCTTGTAGAGGTAGTGTTTGAATCATGTTTTTGATGGTGGAAATAGTTTCAGCATCGGCAAAAACTTCTAGGACACCTAAAATTATGAAGTTTAACAACTTTTACATGGATTTACAAAAATCCCTGCTGTATTTTTCCAAAATATGACCGGAATTTCCATAACTTTCTTAGCAAAAAAACATAATCATTAGACTACGACCATTTAGATATTGGCTCAATTAATTATAAAATTTTAAAAGCAATAAAAATATTATTATTATTATTATTATTTTAATAAAATTACGAATAATCTTTTAAATAAAAGAAAATCATAATACAAATATCATATCAAATATATAACATATTTGATTATGAATTCCTATGGTAATTTTTCCTTTTTGTTGGGTTAGTTTTTCAAAATATATGGATGTCTATGGTTTGTTGTAGTAGCTTTCATGTTTGAAATTTTAAAACCATGTATCAATGTTCATTTGAAAGAACATAAACATGAAAACACAATGTAATCATTTCTCGTGTATTTTATTGCCTCTAGGTGTAGAATTTTCTACTCATTTGACACACACACACATTCATTTTACCATAGAAATTAAAATGATATTTGATAACCATATTTAATTTAATTAATGAACACATAAACTATTAATACTTACAATATAACAAGATTATTAATTATGGTTTTTCACCCACACTTTACCATAGATATTATCAATTTGTAAATGAGATTTGTTACAATACCATAGGCCAATACCATGGCTTATCAACACCACATGCCCAAAAACCATAACTCATTTCACAATCAAAATTATTTATAAATATTTTAGTTTAATTTAGTTTTATAACATTTTTAAAATTAATTTTAAAAGTAAAAATGTTATAATTACTTGTGAGATATATCTAAACCCACTATCCTCACTAGTACTAAAAATATTCCATAGAGATTAAACCAAGGTTTAATAAAATAAAAAATAAGAATACTTATATATATATCTAGAGATGTGAAGTTTATATAATCTAAATAATATTATTAAGAACCAACATAGATTCATATTAATTAAGTATCTATCGAGTGATGAGAGGAATCAAATCCCTTGAGGTGCAAATATTTTCTCAAGTTTTGCACTCAATTTTTTCTTTTGCGTCTCGAGAGATTTGATCCCTCTCCGCCCTTGGTAGATTCAGATTTAAGATGGATCTATGCTAGATTTTGATAAAATCAAATTATATTAAAAGATATCTTAACTCATATATATATATATATATGTGTGTGTGTGTGTGTGTGTGTGTGTGTGGATGAAAGCCCATATCTATATGTTTCAAAAATTTTAAATGTTTAGAAATAATGTAAATAATGTCCACCTTAATTTAATTTGAATCCTAATTAAACTTATTGTAACCACCCTCATCTCTCACTTACCTAAGTTCACTGGTCCACCAGGGTAAATATGTGACAAAGAGTTACTATGATATGACTCAACCTCCTAAGTATAGTTAAGGAAGTGGAATTGACAAACTAAAACATTACTTACCTTCCTCCGGAGTTATAAGACCCCCAGGAGCTAAACAACCACTCTAAGTGCCCAAATCCCATGCCAACTTCCATTGACTTAGAATCCCAATCGCATGCATAATCCTACATTCATGCGACACTAGGCCTCGAGTCGCATGCATAAGCCTGCAAGGTAGTGATTTCAGTCTCAATTTCCTAGTTCTGTGCCTGCAACTGCAAAATTTGTGCCAACTTTTTAGGGCTAGACTCCAGATCACTGCCCAAAACTTGATAGAACTTTCAAGAATGATAAATAACAATAAGAAAAATCCATTAATGCAAAACTTGATCAAGGAATTGACCTAGCCAGGCCTAACCGTGACAGTCATTTCGTCAAACATATTGAGAACATGTACTCTGCAAGTCATGAATGCATATATGAACATAGGGGTTTGAAACTTATCTGAGAATCACCAAGAAGGTTTGATGCCCTCTCACAATAGTTTCAATAACATCTATTAGGCCATGGATTCATTAACCATTCATTTACTAATCAAAACATGATGAGATCTATAACTAAAGTTTTTCATAAAACCATGCGTATAACCAACATATAACCAGAATAATAACAATGGTAGAACAACCACAAAAGCCACATAATAACAAGTATAAATTTTCATGAAATACAACAACAAAATACCTCTTATTAACATATGAAAAATCCAACCAAGTCAGGGACTTCCATGTACCACCTGACCATAGATTGGGTTGAATCAAATATTTCTTTCAGCCAATCACCCTCGTGCCATATTCCAAACATGAATGTGGGTCTCACAAAAAAACAACTAAGACTTCCTTAGGCTTTATCACATATCCTACCATTATTGGTCAAGGGATTTATAGGCCCGAAACCCTCACCTATACAACCAGGCTTTACTGCAATCCTCCCATCGCCAATCAAGGGATTCCTAGACCCAAACAAAGAAACATACACTACAAGGATTTATATCAATCCCACGAAAATCAGTCAAGGGATCACTAGGCCCTAAAAAAGAAAGGATGCCCTTGGGTTTCTTCACCAATACCTTGAGGAATTTTCCCATCACCACCTGCAGGCTTTACTATGTATCCCGCCATTACCAGTCTAGGGAATCCTAGGCCCTTGGGAAATTTCCTGAGACCACCTCACCCAGTTCCAAAACCATCCGAGAATCCAACTCAACCAAATGAAATAACCCCATTACACCATGGCTATCCGTAAATGGAAAGGAAAAGCTGAAACCACTGTCACACATGGTAAAACTCATGTCAATGGTCTAACCTCATCCACATTTCTAGGATCTATCCATTCCATGATATCTCTTATCTTTTTCTGGATCCAATGTTATGCCTTCCTTGCAAACAATATGTCCCAAGTAATGTACCTTTGTTTAAAAGATACCGCATTTACTAAGCTTGGCATAAAACTGATGCTCTCTTAGCAATCTCTATATTTCTTCTAAGTGTTTGGCATGCTCTTTCTCATTCTTAGAATATATTAATATATAATCAATGAGTACAATAAGAAACTTGTCTAGATAAGGACACAACACATTATTCATCAAACACACGAAAGTAGTTGGAGAATTAGTCAAACCAAAAGGAACCACAACAAACTCATAATGCCCATACATGGTTGGGAAAGAAGTCTTATAGATTTCATATTATTTGATGTGTACCTTATGATATCCATATCTCATGCAAATTTTCAAAACACAATGATGCTCCCTTTGGCTGATCAAACAAGTCATCAATCGTCAGCAACATATACCTGTTCTTGATGGTTACCTTGTTCAATTGCCAGTAATGGATGCACAACCTGAGAGTGCCATCCTTTTTATTCAAAAACAACAATGGTACACCCCAAGGTGATACACTTGGCCTCATGTATCCCTTGTCGAGAATTTCCTTCAATTGTAACTTCAATTCCACTAACTCTAGAGTGTTCATCCTGTAAGGTGCCTTTGATGTTGGTGTTGCTCCTGGTACCAACTCAATAGAAAAGTCCACTTCTTGTGAGGCGGAAACTTTGAAATATATGTTGGGAATACATCCTGAAACTACTTTAAAATGGGATAACTCTTCAATACTTCTGCATCCTCAACATCCTTACCTATATCACTAGAAATATGCATTGCAAATAACACACACCCTTAACTGTGACTGCGATTTGCCTACAGAACTGTAATCATTCTAATTGATGTAGCCTTCTTTTTTTCCTGCAAGATTATTTTTTCTCCATTGTCATCTAGGCACTCAATAGCTTTGTCATAACAATCCACCTTAGTCCTATGAACATACAACCAGTCCATACCCAAAAGCATATTATATGACCCCAATGGAAGAACATTTAGATGCACTAATGTAGGCATACCTTTTAACTCAAATTCACAAGCTCTTACCAAATTATGAACTCTTTTCTTAGTACTTGTATCCAATTGCACTAATGGAGACTCTACATGCACTTATTTTCTCAAACCACACTTATCCACCAGACCAGGGTTAACATAACTATAATTATATCCAGGGTGAATCAAAATAGAAGCAACTTGATCACAAAGCTTACCATCCATCTCGATAATAGATACCTGGTGATCTATCTGATTATTATCCAATGTTGGATAGGATCTAAGGAATTCTTTGTCCAACATCCACAACTATCTGTGCTTCTTGTGCACTGTAGATCTAAGGCCTACCACCCTAATATGACATACAATCCTTCTTGAGATGCTCCTTGCCACATATTCAACATTGCAACTGTCTGTTACCATCACCTCTATTCTGCTGCCCTCCAAGTTATGACCTATGTCCCTTTCCAACCACATTAAACTTATTATAAGGAACACCATTCTCTTTCTCACCTGCATCGTAAGTTCTTGTTCACTTCGGTGGCCATTTACCTTTAGACTTGTATTTCCCTTTCCAACCTTATTGAGACTATGGCTTACGCTTCGATTGCTCATAATAGTTCTTCAAATTTCCAATTACTTCTTCAAGAGATTGAGGCTCATCACATTGAATTTGATCTTTAAATGTTAATGGTAATCTAATGATAACTCTCTGAAATTTGGCCTTCTCATCCTTAAGATATAGTACATACCTCAATAACTCCAAGAACTTAGTCATGTACACCTCATATGTCATTGATCCCATCTTCAACTCATAGAACTCCTTGGCTTTACTATCATAGTGCCTCCATGACAAGTCCTTATTCCTAAAAAGTATCTTGAATTCATGCCAACTCATCTCCTCTGTCTGGATTCCTTTCACCTGCTTTACATCTTCCCACTAGATGTATGCTTTCCCTTTGAGGCTGAAAATAACTATCATGTCCTTCATGTTCTCGGTGTAATCATGTAACTCAAAGAACTTCTTCATCCCAAGTAACCATTCTTTTGCATCTTCTAGATTCTTCAACTCCCCATCAAATGTAGGTGGCTTGGCTTTCTTGAATTATCCAGAAAATATCCCCTGTCATTCCTCTTGTAAGGATGATAGTGATGATGATCATGATACCTGTCTGAACCAGAACTAGAGTAAATCCCATTTCCATTGCCTCTCCTATCAGGTGTATCCAAAAATATACCATCTTTGATGATGCCATCTCTATCTAGCTTGTGCCCACCATGAGATCTATTTCCATATGCCTCATTAGTTCGGTACTTATGTCCATGATTAATCCCAAGTGGTCCCTGTCTTTGCAAATCTGAAAAGCTCTGAAGGATAAATTCATTGACTTCTGGTTGTTTCTCATGTGCCTTGGCAAGTTTCTCTTGTGATTAAATGATTATGTCATTATCTTCTTTGAAACTTCTTATTTTTGCCTTCAAACTTCTCAAAGTATTTGTTATGTTAGGAGAGTACCCATCACCATGTTGTTCATGTGATCTGTAGAGAAAGTCTCATGAACTCTAATCCACCATTTTGCTAGTAATTTTTTATCCTCTTTGTCCTGCAAGTATATAATGTCATATAAACCAAACATAACCATAACCAACATACCTCAATATAGTTCAAGGGAGGATATCTCATCTGCAAGATGAACCAGATTAACGTGATACATGTATAATCATAATCACATCAATAAATTGACATCATGACTAAAAAAACGAACTTCATACCATGACCTCATGCATGATAGCCATAACCATAAAAATGCATGTATAACAACCATATAGAAAAATGACATGCACAAGAAATACATATACAACTGACATGCGTTCATGACAAACACATGCAACAACAACATCATCAACTTCTACATGTCAACACAACTGTAACAGTGACCACCACCATACATACATAACAAGCACATATACAACCTTCATGCATGCATGTAAAACACATTCCGCCCATCTAGTCCAAGTGTTGAACCATGCTCTGATACCACCCTGTGGTATCAACTATTACCTAAAGAGAGCACAACCTGCTCTAATACCACCCTCCTCATAGCATTAGCCAAGTCCACCATTCCATCGGGGTAAATATGAGATGAAGAATTACTATGATATGAATCAACCTCCTAAGTGTCGTTAAGGAAGTGGAATTTACATACCTTCCTCAGGAGCTACAGGACCCTCAGGATCTAAACAACCACTCCAGGTGCCCAAATCCTGAGCCAACTTACTTTTTCACTGACCTGGACTCCTAGTCACATGAATAATCTTGCATCCATGTGAATGTAGGCCTCCAGTTGTATGAATAATCATGTAGGGTAGTGGCTACAATCCAAATCTCCCAGTATTGTGCCTGCAACCACGAAATCTGTGCCACCATTGCAGTGATAGACTCTAGATCACTGCCCAGAACTTGAAAGAACTTTCCAAAATGATAAATAACAATAATATCAAGCCATTAATTCAAAATTTGATCAAGGACTTAACCTAATAAGGCCTAACCATGATATTAATTTCATCAAACATATTGAGAACATGTACTCTACAAGTCATGAATGCATATCTGCAATGTATAGGCGTCTGAAACTTATCTGAGAATCACCAAGAAGGTCTAGCTCCATCTCACAATAGTTGTAATAACATCTTTTAGTTCATGCATTCATTAACCATTATTTTACTAATCAAAACATGATGAGAGCCATAACTAAAGTCTCGCATAAAACCATGCTTATAACCAACATAAAACTAGAATAATAACAATGATACAACAAGCATCACAACCACATAATAACAAGTATAAATACTTATGAAATAGAAGATAAAAATAACTCTCATTAACATATTTAAAATCCAACCAAGTAAGGGAGTTCCATGTACCACCCGACCATAGATTGGACTGAACCAAATCTTTCTTTCTGCTAATCACCCCTGTGCCATATTCCAAGAATGAATATGGGACTCACAACAAAACAACTAGGTCTTCCTCAAGCTTTACTCCATATCCTGCCATTACTATTCAAGGGATTTTCAGGCTTGAAACCCTCACCTATACAACCAAGCTTTACCACAATCCTTCCATTACCGGTCAAGGGATTCCTAGGCCCAAACAAAGAAATATACACTACCAGGCTTTACCACAATCCTACTAAAACCGGTCAAGAGATCACTAGGCCCTAAACAAGCATGGATTCCTCCAGATTTATTCACCAATACCTTGAGGAATTTTCTTGTCTCCACCCTCAAGCTTTGTCGTGTATCCCACCATTACTAGTCAAGCGATTCCTAGGCCCTTGGGAATTTTCGTGAGACCACCTCACCTAGTTCCAAAACCATCTACAAATCTAGCTCAACCAAATAAAATAACACCATCACACCATGACTATCAGGAAATGGCAAGGGAAAGCTGAAACCATTGTGACACCTAGAAAAACCCATGTCAATGACAACAAGAGAACCAAATACACATATGCATATACCATGCATGCCAAAACTAGCAAGGAAAACACACATGCAACTTAATAACTTCAAAATAATCTCGTTGTAGTTGCTTGATCGAACTCTTCCTTGCTTGATCCTTTCTTTTCTTTTCTTTCTTTTCCTTCCTTTGCCTTCCTTTCTTCAATGTTAGAGTGCTCCTAGAATGCTCTAAGTGTGCAAGACTATGAAAGAATAGATAAGAGAGAGAGAGCTCCAAAATTGAATTAACAAAAGGTTGTGAACTAATCCTCGTAAGCCTTTTTATCAATAAGTCCTCTATTTTCTTAAATTTCCATTATTTTCATTCAATTTCCTCCTCACATGTAACCTTTGACCTTCCTTTTCTCCTATTTTCCATTATTTTCATAAATAAAATGCCAAATAATGCCTCTTTTCCTCTCCAATGCCTTTGCCAATTTCCTTAGCCATAATAAATCAAATGAACACCAACTAGGATGTCTTTCCCAACATTGAACTTGGAATAAGTGTCACATGACCTTGGTCTTATTTTTTCCTTTATTAACTTTATTACATGAGCTTTGAACCCGGGACAATTACACTTATTATAAACTTTTATATTAATTTAAAAAAAGAAGAAGTTAAAATAACAATACAATATAATTATTCATAACAAATTAATTGTGTATTTTAATTACCAGCGCTCCTTTAATTAAAAATTAACCCACAGGGCATAGAATAGATGGTGATAAAGTGTATTGTTAAGTCATTATGTGATGTAAAGGTCTCCGTGAGAAAAAATCTAGTCATGTTAAGGGATGGTGTGGCCCATGCCGAGTGTGATCCCTAGGTGATTTTAAAGGCTTAGATGCCCCTATGTCGCAGTTTCTCAAGCCAATAGTTAAACATGTAATCATCTATTGAGGACACAAACAACTTGACGAACAAAAACAATAATAAAATAAAATGAATACATATTAAAATATCTAAAAATATCATGCATGGCATAAATTCTTATAACATGACTAAATCACTTATAGAAAACATGACTAATATTCTAACACTCTCTGATGATTTTCACATAATTATTACATAAATTTGTTTATCACGTTTATCATGTGATAAGTATTATTATTAATTTTATATTTTATTTTTAATAGATAAATATTATTATGAAAATTAATAATAATAATAATAATAATAATATATTTATTTTAAAAAATTAAAATACTTTTTTTATATAATTAATTATTAGATTATTTTCAAATTATTACATTTAATAATTTATTTATTAAAAAAAAAAATCATAATAAATTTTCAATTAAAAAATTAATCTATTATAATTTTTAATAGGGAAAGAAATAATTAAGAAAAAAAATCATATTCACATTTACTTTAAAATTTAATTTTCCTTGTTTCATTTCTTTTAGGTTCGCTTTTTATTACCAAAACATAAATTTACATGAGATAATTCTCTGTGTTATTGGTACATCTGCCCCAAAACCATACTCCAATAACACAAATTAAGAGTCTTGAGATTACATATATCCCTTTTTATTAGTTTGGTTGACAAAAAGAAAACATTTCTGCTGTGCACATTGAGGTGCAAGGGAGAAAAATTATAGGAGCTCTACTGTGCAGAGTCTTTTTGGCTAAACCATAACAAAATTGAGCTTCCCATTTACAATGAAAACTAAAAGTAAGGTTGTGTTATGACCTGGAGGAACCATGATAAAAGCCACAAGTGCAGAGTCACGCTCAAGAATTTCTCCCACAACCCAAAATCAAACCAGGAACCTTGCAATGATGGTGAGCCACCACAGAGCTGGACAATCCATGATGAGAGCTGAAGATGCAAATCCTTACACAAACATTCCATCCATGAACCATAAGTTGACCAGGAACCTCAACCGCGATAGAGATCCACCACAAAGCTCGAGTAGCCATGGTGAGGGCCACAAATGTAGAGCCACACATTGACGAGCCACCCATGAACTACAAATTTTTAATTGACCAAGGGCTTTGACAACAAAGGCAGACCACCCTAAAATTGTCTCAACAAACAAGTGGGAATCGACAACACCGTCTACACCTTTCTCGCAAAAATAGGAATTGAGAAAACTCAACAATACACGAGTAGAGAGAAGCCACCAAATCGAGCCATGAAATACTTGAAACTTCAAAGGGAGGATTTCGTACCCCACAACATAAAGAACCAAACTAGAAAAGTCAAGATTTGAGATAAGAACCAGAGGCTATTGACTCTTAGTTAGAGAGCCACCATCAATTTGAGAGACAATTAAAATTTCCTTCTTACCAAGAGGTAGAAGAGAACCTTCCTTGAGAGGCACACCATTAAAGAGAGTCTTGAAGGCCAGGCGAAGCCCCATATTCCCCATGTTCTCATGGGAGGATGAAAGTTGGAAAAACAGAGGAGAATCACAATACTGACACTCCAATTATATGAAGACTATTGCAAGCTAATGTATGGGCCAACCAACAAATTCATGGGGATGATTAGGAATACGTTCTTAGCAGTCATGGACATGAAGAGGGGAAGCATTGAGCATGAATAAAGAGACAAATGATACTGCAACATAGTAGACCTTGTTATAAGGTAAACTTAAGGAGGATATTTGACTAGCCATGATGCCAACCTCATATAACCCCAATTGAAACCTTTCCTCATAATAATGAGGCCTCATGATTAAACATTGAGCTTTTGGAGAGATCTCGTACAATAAGCTAAAATATGAGATTACAACCATCACACTGGAATAAATTTGAACATGCCGACTTGTAGAGGATTGTATGTAGTGAGCCAAATGGTTGTCTAATCTATTTTCCTTCAGCATGGTTATGACATTTGGTTAGAGTTCACACCAGCCATGGAGGAATGATCCTAGTTTACAATAGAGATACAAGATGACCTTATTTGAGATGGAATTAATTGTGGCCACTTGAAATCAAGAGAATGGATGCCTATGTCCAGAGCATGATTGGCCAAGAGATCCTCAAGCTTGTTTCCTGAGTGATGGATGTGGGATAACATGGGATTGGAGATGCACTTGAGCAAGGTAGTAACTTTTTTGATGTGATATTCGATGCACCAAATTCTTGAGATATTAAATAAGGATGATCCACATTGAACCTTTTTCATATTGGAGATAATGAGCAATGAGTCCCCTTCTATGAGTAGCTGGTGATAGTTATTTCTAATATCAATGGTGAGACCATGCTTTAGGGACTAAATCTATGCTTCATTATAGGTGGTGAAGCCAATATTGCCTGCAAAAATGTCCAAAATTTCCCCTGAGCTATTTCAAAAAACTCCTCCATAGCTTCCTGGACTTAGATTTCCATGTGAGGCCGCATCAAAATTGAGTTTGATAATATCGAGAGGCGGGGGAGATCAGGTCAAGGGGTTGGCAGACCACATAGGGGAAGATGGAAGTGAAGGGTGAAGGGGAGCTCTGAGGTATCTTTCTCAACAAGAGGGAATTCCCAATCCTAAGAATCCCATTGCGAGTAGGCTATGGTTTCTTGAAGTTGGGAAAGGATAAGGTGTTGAACAACCTCAAGGGTGGAAGAGAAGTTTTTTAAAATTCAATAATTTATTTCTGTTGGGAATCATAATTGTCGTTACAACAAAACCCACAGGTCTTAGTCAACAATCGCATTGCCAGTTATATGGATCCACGAGAGGTGGTTAGTCCATGTCACGAAACACATGGGGGAGCGTTGGTTTATCCAATGTCCAACAAACTCCCCCCAACGCGAGTTGTGTGTGTATCAAACTCATAACCTGGCTCTAACACCACTTGTTGGGAATCATGATTGTTGATACACAAAAACCCGCAGGTCTTATTCAATGATCGCATCGCTAGAGATAAAAATCCATGAGAGGCGGTTAGTCCATGTCATGAAACACACGAGGGAGTGTTGGTTTATCCAATGTTAAACACTTTCTTTCTAGATGTTCCAAGTAATGAATCCAGGGATTAAGAGCTAAGCTTGATTGAGGATGGGGTTTCTGAATGGGGAGTATTTCCAATTTTCTAGAGAGGTAGAGTTGAAGTGAGGCACTAGGTTAGTTCTTATAAATGAAGTGGTCAATCATTCCAAAAGAAAAGAGGAAATATAATATGTTAAAAGCAAATGATTATGATCTTCAGCTTGAGTCTAGATGATAGATGAAAGGATGCATGAACCACATTTTTGAAGCGTATCCCAGGTTAAGGTCTTATTTTTCAGAAGTAACTAGAGGAACAAAGTAATTTTAGGTTAGTGCTTCATTTTCCAAAGGATTTTCCATATGTGATTGAGATAAATATAATGAGTGACGCATTCTACATGCCTCCTTAAGATTGAAATTCCTTGATGGTCCATATACCCACTGTAAAATATCACAATCATATTTAATTGGAAAATTTCGAGTGGCCAATATTGACGCTAAGAACTGCTACTCTTCTACATGAGATCTTGAGTAATCAGGTGAATGGATTTTCTAGATGCACCAAGGTGAATTAGAAGAATGAGGGGCTTAGTAATGAGATACTAACTAGACACCTCTATGATTGAAGTTGCTTCTGATATACTTAAAGTTGGCCAAAGAGGATAGATTGGGACATTGGTTCCAAGAATCCTCCTAAACTAAGGCCATCATACCATTGTGAACTTCCCAAAAACAATGCTCCAGAACCAATTTTTTTATGTTGCATTCCATATGTGGGATCCATGAATGCCATTTGATATTCTAACTAGCTGAGATGAGTGGGGGCCTTGCACATATTTGTTAGTCCAAATTTGGCACCATAGAATTGAAGGGTATTTCAGCCATCACCACCAATTTTTTATAATTAAGGCCCTGCTTAATACGAGAGGGTCTCTTCGGCCCAATCCTCCTGCACTTATAGGAAGGTGTAAGTTATCCCAGACCACAAAAGCCAATTTCCTTTCTAACGTTGTCCCTCCCCAAAGAAAGGAACATTGAAGATTGTGAATTTTGTTGAGAATGGATTTAGGAGCTACGAGGGCTAAGATAAGATGGTTGGGCATAGATTGAAGGACAAATTTTTGGAGAGTGAGGCAATCTGTAAGATTCAAAGCTCTGAAGGTTCAATTAGATAAATTTTTTTCTATTTTAAGTAAAATCTCTCCCCATACGGATTAGCAGAGGGGATTGATTTTCAAATGGAACCTAAGTATTTGGACAGAAGGGAGCTCTTTTGGAAACCAAGAAGATGTGAAATATGGACTTGGACAACAGGTGGAGTGTTAAGGAAAAATATTTGAGACTTACATTTGTTAATGTCCATTGTTAAGGCTGCTGCAAATGCATCCAAGATTCTTTTGAATTCCAGAGCCCCCTGAAGAGAGGGGTGGCCCATAAGTAAGGTGTCATCTAAAAATTGTTGGTGGATTGAGTGTTGATGATTATAGCCAAGCAGGTGGCCTTTAAGGTTCTTTTTAGAGAGAGCGTTATGAATGGAGCAACTCAAACCTTCAACAACCATCAAGAAGATGTAAAAGGAAATTGAGTCTCCTTGACTTAAACCCTAGGAGGTGGTCAAGGTAGGAGAGCGAGAACCATTTATCAATAAGGAGAAAAATGATTTGGAGATGAGGGTTATTACCCATGCTACCCATTTTCCATAAAATCCATAAGCTAGGAGGGTGTGATAAATAAATTTCCAACTAACATTATTAAATTCTTTAGACATGTCGAGCTTTAGAATCATGCGAGGATACTTGTAGAAATGGAGGGAGTGGATGTGTTCCTGATCAAGGATTATTCTATCAAGTATTTTTGTGCCTTTAACATGGCTAGTTTTCTCAAGGGTGATAAGGGAAGGGAGGATGGGCTTGATATGATTAGTAATGGTATTCAATATAATCTTGTAGATAACGTTGCATAAGGAAATGGGACATAACTCAGAGGGAGACAAGGATTTGGAGGGTTTGGGCATGAGGGAAATGAAGGTGACATCAAAGACAAAGAGAAACAAAGTTGAGCAACGAGATTCTTTGATAACCATCTAAACATCCATAACAAGAAAAAGTTGGCAAGTTTGGAATAATTCAATTGTGAAACCATTTGGGCCTGGGGCCTTGTCTCTATGCATAATCATGACCACACATTATACTTCTTGAAAGGATATCTCCTTGAGTAAAAGGAGTTTTTTCTCTTTTTCACCAACTTGGGGATGTGCTGGGTTATATTTTGAATTTCATCTCTCCTATAAAAAATTGGCTCAGACAAAAAAGAGGAAAAGTACTGAGAAAAAAACTAGACGATGTCCTCATGGTTCTCCATTTCATGATTGTGCTCATTGTAGATGCGAAGAATATGATGTTTCATGTAATTTAGGATTGAATTATGAAATAATTTAGTGTTAAAATCCCCTTATTTCATTCATTTCACCCAAGATTTTTGCTTGTAGACGATCTCCTTCCATGCTAATATTTCCGCTAATTATTGCCACAATTTTCTTTTTAATGTCGTCAACTCTTTTGTTCTACATTCTTGAATGACAATTTATTGAAGCTCACTCATTTTCCTTTCTATTTGAAGCTCTTCTTTGAAGATATTTCCAAAATCCTCAACATTCCAATCCTTTAACCTTTTATTAATATATTTTTTCCTCTGCTAAAAGTGATACATGATACGACCTGATATAGATGTTGATTCCTACCACTAGGTTTCCACATTGGAATTGAAATCTAGGTGACACAATGAGAAATATTCAAAACAAAAGGGATTATTGTGAGGTGAACAAGACCAACCCGAATGAAGAGAAATTGACCAATGGTTTGATCCATAATTTGGAAGAATTGAAGCCTCCACATTGATCTCTGCTAAAAAGAGGGATTCTAAGATAAGGAAGCAGTCCAGTCTTAACGCAATTTGTTGTGAACCACCTGTTCCATTATTCTAGGTGTGAATTCCATTTGGATTATGGATGTCGATCATTTTGGAATTATCGATAAAAGCTTTGAATAGTGCAACTTCCTATTCCAGTAATCTTATGCCACCCCTTTTTCTTGCAGGTATCAAATGAGATTGGAATCCCCCCCATGATCCAGTGATCGGGACCAACTATGCGAGACATAGGAAAAATATTGGCAATAAAGGTTCTTTTTTGAGATGGATGTGAGGACCATATACATTGGTGTTAAAGCCATGTTGGGAGGAACCAGTAGGTTGAAAAAAAGAAGTTAGGATTCTAGGAAGGAAGAATGAATCCTTGAGGATGAAAATTGATGGATTCTAGAGTATTGCAAGACCCTTAGAAGCCTTAGAAGCAAATTGGGTTATGAGGTCATAGTTTCTCCAAAATGAGTTTACTATTTGTCTTAGACTGTCGTGAGTTCACTTAGTCTCTTGAAGTAATAAAATATCAGGTTTTTCTGAGGATATTTTATTCTTGAGGACCCTGCGATTGGATTTTCCATTCAAGCCCCTAGAATTCCATGAATTGATCTTCATCATTAATATTTTGAGGGCGGGGAAGGGTATTCATGGGAGCAACTCATCCTTGAATTAAATAGAAATTATCCTAAGTCTCAAAGAAGCTAACTATTAGATTTCTGACCATTTTTCTTAAGCTCTTTAGTAGAGAGGGAATGATCCTAGGTTTTGTTTCATTTGATCCCTTGTGAGGAAAAGGAAGGGGAAGAAGAAGAAGTGGTAGCTGGAGTATTAATTTGACACATGAGCAGATATTGATGTTGGTTGGTGGTTGGTTCCTTATTCTTCCACTCTTATGCAATCTGATAAGGATCTAGGTTTTGTAAATCCAGATCTTCCAAGTCTTCTTCCTCCACTGGAGTTGGAGACTCTTGGTTAGGCAGGATGTTGTCTAACCTAGGCTCTTGCGACTTAATGATATGTTCAACCTTTTTATCAGGAGTTTCTTCTTGAGTGGGAGGATCCTGGAGATCATTAGCAGATGGTGCTTCCTATTTAGGAGTATTTTCATCCTCCACGTGTTGAATAATTGTATACCGAATTTTTCCTTGATCACGCTTCTCAAAGATATTTCACCTCGCCTTCTTGTAGCCTTCCTTTTACCTTACATGATGGTGAAATCATTGTCAAGGGGAGATTGTTTTGCAGTCGTTTTTCTTGATTCAAATTATCATGGAGGCTTTGCTTGACAATCTCTAAATAGGTGGCCATATTCATGGAAATGACGACACCAAAATGGGATCTTTTAATAATCAATCGACTGCTCCCAAACAATGTCTTCACAACTCCAGAGAATGTTAGATGGTAAGGGTTTAGTGAGATCCATGTATGAATAGGGCCTAGCATAGGAGGTATATCTCCCTTTTTTCATGATATCATACAACATGAAAAAGCACTCAATTTTATTGCCTATATGAGCCAGTATTTATAGATCCCAGTTTTCCTAAGGAAGAGAATAGAGCCTGATCTAGACTAGTAGGAAGGAGAAATTTTCCTTCTTAGGATTGAATCTGGGAACCTAAGGTTTCATAAAGAGAGCCACCAAATTCATGAAGTAAGGGTCTCCTTGGAAGATGTTGTCATGATCTTGAACATTATTAAAGATTACTGTGAAAAAACCTCTAGATCCCAGCTTGAGTTCCACATCTCCCTTCATCGTCCAATTTTTCCTCATCCAATTGATGAGAAGCCACTCATAAGGCCATGAACCCATGAATTTGTAAATTATTTCATGTTATTCCATGCGATCAAATGTTGCACACAGTTTCGCAAATGGGATTTCCAAAAGAGGAGACTTTGGATCTTGTGGACTGCAAGGACTAGTCGATTGCATTGGATTGGCTACAAATTCAGGAGGTGGAGTTGTAGGTTGTTTCTTGCTAGAACTGGGAGCCACATATGACTGAGCTTGGGTTGCATATCCTTGCTGATTTTCAGTTGTGGTACCAGAGTTGTGTGCTGGCTACTGGGAAGATCGATTGGCCACCACACTCCTAAAGAAGGGGATACCACCACCACCCCATGTGGGTGCCATGAAATCTAAAGTGGGGGACTTGATCTAGAACACTAAACCTTGGAAGTCAAAATTTGTTTGATTGATGTTAATATTTAGAACTGTATCTTGGAGCCTAGAAAATAAAAAATGATACACTAAGTGAGAAAAGGCCTAAGTGCATTATTATTTGTACTTAATTGTGCATTTTTAGCAACACCCGTTATTTCAAAATTATTAAAAACAATGTTATGAGATAATTATTTCAAATATCTTTCATTATTTTCTCATAGCCATGAGAGAATTATTTCCTCATAACATTGTTTTTTATAATTTTGAAATAATGAAAGTTAAGTTTTAATGTAAGTGTGAATATGACTTTAAATTTTGTTTTTTATTTTTTTATAATTTATTTAAAAAATATTTTTATTTTATTTTATTTTGTTTTTATTATTTATTTATTTATCTTTAGTTTAAATTGTATTACCTTAAAAATTTAAGCAAAACATTTACATCCATCAAGCATCAGATTCAGCTACATGTTTTTGGGTAGGTGGTCTCAATCTGCCTAAATGGGAAACTGGTTATTTTTGACCACCTACTTAAGGATAATTAGTCTAAAATTCAAGATGTATCAACATAACAGGCATAACAAGGTTATTTATGAGTGCATTATAAAAAAAACCTGAATAAAATCTTTGGGACTCAATTATATGAAGAAGCGCTTGGGGTAGTGTCTATGTCATTTGATCCTAGAGGAGCATTTGAACTTAGTTTGCACTGGAAATGAAGTTCTATATGAGCAATCCTCTTCTTAATATTGTCTAAAAATTAGTTCTAAGATCTCAGGAATATAAGGGGTTGTGTCCTCTAAGATCTCAGTGTCTGAGAAGACTTGTCTTTCTTGGACTGCTTTAACCTCCAAATTATGAATTTAATTATGAGTGTTATAGGGTGTTGTTGTGTGGTAATTATCACTAGCCTCTTAGGCCTACTATTGAGCTCTATTGCAGCCTTGGGGGCCATGCCCCCCCGCTCCCCTTTTCTTGCTACACATTCTCTCGAGATCCATATTCCACCAAAATCTATGAGATTTTAATATAAAACTCTCAGATCCAATATTAACAGAGGAGTGTATATTCTAGACTTGGTGATCTTATACCCACTAGTTAAGAATCAACTAATGGAAGGAAAAATAAGGGTTTAAAACAAAGATCACCACAAAAATATAAAACTTCACCTGTATGCAACAATCCACTAGGCGTGTCTATCTTCTTGCGATGGCTCAAAGGTGGCATCAAACAATAAACACAACAAACTTAGACCACTAGAAAATGACATACCAAGAAATACATAAGGAAGATTACACATAAAAGAACCTAAACCCAATTAAGCTAACAACTGTGTAGGACATTGCTGCTTAGAGAATCTACTATAATAGACAACATATGCACTACCCTACACCTAGGCCTACAAGGCCTCTTTGACCCAATATAGTATTCACACTAAATATTTAAACAATTAAACAAATTTCCAAATCTATACCATATAAAAAGCATAAAATTACCCTTAGGTTTAAGAGTTACCTAGTGGTGGTGGAGAGGCACCCTTCCTTTCCATGCTAGGTGAGGTGCTTCACTTTAGGTTGGCTAAAATGCATCCTCAAACATGAGTTCGATCAGGCCATGCCTGACTCCAAGTTCAATTTTATCTGCTTCATCTACTCTTGCCTGTAATAAATTACACAGATTAGTCCTATGAGCATCCCACAAAATGTCATTCATTCCCATGCTAAAGAATATCATCCGCACACTACGAAACATGACCAGAGACAATTTTGCCACTTCCTCTGCAAGTTACTAACTTGAAATCTCTCTTGAGGTAGAGAAACAACACCCCACCTCTCTTGATGCCCAGACTAGCTTTATAGAACCTTCTTCATCTATCTCTATCACAATACATAGCACTAAGGGGAAGTAAACACTTCATTCTTATGCATGCCAAGGAACGACCACACCACCCCCCACATTTACTTTCCTCATATTTCTAGGGTGATAGGAACAACCCCCAAATCTCTGTCTTCTCTCAAGATTCACCCCCATCGAGGGATTTTTTCGTTCATTGGAAAACTACCATTCTTAGTTATTTTTATATCCATCCAATATCTATTATAGCTAATCCTGCCATTCATACTAAGTATCCAAAGGATAGCCCACATCTATATTGAGGCCTCTGTGGTTGCACCCTAAATTAGACAAGAAATCAACTGCTTTATTTTTTGTTCACATGGTTTGCATGGTGATAGTATAATTGAATGTGAGCATCAATTTTTTCACTCAGGAAATTAGATTGATAATGTCACATCCCTAGTTAAAAATTCATGTAAAAATATATAAGACCACGGTGGTGGGACATGTATTCCAAGCTGAATGGTGGGTAAAAAATCCTAATGGGTGTTCATTCGATTTATTATGGCTAAGGAAATTGGCAAAGGCAATGGCAAAGGCTTTGGAAAGGAAAAATGGCATTTTTGGCACATTTATTTGTGAAAATAATGGAAATTAGTGTTGGCATTATGATACAGGTGTTGTCTTTGAAGGAAACTCACACAGATAACAGTTCATAGTGCAAGAGGTTAACAAAAAAGGATTACAGATCAGACTCCAGAGATTGAATAAAGAGAGGTATACGTTGGTTCACTGTGCCAAAGTAGCGTATACACGCGGGAAAATAGAACAAAAAGAGCATATACGTATAAACGCATTCCCACAGGAATAAAAGCACATACATGTTAGAAAACCAAGGTTTTGGTCCGAGGTATTTGGTCCAAGGTATTGACAAAGGGCCTAAAGCTATATAAGGAGGAGAATATCATTAGGCGAAGGTGTGCAAGTCATTAATATCTTATGAAGAGTGAGATCAAAAGCAAAATATGCATGTTATGGGTTTATGGTGCTTTGTTTGATCTGAAATAAGGATGAACCTTAGCAGTTGATGAGGGATGATATCTAATGATGAATCGGGATCTGAAATGAACAATTATTATATGGTTTGATCATGGATAGTCTAGATCTAAATGATAACGTGTGATTTACATTGAAAATGTTATGATCTGGGTATGACTAAAGTCTGAAATAGTTGTGATGTTTTAAGTTAGCATTTGTAGATTTGTACGTTGTTTCGCTTTGGTAAAAACACGTATACACACTGGTTCGACACATCAAAGTAGCATATACATTATGAAATATGATATTTGAAGTTGCAGTTGGTTCTGGTTGTTATTGCAGAGTTCTGGGTTCTGCTCTGTGTTCTGGTGACTGTATTCTGGTGACAGTGTTCTGAATGTTCAGATTGATTGATTGTGATTTTCTTTAGTGATGATGGGTTGTCAGTGATTGGTTGTATAGCAGTGGTGATTGTTTTTGAGCTTCAATGTTGCTGATGGGTCCAATATGAAAATTTGATGAAATGAGGCCTTCAGATTATGGTGTTGTGTTCCAGGAGTATCCAGTCTGAAAATTTATGAAACGTGGTCCCTAGGGGAAGAAGTGAAGGTTGTAGCCTTCTGTAGGCTGGCACGTACATACAGGTAAAATATTGGCTAGTACAAGAGCCAGGGGGTTGGAGCTCCCTTCCAATGGAAGCTGGAAAACGAGTGAAGGTTGGAGCCTTATGTAGGCTGGCACATACATACTAGTAAACAGATTGGCTAGTACAAGAGCTAGGGGGTTGTAGCTCCCTTCTAGTAGAAGTTGGAGAATGAGAGAAGGTTGTAGCCTTCTACAAGTGTGTGCCTGTGTACTGGTATGAGTCTGCACCAGTACAAGATTGTAAATAGGTTTTTATTATATTAAAAGAAGACAACAACAGGTGGCTTTTGTCCCGCATTGGGTTCTCACATTAAATCTTGGTGTTCATGTGTGTTTCTTATGTGTGATGGTTTGTTATGTTATTACTACACATGGTTATTGTTGATATGGTTACTGAAGTACTGATGCACTGATTAAAGATCAACATATGATGAATTAATTGAATCATAAGTTTGTTGGATATACGTTGGTTACCTTAAATACAGTTGCGTGTACACGCAAGTTACCTTCATTGAAGTAGCATATATAAATCAGAGTATGAAAAGAAAAATTGATTGAGTTTTAATACTGATTCAACCCCCCCCCCCCTTCGTAGTATATTTCCAACAATTGGAATCAGAACAAGTCCTTTAGAAGAAGCCTAATTGCTTGAACGAAAATTTTCAAAATGAAAAATCATGAAGGCATGGGATCTATCAGACCGCCAATCTTCAATGGGAACAACTTGGTATATTGGAAAACATGAACTAGAGCGTATCTTCAGTCACTTGGAACTGATGTTTGGACAATTGTGGAGAAAGGATACCAATATCCAGCAGCAATCCCCACAGATCCAGTAGAAAGGAAAACATATGAAATCAATGCCAAAGCTGTCAACGCCTTATTGGGAAGTCTATGAGAATCAGAATTCGTCAAAGTCATGCAGCTCAACACAGCCAAGGAAATATGGGACAAAATCATTCAGAGCTACGAAGGTGACTCCTAGGTAAAATGTGTTAAACTACAAACTCTCAGAATCCAGTATGAAACTCTTAGGATGCATAGTGATGAAAGAAAATCTAGTTATTTCTTGTGAGTAGATGAGATTGTAAATAATATGAGAAATCTGGGTGAAGAAATAAAGGAAGCCACTTTAGTTGAGAAAATTTTGAGATCTTTGTCTTCTAAATTTGAGTCAAAAGTGTCTGCCATAGAAGAAAAATAAGATCTACAAACTATTATTGTGACTCAACTCCATGGAATCCTAACTGCCTTTGAAATGAGAAAAGGAGGTCCATCAGATATGAGAGAAGCTGCTTTTAAAGAATCATCAAAGGGAAAATAAAAGGAAGAGCACAATGAATCAGGACACATTTAAGAAGAAGAAGAGGTAAATTTTGTCAAGAAGCTTCAACGGGGTTCCGGAAGATTCAGAGGTAAGCTACCATTCAAATGCTTTGCTTGTGGCAGAGTTGGTCATTACGTTGCTAGATGCCCTCATGTCAAAGGAAAGATGTCTGCAGAAGGTAATAAAAGTCATTATACTCATGATGATAGTGATGGCTTGTCCAATAATGATGAAGATGATCAAGAAATTAAACTACTCATGGCGTATGCAAATGATGCCTTAGAAAAGGAACATTTCCTTAAAGAAATCGGTCAACTCAAAATTAGTTTGGCAGAAATGGATACAATCATAAACACAGTGACACATCAAATCACTAAAAAAGACAAACACAATGAAGTGTTAGAATGTGAAGTAGTAAATCTAAGAAAAGAACTTGAAAAGACAAAGATTCTGAATTTTAGATTTGCTAAAGGATTAGAAACCTTAGATGAAATCATCAAAGTTCAACGTTCGCCTATTATAAAGACTGGTCTTGGTTTTCACGAAGGTGAATCTAGCTCACAAGATGAGGCAAGGAACTCCAATGAAAAATATGAAATTCTCAACAAGGAGATAAAAGGTCAACCCCATCAACAACTAAGGAAAGAAAATCTTCAAAGAAAATATTTTACTCCTAACTGTGGAAGTGATAGTCGGTTATTTCCTTCGATGAATAATGTTGAATTATTTATATGTCATAATTTTGGACATGTTGCCGCTAGATGCAGAAATAGAATGGTTTAAGACCGTCACACAAAAAGATCATCAGTTTCCGGGTACTTTAAGGGATATTGTTTTGCTTGCAATATGTTTGGTCACAAAGCTACTGATTGCAATAGAAGGAATATGAAACATGTAAGATGCTATGCATTAACAATTTTGGACATAAAGCAAAAGAATGCAGGAGAAAATTTCGGCCACCATACCAAAAGGAGCAAACATCATCACAATCCAAGGAATTAAAGAAGAAGCAATTGTTGTCAGAAAGATGTGGCATAGCTCAGTTTACAGACATAATAGACCCAAGGGAAGCTAAAAGTGTAAAACTTCAGTATTTCAATTCTCATATGCAGTTATTATGAAGAGAAGTCGCGTATATACGTGAGTTAGAAGCTACACAGTCGCATATATGGTGTTTTGAAGAAAAAGCAACAGGACAGACTCAGGAAAAGGGGTCTGATATGGTTCAATCAATTATAAATTATCTATTTTGTTCTGATTGATGATGGTTATAGTCTATTGATGATATGTGGAAGTGTTTTTGGCCCTTTTAAGTTGTTAATAAGTTGATGAATAACTGGTTGATGGTGATGCCTTGATGATTCTTACTAATATTTGCAATGATCGGATCTGACAATGAATAGTTGGCACAGGTTCAGGGGGAGCATATGCTTCTAATAATGCATTTTTGGCATTATGTTAGAAGATCTTCGTACATGAAGATTCTTATATTTCTTGATCCATAGAGTTGTTTTGATTTAGGTGACTCCTTTGATGATGGAAATATACAGGCTGTTGATCTCGATGCTGCTGAAAGAGAGATATACACTGGTTCACTGTGTCAAAGTAGCGTATACATGTGGGAACATAGAACAAAAAGAACGTATACGTATACACACATTCCCATAGAAAGAAAAGAACGTACATGTTAGAAAACCAAGGTTTTGGTCCAAGGTATTTTGGGTCCAATGTAATGGTCCAAGGTATTTGGTCCTAGGTATTTGGTCCAAGGTATTGGTCCTAAGTGGTTTTGATCCAAGGTATTAACAAAGGGCCTAAAGCTATATAAGGAGGATAAGATCATTAGGCCAAGGTGTGCAAGTAATGAATACCTTATGAAGAGTGAGATAAAAAAAATATGGATGTTATGGGTTTTTGGTGCTTTGCTTGATCTGAAGTAAGGATGAACCTTATCGGTTGATGAGGGATGAGATCTAATCATGGATCGGGATCTAAAATGAACTATTATTATATGGTTTGATCATGGATAGTCTAGATGTAAATGCTAACATGTGATTTGCATTGAAAATGTTCTAATCTGGATATGACTAAAGTTTGAAATAGTTGTGATGTTTTAAGTTAGCATTTGAAGATTTGTACGCTGGTTTTCTTTGGTAAAAGCGTGTATACACGCTGGTTCGGCACATCAAAGTAGCGTATAAATTATGAAATATGATATTTGAAGTTGTAGTTGGTTTTGGTTGTTATTGCAGAGTTCTGGGTTTTACTCTGTGTTCTGGTGACAGTGTTCTGAATGTTCAGATTGATTGATTGTCATTTTCTTTAGTAATGACGGGTTTTCAGTGATTGGTTGTATAATAGTGGTGATTTTTTTTTGAGCTTCAATGTTGCTGATGGGTCCAGTATGAAAATTGGATGAAACGAGGCCTTCAGATTATGGTGTTGTGTTCCAGGAGTATCCAGTTTGAAAATTTATGAAACGTGGTCCCTTGGAGGAAGAAGTGAAGGTTGTAGCCTTTTGTACACCGGTGCCTATGTACTGGTAAACATATCAGCTAGTACAAGAGCCATGGGGTTGGAGCTCCCATCCATTAGCAGCTGGAAAACGAGTGAAGGTTGTAGCCTTCTGTAGGTCGGCGCCTACGTACTAGTAAATGGATCGGCTAGTACAAGAGCTAGGGGGTTGTAGCTCCCTTCCAGTAGAAGCTGGAGAACGAGAGAAGGTTGTAGCCTTCTGCAGGTGTGTGCCTACGTATTGGTATGAGTCAACACTAGTACAAGATTGTAAATAGGTTTTTCTTATATTAAAAGAAGACATCAAAAGGTGGTTTTTGTCCCGCATTGGGTTTCCACCTTAAATCTTGGTGTTCATGTGTGTTTCTTATGTGTGATGGTTTTTATGTTATTACTGCACATGGTTACTCTTTATATGGTTAATAAAGTACTGATGCACTGATTAAAGATCAACATATGATGAATTAACTCAATCATAAGTTTGTTGGATAGATGCTGGTTACCTTAAAAATAGTTGCGTGTACATGCAAGTTACCTTCATTGAAGTAGTGTATATAAATCAGAGTATGAATAGAAATGGTTATTGAGTTGACTAATATTGATTCACCCCTCCCCCCCTCTCCACTCTCAATATTATTTCCAACAATTAGGAGAAAAGGGAGATGAAATGTCATAGGTTGCATGTGAGGAGGAAAATGAAGGAAAATAATCGAAAATGAAGAAAATAGAGGTCTCATTAATAAAAATGCTTCTGAGGATTAGTGGGCAGGCTTGGTCAGTGTATCCTTTTGTCAGTTCACTTCTAGAGATCTATCATTATTCTCTCTCTCTCATACTCTTGGATACTTACATTTTTCTTGGAGTAGTCTTGGAGGGTGTTGCATACTTGGATTATTGGAGAAAGAAGGAAAAATAAGCGCAAGAAAGTGCAAGAGGACATTGGGATCAACAAATACAACGAGATTTTATTGCAGTTATCGAGTTGCATGTATGTTTTCCTCACTAGTTTTTGCATGCATGGCATATGCATGTGGATTGTTGGTCATGATCTGTCATTGGCATGGAGGATTTCCTAGCCTTGCCATTTCCTAGATATCCATGGAGATTGTGGGTTTATTTCCTTGTTTTGTTTTGGTTGGTTCTCATGTTTCCTTAGCTTGGGTTGAGTTATTAGTTCTTGGAAGCCGTGGTTGGACAAACGTTTTGGAAGCCCTATAACAACTTGGGTTGAGTTACTATTTCTGGAAGCCTTGGTTGGACAAATGCTACGGAAGATCGGAAAAAACTGTGGGTTGAGTTACTAGTCTTGGAAGCCTTGGTTGCAACAAACACACTAGAATCCATGGAAGGCTTGGATAGATACCAATCTAATGATGGTTTTGTGATGTCCGACCGAGAGTTGGAATCATTGTTTGATGGGTTGAGGTGGATGGCCTCTAGAATCCCTGGATGGTTTTGGATTGAAGTGTTTTATGAGATCCCACATTCATGCTTGGAATATGGCATGGGGGTGAATGGATAAAGAGAGATCTGGCTCAGCCATTCCACAGTCGGGTGGAACATGGTAGTCCCATACCGTGTTGGATTTTGCATCATTAATATGAGGTGTATTTCTCATTTTTAATTCATGAGTATTGTATTGGTTTATATGTGGATTATATGGCTTCTATTGCCTTGGTATTTATGTTGTTATTATGTTGGTTATATATATGTTTTATGACAGTAGCTAGGTATGGCTCTCATCATGTTTCTACTGATAAATGAATGAACAATGTATCTATGACCTAATGGATGAAATGGAAGTTGATGTGTTGATGCATCAATGTTTCTTAGCAAATCTCAAATAAGTATGAGACCGCTATGCTCAGATATGTTATTTACACCTGTAGATTACATATTCGTGATATGTTTGACAAAATGCCTGTCATGGCTAGTAGCAGTCTAGTCAAGGTCTTATTCAAGTAATTGCATTAGTATTGTTATTTCCATGTTATCTTACTGTTCTGAAGGTGTCATTCAATTCTAGGCAGTGACCTAGGATTTGGGCCTGAAAATGTGGCTTAAATCCTTATGATGCTTGCAAAAAGCTGAGAAAAATAGTCCCTGGATGCTGGCATGCCCATAGCATGAGAGCATCCAGAGGTCAAGTGGTCCAAAATGTCAGTGGGACCTAGGGGCTGGTTGGCAGAAAGGTTGGGTTGGTTCCTAAGGGTCCTAATGTTGATGTTGGATATTTTTATGGTGTGTTTCTGTTGGTTCCACTTCCTTGACATGACTTAGGAGGTCCAATCATATCATAGTGGCCTATCATCACGTGTTTATCCTGACTGGACGATTTCTTTACATAGTGGTATCAGAGCATGGTTCACCCCTCGGACCGGATGGGTTGTGTGTTGGTCATTTATACATGTCGGTTTCATATGTGTTCCTTATGCTTGTAGTCCATGTTCTTGTTGCATTTGCATGGTGTTGGTCATGGTTGTAGTGATGTTGTCATGTGAAGGTTGTTGTGGAATGTTTCGTTATGGGTGTCGAGGGTATATGCATTTGTTATGCATGTCAGTGTTTATATGTTGTTATGCATGCATTTTCCTAGTTATGGTTACACATGTATGGTAGGTAAAACATGCATTGTGAGGTCATTGTATGCATTTTGGGTCATCATGATGCTATTGGTATGTTGTGAGGCTAATGTGTTGGCTAAGACAGAGCAGGAGATGAAGATCATCAAAATGAGGTTGCAGTAGTAGACCTTGGGGTAAGAGAAAATCATCATACATGTATTGTATGTTTGGCATGCATGCATGTTAGTTAAGGATTATTATATGAATTATGGTTATGTGTATGCCTTTCATTTTATTGTTATTATGGTTACATGTATGATAAATTCTAGTTGATTAGTGTAGTCATATGCACATGTGTCGGATAGTCATGAATGATAGTAACTGGTGGTTGTATGTAATATTGTTGTTTGATGTTAGATAACTTGATGATTATGTTATATGTTGTTAATAGGTATGTTATTGGTTAACTTGTTGTTTTTATATGATAGTTAGCTTGATGATTAGTGTTGGGCGCGAAATCCCCCAAGGGAAGTTTTGGGGCTTAAAGCCCAGATTTTGACTAAATCTGATGTAAAGACTCCGCGTTTTGTGGGCACGGAGCGCGAACTTGTAAATGACTCATAGAGTTTCCCGCCCTCATTCTTGTAATGTAATGTCAGATTTAGAGATCTACCCATGGTTATGGGATTGTATAAATAGAGCAAGGCTCTAAGTTGTAAGTGAAGTAGAGTTATGAATGAAGGATCAAGAATTGAGTCTTATCTAAGTGTAGAGACGACTTGTTGGGTCATAGAGTAGGAGAAGGCTTTGCAGCTAACTGCGCAGATGCCTAATAGTCTGCAGCTGAGTGCATGGACCCTTGCAGCTAAATGCGCAGGGAAGGTTGAGTCTGTAACCGATTGAACCATTAATAAAGAGAAGTTTTATACTATTCCAGTGTATTTATTTACTGTTTTCTGCATCGGATGTATTGGGTATAAATTACATTTCTGTTGTTTATATGATTCATGACAATATATGATTGTGTTGATTAAGTAAATATAAGACAAAGTATATGTTTACACAAAGTTAACTAACAATTATAAGAAGTTAAGTAAGATCTGTGGTATAACTTGGGGAAATAGCGCAGATCGCTGCCTTATCAGTGCAAAAGCTCCTCAACCCCTGGTTAGGGTTGCACGAAGTCAATTATAGTAGATTGCGAAGGCCTCGCAGGTCAGGGCAGTGCACGAAGTGACCTGCGTGAAGCCATTCACAGTTGGACTAAATCAACCCCTCATACATCTCAAAGGTCCGGAAACCTGGTTCCAACATCCACCCATACTACTTCGGGTGAGACCTCAGTCCACGCTCCGCGGACTGTTGCTGAAATGGCCAGTAGTGTAGGGATTTGTTTGGCTAATTAACTTATAACTTGGGTTAGGCCCCCTCAAGCCAACAATTAGGTTATTAGTTGTTGATGAACATGATATATAACTTGTTGTTGTTATATTATAGTTAGCTTGATGATTAGGTTATATGTTATTGATGAGCATGATATATAACTTTTTGTTGGTATATGCTAGTAACTTGATGGTTAGGGTTATTAGATTAAGATTTTGATGTTATATGTATCATAGTAAGTTGGATTGTTCTATGTGAATGGTTAGGGTTATGGCATTCAGGTATGAGTTAATATGTTGTGATATTATGTCATACTAATCTAAATTGACTGTGCAGAAGTGATTATTATGTATGAATGATAAATGTTTCTGAGTTTCTGATGTGAACCTATTATCTAGTTACTATAATGGATATCACGACCTTAGTTATGGTTGGGTTGATATGTTGTGAAGTTATATCGTGCTAATCTAGCTTAATTGTGTAGACAAGATCGCCTCCCCTGAGATACATTATGGTATGAACTTGTTTATTTCATCTACTTTGTGCTTGACTGTCTGATTATGACGTCTATTTGGTGTTTGATTGTTTGGTGTCTATTATGTCATCTAAGTCGATTTATTTAACATGGTATGTTTGCAAGTTGGTTGAATGTTTGATGAATCACATAATATGAGTATGTGTTCCAATGATCTTGTTTTAAGATGATTGTGCTAACACATATGTGTTGAGACAATGGATATATCCTTGAGTGTAAATAGGTGAAAGTTATAGCATTGTGTCTAATGACTATGAGTTGACTATAGATTATTACGTGAATCTTAGTCTTGGTAAAGGTTGATTTCAAATTGATAGATATGATTGTCTTGATATTTGGAACATGTGGTTGACATATGTGAACAGTTGCGGGGTAACATGATTGGTAATTGATTTTTTTATATAACTAACAGTTGGATGATGTGATAGTGCATAATAAGACTCAATTACAACAAGATAAAAGGTAAAAGAAAGGATTTGGGCAATAATTCCTTTGGCTATGTTTGGAAACCCTAATTTCAAATGAACGATTTCCTTGCGTGCATGAAGTCTTCTTAACCTTGACTTTGTCTGACATTATGGGGATATATGTTATACTCATGAACATGTATTTGACAAGTATATTAGCTAGTCTCTACTTACAGGTGGATCTGTCAAGGGAATTGGAGTCCCTTGAGAGATGGCATGGATGTGTTCAGTTGCAAGAAAAGTGGTTGACTCAACAAGGTAAGGTAACCAATGTATTGTTATGTTTATTTATGCACTGACAATTATGTGTTTATGGTAGGGTGATGCGAGGAGTTGCATGGCAAGAGAGGTTTCCATGGAATCTTGAAGAAGGATCATGTTGAGATTCCAGCATTATAAACTTTGAAACGAGAACTATAAACTCAAAAGGGGAACTTTGGCCAAAAAACCCCAAAAAAAATCAAAAACAGTGCTAAAAACGAAAAGTGTGTATACTAGAATGATGGTTTTTTTTAGGGTCAATTTTGAACATGTTTTAAAAATGACTGTGAAAACGAAATTTTCATGCAAAAAACACCCTGAAAATGAAAAGTGTTGATACTGGAATGATGGTTTCTTTTTTTTAGGGCCAATTTTCAACATTTTTAAAAAATGCTAGTAAAACCGATTTTTTATGTGCAAAAAAACCGCTATTTATGAGGAAAAAAACACACTAATGTTTTTGGTAGAATAACATTTTTCTTTCCTAAGTATAAATTCAACATGTTTTAGTAATGACCATAAAGATAAAATAATGGGATCTGAAATACATTAAAATTCTATTAGTTTTCATCCATGTTGTTAAACATATAATAACATCACATTAAATATTGCTAAAATTCTAATTGTTTTCAACCATAACATTAAAGATCCAGAAAAAACTGGAATGTTTTCAACCATAAAATTAAAAAACCATGACATTATGAACAAATTACATGACTAAATTAATCAAAATTTCATTATTTTTATATTGAATGAAACATACATTATATCTCTAATTTAATGTTGCATTGTAGATATTCTAAACAATAAAAATCATCATAATTAAGACATATAATCCAACAACATAAAAATGACTCATAACTTCTGATTTAACACCATATGGAAATCAAAATTTTTATTTCAAGATACGATGCAAACATCAGTTATATAAATTGTCTTAGAAAATTATTCAAAATCACTCATATTTTCTTGCACACCATTAGAATTCACATCTTCATATGAATGATTGGATGCAGACGAAGATGTTCCATATTCTTCTCTTTCATCAACTAGTGCCCCATCTGAGTCCACATGCATGCCCACCATTTTAGGTTTCAAAATTCTTCTGGATCTACGACTAGTTTCAGTAGACTCCCATCTCAATGGTGTTCCTTCTGGGAACAACATTTTCAGAATCTCTATCGTCTTGAAGTGAAGAGTTCCTCTCTTTGTTAAATTGAAGTCATAAACAAGTATGCCAACATCCTCCAATTTTAAGAGGCCTGTGCGGTGATTTATATTTGTACCCTTTTCTTTTCTCTTTCCGCCATTTTTTTACAACTACCATCTCTAGCTTATACACACCATTGAATGGGTGTGTTTTTGTGGCATACCAATGTACTTCAACACCTATAACATCCTCATTTTCTGTAAATACCTTTATAACCTTAGCAACCCAGAATGGATAGCCATTGGGATCTCCATCTGCTAGCACTGTGATCATGCAACCCTCCTTAATATCCTGTACTAAACCCCTGTAAATGTCTTCCATGGCTTCACGTTGTGCACGAGATCTTTTGGAACCAATATACATCTCTCTTTCTTCTACCTGTAAAGAATTAATAATACCTTTAGATTATTGTTGTTCAACAACGTTTATTTCCTCATGTTTATTTGACATATTTTGTGGCTAAATAAATGTATTTTTCAAAGGTATATCTTCATTTTTTGTTGTTGAAATGATATCACTTTGATTATTGAAAAACGACTCCCACCAAACTGAATCAGCAATGCCAAAGTACTCATATGTATATCTAATACATTTTTTAATTTCTTCTAGGAAATCAAAATAATTTATATCTCTATTATGTCTGCGTGCATTATGAACTTCACCAACTTATTGTAATAACAATATTTTTGATGCAAATATTGGATGATCTGGAATGAACTTAAAAAATTCCAAACCTGATGACGGTGCCCATTCTGTAGTAGTTGAATACTTCTTGCCCCATATTAGTGTTTTCCCATCAAATTTTTTGATACAAAATTGTTGTTGGAAGGTAATGTCATTAAGTTTTTCAATGCATTTCTCCTCACCATGAGATCCTAGAATAAACCTTCGCATGTCAACAGTTTCTTCCAGCACATCAAAAGTAGGATCTGGCATGTATGATTTCTTAATACATTCAATTAATGATGGCCAGCTCCCAACTTCCTTCCTCCTCAATGTGACTGAAAAACGACTGAACATCTGATCAATATGGTCATAAGTGTGCCCAACAAGAAGGAAACCAACCTTTACCTTCTAAAAAATTCTCAATTCAACAAGCATGTTCAGATATCCAAAACCAACCTGATTTTTGTTTTCATGGCAACTGTTGTCCAATTGTAGATACAAAACTTTAGGGAGATTAGCAGACCAATGAGAAAGCACATCATGAATTATGGTTATTGTCATATTTGCATAATTATGAATATTTTGAGCTGTGAAGTACACCCTTGGCAACATTTTCCCATTGAAGACCATACAACTGACCAAGTGATACTGAATAAAATTTTCTTCCTGTAAATTTTTGGGTGTGCGAACAAAATGTGGTAAAAGTGTTTTCTTCTGGTCCATACCATCCATTATCAAACCCAAATATTTATTCAAATTATCATAACACTTATTTCAATGCTTGTAAAACTTTTTCCTTTCACTTGTTTGTTGTTCATGAGGCTCCTGAAGTTCTTTGACAATTGAATCTACACAACATAAAAGAAAGCCATTAAGAAATACGTTTTCATAGTTGATGATTGTACAATTTTAAAAGTTAAAGTTATGAATATTTACCTCTTTCTTACCCTTCACATTTTTCCCTTTTTTATTTAAGAGAAGCACATGTACTACAAATCCCCATCATTGTCTTCTTAGGAATACAGACATTATTGAATTCTTTCTTCCATACCTTCACAAAATATTGATATGTAATAACCGACCATGTCCCTCAGCACCTTCTGCATATTCTTTGTATAAGTTGTAGATTTCTCGTCTTGAAAAATTATCTCGAATATGTATTGTCTCTATTTGGCATACACTCTCCATGCTTTGAAAATAAATATTTCATCCATTGTTACCGGGAATAGTATCTATGCAGAGCTGCTAATCCCACTAAGGCTAGTAGTTATCTTAGAAAAAAACAAACTTAAAACTACTTTCGTTTTCCTTTATGAGAGATAGATGAGAGAAGAATAAAGGAGACCAACCTCTGTCTTGCACTTGGTTCCTTGCTCGATTCCTCTCTCTTCTTTTAGTCCTTTGCTACTTGCTTTCTTGTGTACCCAGCTTCACAGAGTACTTGTAGAATCAAAGCAACATAAAACTATACAAGAACATGGATCTATTATCATAAACAATATAGGATCAGATCATATTAACCATACAAATGCATAAAACATCAATCGCACAAGTATATGGAGGAAAACTTGAATAGCTTTATTGATAATCAAGAAAGAGCCAAGAGAATTACAACCAATTGTTCTGACCCAACATCATCCTCTCAGCAAGAAGCCCTTCTTCACCTCATGAAAAGCTTATATCACCCAACACTATGATATTGCACCAATAAACCAGCAGCACTTCCTTACAAGATACAAAACTCCAGCCTCTAGATCTCTGGGATGAGGGATCCATATATAGATGTCTGCAAGGGAGGTGAGTCAGCTTGTGAGATTTGATTAGTGTATCCCCTCTGATAGTTCTTGATTCCACTTGGAGATTGATGCTCTCTTACTCATCCCTGGTCGAATTCAGAGAGGCAAGTGTCACAAGAGAAGTTTCTGGAAGATTCCATGCTTCTCCACCTTGCGGATTGACCCTGCCATTTGTCCCTTCTCGCCCATCGCACCCCATAGAAGGGCTTTTTGACATGCAACGCACCTACTGTGTGTATTTAGGTGGGATGCAACGCACTTTGCCTATGGAGCAGGTGAAATGGTCCAGTTTTGACCAGCTCTGAGTAGTTTTTCATGGAGAACTTCTGGGAGATGCTGCAATCAGTTGACCTTGTTCTTTTAGGGGTTGGAACAACACCTTTAGGGACTTAGGAGTCCTTGGTTTATGGACATTTATGCTTGGGGTTGCAGTGCCCAAAAATGTCTATAACAGTTTCCCCCTAAAGCATGAGGTCGTTAATCTTTTTGATGTCGGGTGAAATGCTTTATCATGAGGATCCAAAGTTCTTTCAAGCTGGAAGGAGACTTGTAATAAGATACAATACAATACATTATATTCATAATATTTTCATGATCTAGCTGAGGCGGGCATTCCCATGCCCAGCTTTATAAATTCATTTTTCATGTACATGAGACAGACAATCGTCTTAGTGTAGACTGATGATTCTGGTAGAGCCATCATCCCTTAGATTGGATGATTATCTGTGCAGCAATGATGTACATTTGATGTCTTTATTTTCCTGAATATATATCGCAGCCCAGATGGATGAAACTAGATCCAGGGTCTTCAATCTCGTTCGATCTTCACTCAAAGTACAAGTCGATCCATGTGAGAGATGTTCTGGAGTCGAACATGGAAAGACATCGCCTGATTACTAGCCAATGATGTAAGCTGTTAACAGGTGCGAGAGGAATCAACGATAATGATAATGATCCTTAAGGTACTGAAATACAATTCACGTGGTGTGAATAAGAGACTTGGCGTCGAACACCATGCAAAATCTTTCGGTCGAAGGCCATTGATGTAAACCTGTCGCCGGAAATGAGAAACTTGCCATTGAGGCATGCAAGATTCAAAGAACTGAAAGGGTTGTTCCTAGATCGACTTCTTGGATAATGAGATGATGTCGACAAGAAGCGATCCATCATAGGATGGCCTTAATGAATCCCACATCAATGACATGGAACGGAGCAAATGATTTTAATGGAGGTGAAAACGATCTTGTGATATAAGGTTCAGGGTGGCAGTCATGAAAGAATGGAGCGTAAATGTATTATAGTGGGTGAGACACAGGTGAATTCTCTGAGCGACTTCTCTTGAGCATATCGGTGACACTGACATGATGGATTGGTAGCATTAACCCCAAACATGGATGGTGTGATGGAACCATGGTGATGTGACCAGTGAATGGAACAACCCAACCCGACTTAGACGCGGAGTGAAAGTGTCATGTTCAAGAGCGACTTTCTACCAACAAAGTTTCTTCAAGTTTTCTTCCCAATTTTTCCCTAGTCATTCCTGACCAGTACCTCTTTATTTTTGTCAAGCTTGAGGAGGATAACATATGCTTGTTCTATAATTTTCCCTTCGGGCAAACCCATCGCTATGTTTTAACGAGCCTAGCGATAGTGAATCTCGTTCTTGTCTATTATGGACAAGTTTGTCACTATTAGGTTTTAACAAGTTTAATGACAAAGATAACTCAGTCCTTTTCAATTTTAGAGAGTCTGAAAAGGGACGTAAAGGAAACTCCAAAAAATCCTTTTTCGTCATCTAATCCCTTAAGTCCGAAAAAGTATAAAATAATACAGAAGGGATGAATTTTTGGTATTGTTAATGAGCCGAACAAAACAAGTGCTCTATCTTTTTGTGTAATAATCCCTCAGGTCCAAAAAGATTAAAATCTAAAGGAGGGATAGCACTTCCGGTCATTTTAACGAGCTGGAGAGGCCAATGGATCGACAATCTTTTCATATTTTACGAGTCAGTTGAAAAGAGCTTAAAGGAGACTCATCTTTGAGGAACGAGTGATAAATTCGGGTAGCAGCTAATTGCAGGTAAGGTTTGGAATTTTCCAATCACGGCAGTGTTACAAGGATGGCTAACAGGATCACTCTTTGCAGCTATTCCTCAAAAGGGGTAAACAATCAAGTGGAGGTGAATGATCGGCCAATACAGAGTGGAGGTGATGATGAGAACACGACCAAGGCTTTAAAGGCTGAAGTACTACATTCACGATGGTTATTTACCAGAAATTGGTTCATTTTTTATTTTAAAATGAGCTTAAACACTGGGGGAAACACTTGCTCATTGCTTATGTTTATTTTTTAACGAGCTTGAAGTCCGCGTTAAAACTGCTCGATATAACGGTCATTTCTTGACTTTACCATTAATAGCTTTGTTCCTTCAAAGATTGTACTGCATGCTCAATTGCTTCATCAAACTAGTTAGAAATGAACAATATATGTTTGAAAAATGAGTTAAGACACTAATATTTTACTTGAATTACGTAAAAAGTAATTTAAAAGTGCTTTTACCCCTCATTTTACCATTTCATTTGAACTTTGGCTTGTTGGAGCTTTGGAGGTGCTTTCCCCCCCTGATTTTCACCAGCTGATTCCGGGAGATTTTGTGGATGATTTTTGGCGCCGTCTCGACTAGGTAGGAGCTAAACTTGAGCTCTTTCATTTCATCTTTTCCATTTTGCATTCTGAGCCTGATTTCTGGTTTTTCTGAGCCTCTGGGGTTTGAAAAACTCACTCTAGCTCCATCGCACCCTTTCTACATCAAAAGGTGCATTGCATGTTGGCCTACTCACTGGACAGTTGGCATGCAATGCACCCATGACAAAGCTGGAGGTGTGATGGGTGCAAGGAGGGAAATTTGTGCACAGTTTTCAATGGGAATTTTTGCCTGTTTCTCACCAAATCAGGATCTAACTCTTCTCTTGTTTGTTTTCAGAGATTTATTGGAGAAAAATGACTATTACATGGCGAGAACATGAGCATGAAGAAGAGGACATGCTTTCTTTACATGATCCGGTTACAGTAAATGCACTGCGGAACTGTGGCCTGCTGAAGTTTTTCCGCATCTCTAGCATGAGGCAACAAATCAACTTGCTGTAGTATTTGCTCGATGCTTGGGACCCTACCAGCCAGGTGTTCCAGATTAGGGGCAAATCCATCCCCTTGACTATCGTGGACATCTATTTTTTGACTGGCTTATCGAGGCAGGGTGCCCCTATCTCTTTATCAGGTTCGGCCCGTGGAGGCGAATCTGTGAGAGATTACGTTCGCAGGTATTGCAGAGAGGGATCTCAGCCGAGTAAAGATGCCAAGATCATCATCTGAGATGTCACTGACAAGTCTTTGAGGACCTTTCTGTTCACCTTTGGTAGGATGGCTGGTGGTGGGCTCTTCATGTGGCCAACCGGCCTTATATGTAGTATGCCTTAGAATGTCTCGAACCGAAGGTGTTCAATTGGCGTGATGTAGTACTCCTTGTGATGAAAGAACAGTTGACCAAGGTGAAAAACGGAAGATTGAAGAACTTTGGATATGGTTCTATTTTGACCGCCTTTGCCTTGGAAAAGATACCACTGATGCAGCCGCAGTATATTTCACTTGGTTTACCTCCACCGACTGAACCACGGATGCAGAGATGGGTTGACCATATGTCTAGGCATGCTGGTCAGTCTCAGATTTCTTTTTCTGATACCTTCTTCTGGTGGTTCGATCGTTAGGAGATGGTTTTTTCCGAGTATCCATATGCTGGTATGGACTTCCGGGGTGACCCGGATTTGGTACTGCCGGCTGGCGAGCAGTGGGGTGCCATTGGTAAATTCTTGACCATATTTCTATTTATCGTTTCTCTTTTATAATGTCCTTGTGCTTTATTCTGTCAAGACTAATCAAAATTCATGTGCTCATGCAGATGTTGATCCCGTTCGGCCAACAGTACGCCTGAGAGTGCCAGTTGCCGCTCTAGCAGGAGAGGCTGTGGGAAGGGCTATCCTTTGCAACCTTGACGTGGCCGAGACTCTTTCAGCATTACAGGATTAGGTCGAGGGCCTCACTCTCGGTATTCCAGATGTGAGGACTGACGAGCTGCCTTTGAGGTTGCAGCGACATACTACTAGCATGCCAAGTCTATGGACTAGGCTTTTACGCATGATTGCACAAGCGGTGACTTGTTATCACCAACATCATTAGACTAGGGTGCCCCCTAACGTTTTGAGTTTTGGGTCATTTGACCAATTTTGTCTTGGTTACAGAACATTATGTGTAAATGATAAACAGTTATATATATATTTTTGATTTTCGCAGTTTTATTTTGGTTAAGTTACATGATCCAAATGCAAATATTGATGAAATGCTTCTTTTTATAAATGTTGCAAATGTCTATCTAGCACATAATTTGCCAATGAGTCAGTTAATGTGTTTAAGTTTCTGGAAATATGCTGATATTGAATAAAATCAAATTTCCTTTCCAAAATCTTGACCCTTAGGAACATGCGATAGATAGCTGGATTTCAGACGGAGTAGATACCAGTGAGCTGTAGTATGACGAGCTGTGAGTCTAGCCTGACGACCAGTCAGTGTATGCCATGTGTGATGGCATCAGAGAGAAGTTCTATCAATGCACTATATTCAGCGATGTTATTCATTGATCGACCAATACATACCCCTCGGAAACTTACTAACTCGCTGCTTGGATTAAAAATGGCCCAGGCCGTAGAAGATAGGTTCCACAAACTACGACTTGCTCCGTCGACATATCCAACAAAAGATTCCAATAGGTTCGACATCTGTGACAAATTTAAAAAGTGGATTTACTTGACCAAAACGATTACCCTTAGTGAAAACAAAAATGTAACAAAAGCATATAGGTTACCACACTGAATCATGCATAGTAACACTTAAGGTACAACCCGTTACGGGGTTGCGCTAGTGGAATTCCGTCATGATCCATTAACTCGTAGGCTCCTTTTGCTAACACTCGCTTAACAATATAGGGGCCCATCCATAAAGACTTGAATTTACCTGCTCCCAATTTATCGGATTCCTGGTCATAAAGTAAGACCAAGTCACCTTCTGAGAAGACACAGGGTTTGACATTCTTGTCGAACTGCGCCTTGACTCGTTTCTTATGGGCTTCGTTAGCCAAAGCGGCATCACGACGGGTTTCATCCAATTGGATTAGTTCCAAGAAATGAGCCTCCTCTTCTGAAGTTCCAGGGAGAAGGTCGATTGCGAGTTTGAGGGACGAGATTTCACACTGAACTGGTAAGATTGCTTCTAGGCCATACACCAGTTGGAAAGATGTAAACCCGGTTGCAATCCTTACCAATGTTCGGTATGCCCACAAGGCTGAGTACAGGATCAGGTGCCAACTCCTTTTTTGGACTCCAATCATCCTTTGCAGCATGCGTTTCAGGACTTTGTTGATTGCTTCAACTTGTCCGTTGGCCTGCAGGTAGTATGGAGTAGAGCTGTTTTGAGACAACCCTAATTTGGCAGCTAATTCGGCCATCATGTGATTGCGAAGAAGAAAAGGGCAGCTGTTTCACCAGTGTTATCTAATGTAGGCATTGCCTCAGCCCATTTGGTAAAATAGTCCACTGCGACTATGATATACCCATGCCCCCCGGTCGAGGTGGGGTTACATGTCATGAAATCGATGCTGCATTTGGTGAATGGCCCAACAATAACTATTGGCTGCAGAGGTGCGGGTGGTCCTCTGGTTTTGCTATCGAAAATTTGACAGGCATGGCAACTTCTGATTGCGGTTATGCAATCTTTGAACATTGTTGGCCAGAAGTATCCTGCTCGTAAAATATTTTGCGTCGTAGCGTAACCGGATTGATGCCCCCCACATGTGCCTGAATGGCAATCATTCAGGACTTTTTCGACTTCCTCATGGGTGAGGCACCTCCTTAGAACTGTATCGACACCATGACGGTAAAGCGTGTCACCGACAATCATGTAGTCTTTTGATTGGTATCGAATACGTTTTTGTTCAGAGCGGGAGGTGTTAGGCCTATATTTTTGGGTTTGGAGATAGATGATTATATCTCCATACCACGGATTGCTTGAAGATATCAGAAACAAAGATTCATCCACGATTGTTTCTTCAGATGTTTCATCGTTTGACGATGATGGGAGATCACATAATAATTATATGAAAACCAGGGCTTTATTTGACTTGGATTTCACAAATTCCAGATCAAACTCTTGTAGAATTGCTATCCATTTTGAATATTTTCCCCCCAGCAACTGTCACAACAATATATAAGTCATGGGGTTGCAATCTGACAGAATGGTAGTTTTTCGAAAGAGGACATAATGTCGAAATCTTTGTATCACTTGAACAGTTGCGAGTGCTAGCTTTTCAACATAAGAATATTTTCTTTCTGTATCATTTAAGTTCCTACTTAAATAATATATAGGATGTTCAATTCCGTTGTCTTCTTGAACTAAAACCATTGCGATGGTTGTATCCGCTGCAGCCAGATACAGGTTAAAGTCTTTTTGATAATCAGGAGCATACATTAATAATGCTTTCATTAGGGATTCTTTTAAAGCATCAAAGGAAACTTGCGCGACCTGATACCAGACGAAGGGCACTTCCTTTTTCAATAGACGTGTATAACCTTTAGCAAGTTCAGCGTAATTTGGAATGAACCTCCTCAGAAAGTTTGCTTTCCCTTGGAGTTTCTGAATCTAAAGCAAATTTGAAGGTGGAGGCAAATTTATGATTGCCTGAACCTTACATGAGTCGAGACGAATCCCGTCCTTTGAGACTACAAAACCAAGTAAACGACCAGAACTGACACAGAACACACATTTGTGTGGATTGAGTCGTATCTTGTAGTGTCAGCAATGTAGAAATATCACTCTCAAATGCTGCGGATGATCGGTCCGCTTTCGCGAATGAGCCGGAAGGTTGTTTGAAGGAGAAAAACATTTGCCAACATAAATATTCTCTACAACATCTGTTTTGGTCGAAATATTTATGGCGATAGTCTCTTCAATATTGGACAAGTTTCGCTCGGAATCCACCGTGTTTACAGTATTTGATAGGAAATCAAAAACTGATGGATGATGAAGGTCATCAGGAGTATCTTCTTTACAAGTCGGAAGATGGGAATGATGGTGGTAATCTTCCCATGGTGCCCCTTCAATTACCATTGATTGAACAATTCCTTCGTCAGTGTAATGCACTTGCGACCAAGGATCTGAAGGGGTGCCATATTCCTTAGACCTATCTATCCAAACGCTTGATGAGCGTTGATTTGGGTTTGCCTCCCATGTTAGAAACATTGATTGCTATAATATTTCTATTAGGCTTGGAGGCAATACCTGCATATGATCCATGTTTATATCGTTTTCTGAGATCTTTTGAATCGAAGATATCATATTGTAGGTTCCTACCGACGCTACTTCCGCCAAATTGATTGGAGGTGGAAGGGAAAAAGTCCCCATTAATATAGGGTCTTTTAGTAGGCCTACTCCGATATTTTGAAGCGAATGGGGGCTTCCATGGATCATCGGAATGCTTCCCGTAACTTGGGAACCATTGCAGAGGAAAGTTTGTTGATCGACGATTGTAATCCCTCCTTGAAAGGGAAATGAAATCTTCCTAAAGTAGGTCGACACAACAGCAGCCATAGCATATATCCATGGTCTTCCCAGTAGGATGTTGTAATTGAGGTTTCCATCGATTACTTCGACATCTATTTCTACTGTTTTCCCCCCTAGTTCAACTTGCAAGTTACTTAGAATACCATACGGGGTATACGTTTGTCCGTCGAATGCTTTTAATGTTGTCGAAGATCGCGACAAGGTTGGAGATCCTAAAGTTTTCCAGCAACTCATTGACATAATACATGTAGATGCCCCCTCATCAATAATTGTTCGATGAACAGTTTTGTTGAGGGCTTTCACTTGAATGAGGAAAGCTAGTTGAGTTGGTAACTGAGGATCGTATCCTTTATGATTAAAGGACACAAGATTAGAATCCTTTGGGTCTATCCCACCGATAGTTGATAATAAAGCCTACTTTTGGGATGGGAAATTTTGCACTACCTCAAGTGTTGACATAGCGGATGGCGATTGGGCCAAATCTTCCACTATATTATAATGCTGTGCTACTCTAGCACGAGGATTAAATGTCGACTTGTGTACTACTCCCTTTGGCGGTTTTATTGTCAGTTCTGGAATGATGGGTAGTGCAACTTCTGTCGAAGTTGTTGTCGAACTACTAGGTTGATCTTTATCCTTGTTGTTCGACAACTGTGGATTCCCGTAATCTTTGTTCCTTGTTGATATCAAAGCATCATTTTGCTGTTTGGAAACCGAAAACATCAACACTTGGGACGGGGAAGCATTTCCACTGTCAACCAGATTTGTTCCTGGATTCGGAAACGGATCAGTTAATACTGCCGAGGTTTTTGAATTCTTGCAGAATTTTTTAAGCTCAGCTTTAAATGGACAGTCTTTTGTCCAATGATCCTCATCACATATTATGCATGGATTTTTTGGTTTACTATTTCCAGTACGGTTTGCAGAAGATTTTTCAGGTGATGATTCCCCCTGTTTCTTCTTCTTCCCTTTGGTTTTCTTCTTGCCTCCTGGTTGCTTGGTTTCTTTGCCTTTATAAGTCGAGATGGCATTTACTTCCGAGGCGAGAAGTTCTTCTTTCGCATTTTGATTGGAAATCTTACGGGCCTTTTTAGATGTAGCCTTTGTCGATTTCGTGTCTGTCGCGCCAATCACGCCATCGCTGGCATGAGAGTCATTGTTTGATTTAGGAGGAGGGGGGACTGAAAATTCCGGTCTGGGAGCGTCAGGTATTTTATCATAGAGCATGCCAGACTGAGTGTAAATCAAGTCTAAATATTGCGCACAAGCGATAACTTGCTCTTCAGTGACGACTCCTCCTTTTTCCACATCTTCTGTGATGGAAGGCAATAATGACTTAATAAACCATTCGGCTAAAAGCTGATCAGGAACATATGTTTTTACCATTCTATGACGACGTCGCCACTCATGGATATGATCAGATATGTGAGTGGTCATTGTTTGCTTGAAATTGGTAAGAAGTTTTGTTCCCGTTTTTTACCTTATCGGTAACTGAAAATGGGTTAAAAAGGTTGTGGCTTAGGTACTGAAGTTGTCAAACGAAGCTCTGGGTAATTCGATATACCATTTTGCTGCCAGACCAGTTAACGTCCTCTTAAAAAGGTGAAGCCTAATTGAATCACCGTTTAGGGTGTTTGATGAACACCACAGATGAAAGGTCATCACATGATTCGATGGATCTTCACCCGGATTTCCATTAAATTTAGGAATATCTGACGGAAGTTTATGCGGAATCGCTGGCCACCAAGGGGCGTAGGCGATTAGATCATTTGTTAACCGATTTAGATCTGGTAACTCTAAAGTCGCCACGAAGGGTAACTGTTGATTCAGGTTAGGCGAAGCATACCCAGGATAAGATGGAATCGCCTGAGCAGTTGGTCTCTGCATACCAGCATAATGCATTTGATGCTAGTAACTTTGGTAAGGTTGATGGGCATAACCATTGTAGAATGGTTGATTTTGACCGTTTTGAATATGTGGTTGCCCACTATTTGCAAATATTTGTTGCTCAGATCCTTGGTATACCTGTTGGAATTGCAGTTGTTGGTATTGCACCAGCCATGGTTGCGAAGCCATGTGCTGTTGTCCGATATTAACTGTTTGACCAAGATGAGGGGTAATTGTACCCATTTGGGTCTGTGTCATTCCACTAGTTGGCGATTGTGGTTGAGTCGTAGGGTCAAGAGGCTGTTGCATTACAACCTGAGAAACCTGAGGTTGGCATACAACAGGCAACGCTTGTACTTGCGACACTTTCACAATAGCCGGCGTAGTTGGTATATTTGACATAGGTAAACATTGTTGCATCGAATACACAACTCTTGGTTGTTGGGGTAGTATCGGTACCCAACCACTAGGTGTAATTCCAACATAACCTGAATTTTGTTGCGAACTCCCGTATGGTTGTCGTCCCAGAGGAGACAATGAAAGGGTATATTGCCCCCCATACGGCGGTAATCCGGTACTTAAGGGAATTGTTTTCCCTTGAGGACCGGACTGCCCAAATTGATACCCTGAAGGATCAATTTGCTGAGACTCAACATAAGAGTTTTCGGATACTATTCCGGATCAACAAACAGGAACGGACCATACTGTCGAAATATCCCCTAAGTGGGCCCCTTCTAGCGATTGAGAGCTAGTTGGGACAGATGGTATACCAGCGAACATTGTTGGAGTGACAGCAGGAAGTCCTGCCGTCACCGTGTCGGACGACACAGTCCTAGATGTCGACGGTTGTTCAAACATTTCTAGTCTATCCAAAAGATTGCCTAGTGATTCTACAGGAACTTCTGATGGCGGTAGACTAATTTCTGATGAAGAAGGATACAGAGTGATCTCGACTCCAAATTGCGATGGAGCACTAGATGGAGGATCCTCCACAATCTCTTCTATAAAAATCAGACCAGGTGGAAGAGGTAGACCGTCTGGTCCGTAAAATATTTTTCGTGCTGAAGAAGGTATGGAATCTGCAACGACAGATGCTTGGGGAATAACACCCCCTGAATCAGTTGTAGATGGAACTGGTTCAGTAACACAAGTGTTTACCCTCACACTAGGATCAGTGCTAGGATGAATAGTTTCGATTCCGGAGACAAAGACGGTTGACTCGTAAGCCTCCGCGAACGACGGGGTTTCAATTGACTTTCTTCCATGATTGCGGATTACTCGATCAACTAAAAATCAAGGGGAAGTATGTTTCCAAATTAGATGAATTTTAGACGCTTTGACACAACTTGTTTTTTCAATTTTTAAGATTCGAGAAAAAACAAAAGATGACTCTAGTCGCCTTCGATTTTTAATGAGCCTGAAATGACAAGTGCTCAGATGGACCTTTTCCGTTAAGGAGTCTGAAAAGGAACGAAAGGGACTGCTCTAGAAATCTAGACAGAGGGATTACCAAACCAATCACAAAACTACAGAATACTTTTTACGGTACGACAGTCAATCTTCCTGAATGCTGTGTTCAGTGCATTGCGATCAATAGGGCAGCAGACACGGCTTCCTATGGATAAAGGATTAAGCCTATTGTGGTCTCCCAAAATATACTCGACGGTACATGGGAGCACAAGTCCGTACTGGCACTTATCGTCTCAAAGTGGAGGAATCACCCAACCAACAGTGAAAGCAACAGTTACCAGGCTTTACGACGCCGGAATACGTCTCTAGCCTAGACTTCTAGATGTTGTGCGTTAGGTTCCAAAGCATTTTTAGATTCATTAAATTTATTTTATGGTTGATCTTGCTTAAGAAAATTTCCTTTCAGGTTCACTGCGTGATGTAGATGTATAATTCCTAAAATGCAATCTAAGATGATAAACAGTCGTTTAGTCTTCTTTTTGCAAATGAAAATCTTAGCTACTAAGGAAAGAGAGATGGCGTTCTTTCAACAAAGAGCAAAGAGCACACACTATATGCACTGTCCTAAATCAAACCGACAATCAGTCTAAATGAAAATGCACATGCATGTATTTGTTTTCAGCCTTCTTAATGTGTAAATGATAAAAAGAAAGCTAATGCACAAATCTGAATTATTTTTCAAAGCGACAATTACTAACAAGTTTCTTTTCAAGACAAAATGAGGACAATGACAACACTTTGCGATTTGGAATTGAAAACTTGCTTTCGACACTAGAAAAACTACTAATTCAGATCGAATACAATAGTAACAGGGTAATCGACTATCAAGAACAATCAGATTCTCTTCTATGACTGAAAACGAATCTTGCGACACTTTCAAATCAAGAAACAACAGTACAATTACGCTACTTCTTTGTAAAGGAGAACTGAAAATGACTCAAAAATACATAAAAAATTTACAGTTCTTTGCACAATGGAGGTGGAATAACAGCAAGGAAAGGGGTTTCAAACAGAGGTGTACTGACTACAGGCAACAAAACTCCTGAATAGAGCTGAAAAGAATGAACACAGAAACCAAAATTTAGGAACAAGGCCTTGTCTAATCAGCGCACCTGTAACACAGTGAAACTGAAATGCAACGCACCTACTACACTCGGGAAGTGCGCTGTATTTGAATTTCACAGAATAGACAGTGCGCTGGACCAGGGACGAGACTTTGATTGGGTTCTGGGTCACAGTTTGCAGTTCAGTTCAGGGATTTTGGCTGAGCAAGTGGTAATCAGTAAATCAATCACAGGGGTAGATCTAAGGAGGTTACTAGAGCCACCACAAGGGAAATTAGAGAGTTTGTAAATCAATTGTTTAATTCATAAACAAAACCCGGAGATTGACTGAAGCAGCGTTGATCTACTTTGCACTTGCATAGCAAATGCAGTTCGAAGGCTAGCTGGCTTGACTTCAGGCTCCATCTATAAGTTTATAAAGTAAACAAATGTAGATGAAAAAACAATCTACTCGGTCCCTAGCGGAGTCGCCATTTTGTTACTGGGAATAGTGTCTATGCAGAGCTGCTAATCCCATTAAGGCTGGTAGCTACCTTAGAAACAAACAAACTTAAAACTACTTTCGTTTTCCTTTATGAGAGATAGATGAGAGAAGAATAAAGGAGACCAACCTCTGTCTTGCGCTTGGTTCCTTGCTCGATTCCTCTCTCTCCTGATAGTCCTTTGCTACTTGCTTTCTTGTGTACCCAGCTTCACAGAGTACTTGTAGAATCAAAGCAGCATAAAACTATACAAGAACATGGATCTATTATCATAAACAATATAGGATCAGATCATATTAACCATACAAATGCATAAAACATCAATCGCACAAGTATATGGAGGAAAACTTGAATAGCTTTATTGATAATCAAGAAAGAGCCAAGAGAATTACAACCAATTGTTCTGACCCAACATCATCCTCTCAGCAAGAAGCCCTTCTTCACCTCATGAAAAGCTTAGATCACCCAACACTATGATATTGCACCAATAAACCAGCAGCACTTCCTTACAAGATACAAAACTCCAGCCTCTAGATCTCCGGGATGAGGGATCCATATATAGATGTCTACAAGGGAGGTGAGTCAGCTTGTGAGATTTGATTAGTGTATCCCCTCTGATAGTTCTTGATTCCACTTGGAGATTGATGCTCTCTTACTCATCCCTGGTCGAATTCAGAGAGGCAAGTGTCACAAGAGAAGTTTCTGGAAGATTCCATGCTTCTCCACCTTGCGGATTGACCCTGCCATTTGTCCCTTCTCGCCCATCGCACCCCATAGAAGGGCTTTTTGACATGCAACACACCTACTGTGTGTATTTAGGTGGGATGCAATGCACTTTGCCTATGGAGCAGGTGAAATGGTCCAGTTTTGACCAGCTCTGAGTAGTTTTTCATGGAGAACTTCTGGGAGATGCTGTAATCAGTTGACCTTGTTCTTTTAGGGGTTGGAACAACACCTTTAGGGACTTAGGAGTCCTTGGTTTATGGACATTTATGCTTGGAGTTGCAGTGCCCAAAAATGTCTATAACATCCATGACATTGCAGTATTTGATAATGGCCCAAACTATTGTTTATGACGTACTTATGAATAAAATGTGGGATCCTTTTCCAAATTTTCTTGGATTCTCGAGAGATGAAAATTACCCATCGAATGAAACATTTTTAAATCCTTTCTACAGATAAATAAAGAACCAATATGATAATCATAACCTGACAATGTAGATTGCATGCACCCAAATAAATATGAATTTTGCATGCTTTTATTCATTGACAAATATCTCTTCCCTTTCTCTAATGCAAATTTGAAATCCATATGTTTCAAGCAATCTTTTTTATAACATTCATTTGAAATGAGAGAGATGATAGAACTTCTCCTCGTCAGATATTCTACTCTACCCCTTGTATAACTAGAACATCTTGCATAGATACGAAAAGATTTTCTCCTACTCCTCAATACAATATTTCTTGGCAACATCTCCATATTGGATCATCATTTGTATAAGCATTTTCATCATCATTCTGAGGAATGTTATCCACACTATGATCAATTTTGCTTTTCAAATACTGACTTGGAGGATATTCTTCATCTTCCCCTTCTTTAGTGCTATTGTCATTGTCCTTAGAATTGGGACTAAATGGAAATTTTGACTCGATGCTTATTGAATATTCTTCCTCATGTGCATTGTTAGTGCTGCTCTTATAGTCCATATAATTAGGACTACGTAAAAAATGTGACTGTTTACTTACTGAAAATGCTACATCCTATCCTTTGTCACTGCTACTCTCATAGTCCTTAGGATTAGGACTAAATGCTCATCATGTCCTTCATCACTACTTCTCTTATAGTCCATATGATTAGGACTACGAGGACACCGTGACACTCCACTCTTTTGAAATTTTTCATCATGCTCTTCATCATTACTACTCTCATAGCCCATAGGATTAGGACTAAGTGGACACCGTGACACTCCATTCTTTTGAAATTCGTCATCATGCTCTTCATCACTGCTGCTCTCATAGTCCATTGGATTATGACTAAGAGGACAATGTGACACTCCATTCTTTTGAAATTTTTCATCATGCTCTTCATCACTACTGCTATCATAGTCCATAGGATTAGGACTAAGTGGACACCATGACACTTCATTCTTTTGAAATTCTTCATCATGTTCTTCATCATTGTTGCTTTCATAGTCCATAGGATTAGGACTAAGTGGACACTGTGACACTCTATTCAGTTGAAATTCTTCATCACTGTTGCTCTCATAGTCCATAGGATTAAGACTAAGAGGACACCGTGGTACTCCATTCTTTTGAAAGTTTTCATCATGCTCTTCATCACTACTGCTCTCATAGTCCATAGGATTAGGACTAAGTGGACACCATGACATTCCATTCTTTTGAAATTTATCATCATGCTCTCCATCACTGCTACTCTCATAGTCCATAGGATTAGGACTAAGAGGACATCGTGACACTCCATTCTTCTGAAAATTTTCATCATGCTCTTCATCACTGCTGCTCTCATAGTCCTTAGGATTAGGACTAAGTGGACACCGTGACACTCCATTCTTTTGAAATTATTCGTCATGCTCTTCATTACTGTTGCTCTCATAGTCCATAGGATTAGGACTAAGTGGACACCGTGACACTCCATTCCTTTGAAATTTGTCATTATGCTCTTCATCATTGCTGCTCTCATAGTCCATAGGATTAGGACTAAGTGGACATCATGACACTCCATTCTCTTGAAATTCTTCATCATGCTCCTCATCACTGTTGCTCTCATAATACATAGGATTAGGACTAAGTGGAAACTGTGACTCTTTATTTATTTGAAATTATTCATATCCTCTTTCATCAGTTCTGCTCTCATAGTCCTTAGGATTAGGACTAAGTGGAAGAATTGACTTTCTATTCATAATGGAATAGTTTCCATTATATTCATCAATATGAATAGAGTTTTTATGCAACAAAGATGTTGATGCTTCACAAAGCGAAACTTCACTATCAAAAGAATCCAACCCTTTCAAATAGAAGAGGTTGAATGATACAAATGCAGACTCTCCAAATAATATTATATATCTTAAAGAATGAAATTTTCCCTCCAAAAATTTTCGCCAAATTTTTCCTTCCAAAAATTTTGTTTCATGTATTTCCCTCCATTGTTTTATTCTACTATTTATTGAAAAATTTTAACTATTTTTTTTTTATGAAATAAATATTTAAATTTAAAATTGTAAACTAAATATTTTACCCAAATTAATTTAATAATTAAACTATATAATATTTACTAGACAATTGAATGTTTTTTTTTTAATTTTTATAACACCTTCTAAGATGAATTGATCCCACATTCATCGTGCTATAAAACAATTCCATAATATTCGCTTTATCATAGTTTCATATATCGCCATAAAAAAATTAACATGTTAATTTAAAAAAAACAAAGTAATCCCACATTAACTGTACGGTAAAACATTTCCGTAATTTCACCTATATAGCAAATTTAATTATCACTATTACTCACATCACATCAAGGTTTTCTAAGGTTCGTTAAAAGACTTGGAGCGAATTTTTGGAGCAGCTACATTGTTATCAACAACATATTCAACGGAGGATTCTCGCATTTGAAAGGTTAGTTAATTTTTCTGCTTTGCAAATTTTAAAATTAAATAAGTTTAATGAAGTTCATTTTTTTTTTAATTAAAAAATTTTGTGGGCCAAATTTACCTACTACGTCTGCAGTGGGCATGGTGGGCTCGGTAATGCTCACGGTGGCCAAACAGGCACGTAGGTTAGGGGCGATGGGGCTAGCTACCCGTCACCCTACCCCACCCCAGCGGCCCGCGAGAGTGGTGGGGTGATTCCCGGAATCGCCTAGCCACCCTCGCGGGCCATTGGGCTGCCGAGGTGGAGCGGGGACTGGCCAGAACTGATCGCCACCCCCGCGGGCTGTTGGGCCGCCGAGGTGGGGCGGGGGGTTGTGTCCAGCCCCTGCCCCACCTCGGTAGCCCAACGACTTGCAGGGGTGGCGGTCGATTCCATGAATCGCACCGCCACCCCCGTTGGCCATTGGGACGTTGGGGTGGGGCAAAGGGCTGTAGATAGCCTCCGCTCCACCCCAGTGGCCCAACGACCCGTGGGGGCAGCAGGGTGATTTTGGGAATCGCCCGACCATCCCCTTGTGCTGTAGGGCCGCCGAGGTGGGGCAGGGGACTACAGATAGCCCCGCTCCACCTCGGCAGCCCAATGGCCCGTAGGGGTGGCGGTCAATTCCTCAAATCGGTCGCCATCCTTGCGGGCTGTTAGGCCGCTGGGGTGGGGCGAGGGCTGGCCGCAGCCCCTTGCCCCACCCTGATGGCCCAACGACTTGCGGGGGTGGTGGTCGATTCCTAGAATCGCCCCACCACCCCCACGAGTTGTTGGGCCACCAGGATGGGGTGCGGCTGGGGTTCGGGAGGGGGGGCAGTTGTTGGGCCACCAGGGTGGGCTAGAGGGGCTGGACCCAACGACCAACTCGGTTGGCTGGTTGATTTTCAGGTTGTGGAAACAGGGCGATGTATTTTTTAAATTTCTTATTTTTGTTTTTAAAATTGTTATGGTTTATAAAATTAATTATCATTTATCGTTTTCGTTTTTAATTTAAGTTATCATTTTTTTGTAATTCACTGATTTATATGTGTTTTTTTCTTCAAGAAAATGGTATCAAAGAAGATTTCTATGAATCTTTTTGGACCAAAGAATCTTAAAGGTGGATCTCAAAAAATGTTGGTGAACAAACCCCACCTAAGTTGATGGCTACAAATCTTTCAAGTGCCTCAAACGATAAAAAGATGATTTCATACTAGAAGAAATCAAAAGAAGTGAAAATTCCATCAAATGTCTGGTATGTGAAAGAAAGAGAAAGCCAAAATGTGCAGATATATCTACATGTTGATATACCTAATGCTAATTGAATTTATGAGGTGATGGGAAAGGTCATAGACATGTGTTTGATACCGGATAGTGAAGTTGTTTACATACTTACAAAACCGCCCAAGTCACATGAAAGGATTAATTACTAGTTATCATATTCATTGTATGACACGAGAGAGGTATCTACAAAGTTGTGTAAATAAATCGTAAATGAGATGACACAAAATATTGTAAGTATTGTTATTTGTATTTGTGTTTTGCGTTCTTGTAACTGTCTCACTATATTTTATAACTTTGTTTTTATTGACATATGATATTTTGTTTGGCAGAATTTTGTTGTAAGTTGTTCAATTAGGTTGGGAGGCATTCATTTCATAGAGCATGATATTATGAAAGTTGTCAACATTTTCTACTTAGTGTCAAAAGAAGATATGGCAAACAAGCAAAACGTAGTAATTCATGATGCTACAAAACTGCATCCAAGGGATCCAAAAAAAAAACTTGACCTCTAGTGGATAAATCTAGCAAAGGTAGACAAGTTACTTTTGAAGACGAGAAAGTTGAAACTAGTAGTGAAGAATATGTTGTCGTTACTGAGGATGACATTAGAATTGATAAGAGTCGTAAAAGACCAAAAGTAACACTGCCCAAGAATAAATTTGTTCTACTTAATGATGAGAATGTTATGAGGAATAAAAGTAAAGTTGAACATTTTGCAGTCATTACCAACAGTCAAGAACCTAGTGAAACTTCAAAAGAAAGTAGAGAAATCATTACACCAGGAGCTAATTTAGAGTATGACACTATCAAAATAAAACAAAATGCCATTCGACAGAACTTGACAAAGAGAAACTTAATTGAGGGTGGTTGTACATTTCAACTTAATGTCAGACAAATCTGTAAGGCAAGTGAAGGAAAATGTAAATATCAAATCAGAAAGCCACACCATCTACATGTTCACAACTTGAAGACATTGATGAGGTACAATCCATATGCTCATGTGGTTAATTATGTGCTTCTTGTTGATCCAGTTCAAGTTCCCAAAAAAGAAGCATTTGATAAGTCAAAATGTTTTGAATACAATTATTATGTGCTTGGGTGGAACCATTCTGTAGAAGCTCAAAGACAATTGATGGAGAAATATCCCAATAACCCATGTTTTGAAACAATTAAATGTATCATTTATGTTGGTTTATCAAATATAGAAGCAATGTTAGTGGCATGGGATCATAATTCAGATAATGAATATAGGATGTCTATGAATTTCATCCAAATGGTTATATTTATTCATAGTGATTTTGAAGAAAAATTTGGTGGGGATAAGATAAATGTTACTGTAGATTTCTGAAAGGAATGTTGTATGGAAATAGGCTATCAAATTGAAGAGAAAATCAATTCACAAGGCGACAAAGTTAGTGATTTATTCAGAGGTGTTGATAACATTTTCCAGTTGGAATTTAGAACTGGAGAGATATGGGAGTTGATTAATGAGATTTTTAGCATGTGGGAGAACATTGGCATTAAAAACTAGAAGGTCAAAAGATCTAATCCATTGATATGTAGCAACAGTAAATCAAGTCCTGAAATGAAGCATCTTCCAGAAGATATGGCTATCACACCTTGGAGAGCATTGCAAGGAGTGAAGGATGAAAAACTTGTCAAACCAATATTATCTCGTGTGAGGTCAGGGGAATTATCATTGGAAGAAATATCTGAGGAATTTCAAAAGTAGGTTTGTTGAATTATTTTTATTTATTTTTAGATTATAATTTTCTTTTAAATATAACATATTGTTCTTGGTAGTATTTGTTATACATATCATTATATTAACTTTTTTTACTTTATCTATGCAGTGACAAAGTTTACATGAAAATTCAATAACAAATGATTAAATTGTTGAATGAAGATAGTTGGGATGATGTTGTACGCAACTATCCAGATTCAAGTTCTACATCAACATTAAATTTTTTTTATCTTGCATTTAAAAAGGTATGTTGATTTATACATTCATTTTTATTCCTCTGCATATTATTTTTAATTTATAACTTACACGTAGATTTGTTTGTTTTATAAAAGATGAAGAATGATGCAAATGGAGCACAAGATAGTTTCATAACCTTTATTGAAAAAAATTAAGATCGAAAGACTAAAGAAGCAACATCTTAAGAATGTTAAACTTGATCCAACTCTTATTTCATTTGGAATGGGCTTTACAACATTCAATATCAAGTAATACAAGGTGAATGTGAAGACATTTCTAAACTCATACCTAAAATGGATTATACCCTAGTCATTGCAGATATTCCGCATGGTTTCAATATTCCAAAGATTGACTATGATAGTGACCCTTATACTTATCAAGCTCTTAGTAAAGTGGTTGCGGGATTTTTAGAAGTCACGTTATCACCATTATGGAGATTTGTGACATTTCATTCAGACACACAATTGACAATGTTATTGTCAAGCTTCAAGGACAAAACAAATTCAAGGATGCAACTTACATGGTAAGATGTTTAAAACGTATATTTGATTAATATTAAAAAATTCATTTATGTACAAGTTAATTGAACTTTTGCTATTTCATGTTACAGGAAAAAGTCAAATTTTCTTAACTGTGAAGATCAACTATTTATAAATGATTGTGAGTTCATCCATATTGATAGTTGGGAAAAAGATGATAGCTATATGTCTATGATTTTTAATCGGGTAGATAGAAAGAGTCATAGTCAAATACTGACTTATGATGCTGTTGTGAGAAAAATAGCATATGAAGATAAAGAAGAAAAATGAGAGATAGTTAACATTTATCAAAAATAACAGTTATTGATTAACTATTTTATAGACATATGTTCAAATGAAGGAGATTGGGTTCTGGATTTATTTTCCGGCTGAGGTAAGTTTTATTATATGGAATTGACTTTCAATATGTTATTTCTTAATTTATATGTCATTGTACTAATTTACTTCATTATTTCTTTTGTGCTTGATAATTGGGTACAACACTAGCATGTTGACTTCAAAAAGGAAGAAATTGCATTGCCATTGAAAAAGATCCAATACAGTGCAATTTTATTCAGCAAAGAAATGATGCTCTTCAATTTCTTCCATATGCAATGCAAGAAATTGGGTTGAAGAAAGGGGACTTTAGTGAATCACGTGTGGCAAAAAAGGTAAAGAAACCCCAACCACCATTACACGAAATGATTGGAAAGGCATACATTGGGAGATTCGCAGACATCAAAGATCCATTAGAAGAGGAAAATGAGCAAAATGAAGCAGAAAATATTGTGGAAGAAGATAATTATGAAACTCTAGAGGACGAAGAGTTTGGATTACGTGACATCGTTGATTAAATTTAAGTTATGCTTGGAAATCAGGCTCATTTTTTGTAACTATTAATTAGTTATACTTGTAATGTTTTGACTTTGACATTTTATGAGAATAATAAGCACTCAATTAAGGTTGTTATGCTTTCGATATTTGTATTATGCAATTTTCGCATTAATTTTTATGTTAATCATAATTTTTTGAAAAAAACAGTGATTATTATTATTTTTTTGACATGAAATTCAAAAAAAAAAAAAAAAAACTATTAGTTAACCATTTTTAGTTAAACTTTTCCTATAAAAATTGTGATTTTGAAATGTCATTTCTAGCAAAAAATTATCAAAACTTGTAGTTTTTTAGTTATATTTATGTTAAAAATCGTTATTTTTATGTCAGTTGTTAAAAATTATTGTTTTTTAGAGATAATTATTTCATGTGGATTGAAAAATTAATTAACGAAGTATAAATATGTAGAATATCAAAAATTCAAAATATCAACCTTGTTTTTTAAATATGAAAAACAATAAAAACCTCACTACAAAAAAAAAAAAAAAAAAAAAAAAAATTAAAATAAAAACAAGAAAATATGAAGAAGAAGACCACTTCAAAAATTATTAAATTTAGAAAATAATATTTACATTTCATACATTAGAAAATTTAAAGTCAAAAAACAGGTCATTTAAAAAAAGGGCTTGATGCAGAATTACCACTTTTTTAAATCAACATGAAAATCATTACCATTCTAAGACGTAATGTACATAAAAAAATTTAAAGTGCCAAAAATTATGCTCTAAAAAAAACATGTGTGTTCTGCATCACCCATTTCCGAAATCGGGTCACTTTTTTGCTATCTCTATGAAACAAGTAACAGTATCAGTTCCCGTTTCAAATTTTACATTGTTTTCCCCTTAGAATTGTTGGGAACCATGGGGATTGAGTCATGGAATTTGTTGCTAGTCTTTTGATTTTTGTCTTTGTGATTTGTTGTTCTTAATTGTTGTTTTATTTTCATCTAGTGCATGATCATGCTACTTTGTTTTTGGTGTCATATTGTTGTTGATTTTCCATTGTTTTCTTCTTTCTTACTTCTTGGTATTGAATTTTATTGTTTTGAGAGTCTTGTGAATTGATTGGCGAAGGAGGAAAGTTAATGGAGCTTGGGAGAGTTGTGTGGTACTTGACAGATAAGGTAAGACCTAGATGAAGCTAGGTGCATGTGTAAGGGCAGTTGAAGAAAAGAGTATGACAACCAGTTGGATTGGTTGGGTCCATTGGTGTAAATGGATGATGGCAGCATAGTCATGAGAAAGGTAATCAAGAAAGGTATGTTGAATGGAATTGAGGTGTCATATGCCTTGGCCATGTTGGGAACTGTTGTTCTCAATGTCGCACACGTGTTGCATGCATAACAGGAGTTCTCTTATTCTTGACCTTATGATATCTAGTAATTATGTTGTGATCATGATTATGCTAATGCCTATATGTGTATACATTTATGTATGTATGTATGTATGTCATGTCTGACAGGGTCATCATGGATCATGATTATTTTATGCTAATGTTTTATGTATGTATGTATGCATATCGTTGTCTGACAAGATCATGACTTTTTATATTAATGTTTATGTATATGTACGTATGTATCCATGTATCTATGTCACTGTCTGACATGGTCATCAGGAATCATTCTTGCGGAAGAAAGTTGTCTTATGTAGGTGAATGGTATGAAGAGGTTCCTCAATATAAGGAATCAAGTGGGAAGAGTAATCATGATGCATATATGAGGTCAGTATCACGTGGATATGAATTGATATTGTATGCTTGTATTATGCCTATGTTTATGCTATGACAAGTAACATTGAAGGATGCATCAGCAGAATGGAAACAATTTTCTTTGCGATATGCTAGGATAAGCATGGATAGAAAAGAGACACTAGAAGCAAGGTTTCTTCAAAGAGACAGTGTGGTTTTGGATGTATGGTACTACTATTGTGCATATGTTGTATATGTTGTACATGTTGCATTTGTGATGTTGTGCGCATGTGATGTTGTGTATATATAGTACATGTACATGTTGTTTATCAAATGTTATGTACAAGGTGGTACATATATTGCATATGCAGTGTTGGGTATAGATGGTGCTATGTACATGTTGGATATGCGGTGTTATATACATATTGTATTGTGCGCATGATGGATATGCGATGTTGTTTGCATATGGTGTTATGTACATGATGAGTATGCAATGATATTTACATAGGGTGTTATGTACATGTTGTATATGCAGTGCTATGCACATATGTTTTTGTGTGCATGTTGTACATATGGTGTTTTGTGCATGATTGTACAAGTGGTGTTGTGAGCGTGTGGTGTTGTGTACATGTCATGCATGTAATGTTGTGTACATGTGGTGTCATGTACATTTCATGCATGTGGTATTGTGTACACGTTGTATAGGTGGTATGATGTACATGTGACGTTGTGTACACGTTGTGCAGGTGGTGTTGTGTACATGTGATGTTGTGCACACATTGTGAAGGTCGTGCTTTGTAAGAGTGGTACTGTGTACGTGTTGTACATGTGGTATTGTGTGTGTTTCGTACATGCTGTGTTGCAGGCATGTGGTACTATGTATGTGCATTGTATAGTCATGGTATCATGACATGTGTATTCATTATTTTGTACTTTGTGTATGTATATGTATTTTGTGGGGTTATACATCAGGTATAGATGTATGTATTGTGTTATGCATCAGGTGTAGGTGTATGTATTATCTGGTGGTGTACACCGAGTGTAGGTGCATATATTGTGTTGTTGTACACTGGTGGAGGCATATGTGTGGTATGTCAAGTGTAGGTGCATGTATTGTAGGGTGTTGTATGTCATGTGTGGATGTCTGTGTGTGATGCACACTATGTGTATGTGCACATGGTTGAGGAGAATGCACTAGGTGTTTGTTGGGTGTGGAAACCGATTTGATGTGCATATGGAATAAAGAAAAAAGGTAGAAGCTAAGGATTGATTAAAGGATAAAGTATCAGTATTTTATTTCAGTTTTATTATACATGTGATTTATGATTCTGGTCTATGTTGATTACATGTGATCTATGATTTTGGTTTATGATGTTTGCATGTGATTCATGATTTTGATATATGATGGTTGTGTCTTGAGCTAACCTGATGTGATATTTTTATACATGTTGATTTGGTCAAAGATGCTAGTTTGACTTGTTGTGACAAGAAAGAAACATGATTGCAAGTGTACCTTGTAGACGAGCTACCAATGAGGTATGATTTTAAGTTATTTCAATTTATTTTGAATCTAATGTAAATCATGTCCTTGGTATATGAAAGAATTAAATTCCCAATTGGGTGGTTGAAACCAATTGCAAGCACTACCAACAACAAAAAAGGGAATTGGAATAGGTAGTAGTATGTTGGTAAAGTATTCAAGAGCAGGGCTATTGTGGGACACTAGTACCCAATAGTGTCCATTGATTTCCATGAGCATGCTATGACCAGTATGATGGTGTTAAGGTAGGGATATGCCTTAACACCAGCATGATGGTGTTAAGGTAGGGATATGCGAGGAAGACTTGCCAAGGGATGAACTGCCTGTGATGGGGGTGCTAACAAAACTTGGAAGGTGTGTGACTGCACGGAAGGGGGTGACCAAATCTCCTGAGGAACTGTGTAGCAGAGAAGGGAAGGTTGGGGATATATTTGTTTTGGTCATTAGCATTTCCATATGGAATCATATGCACATTAGGAGTGTGCCATAAAACAATGAGTTGGTAACTGTTCACTGAGAGGACAAGTGGTGTAGGATTGTAGCGTTGGACATTGGATGCAACTCTGATTTTGACAGTGGATTTTGGATTTCCTTGGAAGGAGGTGAATACTGGTATTACTCTGAGGGTGGAGGTGTGAGCCTCTGGATTCCCTTGTTGCAGAGGCAACCATCGTATCCTTTTTTTTGCTGGTTGAGAAAATGTGCATATGTGTATATTGTTGTAAATATTGTATCGAGTTGGTTTATAAAGCTCCATAGATACTGTAGTTATTTTCTAGTTGAAGAAAATGTGTATGATTATATGTGGTTGTATTGTGGCCACAAGCACCACCCTATTAAAACATGCTCTAGTAGCAAATTTTGAATGGGTCCCCTAGAAGTTTGATCTTTCATCTTTCTGAATGATTTGTTTTATCCCATGGATTTTAACTCTTCGCCGAGTCAAATTTTCAATGCCTAATGGTTAAGCCCCTTTAATAAACCTTTGCCGCATGATTCATCTATAACCCTTTCTAAGTCCTTCATTCATACCCTTCATCGGGACCTTTTCAACCCCCAAAACCTCCTATCGCATCTTCATTCCCATTATAACTCTTTATAATAGAAATACTCGAAAAAATGCCCAACTTACCCTTTTTTCACTTAACCGCAATCAACATTAAAACACAACGCTTACTGTAATACACCAGACCCGACAGTTTTATTAACCAAAATGTATATATTTTGGGTCCGGAGCCCCATCGCATATCGCAATCGGCAGGGTCCGGGGCCTTTATATAAGACACACCACTACCACTTGGACCCAATGATGATTATATACCAAGATGCATATTATTTCACATCCGGCCTTATGGCTAGATGCGAGTTTTCCCGTATATTCATGTGTATTTTGAAAAGTATTGAATTCGGGCTTTTCAAAGGGAAGTTTAACATTACGTATCCACCGGAAGTATATATATATATATATATATATGTATGTATGTATATGTATATATATATATATATATATATATATAGATATATAGATATATATATATATATATATATATATATATATATATATATATATATATATATATATATATATATATATATATATATATATACGTCGGGTCCGGAGCCCGTCGCATATCACAATCAACAGTGTCCATGGCATAAACATAAAGCGCAGTATGATATGGTGGACTCATCGATCCTATTAAACATAATATATATATTATTGGGTCCACCCCTGCCCCATCGCAAATTGCTATCGACGAAGTCTAGCGTTTATGCATAAGGTGCGACACCATATGGTAGACCCGACGATGTTTATAGATCCGGTACATAATTTTTGAAGTCCACCTTAGGTTCTGGCCGCAGTTTTCCCGTGTTTTCCTGTGTATTTGATGAAATGTCGTGGTCTAGGTTTTAGAAAGAAAATCCGATAGGGGTGATGTTGCATATGATTTCCCATATGATATGCGATTGCGATTTGGTTGCAGCACAACTTTGGTTGAACCAGGGGCCGATTCTTGCACACTCGCTCCTTTTGATGTCATTACACCTTATCATTTTTAAAGTTTCAATGATGGCAGGAGTTGTTCTTAGACATTTTTATCATATGTTCATAATCATGAAGCTAATGTTAATATCTCTGCAGGTGAGGAGTAAAAGACGCAGGAGTGGATCCAAAGAGTCATGTATACGGGTGTGCTCTGTTCAAAGATCCAGCCTTAGGCATTCTCGACCAGGGTTCCACTGACTATCTATGTATTCTGAAATTAAAGTTGTCCCAGGTTTCATCATGGGGAGATGACACACAATCACCCTTTTTTAATCAACATTTGTTCATTTCCCCCAGGAAATGAAGCACTCCAGCAGTTATGCCTTCTACGTGTCAGTGGTTACACTGATGGTTCTATCTCTGTATATTTTGATTTGCATATTGAAAATAGTGGGGAGGGAAAAGGTTAAGGGAAGACCAAGGGTCATTTCCTCCTGCATAAATATTACCTCCGAAGATGAGGGCAGGGCTTTTTGTTTGGAGAGAACAACTTTGATTTATTATGAATAAAGAAGATTGTTTGGTTCAAGAAGGAGCCTTTGGTTTCTGATTTATTTTCCTTTGCTTTTATGTGTTTTGAAACAAGGTGTTGTTGTTGGCATAAATACAAATGTGTTTTTTTTGTGCATATTGATAACGATACAACTTGTAATTAACCTTGGTTGTTTGAATGTAATTCTTCATCATAGTTAACTCACGAGCAATCCTTGATTTAAAACTATGTTAGACATCAGTTGCAAGCTTTATTTGTATGAAAAGGAATGTGTATTCATGTATGAGTAATCGGATTGCAATTCACATTTAATGCAGCCTTGTTCTTATGTGAACCAATAATTGATTCATTTGGCTTGGAATACATATATGATGTTCAACCACTTTTTGCTATGCTCCTACAGGATAGATTAGGATAGTTAGGACTAGCTTAAGTAGTTTAGATAGGATTTGATACATATAGGTTAGTTGTTTCCTTTTGTTGATTTAATTGAAGTATTCCTCCTAGAAGCCATCCTTCAACACCTTTAACAGTTTATGGGATCCTTTAAAACCCGTTGGAACTAGCCACTCCAAACGAAAGCAGATCTAATTGGGGCATGCAATCGGGTTAGTTCCCCTTGTTGGTATAGTTAACATTCGCCATGTCAACAAATTGGCGCTAGGAGGGCCTGAAACACCGTCCACAGCTTTTTAAGATTTCATCTATAAATGCCATGCATGGATTCAAAAAGATTAATGTATGGATTGTAAAGGTTGAAAATACCATTCTGCCCATTGGGAAGAGCCTCATTTCGAAGAAATAGAGATCCCTCTCAGTCCCATGTCTGGGTCACCCAAAGAAGAGAGACTGTGGGAGTATCCTGTCACTCAGGAGAAACCAGTCAGAAGACTTACTCGGGCTTACGCTCGTTCCCTATCACAACTCCCTATCTTTCAGTCTTTACCTCCGACAGCAAAAAGAAAGCCAAGGGTCTTTCACTTAAATGAAGAGACATCTGCAGCCCCTTCTCTTGAAGATATTGTGCTAGATTCTTTGCAAAGTATCGAATCTCCTTGGGAAGAAATTCCTGAGGATTCCCTTTCTGAAGGCAATCCCTGGCCTGATTTGGAAAATCCTAACGAAGAAACCCTCAACCAGAACCTCCATATCCATAACATGGCTAACGTTCCTCCTCCAGGTGGGAATCAACCTCTACGTCCCCCTCCAGGTGGGAATCAACCTCCACCACCTCCTCTGGTGGGAATCAACCTCCACCACCTCCTCTAGGAGAACTCCCTCCCTGGCTTGCACAGGACATTGTAGCGGTACCTGGGTAGTAGCATCCCTTACCCAAGAACGTAAAAGGAGTATTACCTAAATTCGACCCTGAGTGGGGAGACACTGTTGATAAACATATTCACTCTTTCTTCCTAGCCGTGCGCATGCTAGGGGTAGCCGATGAGGATGTGGTATGTCGCTTATTCCCTATTACTCTGATTGGTGCGGCCTCCACATGGTACTTTAGCTTGAGGATAGGATCAATCACCTCATGGGGCGCCTTTTAGTAGGCCTTTTTAGCAAGTTTGGCGATGACAAAACCCCTACAGCCTTAGTTTTAGAACTATCCCATTTAAAAATGGAAGCCAAAGAAAAGGTCAAAGATTTCAACATCTGGTTCAACACTTTGTTCAATAGAATCCATCTAATGCTAGACCTACTGATGAGGTGCTAATGGAATTTTATATCACCACTCTCCCTATCCCTACTACAATGTGGGTCAAGAGAAGTAATGCACAAACCTTACAAGGTTCTATTGATGAAGCGATAAAAGTCGAGAATGAAATGATCTGTCTCACAACATGTCATCATACAACTGAAGGAAGAAAGCCTCTCAGTCATCCAAGAAGAAGAATGGGAGTGATAACAAAATGGCTGAGGGAAAAGAAAGGGACACCACAGATGTGGAAGGTTTGCATCAGATCATTAAGAAACTGACAAACACAGTCATCGATATGAAAAGGAATTCTGGAGAGAGTGGAGGAGAGTATTACAATAGAAAACCCTTCAAACCTTTCTATCGTAAGAAGACAGAAGGTGGTCAAGGTCAACTTGCGTTGCCTGCTCCACCTAATGAAGGGAATCTAAATATGGAAGAGCTAGCTCTTATCAGATCACTCCTTAACAAAGAAGAACCTATAGTGGAGCTAGAGCCAGAACAAGAAAATGAGGAAGAATACCAAGTTGAAGAACCCTTGGACGAAGAATCTCAAATCAATGTACTATGGGATTTCTATGCAAATGAGAATGATGACAACAAAGACGATAACATGGTAGAAATCCACACTAATGAAATCCACACATGAAGTAAAGGGCCACTTGCGGGTGTGATGAAGCCTGTAGACTAGACAAAGAAAGATGTTCACCCTTTGAAGGCACCCGCTCCCAAAGTTCCTATTGAGAAGGGTAGACCTAGTGGTCAGTCCAAGAATACCCCAGTTGCAAACCATCCAGAGAAAGATAATACATCTCCCACTGCAATAAAGGCGACTCAAAATGGTAAGCTCCCACCTAAGAACGGAAAAACTGGTATGTTTACTCTACCCTATCCTGTTTATAACATTGATTACAATATTGTGGATGATCTTAAGAAATCTAGGGCTAATATCACATACTTTGATTTGCTAAAATTAACGCAGCAAAGAGATCTGCTCCTGAAAGCTATGAATGAGCGGAATTGCAAAATTCCCACCATCCCAAGTAGCCAAACCAAGAAGTCAATGTCCAGACCTGTCAATACCTCCATTATAGCCCAAATACCATCAGCTATGGAAGCCACTCTATCTAAAATGAATCGAAAACCCCAAGATGTCAGTGTAGCCATGATAGGGAGAAAATCAAAATCCATGACCCCACCTTTCCTTATCACATTTGAAATCCTCAACATGAACATACACAATTTCTTGGTAGATTTCGGTGCCTCGTCCACTGTGATGCCTTATGCTGTTGCTAAAAGACTGCATGCGATACTCTAGAAAACTGGGACTCGAATTATGCAATTTGACAGGAAAAATGTGAAAGTCATTGGGGAATTGAAAGGTGTCGATTTGGATGGCTGTTGTTATCACCGCAAGAAACCCTCCTAGGTTGTATCTCATAGATGCTCGGGAACATTACAAACTCAACAAAAATGTTGGATAAATGATGGATGAATGAAAGAAATGCTGCATATTCAAGCCAGATAACCACTTCTACTGTGCTTAACCCTAGACATGGGTGAACACACCCAAACTACAAGGCTTTTAACCACCAATTACTCACAGTTTTAGGGAAAATGTGATGATGGAGAACCCTGATCACACCAACAGATGCATAGGAATCTGTGATGGCCAGCTGCAACTAGTTAAAAGGTCTGTAAATATATTTTCTAATACACAGACAGGATGACAACTCTCTGGCATTAAAATAATAGAAACCTGCAAACAAATTCAATGATACATGCTAAATCTTAACACAGAGGTGGGATGATAGCCCCTCTGATGCTAAACATCAACAGCACATGAAATAATGCATAACAGGCACAACCTAGAACAAAGAAGAAGAAGTGGAAAGTGAGCAATTAACAGCAAAAGAAGCTTGTATTAGCTGGAAATGAAGACCAGAAGCTGCAGGTTACACAGTAGTTACAATCTCCAGAAGTTGAAGCTTACAACAGAATAACACTCATCAACCTCATTACATCGTTTTTCTGGGTATATATGGAGGTTGAATACAAAATTGCTCTGCATAACTCATGCGTGTAGGGGTCATAACTGACCACCAACCGCATTTACAATTAGATATGGGTCTCTGATAACAGTTTGATTGTTTTTAATGAACAAAATGGATCTTTCTATACTTTGATGTCCTTCCTGAACAGGTGAAATATTAATTGAATAAATTTCCATAACTGCTGCAGTCATTTATCTACTCAAGGTGGTCCTTCTTGTCCTTTGGAGGTACACTGTGTTGAATGCAGTAGCTGAGGGTTTTAATGCGCAGGTCGGTGGATTGTGGCTTCCTTCCTTCTTTGCGTGCACAAGACAAGCCGAAAACACTGAAAATTGCATGAAACTGGACGATGACCTGCGAATGAAAACTGACCGTTGGATAGCTCAGATGGACGGCCAAGATCACTTGGTGGGCAACATTGGGAGAAAACAGGAGCGCGATTGAATATTAGCCGTGGATCTGACAAATCAGATGGCAAAGATCAGCGTATGGAAGCCATTGAGAGAAAATAGGAATGGAGGGACGAGGGCCATTCAACAACCCCCGTTCTTATTTAGTGTTATTCCTAATACTCAATAAGTGGGGACCCTTAGTAAAAAATTTAAAAAATCAATTAGTGCTTGTATTTCCTTTTTAATAAAACTTAACATCATAAACTTAGGAAAATCTCCTTGAAAAATCTAAAAAATCTAAGTTTTATGATAAAGTAAAATTATTCCTTAGGAAATATCGCATCGCATGCATCAAAGACCGCTTACGTTGAAAAACTTTAAACTGCCGATATGCGATGGCGCATATTGCAAATCGCATTTCGTAGAAAACATATTAACGAAAATTGTCATATGCCACGCTCCTGCGATATTTTGATATTGCGATGTAGTGATGTTGCGATGTTGCGATATAGCGATGTTGTGATGTTGCGACGTTGCGATATTGCGATAATGCGATAAAGCGATAGAGCGATATTGCAATGTTGTGATCTGCGATATTGCGAAGCAAATCGCAAATTGCTTCATCATAGATCTTTCAGGCTCGTTGTTCAAAAACGTATTTTCCAAAAACCGAGACCTGGTTATGCGCTTTAATGCTAATTAATGAGTTAGTTGTCGATCATTAATGAAATAGGGTTCCGTGCTTATCGAAAGAGCCATTTCACGTAAGGTGGTATATTTTATATGTCTTTGGCATTTAAGACTTTCCCGTCACCTTTCCTTATCATTATTCTCACTTCACTTGTAAATTGCAGGAACAGAGAGCAGAGAACGATACAAAGCAGTACGCAGGATACTATGGGAAAGAAAGGCAAAGCCCCGAGCTCTGAAGAGAAAGAAATGGCGCCCTTGTATACAGACACCGCCTGTAACCGAGACACTGGTATTTCTACTTGGGAAGGCATGTATAATCTACTTGAAGAAGAGAATCCCAGAGTAATGGAGGTTGAGGCTACTGCAGGCTCACATGGTTCTTCCGAGGCATCCATTACAAAGCTAGCTTGTTCGTTCTTACACAGGATAGTGGCGAGGCCCAAAATTCTCCCATACACAGACATGGTTAAATGGATACTGGACAGCACTGATATCAGAAACAGACAATTTAAAACTCGGGGTCAAGAGCTTACAGAATCATTATTTTCACAAAATTTGAGCTTTATATCTGCTAAAAGAAAATGTGCAAAGGGTGAAAAACACACCAAGGAAGCTCGGATCAAGAAACAGAGGCAGTTTCCGATGCGCGATAGCATTGCTAGGAAAAGATTATTGAAAGGGAAAATATCTAATTGCTTAGTCACCTGTAAACCCAGAAATTTGTAAGAAAGCAACGCTAGAGGTAAAAAAGTAAAACTTTAATCCTAAAACCAGTAGTAATTTTCCGAAACATCTTCAATATGGCATGTACATAAGCTCAATAACTACAAACAGACTGGAGACAGAAGGCTCAAGAAAAGGAAGAATCAATCCAAAGGCTAACCAAGTTGAATTGGGATTATTACTGGGCATACTTGGTAAAACCACACAGCGAGTGCATGGCTCTCAAGTGTATCATCAATTCTGCCGAGAAGATGGCGCCAGCTCTTGCCGATTCTGTTTTCACAACACAGCTAAAATCGGAAGTTGGCCAGCTGAGTCTTCTCAAACAGATGCTGAACATGTGCGATTTCAAGGCGCAGATACAAAAATAATTAGTTAGTAGTTTTAATTTTAGATTCAGTTTTAGTTTTAATTTTGTTTTATTTTTTTCCTGAAATGAGGACAGTCATTTAAACTGCATCCTAAATTTTTGTAATAAGTTATTTCTAGATTTAGTTAGTAGTATTTAAACCCTTCTCATGCATTTAGAGAAGGGTCCTGAAATTTTTCAAAAACTTATCCCCAAAACATGCACTTTTGTACCCTCTGAGGAGGTTTTGATGAATGAATGGAACAGGATTTATTGATATCTGTATTTAATATCTGCTACTGATGTTGCACTTTTGTACTCTTAGTGGATGTTGGATTAAGAGGAGATAAATCATTATCGCTTGAAGCTCATGAGTAGAACTAGTTATAAATGGTACTTCTATCTCTTAACTATTTCTGCCTTTGTGTTAAAAGTGATATTCATGTTCAGTTGTTTATATATTGATGCATGAATGTCTGAGTTATCATTTGGCACTTTTGTACGGTGATAGCTATTTATTTATGCTTAGTGTATGAGTAGCTTATTATGCGATATCGTTATAGACATTTTTGGGCACTGCAACCCCAAGCATGAAATGTCCATAAACCAAGGGCTCCTAAGTCCCTAAAAGTGTTGTTCTAACCCCTAAAGGAACAAGGTCAACTGATTACAGCTTCTCCCAGAAGTTCTCCATGAAAAACTGCTCAAAACTGGTCAAAACAGGATCATTTCAGCTGCTCCATAGGCAAAGTGCGTTGCATCTCACCTAAATACACTATGTGGGTGCATTTCATTTCAAAAAGCCCTTCTATGAGGTGCGATGGGCGAGAAGTGACAAATGGAAGTGTCATTCTGCGAGGTGGATAGGCATGGAATCTTCTAGAAACTTCTCCTGTGACACTTGCCTCTCTGAATTCGACCAAGGATGAGTAAGAGATCATCAATCTCCAAGTGGAAGCAAGAACTATCAGAGGGAAGACACTAATCAAATCACAAGCTGACTCATCTCCCTTACAGATATCTATATATGGATCCCTCATTGTTAACGGGAAAATTGTCTACTCAGAACGCCCCTATCCCACTAAGGTGTGACAGTACCTTAGAAACAAATAGAGAAAACTATTTTCGTATTCTTCTTTATGAACTATAAACGAAGAGGAATAGGATGAACCAACCTATGTCTTGCGCTAGTCCTTTGATCCAATCTCTCTCCTCTTTGACAGCTTCCAGCTACCTGCTCCCTTACTTGCCCAGCTTCACCAAGTTCCTGCAAGATCAAAGAAGAAGAAAACTACACAAAGACATGGATTTATATTCATAAATAGCTTAGGATCAGATTTAAGCTAAACATGAAAATATAACAAAACATCATTGATACACAAGCATGTAGGAGAAACTCAAATAGTTTTATTGATATAACAAGAAGGTCCAGGAGGAGTTACAACCGATGATTCCTGATCCAGCATCAACCCCCCAGCAAAGGAATCCCTTCTTCACCTCCAACAAAGCATAAATCACCCAATACACTGATATCTATCTCAAAACCAACAGCAATTCTCTGCAATGTACAAAATTCCAGCCTCTGGATCTCTGGGATGAGGGATCCATATATATATGTATGCAAAGAGGATGAGTCAACTTATGATTTGACTAGTCAGTTCTTGCTTCCACTTGGAGACTGAGAGCCTCTTACTCATCCTTGGTCAAACTCAGTGAGGCAAGTGTCATTGGGGAAGATTCTGGAAGCTTCCATTGTCTGTCCACCTCACGGAATGACACTGCCATTTGTCATTTCCCACTCAGCACACCCTGGTAGTGCATTTAGGTGCGTTGCAATGCACCTAGCTAGTGTACTTGGGTGCTATGCAACGCAACTAGCTAGTGGAGCAGCTGAAATGATCCTGATTTGACTGATTCTGAGCAGTTTCTGGTGGAGAACTTCTGGGAGAAGCTGTAATTGGTTGACCTTGTTCCTCTAGGGGTAGGAACAACACTTTTAGGGACTTAGGATCCCTTGGTTTATGGACATTTCATGCTTAGAGCTGTAAGGCACAAAAATGTCTATAACACTCATCCCAGAGATCCAGAGGCTGGAATTTTGCATATTGTAAGGAATTGTTGTTGGTTTCTTGAGACAACATCATAGTGTTGGGTGATCTAAGCTTTGTATGAGGTGAAGAAGGGCTTACTTGCTGAGAGGATGATGCTGGGTCAGAACAACTGGTTGTAACTCCCTTGGCTCTTTCTTGTTTATCAATAAAAGCTATTCAAGTTTTCCTCCATACTCTTGTGTCATTTATGTTTTATGCATTTGTATGGTCAATTTACATCTGATCCTAGATTTTTTATGATTATAGATCCATGTTCTTGTATAGTGTCATGCTACTATGATCTTACAGGTACTCTGTGAAGTTGGGTGTACAAAGGAGCAAGTAGCGAAAGACTATCAAGAGAGAGAGGAATCGAATTAGGAGATTAGTGCAAGACAAAGGTTGGTCTTCTTTGTTCTTCTCTCATCTATATTTGATAAAGGAAAAACAAAAGTAGCTTTACTTTGTTTGTTTCTAAGGTAGCTACCACACCTTAGTGGGATAAGTAGTTATGTGTAGACACTTTTCCCTGTAACAAAATGGCGACTTCGCTGGGGACGAATTAGTTTGTTTGTTTATCTTTCTTGTTGTCTATTTTATAAACTTACAGACAGAGCCTGAAGTCGAGCCAGGTAGCTTTCGAACTGCATTTGCTATGCAAATGCAAAGTAGATAAATGCCGCTTCAGTGAATCTCCGGGTTTTGTTTATAAATTAAACAACTGATTTACAAACTCTCTGATTTCCCTCGTGGTAGCTCTTGGAACCTCCTTAGATCTACCCCTAATTGTTGCTTTATTGATTACCATTTTCTCGGCCAAAACCCATGAACTGAACTGCAAACTGTGACCTGGAACCCAAGCAAAGTCTCGTCTCTGGCCCAGCGCAGGTACTGTTCTGTGAATCTGAAATTCAGCGCACTTCCCGAGTGTAGTAGGTGCGCTGCATTTCAAATTCCATGTTACAGGTGCGCTAATCAGACTAGGCATTGTTCAGTTTTGGTTTCTATGATTCTTTCTTTTCAGTTCTATTCATGAATTTTACTGCCTGAAATCAGTATATCTCTGTTTGAAACCCCTTTTCCTTGCTGTTATTCCGCCTCCATTGTGCAAAAGAACTGTAAATGTTTTTGTGTATTTGTTGGGTCATTTTCAGTTCTCCTTTACAAAAAGTAACGTAATTGTACTGTCGTCCTTTGATTTGAAAGTGTCGCAAGTGTCGTTTTTAGTCACAGGAAAGAGTTTGGTTGTTATTGATAGTCGATTACCCTCTTACTATCGTATTTGGTCTGAATTTGTAGTTTTTCTAGTGTCGAAAGCAAGTATCCATTTCTGATTTCGAAAATAAACTTGTTAGTAATTGTCGCTTGGAAAGTAATTTAGATTTGTGCATTAGCTTTCTTTTTACCATTCATCTACTAAGAAAGACGAAAACAAATACATGCATGTGCATTTGCATTTAGACTGTTTGATTGGTTTGATTTAGGACAATGCATTTAGAGTGTGCTCTTTGCTCTTTATGAAAGAATACTGTCTCTCTTTCCTTAGTAGCTAGGATTTTCATTGCACAAAGAAGATAAAACATTGTTTATCATCTTAGATTGCATTTTATGAATTTTATATCTACATCTCGCGGTGAACCTGAAAGGAAAATTTCTTAAGCAAGATCAACTATAAAATAAATTTAATGAATCTAACAACGCTTTGGAACCTAACGCACAACATCTAGAAGTCTAGGCTAGAGACGTATTCTGGCGTCGTAAAGCCTAGTAACTGTTGTTCTCACTGATGGTTGGGTGATTCCTCCACTTTGAGACGATAAGTGCCAGTATGGACTTGTGCTCCCACGTACCGTCAAGTATATTTTGGGAGACCACAATAGGCTTAATCCTTTATCCATAGGAAGCCATGTATGCCGCCCTATCGATCGCAATGCATTGAACACAGCATTCGGGAAGATTGACTACCGTACCATAAAAAGTATTCTGCAGTTTTGCGATTGGTTTGGTAATCCCTCTACCTAGATTTCCAGAGCAGTCCCTTTCGTTCCTTTTTAGACTCCTTAACGGAAAAGGTCCATCTGAGCACTTGTGACTTCAGGCTCATTAAAAATCGAAGGCGACTAGAGTCATCTTTTGTTTTTTCTCGACTCTTAAAAATTGAAAAAACAAGTTGTGTCAAAGCGTCTAAAATTTATTTGAAACGGAATAATCATCACCCTTTCCTACGTTGATCTTAGGTTGAGAAAATGGAACCCACCAACCAAGGAATTCCCCTTGGAGGAAATCCTAGTCCCTTCTCCACTTGGGGAACTGTTGGTGCACCCCATATGGCCACATTGTCGCTTCCAGGATTGACAATCGGCTTGCCCGTATGGCTCTTCTCAACCTCTGTCGTTCAAAACACCACAATTCCTGAGCAATCGAGTCAGCAACTAGACGAATCCAGAGTTACCCACCAACCTTCTACTTCCTCCAATTCTTCCTCTCCTCCTTCTTCTTCGCTTGATGGGGTTGGTAAAGCCAAAAATCAAGTACCTGAGAAGAAAAAGGAAAAGAAGAAGAAGGAGCCAAAAGCGAAAGGGGGGAACCAAGCGTCGTCTAGCGAAAATCCACACACTGCACCAACCAGGCCTAAATCGCCATGTGTCATTTGCAAAGGAGACCACTATCATAGAGATTGTCCTTGCATCCCTTAGATCTTAAGGGACTGGTCTCCTCGTTTGCACAACCCAGTGTCGTCAACCTCTGATGATCATGTTGAAAACACACCGTCGACTAGTGAAAGTGAAGCCCCAGGACAGAAAGGAAAATATAGATTTCCTTGTAAACTGTGCGAAGGCGATCATGCCGTCCACCGTTGTCCCTTCTTAGACGAGGCTAAAAGAGTTTTGGACGATCGTCCGGTTTCACCGTTACGAATTCCTCCTGGATATAAAAAACTCTTGCCGAGTCCGTCACTAGTTGAAAATCCGGCTGACCCACCCAGGTGGTCGGCTGAAGCATCTATCATTGAAGACAAACCATCTAAACCCATACCAGACGAAAGTCAAAAGGTCAAGGCGGCAGTTGACCCAGTCTTGCCTTCAGAGGTTCCATCTTCAGATGATACAGTCACAGAAGAGAATAAGGATGACACCGTCCAAATTCTTTTCGTAAGCACAGACTCCGATGAACATGGGGGAAATTTACCCATTCCTTTACCGCAGGAAGGAATTTCGTCATAGTCATACCCGGCCATCTATTCGGTCCCACCTCCAAGCAACCTAGTTGTCTCCTTCGACTGGAATCAACTAGGTAGACCCCGTTTACCGGCTAGTGTACCATTCCGAATTATTGCTCAAGTATATAGAATGGTTATGGCTGGTACCATCATAGATGAAGGGGCTTCTGTGAGTATCCTTTCCTCGACTACTTGGAAAGCGCTTGGTTCGCCATCGCTTTTTCCTGAGATGAGAAATCTAACAGGCTTTGACAAAGGAACCAGTCGACCGTTAGGGATCCTTCCCAATGTGCCCATAACATTGAGAGGGAAAACCGTTCACGTGAACGTAATGGTAGTTCAAGGACCCTTGGATTATAATCTACTCCTTGGATGAGACTATATTTATTGCATGGGAGAAATTGTCTCATCACTCTTTAGAGTAATGTGTTTTCCGCACGAAGGAAGAGTGGTCAAGCTCGTAGACCAGCTTTCATTTCCCGGATCATGCATAGAAAATAGTCATATACCATCCCTAAATGGTCTTTTCACACAAGGAATGTCTCATCAATCCCCATTCCGTCCACCTGATGAGCGCGAGTGATTCGGGGGACATGACTGAATCCTAGGGGGCATGCACCATGGTCTGCTTCGGCAGGAAAGCTTCGGGTATAGGGTAGGTTTCCGCGAGAGATATATGACTGGACTGTACTCCCGTCCGTGATTGGAAGAGGGGGTTAGACTGCAATAAGATTCCCTCGTCAAAGTTATGTGAGTGGATTGTCTCACCTTTGTCTATTTCGGTAGACATTGCCAAAGAAGTATTTTGTTTGTGGTGTGAATAGAACAATCTTTGGTAACCTAAAAGAGGTAGACCTTTCCTGATAAAACAAATGTTTTATCGGTAGAATGAAAGTTGACCTTGAAACTTTATTTTATACCTGGGGGCATGCAAACCTTTTGGCATGCAAGCAAAGAGCGACTATTTATTTTTTAAATTTGTAGGTCCTCTAACCCTTTAAACTCGTAGGATTGGTCGTTTCCTAACTTGCATAAAGAAAGGATGTGGGGCAAAACTCTAAAAATTGTCGTTTTAAAATGGGACATTCTTATTATATGACTGGATTAATCGAATAGTTTTAGCACATAGTTCAAGCTCATTAAAAAATAAACATAAGTCATGAGCAAATGTTTCTTCCTGCGTTTAAGCTCATTAAAAAATGAACTATTTCCCGGTAAATAACCATCGTGAATGTAGTACTTCAGCCTTTAAAACCTTGGTCGTGTTCTCATCATCACCTCCACTCTGTATTGGCCGATCATTCACATCCATTTGATTGTTTACCCCTTTTGAGGAACAGCTGTGAAGAGTGATCTCACTAGCCATCCTTGTAACACTGCCGTGATTGGAAAATTCAAAACCTTACCTGGAATCAGCTGCTACCCATTTTCATCACTCGTTCCTCAAAAGACGAGTCTCCTTTAAGCTCTTTTCAACTGACTCATAAAATATGAAAAGATTGTCGAGCCATTGGCCTCTCCAGCTCGGTAAAGGGACCGGAAGTGCTATCCCTCTAGATTTTAATCTTTTTGGACCTGAGGGATTATTACACAAAAAGATCGAGTGCTTGTTTTGTTCGGCTCGTTAAAAGTATCGAAAATTCATCCCTTCTATATTGTTTTATACTTTTTCGGACTTAAGGGATTAGATGACGAAAAAGGAATTTTGGAGTTTCCTTTACGTTCCTTTTCAGACTCTCTAAAATTGAAAAGGACCGAGTTATCTTTGTCGTTAAACTTGTTAAAACTTAATAGCGACAAACTTCTCCATAGCAAACAAGAACGAGTTTCACTATCGCTAGGCTCGTTAAAACATAGCGATGGGTTTGCCCAAAGGGAAAATTATAGAACAAGCATATGTTATCCTCCTCAAGCTTGACAAAAAATAAAGAGGTACTGGTCAGCAATGACTGGGGAAAAATTGGGAAGAAAACTTGAAGAAACTTTGTTGGTAGCAAGTCACTCTTGAACATGACACTTTCACTCCGCATCCAAGTCGGGTTGGGTTGTTTCATTCACCGGTCACATCACCATGATCCCATCACACCATCCACATTTTGGGTTAATGCTACCAATCCATCACGTCAGTGTCGCCGATATGTTCAAGAGAAGCCATTCAGAAAATTCACCTGTGTCTCACCCACTACAATACATTTACACTCCATTCTTTCATGACCGCCACCCTGAACCTTATGTCATCAGATCATTTTCACCTCCATTAAAATCATTTGCTTTGTTCCGTGTCATTGATGTGGGATTCATTAAGGCCCTCATGTGATGGATCGCTTCTTGTTGACATCAGCTTATTATCCAAGAAGTCGATCTAGGAACACCCCGTTCAGTACTTTGAAGCTTGCATGCCTCAATGGCAAGTTTCTCACTTCCAGCGACAGGTTTACATCAATGACCTTCGACCGAAAGATTTTGCGTGGTGTTGTACTGCAGTACCTTGAGGGTCATTATCATTATCGGTGATTCCTCTCGCACATGTTAACAGCTTACATCATTGGCTGGTAATCAGGCGATGTCTTTCCATGTTCGACTCCAGAACATCTCTCACATGGATAGACTTGTACTTCGAGTGAAGATCGAATGAGATTAAAGACCCCGGATCTAGTTTCATCCATCCGGGCTGCGATATATATTCAGGGAAATAAAGACATCAAATATACATTATTGCTGCACAGATAATCATCCAATCAAGGGATAATGACTCTACCAGAATCATCAGTCTACACTCAGATGATTGTCTGTCCTATGTACATGAAAATGAATTTATAAAACTGAGCATGGGAATGCCTGCCTCAGCTAGATCATGAAAATATTATGAAGATAATGTGTTGTATTATATCTTATTACAGCTCTCCTCCCAGCTTGAAAGAACTTCGGATCCTCATAATAAAGCCTTTCACCCGACATCAAAAGATTAACGACCTCATGCTTTAGGGGGCAACTGTTATAGACATTTTTGGGCATTGCAACCCCAAGCATGAAATGTCCATAAACCAAGGGCTCCTAAGTCCCTAAAAGTATTGTTCTAACCCCTAAAGGAACAAGGTCAATTGATTACAGCTTCTCCCAGAAGTTCTCCATGAAAAACTGCTCAAAACTGGTCAAAACAGGATCATTTCAGCTGCTCCATAGGCAAAGTGCGTTGCATCTCACCTAAATACACTATGTGGGTGTGTTGCATTTCAAAAAGCCCTTCTATGGGGTGTGATGGGCGAGAAGTGACAAATGGCAGTGTCATTCTGCGAGGTGGAGAGGCATGGAATCTTCCAGAAACTTCTCCTGTGACACTTGCCTCTCTGAATTTGACCAAGGATGAGTAAGAGATCATCAATCTCCAAGTGGAAGCAAGAACTATCAGAGGGAAGACACTAATCAAATCACAAGATGACTCATCTCCCTTACAGGTATCTATATATGGATCCCTCATCCCAGAGATCCAAAGGCTGGAATTTTGCATATTGTAAGGAATTGTTGTTGGTTTCTTGAGACAACATCATAGTGTTGGGTGATCTAAGCTTTGTATGAGGTGAAGAAGGGCTTACTTGCTGAGAGGATGATGCTGGGTCAGAACAATTGGTTGTAACTCCCTTGGCTCTTTCTTGTTTATCAATAAAAGCTATTCAAGTTTTCCTCCATACTCTTGTGTCATTTATGTTTTATGCATTTGTATGGTCAATTTACATTTGATCCTAGATTTTTTATGATTATAGATCCATGTTCTTGTATAGTGTCATGCTACTGTGATCTTACAGGTACTCTGTGACGCTGGGTGTACAAGGGAGCAAGTAGCGAAAGACTATCAAGAGAGAGAGGAATCGAATTAGGAGATTAGCGCAAGATAGAGGTTGGTCTTCTTTGTTCTTCTCTCATCTATATTTCATAAAGGAAACATGAAAGTAGCTTTACTTTGTTTGTTTCTAAGGTAGCTACCACACCTTAGTGGGATAAGCAGTTCTGTGTAGACACTTTTCCCTGTAACAGATATGCCTTTCACAACTGCTTCGTCTAACTTTTTATAAGAAGTGGTTCATCTTTATTGAATTCTTTTCTCATAACAGTTGAATGATCTTTATTACCAATTGTTATTTGAAATCATTTTAGATCGCATAACATAAGGATTACACCCTGGGTTAGTGTAGACTTAGATATTTCTGCTTATTAGAATACAACTTGCATGTTATTAGATTAGAGTTAGAATTAGAGCATCTCACTTAGGAACTTTTAGAAAGGAAATATCAATTCTTCACACACACACACATAAATTGGGAAACTGGTCCCATATCCCCAGTCGGACCCACTATACCAAATGGAAAAGGAGCTGCTAACCAAGGTCCAAACCAGGTGTGTATCCCCCTTGTTGTAGACCCGATTTTTGGGGCTTCAGACTATGAATGGAAAGCAAGTCTAAATCTTAATACCATTCTGAGAGTAAATTGCCCTCACCATCTCCCCCGACTTCTCCATTGCATTTAGAATCTTTAAATCCAGAGCCAGAAGTCGCAGGAGCAACAACCACTACTACAAACCCTGACATTTCAGAACTATCTACTATTGAACCTCCTGAAGTTGAATCTTTGATTCACAAACTTCAGCGATTTTCTATATCTCCTCAAAAATCTGATAAATCTCAAGGAAACATGACTTTGCAATATAACCCCACTCACCCTCTTACCAGATTAAAGAGCGAAAATTTTGGTGTTCAGCCAGCCGAGTTACCTCTACCCACAAGGAAGAGAGCAAGGAAATCTCCTAAAGGGTCCGATAGCGAGACTCTTTCATCATCGTCATCCATCTCAACCTCTTCACTGCAAAGTCAACCATCCACTCCTCCACTTCAGATCATTGTCCATCAATCCACCGGTGCTCCTACATCTCCTTCTCAATCATCTCGAGTCATAATATCCTCATCTTCTCAACCACAGTGATCATCTTTTGCACTTTCCTCTGTTAATAGATCAGCGATGGCCCAATCTCCATGGAATAACCCAGGGGCAGTCTTAATGCCTGCACCCTTGAGTAAGCTACCGGCCCATCTTGAAAAATGGTTGCCTAAGTTTAACCCTGAGGTAGGCATGCTAGCGGAAGAACATATAAATAACTTTATGCTATCCATAAATCTCAATGGAGTTACCAAAAAAGACGGTGTTGTTTGAATTTTCCCTTATACTCTGCAAGGAACAGCCGGATCATGGTATTTCTCATTACCGTCTGGATCTATTACTAGTTGGGAAATTTTCCAAGAACAATTCCTGACTAAGTTTGGTGATGGCAGGTCTACGGTAACAATGATAAATGACTTGTCTAACCTTAGGGCTGAGTCAAAAGAGCCTATCAAAGATTTCAATTTACATTTCAATAAATCTTAAACAAAATTCCTACTACTTCCAAGCCTAGCAAAGAAGTGCGAAGTGAATGGTACATCACCGCTTTACCATCAAACATAGCAATATTTGTTGATAGGGCTAACAAAACAACTTTAGTCGAAAATATGAAAGAAGCAATAGCAGTAGAGAAACGTATTATAGCCCTAGAAAATAAAAACATGATAGAAGACTGAAAATCCAAGAAGGTTACTTTCAAGGAAGATCCCAAGAAAAAACAATCGAAAGATCCATTCGATTTAGAAGGATTGCAAAAAGTTTTGAAGACCATGTCTAACGAGATGGTCGAAATTAAGAAACAAGTGGCAGAAACTTCTTCTAAAAATCCGTACAGGCCTTTTAAAAGAAACCCTTCGACCGATTCCAAACCCCCTAACGCTATTACAAGTGTTGAATCCGAAGAAGAAGAAGAGGAAATCGCTACTGAAGAACATACCAATCAAGAAGAAGTTGTAGAGTTACAAGGTATGTGGGATTTCATCTTCCCAGATGAAGAGAATCAAGAGGCATTCCCAGTTAGTACTCGCAGTAGAAATCAATTTGATCCTCCTCAACCTACACCTAAGCCAAAGAGCGCAAGCTCGATGACTAACGATAAAGTCGCAGCCAAGAAAACGACATCTAAAGCGACTCAAACCAGCCCAGTGCAAACAGACCAATCAACTCCATCTAAAACACTGATCGTTTCAGATGAAATGGAGTATAATATCATAGAAGACATGAAAAAGACTAGGGCCAATATCACTTTTTACGAGTTGAGCAAGTTAAAACACCAGCAAAAGGTACTTTTGAAAGAATTACATGCTGTACCAGTTGCACCTTTGCCCGCCGCTGTAATCTCTCAAGCTTCCCATGACATGGGAAGACCTCCAACTAATGCGATTAATAAAGTTGATCCAAATGATATTGCCTTAATTGGAGGAAGATCGAGATCCCATACTCCCCCATTTCTTCTTACTTATGAAATTTTCAATAAAAATTTGCATAATTGCTTAGTGGATTTTGGAGCTTCATCGAATATTTTACCAAAGTCAATATGTGAAAAATTGAATGTTCAACCACAAAAATTAGCTGTACACATAGTTCAATTAGATCGATCGCAAGTCCAAGTGATTGGCGAATTAAATCAGGTTGCCATAAGGTTGTCATCCAACTCGAAGGTATGTCAAGTTATCGACATTTTAGTTGTTGATATTCCGTAATTTTATGGCTTAATTCTTAGCAGAGATTGGTCAGAAAAACTTCATGGATACTTTGCAACTTACTGGTCGCACATGTGGCTCCCTTACAATGGTAAACCAAATCAAATAGAAGTTGAGCGGGAAAGGCATTAGAAATACATAGTAACAAAACTGGAGGGAGAAAATGAACCAGTAGCATACAACAATAACATCATTGGCAACTACTCAGTAGATTCTTTCCTAGGAAATTTTAATGCTTATACTTCACCTTACTTAGAACATTCTGTTTTATCTCAAGTAGAAAATTTCTCTCAAACAGATAGTTCTAAATGTATTAATTTTATAGATAGTCTTGTAAATAAATCTTTATTTTGGAAATTATTTTTTGACGGTTCTAAGTCTAACGAAGGAGCAGGAGCAAGATGCGTGTTAATAAGTCCAGAGGGAGATAAAACTATGCTAACTTGCAGACTTGAATTTGATTGCACCAACAATACCGCAGAATACGAGGCTTTAGTCCAAGGATTATACAAAGCAATCGAATTAGACGTCAAATACCTTCAAGTTTTCGGAGATTCTGAAATCGTAATCAGACAAGTACGTAATACTATATATTGTTTATCAGGTCATTTAAAACATTACCAATCTTTAGTTCAAGATCTGACTGAACACTTTATAGCATTTAATATTTCATCAATTCCCAAACTCTAGAATGCTAGTGCAGACCTCTTAGCAAACATAGCTTCCAAGCTCATTCCTTCAGAAGATTTTAGCCCTGGTCGATTTTCAATTGAATTAATTTTTAGACCATCTATTCCTAATAACATTACCATTTGGAGGATTTTCAACGACGATCCTAATATCATGAGTTTCCTCACATCTGAAGGATCTTATACCAATCAAATAATTGACGAAGACCAACATGACTGACAATTGCAACAAGATAGCACTAACAATGCCATACCTAAGTCAGTAGTCAAGTTAGAATACCTTTATGATTTGAAAGATCGGTTTAAAAGATCTGCCAATTCAAAACTCCAAAGTTCAACTTTGAACTATGAATTAGTAAATCTAGGAACTGATAGCAAACCACAGAATATCAATCTAAGCCTTGGTCTAGCTCCTCAAGAAAAATTAGCGTATATTCGTCTCTTGAGACAATACAAAAGTGTCTTTGCTTGGAATTACGATGAACTCAAAATGTACGAAACCTCCATCATCCAACATACTATTCCAATGATCGAAGATGAAAAACCTATCCATCAAAAGTTGAGAAAGATCCATCCCAACCTAGAAAACTAGATAAAATCTGAACTCAATAAGTTATTGAAAGCCAAAATAATTTTTCTTGTTCGACATTCCAAATGGGTTTCCAATATGGTCCCTGTTAGAAAGAAAAGCAGAGATATTAGAATCTGCATTGACTTTCGAAATCTTAACAAAGCCTGCCAAAAGGTTAATTTTCCTTTGCCTCCCATGGAACAAATATTGGAGGCAGTCGCGAGGTCAGAATTAACGTCCTTCTTGGATGGATTCTCAGGATACAATCAAGAGTTGGTACATCCCGATGATCAATTAAAAACCACATTCAGAACTAAATGGGGCACATACGCATATCAAAAGATGCCATTTGGTCTGATTAATGCGGGTGCCACATTTCAGAGAGCCATGGACATCGCATTCAAGGGTTTAGTTAATAAATCAGTGGTAATCTATTTGGATGATATAACTGTATATTCCAAGAAACGAAACAATCATCTTAGAGATTTAAAACAAATATTCCAACGTTGTCAAAGGTATGGAATTTCACTTAACCAAAAAAAATCCTTTTTCGCATTAAGTGAAGGAAAACTTCTCGGATTCATAGTGTCAAAATATGGAATTCACATTGATCCTGACAGAATCAAGGAGATTTCCACAATTCCCCTACCTCACAACAAGAAATCCATGCAATCTTTTCTTGGCCAGATTAACTTTGTAAAGAGATTTGTTCCAGATTTTTCAAGAATCGTGTCTCCTTTACAAGCAATGATTAAAAAGAACTCAAATTTTAAATGGGTCCAAGATGAACATGAGGCATTCAGTCTGATCAAACAAGCAATTGTTAATTCTCCATCTTTAGCAACTCCAAATTTTTCCGATCCTTTTGTTTTATGTACATTTACCTCTGATAGATCATACGCTGCAATACTCACTCAAGCAAATCAAGAAAAGGCAGAAGCCCCAATTTCTTTTTTCAGTTCCAATTTACAAGGGGTTGAGTTAAATTATTCAAATGTGGAGAAACAAGCTTATGCTGTTTTCAAAGCAATTAAATATTTCAGACCTTTTTTACTCAAAGCACATACAAAAATCATAGTACCATTTCTGGTGGTAAGAAATCTTCTAGTACAGAAAGATGTGGGTGAGAAAAGAGCCAATTGGGTCACTGCCTTATAGGAATATGACGTGGAAATCAAACCAGCAAACATTGTAAAAGGTCAAGGCTTTTGCAAAATGCTGGCCGGAGCATTGCTGATGTCCGAAATTCCATCTGCAGAGATACAAATGTATGAGGTAAGCCTAAACGATGTTGAGTCATTATATGCTAATATCATTTATTATTTAAAGAATGGATATGCTCTTTCAAACCTCGATCATACCAAGAAAAGAGCTCTAAGGTTGAAAGCCAAACAATATCAGCTCGTGAATGATGTTCTTTTTAAAATAAATTATGACTATGTTCTCCTTAGATGTCTTGAGAAATCTGACGCTGAAAAAGTCTTTCAGGAACTCCACGATGGGCTAACAGGTAGACATTATGTTGGAGACGCTATTGCTCATAAAATCTTACGCGCAAGCTATTACTGGCCCACATTATTCAAAGACTCACATAACTATGTGAGGAAATGTCAAGTCTATCAAACCGCTGCTGGGAGACAAAAGAAACCATCCTTGCCACTACAACCAGTTAACATTGAGCAACCTTTCGATCAGTGGGGATTGGACGTAATAGGTGAGATTGTTCCTCACTCTTCTAAATAGCATAGATATATCCTTACAACAATAGATTACTTTACTAAATGGGTAGAAGCAGTTCCACTCAAGACGGCTAATGCTGAAAATATCATCGAGTTCATAGATCAGTTCATAATCACCAGGTTTGGGTTGCCTTCTTCTTTAATGTTTGATAATGCATCATATTTTTCTGGTAATGTGATGACTGAATTTGCACTCAGAAGGGGTTTCAAGCTTAAATAATCCACCAATTACTATCCATAGGGGAATGGGTTAGCTGAATCTACAAATAAGAACTTAATCAGAATCATTAAGCGAACCATTGATCAAAATCACAAAAGTTGGCACAAATCTTTAATATATGCTTTATGGGCAGATCGAATAACGCAGAAAGCCTCCATTGGCACTTCTCCCTTTAATTTAGTTTATGGGAAAGAAGTGGTTCTTCCAACTCATTTAGCAATCCCCTCTTTGGCCTTGGTTCAATATATTGATGAAGCACCAACTTCTTTCTTACAACTAAGGCAACTAGAAATAATTAAGTTAGAAGAACAACGAGAATAGGCCAAAATAACTCACGCTCACCATCAAGCATTAGTAAAAGCCTCTTTTGATTCCAACATGATATCCAGAAAATATTTTCAGATAGGAGATCTAGTTTTAAAACGGGACAAGGCTCATGAGGAAAAAGGGAAACATACAAAATTTCAACGAATGTGGCTTGGCCCTTTTCAAATCATAGAAGTCATAGGTCCGTCTACTTTTATGTTACAGGATTTAACAGGAAAAAGAGATTCTTTACCTGTTAACAGACAGATCCTCAAAAAATATTTTCCATAGATCATTCTTCTAATTTGTAGAGTAGTTGTTTTAGTTTCATAATAAAACCGGCTGTAAATGGTTACATTTGAGATTCATGAAAAAGACACAACTTCTCTTTTAGATTTTGTTTTTTTTCACTTGTATAAATAGAATTCTTTTATAAAATTGATCATTATTATTGAAAGATACAGTTAAAGACTCTACGGCTAGAAATGATACTAGTTTCAACTGTATAAACTTTGACAAAAAACGACTTTTAGTAAGAAATTGTTTTGTATCAGTCTAATGAAAGGTATCAATAACAAAAACGAAGATTCTCTATAGAAAAGCTCTTTCCAAAAACTCTATCATTGTCGTCTAGATCTGTATTAAGGAAACAATGATTTCCTCCCCACTTAGGAAACTACAATGTTCAGAAAATGATCCAAAGATACACTTTAACTTAAAGAGTAAGAGGTCTCATCACGAGCCGACTTATCATGATCATAGATATTATAGCTTGCTGACTTTGCCAATACTGCATACCACAACAGGGCAATGACTCAAGATTGTTGCAATCAAAAGACAAGGGGTCTCATCATGAGCCAGCTTGTTTAGCAAAGCCATAAATCAAGTGAATGACTGTGTCATAAATTGGCTACCAAACCAAGACATTGTTCTTTAAGGGTAAAAAAGAAAATGAAATCAATAAGTGTAGATGTGGATTTCTCTTTGAAAGTTGTAAATTTCTCTAAGTAGGATACAAGATCATTGTTGGGTAACAGGTAACCCTATCGAGGCTATAAACGCTTGCTGGAAGCAGAGGCTCTACCTACGATAAATGAGCATATTCAAAACTGATTTACAGAGAAGGCTTTGTTTTTATCTTTATAAACCAAGTAATGACTGATGTAGATACAAGGACTAGCTTGAGGAAGTAAAAAATCAAAGTTAAAAATAGAAGAAACAAAATATCATTGATAGGTAAAAGCATAATGTACTTTGTCTTTCTATAATAAAGTTTAATTTTCTCGAAAAATTTTTGTTTTTTGAAGTTTAGAAAATTCAAAAGAAAAGTAGAGATAACTGGTTCTTCCAAGTGAATCGCCAATTGTTGTGGCCAGCAACAACCCCCCTTCTTATTTAGTGTTATTCCTAATACTCAATAAGTGGGGACCCTTAGTAAAAAATTTAAAAAATCAATTAGTTCTTGTATTTCCTTTTTAATAAAACTTACCATCATAAACTTAGGAAAATCTCCTTAAAATTATTCCTTAGGAAATATTGCATCGCATGCATCAAAGACCGCTTACGTTGAAAAACTTTAAACTGCAGATATGATATGGTGCATATCACAAATCGCATTTCGCAGAAAACAGATTAACAAAAATTGTCATATGCCACACTCCTGCGATATTGCAATATTGCGATGGAGTGATCTTGTGATGTTGCGATATAGCGATCTTGCGATGTTGCAATATTGCGATGTTGCGATATTGCAATCTTGCGATGTTGCGATATTGTGATAATGCGATAAAGCGATAGAGCGATATTGTGATGTTGCGATCTGCGATATTGCGAAGGAATTTGAAAATTGCTTCATCGAAGATCTTTCGGGCTCATTGTTCAAAAAAGTATTTTCCATAAACCGAGACCTGGTTATGCGCTTTAATGCTAATTAATGAGTTAGTTGCCGATCATTAATGAAATAGGGTTTCGTGCTTATCGAAAGAGCCATTTCACGTAAGGTGGTATATTTTATATGTCTTCGGCATTTAAGACTTTCCCGTCACCTTTCCTTATCATTATTCTCACTTCACTTGTAAATTGCAGGAACGAAGAGCAGAGAACGATACAAAGCAGTACACAGGATACTATGGGAAAGAAAGGCAAAGCCCTGAGCTCTGAAGAGAAAGAAATGGCGCCCTTGTATACAGACACCACCTGTAACCGAGACGCTGGTATTTCTACTTGGGAAATCATGTATAATCTACTTAAAGAAGAGAATCCCAGAGTAATGGAGGTTGAGGCTACTGCAATCTCACATGGTTCTTCCGAGGCATCCATTACAGAGCTAGCTTGTTTGTTCTTACACAGGATAGTGGCGAGGCCCAAAATTCTCCCATACACAGACATGGTTAAATGGATACTGGACAGCACTGATATCAGAAACAGACAATTTAAAACTCAGGGTCAAGAGCTTACGGAATCATTATTTTCACAAAATTTGAGCTTTATATCCGCTAAAAGAAAATGCGCAAAGGGCGAAAAACGCACCAAGGAAGCCCAGATCAAGAAACAGAGGCAGTTTCCGATGCGGGGAAAAACTTCTTGAAAGGGAAAATCTCTAATTGCTCAGTCACCTGTAAGCCCAGAAATTTGTAAGAAAGCAACGCTAGAGGTAAAAAAGTAAAACTTGAATCCTAAAACCAGTAGTAATTGTCCGAGACATCTTCAATATGGTATGTACATAAGCTCAGTAACTACAAACAGACTAGAGACAGAAGGCTCAAGAAAAGGCAGAATCAATCCAAAGGTTAACCAAGTTGAATTGGGATTATTACTGGGCATACTTGGTAAAACCACACAGCCAGTGCATGACTCTCAAGTGTATCATCAATTCTGCCGAGAAGATGGCGCTAGCTCTTGCCGATTCTGTTTTCACAGCACAGCTAAAATCAAAAGTCGACCAGCTGACTCTTCTCAAACAGATGCTGAACGCGTGCGATTTCAAGGAGCAGATACATAAATAATTAGTTAGTAGTTTTAATTTTAGATTCAGTTTTAGTTTTAATTTTGTTTTATTTTTTTCCTAAAATGAGGACGGTCATTTAAACTGCATCCTACACTTTTGTAATAAGTTATTTTTAGATTTAGTTAGTAGTATTTAAACCCTTCTCATGCATTTAGAGAAGGGTCCTGAAATTTGTCAAAAACTTATCCCCGGAACATGCACTTTTGTACCCTCTGAGGAGGTTTTGATGAATGAATAGAACAGGATTTATTGATATCTTTATTTAATATCTGCTGCTGATGTTGCACTTTTGTACTCTTAGTGGATGTTGGATTAAGAGGAGATAAATCATTATCGCTTGAAGCTCATGAGTAGAACTAGTTATAAATGGTACTTCTATCTCTTAACTATTTCTGCCTTTGTGTTAAAAGTGATATTCATGTTCAGTTGTTTATATATTGATGCGTGAATGTCTGAGTTATCATTTGGCACTTTTGTACGGTGATAGCTATTTATTTATGCTTAGTGTATGAGTAGCTTATTATGCGATATGCCTTTCACAACTATTTCGTCTAACTTTTTATACGAAGTGGTTCATCTTTATTGAATTCTTTTCTCATAACAGTTGAATGATATTTATTACCAATTGTTATCTAAAATCATTTTAGATCGCATAACAGAAGGATTACACCTCGGGTTAGTGTAGACATAGAGATTTCTGCTTATTAGAATACAATTTGCATGTTATTAGATTAGAGTTAGAATTAGAGCATCTCACTTAGGAACTTTTAGAAAGGAAATATCAATTCTTCACACACACACACATAAATTGGGAAACTGGTCCCATATCCCCAGTCGAACCCACTATACCAAACGGAAAAGGAGCTGCTAACCAGGGTCCGGACCGGGTGGGTATACCCCTTGTTGTAGACTCGATTTTTGGGGCTTCAACAGGACAGTTGACGGGCGGCAAAGATGATCGACAGTTAACCCGCGGGGAACCGTACCGGAAGGGTGGTAAGCGGTTTCCCCGCACCGCTTTTCGGGGAAGGCAGTAACCGTATGAGGGCATGCGATGCAGTAATATTTCGACGCATGGCAGGCGAGAAACCGCTTCCCCGCTGGTTATCAGACAAGCATGTTCACAGAGCAGGGAAAGCATACAGCATCAGATCCCGAGCTGGAGGATTGGACGGACAAGTTTTAACGCACATGTTTCAGGGTGATGTGACAGGTACGGGCCCGCCAGGCTATGATTTTTATTATATGCACGGTTATATAATCCAAAGTTATAAGGTTTAGCTTCGCGCCCGGGACCAAAGGAAAATGGGTTATACGGGGTTTAAAGGGTTAAAACACAAAAATGCCCGGGAGTTGGAAGAAAAGACTTAAGCGTGGTTATCGGGGGTTTTTAAAGTTAATATGGGGTTTATAAAAGGTAAACGGGGATTTATAGGTTTTAAACAAAAAGAAGCCCGGGAGCCCGAAAAAGAGTTTATGAGGGGTTTTGAGGCCAAAACAGGGATAAAGGGGTTTAGAGGGAAATAAGGGAAGGATGAAATGGAGGTAGCGAGGAAAATAGGGAGAGACCATGATAACCATTATAAACCATCTCTGAGCCAACAACCAAGGACCAAACCAATTCCTTCTCCTGGAAAATCAGCAGCATGTAGCAGAGCTAACACTGGCTCCTTCTGGGGATGAGAGCCTCCCTGTGAGGTCTCAAGAACCTGCAGACCATTTCCTTTCCAGCTGGACACAAATTAGCCAAAATTCCTAGTGTTCAATTGGGCATGAAGTCTACTGCATCTATACTAAAACTGATAAAAACACAATATTTACAACCTTTAAGGCCAAAGACCTTAAACAACATAAACTTTCAAAAACCACCCATTAACTGGGCCATAAAAAACTGTCTCTCCTCCCATACTTTTCAGTATGAAGGTGTTGTTCCCTTGAATTTGTGAAATGATGAAAGGCCCTGTCTAGAAAGCATCAAATTTCCCATGATTGCCTTTCTTCTCCTTTAGTGCATCCCATTTCAAGACCAAGTCACCAATCTGAAAATTATCTATTTTTGCCTTCTTGTCAAAGGCTTCCTTGATCTTTCTCTGATGTGCTGCAGCCTTTTCAACCAACTGTTCTCTAATCTGATGTATTTCTGCTAAATCAGTGATTCTTTTTTCCATTTTTTCTTCCTCATCCTGCTCTTCTTGAAGGAATTTTTCCATAGGGAGAGTTAGCTGAATTGGAAATACAGCCTCAGTGCCATATACCAGCTTGAAAGGAGAATTTCCTGTGGATTTTTAATGGTCACTCTGTCAGCCCATAGTGCATACTTGAGCTTTGAATCCCAATTCTTCTTATTGTCCTCTAACAGTTTTTAATTATCCTGATCAGAATTTTATTAGAGGATTCTGCCAGACCATTTCCTTGAGGATAATATGAGGTGGAATGAACAAGTTTAATACCCATTGAATCACACATTTCCACCAATTCTTTTGCCTTGAAGGCTGCTGCATTATCTGTGATTAATTTATGTGGACAACCAAATCTGCTGAAGATATTCTCTGTCAAAAACTTCATGACCACATTATGATCAGCCTTCCTTGTAGGGACTGCTTCAATCCACTTAGTGAAATAATCAGTGGCTACTAATATCCACCTGTGCTGGCCACTGGAATGTGGATTGATTTCTCCAATAAAATCCAAGCCCCACTACTGAAAGGGTCCTTTTTCCTGAATTGGTTTTAGGGGTAGGGATTTCAACTGTTGTTTTCCTTCAAATATTTGGCACCTGTCACAAGATTTAACAAAAGAAAATACATCAGAAAATAAAGTGGGTCAATAGTACCCAGCTCTGAGAATTTTATGGGCTATAGTTTTCCAATAATGGTGCCCTCCACACATGCTATTATGAAACTACTGCATAAATTCTTTTGATTGTTCTTTATCCAGACACCTCAAAAATATTCCAGATGGATCCCTCTAGTAGAGTATATTTTCCATAATGCAATACTTTGCTGCTCTAAGTTTTGAAGTTCTGGCCTGACTTAGAGTAAATCCTGAAGGGATCTCTAGCTTCAACAAGAAATTAATTATTTCAGCATACCAGTTACATGAAGCTAGATTTTCGGCCACTAATTGCTTTCTCTCTGTTTCAGTTGCTTCCTCTTCTTCTACTTGACCATTTTCTGCAATTGTGCACAAGAAATCAACATCTAAAGACCTACAATTTTCTTCAGCCAATAACTTGGCAAGCCCCTGACCTCTGACCAGTTTAGTGGGCTTCAGCTCTATGTTAAATTCTATCATCTTTGCAATCCATTTTGCCCTTCTTCCATCAGCATCAGTTTGAGTCAAGACATCTTTTATTGTAACAGAAGGCACATATGCAATTATTTTTGAATGCAAGATATAAACTTTGAAAGCCTTTAAGGATTTAATAAGAGCATATGCCTATTTTTCTATAATATCATACCTTAGTTCAGCATCCCTCAAGTTCTTGCTGAAAAATGCTACTAGATGTTCTGAACCTTCTTCATCTTGCTGCAATAAAACTGCTGCAATAGTATCTTCAGAGGCAAATGAAAATATATGAAACTCCTTGCTGTAGTCTGGACTTATTAAAGTAGGAGCCTTCATAATAGCTTTTTTGATGGAATCAAATGATTTTCTTGCTGCATCAGTCCATATTACCTCTGACCCTTTCTTCAACATGGAGGTCACGTGCTTAACCAATTTTGCAAAATTTAGAATAAACCTCCTGACAAAATTAATTTTGTCGAGAAAGGATTGGATATTCTTCTTTGATCTTGGGATAGACAAAGTCTGTATGGCTTTTACTTTTTCTGGGTCTATCTGAACACCTGCAGTAGACACAATATGTCCTAATAGCTTGCCTTCATCTAAAGCAAATTGAGATTTTTTGGGATTGACTGATATTCCAAACTTCCTGCACTTCAAGAATACTTTTTTCAAATGCTGCAAATGATTTTGATGGCTACTAGAATAAACTGTTATATCATCAAGGTAGATAAGGAAAAATTTATCCTTCTCTCCCACAAATGCTATATCCATAGCTCGCTGAAAGGTGGCTCTAGCATTCATCAACCCAAAAGGCATTTTGGCATACATGAAAGTGCCCCAAGGAGTGGTGAATGCAGTCTTTTCTTGATCATCTGAATGCACAACAATCTGATTAAAGCCTGAAAAACCATCCAAGAAAGACATCACTTTATCTCCTGAGACTTTTTGCAGTAAATGCTCCATCTTGGGCAGAGGATAGTTATCTTTCTTTGAGCATTTGTTTAAATTTATGAAATCAACACACAGTCTGATTTCTCTACTCTTCTTCCTCACCACCACTATATTGGCTACCCATTTAGAATATCTAAGAGGGACAATGATCTTGGCAGCCAGCAACTTTTTAATTTCTTTCTCAATCATTGGAAGAAGCATGGGATTTATTGGTCTCAGCTTCTGTTTAAAAGGAATAGTGTCTTTCTCCAGCAGGATTTTATGCTGAATTATGCTCTTATCATAAGTTTTTAAGTCACTATACTCCCAGGCAAACACATCAGCAAATCGCCTCATTAAATTGCAGTATTCAACACTTTTATCAGCAGACAAATAAGTGGACAAATTCACATACCTAGGCTGACCTGGACTTCCTATATCATGCTTACAAACTGTAGATTGGTCTTCTTTTTGGGCAGCCTTGTAAGGCACATCATTATGGTCAAACAATATTTCAAGAGGAATTAGGCCCTTAGGAATATGATTACTAGGAAGTTGAACTATGTTGTCTTTACCAATTTTATTTCTAAGCTGGGACTAGGGGTTTTCTAACAAGACATCATTTTCTTGGTCAATCTGCATTTTAGAGAACTCATCAATGACTTGAAGGAACCTATTTATCTCATCATCATCATCAAAAACTTTCCAATGGTGGAAATTATCAGGCAAGGAAGGTATGTACTTCATTTGGACTTCATAATCTAATCTGGGAGGCAAGGGAGGTATAAATAGACTAGCAGAAACAGCAAGGGAATTAGCAAGCTGATTTTGGGCTCTAGGAATGTATGAAATATAGAAATAATCAAAGGAATCTCTAATTCTCCATACCTCATCTCTGTATGCTTTCAGCCTTGGGTGCTTTTCCTGAAATGTTTTATTTACTTGCTGGATGATCACATCAGCATCTCCAAACACCTTCAAATCCTTGATTCCTCTGTTTGGCTACATTAAGGCCCAACAGCAAAGCCTCATACTCTGCTATGTTATTAGTAACTCGAAAAACCAGTTTAAAAGATACTTGAATGCCTGCTCCTGCAGTCTCCCTAGAACATGCTCCATCAAATAACATCTCCCAAATATGACTTCCTTGCTCTTGCTTGACCTAAATTGTTTGTTTCCTGATCTGCAATGATGCCTTCTGAGATTCTTCTATTTGGAGAATGCATGCTCCAAAATCAGTGTCCACTACATATATAGGATAATTTGTAGGATTCTTCTCATCACTGATGATGTATGCCAACTGTGCTTCTCTATACGACCTCCTGCTTTCTCCTCCAAATACTAGGACAGTAGCATAAGATAAACCATTCTGTAATGTCCACCTAGTCTCTTAATCCATCCTTTGGACAGCAGCATGCCAAACTTAGGAGGGACATCTGCTACCACAATATCCATCATCATACTCTTCATGGGCAGCTGAGTTAAGGTAATGGCCAGATCTTTAATCAATCCAAGACATTTCACCTTCCTTGAATCAAAAGAGAATAAATCATGATAGGGTCTGGTGATATCAAGGCCTAACTCTTCCATGACAGCTTTAGGCATTAAATTGTGGCTGGCCCCTGTGTTTAGCAGGCAATTGTGAAGGATTTTGTCATGAATGGTCAAGGAGACATAAAAATATGGAGAATTATTATCAGCAGGTTCAATCATGGGGCTGAGCACAATGGCAGGTTTGTCATCTTGCAAATTAACAGAGTCAGTGGAGGTTTGTTTGGTTTCTAGCTCAAGGGCTTCAAGGATAGGCTTCCTAAATACTTCACTCTTCACCAACTCAACCAGAGGCACAGATATTTTCAATTTCTGAACTTCTGACTCAAAGCTGAAAGAAGAAGATGACTTATCAGAGCCTTTTACCTCTTGAACTGGAGCCTTAAGGATGACTGGATCAGTTGCTGGTCTTCTTTGCTTGATATTCTGTGGTTCTGTTTGGACAACAACTCTTTGTGCAGGATTTTCCTTGACATTCTTTGCATTCGACCTCAGGTTATATCTCTGTTGCTTTTCAACAGTTTGTAGAACAGCTCCTCTATCCCATCCTTGATTGACTTGTTTCTACAGCAATGATTGTTCATACTCAGCCAATGTCAAAAATGCAGCGCTGCCTTTATTTTCCATGCAGTGAATTTCATCCTCATCGTCTTCAAATTGTTCCTCCTCCATGACTAAATTTTGGAAAGGAGATTTAACTTTCTGATCTTCTTTTGATTCTTCACCCCTTTGCATAATTTGTAACTTCTCATTTGCTCTTCTGAAAGGATTTGGATTTCTTGGAGCAAATGTGTTTTGCTGCCTTGTTTTCCCTGAATTCTGCTCAACTTTCAGCTTAGAAATTTCAGCAGCCAATGACTCTATCATCTTAGTCATCTTGTCTAATTTAGGCTCTGAAGATGATGCAGAAGAAGTAGAAGCCTGATTTCTCTATCTCCTCCTGTTAGCTTGACTTTTTAGCTTCTCTGCAGCCATGATATTAGACTCTACTTCTAGTGCTGCATCCTGCATGTCTGCTAGAGTAGCACATCTCCTTTCTCTCAATAACAAGCAGAAATCAGAGTCAAAAGCATTGGCATAAGTGAGTTTGGCAGAGGTAGGAGTAGGCTTTACCTCAACTGGTATCTTACTATACATTCGATTGAATCTTTTATTAAAATTAGGTATTGATTCCCCATTTTCCCTCTTCAGATTACCAAACTCAGTGTGGTAATACAACAAGTCCTTTTTATCTCCCCATTTCTTCAAAAATGCATCATCTAATGCTTCAATATCTATTATAGATCTCTGGGGTAATTCTCTAAGCCACTTCCTAGCCTCTCCATCAAGGCCCTGGACAAAAACTCTCATCCATACATCATTTTCACTTATATCTAGATTATCAGCATAACGGTAAAAAGATTCTAGGTGTTCTTCTGTTGTTACTCCCTCTGTACCAGTGAATTTAGGCATATATTTATGATATTCTACCACAGGTATAGGATTTAAAGGCACAGGCAATACCAATGGTCCATATCTGGTAGCTACAATTCTTTCTATCCTCGTAGGTGCCTGTTGTCCTACCATGATTGGAATATTTGGAAGAATACTAGCAGATTGAATAGTAGGGAGTAATGTGATGGATGGCAGAGATAAAGGGATGTTTTGGACTGAATGGGAACCTTTCTTTGGACTGAGATTCAAAGAGGAGCTAACTACACAATGGGTTGATTTAATCTCTAAAGGTTTTTCCTTATTAACAGTGTTTTGCTCTGAATCTTCAAACTGTAAATCTTTAGCAATAACTTTATCTTTCAGAGATGAATAAGATTTCTTAGGCTTACCTGATCCTGATGCCCCTTTCTGTGAAGCTTTCTTTGTTTTGAAAGTCCTCTCAGGTTCAGGCACTGATTCAGCAAGTGATTTCTGAGGATTTCTTCGAGTGTGTCTCACAAACTGAGCCATAACCTCAATATGGAGTCGCCAAAGGATGGTCTTCCCCCAGTGGAGTCTCCAGATAGATGATTACAACCAGAAACTGTGTTCAAACCTTGTCTATCATCAAAGCTTGAAGCTGTGTCATTCTCCTAGGGAAGTTGAGCTCCAATTCTCCTTTCCCCGGCAACGGTGCCAATTAATGTTATCACCCCAAGAAAATCTCCTAGGTTGTATCTCAGAGATGCTCAGGAACATTACAAACTCAACAAAAATGTTGGATAAATGGTGGATGAATGAAAGAAACACTGCATATTCAAGCTAGATAACCACTTCTACTGTGCTTAGCCCTAGACATGGGTGAACACCCCCAAACTACAAGGCTTTTAACCACCAATTACTCACAGTTTTAGGGAAAATGTGATGATGGAGAACACTGATCACACCAGCAGATGCACAAGACTCTGTGATGGCCATCTGCAACTAGTTAAAAGGTCTGTAAATCTATTTTCTAATACACAGACAGGATGATAGCTCTCTGGCATTAAAATAATAGAAACCTACAAACAAATTCAATGATACATGCTAAATCTTAACACATAGGTGGGATGACAGCCCCTTTGATGCTAAACATCAACAGCACATGAAATAATGCATAACAAGCAAAACATGGAACAAAGAAGAAGAAGTGGACAGTGAGCAATTAACAACAAAAGAAGCTTGTATTAGTTGGAAATGAAGACCAGAAGCTGCAGGTTACACAGTAGTTACAGTCTCCAGAAGTTGAAGCTTACAACAGAATAACACTCATCAACCTGATTACATCGTTTTTCTGGGTATATATGGAGGTTGAATACAAAATTGCTTTGCATAACTCATGTGTGTAGGGGTCATAACTGACCACCAACCACATTTACAATTAGATATGGGTCTCTGATAACAGTTTGATTGTTTTTAATGAACAAAATGGCTCTTTCTGTACTTTGATGTCCTTCCTGAACAGGTGAAATATTAATTGAATAAATTTCCATAACTGTTGCAGTCATTTATCTGCTCAAGGTGGTCCTTCTTGTCCTTCGGAGGTACACTGTGTTGAATGCAGTAGCTGAGGGTTTTAATGCGCAGGTCGCTGGATCGTGGCTTCCTTCCTTCTTTGCGTGCACAAGACAGGCCGAAAACACTGAAAATTGCATGAAACTGGACGATGACCTGCGAATGAAAACTGACCGTTGGATAGCTCAGATGGACGGCCAAGATCACTTGGCGGGCAGCGTTGGGAGAAAATAGGAGCGCGATTGAATATTAGCCATGGATCTGACAAATTGGACGGCGGAGATCGGCGTATGGAAGCCATCGAGAGCAAACAGGAATGGAGGGACGAGGGTCGTTCGATTGCAAGATTGATGATCAGACGGTTGACGGGTGGCAAAGATGATCGGCAGTTAACGCGCAGGGAACCGTACCGGAAGGGCGGTAAGCGGTTTCCCCGCACCACTTTTCGGGGGAAGGCGGTAACCGTATGAGGGCAAGCGATGCAGTAATATGACGACGCGTGGCAGGCGGGAAACCGCTTCCCCGCTGGTTATCAGACGAGCAAGTTCGCGGAGCGGGGAAAGCATACAGCGTCAGATCCCGAGCTGGAGGATTGGACGGACAGGTTTTAACGCACATGTTTCAGGGTGATGTGACAGGTACGGGCCCGCTAGGCTATGATTTTTATTATATGCGTGGTTATATAATCCAAAGTTATAAGGTTTAGCTTCGCGCCCGGGACTAAAGGAAAATGGGTTATACGTGGTTTAAAGGGTTAAAACACAAAAATGCCCGGGAGTTGGAAGAAAATACTTAAGCGTGGTTATCGGGGGTATTTAAAGTTAATATGGGGTTTATAAAAGGTAAACGGGGATTTATAGGTTTTAAACAAAAAGAAGCCCGGGAACCCGAAAAAGAGTTTATGAGGGGTTTTGAGGCCAAAACAGGGGTAAAGGGGTTTAGAGGGAAAAAGGTATGGAGCTTAATTGACAATTTTGATTCTTTTAATATCACATACATACCTCGAGGGCAAAACCAAGATGCCGATTTGAAGGCTGGTATGGCTACAAATCTTTTGCCTGATTTTAGATTAAAGAAGAATAAATGTTATGTTGAATTGATTTTCAGACCATCCGTGCCTGATAACACCTCAAATTGGCAGGTGTTCGAAGATGACGAGCAAATCCTTGAGTTCTTGCACTACGAGAAGACATTCAAGAATGTAGTCATTGATGAAAAGGAGCATGACAGGCTTATGAATGAGAGGGAAGATGAGGAAAAAGATCAGTCCAATATGATTCCCAAGTCAGTTGTCAAGATGGAGCACTTGTATGACCTGCATGATAAATTCAAGAAGTCGAATAACTGCAAAACACATATCTCATCCATGAAGTATGAATCGGTCAATCTTGGAACTAAAGAAGACCCAAAAAATGTCAATTTGGGCCTGGGGTTCTCTCCACAAGAGAAGGTTGCATTTGTTAAGCTGTTTAAAGAGTATAAGGACGTATTTGCATGGACATATAGTGACTTAAAAACCTTTGATACTAGCGTTATACAACATGTAATTCCTCTTGAAAAGGGGGCTAAGCCCTACCAACCAAGGAAAATTTTAAGAACCCCCCCTAAATTTATAAATATAATAAATGGGCGAATCTCCATGGTATATAGGAAAAATGGAAGGCGATTTTATCAATAATATAATATGTATATATAATTTTTTGGCGAATCTCTCACCAAGCATGGCGAATATTTTACTCAATTATAAAATCTTGTAAGATCTTGGCGAGTCTTTCACTAAATAATAAAACTTTGTAAAGTCCTAGTGAATCTTAGCATAGGCTACATGCTGGTTTAATTCCCCCATTTAAATAGGCTACATTCCATGTGAATACCATGGGTCAATACCATGTGCCATTTTGGTGAATACCATGGGTCAATACCATGTGTCATTTTTATTTTTATTAATTCTAATATTAGGGTTAATAATGGTTTTTAGCATGGTATTAATAACAATCTAGTCCATGGTATTTGTCCCATAGTATTTTGGCCATAGGTTTCACCTAAATATAACCCATTTTTGAGTGTTTGTAAATATAAGGTGACTTATGGAGTAAATATAAAAAAATGTTTTATTTGTTTACCATACCTCTCGTTTATTTATATTTTTATTAATTTACCATAACTCTTTTACAAATATGGTATTTGGCCCATAGGATTCACTTAAATAAAACCTCTTTCTTGAGCCTTCATAAATAGAACGAGGGTTATGGACAAATATAAAAAGAGGTTTTATTTATTTACGATACGTCTAGTTTATTTATATTTTTATTTATTTACCATACCTTTTGAGTAAGTATAAAAAGACGTTTTATTTATTTACCATACCTCCACTTTACTTATATTTTTATTTGTTTACACCCTTACATGTATATAAGGTGACTTACGGAGTAAATATAAAAAATGTTTTATTTATTTACCATACCTCTCATTTATTTATATTTTTATTAATTTACCATACTTCTTTTATAAATATGGTATTTGGCCCATAGGATTCACTTAAGTAAAACCTATTCTTGAAAATGGGCGAATGGATTCACTTAAATAAAACCTATTCTTGGAAATGGGCGAATGGAAGGTTGTAAGTCCTAATTTCAAGGGCTAAATTTACCTTTTTTACCTTCTCCCTTAAAATAAGGTGGGCTATTTGAGGTGATTTGTAAAAATGTACTATGATACAAAATATTCGCCCACTAAAAATTTAAAACCCCTTAATTTCGCCAAAGGGCTAACATTCGCCCCTAAAATTATCCTTGCTACCAACAAAAGCTTTGCAAGATGCATCTCAGCCTAGAACCGTTGGTGAAGAAAGAATTAAACAAAATGCTGGATGCTAAAATCATTTTTCCTGTCAGACACACCAGTTGGGTAGCCAATCTCATGCCAGTAAGAAAGAAAAATGGAGACATCACGCTGTGCATCGATTTCAGAAACCTAAACAAATCATCGCAAAAGGATAAATATCCTGTCCCTTCTATGGATCACATTCTTCATTGCGTTTCAGGGTCTGAAATGTTGTCCCTATTAGATGGGTTTTCAGGATATAATCAAGTGTTGGTATCTAATGGGGATCAACTTAAGACAACCTTCAACACTAAATGGGGCACTTACGCATATCGTAAAATGCCTTTTGGACTTATTAATGCGAGTGCCACATTCCAGAGAGCTATGGACATAGCTTTCAAAGGGTTGATTAACAGATCAGTAGTGGTTTACATGGATGACATCACTGTGTATTCATATCACAAAAGGGATCACATTTATCACCTGAAATATATTTTCGAAAGATGCCGAAGGTATGGAATATCGTTGAATCCCAAGAAGAGTGTCTTCGCAGTTATAGAAGGGAAACTACTAGGTCATATCCTCTCTAAAGAAGGGATTGTTATTGATCCTGAAAGAATAGAGACCATCATGAGAATACAGCCCCCTGCAAATAAAAGGGCAATGCAATCTTTCTTCGGGAAGATCAATTTCGTTAGGAAATTTGTCTCAGGTTTCGCAGAAATAGTGCACCCCATGCAGCTAATGATGAAGAAAGACGTTGTATATAAGTGGAGCGATGAAGCCAAGAAATCGTTTCAGCGAATTAAAGAGGCCATCGTAGAAGCCCCTGCGTTAGTCAGTCCTGATTTCAACAAGGAATTCCTCCTATACACTTTCACTTCTGATGTTTCATATGTCGTAGTCCTCACTCAAAAAAAATAATGACGGCAACGAAGTATCAATTTCTTATATGAGCCCCAATCTTCAGGGAGCAGAACTAAACTACCCAGACATGGAGAAATAAGGCTTTGTGGTTTTTAAAGCCATAAAACACTTCCACCCTTATTTATTAAAGGCCAGGACTAAAGTAATCATTCCCCATCCTGCTGTAAGAGCCCTCTTCGTGCAGAAAGAAATGGGTGAACGGAGAGGAAATTGGATAACCACACTTCAAGAGTTCAACCTCGAGATCAAGCTGGCAAAGATAGTTCGAGGGCAGGGATTGTGCAAGCTAGCAGCAGAAGCCTTGGCGGATAAAGAAGGGGCATCTGAAGAACCAGAAGCGCGGAGCATGTGAAATGAACAAGTAGAACTTAGGGAGGAGCCCCTATGGATTAATGAGACGCTGATGTGTGAGCGCGAAACATCGAAAGCCCTTTTGGATCCTGAGTCATGGTATTACGACATACGCTTCTATCTCGCAAGGGGAGCATGCCCTGAGAACATGGATGCATCACAAAGAAGAGTGCTCAGATTGAAATCTAATTAGTATCACTTGGCCAATGACACATTATACAGAAAAAAATTATGATAGAATCTGGCTGAGGTGTTTGGAAAAGGGTGATGCTGATAAGGTCTTGAAAGAAATGCATGATGGCCCATCAGGTGGTCACTACGGTGGAGAGACCACTGCTCACAAAATATTAAGAGATAGATATTATTAGCCCACAGTGTTCAGAGACTTGCATGCCTATGCTCGCAAACGCAAGGTGTGTCAAACCGCCGCAGGACGAGAAAGAAAGCCAGTTGTTCCCCTCAGGCCTGTTATGATTTGTTGCCCATTCTAGCAATGGGGCCTAGATATCATAGGCGAGATCACTCCAAACTCTTCACAACAGCATAAGTATATACTCACAGCGATCGACTACTTCACCAGATGGACCGAGGACATCCCGCTTCAGAAGGTAAACGAGGATGAGGTAATATCACTTATTGAGAAATTCATCATCAACAGGTATGGCATCCCTAACGCTCTCATATTTGATAATGCTTCTTAATTTTCATCATTGAAATTGATTGAATTTGCTATTGATAAATCAATTCACATAAGGTATGCATCAAACTATTAACCCCGGGAAATGGAGTTGTAGAGTCTTCAAATAAGAACCTCATACGCATAATCCATAAATCTGTCACTGACAACCAGAGGAACTGGCACAACGGCCTAACAAATGCCCTTTGGGTTGATAGGGTCACCCCAAAAGTGGCCTTAGGAAACTCCCCATACTTCCTCGTCTACGGACAGGAAGCCATCTTGCCTCCCAACGTTACCCTTCCCTCTCTACAACTCTCCCAAGCCTCAAGAGGGACCCCTTCAGCCTTACTTCAAGAAAGGATCAACCAACTGATGAGGTTGGAGGAATTGAGAGATAAAGCCAGAAATAAATTCAGAAATCACCAAATGATTGTGAAGAGATGGTTTGATCGCCATCTGGCAAGAGATAAGGATTACCAAGTAGGAGAGCTAGTCCTGAAATGGGACAAGTTGAATGAGCCAAAAGGGAAACACATGAAATTCCAACACTTATGGCTGGGCCCATTCCAAGTTGTGGAAAAAATTGGTCAGGGAACTTACAGATTGAAAAATTTACAGAGAGAAACTGAAAAACTCCCTGTTAATGGCCAACATCTGAAGAGATACTTCTAGTAGCCACCACATGGTGGTTACCTCCTGAATAGGTTAGATTTCATTTCATTTTTGCTGTTAGTTTAGTTATATTTCCATCTTTTCTGTTCTTGTTTTTCTGCAAAGCTTATTTTCCTTCTGTTTTGAATTTCAGCCCTTTTCAGCCAACTGATTTTGGTCCTCCAGTCTCGTTTTTACCTTTTTCAGATTGCCCTCATCCACCACCTTCAGCTTTTGCACCCCTCATTAACCTGCTGATGAGTCTGCTGATTCTAAATCCATCATTACCTTGCAAATCAAACAAATTTTCAATCAACCCATGAGAACTTGAAAATCAGCTGTGGAATTCAAACCAAAGCCACTCATTGGCATCTGTTGGGAACTAGGTAAGATCTGTTGATAACTTGGATATCTGGAGCATGTAGGGGCATCTTTATAAAACAAAAAATGTGTAACTACAGCTGGACTGGCATGGAGGAACACTGCATTTTTAAACAAATCCCACTCAGACCTAGCCTATACTTGCTTGTAAGGTTTGCAGTTATTCTCCATTGGTCCCATCCACCACACTAAATTCTCCAATACCTGTCAGCTACAAGTAAACCTCCTTTCATGGGCTAAGCTCACTGTCATATACCCTGTGGCAAATCCAATTGTGCTCTAGTCCTTATGCCTGAATTTGGAAGGACTTATTTAAAAGAAAATGAAATGTGAAGTCCTTATGCCAATCTAGAAGGACAGGTTGTTTGGGAAGCCGGTTAGAGTAGGGACTATTGTTGGACTCAGAGTACCGGTTGACACAGCAAGCCCAACCTCGCTTAAGCAGTTTAAAAATATGGCATGATCCATGACTGTGCCCCATCCAATCATATGAAAATATAACACTGAAATTCTCATATAAAGTGCAGATGAACATATCTACATCAAGTTTGATGAGCAATAAAGAGTTGAGGTACACACCTGAATAGGTATTGACAAACCAGTGATGGCCCTGAAAGGATTTTGAAAGTAGAAAACAAGTAAAGGAAGGTCAATAAACCCCATAATATGACCATTGGAGAATGCTTGTCAAAACCTTATCAGTAAGAAGAAGCTATTTGTCTTTATCCCACCTGAAACAATTAATGTTGAAGTGGAACCCATGCCTGTTCATCTGTACAGTTTGCATTTCAAGTTTATCTTAACACCCTGATGTTTTATTGATCCAAGGTTTATTTGGAAACAGAGATAACTGGTTTGCCCAGTGGTTCACCATTTGTTGTGGCCACAACCACCACCCTATTAAAACATGCTCTGGTAGCAAATTTTGAATGGGTCCCCTAGAAGTTTGATCTTTCATCTTTTCGAATGATCTGTTTTATCCCACGGATTTTAACTCTTTGTCGAGTCAAATTTTCAATGCCTAATGGTTAAGCCCCTTTAATAAACCTCTGTTGCATGATTCATCTATAACCCTTTCTAAGTCCTTCATTCATATCCTTCATTGGGACCTTTTCAACCCCCAAAACCTCCTATCGCATCTTCATTCCCATTATATCTCTTTATAATAGAAATACTCGAAAAATTGCCCAACTTACCCTTTTTCACTTAATCGCAATCAACATTAAAACACAATACACTGGACCCAACAGTTTTATTAACCAAAATGTATATATTTCGGGTTCGAAGCCCCATCACATATTGCAATCGGCAGGCTCCGAGGCCTTTATGTAAGACACATCGCTACCACCCGGACCCAACGATGATTATAGACCAGGATGCATATTATTTCACGTCTGGCCTTATGGCTAGACGCGGGTTTTCCCATATATTCCTGTGTTTTTCGAAAAGTATTGAAGTCAGGCTTTTCAAAGGGAAGTTTAACATTACGAACCCTCTGATGGTATTACATGTATATCTATCTATCTATCTATCTATATATATATATATATATATATATATATATATATATATATATATATATATATATATATATATATATATATATATATATATATATATATATATACACGTCAGGTCCGAAGCCCGACGCATATCGCAATCGGCGGTCTCCATGGTCAGGTCCGGAGCCCGTTGCATATCGCAATCGGCGGTGTCCATGGCATAAACATAAAGCGCAGTCCAATATGGCGGACCCGCCGGGGCTATTAACCTCAGCACATATGTATTTCGGGTCTGCCTCCCCAATCGCTTATCACAATCGGTGGAACTCGGGGATCATATATAAAATACAATGCGATATGGCGGACCCGCCGTGTTATATATATATATATATATATATATATATATATATATATATATATATATATATATATATATATATATATATATGCACAAGCCTAGGGATCCACTGATTGCGATATGCAATTAGGCCGGACCCATATATATATATATATATATATATATATATATATATATATATATATATATATATATATATATATATATAGATATATATATATATATATTATCGGGTCTATCCCTGCCCCATCGCAAATTGCTATCAATGAAGTCTAGCGCTTATGCATAAGGTGCGACACCATATGGTGGACCCAACGATGGTTATAGATCCGGTACATAATTTTTGAAGTCCGCCTTAGGGTCCGGCCACAGTTTTCCCGTGTTTTCCTGTGTATTTGATGAAATGTCATGGTCTGGGTTTTCGAAAGAAAATCTGATAGGGGTGATGTTGCATATGATTTCCCGTGCGATATGCGATTGCGACTCGGTCGTAGCACAACTTTGGCTGAACCAAGGGCTGATTCTTTCACACTCGCTCCTTTTGATTTCATTATGCCTTATCATTTTTAAAGTTTCAATGATGGCAAGAGTTGTTCTTAGACATTTTTATCATATGTTCATAATCATGAAGCTAATGTTAATATCTCTGCAGGCAAGGAGTAAAAGATGCAGGAGCGGATCCGAAGAGTCATGTAGACGGGTGTGTTCTGTTCAAAGATCCGGCCTTAGGCATTCTCGGCCGGGGTTCCATGCATTGCCTGTGTATTCTGAAAGCAAAGTTGTCCCAGGTTTCATCATGGGGAGATGACACACAGTCACCCTTTTTTAATCAACATCTGTTCATTTCCCCCAGGAAATGAAGCGCTCTAGCAGTTATGCCTTCTACGTGTCAGCAGTTACACTGACGGTTCTATCTCTGTATATTTTGATTTGCATACTGAAAATAGTGGGGAGGGAAAAGGTTAAGGGAAGATTGACAGTCATTTCCTCCTGCATAAATATTACCTTAGGAGATGAGGGTAGGGCTTTTTTGTTGGGAGGGAACAACTTTCATTTATTATGAATAAAGAAGACTATTTGGTTCAAGAAGGAGACTTTGGTTTCTGATTTATTTTCCTTTGTTTTTATGTGTTTTGAAACAGGGTGGTGTTGCTGGCATAAATACAAATGTGTTTTTTTTGGTGCATATTGATAACGATACAACTTGTGATTAACCTTGGGTGTTTGAATGTAATTCTTCATCATAGTTAACTCACAAGCAATCCTTGATTTGAAACTATGTTAGGCATGAGTTGCAAGCTTTATTTGTATGAAAAGGAATGTGTGTTCCTATATGAGTAATCGGATTGCAATTCAAATTTAATGCAACCTTGTTCTTATGTGAACCAGTAATTGATTCATTTGGACTTGGAATACATATATGATGTTTAACCTCTTTTTGCTATGCTCCTGCAGGATAGATTAGGATAGTTAGGACTAGCTTAAGTAGTTTAGATAGGATTTGATACATATAGGTTAGCTATTTCCTTTTGTTGATTTAATTGAAGTCTTCCTCCCAGAAGCCATCCTTCAACACCTTTAATAGTTTACGAGATCCTTTAAAACCCGTTGGAACTAGCCACTCCAAACGAAAGTAGATCTAATTGGGGACTGCAATCGGGTTAGTTCCCCTTGTTGGTATAGCGAACATTCGCCATGTCAACAGGTTGTTATTGTAGATATCGTAATGACCTATGTTATAAAGCTCCAATAAATAGTATGATTGTCATGTTTCAGCAGTGATAATTGTAAATACTGCAACGAGCTATGTTATAAAGCTCCATGGCCAGTATGTTTTGTTTTTAGCGGTCTTGATGGTTATAGGTATCATTGAACACCGAGGATGATGTTCCGCCAAAGGGGAGGGTCCTGTGACGGCCCTAGTTAAAATTCATTTTAAAATATATAACATCATGGTGATGGGACAAGTATTCCAAGATGAATGGTGGGTTAAACATCCTAGTGGGTGTTCACTCGGTTTATTATGGCTAAAGAAATTGGAAAAGGCAATGGCAAAGGCTTTGGAAAGGAAAAATGGCATTTTTGGCACATTTATTTACGAAAATAATGGAAATTAGGAGAAAAGGGAGGTGAAAGGTCACAGGTTACATGTAGGGAGGAAAATGAAGGAAAATAATGGAAAATGAAGAAAATATAGGTCTCATTAATAAAAAGGATTATGAGGATCAATGGGTAGTCTTGGTCAATGTATCCTTTTGTTATTTCACTTTTGGAGCTCTCTCATTATTCTCTCTCTCATACTCTTGGATACTTAGAGTTTTCTTGGAGCAGTCTTGGAGGGTGTGGAATACTTGGATTGTTGGAGCAAGAAGGAAAAATAAAAGCAAGAAAGTGCAAGAGGACATTGGGATCAACAACTACAACGAGATTTTCTTGCAGGTATCGAGTTGCATTTATGTTTTCCTCACTAGTTTTGACATGAATGTAGATTATTGGTCAGGATCTGTCATTGGCATGGAGGATTACCTAGCCTTGCCATTTCCTAGATATCCATGGAGATTGTGGGTTTATTTCCTTGTTTTGTTTTGGTTGGTTCTCATGTTTCCTTAGCTTAGGTTGAGTTATTAGTTCCTAGAAGCCCCGGTTGGACACACGCTCTGGAAGCCCTGTAGCAGCTTGGGTTGAGTTACTAGTTCTAGAAGCCCTTGGTGGGTTGAATTACTAGTCATGGAATCCTTGGTTGGATAAATGCTCTGGAATCTTGACAGAAATTGTGGGTTGAGTTACTATTCATGGAAGCCTTGGTTGGAGAAAACGCTTTGGAAGCCCTAGAATGCTTGGATAGAGACCAATCCGATGATGGTTTTGTGATGTCCATCCGTGAGGTGGAATCACTATTTGATGGGTTGAGGTGGATGGACTCTGGAACCCCTGGATGATTTTGGATTGATGTGTTTTATGAGATTCCTCATTCATGATTAGAATATGGCATGGGGGTGAATGGCCGAAGAGATATTTGGCTCAACGATTCTATAGTCGGGTGGAAAGTGGTATTTCCATACTGGGTTGGATTTTGCATCATTAATATAAGGTAAAATTCTCCTTGTTAATTCATTAGTATTACACTAGTTTATATGTGGATTATATGGTTATTATTGTCTTGGTATTTCTTTTGTTATTATGCTAGTTATATATATATATATATATATCTATATATATCTATATATATATATATATATATATATATATATATGTCTATATATATATATATATATATATATATATATATATATATATATATATATATATATATTATGACAATAACTATGTATTACTCTCATCATGCTTCTACCAATAAATGAATGAACAATGTATCTATGAGCTAATGGATGAAATGGTAGTTCATGTGTTGAGGCATCAATGTTTCTTAGCGAATCCCAGATAAGTATGAGACCCCTATGCTCATATCTTTTATTTACACTTGTATATTAAATATTCATGATATGTTTGACGAAATGCATGTCATGGCTAGTAGGGGTCCAGTCAAGATCTTATTCAAGTAATTGCATTAGTACTATTATTTCCATGTTATCTTACTATTTTGAATGTGTCAGTCAATTATGGGCAGTGACCTAGGCTCTAGGGGTCTGAAAATGTGGTTTAAATCCCGGGGATGCTAGCACAAAAATGAGAAAAATAGTCCCTGGATGTTGCCTTGCAGGCCTGTGAGAGCATCCAGAGGTCCCTGGATGTTGACATGCCCATAGCATGAGAGCATCAAGAGGTCAAGTGGCCAAAAATGTCAGTGTGACCTAGTGGATGGTTGGAAGAAAGGTTGGGTTGGTTTCTAAGGGTCCTAATGTTGATGTTGAAAAAAAGAACATCCATTAACACTTATATGATCTATCCTAACTTAAAAAATAAAAATAAAAAAATAATTGAGATTTTTTAATACATTGTTTCCTACCATAAACATCATATATTAAATGCTATAAAAGCATTTTTGGAAGTGAATATAAACATAAATATCAAATTTGTATAAGAAAATCATGCCTAAAATATACCGCATTGTTTTCATAAAATTGAGTTTCAATTCTTGGTTCTATGAGACGTTCATAGGAGTGTAGGTGTTGAGTAGAATTTGAGATTCAAGTATTGATTCCCTGCCTTCCCGCCTCTGCAGAAAACTCTTGTACCAATGAGCAGATAGTTTTGGGATAACGCTTCAAATTGTCATTGAAGTCCACATAATGAAGACCAAAACGCCAAGTGTAACTACTCAAAACTTCAAAGTCATTTAAGTCCACATAATGAAGACCAAAACGCAAAGTGTAACCACTCAAAACTTCAAAGTCATCTAGGAAAGACCATATAAAGTATCCACGGATGTCTGACCCATTCCTGCCACAATGAATAAAGGTTTTATGTCTGAGAGATATTCATCATTTCACAAATTCCTGCCACAATGAATAAACGTTTTATGTTTCAGAAATGGTATACCTTATTGCTGCAAGCACATACTGAAGGACCTCTTGATGGAGATCCATCCTGAATTGGTCATTCAAAGCCTCAGAAAGGGGAATAGAAGAATTATTAGGCTCTAAAAATCTTGTCCAGACATGAAAGCAGATATTGTAAGTCCAAAATAGATAATTAGATGGTCAATGATCAAAAAGTGTAGCACCAATATGCCTATATTTTCTTGAACCTGCATAAATATTAAGCGTACAGAGAGCTCTCATTGAGGACCTGCAAACCTAACTTGTGGTAGAGGAATAACATAAGAAGAGTGCCCACCATTTTCATGCACAATAATAGGAATATTATGGGAACAATCCTCAATATATTCAAGCACTGCCTGCATGCTTTGTGGTACAACTGGCATACCCAAAAATGATCTCTACCACAAATTTCAGCATGAGGTAAATATTTTTTTGTCAAGATATAAACATACTTAGAACCTGCATAAATCTTAAGTGTACAGAGAGCTCTCATTGAGGAACTGAAAACCTAACTTGTGGTAGAGGAATAACATAAGAAGAGTGCCCACCATTTTCATGCACAATAATAGGAATATTATGGGAACGGTCCTCAATATATTCAAGCACTGCCTGCATGCTTTGTGGTACAACTGGCATCTTTGAAAATCAAGTTGAAGTAACTATTTATAGACCTCTTTTTAATTCTAGGAATTCCACTTCATTCTTGTTCACTGTGGAAAAATCAACTGCATAAATCCAAAGCACGTGGTGATCTTGATCTCTCATAATACCTCCAAAACGACTATCTCAAGGTTGTCCTTTTATGCCCCATCAAATTTGAGTTTAAAAAACCTTTAGAGGGTGAGATATACAGAGGGAGAAGAACACCAGGGTTTCATAGGTGTAAGAGAGGTCGGTGACAACATGGAGAGGGAAATCTCGAGCTATTCCATGATCATAATTCCCGAAGGAGGTGCTTTCCAATCCTCTTATTACCAAAATTCAAACAAGATAGTTTCCTGAATATATTGCTTTATAATTTTCCAAGCCCTTTCTATTGACATTTATTGGTAAAAAATCCTTTTGTTTCGTTCTTTCCATGTATACCACATGGTGAAACCCATAAAGAGATCCCAAGAACTATTAATTGCTATACTCGAGGAAAACTTGGTTTTCCATTGTTCCAAGATCTCAATGACACTGTTCAAAGATCGATCCAAGTGGATAAAGAGCACCATTACCTATCTCCAAATTGAATTTGAAATGGGAAAGTATTTATAAGATGCCCTACCTTTTCTTCTTATTGGGAACATAGAGAGAAAAATGAAGAACCTTGAAAACCATTTTTTAATGTTTGATCCCATCGCAAGAGATTTTGTTTCCTCACCAACTAGAGAAATATAGCAACTTTGGTCCAAAGTTTTTGAGTCTAGACTTTCCTCCAAAGAGGTTCCCGAGGGAGGGTGTTATGGTCAACCATTAGTGTGTAGGCCTCCTTTAGGTTAAATATTCCCGACCTTCACTGGAAGCCCTGTTGGAGAGGTAAATCCCCTCTACGGATAGAGGCGATCCCTACTAGCCCAGAATGGGTCTAGCAACAATCAATCAATGCTACTATGCAAGTTCCTAATTGCAAATAAGAGATAGGCAATGAACACCTACTTGGATTCCAATGCTATTGTTTGATGAAGAGATGTCGTTCTCGCTCCTTCGCTTTGGCCGGTCACAATCTTCCACGATCCCCGTAGATAGATACCTGCACACACGAAGAGAAACACAAACACAAGCGTGAAATCTAATAAATGCAATTATACATTAGTCAGAAAGGATGTAATTCACATTAACCATTACAAAGACAAATGAGAATGGAACCATAATAGTAGTCATCTATTATTAATCAATAACAGAGAAAGGTACAACCAAAGTTCTGACGCTGAGTCCTTCTCTAGAGGGTCCAGCCAGCAAGTCTCTTAAGCATTCACCCTTGGAGATAGATTTCCCAAAACAAAAGCTCTCTCTCACACAAGAAACACTCACAACCTTCCTTAAGCTTCCTCTAGCAAATCCACACTTGTCACACCAACTACCTACTAGCAGCAGCACTCTAAGCACTATGAATTCCACACTATCCAAACTAGCTACTCATGGCAATGGTAGAGGCTTAAATAGGAGAAGGAGTCTCCATGAATGGTGGGAGGATGAGCTTATCTCCAAGGAAGGTGGCTCAAATGACGAACAGACATGCCATAGAAGGTAGGGCGACATTCACAAGGCCAACAACCAGGTCTGGAGTCATCTGGAAGGTTGGCTGTTAGAACAAACTCGCCCAAACAGGATCAGCGCGGGTGCATAACTGGACTGGAGCGCTGACATCGCATCTTAATAACGGAGCAGGCCGTGTCAGCGCGACTTAATACAAACATAGGATGCGCTGGCTCATGAAATTTGACCAGCGCGGAAAACCCGTGTGCTTCCGCGCTGGCAGCGCATCAGTTGCGCTATTAGCCGCCAGTCAGCGCGGTTATTTTAATAACAGTCGTGCTGATGAAATAAACTTTGGCAAAGTGGGTCATTTGGCCAGTTTAGAGAGCATGAGCATGGTTATTTTGATACAGTAGGGAGACTGACAAGGAGACAGTGACAAATTACTGCGTAACAAGCCCCATCATAGCATGTTAGGAGCATGATCCACATGAATTTATTGATTTTACAATTATTGGGTTAAAATATGCCACTGAGCCAGCTAGGGGGAGTTTGTCCAATCCTCTTGATTTTTCTGGATGCACCATTTCTCCTCTCCTACTTGAAGTTTCCAGAAGTCAACAACTTTGTAGCACAGTTACGTCCACATGTATGCCTTTAGCTCCCTTAACTCCTCCCTACTACCCAAACTAGGCATCTTTTTCCAAACATCTTTCTAGAACTGAGTAGTGTGTCCATCCCTAATCTCCCAAAAAGCATGCGATTGAATCAAATCCATGTTTGATTAGGATAAATTCCATATGAAGGATCTTGAATATAAGCTAATAACTCGTAATTTATCTACTTGGGACAAGTTTGAATTGTATTTTTTGTCCCAAATTTGCTTCCATAAGTTAGACCCACCTTGAAGCCAATGCCACTGTTATACGAGATTTATGAATACGGACAGAAATATCTCCCCTAGGTTTGGTGGCTAACCTAGAACAACAGAATGAAAAAGGACCCAATGTTTTCCTTAAAATAAGCAGATGAGGGGAAGAAACCTACTTTGAATATACCATATGTTTCACTCCTTCTTTGGCTTGAATGCTCCATTCTTAGCTCCAGCTACCAAAATTAGAACTTGCACAACCAGACAACACAAGCCAAGAAACTACAATATCTATGTAGCATCATATATCTATTATATTCAATAGATAAACATGGTATTGAAATATATGAAATAACAACATCACATATAGGAAAACAAAAGAAACCATTGTATTGATATAAATGGAGTAAGTTACAACCATAAATAGGTGTCAATCTTGTACAAGAGCTCGTCCAAGTTGTTCAATTGTCCTTCCTTTGTCACATAGTGTACCTCCAATCACCCTAAATGCATGAAAGGATAACTCTCACGATAGTAGCATAAGGGTAGAATCACTCTCCAAAATCCAACACTTTTCATATGGAAGGTTGTAAATATATAGAGGTGTGAGGTAAGTTGGGAGTTCTTATCCTTTTACCAATCTTAGGATTGAGATCCACTGTTGATGGGAGGATGAGATCTAAGGATAAGGGATGGAAAATCCAAGGGAGGATAGGATAGGATTCAAAAATTTTATCTGAGGTAAATGGTTACAACATATCTTGGAAGCTTCTGGAAATGGAGGGTAGGGATTCTCTCCCTTTTTCCTGAATTTCTAGAACTAAAGCAGGTGCAAAGGGGAGAAGCCTGTAGGTGATCAATGAAGTCCATTGTGGAGCTACCTGTAGGTGAATGTTGTCTAGAAAGAGGCCATGGTGCGTTGGTCCTAAAACTGGCTCAAATGATGCAATGTAAGGTAGAAAATTTGGGGAGTGAGAGAGCCATGCATAGGGATTTGTTCAATGATAATGCAAAGGGGGAATAGTATGTGAATGATCCCATTAGGATGTCAATTGATCAGATGATACAAAATAACCTATAACAACCACCACAATGTTTCCCCTAAAGATTTATTTAGCACTTTTGGGTCTCGAAGACCTAATCCTCTTGGCAATTTTGGAGTAGAAAGTTTTTATCACGCTACAAGAACCCATTTCTTGGCTTTTGGGCACCTCTCCATAAAAAATTCCTGAATAATGAGGTAAGTGTATTGCTAATAGATTTAGGAGTTGACAACACTAATAACTATTATTGAGGTATTCCTTGAAGAATGGACATAATCAACACTAGACAAGTTGATAAATTGAGTGATCTAAAGGCCCATCCCTCTAATTTGTTAGATATTTTTGGGGAATTATTTACTAACATGGTATTCTTAAATAAATAACCACCAAAGGAACTTCCAAGTGTTGGCGAAAATTTTGGAACATTATATACCTAGGGTTCAGCTTGAGATTGCCAACAAAGTACCAACATAGTTTAGCTTATTGCCAACATTTTCACTCTCTTCAGAGAGAAGGAGTGTCTGAATCAAGGTGTGCCAAAACAGAGAATGATAAGAGGGATCAAGATGAGTGGTGTGAAACTAAAACTATCATTACATTATTTATTCATTTTAAACATAGTACCATTCATCGTAACCAAATCTAATTACAAATCAACCATTCATGGATTAACAGATAAATAATTGCTTATGCATAATTAAAAATTTTAAAGGGGTCACACATTCATCAAACCATATCACACAAGTCATTCCCGCAACTCCATTATTATTCAAGTAGTCATTACAATAAAGATCTGCATAGGCTTTTGCATTCCCATATCTCTAGATCAAATTACATTACATCAGAGAAACACAATTCAAAGAAGAAAAACTCATAACTCTACGAAAGTTATAGGCTCTCAGTGCATAGAACAACAACAAATTGGAATACTGGCTTGAATTCTAGCTCTAGATACCTAGTTTTCCCATTTGTGGCTTCTTTTATAGACTCACTCTCTTGATTTGGTCATCACATAGGTTCCCTGGTCCCATCCTTGATCCAGTCCACTTTACCAAGATTTGGTACCTTTTTCCCTATCCTTCTTGATCTTTTCAAAATTGAGCTTGTGTTTCCTTCTTTTGTGGCCGACATTTTCCTTCTTTTGTGGCTATGCGAGTCCCAATATAAGTTATCTTCCACTTCCTATTTTTTGGTAGCCTGCTTCTGATAGATCTATCCATTCTTTTCTCCACGACTACTCTACAAACTTATTTCCCAAAATATCTTCAAAAACGAAGGACCCAATAGGCCCCAACCACAATCTATTGACTCACCCTTGAGTCAATTTTCTGTTGGCGCACCTAATCCTTGTTTCCATTGTGCTTCTCCGCTTGTTATTGTGTCTTTCTGTATCATTGTATCTCCTTCAAATAATAAATTAAAATATATTTAATCATCTTTTCATTATAATATTTAATCATCCACATATTTAATCAGTGGTGTAACATTTCACAACGATATTGGACTATGCAATAGAATAAATTAAAATGCATTTTATTATATATTACTAAGAGGCCCTTTCTCATACAAAATGGGATAGTCATTGGTAACCCCTTGTCTTTCAATTGGGACACTATGTCCATTACATTAAACAAAATTTTTTATTTTCTTTCAAAAAATACAGCAACTTGCATTGATATTTAAATAGATCATCATTCTTCACTGGAACTTTTATTGGTGCTTGAACTACTTCAATGAATTGGGTTATGTGGATGATTGTTTTGTTGATTGCATTAATTGTTTTCATCTTCTTGATCAAGTTTCATCTGCAAACATAAAAATAAAGTCTAATGAGTGTGTCTACATTGGTGAGAATAATGAAAATTGAAATAAATAATATACATCAATGTAAATCGAAAAGCATTGTACCATAGCAAGAAGTGAGTATTGAATTATACACATTCCTTCAAAAGCAAATCTCATGCCTTGTTTCAACAACTCTTTTGTTGGCTTAGTTCCATACTTTGTTTCTTGCAAATTTTATACCCCATAATAAATCATAGATTTAATATAAAGGATTTTTTGTTCTATTAATTATAAAATTAGAGAAGTAACACGACATAAATACTTGCAAATTCCACAATTAATTTTTGATATGCCAACGTACACACAAAACCCATATTTAACCCAATGCAAATAAATTATAAATTATTCTGATGGCTCTTCTTTTCATTTTAGCACCTATTTGAAGACATTCCAGGATGGTTGATGTAAAACAACTTAAAATATGAAAAAATGAAATATTGAGTTGTTATAAGGAAATATTAACAATTAATCACAAACTTTGATATCAACCTTTTTCTTCTTTGCCTTCATGTTTTATGTGTTGAATGAGTTTCATTTTGTTTTTTTCCTACAAGAAAATACTTGAAAATTAATATTTAATGCTAAATTATTTGTTTATATGTACCTAATAGAAAAAAATTAATGATTACATACATTTGAATCATATTGTTGTTGAGATGGCTCCTCCTATGATGCAATTATGTCCATTTATTTGACCATCTCCTTGTACATTTTTTTGGACATTCTTAGTGGCATGTTTTGGATATTAGCTCATTGATCCTTTGGGATTTCCATAATATTCCTGAAGAAAAAAAGTAATAAATTATTTTTATATTGATATATGAAAACTAAAAATTACAAAATTGATATTAATAAATGAATTCTTTATAGTAGACTTCAGCCATAATATCTTAGTACAACAATCATTCCCATTACAATAGACTTTCACGTAAATGAGACAGACGGGAGGGCGCTAGGGTTTCGTCGTTTCGGCTCTGGTTGCTGTTAGCGCCTGCGGCGGCAGGGCTACCTCGGGTTTCAGGCCGCCCCCCTACCGACTTCGCTTGGTGCTCCGACGGGCTCGCTGCATCTGGTGGGGTATTGAAGTTTCAGCGGCTCCAGTATCCTGTGACGAGGTTTCAACTTCGGCCTCCGCTACCCTCTTTCCTGCGGATCTTCCTCAGCGCATCTCTGATAACGGTTTTGCCTTGAGCACTGAATTTGGGCGGCGGCGGAGTGTGACCAATCTCGGCGGACTTCGGCTCATCTTCTGCGATTCTGTTTTAAAGCAGAGTTCCGGTTTTTCGTGCTCTGTTTTTGGGCGGCGGCGGAGCTTCTTTCATCCTCTACTGGTCTTCGGGGTTTTCGGCTCTCTTCGGACCCTCTATTTTGCGGGTTCCTCCTAACCAGTGCTGAACCTTGGTGCGGGAGCGGGGGCTTGTTTGGCCTTGTGGGGGCGAGGTGGCTGCCCCAGCCGCCTCTGCCCCCGGACCCGAATCACCATAGCTCCTGATGGGCCCTGATGGGTTCACTTGCTGAGCTGTGGGTTTCTATTTTTGGTTTTTCGCTGGCTTACCTGGACAGTTATTGGAAGCGTTGAGGGATCTGTGGTGTGGATCTGTCTCTGCACCGATTCGTGCCGTCTCTTCAATGGCTTGTACTGGTTGGCCATGTCTTATGGCTTCTTTGGACATGGGCGGTATCTTCCTCTGGCTTCCTCACAGAAGGAGAGTTGAGGGGGTGGGGGGTGTGGCTATCCTGGCTGCCCTTTTTCCATTTCGTGCCTCTCCTCTTTGTCTTGGCGGTCATTTCGAATTTTCTGCTCTATCTACAGGAGCCTTTGTTATTTTTCTGTTTTTTAGAATGAGATGGGTAGTGGTATCCTCCTGTTGAGGTTTACAGATCCATTCTTCTTGCTGCCCTGTTTGAGGGTTTTTGAGATATCGTTTATTTACTGTTATTATTAGTTATTAGCTTGTTGGGTAGGCGTATACTCCTATTGGGGTTTACATACCCTGTTTCTGGATGCCCTGTCCGAGGGCTTTATCTGCATACTTCCCTGAAGTATTGGTTATTGTAAGTGGTTTTCCCACACTACAGCATATGCGTTTCAGCATCTACAACATGTAATTTTCTGAAATTAATGGAAATTACGCGCTCTTTTCTTCGGAAAAAAAAAAAAAAATGATTTCTTTATAGTAATATATACATATAATTTTAGAAAATCAATTTAATTAGGAATATTAATTTTTGAATGATTAAGTTTTGTTGGTGTATGTTTTTTCTATTTCAATTCTGAGAGATCTTATTGAACATTTCTCTGGAAATGCTTCCTTTAGTTTAAATATAACATTGTTCTTGGAATAAATGGATTAAATTTTGTATTGTAAGTGGAATGTACGTCTATATATTCATTCCACTATATCCCTCATAGTTTTGTAAAAGTCCCCCCCCCCCCCCCCCCGCCCACCGCCACACCCCCCACCCTCCCCCATTAACCTCCAAAACCACTCTAGATGAGTTAAGGACCAATTCATCGTCATTTATATGTTCAATAATTTTTTTTCTTAGAATGACATTATTTTTATTTATTGTTGGTCCTCGTAGAACATTGAATATCTATGAATTAATAGATTGTTTGAAACATGTTATCTAATATTCTTTAAGTATATTATTAACGAAAAAAACTCATATTGGATAATATTTTTTCATTCACCTGATTCATCCTTCTATTATTTTTCTATCAAACTTTTACACTCTTCTGCACTTAGATCAAAAATAATCTTATCGAGCTTCCTCATTTTGTGGCTCTGCATGACACACACTAACCAATACATATTAGTTAAACTTACATATAATTTAAACATATTTAATTTTATTAAAAATTTACGAAGAACTTGTCTTTTCTACTTTTTTGGATGCCTTATCATTGTGTTGATCTATATTTTTGATACCTCACAACTTCTCAGACATTTTTTATCACTATACAACCTGTACCATTCAATATAGAAGCTACCAAATATGTTTTATAAACAAATCACATAATTTTCAGCCAAAAAGAGGTTTGATAGTTGGTGGGGTTATGTGCATATATACTCCATTGCATTTAATTTAGTAAATGCATCAAGGTGTTTAATTGTTTAGCATCGACAGTGAAAATTATTATTTTTATATAACTTCAAATTCTGACATTGCAATATGTAATGACAAAATCACTGACATCAAAGTAAGAAACGAAAACATAAAAAATTAAACACAATATTTTTGGACTTAATGGTGCTATTTGGTAGAGGTACGCGAGTGTTTTATACTACATAGGGCACATTTATAAACATAAGTCATTTAAAAAAAAACAGACGAGCCAACAAGGTTTGGATATGATTCAATAAGTGATCCCCCTAATTTACATCTCAAACTCCTTATATATACTAACACAAACCCATTAAATCTAAAATGCCTAAAATAAAAGCCCTAATTGTAAAGTGGTAGAGTGAGTTAAACCCTAAGGTGAAATTTTGCAGTCACATAAGCAAGAAGAAGCAAGGATTTAAGGTAAGTATTGATTTTTATTTTTTTTTAATCTAAATAGAAACAAATATTGTAAAAAAATTTATTAGTAAAATCAATAGAAAAATTTAAATTTTTTGTTATGCACGGTTTTGAATGAATCACCATGCTAGTTAAATTATGATCTTTTGAATAGTTTTGTTGTTCCAAAGTATTCTGCTACTCCACAATGCTCCCAATATGTCTCTCTTACAAATATCTCCCTTGAAGTTTTGGGAAAAATAATGAAATAGTGAATAGATTCTTACTATTTATAAGACTTTATGAAATTAGATTTCGAAAATTAAATTACCGCTCATTTTTCAATTTGAAAAAAAATAAAATCGCAACCTTTTCTTTTCTAGTTTTTACGTTTGATATTAAAATGCACGGGTGCATTTAATAGTAATGTGCACAGATTAAGATGGCTTATCAATGTGTTAAATTTTTTTAATGCACCGATATGATAGAATTCCTTTTTTATTTTTGAAATCCTGGAAATCGATGTGGTTACTATTTTAACGCATAGGGGTTGTTATTATTTAAATGCATCGGTGTGGTTTGTTTTACAAGCGCACTGATATGCCTTAACAATTATCTGAATTTTTATTTTCACATAAAATGGCATATTCATCTCAAATTATCCTTTAGGATACATCCACATGAGTTACAATAATTCATAGTATACATTTTCCACTTAAAGTCGCCTTATTCTTGAAAAATGGTTTGAAAGCTATATTGAAATTCAGATTTTGGTTTTAATTTTAGGTATGTACACAAAAATTTATTGTTGATTTTTCTCAAATGCAGGGAGAAAATCTCATAATATGAAATGGTCAATTCTTCAAGTCCCATCTCATTCTATATTGGTCAAAGTCCTTCGCGGAGTTCTCCCTTTCCATCTCCAATAAGTTCATATTTTATTTATATTTTGATTATATAATTGATTTTTTTTATATCCATGTCAATTTGAATAAAAAAGTATTCGAATTTGCAGGATCCTAATTAAGAATCAAGTTCATATGCAGAAAATATTCCACCAATTCAAAAGTTTTGGAAGCTCTTATTAGGAGCAACATACTGCAAACAATTGGTAGATGAAAATGGATAGTCGCTTTACCCTGCCAATTATAACATGCCATCTTCTGGCCGCAATCCCGGGTCAACGAAGGCAATAATTATTCTGGCATAATGTAATTTCAACAAACTAATTGCATTGTGCTTACTAATGTCATTGATGTACACTTTTTGAAATTAGGATTCTAGTGATGATGAATGACCCACCTACTATCTTCTAGTGCACCCCACTACAATGTCAAATAGAAAGAAGGATGCATTAAGAACAAGACTTGGAGTGGAAGTATACAAAGAATGGTTGAATCAACCAACTATTTGATTCCCACTATGTCTAGATTCACCAATTAGGAATGAGTACAATAATAGTAGTGCTTCATCACAAGTTGGAAATGAAGGCAATCAAATAGAGGTTGGAATGGATGAATAGTTATGAGATAATACTGCCATGGAGTCAATGTTGTTATATGCATTCCAAAATGATGAGTTAGGCGATGATGCTCATATCACTGATACCTTTTTCGAAAGCCTAAAATTTGCTTCCACCACCCCTCTCACTGGACCTGGCAGCTAATCAAAGTCTACCCAGGTGGGGACAACGACGTTACTATACAACTTGAAAGAAACTTTTGGCATGTCAAATGCATGTTTCTCAGTAATATTGAGGTAATTGACCATGATCAAGTCCCTTATTTTTTGAGAAATCTTGTCACACAATCAACATTAAAAATGTTCAATTTTATGAACGTTAAATATTGACATTGTACATTTTTATTGGCCGCCAACTGCAAGTTATTCAAAGATAAGGTTCTTCCAAGTGATAATGTCTTGCCCAGTAGTTGCGAAGAGGAAAAACCAATGTTGAAAATGTTGGTTGTTGTGTACATTATATCATGCATGTATGAATGATTTTATTCTATACAGAGGAGAATATGAAAACAAAGAGATATGTCTGAAATTTGGGCATAACAAGCACCATAAATAAATAAAAAAATAGGTAAATCACATGGTCCTCCTCATAATATATTTAGGCACGTGCCTATAATCCCAAGGATTCAAAGGCTCTTTCGTTGCAAAGAATTAGCTATGTTGCAGGGATGGCATGCCTCACACAGAAGTGAGTTGGTAGTTATGTGAGCCCTAACAGGTTCAATAGCCATGAAGCATATAGAGGATACATGGCCTGAAAAAATAAAGGATGAATTGTGATGTCTACAACTCAGCATATTCATGGATGGTGTGAACCCATATTCCTTCCAAAACACTAACTATTTTTTTTGGCTTCTAGTAGTGATCAATAACAATATCCCCCCATGGTTTTCCATGAAGAGTGAACATCTTATGTTGGCTCTCATAGTCCCTCGTAGAAGACAAGTGAAAAATATGGATGTATACTTATAACCATTGGTAGATGAATTGAAGAAAATATGGGAATCGATACATCGATATGATGTATCAAGACCCGTAGCAATAGAGAGGAGTTTTACTTTGTATGGAATATGTTCTTACACCACACATGATTATATAGGCTTAGGATTTTCCTCTAGTAAATTACATGATTATTGATTTGTTTATATACATAACAATATTTTTCTGCATGTTAATTTAATTCGTTGCAATTGTTCTGATCTTCATAATCGCTAATGTGCCTTGCATACAAAAATTTGTTAGGTTTTGTAATAAAATGGTATCATGGATGTAAATGTTGTGGACCTTTTGTAAACGCTAGGTGGTCCAACCACCTATGAAAGCCAATGTATGACTACTCTAGGGTATTTCTCCTAGAAGAACACCCTTACAAAAGAGAAAAATCATCTTTCAATGGTAAACAAGAGAGAACCCAAAGGCCTACAATAATGACACCAACTAAATCGCTTAGAGAATATGAGAGAGTGAAGGAGAAGGATATGAAAAAATGTTCAATTTAAATGGGGAGCCTATGTTTGATGGAATTCTTAGACACCTATGTTGAGAGATTTCCCATTGGGATGAAAAGGAAATTTGTCTTTTATGAGATCCCATATTGGGATCATATTAATATTTCCCACTTACTAGATCCCATGCATACATTTAAAAAAAATTATCTTCTTTATCGATGCACATATCATCGAAAAAAATGACACATTGGATATTAGGAGAGATCTTATGTTTTCAAAAACTAAAAAGAAACATTGCCCAAGACAAGAAAGTAGAGGAGAGGTTAGTCCCTCTTGGTTTTTCAAAGAAGGTGATGTCCCATGGATTTTAAAGAAAGATGATCTTTATTTGGCAAAGGAAATTATAATGGGTGTGAGGATTCCTTCTTTATATGGGCCTTCACTATGTTGTTGATTCATTGTGGAAGACCATTTTTCAGGGTTGAAATCGCATGACCATTTGAACCTTCTAAGGGTACATATTTCAAAAAACATGATTTTATTATTTGTTATTATTTTTATGCCATGGGATAATATATATTTGATTTTTGTATGTGTTTTCTTTACGATGTCATTATCCTTTGCTCGTGCATGGGTGTGTGAACCATGACTTCCCGCAAGACCTGCCACATGCGATATTGAAACTATTTACATTTGTACATTGGATCACATCAAAGGATATTCATATGCTTATCATTCCACGATGGCCTCAAGAGATAGTTGAGATTGTTTTTATGTTTGAGAAGGAACTGTCGACAAGTTTCATGGACTTGTAGGTTCATCTTCTAATTCACATAGTATATGAGGTTGAATTAGTTGGGGTGGTTTTTTTCCGTTGTTCTTCTTAGAGAGGTACATGAAGAAATTGAAAGGTTTTGTTAAAAAAAGGGAAAACCCCAAGGGGTCTATGATAGAAGGGTACATCTCATATGAGTCTTTATATTATGTCAGTGAATACATAAAGCAGATCGACAACACACTAGGTGCAGTGATTTGGGATGATGAAAGGGATGAAAACAAAAGAGAAGGGAAGCTTCTTGAAATGAATGGAAAAATGTGTGTGATAGAGAGTAATTGTTTTATCATTTGTCAAATTTCTACACAGTAACCATTCAGACTGAACTTCATAATGTATATTTTGATACCATACGTACTATAAATGTTGGTTTGATTTCATCAACGAATTCAAAAATTAAGTCTGTCAACAAATTCATTCTTTACAATTGTTAAGAGACATAGTTGTGGGTCGCATTGTACGAATAGAAGAGGAGGAAATGGGAAAGTGACAGGAAATAATTCATATGGTTGAATGGTATAAGCGTTCCTTATCATGATCATTTAAAAGAAAATATGCCAACAATATGCCCCAACATTTGGGTTGTTGACCAAGTCAGGGAGAGATATGGTGCATTTGGTCATTACCCGCGTGTTGAAGGGGATGCGCTAAACATAGGGATTGGGTGCATCAACTTGGTAATAATATATTTCTATACATTCTTAACTTCATAATGCACCTTTGAATTGTAACATCTATATTTTATATTTTAATTATGTTCATCTTATTAGACACGTGAGTGATTTTTTCACTTTTTTATAGGTGCATATCTTCCCATCTATGTGAACATATGGACATCACTTTTGCACAGAGCCTATCGATGATGGATGCATGACAAAAGTCTATGGAGTGGAAGTTGAGTTCGACCAATCTAGTCATGCTAGCCACCATGATCAAAACCTAATATTGGACACATTAGGTTACATCGGAAAGATACAAGAGATTATTGAAGTGGACTTCTCTTCATTCCAATGTGTTATTTTTAGGTGCAAATTGTGGGAAACTTGTGATCAAAATAATGTAAAGGAAGATCGTGATAGTGGGTCAATATCTATCAACTCTATAAAGATGTGGCATGAAATTAGGGAGACCTATGTTTTCCCCAAACACTGCAACCAGGTGTTTTTTACCGAGATGGGTTGGATAGGGATTGGTGGTTTGTATTAAGACATGTCCCTAGATCAAGACAAATTTTCCAGAACAACAATATTATCATGCCATGTGTTGGATAGGGATTGGTGGTTTGTATTAAGACATGACCCTAGATCAAAATAAATTTTTGAGAACAACAATGTTATCATGCCAAACAAGGAACATAATCAGGGTGATGACAATGGAGAGTGATATGTACTTATGCTATTTTATCATTTATACAATTGTTGTATGTTTTTATTTTCTTTATTTTTCTAATTCTATATTGTTTTTATATAATTGGTAAGATTCAAAAATGTTTTTACATGGTTTTTTTAGAGTGGAAAAGTTTTTACACTTAAAACTAATTATTTCCAATTGTCTAATTTAAAATTTTAAAATTAAAATTTTAACATATTTGTTTAATTCTAAGTTTTTGATAAGTTTAATTTGGATTTTGTGATAATATGGTTTTCAACTTAGTTGTTTGTTAGTTTATATACATTTATCATTTCTTTTGGAATTACTTAAATTATGCCCCCAAATTTGATAACAATCAACTTAAGAAATAATGACAAAAACAAAAAATATATGAAGACTTGCATCCATAAAATTTTAGGGCCAATAGAATGCTTATGATTGGATATCATAACTTTTTTTATAATAACAATTTTTAGGGTAGAATATTCTATGGAAAATAACATTTACTCATATGTGATTGTTTTTTGAAAGTTAGAATGAATATGTATGAACAATATATACAATAGAAAAATATTTATGGTAATTTTACAATTATAGTTTCAACTATATTAAAATTTGGAAAATAGCATTTATTCATATGTGATTGTTTTTTGAAAAAGAATTTAGTTAGAATGAATATGTATGAACAATCTATACAATAGAAAAACATTTATGGTAATTTTACAATTATAGTTTCAACCATATTAAAATTTGTAATTTAGAAAAATATCTTTGCATTTTTTATAAAGTAAGTCTTTTGCATATAATTTCATATATATAATTTTGATCTAAGTTCACCAATATATAATCTATAATAAATATATATCATTTTATCAAAATAAACAACATGATCAATAACCATCTAGAAAACATAAACATCATCTAAACTACACATTCAAATTCACTAACATCATCTAATTGCGCTGAGAGACTATATAGCCTAGTATAGGATATATGTGTACGCGTTAGATGTTAAACTAATTCATCATTTTATATTGTAATTTTGTTTTTATTAACAAAATTACAAAAAATATTTTAGATGAAAGAAAATCATAATATACATATGATGTTAAAATATATAACATTTAAATAGTAGTTATAAATTAACACCCATTTACCATGTAGATTAAAATAATGATTTTGTAGCTATATTTAAATTTAATTAATAAGTACATAAAAAAAATTAATATTTATGTTATAACAAGATTCTTAACCATGAATATTCACCCATTTACCATGGATATTATTAACTTCTAAAAATGTTTGTTTCGGCCAATACCATAACTTATCAATACCACATACCCAAAAACCATAACTCATTTCAAAATCAAATTTTTTATAAATATTTTAATTTAATTTAATTTAATTTTATAACATTTTTACATTAAAACTTAATACTTACAATAAACATACAATATAACAAGATTCTTAACCATGGATATTCACCCCTATTTTACCATGGATATTATTAACTTATAAATATACTTTGTTACAATATAGTGGGCTAATACCATGGCTTATTTTAATTTAATTTTATAATATTTTTACATTAAAACTTAATACTTACCATAAACATACAATATAACAAGATTCTTAACCATGGATATTCAACCCATTTTACCACGTATATTATTAACTTGTAAATGCTTCATTTGGAACTATTATTAATAAATAAACTTTAATTTATTAAATTTATAAAATCAAATTAATTGTAATGTTATTTTTATAATTAAATATTTTATGAACATTTTTTTTATAGTTAATTTTATAGACCAATCAGTTATATATTTTAATTTTATTATAAATATTTTGAAATTTTTATTTAATGAGTACATGTTGCAATATATGTTTTGAAAATTAATTGCAAAGATTAATTAGATATTGTCTAACTCTTGTATTATAAGTATAGATATATTTTAATTTTATTATAAATATTTTGAACTTTTTATTTAATGAGTACATGTTGCAATATATGTTTTGAAAATTAAATGCAAAGATTAATTAGATATTGTCTAATTCTTGTATTATAAGTATAGATCACAACTTTTTGATTTCTACACTTGAATATGACTAGAAAGGTAGTTTTGTTTAGAGGTTTGTACAATTTAAATGTGTGTAAAATTGATTTTGTTTTGTTGTGATTATTTGTAGACAGTTATATAAACACTTTTTTTTTATTTGTATGTTTTCTATGTTTCCCACAACCTTGTTTGAATAAGAATTTAGTTAGAATGAATATGTTGATTTCATTTATAAAATTTTGATATAAGTTCACCAATACATAATCTATAATAAATATATTTTCATAAAAATAAGTGTCACGATGATAACCATCTAACAAACTAGCAAACAGAAACATCATCTAACAATGACATTCAAATTCGCAAACATTGTCTAATTATATACACCTATAACACATATAAACATTGTCTAACATCATCACCACACACATCCTCAAATATACATCTCATATTGTCAAATAACTGTTATAACATACACATTTATATGCAAGCACACAAAATGAACATATCTAACATGACCTAACAATATAGCAGAAGATGATGGATGGTCAATTACGTAATCAAGAGTCGAACTATGAGATGGAGGAGGAGGTGGTTGGTTTAATCTCTTAAGAGAACATGAGGCAAACAAGTCAAATAAGTGTTATAAAATATATGATGCAATAGTAGTAGTGGCAGCCTAGTTTGTAGCAGAAGATGATGGATGGCCAACATTTTGATCAAGAGTTGAACTATGAGGTGGAGGAGGAGGTTTTTTGTCTACTCTCCCAGGATAAATATGAGGCAGTGGGTGATCATGAGGTGAATGAAGAGGACTAGGTGGTTGAGTACTACCAGAAGGATCATTGATACCCTAATCATCATATGATTCATGGTCATCCAGAGGAGGTGGAGTACTACCAGAAGGATTACCACCCTAATCATTATGATCTGAAGGGGTAGTACTCAGTGAAGACTTTGTATCTTGCATGGTGGAGACCCCTCCTCAATGGCTATATAAACGTACTATCTCTGGCGATATGACACATAAGACATCATATCACACAGTAGGTTAGTCCAAAGTTCTAGGAGTGTAGGATCTTCCATGATGTCTTGAGTCATCGCAGGGCGAACTCCAGCCTCAACCAAAACTCTAGAGATCCAGTCACCCAACTCCATCCTAAATCTAATATCAGGCCTACTGTGTGGTTGCAAGCCCATGTGTATTTGATCACGACGTCTATCTCACCCTTCATGGCCTTGGCCATCTCCACATATCCATCCAGTGGGGGAGGAGGCATGTCCACAATGAATGTGTCAATGTATACAAAATATATAGTACACAACAATAATTAGACAAATGTATTAAACAATTTAATAAAAAAAGTAAAAAAACGTGCTAGAATAAATTTTATTCTAATTAATTAAGATAATAAAATGAAACTAGATTAATTTAAAGAAAACATTAATATTACCTCTAGCGTCCGCTGGCTCATCCTGTGAGAAGAGTATGATGGGACATTGTCACCAATCCATCCCCACATAAGGATATGGAATCGAGACAAACATATGGTTGGACTCACTGCCCAGTAGCTACAGTGCCTTGGCCAAAATCTTGGTTAGATACTCCAGTTGGCCCCTCTTGGGCATCATCTTGCCCCACATGTGCATATGCACCCTAGTCACCGGCCTAAGAGGGCAATGGTCAAAAGTAGGCCTCACCTCTGGAAACCTCTAAAAAAATAAACAAAAAAGCTCTATAGCAAAAGGGAAGTTTCCCCTCCCATGTATCATAACACGACATCTATCTAAAGCTATACAAAACTGCTGCAAAAAAATGGTAGACCATATGATACATTGTGGCCTCTGCACCAAAGAATTGACATAAAAAAAAAGAGGGCAACTAATGCACTTCCCATCACTAGTATAGTGTGCAATGATACTCATTAATAGTGAGAGCCACCTAACTTCCTCTACACCAAATGAAGAGATTTGTAGTTGTCCACTAGACACCTGAAAATATGCTAGAGAAACTACATGATCCCCAACATATCTCTGAGAGTAGACAAGTTGACTCTCTGTTGCAACACCATGGGGGACATCAGGGAACTAGGGAAAATCCTCCCCTCTCCTAGATAGGCCAATGATAAAATAAATTTCCTCCTCAGTGGGCTAAAACCAATGCTAAGGACCAACACAGAAAGCTTGTCGTTGGATATCCAATTGATGGATCAGCTATGCCAACAACCCAAAGTGCCCCTTCAAGGATGTAGCCTCCTCATAGTACTTAAGGAGGCCTACATTCCTCAAGAGGCCTTAGGTCGCTACGGTAATAGGGTGAGGGTACAAATCCCTCTCCCTCTCTTGTGCCTCCCACCCTCATACCATATTGTATTGGTTAACTCTTTGCTCTTCCTATTGTTGCTCCTCTCTCCTTTGATGTCTCTACATGATTGACATATAAAATACATCAACCTCATACATAAAACATATTTTTTTTATTAAATGAAAAATGTGTTTATAAATATGGAAATATAACTTTCAATTAAAAAAAAAAAAGAAAAAAAAAAAAAAAACAACAACCTCGGTGCGGCAAAAAAACAGGGACACACTGGGCACGGTGTGCCAAAAACATAGGAATGCCTTGAATATGGTGCATACATCAACTTGATGCACCGCCTTCGATTCACATACATACATAACATTAGTTATTTTTGTTTTTTAGTGTAGTGTGTCAAAATAAAATTTCGCATCAGAGCATTAATTTTATGTCGATACACCACACTAGAATGTCCATGTTTAAATATTGGTTCGTGCATTGGGAAAAACAAATGCATTAGGAAGTTAATTTAACCAAATGCATCGCCTTAAATTTTTAAAGTGATGCGTTATGGAATTTAATGGTCAGGTGCGTTTCAATTTAACTAACGCACCGAACCACTAACAATACATTAACGTTACACATTGATTTACGGTTCACCCTATGAATTTATAGGATTCACCGTGAACAATGTGAGCCAAACGTTTCAAACTCACCGCGAAGACAAAATAAATAAATAAATGCATTTTTTAACTTAATTTTCAATTTTACTTTGCTAAAAAATTAATTTAGGGAGAAAGATAGACATTACCTGGACATTTTCTCATTCGGAAGGCATGGTTTCCAAGTAAACGAAAAAAATAAATTAAGATTCTCATTCAGGTTCAAATATTGGGCAATTCATTGGGAAAAGATAAACGCATTAGGAAGTTAATTTTACTCGACACACCGCTATAAAAATTACAATTTTTAAAATGGTGCATCATGGAGTTTAATGTGCTAGTGAATTTGAATTTACCCAACACACAAAACCAATAACAATGCATTAAATTTACACATTGATTTGCGGTGTACCCTGTGAATTTATAGGGTGCACTGTGAATGGTGTGAACTAAATGTTTTGAAAGCACCACGAAGTGAAAAAAAAAAAAAAACAATGCATTTTTTAACTTAATTTTCAATTCTACTCTACTAAAAAATTAAGTTAGGGAGAAACATAAACATTACCTAGACATTTGCTCGTTGGAGAGGCATGGTTGTCAAGAAAATGAAAAAAACAAATTTCACCATTGTTTCATAAAACGTGAAAGGCACACAGTGAGAAACAGACAAAATAATGGCAAGCAAGGGAAGCATCGATGGCAGGGTGCTTCACAGAGGCAAAGGTTGCATCGGTGCTTAAGAGCTCTACAACATTACAAATGGTAAAAATGATTTTTATGGCCAATATTTTTTCTTTATTTATCCCTATTCTAGTGCACTCGCGTAACTGCACTAGGGTGGATTATTTATGACGTGCACTACAATTTTTTAAATTAAAAACACTATAGCGGTGCACCATGTTATTTACACACCAAGGTGTTTCTAAACATGAATAGCATTGATGCTTTGTGGGAGTATAGCACCGAAATGGTGAAAATTAATTTTACGACTGATTTTTTTTTTTTAAATTAAACCTTTTTTCGGTGTTATCGAGTAGTATATGCATCGGTGCTCTGATTTCAACTAGCGCACTATTATTTTTAAATTAAAAACCCTGCAACATTGCACCATGTTGTGTATGCACTAGGGCATTCCTATAATGTTAAATCATTGGGGATTCGTGGGCATATAACAACAAAATGGTGAAAATGTATTTCACAACCAACGTCTTTTTAAATTTACACTAGTCTAGACTATCGAGTAGTATACGCACCGGTGCTCCAGAGTTACTAAGTGCGCCATTTTTTCTTAAATTTAAACCCTCAAATAGTGCACCATTATTCTACTAAGCACCAGGGACTTCAATTCAATTAACCGCATCGATGCATATAATATAATATGCACACTGATATTTTTACATTAAAAACCCTACAACATTGCACCATATTGTTTATGCACTGGGGAATTCGTATACCAATTTAGCATCGAGGCGTCGTGAGAGTATAGCTCCGGATTGGAAAAAACAAATTTTACGATTGACATTTTTTAAAATTTAACACTTTTTCAGTGTTATTGAGTAGTATACACATTGGTGCGCCTTATTTACTTAGCGCACCACTACTTTTTATTTCTATAAAAATAACTATGCCATAGTGCACCATATGTTATTAAGCACCAATGCATTAGTGTATTATAGAAACATTGTTTAAAAACATCCGCTAAAATATTTTCCCACCCAACTTTGCTAGTGACATTTGCTACAAACATTTTTTTGGGCTATTTTTATAGGGGCTTCTGCAAAAGCCTTCATAGAGGGTATTTTGCTTGTATTGAATCCCCTCAAATTTACAAGTGCCAACTTGCATGAGACACCCATACCCTTAGATTTGTAAGCACCAACTTGCAGGAGACACCAATCTCCTTTCGATTTGTTAATTGAATCTCAATTTCCTTTCATATCTCTATTTCATAACATTTTCAAAATAGAACTAGAGACACTTTATTTAATTCTTACACTTCAATAATTATTTACTTCATATCTCCTTCCTTTCTTTCTTTTTCTTAGCAGAAATCTACCTTTTTGGTTCACCGACAATATTCTACCATCTTACATAGCACAACACTCTATTTTGGATGCTCCTTACTATCCATATCCCACACTTATCATTTTCACACACTCTATTTACATATGTGCTTTCTTAGATATTCCCATACACTCTATCTATGCTTTTTGTCTTGTCTCTTATGGGACAAGATCTCACACTCAACCTTCTTTGTGTTTTGTTCATCCACTGGTCCAAATCTGATGTCTTCCCCCTTTGCTCATGTGCAACTCACACTTTGCACCTGCTCTCCATGGTCCAGTTCTCTTCATTCTATTCACACAAGTGCTCTTTTTCCTCCTTATTTTTCTTAAAAATAATCTACTTTGTCCTCTCTTCTTGTCTTCTCTTTAAATGAAGGTTGATATCTATAGATGGCATGAGAGTATTTTAGACCTTTTTCTCAACACCTTTCCTTAACCTTGTGCCTTATTTACTTTCAACTCTCATTTCACATGATCAACTATTGTAACCATTATCTTAATAGCTTATTATAATATATCACTAAAGACCTTGTATTTGTTAAACAAGAATGCTTTTTACATTGATGGATCATTGGTTTCCTGAATTCATTTTTCTTTTTCCTTTTAGTTATGAGTGCTAGAAATCAACCTCTTGTGAATTGGAGTTGGGACCACATTCTTAAGTAACTCCACTGAATCTAGAACCTGGGTACTTGATAATTGAGAACACTTTGTACATGAGCATATCACTGGATGCCCTGATTTTCTTTTCAATTCCTTTAGTTTTAGGAGCTAAATAATAGGCATACGTGACTTGGAGTTGTAACCTTGGTCTTAATTCACCTCTCTATTGAATCTAGATTCTAAGTAGTTGTTAATAGTGAACACTTTATACATTTGTGAATCACTAAATGCCCAAATTCACTTTTCAATTCCCTTATTTCTTGGTGCTAAATACTAGCATTATGTGACTTGGAGCTATAACCTTAGTCTTAAGTAAACTCTCTAATGAATTTGGAGTCTAAGATGGTTTTTAACCACAAAAATTTCTTCACACCCAGACTACCAGATGCTCGAATGTCATTTCATTTACCTTTCAATGTGGAACCATGGCAGACTAGAACTTTGATTTAAATAGCTTCACCGAATTCAGACTCCAATTCAAACAACCAATAATTTTAACTTAGCACACTACTCATATAGCCAGACTATCTCAAAAACATTTTATACCTAAAATTGGTCCCACAAATTTCCACGTCACTTTTTATATCACCTGTTGAGTCACCTTCTACGACCAACTTGAGCCCACCATGTGCCTTGGTGTTCAATAGTACCTGTGATGTGTCACCTACTAATCATCTAGTTGGTTGGACAATGTTTATGCCTGCCATGTGTCATATGCTATTTCCACTACGTCATCCACATCATCACCTTTACAACATGTTTTCCATGTCGCTTCCAACTATCATCCATGTCATAATTCCATTTTTCCATTGTCTGGGGTCCACTCGCTAGCCAAGACAAATGACAAAAATTTGAGTACTTTGTTAAGTGTTTACTTTGGTGTACACCTAGATGGATGGATGAGGAAATGAAGTAGATTCAATCTGGTATTCACTTCACTTGGGTAAGTGTTAACTTTATGTACAACTGGATAATTAGAGGGTTGGATGCCTATATACATGTGAAGTCCAAAATATGGTTAAGTGTTTTAGCTTTGTGAGATGTTAGATATTTAGAGGCCTAGATATAAACAACTTCCAAAATCCAATTAAGTGCATAACTCACTAAATCTATCTTCTAAATATGGTTTTCTTACTTTTAATGATGTTTTTGTGACCTAAATTAAGAAAGGCCAAGGTCTCGTACGAAAACCAAATTTCTCTCAAGGAAGAAGACAAACATTCATTTATGGCCTTCATTGAGAACTACCCCTGAATTTGATAGTCATGCCTCCACTAGGAACTCCCCTTAAACTTGATATCAATGAAAACACTTTCTACAATTGATTTTCACTATCCTCTTCAAATGGAAAACCTCTAATAGAGTATAACTTAGATAAAAAATGATCTCAAAGATATATTTTACAATGCTTCTACATATTTATATAGTACTTGTATCTCCTAAGAGCATTCTAGATAGGGAACTTTCTAGTAAGTGGAACCTTCTAGTAAGCCTTCTTACAATAATTATGTTGACACTATAACATGGGCCTTATTTACTAGTGATGGTTTCCATACATAGTGATGCAAATAAATATATCTAATCATGGGGTTAGGGATGTTAGTACCCTAACTTGGCATATCCCTTAAAAGGATATTATGCTTGTCCTCAAAGTTGGAGATGTGAGAACTGTTGCAAAATGACTACCAATTTCCATCTAACATCCTCTAGCTATGTATCACTCCACTATATCAAAACATGTGGACAGTGTGTTGGTAGATATAATGCTCTTATTTTTCAAGGATGTCCTCTATCTACAACAAAATGGAACCTTCATTCAATTCAAGTAGAGTAATTTGAATATTCCAATTGGATCCAACAACTTTATTTAGGTAGGAGACATGAAAGATGAGATGGATCTTAGAGTGTCTTAAAAGTTGTAATTTCTAATCCATTGGACCAATGCACTTGAGGACCTTATATGGCCCATGAGTCTTGGGAGCAAGATTTTGGTGGTCATCATATTTAAGGGAGGTCTCCTTATATGGTTTGATATGAAGAAACACTTGATCCCTTTGTTCAAAATAGTGTCCCGAGAAATGTTGATCAACCTATTGCTTCATCTAATTTTGAGCCATGAACATAGTATCTTTGAGAATGTGGAGAATTTTGGCCTTGATTGTAAGTCTATTGTCAACATCTTGTACATTAGATACAATTAGTAAATAGTATAATATTATGGGGGCTTTTGGCCATTGATAGCCTCAAAACAGACAATGCAAGTGGCACCATGATGAGTTGTATTATATTACCATTCTACTAGGGGTAACCACTGATCCAATTGGAACTATATTCTAAAGTAAAGCACCTCAAATATGATTATAAACACGTGTTAATATGTTTGGTTTAACATAAATCTATGGTTGGTAGGTGATGCTAAGATGTAATTGAATGCCTTGGAGCATGAATTTGTTTTTTCCAGAAGTTGCTAATGAAGGTAGGATCGCTACCTATGACAATTGATTATGGGATACCTTGTAGTTTGATGATATTATCCATGAATACTTAAGAAACTATAGAAGCTTTCAAAGGGTGTTGGAGAGAAAAAAAATGTGCATATTTTGAAAGTCTATCAATTGCAACCATGATGAGATGTTTATTTCCAAATTTGGTAATTCCACAACTGGGTCCATAGAAATATCCATCCATACATTATGAACAATATGTATAGGTTCTAGTGCACCTAGATTCTTCACTGTGTCACCCTTATCTCATTAGCATAGTGTTGGCATTATGTTTTCTGGTATGGCTATATGTTACAAATGTTGTACTTGATGGCAACTCCCATGACAAGGCTCTCAATTTATTAAAAAATAAAGAAGGACGCAGGAAATCAGTTCAGAAGGTGCGTACCCGCAGGTACACCATGCAGGAGCCGCGTCCAGAGACGCAGGCCAGCCGTTCAGGAGGTGCGTCCACCCAGTGCACACATTTCAAGGCAGAGAAAAGCTCACGTGGGGGTTTCTTGTGTTTTACTCTTGGTATCTAGCCGACGGTATTGTGTTATTATGGTGTCGGCTCGTGGTATTGTTCCATGATTTGAGGAGGAGCTTGCCTATATAAAGCAAAGGAGATCATTTGGTTTAAGTATGTCTTTGGTTGAATATCTTATGAGGCTAGATCTGGTCTAGATCTAAAAAGGCGAATCTTCTGAAAGACTGAGATCTCTTTGGCGCATGATCAGATCTGTAGATCTGACTGTTTGGGTTACTCTTAAAGTCTTAAAATCATTCATACCCGAAGGTACGCAGGTTCAGTGAAAGGCAAGTGCGCCGGGACGCAGTGCAGTAAGAAGAGACCTGCGTGGGGACGCAGGGCAGAGCAAGATTCAGGTGCGTCTGGGACGCAGTACAGTAACAGGTGCACTGCGTGGGGACGCGGAGCATAATAAGGATCAGGTGCGTCTCTGAGCAAAAAGACGCGGCGCGATAGTATTTCTGGGTGCGTCCCTGCAGCAAAAGAACGCGGCGCGACAGTGTTTCTGGGTGCGTCCCTGCAGCAACAGGACGCAGTGTAGTTGAAGGAACAGTGCGTGGGCACGCAGCGCAGCAGAAGGATCTCTGCGTGTGGACGCAGGGGAGCAGAAGGTTAACTGCGTCTAGTCGCAGGCCACAGAAGGGAAAACTGCGTCTCTGTCTTAAGATGTTCTGTTGATTGAATTTCTCTGTTGATAAGGTGTTCTGGGTTAGTTCTGTTATTACTGATCTGATAACTGTAGTGGACTGTAACTGTTATGTACTTGATGATCATTTGATGCATTATGAAAAGAAGTATGGGGTTGTAGCTCCCTTCCAGGAGAAGACTGGAAAACGAGAGAGAGTTGTAGCTCTCTGCAGGTTGCAGCCTGCGTACTGGTAAAGGACTGCACCAGTACAAAATCATTGTAAAAGGAGTTTCTAATTTGAAAGAAGATAGAGACATATTGCAGCAGGTGGTTTTCACCCACATTGGGTTTCCACCTTACATCTTGTGTTCTTTGGTGTGACTATCTATTTTCCTTATTCATGCTCATTATTTTATGGTACTGACATGCAAAAATAATTCAAAGATCAAATAAGGAAGATTTATTAAATTGCTAGATAATACTGATTCACCCCCCCTCTCAGTATTATTTCCAACAATTGGTATCAGAGCAGGTCCTTCAGAGAAGCTTGATTGCTTGAAGGTAGATCGTTCATCATGAGCAACTACGAGAGAGAAGCATCAATCAGGCCACCGGTTTTTGATGGGACAAACTTCAATTATTGGAAGGTAAGAGTTACTGCATATCTTCAATCTCTTGGTACAGAAGTTTGGGACATTGTAGAAACAGGCTATGCTTTTCCTTCAGCTACTCCTACAGATCCAGCAGAGAAAAAGAAGTATGAAACAAATGCAAAAGCAGTCAGTACTCTGTTAGGATGTATATCCCAAACGGAATTCATGAAGGTAATGCACTACAAATCCGCAAAAGAAATATGGGACAAAATTGTCACAAGCTATGAAGGAGATGAACAGGTAAAGCGTGCTAAACTTCAAACTCTCAGGATTCAGTATGAGACTCTCAAGATGTATAATGATGAAAGTGTGGCTAACTATTTTCTTCGGGTAGATGAGATTGTTAATTGTATGAAACATTTGGGTGAAGAAATAAGAGAGGCTATAGTGGTTGAAAAGGTTCTAAGATCTTTGTCTCCCAAGTTTGAATCTAAAGTATCTGCTATAGAAGAAAAGGAAAATCTACGAATTCTTACTATGTCTCAGCTACATGGAATTCTAACTGCTTATGAATTGAGAAAGGGAGGTCCTTCAGACAAAAGAGAAGCTGCTTTCAAGGCATCAGGCAAAGGAGATTATTATGAAGCAAGCCACGTCCCAGAAGAAGAGGAAGAAGAATCAAATTTTGTCAGAAATCTTCAAAGGGGTTCTGGAAGGTTCAGAGGTAAGTTACCTTTTAAATGCTTTGCTTGTGGAAGAGTAGGTCATTATGCTGCAAAATTCCCTTATAAGGATAAAGGAAAGGAACCTACTAGATGAAACAAGAAACATAACGCAAATAAGAAAAGCTACTACACTCATGAAGATAGTGATGGTCTATCAAACAGTGATGAAGATGAACAAGGTAATGAATATAAGTTGTTAATGGCATTTGAAGATGATGATTATATGGATGTTGTAGATGTGGATAACCTTTATGATGAAATTACTAGACTCAAGAGATGTATAGAAGAAAAGAACATGATCATTGATACTCTACAATTTCAAATTGATGAAAAGGAAAAACATCTTGAAAAATTAGAAGGTGAAATTGTTGGTCTTAGAAAAGAGATTGAGAAAACAAAAGCTATTAATCTCAAGTTTGTCAAAGGATCTGAAACTTTGGATGAGATTATCAATGTGCAGCGATCTCCTCTAAACAAGACAGGTCTGGGCTATAATGGAGAAACTTCTCAAGCATCCACCTCAAAAAGTTATCTTGATGCAGCAAGAAGAAATGAGCAAAAGCAAAATGAAGATCATCAGGTAAAGCAGGGACGAATTACAAACAGAAACTATCAGGGGCAATCCATCTTAAGGGTGAACAAAAGCTACAACCAGCCACAGGTAAAATCTTCTCAATTTGGTTCAAGAATGGATGACAATAGAAATTACAATCATTTGGCCGGTAGATTTGATAACTGCAGAAGTTTCTTCAATGGAAAATGCTTTTCTTGCCATAACTTTGGTCACAAAGCAGCTCAATGTGTTGCATATAAAACAATCATGACTAGGGAAGCTCAAAAACAAAGAAGTATGACAGGGATTACAAAAAGGACCTATAACAACTTTTCGGTTCTTGAAAATGAAGTTGAATGTTCTATTTGCAATAACTTTGGTCATGAAGACTCTGAATGCAGGAGCAGGTTTCAGCAGAAAAAGGAACAAGCCTCAAGCACCAAAACATGGAGAATAAAGGAACCTCAAACAGAAAGATGTGGGATAGCATTTTATGCAGAGGGACAGGAAAATCTGTGGTACATTGACAGTGGATGTTCGAAGCATATGACAGGTGATAAAGAAAAACTTGAATCTTATTCTGCTCTAGAAAAGGGAAAGAAAGTCTCTTTTGGAAATGATACTCCTGCAACTATAAAAGGAAAAGGCATTGCTCAGTTAAAAGAAAAGGTCAAGGCTGGAAATGTTTTGTATGTTGATGGATTGAAGCATAATCTTCTAAGTGTCAGCCAGATGTGTGATCAAAGAACCGAGGTTATATTCAGATCGAATGGATGTCTTGTTCGTGATCTTGATACAGGTAAAACAGTGCTCAAAGGTAAAAGAACTCCAAATAATCTGTACATATTTGAAGAAGGACAACAACAATGCTATCTGAGCAAGGATGAAGAACACTGGTTATGGCATCGAAGGTTGGGACATCTAAGCTTCTCACAAATAAGGAAAGCATGCAAATATCAGGCAGTTCGCGATCTTCCAGATATCAAAATTCCTGACAACACCATATGCAAATCATGTCAGTTTGGAAAACAAACCAGAACTAACTTTCCAGAGAAAGAAGGATCAGCTAGCATGCCTCTTGAGCTAGTACATACAGATACATGCGGTCCCTTCAGAAAAAGAACACCTCGAGGAGAAGAATACTTGATATTATTCATTGACGATTTCTCCAGGTTTGTCTGGTTAGGACTTATGAAGCACAAAGATGAAGCATTCGAAAAATTCAAATCCTTCAAAGCCTTGGTTGAAAATGAATCAGGTCACAAAATTAAGTGCCTCAGATCCGACAGAGGTGGGGAATTTACTTCAAATGAATTTTTTGATTTCTGTGAAGAACATGGGATAAGAAGAGAATTCTCTACAGCAAGAACTCCCCAGCAAAATGGAGTTGTGGAAAGAATGAACAGAACAATCCAACAAATGGCTCGTGCTATGCTTGATGAATCAGGAACTCCCGCAACTTTCTGGGGTGAAGCTGCACATGCTGCGGTTGTTATTCTCAACAAAACAAATGTCCGGGTGAACAGCACTCAAACTCCTCATGAGCTTTGGAGTGGTAGGACTCCTTCGGTAAAGCACTTCAAAATCTTTGGGAGCAAATGCTATATCAAGAATACTGATGAGCAGCTTGGCAAACTTGAACCTAGAGCAGATGAAGGCATTCTTCTTGGTTATTCTCCATATAGCAAAGCATACAAATGCTACAATAAAAGACTTGGCAGAATTGTTGACAGCATTGATGTAGTGGTTGATGAGAAGGGATACATTCCTAGGCAAGTACATCATGAAGACATAGAAGAAGATGAAGGCTATCCTCAAAGACAAAATGATGAAGAAGAAGAACCTCAAGAAGAACCAGAGGAGCAGACAAGAATAGAAGAGAAAACCCCATCCAGATATGTTCAGAAGAATCATCCAGAATCTCAGATTGTGGGGCAGAAAGAAGCAGGTGTACAAACAAGAAGAACAGTTGCAGAAGCCTCAAGCTATTTGGCATTACTCTCCTCTACTGAACCACAAAATGTGAAAGAAGCATGCAAAGATGAATGTTGGGTGAAAGCAATGGATGAAGAACTTGAGCAAATCGAAAAGAACAACACTTGGGAGCTGGTTCCTAGACCAAAGGATAAGAATGTTATCGGAACAAAATGGGTCTTCAAAAATAAATTGAATGAAAATGGAGAAGTAATTAGAAACAAAGCCAGACTTGTTTGTAAAGGGTATGCGCAGCAAGAAGGAATAGACTTTGAAGAAACCTTTGCTCCTGTTGCAAGACTTGAGGCCATCCGAATGTTCCTTGCTCTCTCAAGTTTTCAAAACTTCAAAGTATTTCAAATGGACGTGAAATCAGCCTTTCTGAATGGAGACTTGGAAGAAGAAGTGTACATTGAACAGCCAGATGGGTTCATTCTTGGAAATGATCCAAATCTTGTATGCAGATTGAAAAAGGCTCTCTATGGTCTCAAACAAGCTCCAAGGGCTTGGTACTACCGTTTGGACAAATATCTTCATCAACAAGGTTTTTCAAAAGGTTCAGCAGATAGCAATCTTTATATAAAAGTTGAAAATGACAAATTGCTAATACTTGTTGTGTATGTAGATGACATTATTTTTGGCAGCAATGAAGAAGCTATGAGTCAAAGCTTTGCCTCGGTCATGCAGAAAGAATTTGAAATGTCCTTGCTAGGAGAACTGACATATTTCCTTGGTTTGCAAATCCAACAAAAAGAAGGAGGAATCTTTTTATCTCAAACCAAGTATCTCAAACAGATTTTGAAGAAATATGGCATGGAAGATGCAAAACCAGTATGTACACCCATGGTCACAGGATGTAGTCTCAGTGCAAATGATGAATCTGCAACAGTACATCAACCAACCTACAGATCTATGATTGGAAGTTTACTATATTTGACAGGTACCCGACCGGACATCATGCATGCAGTTGGAATAGTTGGAAGATTTCAGGCAAATCCGAAGGAGACTCATCTTCAGGCAGTGAAGAGAATTTTCAAATATCTTCAAGGGACTCACAATTATGGCTTATGGTATCCTAGAGATACAGATCTTACTCTTCATGCTTATACAGATGCAGATTGGGCCGGAAGCGTGGATGACAGGAAAAGCACAAGTGGTGGTGCGTTCTTTATGGGTTCCAGACTGGTATCTTGGTTCAGCAAGAAACAAAGTTCGATTGCCTTGTCTACAGCTAAAGCGGAATATGTTGTTGCTGCATCTTGTTGCACCCAACTTCTTTGGATGATGCAAACTTTGCAGGATTTTCAAATCACTTGTACACCACCTATCCCCATCTTATGTGATAACACAAGTGCAATCAGCATCTCAAAGAATTTGGTTATGCATTCAAAAACCAAGCACATACCAATCAAGTATCATTTTCTCCGGGAACAAGTGCTTGAACAGAAGGTCAAGTTGGAGTATGTTCCTTCTACGGAACAAGTTGCTGATATTTTCACCAAACCATTGCCCAGGGACATTTTTGAATACCTCAGGCAAAAGCTGGGGGTTGTTGATGCATCATCTTATTGTTGAATCTTTTTTGATTGATGGTACAGGTTCAGGGGGAGCATATAATGCATTGTTGGCATTATGGAGGATGGTCAGAAGGAGATCTTGGAAATAGCTGCAATATGTCTCTATCTCTTTCATGGTGGATTATGATTCTGTGTTGCAGATCTGGTTCCTTTTTCAGGGGGAGCATGAGCTTAGGGGGAGCATACCCCTTTGCCCTTGATGTCAAAGGGGGAGAATGAAACTCCCAGATTGTAAGGTTGCCATCAAGTCCAAAGGGGGAGATTGTTGGCATTATGTTTTCTGGTATGGCTATATGTTACAAATGTTGTACTTGATGGCAACTCCCATGACAAGGCTCTCAATTTATTAAAAAATAAAGAAGGACGCGGGAAATCAGTTCAGAAGGTGCGTACCCGCAGGTACACCATGCAGGATCCGCGTCCAGAGACGCAGGCCAGCCGTTCACGAGGTGCGTCCACCCAGTGCACACATTTCAAGGCAGAGAAAAGCTCACGTGGGGGTTTCTTGTGTTTTACTCTTGGTATCTAGCCGACGGTATTATGTTATTATGGTGTCGGCTCGTGTTATTGTTCCATGATTTGAGGAGGAGCTTGCCTATATAAAGCAAAGGAGATCATTTGGTTTAAGTATGTCTTTGGTTGAATATCTTATGAGGCTAGATCTGGTCTAGATCTAAAAAGGCGAATCTTCTGGAAGACTGAGATCTTTTTGGCGCATGATCAGATCTGTAGATCTGACTGTTTGGGTTACTCTTAAAGTCTTAAAATCATTCATACCCGAAGGTACGCAGGTTTAGTGAAAGGCAAGTGCGCCGGGACGCAGTGCAGTAAGAAGAGACTTGCGTGGGGACGCAGGGCAGAGCAAGATTCAGGTGCGTCTGGGACGCAGTACAGTAACAGGCGCACTGCGTGGGGATGTGGAGCATAATAAGGATCAGGTGCGTCTCTTAGCAAAAAGACGCGGCGCGATAATATTTCTGGGTGCGTCCCTGCAGCAAAAGAACGCGGCGCAACAGTGTTTCTGGGTGCGTCCCTGCAGCAACAGGACGCAGTGCAGTTGAAGGAACAGTGCGTGGGTACGCAGCGCAGCAGAAGGATCTCTGCGTGTGGACGCAGGGGAGCAGAAGGTTAACTGCGTCTGGTCGCAGGCCACAGAAGGGAAAACTGTGTCTCTGTCTTAAGATGTTCTGTTGATTGAATTTCTCTGTTGATAAGGTGTTCTGGGTTAGTTCTGTTATTACTGATCTGATAACTGTAGTGGACTGTAACTGTTATGTACTTGATGATCATTTGATGCTTTATGAAAAGAAGTAGGGGGTTGTAGCTCTCTTCCAGGAGAAGACTGGAAAACGAGAGAGAGTTGTAGCTCTCTGCAAGTTGCAGCCTGCGTACTGGTAAAGGACTGCACCAGTACAAAATCATTGTAAAAGGAGTTTCTAATTTGAAAGAAGATAGAGACATATTGCAGCAGGTGGTTTTCACCCACATTTGGTTTCCACCTTACATCTTGTGTTCTTTGGTGTGACTATCTGTTTTCCTTATTCATGCTCATTATTTTATGGTACTGACATGCAAAAATAATTCAAAGATCAAATAAGGAAGATTTATTAAATTGCTAGATAATACTGATTCACCCCCCCTCTCAGTGTTATTTCCAACACATAGGTCACACTCAACCACAAAAATGCAGATGTCCTTCTTCACACATTCTTAGAAGAAAAAATGTTACATCCATTCATATGTTTTATGAAAGCCAAAATGATCTATACTAGGTGATGCATGGAGTTCAAAGAGAAATGTTGATTTAAATTTGGACTTGTTAAGCTAATACAAATTCCCTTTATAATGAAGTGTATTATTATGCCAATTATGCCTTGGAGATGCATTAGAATCATGTTGAAGGTGTTGAATTCTGCTAGAAACCTTGGCATCGATAAACTATTCATGCAAACTCCATTCATACAATCAACTACAATGAATTAGAGTGAAAAGAGGGAACATTCCTCTTCATATTTCTAAGAGAGAGCATCAACTACCATATACTAATTTCTCTTCTTATAGATGATCTCATAATCATATCCTAACTCCTCGGTAAACAATTTTTGTTCTTTAAGGGATGACATCCTTTGCTCCAAATATTATTTTATAATGCGGTGATTAGTTTTAATATATAAGTGTTTCCCAAGCAAGTAGGGATGCTAGATATGCACCATGTGAAAAACAACCAACATTATTTTTCATAGGTGGATTTTCCGAGATGTCACTCAGAAAGATTTTTATTGGTAAAAATGAAGGGTTTACCTTTTTTCATGAAAATTGCAATATTCCTTTTCTTAAATAATCACATTTCAAAACAAATTCTTACTAAAATCAGTTAGAGCCAAGACGATTTTTGTGCACATAATATCTTTCAATTCTTGGAAAACGCGATATGTTGTTGCAATCCAATTGAAATAATTTTTCTTAAGAAAATAACTTACGGGAGCAACATTTTTTCCATAATCATGGACAAGCTTTCTATAGTACATAATAAGAACAAAGAATCTACATAGATTTTTAAGAGTTGTAGTATGGGGCCAATCCTTCGTGGCTTCAATTTTCTTCACGTCCACTCTTACACCATCCTTGCTATGATATGGATCAAATATTTTACTTGTAAGACACCAAAGGCACATTTGCACACTTTGAGAAATATATAATGATGAGATAGTAGTAGTAAGACCTGATCCAAATGTGTAACATGGGATTTCGAAGTTTGATTATAAATAAAGATGCCATAAAAAAAGACAAGGAAAAAAATATGTTTAACTCGTTTAAATATGTGACTCATGAGACTTTGGAAGGTGGATGGCGCATTACAAAGGCCAAAGGGCATCACCAAGAACTCATAGTGGCCTTCATGACTGTGTAGAGTTGTTTGAGAATAAAAATCTCCTTCATATGAATTTGGTTATAGCCTAAATGATGATCAAGTTTGATAAAAATTGAGTACCTTTGAGTCCATCCAAAATATAATCAACAAATGGAATGGGAAACTTATCCTTGACAATGGTTCTATTAATTGCACAAAAATCAAGACACCTACACCAAGTAACATTTTTCTAGTACCATGCTAATAGTTGGAGAAATAAGGATAGGTAAGAGGGTGGATGACAACCATAGTTATCGATTCTTGAAAATTATTTTCAATTTATTTTTTTGGATCAAATGGGAAACTATAAGGGAAAGCAGTGGGAAAGCTATCGGGTATGAGGGAAATAGATTGTTCATGCACACAATAGGGGGATGGGAGGCCTTGGGGTGCTTCAAAAACTACTTTGTCTTTGGATAAGACTATATATAGGTAAAAATGATTGGGTTGGGAATGGGTCTCAAAGGATTAAATGTCATTGAACTAGGTTCTAATGTTATAATGTCCATTTTTAATTAGTTTTTCCATATGGTGACAACCGATGATCTTAAGAGTACTAGATATGATTCCTTGGAAAGTGTAACAATGCCCTACATGCTAAAAGCTCATGAATGCATCCTTGAAGCCGAGGGTAATAGTTTCTAGTGTGCATAACCATTCATGCCTAACAACCACCCATTTCAATGGAAAACATGTGGAATTTCAAAGAATAATCACCAATTTGAAGGTGCACATTTTCACAATAACCCCACATTTCAGGAACCCTCCATTTGTAATCATGATCTAGAAGTTATTTGTTACATGGATATAGAAATGTGTCTCATGGGAAACCTAGTCATAAATAAGGTTATGGGTAATATGATGGTCAATTAGGATAATGGCTTTCTAATGCTTGACATAGCCAATTAATTTAATGGTTTACGAAGCTAAAATTCCCATCAAAGCATGTAGGGATATTTGGGGTTCCACATCTACTTAATGAGAGGGAGGAAGTTCCTTATTGGGTTGAGGCTAAGGGTCTAGAGTGAGATTAGCACCATCATATTTTGATATGTCCTCTAAAATGGCCATAAAAAGTTTTTCCTTCTTACATTTATGCCTAAGGAGATATTTTACATCACAACTGAAGCAAAAGATTTTAATTTTCATTCTTCCATTTTAGCATCGCTTAATTTGTGTATCTTGAGAGGAGAAGATGGATCAAAGGGATTGGTACTAGGATGGGGACGAGAAATAAATGATGGAATTTTTTGTTTTAGCATTAACAACCTATTGAGATTCCAAATCTTGTTAAATGGATTTGATACTTGTGGTAGGGCAAGCCATTAAAACTTGGGCATGGATGTCTTCCTGCAAAACGCTAATAATTCATTATTGGAAAAAGGTATTGGACATACCTTTAGCGTGGAAAGTAAGTTGCTAAAAATAAATGATGTAGAATTCCATTGTGCCTAACTGCTAAAATTTGGTCAAGTGGCCTAAATGATGAGTATTAGTGTCAAAATGGTTATAAAGATCAGTGAGAATTGATTCCAAGAAATATAACCTTTGTGGGAATTCATTTGATATTTCCACCACTGAAGGTATACATACAATACAATAACACAAAGTTTCATTATGATGCCATGTAGTGAACATTAGTGCTCCATTTAAGGGGACTAACTAGTGGGGTCAAAGCCATCAAAACTATTCGCATCCACTTTAGGAAGGGGTAGATCACAAAGAAATGGGTTCGAGTGAATCCCTAAGGTATGGGATGATTTGAAACCCTCTTAGTTCAAGGGTTGTTACTGTGAGTGATTGGTAAAAAGGTAATAAATGCAGACAACCAATTAGGTAAATCATCTAATCTGTTGAGCTTGTCATTAACATTAGCAAGCTATCCATTAATTGTAGTAAACTATTGATCAATATCATCTTGAGCACTTGTGTATTTAGTTTGTAAGGATTTAGATAACTATTCCAAGTTAGCAACATGGGTGACATAATCTAGTTTTGGGTTGATAATTAAAGAGGGTGCACAAGAAGAAATATGTTGGGATAGTGGGGCTAGTGGGTCCACACAAAAAAAGGCTTATTGGAGAGTTATACAAATGTGATAAGTGTGATTTTATGGAACTATTGAGATAAGAAATTAATAAAAGTGTGAACGGGTCAACATAAAAAAGTCTTATCGAAGAGGGTTACCATCAATCAACTTGACCCAAGGATTATATTGAGACAGGTCTCCAATAATAGTATTTTGGGTCCATCTTATGCTCTTCTCTTTTACTCCTAGAATTCTCAAATTCTTAATGATGGAGACTATGTAGGAATTTTTTAAACTAGAAGTTGGAGGTAGGGTTTTTAATGACCAAGTATTCAAAATTTCAACACAACCCTTTCATTTAGAGGTTCTCTAGTTTGATGATGAGGCTTATGGTTTCCAAAGGTCCTTAGGACGAGGCACTTCCCTATGCTATAGCTCTCTAATATACTTGTAGGGTCCAATATTAGTACTTAGCCCAATATATTAGGGAACTAACTAGGAGGTTCAAATACACCCTTAGCCATACTGCCCAATTAGGTAGGTATGAGAGAATAATCTCCCCGATTGTTTTTCTTAGTGCCACTGTAATAGTTAGGTAGACAAGAAACTTATATAAGGTTATATTCATGACACTTACAAAACTTATCATATACCTAAGGGTATGTAAAAGTGAATTTTGCATATAGGTGTTGTTTGATGTGATACCACTAGAAATTGGTAGTAATAGGGGTTACAAGGGTTTCCAGCCAAGTGAAACCTTATGTATTTATTACATGTATCCTTCCCCAACTATAGGTTTGCCCACTTAATGGCATATATATATATATATATATATATATATATATATATATATGTCAAAACAGATCTTAGCGCAGAATATTATTCTAAAAAATGTGCTAGGAAAGTGCTTTTATACCACTTGTGATGTATCAAATAGAAATATTCAACAAATTACAAATATTATTGAAATATATTATAAAACAAAAAATAAAAACAACACAATGGATAATATGAACTATAATATTATACTTTTATGGATATGAAAGCAATGTTCACTTGCCTCTTTGAGGGGGAAACCTCCAATAAAAAATTATTTCGAAGACACCCTTTACAAAATGGGACTTATGTACTAGTGATGGCCTCTATACATAGTGATACATAGCAATCTATCTACTTATAGATTTAGAGAGGTTCAGAACCTAGCACACTTACTTTCCTCTTAGTTCTTGTGGCTAGCTACACTGACCAAGATTTCTTGTGTTTGAACTTATGAAAGACACAATAATAAAAAATTTGAGGCACAACATAGACAAGATTAGATTTAGGCTCAATTAAAATGGAAACAGATTGCTTGGCAATATTACCCTAGATGTTGGGTTATATTTTTACTGTTATATTAGCATGGTTATATATACCCTTTAATTGTAATTCTACCATATATATATATGTGTGTGTGTGTGTGTGTGTGTGTGTGTGTGTGTGTGTGTGTGTATCTACACACTAAGGAGACCACCCTTTAATTGTAATTCTACCATTGTATCATATCTATATATATATATATATATATATATATATATATATATATATATATACACACACACACACACACTAAGGAGACCATGTTTTAGAATAATCGCAAGACAAGTTAGGTGAGTGCTAATAGCGGTATCAGTTTCATTATCTAGAGATTACAATGGGTTCTAAGGGCACCTTACTGATGCCACCTTTATTGGTTGGTGCATTGAGGTCTATTTCATCTCTTTTCTTTATGGCTTCATGGAGTAATTTCTTTTTCAACTTGATCAAGCTTCACTTTCATTTCATTAGAACCAAGTAGACATGAGATGGAATTCACATCTATAATGAAATGAAAGTGAAGCTTGGTGAATATATATATATATATATATATATATATATATATATATATATATTAAGGATACCATGTTTTAGAGTCATCTCATCTTGCCTTGTGCATTGATTCATTGAAAAGGAAGGGTTCCCCCTTAAAGTGGATTTTTTAATCATTTTTCAGGGTGTTTTCATCAAAACATAGTTTTCTAACTATAATTTATTGCATGTATTCAAGAACCTTCCATAGGACCTTCATTTTTATCCAGATTAGATCATTATCTTATTTTTTATCCATCTTGATGCTTTCAAAGTGGAAAAAATGAATGAATAAGTGTAGAGGACCATCTTTACTAGCAGACTGACTTTGGAAAATTTCATGTCAAAACCTTCAGGAGCCATTTTGAGGCCTTAAATGAACAATTTTTTTTGGTATTGACCTCACTATCAACTCATATTCCATAATATACATGCTAATACAATTCCAATGGCACAAGAATCACCTCAATTAGAGCTTGTATAAGAAAGTTATGCCTCCCAGAAGTTTACCTATCAAAATTGACAACCTTAATTCGATAGGATGCCATATCTGTAGAAATTCCTTATAGATTAAAACTACTAATTGTGATTTACTAAAAAAATAGACTTGAATGTACTCTACTCATCAGTGGAAATAATTAATCAATCGAGAAATCACGAAACATACAAGAGAAAGAATTCAATCAATGCATTACACAATGATTTCCTAGGGAAAACCACAGCTAAAAACCCCTGCTATCTATATATTGCATTGGTCAGAAAATATGAGAAGATTGCAATGCTTTTCTCAAGCTCGAGCAACCTTTGCATTATCTGTATCTATCTCACTGCTTCCTAGACAAGCCTTGGCCATGGCCAATACTTAACCAATTTTCAATTTTCCCAAGTCCCTATTTTCTTGCGTTGTTTCCTTGGGAATTAACCCCCATTAATTAGGGAAATTCCTCAATTGGAATTGTGCAATCCATCATAGGCCTTCCTCTGACTGCATGCACCACTTGTACAATTTGGATGATTATACAACTGATAGTACACTTCCCTTGAACTCCAATATCAATTGTGTAACTCTCAGATCTGACATGCATGAGTTATTTATGGTCGAATCCTCAGTTAACTGGTTGAACACATGAAGCTACACCCCACTGTTAGACCTCCTACTAGTTTCTCCATCAGTTGGAACTAGCTTCACTGACTTTAACTCAGTTAAATTGAATTAATTAATTACAACTCAAAATAACTCAGCCAAGGCTCCTATAAAGTAGGAGGCACTCTACATGACTCAAGTTAGACCCTCAACTCGAATTGACTAAACCAACTAAGTCAAATTAACTTAGGCAACTCGTGCAAGTTGTCTTTTGATGTGGAATTACAATTTTTCTCCTAATTTAATCAAGGGAAAGTTAAATTAGGATATTATTGTTTCATTTTCAACAATTTCAACCCCCATTATTCATGTAAAAAAGGATAGCCACATGACGATGATGAGAAATATTCTAGAAGAGTTAGTATTGTGACTCTAATTACTTGAAGGAGTCAAACCTAATCACTAGTAGGCTATTAGATTGTGCTATAATTGAACTACTATGAAGAAAAGTGGTTCCATTCAATTCGAGTGTATTTGGTTCCATAGATGAGTAGAGTAGATGAGAGTGGATAGGGAGAGAGAAAAAATAGAGGGATTGTGCACTGTAGTAGGTCACAGACCATGAACTTACTTCTTTGTACTTGCATCCATTTCCATTTAGAGAAAGAGAGCATAGCAACCTCACCTCCCAACTAGATTATCTCCTAAAAGAGTTTCCTATGTAATACCCTCACTAGATTTTGATGTAAATATGTATATGTTGATAATAGGTTGGTGAGTCGGAGACACTTTTACGGGCCTAAATACCTATGTATTTATACTTTGTATATTTTGTGGGCCAGTATGCCCATGTTTATATGTCGGTTTTGATTATATGGCCAGAGGGCCAGAATTGTATATATTGTAATTGATGTACACATTTTCTTTATAATAAATAATATGAAATAGGTTGGTTGCAGAGCCCACTCCATAGTAAGAGTATAGAGGGCATGAAACTCCATGGTGACATAGAAAATGGTGTTGATGATAGTCCGTGATGATAGGTGGACACTTGGGGCCCATGTGGCTTCGACATGCCCCATGGTGAAGAGGGCATGCAGTGCGAGAAGTATATATATATATATATATATATATATATATATATATATATATTATTCATTCATTATTATGATGAGGAATATGATTTAGACAAGGATTTAGATGATGTTGGTTTATAGCAACCAGCTAGGGAACCCTGAGCTTAGGTTTTGATACCAGCTCGGAGTTATTTCGGTTTGTGACCCGGATGGTGCCTGAATAGCTATGGGGAAACATGGCTCTTGGGTTGGCACCTTGGCATTTATGGCCTAGAGGGTGTCTAGATCTCTAGAGAAACATGACTATTGGGTTGGCACCTTGGTCTTTGAGATACAATTTTTTGTTGGTTTACCGTTTCCTATGGAGTCGCAACCCTGATTCAAGGGTGACATGTGGTTGAAATCCATGAAGAGATGGCATATCTACAACTGAAAATTAAAATAGCAGAGAAAAATTCTTTTAGTTCTTTTCATGTCCCTAAATGCCCCTTACACAGGTGAAGGCCTAATCTCTGAGAGCCTAAGGTGAAAGCCTAATCTCTGAAAACAACCTTAATATTAGATTTCAGCCAAAGATACAATTCTGATATATACCATACAATGACAAGAAGCACCTTTCACCAATGCAAATAACCCAGAACTAAATAATATTGCATTTCTAATTTATGAGTTGATATGCCAACTAGTCTTCAACCAGCAACTAATATACCATGCAATACTATGAAATAACACCATTCACTTATCACCTATTGACCGATTATCTGATTCAGATGCTTCAGTCACAGGGCCCATTGTCCTCGGATTGTCCATATTTTTAGGGGGAGATAACTATGTCCACACTTTTTCTTTCGCCTCATTTTTTCTTATACTTTCTTCTGTAGTACTTATCATTAGTATCATTTGGTTTGTTTTTCTTGCTGTTATTCCAGAATTTGTCCCATCTTATTTTTCTTAGATGTGGCATTTTGTTAAATTCTTCTAATCTTTTGTTCCATTCTGGGAAACTGTTGAGAACATGGCCCGATTCGTCAAGTAGCTTCGCTATTCCTTTCGCTTCTTCCTCTGAAGTCCCCTCCAACGACTCCATGCAAACTCGCAGCAGCTCGTCTTATGAAATGCGGTCGTCGTGAATCCACTGTATTCTTTTTTTGGCATCCTCCAACCGGACCTGCCGTCCTCCGTCGATATCTGCCCGGCAGGAGGGCGGGCGTTCAAATACTGCAACTGTTCCTGCCATTGGAAGAATAGTTGGGAAGGAGGGAAAAGGTGGGACTAAAACTGAGATTGGCTCACCTTCGTCTGTTCCTGCCTGTACAGGAAACGGGAAGGGTGGCCACCAAAGGTGGTCTGCAGTTAAAGGTCGAAACTCCGCGGAAACGAAGGGCATCAAGGGCATTGCGGAGGTATGCGCAGGTTCTGCGATTGTCAATAACCATGAATTCAAATCACAGTGACCACTCCATTCCGCCCGTGTCTCTTCCCCTTGCCATTGATCTAACGCTTGAAATTTTTGTAATCGTCTAACATCTAATCGTATGGTGCACAAAATGACACGTAATCAAGGAAGGGAGTTGATTCCAGAGGGAAACGCCTTACGGCGTAATTATCATATAAGGGCTTAAAAATCAGGAGTTTTACCACATAAATGTTCCCACACTGCGAAATGGAACTCTCCATTAATGGAGAAAAGCATGCGCATGTTTCTTGCATAATCTGCAAACGGCTGCAGAATATCAAATATATAGATATTATCATCTCATTAATGTGACCACAGGGGATAACGTATATAGCATTCAATTTACACGAAGCATGCTTGGATTATATACACTCAAATATGCCTTGCCTAGGCCCTATACTGCTTTTACAAAGTATGGCATTGTTTGATACAAAATATCTGCCAATTATGACTTGCAGATTCAGGTTCTGGATGCTGCTGGGCATCAGTTTATGGAGCGAAGCAATTGAGAAACATGTCCTCGATGCAGCTGCTGCTACGACTAGTACTAGTTAAAGTAGACATCATAATCTTCAGCGCAGAAGATGGCAACTTATTCTTATCGCCCGGCTGGAGCTTCTTAGATTCCTCGCCCTTATCTTCGTTCAACGAAATGCTACTCTCAGCTCGTTTCTGCATCAACATATATTGGTTCCGGCGGCTGAGCTAATATGCCAACTAGTCTTCAACCAGCAACCAATATACCATGCAATACTATGAAATAACACCATTCACTTATCACCTATTGACCGATTATCTGATTCAGATGCTTCAGTCACAGGGCCCATTGTCCTCGGATCGTCCATATTTTTAAGGGGAGATAACTATGTCCACACTTTTTCTTTCGCCTCATTTTTTCTTATACTTTCTTTTGTAGTACTTATCATTAGTATCATTTGGTTCGTTTTTCTTGCTGTTATTCCAGAATTTGTCCCTTCTTATTTTTCTTAGATGTGGCATTTTGTTAAATTCTTCTAATCTTTTGTTCCATTCCGGGAAACTGTTGAGAACATGGCCCGATTCGTCAAGTAGCTTCGCTATTCCTTTCGCTTCTTCCTCTGAAGTCCCCTCCAGCGACTCCATGCAAACTCGCAGCAGCTCGTCTTATGAAATGCGGTCGTCGTGAATCCACTGTATTCTTTTTTTGGCATCCTCCAACCGGACGAATCTCAGCAATCTCCTGCCGTCCTCCGCCGATATCTGCCTGGCAGGAGGGCGGGCGTTCAAATACTGCAACTGTTCCTGCCATTGGAAGAATAGTTGGGAAGGAGGGAAAAGGTGGGACTGAAACTGAGATTGGCTCACCTTCGTCTGTTCCTGCCTGTACAGGAAACGGGAAGGGTGGCCACCAAAGGTGGTCTGCAGTTTAAAGGTCGAAACTCCGCGGAAACGAAGGGCATCAAGGGCATTGCGGAGGTATGCGCAGGTTCTGCGATTGGCAATAACCATGAATTCAAATCACAGTGACCACTCCATTCCGCCCATGTCTCTTCCCCTTGCCATTGATCTAACGCTTGAAATTTGTGTAATCGTCTAACATCTAATCGTATGGTGCACAAAATGACACGTAATCAAGGAAGGGAGTTGATTCCAGAGGGAAATGCCTTACGGCGTAATTATCATATAAGGGCTTAAAAATCAGGAGTTTTACCACATAAATGTTCCCACACTGCGAAATGGAACTCTCCATTAATGGAGAAAAGCATGCGCATGTTTCTTGCATAATCTGCAAACAGCTGCAGAATATCAAATATATAGATATTATCGTCTCATTAATGTGACCACAGGGGATAACGTATATAGCATTCAATTTACACGAAGCATGCTTGGATTATATACACTCAAATATGCCTTGCCTAGGCCCTATACTGCTTTTACAAAGTATGGCATTGTTTGATACAAAATATCTGCCAATTATGACTTGCATATTCAGGTTTTGGATGCTGCTGGGCATCAATTTATGGAGCGAAACAATTGAGAAACATGTCCTCGATGCAGCTGCTGCTACGACTAGTACTAGTTAAAGTAGACATCATAATCTTCAGCGCAGAAGATGGCAACTTATTCTTATCGCCCGGCTGGAGCTTCTTAGATTCCTCGCCCTTATTTTCGTTCAACGAAATGCTACTCTCAGCTCGTTTCTGCATCAACATATATTGGTTCCGGCGGCTTCTCACATAATCCTCTGCCATATAAATGTCCATAGCGAGATCCATTGAAAACCTGTAAGCTGTCGTTGTAACGTGTCACAGATAACTAAAGTAGGCCCCGCGATCTGCCTGTACAGGGTGGCCACCAAAGGTGGTCTATAGTTTAAAGGTCGAAACTCCGCGGAAACGAAGGGCATCAAGGGCATTGCGGAGGTATGCGCAGGTTCTGCGATTGGCAATAACCATGAATTCAAATCACAGTGACCACTCCATTCCGCCCGTGTCTCTTCCCCTTGCCATTCATCTAACGCTTGAAATTTGTGTAATCGTCTAACATCTAATCGTATGGTGCACAAAATGACACGTAATCAAGGAAGGGAGTTGATTCCAGAGGGAAACTCCTTACGGCGTAAACATCTAATCGTATGGTGCACAAAATGACACGTAATCAAGGAAGGGAGTTGATTCCAGAGGGAAACGCCTTACGGCGTAATTACCATTCAAAATTTCTAAACTTATTTAAAACTTTGTTAAAACTCCAAAAAGCTCATTTCATTATAAATCAATAGCAAATGAATTCCAAATCAATAGTAAATGAATTACAAGTGGCCCACTTTGCCTTTCAGCACAACGTGTTTCACAACTTCCAAAAAAGAAAAGATAGTAAAAGGCTTATAACATGGTTTCTTATTCTAAGAAATACAAAAGATTGCATACATGTTTCTTGATTCATACTACAGATTAACAAAATAGAAAGATGGAATATTGTTTCACAACTTCCAAAAAAGAAAAGACAGTAAAAAGCTTATAACATGGTTTCCTATTCTAAGAAATACAAAAGATTGCATACATGTTTCTTGATTCATACTATAGATTAACAAAATAGAAAGATTTGATTCATACTACATATTAGCAAAATAGAAAGATGGAATATTATAGTTCCAATAATTTTTCAGAATTTAACGAACATTTATCACTAATCACAAATACAACAAAATTGTTTATACCAGTCGAAGTATATGGAGTCTACAATGTACACCTGTATTATTGGATTAATATCAATAGCGTGGCTTTGCATAATGAAATTGAATAGCAAATGATTTTTGAAAGGTTAGTGAAAGAAATTTACTTTAAATATGGATAAACAGACAATAACAAAGTTAAATCTCAGAATTTCCACTTTAATACATACTTTTGCACAATGCTTTAAAAAAAAATCATCTGTGAAATGGCCATTCCCAATTACAAAGGAACCTTAAACGGACAATAACACAGTTAAATCTCAGAATTTCCACTTTAATACATACTTTTGCACAATGCTTTAAAAAAAAATCATCTGTGAAATGGCCATTCCCAATTACAAAGGAACCCAATGAAGCAATCTAACTTTTCTGCACTTCCAATGATCCCAATTGGAGCATTTGATATGTGTGTAAAGTGGATCAAAGGATGCAATTTACCTGCACAGTTCCCAGCTTTTCATCTTCGAAATTTTTGGTTTGCATGTAAGGTGGATCAAAGGAGATGCAAGTTACCTACACATTTCCTTGCTTTTCTTCTTCAAAATTTTCCACTATCAAGGTTCAGTACATTTCGAGTGGCATTAGTTACCTTATAACGTGTTAGGAGGACGAATAAAATTATATGGTTCACTTGAAAAGAAAGAGAGTAAAAGAGTTATCTGGTTCACCTGCCAAAGAACAATTAATGTGTTCCTGGAATTGATCCATAAAACACAAACAACAGGGAAGGAGAACCCCAAATGATGAGTTCCTGGAAATGATACATAAAACACAAATAGCAAGGAAGGAGAACCCCAACAATGGCAGAGTTGTCTACACCTTTATTTAAATTCACAGGTCTATAACAGGCACCTTTATGAACAAAATTGCAAGAAATTTGCATTATTGAAAAATTGCAGCTACATATAAATTCCTGCATAGCAAAGAACCTTAAAAGCTTATGGAGAATCAAGGTCATAGGCACGCAGTTGTACCCCTGGAGTCTGTATCTCCATTTTAATGCATATTTATGCTTTCTTCTTGACCGTACTAAGCAAATCAACAGTTCAATAAGTACCCACCAAAGTTAAATCTCAGAATTTCCACTTTAATACATACTTTTGCACAATGCTTTAAAAAAAATCATCTGTGAAATGGCCATTCCCAATTACAAAGGAACCCTAAACGAACAATAACAAAGTTAAATCTCAGAATTTCCACTTTAATACATACTTTTGCACAATGCTTTAAAAAAAAATCATCTGTGAAATGGCCATTCCCAATTACAAAGGAACCCAATGAAGCAATCTAACTTTTCTGCACTTCCAATGATCCCAATTGGAGCATTTGATATGTGTGTAAAGTGGATCAAAGGATGCAATTTCCCTGCACAGTTCCCAGCTTTTCATCTTCAAAATTTTTGGTTTGCATGTAAGGTGGATCAAAGGAGATGCAAGTTACCTACACATTTCCTTGCTTTTCTTCTTCAAAATTTTCCACTATCAAGGTTCAGTACATTTCGAGTGGCATTAGTTACCTTATAACGTGTTAGGAGGACGAATACAATTATATGGTTCACCTGAAAAGAAAGAGAGTAAAAGAGTTATCTGGTTCACCTTCCAAAGAACAATTAATGTGTTCCTGGAATTGATCCATAAAACACAAACAATAGGGAAGGAGAACCCCAAATGATGAGTTCCTGGAAATGATACATAAAACACAAATAGCAGGGAAGGAGAACCCCAACAATGGCAGAGTTGTCTACACCTTTATTTAAATTCACAGGTCTATAACAGGCACCTTTATGAACAAAATTGCAAGAAATTTGCATTATTGAAAAATTGCAGCTACATATAAATTCCTGCATAGCAAAGAACCTTAAAAGCTTATGGAGAATCAAGGTCATAGGCACGCAGTTGTACCCCTGGAGTCTGTAATCTCCATTTTAATGCATATTTATGCTTTCTTCTTGACCGTACTAAGCAAATCAACAGTTCAATAAGTACCCACAAACTTGCACAGAAATGGAAAGGAGAAGCCATACCTGGAAATTTTCAATGAGTGCAAGTTATGAAGATCGTTTTCTTCGCTGAACTGGACCTTGGTGCTACTGTTGTTATTCTGCTTCACAAGGAAAAAAGCTGTTCTGTCTCACGATCTCCCGCAATGGCTGACCTGGTACGGTTTTCATCCTTTCTGCAAGCCACTGAAAGTAAAACCCTATCTATATTCCTCAATAAATAGCAAAAAGGTTGAAACAAAGAGAAAATTAACACGTATTAAATCAAAATGGAGAAAACTCGATTCCTTGCGTCCAACTGGTGCTCTGCTATGCCTCACCGTCGGGCTTATGGATCCCTCGCTGTGCTCCTCGGCAGTATCCGTGAGTATCAATTGCGGAGGAAAAGCAAACCAAGCTGTTACGAAAATCTTGATCATTGAATTTCTCAGCAGTAGCACGGTTAGCTTTGCCTCGCAATCGATACCAAAATTCCATACCCAAAACTTTAATTGACAAAAATAGAACACTGGCATGGAATGAGCGAAGAGGGTCTGGCTACAGTGGCAGATCAACGATAGGAAATACAGAATGTCAAGTTCCTTCAATGAATTTATTGCGAAATTTAAGGGTTGTTGCGACAACTTTGCTCAAAAATTGAGCAGCTGAGCAGAAGCGACCGGTTTGCTTAGCCAAATACTGGTCCCGTTTTTTTCCTGTCAAATACAGAGCAAAGCCGATAAAAAAAACTCGAATCGCCACTGTATGCTCAATCAGCAACAAAGGGTTTTTTCATTTTCTTGGCCTAAGGCCTAAGTTCACAGATGCTGGATTGGCCTAAGGCCTAAGGTCACAGAAGCTGGATTGGCTCACCTTCGTCTATTCCTGCCTGTACAGGAAACGGGAAGGGTGGCCACCAAAGGTGGTCTGCAGTTTAAATGTCGAAACTCCGCGGAAACTAAGGGCATCAAGGGCATTGCGGAGGTATGCGCAGGTTCTGCGATTGGCAATAACCATGAATTCAAATCACAGTGACCATTCCATTCCGCCCGTGTCTCTTCCCCTTGCCATTGATCTAATCGTCTAACATTAATCGTATGATCGTATGGTGCACAAAATGACACGTAATCAAGGAAGGGAGTTGATTCCAGAGGGAAACGCCTTACGGCGTAATTAAAGGAGCCACGACTTGAGAGAAAAGGGTCCAAGGTGGCAGGCCATGAGCCACGGGCCACATCATTGTGGGTGTAGGTTTGACCACTACTATGGAATGGGTGAACCACGACACCGAGAGGACTATGCCACTATGCACTGTGGAGGGCCACTGATCAAACATGAGAAGATCGACGGTACAAAATGCATATCGGATGTGCAGACGCATGCTGGTTAACAAGAGTCAGATGACCTGATGACTGGAGCTAGTCCTCACCGCCAAGATGACATGGCTTCAATTCCCCAGCAAAACCACCCTCCGAGCCATCCGACACAGCCTTTTTAAAATTATGGTTTATCTCGTAGGTTCAATATTTTTAATATTAAATTCTTTTATTATGCTGGCGGATTACATAGAAGGGCCCACTGTTGAACTCGACCCTCGGACCTCTAGCCCACTTGGCAACTGTCAACTTGTCTATGTCACAGATTGTTAAATTTTCTTGTACAATTATCTATACATATTATATATGTTTGTGTATATATTACATATATACATATATATGGTATATATTTGTTTTCATATATATAAGGTTATATAGCGAGCCTGTCCAGAGTGAGTTTATATATATATATATATTTTGTTTTATTTTAATTTTAATTTGTTTTTATTTGCGATGGGGAGGATATAGTGTATTTATTTTTTCATTGACTTTTTATTAGTTCTTTTTTAATTTTAAAAAAAAATTGAAGTTTAACTAAAATTTAATATTATGAAATAAAATTTATTATTTTAAATAAAATTTAAATTCATTAATATTATTGGTTGAAATGTTTCACCTTTTTGTGTAATAAAATTTATTATTTTAAATAAAATTTAAATTCATTAATATTATTGATTGAAATGTTTCACTTTTTTGTGTAATGATTACAAAAACTAATTTCAATATAATGCATCATTAACTACTATTGTACCATCCACATTATTTTTATTATTTATTAAAAAATAAACTAATTAATATTAATGTAAAATAAAAATCTATTGCTTAATTCAATATTATTTTAATGTAAACGCTGACTCATACGCTTTTCATATCATGCGGATACGACCTTGACAACGTCTCGGCAATCACGATGCTCACTCACCTACCTCTACAATGGTGGTAATCATGAGAATGTGTAATCATGAGAAATTTTTTAAAATTAAAATGTATATTAAATTATAATATTAATAACATATCTTATATAATATTTAATATTTAAGAAGATTATTATTACGTTGTTGAAAAATTTTAAAATTAAAATTTATATTAAATTACAATATTAAAATATATCTTATTATTCACAAGTATATATTTCATTTTTTTATGAAATTTCAATATTATTTCAAAATAATTATGTATTATAAAATTGTATTTTCAATATATAAAAAATTAGATATAAATAGAGTAATCATGTATCTTAATTATTACTTAAATTTTAAGTAGAAAAATTATAGATATATTAATAATATCTAATTATAAAATGTTAAATCAAAATAAATCATTTGTTTCTTTAAGTTTGATAGACCAATGTTTGGTCTCACCGGACGTTAACCACCATCATCATAATATTATATATAATATTTAATACAAAATTCTAATTCAAAATATAGTTAATTCCATATAAAAAAATAATTAATAATTATTTATTTTATAAAAAACAATTTTTTTCTTTTTTATACATATAATTTTTCCCATATATTAGTTCAACTTAAAAAAATTATTGAAATTACAGAGGTATAAATTAGATATTTAATTAAATAATTAAATTTCATTTTTTTAATTATTATTAAAAATGATTAAATTTAGATTTTAATAAAAAATAGTTTATTTTTATATAAAATTTTAATATATTTAATTATTTTTTAAAATACATATTTAATAATTAAACATTTAATAATTTAAATGTTTTTATTTAATATACTTTTAATTTATATCTTTATATTTAACTTAAATTTATATAAAATATAAGAAAAGACTATTGTGCAAAACAAACTTGAAAACCTTATATATATATATATATATATATATATATATATTTATTGTTTCTAAAATGTACATGATAATTACGAGTAAAAGGGAATCATAGGAACGTAGTAGTAGAATCCCATATCCATGTCTTATGCCAAGAATAAGGGAACCATATATAGTAAATTTAATTTAAATCCTTAAATTCACATGTTCATGGGTCATCCTAGTAATTATCAATTGGTTGCCATTTTCAAAACAAATTTTTTACTTTAATTTAACTCTATAGAATCTCATATCCATGTCTTATGCCAAGAATAAAGGAACCATATATAGTAAATTTAAGTTAAATCCTTAAATTCACATGTTCATGGGTCATTGACGCAGAATCAACCATTATACCCACAGTGTGCATAAACATTGCATAAATTCTATATGCCCCAGGAATTTTAACTCCCAACGAGTTAAATCTTCAATAGTGAATGGTTAAGGCCCCTTTAATAGTCTCATGCAGAATGATCTATAGACTAGCCACAGTCTATACTAAACCCCTCTTTAAACCTTAGTTTATAACCTTAAGCCCGCATATATATAAACCAAACCCCATTCTTTATAACTATGATAATTCACGGATTTACCACGTAAATCCTTCATATCGGCGCTTTCATTGTTATAAACCCTTTATACGGGCAATACAATCAAACATACCTTTTTCCGCTTTAATGCGGACTTTGCACACTTTCCAATAAACGCCTTTATCGCAATCGGGTTATCGCTCCTCGCGGTCACACTACTCATGCCTCTATCGCATCCGATATGCGATTACATAACTTTCTGGAATACACAGGAAACACCGGAAAACCAAGGAAAACCCCGCTTTACCCTTGGGCCGGATCTCAAATATTATACACCCGCATATATAAGTATCGTCGGGTCCGCTCTTTAGTCGCTCCAATCCTTTCCGCCGACCTTTCCGATCTCTAATTATCAGCTATCGCTATATCAGAGTTTCGGCATATTGCATAATCGCCCATCGCAACTTCGCATGTCGGCTTTCCATTACCGCTACACTCCTCCGATCTCCGATTTGCGATTGAATCGCGACCGTCGATTTGGCACTTGATCTGACGGTTGTTGCTTCATTGGCGATCGCTCATCGCAACTGTCCAAGGGCCGACTCCGATATCTCCAAAAGGTTTCCGCCGATGCGACTTAATCCTGGCCATTGATCATAAAGATCCAACGGACCCTGTACCACAATACTTCATTGCTCATTCTTCTCTTTGCTTGTGTTTTTATGCACTCTTCAATGTTTCTGTAGTTTTCGGGTTTCTTCAAGGTTTCGCCTTTCGCTCCTCCGCTTCTCTGTGTTTCGCCGAATTCTACCTGCATATATTTATATTGCAAATCTCTTATTTATTATAATTCAACACTCAAAACACACTTATATAGTCTGGAATTAAATCACTGTATATACATATATGAATAAAATATTACATATCAAGTTACTCTGTCTCTCTGGCCTAATTCTTCACATTAGTGGCCTCTATTCCAACTCTGTCGGTAGGCTTACAGAACCTCTAAATATCTAAACTTTTTCCTAACCTGTCTAACCTCTAGAATTATCTAAAATATTACAATTTATACAAGAATGGATTCATGAACCAATTTAGTTTAGATCCAACAATCTCTCACTTCCTCCTAAAGTACATCTTCAGCTCCACCTCTATCTCAAACAAATCCTAAATGAAGCTTTTGAATCCCTCAAATCCTGTTCAAACCAAATAAATTTAACTGCTTGCCTTGATCTCCATGCAGGGAGGATCGATCAACCACTATACCCTTTTCTCAATAAATAAAACACTCTCATACATTTAAATAAATAAAATTAATTAAACTCATGTCTTCCAACCCTTTGTTAGTCACAACATGTGATCATTCCATCACATTGCTGACTAGGTCTAAATGTTCATGCATCAGACTTCCAAGGTTGAAATAATTCATGGACTCCTGTTCATGAGTCTTTCTACTTCCTCTATTGTAAACTTCATCAGATTTCATTTCCCAACTTGCTGCCTGATCCCTTTCATCTGCAGGTGCATTTACTGCCTCCTTTGTTTCTCTTGGGTGCCAAACTCTGTGTTGTGGATGTCCTTTTGCTCTACATTCATAAGCATCTCCTTTGCATAATGTTTTGGTGCTGATATCTTGCATAAACATTTCCTCAAACAACATAAATCTCTGCTTCTCTATCCGCTGCTGTCTTGTCAACATCTCAATAGAATTGATCTCCATCTTTATGTATTTTCTCATGTCCTGCACCTGACTGTTTCTTTTGATTTCTGACTCGATCACCAGCATCTCCTTCTGTCTATAGCCCATTTTCTTTACGCTGTCTTGTATATCCTTCCATCTTCCCTTGACTCGCTGACTTTGACAATTCCTTATGCTCATCACCTTTGTAGTTTTCATCATCCACCTATCCAATAGCTTAAGTAGAGTCCTTCCAATCTCAAAAGAAGATTGGTTCTTGTTTAATACAAGAACATATAACCTTCTAACTATATATTGTTCCTAGCTGCAAATATTTTAGTTATTGAACTTTGTTCAATTCCTTCCATTTTCCTATCAACTTTAACTGAACTGCTCACCCAATTTTCCAATTGCAACCTCAAGATAAACTCTTGACATTTAAACCTCCTTTGTATTAAGAACAAAATTTGTCTGTGGACTGTACTTTCACACCCTCTACAATCTTCTTCCTCTTCTGCAATAACTTGTTTAAGAGCTATGCCAACTCTCCTTCCTCTATTCCAAGCTTCTGAGTCAACTCGTCGCTTACTCTCATCTTCTTGTTTCCATAAGGAAAACTGACTTTTTGCAATTCTAGAATTTACACCTTCCTTCATGTTTACTTGTGAAAACATATCTCCAAGAGTAGTTTGTTCTTCATCTTGAAAACCACATTCAACAATTAATAACTCAAAATTAGTCATCCTAGTAACTATCAATTGGTTGCCATTTTCAAAACAATTTTTATTTTATTTTAATTTAACTATATTTGATGCCCCCTTCAAATATAAATGTTTTCTCAAACTTTTCCCAACATAAAAGTTCCATTATGTAATAACTCCATAACATTTAAAATGGGGTTTATTAGAGTCATCGGTTCCCTTGCTATGGGAGGTAGGTTTTTTTGAGCTTTGCAACCCTAATGGTCATGCGGCTATGAGGTAGGTGGCGTGGAAAACCACAGATCGTAGTCAGAAAGCGGCACTAAAACCAAGAGATTACAACAATGATAGAGGAAGACAGGAGGGGAGAGATCCCCTCCTATAGAGACACAACGGCAGGAGAAGGACCGAGCAACAGTAATCCAGACGAGGAGACAAAGATACAGGGACCTGTTCTCGGAGCAAGATGGTAGGCAGGCAGCAGAGGCAAGTGCTTACTGTGCGCAGTGGAAAAACCGAGATTCATTATTCCAATGAATAAACTGGAGCGCTATAGAAGCTACATGAAGGACCATGCACTAATATGCAATTTTATTGGAGTTTGGCCGTCGGAAAAGGACCTCACCAGATGGATCCAGCAAAAATGGCAACCTCGAGGCCACATAGAGCTAAAGTTGGGAGCAAGAGGCTTCTTTACGGTAATTTTCTCAAACCTGCAAGATAAAGAAAGAGTGTTTGAAAATGGTCCCTATTTCCATTATAATGCAGGATTGTTCATGAGGTACTGGGAGGAATGTTATAACCCTGATAAAGAAAAATTCCTAGCAGCCCCGGTTTGGGTAAGACTGTTCAGATTACCAATGGATTTCTAGGATCCAAAGATCCTAGAGGGAATAGGAAATACCATAGGAAGCTTTGTTAAAATAGCTGAATCAACAAAGAAGGGAAGATACACTTCATATGCAAGAATTCTGTGTCTATATGAACATAGCCGACCCGATCCCGGGGTCAGTTGAACTAGAATACCATGACGAGGTATGGTAATAAACATTGGACTATGAGCATATCCCTTCCAGATACAGAAGGTGTCATGAATATGGACATCTTTTCAAGGAATGTCCTCTTAACACAGAAGAGGAAGAACGGAGAAATAAGCAACAGAGGAAAAATCAAGAAGATAAAGAACGGTTTTAGGAGATAAAAAACAAAAAAGACCTACAAAGGAAAACCCCAAGGAAGGAAGAAAGGAACAACAAACCAAACCAAATAAGTCAAACAGATTTGAAGTTCTACAAGAAGAAGAAGAAGATAAGGAAATTTGAATAATGGACTATCAGGAGGAGAAAGAACAGGAGGGTAGCACAAGCCAAGGCACAAAACATACTAAGAGAAAAACCCAAAGTGAATCAACAAAAAAGGAAGGAAAGGAAAAGGGAGAGAAAATGGAAAATGAAGTAATGGAAATCGATATCAGTAGAGGGGAAGATCCAACGTCAGAAGAAGAAATCCTGAGGAAACTTCTAGATGAATGGAGACACTTGGATGAAAGGTTCATCCCAGAAGAGGAAAAAAAATTATACAGAGAAACCTTTCAAAAATACATGGAAAAACAAGATCAGGGAAAGACAACAATGGTTGAACAACTAGGCATCCGAACAGAAAATAATCAAGATCAACAAAGTAAAGCGAAAGAAGGAAAAAAAAGAGGTAGGCGGAATATTCAGGAATCAATACAGATCATGGGGGAAATGTTAGTAAACATTGGAAGAGTAGTTCCGCTCTCACCAGTATTCCATCAAACAAACCCAACCACCCAATGATAATTACATCCCGGAATATACAAGGGCTTAACAGCAAAGGTAAACAGAGATACCTAGCAAAAAGGATAAAAAGAGAAAGACCCCAAATAATGCTGTTACAAGAAACAAAAATAACAGGGAGGAAAATGGAGGAAATCTTAACCAAAATCAAACCTACATATGAATGTATGACTATTGATGTAAAAGGCAGTGCAGGGGGAATTGAAATTATATGGAACCCTACAGAAGTCACGGTAGATTACTGGATAGGAATGAAAAGGATACTCACCGGGACTTTCCACCTTATAGGCCATAGAGAATGGTTCTTGGTTTCGGCAGTATATGGACTTCATATCCTAGTGGAAAGAGGAAGTTTCCTCCTTCAACTGCAATAGCTAGGAAACCTGCACAAAGAAAAGTTGTGGCTAATAGCCAGAGACTTTAATACGACAACCTCAAAAGGTGAAAAGAAAGGCGGGCTACAAAGAGAAGAACCAGACATAGAAAGATTCAGGGACATACAAATAGAACTAAAAATGATAGACATCCATACCATTAATGGCAAATACACTTGGAACAACCGTAGAGGAGGAAGCAAGCAAATAGCTTCCAGGCTTGATAGGTTCCTTGCAACAGAACATTTCATAGGGAAGGACATTTTCTATGAAGCAACAATCCTACCCTGCCAGGGGTCCGATCATTGGCCCATAAAATTAGAAATCGCCATGAACCAACAGAATCAGAATAGACCCTTCAGGTTCGAGGCATTCTGGTTGAGAGATCCAACCTTCATAGAAAAAATGAAAAATTGGTGGAAGGAGAATGAGACTAGAATAAACGGAAGAAACAAAATGCACACTCTACAGCTAAGATTAAAAGATCTCAAAGGTAAAATAAAGAAGTGGAATAGAGAGGAATTTGGAAATATTCAAAAAGACCAAGAAAAGCTTCAGATAGAAATGAAAAGAATCCAACAGAAAATCATAGAAGACGGGAGAACTGAGGAATTAGCAGAGGAAGAAGGAATGGTACTAAACAGGCTAGAGGAAAGAAGAAAACAAGAGGAAATCTTATGGAGACAAAAATAGAGAATACAATGGTTGAAAGAGGGGGAGAGAAATACGAAATTCTTCCATAAGGCTATGCAATAGCACAGACAGCAAAACAGAATATTCTCTCTAAAAGATAGCCAAGGCAACAGGTTAACTCAGAAAGAGGAAATGGAGAACCTGCTGGTACAGCACTTCAAAGGAATCTTGACCGAAACGCAAAACAATAGAGAGGAAGATATAGCTAAAATAAGCCAATATATACCCAAAATGGTGAATAGAGAACAGAACATGGCACTCCTAAGGGTTATAACAGAAACAGAAGTAGAAGAGACAGTGAAGGCAATGGCAAAGAACAAAGCACCAGGACCAGATGGATACACCTCAGAATTCTTCCAAGCCACATGGAGCTTCATGAGTCAAGATATTGTAAATGTAGTGGAAGAATCTAGATGCACAAAAAGAATGCACCCAGCTTTGAATGCTACCTTCCTTGCCCTGATTCCGAAGACGGAAAAGGCTGAGGAACCACAAGGATTCAGACCGATAGCACTATGTAATGTAATTTACAAAATCCTAGCTACTATAATGGTGAATAGACTAAAATCTATACTACCAGAGCTGATTTCACAGGAACAGACGGGGTTTGTCAAAGGGAGACAAATAGTGGACAGAATTATAGTAGCTCAAGAAGCAATCCATTCACTGAAGAACTCAAAACACAAGGGGATGATGATCAAACTAGACTTAGCTAAAGCATATGACAGGCTAAGCTGGGAATATCTCCAGAAAATCCTCAAAGCTTATGGTTTTGATGACAGATGGATAGATTGGGTAATGTCCATGATAACTACGCCAGTCATGTCCATACTACTAAACGGGACACCTTTAGAAGCCTTAAACCAATCCAGAGGACTCAGGCAGGGTGATCCACTATCCCTGTTTATGTTCATCCTAGCTACTGATGGTCTAGGAAGATTGATAAAAGCTAGAGTGAATAACGAACAGCTAAAAGGACTCAGACTGTGGGGGGATGAACTACCCCTAACCCATCAACAATTTGTGGATGATGTCATGTTGTATGGACAGGCCAACCTCAAAGAAGCAAAGCAATTAATGGAAATCCTTGGCGAATTTACAAAAGCAATAGGTACTGAGATAAACAAAGAAAAATTAGAAATTTACTTCTTCAACACTCAAATGACTTCCCAATCATTCCTGGCAAGAACCATGGGATTTAGAGCAGGGAAATTCCCCACTAAATATCTAGGCATTCAACTAAGTGATAAGAAAAATAGAATTGCTAACTGGGGAGGCTTGATGGGAAAGATACAAAAATGAATGGACAACTGGACTTTCAGGGATCTGAACACCCTGAGCTACATCATCCTCCTCAAATCGGTTCTCCAATCCATCCCAATTTATCAAATGACTAGCCAAGCTATACCAAAAACAATATGTCAAAAAATGGTGGAGATTTTCAAAAAATTCCTATGGCAAGGGACAAGCAAAGCTAAAAAGTGGGCGTTGTTATCCTGGAAATGGCTAAGTAAAACATTAACAGAAGGAGGACTAGGGCTGCGAGACCCATATATCCTAAACTAGGTAATGGGGGAAAAATTGTGGTGGAGATGGATACAAGGAGGAGAAGACTTGTGGAAAAAGCTGTGGGAGAAAAAATACGAGATGGCCAGATCTTTAGAAGGAAAACTAAGAAGCCAATCAGAAAAGAAAGGCTCTGTAATATGGAACTTGGAAAGATCAAATAGGGACCTGATAAGAGAACATAGCTTCTGGGAAATAAGGGAGGGGGACAAAGTGAACTTCTGGGATGAGGCATGGCAACAAAGAGAAAAACTTCGTCAGCAACCTCAACTCCAAGAAATTCACCAGTTCACCACCCAAACAGAGGAAGACGCAGTCCGGAACTACTGGCTCCCTGAAATGGACGGATACTGGAGAAAATGGAAAAAAAAGGAAGACTGGCAAGAAGCACCAGAAACAGAACAATGGGCAAACTACAAAAAGGAGATGGTGACAAGAAGAATAGTAGTCAAAGAAGGGATGGACATCATAAGATGGGGAAAAGAATTAAAGGGATGTTCATGATAGCAGAAGGATACTACATAAAAGCAGGTAATACTAGCAACCCTGAAACAAAAAAATGGGACAGAATTTGGAAAATGAAAACCTGGCCGAAGATAGCATTGTTTACCTGGATTATGACCCATGGGCGAGCTTTAACTTGGGACCAGTTGCGAAGGAAGGGGACGCAAGGCCCCTCGTGCTGTGTGCTATGCCAGGAACAAGAAGAAACGATGGAACACCTGACTAACACCTACCGAGTCAGCAACATCCTATGGCAACACCACTAGCAACTCTTCGAAATTAGTGATAAAGACATAAACAATATGAAATTAACAGTAGAAAAATGGAGGAGTAAACCGTACCAAAATGTAGTCCTGAATAGAGCTTGGAATCTTTCCATAGGGTTCATCCTGTGGAACATATGGAAAGAAAGGAACCGGTTGATTTTTAAGGAAGATGGCAGAGCAACGAATGATATATGGAACCAAACTATCCAGAACATAAGAGAGACCATAATTATAGAGAAGTGGAATGACGAAGACTGGAAAGCGGACCAAACAGAGACACGAATTCTGAACCATCTGCAACTAAAAATAAGCAAAATAGATATGGCTGCAAGGAAACACCAGGCCAAAGAAGTAGAGGACAACAATTACTACAGGAATCCTCAGCAGGGATTCATAAAGTTGAATTTTGATGGAGCTGCAAAAGGAAACCCAGGGGAGGCAGGCATTGGAGGAATATTCAGAGATGACAGGGGAAGGACGCTAAGGGTATATGCAATGGACTGTGGAAATGCATCGAACAATGAAGCAGAATTCCATGCGCTGAAAAGGGGGATAGAAATAGCCATACGAGAGGGGTACTAGAAACTCCAGGTAGAAGGAGATTCGAAGCTAGCTATAGACATATTTAAACAGCTACAGAACAGAACACCAATAGAAAAGCTAAGTCGCAGCTGGCGGACCGCATGGATAGTCAAGGAGATAAGCAAATTGTTGAGAAATATAGCATACACACTACCATCCCATGTGAGAAGAAGAGGTAATGAACCAGTAGACTGCCTAGCGAATTGGGGATGCAGGAATGGAGACCAGTAGCTGGATGTAAGCGGGGCAGAGCTAAACCAAAAGGAGGAAATGGCACACCTGATACAACTCATAGAAAAAGATATGAATACAAGCGAAAATCTAGAGAAATCGAAGAGAGATGACCGGAGCGGAGAGGGAAAAGGACAGACGCAGGAAAGGATAGGGGAGGAACATGATAGGAGTAGACAGGTGATCGGAAGGATGACAAAGCAGGGTAGAGGAGGTACACCTCCCAAGAGTACAGGGGAGGAGCTGGAAAGTAATGTCAGAGGAAAGGGCAGGACAGAGAAAACGAAGGCGGGCAGAGGAATAAAGACAAGTGGCAGAACAGAGCCAGAATTACTACGACAAGAGCAGCCAGGAGAGGAAAGAAATTAATGAAAGACAATGGTAGACAGGATAGGAGGGCAGCATCCCAAGATAGGAAGGAAGGGATCTATGCCAGGAATAAAACAGGACAGGTGGCAATAAAGACAAGAGCCGGGAACAAAAAAGAGATAAATCTCAAGGAAAATAGGAAAGAGGCATTATGCATGCAGACGAAGATGAGGAAAGGTGACGAGAAAGGAAGTGGCGGAAGTGAGAAGACGCAGAAGGCAGAAGAAAGGTGAAGCTTGGCAAGTTGGTATGTAATACCCCTGGCTCTAACTTCTGAAAGCTTTGAATGTTTGAGAAGTAGGCCTTTAGGAAATTGGTTTTGCAATCAAATCTGGCATCTTCATATCAATTCCTCTAGCAGTTCCAGTGGAATGGGGAAAAACAGTCCCAAAGAGATTATGTCTACCCTGGACAGAGAGAGCAAGAGGAGAGGCATAGAAACCTATGAGAACGAGGGCCACCCTGAGAAAAAATTCAACAGTTCCCCCCTCAGAATCTGGGTCATAGCTAGCCCCATAGGTGTGAAAGGCAGAGTGCCTGAAGACCTGAGAGAAGGAAGCTAGGAAAGGAAATCCCCGATTTCCAGTGTGGCGACACTGCAATCTAGGGGGAGGGACGGGAGTGTAGCCAGTAAAAACCGTGAAAAAAATCCTGAGAAACCTGGGTATAAGGGGATACCTCTTCCACCTAACATTAACTAAGGGTGAGCCCCTGAGAGGGAGGAGGCAAAAAAATTAGGAGTTGAACTTCTGTGTGGGAAGGGATAAGAGAAGAACCTATCGATACCTCATGACCCTGGGAATAAAAAGAGATGGAGCCAAACCCAGACTGGTGGGAAACCAGAAGGTAGGAAGCTCAAGAAGGAGGAAGGAGAAAGAAACCGAGGAAAATGTTTTAAACCAAAACAATATGTCTGACATATGCTTTGATTCTATGATAGGTTCAGTATCAGATTAGGGAAGGCACTTAGAACAGGTCAGAGAGCACAAGATTACAGGCAACAACTGCCAAGCTGCAAGAAGAATGGCTCCCAGAAGAGGAAAGAGGGTAGCTAAGAAGGAAGAAGGAACAAGTGGTCAGACAAAGAAAAGAGGCGGGAATACAGATGGAGACCAAATGAAGACAATTATTGACTCCTACATGGAAGGAAACCCAAAGGAAGTCAGAGATTAGATAGCAAGTTGGGAGAGAGACCTAAGAGATAATCTTAGGTACCGAGATATACCTATGGATGAATGGGAAAGAATGGTTCCAGACCCTGGGACTACCAATGGAAGACAATCCCTGTTTAGAAAAACCCTGCACCAGTACTGGGTCATGAAAAACGTAGTGGCACGGGCCATGACTCTCCACCGCGAGCACATGGTAGGGGAAGAAGTCGAAAAACAGGAAGACAAAAAGGAGAAGGACCCAGTCCGAGCTGAACTTCTAAGGGAAATAGTGACCATATAGATACAAACTTACCGAAACAATATTTCCTTAGGAAGGATTGAACAGACCCTGAAAGAGATAAAGTGGAAAATGGAATAGAGAAGCAAGATGCCAGGATCCAGTGCAAAGGCACTAGCTCCGGTAATATCCTTGGATGAGGAATGATCAAGCGAACCAGAATGCTTTGAATTTTGACTATGATGAAGAATGAAAACATGTTTATTTTGATCTTTAGAGATAGTAGTAGAGACAATCAACATAGAAATAGTGGATGGATTGCTATGAACTTATTTAAGTTTTGGACATGATTTAAAGTTGAACGGTGGTCACCTGGTTTCCTCCGGGCAGGTGATTACCCGGAACAAATGGATGTAAAAAGTTTTGGAAAATAGATGATAAATAGAGATTTGCCAAGTTTACAAAAAAGAAAAATGGGGTATATTAATAGAGGGAAAATAATTAACAATTTGTTATCAAAATATTTACAATTTATAAATTGCATAACTTGCCTCTGTATAATTAAGTATAGCCCCATTTTTTTGCTAATCTCTTGTTTTCCGTTTTTTTTGCTTTTGGTTTTGGTTTGTGGTTTTGCATGCACTTATATAAGTTTCCATTTCACCAAATATTCAACCTTTTACTTTAATTTAACTATATTTAAACTAGGTGGCAGGTATTTGCTACTATGTAGCTTGTATATAGTTGTTTTGCAGATTTTATACCTATATTTGACTATAGGTATATGCTTCCATTTATATATACCTAATGTTGTGGACCTATGGTTGGGGCGCAAATGTCATGGGTGTGTGGAATCCCCATATAATTTTTATTAGTGCATTTTGTAATTTTTACGGATCATATTGGTATTTGAGGAAGTTTCTTTGGGTATATTTTTGGTATTTGCATGATCTAGATTAGCTAAATTGAAATACATAAAACCTTAATTATGGCAGATAAATTGTTGATAAGCCTTGAGATCTCGTAGAGAAGAGGTTTATGCAATTGAAAGCACAAGTCACAAATTTAAACATAATGTGAGTCTTCTCATGGTGGCTTTCACCAATACGCTTGAGTTATTTGGAGAAGATGGAGGTTTTAATATGGAGGTAGGATTAAAGGGGAGATCGACATATCAAGAAGAATCAGAGAGAAAATCTAAGAAAGAAACCAAAAAGGATCAACCTAGTTTGAGTGATGTGAACCATTCATATTCCCTATTCAAAATGGAAGAGAAGGTTGACATCTATCCATATTAAGGTGAGATTGATGCTCTCAAGTTAAATCATTATTTGTAGCAATTATAGGTTTATTTTAGTGTTCATCATATAGACAGACAATAGTCTAATATTTCATTTGCTCGATTAAAATTAGAGGGTTGTGCCTTGACCTAGTGGGAAAGCCACATGAAGTCCCCAAAGTTGGAGGTAGATCCTCGATTAAATAAGTGGTCGAATTTCAAAACCCTCATAAAGTCACAATTTTATCCTATCGGGTATGTAGAGGACTATTAGATCTAAAGGCTTTACTTTAATCAGGGATAGGGGCAGAGCGTATATGAGTACATACAAAATTTTGAAAGATGGTCATAATGTTAGGTATCTCCCAAAGAACCCAAACAGAATCCTCAAGTATTTGGGGGTATACAAATCATATGTGGAATAAAATGATGTTGTTCAAGCCTAGATCAATGAACAAGATCTGTGTACGGAAAGTTGTAGGAGAAAATAGGTGAGAAGAAAGGGCAACCAAGTGGGTCAGGGTAGGAGCCTCTGGATGCTTCTAAAGGGGAGAAGAAGAAATGGAAAGGGAAAAAAGAAAATAAGTGACAACAACCACAACACATCAATGCAAATATCTCAACAACCACTGTAACATTGATGGTCATATGGAGGATAAGTACAAGAAGTTGCATCAAGAACTCAATTTGAAGAACAAAAAGAAAGATTTAGATCTTTATCTTCTGGATCCATCACATAAAATAATTGATTGTTGACATGTTTCGAACTAACAAACATGATTCATCATCAGGACAAAAGAATGAAGAGAATATGATCCAATATGGGTATAAAAAGGGGAGGAAGGAGTCTAAGAACAAAAAAATAGTTCAAAAGTCAAATACAAAAAAAATTATAAAATTAATAAAATATTTACCAATAAGATCCTAATAATATAAAAAAATAGACTAAAAACATCATTTAAAATAACAAAAACAAAAAATGGTAAAATAATAATTATTAATAAATATTATAGATATATAAATATTTATAAATTTATTATAATTATATTATACTATTTAGAGATTGTAAGTATTAGAAAATGAGAAATAAAATTAAAATTATTAAAAATTAAATGCAAAGGATCCATGGGGTCTTGGATAGAAGGTGATCGGGTGCTCTGTTAAGGCACTCGTTGATGTGAAGTCACTGGTTTAATTCAACCAATTCCCCACCCCAATGGTGGTGATATATTGGACATGATGAAGATGTAGTCTCACCAAGCTTACAAAAAAAACAAAAAAAAACCTAAAGGGAACAAAATTAAGGGAAATAGCTATAAAAAGTATAAAGTAATATTATTCATAGAAGGAAAAAATTAAAAATCCAAGATACAAATAAAGGTAAAATATTAATTAAATGCTAACAAGTATTATAAATATATAAAAATAGTTTAAATAAAAATAAGAGTCAAATACTAATTTAATTTAATAAATATTATAAAAATATAACTAATAATTAAATATAAGTAAAAAATGGCTTTTAATAAAAAAACTATTAAAATTTTAGGAAAATAAATATAAATAAAAAGGAAAAGAATACTAAAGTTAAGATTAATCCCAACAATGTTATTTCTTTTGTAAGCTTGGCAGGACTACATATTCATCATGTCCAATATATCACCCCAATCGGGGCGGGTAATTGAACCAGTGACTTCACATCAATGATGTGCCTTAACAAAGCACCACATCACCGTTTATCCAAGACCCTGTGGACAATCCCAACAATGTTATTGTCACCGTTCATCTTCCTTTTATTCAAGAAAATTCTGACAAGTTGGCTCGAATTCTAAAGAAGAACAATAACTCTATGAACTTTAAGTCGCACAACACTATTCTGTCTTCCAAGTTCCCTTAGGTCTATCAAAGACCCAATTGATCCCTCTAACTCTAAATGGGTTTACATGATCCCATATTCCTATGGGACACCTTATATACTTGAGACAAATTGTTCTATCAAGCGTAGAATTCAAGAGCATGTTGTTAACCTTAGGCACAATCACTCTCACTCGTCAGCTCTCGCTGAGCATTTAGCAAAAACAAAGCACCGCATTTGTATTGAGGATGCTTTTGTCCTTGCGAAGTTTTCTTATTATCACCACATAAAGTTTAGGGAAGCTATCAAGATAGAGAAAAGAGTTGCCAACAATCTTAATAGAGATGATGATTGGAAAATAAGTAAAAATTGGATCCGTTCTCTTTCCTCTAAACACTATTCTTTTTTATTTGATTATTATTTTATTGTTTTCTTCCTTTTAAATTTTCTCTTTTACCTTAATTTTTATCATTAACCTTAATTTTTTTATATTCTTTGTCTAAACACTCTTCTTTTATATTTGATTCTTGTTTTATGTTTTTTTCTTCCTTTTGAATTTTCTCCTTTGCCTTAACTTTTATCATTAACCTTATTATTATTATTATTATTATTTTAATTTTATGTTCTTTGTATTTTACTTGATTTTAGATTTCCTTCCTTTACATTAATTTATTTTATATCTTCTATTTTCTTTTAAAGTATTTCATTTTTACCCTAGCCTTCTTTTCCTTTATGTATATATATATATATATATATATATATATATATTTTTTTTTTTTTTATTTTTTTTTTTAATAACCTTTTATAAGTTATTTTAAACTTATATTTAATTTCTTTTCCAAGGAAAAAATCGAACTTTTTATTAAGATTTATAAAAAGTTACATAGTATATGCAATTAAGCATTCAGTTGACTGTATGATTTTTCTAATCATAGAGTTTTTCTGAAATGGTGTTGGAGTGTCTTCCAACTCTTCCATCTCACTTTGACTGTCATAATATCACTGATCATTTAACTCCCGGGTCTCCTCGGAGAGGAAAACAACCCAGTTAAATCAGCTGTCTGTGAATCATTTATCAAGAAACCGAAAAAGAAAAAACCATTTTTTTTTTAGTCATAAGGGGTGTGGGCTGAGCCATTCCTAGGCCTCCTCAATGAGGAAAACAGCCCAAACAGGAATGGTTCAGCTATATGTCATGAGTATTTGAAAATGTTTTAAGCATTGCAGTAAAGTAAAACAATTCTGTTGTAGACATGTAAATTAAAGCGATAACAAAATAACTGCCAGAGACTAGGATCTTGTGCAGTGACCAAAGTGTTATGTGAGAAATTAGGCATATGGTGGGTGATCTGACACATGGATCTCATCCCAGTCAGCATCCTCTATCCGCCAACTACCCAGATCTTGTTGCATACCCGCTTTAGAAAGTTGGTCTGCTGTGTTATTGCATTCCCTGTATATGTGACATAAAGAAAATTCATTAAAAAAAATGACTTTAAATGATTTGTTTCTTCTAACAGTGGAGATAAAATGTAATTCTGGCATCTGCTCACTCCATTGAACCATTTTATGATGTTCATCGAATCCCCGAAGATTTGAACCATGAGTATGCCCAAGTGGGTAAGCCAACAAAGTAGGAGTTTTAAGGCAGACAGTTCTGCGAAGTTATTTGTTCCATTCCCCAATCCCACCGAGGCTTTGAGACTTCTATGATTGTTAAGGTGGATAACCAGCCCAGCCCCGCACTTGTTGTTTTGATCGGAAGCCCCATCGAAATAGGCCCATGGGGTTCCCTCCTTTATTTTCTCCTCTCTAACAGGGCAAGAGTTCTCATCCTTGATTGGCTCAGGAATGCTTGTGTAAATTTCCGTGCATCCAACTACTGTATTCCCCACCGAGGGATTCTGATCTTTAAAAATAATTTTGTTTCAAGCTAACCAGATCCCCCAAGCAATGATTAGAGGTAGGTTCCGCATATTTCCTTCTGGGAACTTCTTCCACCAACTCTGCCATACTTCTGCTAGTGACCTCCCTTCCCATATCACCCTCTTCTGGATCAATCTCCCTACTTCTTGCCATACCTCCTTTGAGTATGGGAATTCTAAAAATAGATGTTGAATCGATTCTATATCATTCTTGCATAAGGTGCATCTCCCTGGTCCCGATTTATATCCTCTGTAAAACATCCCAGGTTGGCACCTTCTTCCTGAGAATGCACCAGAAGAACATTCAGGCCTTAGCAGGACATTACAACTTCCATATTGAGGTTACCCACCAGTCCTGATTTCCCCAACCTTTCTTCGACATTAGGTATTTATAGCCTTGTTTAGGAGAGTATGTACCCATGTCCACATGTGCCCAAACTAGCTGATCTGGTCTGTCTCTTAGCCTGACATTGGTCCTGGACAGTTCCTTGGTGAAATTGTGCCATTCCTCCCTCCATTGAGGATTGAGGTTTAATTTCGTCCCTGATAACCAGGCTTGTCCCCAAATGGTGGAGTGACCTTGTTTCTTAATCTGGCTTAAATTTTGAATGCCTCTTATGTCGAGCTGATTTATAAGGCCCAGGGAAAGAGTGTATTCTTCATTGCATCCCACCCATGGGTCTTCCCTATCCTGACTTGTTCTCCATTCCCCACTTGCCAGGACAGGCCTTGTTCTATAATTTTGAAGGCGTCTAAGGTGGCTTTCCACACCACTGAGGCATTCCCTTTCTTTTTATTTGGGCTCCTAATCCAATCCTCCAACAGGATGGGGTCGATATATTTCCTCTTGACCACCATTGTCCATAGATTCTCCATCCTTATTAACCTCCATCCCAACTTTGCTGCTAAAGACGGTCCAAAGGCTGTTAAATATTTTATTCCCCATCCCCCCCACTCCTTTGGCCTTGCCACCTTTTCCCATGCCACCCAAGGCAAGACCGACTCCTCCTTTGTTCCTACCCAGAGGAATCTACTGCATACCCTTCTAATTTTTTCCAATATTCCTTTCGGGACCCAGGTTAGAGCAGCCCAATAGACGGGTATAGCCAGAAGGACTGATTTGATCAGGGTCAGTCTACCAGCTCTAGACAACCATTTGAAGCTCCAGTGAGTGATCCTCGATTCTATTTTTGCTATTAGCCAAAACCAATCATGCTTCTTGTATGAGTTAGGTTTTAGGAAGAAACCTAGATATTTGAAGTTGTCTTCTAGCTTCCGCTCTTCAAAAGGTAGGTCTTCTATTATTTGATGTGCTTCCAGTCTATTGAACCCTTCCAATAGCAGTTGAGATTTTTCCTTATTCACTTGCATGCCTCTCGCCTTTAAGAAGAGATCCAAAATCCTTTTTAGTTCCTTTGTTTCGCTCCTTCTTCCATTGCTAAAGAGCAGGATGTCATCCACAAATAGAAGATGAGTTATATACAGATTGACAACCACTTCCAGTCCTTTAATTTCACCTTTCCTTTTGGCTTCTAAGAGCAGCTAACTGAGACCTTCAGCCGCTAGTAGGAAGAGAAGAGGTGAAAGGGGGCACCCTTGTCTTTGACCTTGAAAGAAAAATGACGCTGCTCCATTAATTAGTACCGCAAAACTCACATTGGTTAGGCACCCCATGACCCAATTTATGAAGTCTACTTGGAACCCCAGGTGGGTGAGGAGCATACGGAGGTACATCCAACTGATTTTGTCATAAGCTTTGGAAAGATCTATTTTCACTACTGCGCCTTTGCTTTTTTTTTGTTTGATGCTGTGAATGGTTTCCTGGGCCACACCAATCGCCTCATGTATTTGTCTCCCATCCAGGAATCCAAACTGTTCTTTTGATATATGTCTGGATAGTATTGCCTTTATTCTAACAACGATCACCTTCGCTATGATTTTGTAGATACAGTTACATAGAGATATCGGTCTGAAGTCCTCGAAGGAGGATGGTTCTTCCTTCTTTGGGATGAGGGCTATGAAAGTTGAATTGAAAGGTGGATAGATTGCACCTTTCCTTCTGGATTCTTCAACTACTTTGGTCAATTCACTTCCAATTTGCTCAAAGAAGTGTTGATACAGCTCCACCGTCCATCCATCTGGTCCGGGGCTCTTATCCTTTGGCATAGATTTTATGATTCCTTCAACCTCCCCCCTCGTGACTTCTCTCATGAGTTCTATAGTATCCCCTTCGTCCACATAGTGAGGAAAAGTCTGGGCTGTCTGGATCACTTCTGCAAGGGACACTTCCACCTGGGATGTGAATAAATTTTGGAAGTGTCTTATTCCCATCTGTGAGAGTTCCTCAAAAGTTCGTGCCTGTCTTCCTCCTTCTGCCTTCAAGGACCAAATAGTGTTCGAGTTCTTCCTTCCTCTAGCATAATTTTGGAAGAATTTGGTGTTCTCGTCCCCAACCCTTAGCTAGATGGCTTTGATTTTCAAGTTCCATTGTTCTTCTCTTGCTAAGAGAATTTTTTTCCTTTGGGATTCCAACTGCATAATTCTATACCTCTTTTCCTTCGTTTCATATCCATCAGCTTCTGGGCTTTCGAGCATTTGTAAATCCTTCCCTATTTGAATTAGGTCTTCATCTTCTTTCACTTTTTTGGCCTTAGCCCAGGCCATCGTAGTTTTTTAAGCCGTTTCAGGTTCTCCATAAAGAGATAAGATTTATCCTCTGAATCGCTGGCCCTCACAGGTCTCCATGTTTCTTTAAACAACGAGTTATAGGATTCCTCCAATAACCAAGTAGAGTTAAATTTGAAGGGTGCTGCCAGATTTTTGGGGTGCTTGGTTAATTCTAGCAAGACTGGCATATGATCAGAGTCTCCTCCTTCACCCACCCACTGACGAAAGGCTGGGATCTTTGTCGCTACCTCCTCTCTCAGGAGGAAGCGATCCAATCTTTTTGCGACTCGGTCTTCCCCTATTCTCCTATTCCTCTAGGTGGGTCTTATCTTTAGTAAGTTTATGTCCAACAATTTATTCTCTCTGATAAGGTTTGTAAAGAAATCCGAGAGCAGGTCTTCTCTCACTGTAGGGCCCCAGGTTTCGGCTGTGCCTATAGAGAAGTTTAAATCTCCCCCGATCACTAGGTTTGGGTTGTTCAATAGAGATTTGGAGAAAAGGGATTTCCAGAAGTGAACTATGCCCTGGCAAGGCCCGTAAATGTTGAGGATCACTAGATTCGTGCAAAGCTCTAGTGAATAGACTTCCATCCCCATAACCTAGTCCATCCCCCAGGTATTCAATACTTTAAACTTCCCTTCTTTAATCCCCATAGCTAGGCCCCCAGAGTGACCTTTATCATCTAGAGCCTGAATGCTCCAACTAGTCATAAATTTTGCTAGAGATTTTGTGACTTCTTCTCTTGCTCCCATTGTTTCTTGGAGCAGTAGGATATCTGGATTATAGTTTTGGATTACCTCTTTTAGGGCCAGTTTTTTAGGGTTACTGGCTAAGCCCCAACAATTCAATGAGAGAATGATCATTGACCTACCTCAGGGGGGATTTCGCTGCTCTAAGCGCCCCAGAAATGGACATTTGCTTCCCATCTGCTATATCTATTTTGGCTCTTAGCTAAGCCTTTGACAAGTTGGTTTTCCTCCCTCTCACCTTGCGGTCCCCTACATGGGGGGTTTTCATCTCAATTCCCCCCACTACCTCCTAGGGAGGAGGCTTTTTCTTGCAGGGTCTGAGATTGTATGGGGTTTTAAAGGCTGGTCTATCTTCGAGTGGAAGGTCACCCTTACCCCTTGCATGTTCACAGTTCAGATATAAATTGGGGATTGATGTGATAATGCTCTCCAGTTGGATGTTTTCAGAACTTGAAATAGGAGTGACAATGTTCTGTTGCATGGTGGGACCAGGCACAGATTCAACATAAATTAAAGAAATTTTAGGAGTAAATGAAAGTAGGGTTGAGTTCGGACCTGTACCCTCTTTAACGAGTATGAGGCTCCCAGGATTTTCTGCTGCTAGGTCCTGATCCTGTGCCGATCCTTCTTGCTACTGAAGTGACTGAGATCCAGGGATGGTTTCTTCCTGCACCTCCATGCGCTCTACTGTGTCCTCATAATGTTTATCTATATCCATCTGATCTTCTCCCATATTTTTCTTTGTCTACCTTCCCTTTAGTTCCTCCTCTTCTACAACCCCTGCCTCTGCCTTTCTCTATTTCCTTCGTCGCCTGAAACCCATTGGACACTCTTTTGCCAGGTGTCCATAGATATGACACCTGTGACATCGGAATGACAAGTGTTCATAGTCTAATTGTTGGGCATACTTGTAATCTTTGTATTGTAGATGTATCTCCTCTGCTAAGCCTGCCCGAGGGTTTAAACTTACCAGGATGCGAGCCATCGCCTGGTCTCTAGTCTGTAGGAATGACAGGTCTGCCTCCAGGAATTTCCCGAGGTGGTTCCCGATGGCTCTGAATATTGATTCTACCCAGAGAAACGGTGGGAGCCCTGGCATGCGAACCCAAACAGGTAACTCATCCACCCTTTCCCTTTGTGCGTCGAACATAGGATTCCATTTTTTGAAGAAAATCGGGTGTTTCCCAAAGGCCCAATTCCTTTCCAGTACCCATTCCACTGCTTCTTTCCTTCCAAATTTTACCATAAACCATCCTTTTGCCTATGTCATGACCTGGAATATTGTATCTGGCGTGGCCTGCCAGTTTTGCGAGGTCCATTCCTGTATGAAATTAGTGGAGTATTTTTTGCCTCATGCCCTTCCTACCAGAGTTAGGTCCACGACTTCCATGGCCTCATCAATTTTAACGTCCATTCCAAGAACCAGATTTGTAATGGGTTCACTCCTTTTGATTATTTTGGGTTTTTTCCTCTTCTCCCCCGCCTGCCTCTGTCGTGTCCCTTCCTCCCTGATCTGTGAGATCGTTTCCACATTTGTTGTTGCTTCCGGGAGTGTTCTTGCACTCCCTTCTTCTCTTTTTTTTCCGGCTCCCTCCAACCAGTCGCCCTCCTTCTAGATTGGATCCTTCCGCACCTACTATCCGTGCCTGGTCTACCTCCCTTCCTACTTGCTCACTTCTGCTCCTTTCCTTTGTCTCTGTCTGCTTAGGTCCCCTTCCCCTCTTCGGCCCCCCCAGCCTTCTTCCAATCCTCGGTCAAACCCTCTAGAATTCCCAAAACCCCTGCAATTCTAGCCCCTGAGACTGGATTTTGTTGCTGGGTCTTGTTTCTCCTGAGGGTGTGAGGGTTGTTTACCGCCTGAGCCTGTGTCAAGCGTGGCTCTGTCTCAACTTGCCCTAACCCTACCCCCACCTCTTGGGCTGAGCTCCATTCCTCATTGCTTCTGAGCCCACAACTGATCACAATATCCTCTAACCCTCCTGAGTAGAAATGGCTAAGAGGATGAGAGGGATCGAAACTTACTTGAAAATTTTCGTTTGCTGCCGCTCCGTGCTCCGACAAGGACGGCTTTGTCTGTTGCTATTGTTTCTCTTCTCGGCTTTCTAGAAGTGACAAACCTAGGCTTTCCTCCAGCAACCCTAGGGTTTTACCCTGCTTCCAAACTGCCTCCGATCCTCCTTTCTTCCTCCCCGTTCGTCCAGCTAGACGAATATACCTTTCAATGTTTTGGTTCGTTACCTCCAAACCCCAGAACAACAGGATGTCTCCAAGTTCGGGGTCTAGATCAGCTGTATCATTTGGTTTGACCATCTTCTAGCTGTCTGCTCCTTGGTAGCTGTTTAGATGTAAAAACACCCTTCATAATGTTGTCTGCGATTGTGTGTTGTGGGTAGATGATGCAGGAAAAACCGCCTAAAGGCAATTTCCTTGATTTTCATAATAACCTTACGTGAACCTGTGGGTTATGGTCCACCTATACAAATCAAAAGCATTTACATTGGTGGTTTTAACAAAAACCCGACTAATCACCAAACAACGCTTTAACACATAATCCGCCAACGAATGTTGGTCCCACTCCAAACACACAAGACCAGACCCCAAATAAAATAGACATGTGTCCATAAACTTCTCAGGTCTGCTCAGTCCCAAGCTTTATCGGCTTCAATCTCCTCTGTTGATCGCATCATTTAATCCAACGGTTGATGGTACACTGATCAACCAACCTAATCGCTGATCCTCCACCATTTGATCAAGGCACACTTGATCCAACGGTCAGCAGTGATATCGCGTTGGTATCTTGCACGATATTTACCTGCCCTTACAGAGCCAATAAGGATTATAAATCCTTAATCTATAAATGTTTGGGTCCGTTCTGAGATTAACGTCCGATCACTTTATGACCTGATACCCGTTGGATATACGAGGTCATCAAATCTATGGCCTATGGGTCTTCAACTAGCACACGGATTACCAAACAGCTTAACCCCCACAGTTGACTGTGACGTAAGCGTTTGAAAATGAGATCAACGGCTAGGATTTAGTGCGGGGCTTCAACCACGATCAAGACATCCGTACACTCCTATCCCCCACGGTCTATTCCTCTGCCATTCTTCTTCCGCCATTCATATTTGTTGATCTAAACGATTCGATGGCTCCCTCTGCGCTTGTTCGCTTATGATGGAATTCGCATTTCCACCCAGATTAACTCTGCCACACTCTGTTTAAACACTCACACACATATATCATATTAACGCTAGATCACCATCGATCCTTATAGTGATCGATGGTCGATCAACAATCCTGCAACATGGAATTTCACTTATTCAACACAGACATCTAACTATTGGTAACCAGACACATGAAATCCACATAACAAATATATTTATATTATACAAAATCAATTACAGTCTAAGGCATTTCAGCCTTAGTCACAATTTCTCTATCGATTACATTGTATTCTCACTCTTTGTCTATGCTCTCCCTATCTCACAATACAGACTCTCTTTATATAGGAAATTACATAAGCATGGATCATCTCAGATCCACGATTTCCTCTCACAAATCACCTAAATCTCTCAACACACATACATGGCAGATAATTACATTAAATTAAGTCTCCTCAAGACTTATCAATTCCATCAAATTAGCTTGTTTTTAATAGAAATTTGCTCTCAGTTTACATGATTGTCCACACCACCTCCTCCATAGCTCTGACTTTGACTTTTGATTAAGGGTGGTCAGATGCTCCTGCATTAGTAGAAAGCGGGAACACAACTTACCCTCAAGAAGAACCCCATTTCACCGTTGGATGCCATTCTTTGAGGGCGCTCATGAGAATATGGCCTTCCATGTCCCAAAAAGTTCCATCGTCCTTCACCTTCCACCTGTCCCCTGCTATACTCTCGTTCCTGACATCCTCGGGTCTGTCATGACCAACCGTCCTCCTCCTGTACGAACCCTTGTCGTGATCCCAGCCCTGTGGCCTCCCACCTGCAACGATCTCAGCCCCAACGCCTGGTCTCCATCCATAGCTTCAAACCCCTTCTATATATTTAATTATTAATTATATTTTTATAATATTTATTAAATTTAGTTAGTATTTCACCCTTATTTTTATTTAAACTATTATACCTCTTCTAGCTATTTTCCTTAATTTTGTTCCCTTTGAACTTAATTTTTATTTTATTTCTTATTTTCTAATACTTATGATTTCTAATTATTTAATTTATCCCTTTATCGTATCTTGAATTTTGTCTCCGTATATTTTTTTCCTTCTTGAAAAAAAAAATATTGTGTTATACTCTTCGAACTATTTCTCTTAATTTTGTTTTTTTAATTTAATTTTAATTTTAATAATAAAAATTAAGTAGTTTTCCGTAATCTTTGAGTTATTTAACTTAATTTATTTTATAGTTTTTCAATGAATTAATTTATTTAATAATCAATAATTTGTAAAGGTCTTATTTGACTTTTATATTTAGTTTTCTTTTAGATTTATTAATAGTCGAATATAATTATAGTAACTTCATAAATATTTATATATTTGTAGTATTTATTAATAATTATTATCTTATCGTTTTTTGTTTTTGCTATTTTAGATTATTTTTTAGTCCATTTTTTTATATTATTAAGATTTGATTGGATTGTTTTATTAATTCTATTATTTTTTTTGTGTCTTATGGTTATTTTTTTTTGACTTTTGACCTATTTTGTTCACAGACTCTTTCCTCTTCTTATTATACTTTTGTTGGATTAGATTATCTTCATTCTTTTGTCCTAATGATGAACCACATTTGTTGATTTGAGACGTGTTGATAATCAATTCTTTATGTGATGGATCCAAAAGATAAAGATCTAAATAATCCTACTCACAAAAGCCTCCATTCAGATAAAAAGAAAGATGTTAAGAAGAAAAATATCATGGCCACTGATTTGAGCAACCAGGAGGAAAGAAACTTGAACATGGAAGAAATATTTTCTATACATCAATGTAGAAGGAGGTGAGTCTGAGGAGCCTTCAACAATAGGAAAAGAAAGAAATGGCCAAACTCTTGCATATAAAGATATATATCAAGAAGACAAATATTGATGCTTCATTTGACTTTGGATCATAGAAAAATCTCATTGTAGTTCTCTGGAAGTTTGTGATCATCCAAGCCCATATCCATTGGGATGGGTAAATAAGGATGCAAAAATAAAGCTAACCAAATAGTGAAAAATAATATTTTCTATCAATGTTTATTTTATTGATGAAATACAACTAGATGTATTTCCCCTTGATGAATGTTGAGTGGTGTTTGAAATACCCTATATGTACATATGTCATGTAATATTCATGCAGAGAGTCAACTAGTACTACCTCATCGAGGATGGGAAGTCCTTCACCATCAATGCACACAAGGGCAAGTCCAAAATTTTGCTGACAAGTTCCATCCAAGACAAGAAACTAATCAGTTCTCACAAAAACTATGTTTTAGTAATTTTAAGAGAAACTTAGTTTCTAGAAGAGTCAGTGAGAGAAAATTCATCCCTAGAGGTGTATACTAAGGAACAAAAACAACAACTAGAAGAGTTTCTATAAGAATACAAGGGTGTGTTCTAGGAGCCTAAAGGGCTACTACCCAAGAGAGAAGTGGAGCATGAGATCCAACTCTTTTCAAAATCTCCATTTCCAAACATTAGGTTGTCCAAGTAGTCCATTATTGTAACATCCCTAGGTTAAAGGTTCATGTAATAAAGGTTAATAAAAGAAAAATAAGACCAAGGTCATGGAGCACATATTTTAAGTTGAATGTCGGGAAAAACATTCTAGTGGGTGTCACTTTCAATTTATTTATGGCTAAGGAAGTTGGCAAAGGTAGATAAACATTAATTAGCATTTATTTATGAAAATAAAGGAAAATAGGAGAAAGGGGAGATGAAAGGTCACAAGTTTGCATGAGAGGGAAATTGTAGGAAAAATAGAGGAAAATGAAGAAAATAGAGGCCCCAATGATAAAAAGGTTTTTGAGGATCAGTTCATAACATTTGGTCAATTTGGATTTGGAATTACTTTCAAAAAGAGAAGAGCACCAAGAGGAGAAATAAAGCAAAGGAAATAAAAATAAGGTCAAGGAAAGCAAAGGACAAGAAAGAAAGGTTGGATCAAGTAGCTTTAGCAGGAGGATTTTGCAGGTAACAGGTTACATGTGCGATTTCCTAGCTAGTTTTTGAATGCATGGTACATGAATGTTCTCATTTTGTACACTTTTTGTCATTAGCATGGGTTTTGTTGGGTTTGACAGTGGTTTCAACCTTGCCTTTCCATTTCCTAGATAGCTATGGTGTGAAGTGATTCTTTTCTTAGTTAAGCTTTGGATTGTTGAAAGGTTTTGGAATCGGGTGAGATGGTCTTAGGAAAATTCCCAAGGGTTTGAGGTGTTTATTTTTGTGTAGTTTGGGAGGTACTCCAAGCCCTAATGTTCAGGGTTTGGAGGGAAAAACACCACAAGTAGGCTTGTGGGCTTGAAACCCAAGCATGGGGTTTTTCACCCATTGGGATTTGGGAAAAAACAAAGAATATTTTGAGCATTAGAAAATTTGAGGTGATAAATCTTGATGTGTCGATTCCAACACTTCAAAAATCACCCAAATTGGAGCTCTATAACTTGAGATGTGAATTTTTGAAGTTGACAATTAATTATGGATAGTCAAGTCATGTAGGCTTGGTCCAAGAGACATGTCTCTTCAACAAATTCATGGAGCCCTTATTTTTGGTATAAATATAAGGTGTGAGACATTCATTTCTATCATCCAAGTGCATTCATCTCTTGTGAAAACATATATGAGGTAGCGTAGGAGTGGAGGAAAAAACATGGAGGAGAAAGAGATGAGTTTTGGCGTGATTTTGCCTCCATCATAGGTCCAAGTTACCTCAGGAGCTGCCGCAAGAAGAAAGGTAAGTGTTGTTGGTTATTTGTGGGCAATCTTGTGTGGGGTGACTCTCCAAAGAAGGCTGCAGCTTTAGTTATGCCTTATAGGTGTAATGCAGGCCTAAAAACACTTGTACATGGAGCCTAGTCTCTATTGTAAGGAGTGCAGAGAAGCCACAACTGTACAGGGGTATGGAAAGGGTTGTTTAGGGGCTTATTCAAGCCCAGACCTATAGCCTAGAGCAAGGATATCATTATGAGAGGAAGCCACAACAAGTGAGGGTTGTGTGGGTGACTGTGTTAGGGTTGTTGCAACGTCCAAAGGTGCCCTAACCAGGAACAATTAATAACAATAGTCTACATTAGCACTTTGTGTCATGGAATTTGTATGGGTGATGTGTTTTGTGTAGGATTGAATGTTGGAGGATCGGTCCTAGTTTGGAAAATTTTATGAGAAGCCTGTGGAAGCCAAGGAGGGAGGGCTAACATGGAGGTCAGAAGCCCTAACCAGTAGGTAGTTTCCACAGTGAATATTGGTGCGTAGATTTGTGCAATAGCTCCTCTATCACAGAGAAAATGGCCAATATGGAGACATTTGTTGGCAGTTGTGTGTAAGGGTCTCCTAGGTGGTTGGATGCTTTAACTAGGTGCAGATGCTACAATGTGGATTGGCCACTCATGGATTGTTGGAGGGCATCATGATAGTGGACCGAGTGTGAATGTGGATTGGGCACTTATGGTCTACTGAAGGACAACGTGATAGCCTAGCCTCAGAGTGAGCAAGAGTGGTATTTGATCTAGGAGGATGAGTGCTTGCAGGACTGATCTAGTGGAGATCATGTATGCTTAGAGGGAGTCTAGCCTTAGAGGGAGAAGCCCTATGGAGGTTTGGTATCTTTAGGTTTAGATGTGATGAGGCAAAGGAACTACCAAGGTTTTTGGGTTCATTCTACAGAGCATGCTACAGAGATGGACGCTAGATGGGCTAGTGTTGCTGAAGATGATGATGGTTATTGCCTAGTCTTGGAAGTACGTCCCTCACTAAGGGGAAATGTTGATTTTTGTGTAGCTTGGGAGGCCTTCAAGACTTAGTGTTCAATGTTTCGAGGGAAAAGCGCCACAAGTAGGCTTGTGGGCTTGGAACCCAAGCATGGGTTTTGCGCCCATCAGGATTTGGGCCAAAACCATGAAGAATTTGAGCATTAGAAAATTTGAGGTGATAGAGCTTGGTGTACCGATTCGAACACTTCGAAAATCACCCAAATCATAGCTCTAAAACTTGAGATATGAATTTTTGAAGTTGACAATTAATTATGGACAATCAAGTCATGTAGGCTTGGTCCAAGAGACATGTATCTTCAACAAATTCATGGAGCCCTTATTTTGGGTATAAGTATAAGGTGGGAGACATTCATTTCTATCATCTAAGTGCATTCATCTCTTGTGAAAATGTATCGGAGTCAGTGTAGGAGTGGAGGAAAAAACATGGAGGAGAAAGAGATGATTTTTGGCATGATTTTGCCTCCATCACAGGTCTGAGTTACCTCAAGGAAAGGTAAGTATTGTTCGTTATTTGTGGGAAATATTATGTGGGGTGATTCTCCAAAGAAGGTTGCAGCTTTAGCTAAGCCTTGTAGGTGTAACGTGGGCCTAAAAACACTTGTATGTGGATCCTAGTCTCTGATGTAAGAAGTGCATAGAAGTCGTAGTTGTACAGGGGTATGGAAAGGGTTGATTCAAGCCCAAAACTATATCCTAGAGCAAGGAGATCACTATGAGAGGAAGCCACATCAAGTGAGGGTTGTGTGGGTGACTCTGTTAGGGTCGTTGTAGCATCCAAAGGTTCCTTGACTAAGAAAAATTAACAATAGTAGTCTACATCAGCACTTTGTGTCATGGAATTTGTATGGGTGATGTGTTTTGTGTAGGATTGAATGCTAGAGGATCAGTCCTAGTTTGGACAGTTTTATGAGTAGCCTGTGGAAGCCAAGCATGGAGGGATGATATGGATGTTAGAAGCCCTAACCAGTGGAAAATTTCCACAGTGAAGTTTTGTGCCTAGATTTGTGCAATAGATCCTCTATTGCAAAGCAAAGGGAAGATATGGAAAAGTCTATTGGCAGTCATGTGTAAGGGTCTCCTAGGTGGTTGGATGCCCTAATTAGGTGCAGATGCTATAGCATGGATTGGCCACTCGTGTGTTGTTAGAGGGCAGTGTGAGAGTTTACCAAGTGTGAACGTGGATTGGGCACTTATGGTCTGTTGGAGGACATTGTGATAATGTCAAGGTTGGAGCTCAGTGAGCGACACCTTGATGGAAAAAGGTAGTTGCAAGAGAGGAAGTTCTTGAGCTCAAGGGTCTGATAAACTAGGAGCAGTTTGTGATTGTGTGTAGAGGACTTCTATAGAAAATGATGGGCATTCCTCCTAGCTTGTGTTCATTTTTGGAGATGGACATATTGCAGTGATAGGTCGCAGCCCTCAGTGCCCTATGTTGGGCTTCATCGGTGCATCACAGGAATACCATAGTAGGTTGAGTCCCTGAGTAGTTGAGGAGCACTAGTGGGAAGTTGAGAGTTGTTCACAAGTGGAGTTGTGAACAACGAGACAATATTCTTGATGTGTTGAAGTGTTGATGTGTTGATGGATGAACGATCAACTAGTAAGCAGATTGGATAGCCAAGATTCAGTGGCCAAATGGACTTGGAGCATTGATAGAGGTAGGAGTTGCAGATCGGGAGCCAAAGGACCGAACAGGTACAAGGTATGACTAATAGGATTTGAGAGAGTTGACGAAATCATCCAGATTTTTAGGGTATCTTGTTGAGGGTAGATTGGTTGTCGATGGAATCACACCAAGCCCCAGTTTTGTATTCTTGTATTACTGGATGTATGAGGGCCATTATCCCAAGTACTGGAGCCCTAGACTACTGTATTAAATGTTGATTAATATAACGAACTTGGGTTGAAAATTGTAAAAATTTGTCCATATTTTGTGCACTAGTAGATTTATTGGTGTTTATATTCCATTGTGCAAAGTAGTATCATTGTGATTCTTGGTTTTGTAGCGTCAGATATTCTAAGATTTTATCCTAGACCCAAGATCGTGGAAAAACAACTGGGGGTGGAGATAGGAAAATTCCTCAAGGTATTACTGAAGAAACTATGAGGCATCCAAGCTTGTTTTGATATTTGTGATCTCTTGTCCAGTTTTGGCGAGATCATGGTAGCTTAAGGGTTTGGGTGGTTTAATCTCTGGAAATCCCTAGTTGTTTATGTCTTGGGATCCCACATTCATGCTTGGAATATGGCATGGGGGTGATTTGTTGAAAGAGATATTTGGTTCAACCCAATTTATGGTCAGGTGGTATGTGGAAGCCCCTTGGTTTTTATTTTCATATGTAAATAAGAGTTATTCTTCTATTGTGATCATTTATATTTGTAGCGATTATGTCGGTGATATTATGTTTGAGTTGTCATGGTTTCTATGTTGTTTATTTGTTGGTTATGTGATGTATATTACTTATGGATCTTGAAATATTTTTATGAATGTATGAAAGGTTGATGAATTCATGGACGAACACATGTTACTGTAGTTATTATGAGAGGGCGACAGACCTTCTTGGCGATTCCTAGATATGTCTCAGACTGCTATGATTAGATATGCATTCATGACTTGTAGCTTACATGTTCGCCATATGTTTAACGAAATTATTGTCATGGTTAGGCTTGGTTAGGACAAATTCTAGTTCAAGTTTTGTATATTTAGCATCGTCCCTATGTCATTCACCCCCCCACCTTTCAATAGAAGCTTCAGCACCAGCCAAGCTAAGTCCAATAGAATAAGGCAGTTCCACAGAGAGAGGACCACCTTTTTGCTGCCAAGTCCCATAGAAACAAGCCTTCAACCTTTATCATTCCGATAAGTCTCAAGCAGTTCTAGGCAGGGGTTTGGAGGTTGACCTGGAATTATGGCTCAAATCTCAGGACCACAGGCACTAAACTGAGAAAATTAGGTCACAACCCCATGGAGCAAGGCTTGTGAGTGTGGTTGGAGGCCTTCAACTAAATTCAAGCAGTGTCAAGGGTATGGTTAGGAGCCCAAGTCAATGAAAAGGAGACCCACCTCAGGGTTTGGTCACCTGGGGTGGTTCTTTAGCCCTTGATTGTCTTGTAGCCTTGAGGGTTGTTTTGAGTTGTCAGTTTGTGGTTAGTTTGTAGGCCCCACTTCCTTAACTAGAACTTGGAGGTAGGGTCATGTCATCGTAACTCCTCATCTCATGTTTACCCTAGTAGTCCAGTTAAATTGGGTAAATGTAGGAGGGGTGGTTACATGGTGGTATCAAAGGGGGTTTTCATTCTCTTTGGGTGATATCTGATACCACAAGATGGTATCAGAGCATGGTTCAAACACTTGGATTGGCTATGGTTATGGTTAGCTCATTTACCCCATCTAGCTAAATGTATATGGTTATGTATGCATAGTAGGTCAGACATGCATCGTGGTGGTCATTATGTAGTTTGTATCATCATGATGTTGTTGGTATGCTAAGAGGCTGATATGTTGGCCGAGATGGAGCATGAGATGCAGATTATCAGGGCGGGGTTGCAGAACTGAACCTCGGGGTAAGAGAAGATCTTCATAAATGTTTTTATGTTGGGCATACATGTATGTTGGTTAATGGTTGTTATAAGAATTATGGTTATGTACATTCTTGTCATTCTATTGTTGTTGTGGTTACATGCATGATAGATGTTAGTTAATCAGTGCGGTCATATGCACATGCATCAGATAGTCATGAATGATAGTAACTTGTTGTTATATGCATTGCAGTCATATGCATGATGATTATGGTCATTGCAACTAAGATCTTGATGTTATTATGTATTGTGCTAATTTGGATTGGCCTATGCAGATGGTTATGGTTATGATATTCAGGTATGAGTCGATATACTTGTGATATTATGTCATACTAATATGGACTAACTTGTGTAGATGTGATAGCCTCCCTTGATATACATTAAGGTATGATCTTGATTATGTAGTCTATTTGGTTTATCTAACATGGTATATTTATAGGTTGTATAAATGTTTGATTAATTGCATTATATGAGTATGTGTCTATAGGATTACATGTAGGAATTATCTTGTTTTAAGACAGTTGTACTAATATAATATGTGTCGAGACATCTGATATGCACTTAGGTGAAGTAGGTGCTAGTTTTAGTATTATGATTGATCACTATGAGTTGATTGCAAATTATGACATGGTCTTTAGTCTTGTTACAGATTGATTACAAATTAATAGACATGATGTCTTGATCTTTGGAACATATGACTAACATGTGTGAAAAATTGTAGGGAACTATGCTTGGCATTAGTGTGACAAGGTAACCATTGATTTGTTTATATAACTAATAGTTGGGTGATGTGATAGCGCATTATAAGACTCAGTGAAATAAGGTATACGTTAAAAGAAAGGAATTGGGTGAGAATTCCTTTGGCTATGTTTGGAAACTAAAATTCCAAATGAATGAATTCTTTGCATGAATACATGAAGTCTTATTAACCTTGGTTTTGTATAGCATTATGTGGATATGTGCTATATTCACGAACATGTATTTGACAGGTATAACATTTCATTTTTCAGTTATGGTTGGATTCGTCAAGGAATTGGAGTTCCTCTAGAAGTGATGTGTACATGTTTAGTTACAAGGGTGCATGCTTTGCATGGCAAGATAAGGTAATTGGTATATGCACTGACAATTATGTGCTTATGGCAGTATCATGCATGGGATTTCATAACAAAATTGGTTGAGCTTTCCCTTGGAAGCATTTGGAACCCATGGGAATTGAGTAATGGTGTGTGTTGAAATTTTTGTGCTTTCAGTACTTTGTGATTTGTTTGTGCTTGATTTATAGTTTTGTTTATGCCTGGTGCATGACCATGCCAATTTGTTTGTGGCATCGTATTGCTATTGGTTTTCCATGGTTTTATTCTTGTTAGTTTCTTGTTCTCACCTTTTTTTGTTTTAAGGGCCTTGGGAACTGGTTAGGGAAAGAAGAAAGTTAATGGAGCTGGGGGGGAGCTAAATGAAACCCATAGGCAAGGTAAGACCCATATGAATCCCAGTGCATGAGTTAAAGGTAACTGAAGGAAATAATATGACAACCAGTTGGGTTGGTTGGGTCCATTGGGATAAATGGATGATGGCAAGATAGTCATGAGAAAGGTAATTAGGAAAGGTAAGGTGAATTGATTTGAGGCATCAGATGCCTTTGATATGTTAGGAACTATTGTTCTCAATGGTGTGCATGTTGTATCACCCCCTCCTCCTAGGTCCACCCAACCAACCAGCCAGGCAGGGTAAACATGCAACAAGAGAGGCTACTATAAGGGATTCAACTTCCTTGGTGACCTTAAGGAAATGGAACCAACGGAACATATCAAACAAACCCATCCACATCAGCAACAACACCCTCAAGAGACATGTCAGCCACTCAAACATCCTGTCCCTAAGTCCCACTGATGATTTAAGCCTTTTAACCCATGGTCACTCTCATGCTATACGAAAGACAATGACCAAAAGCCAATAGGCCTATGTGCCAGCGTCCCTGGACTTTTTCCACTAGACTTGTGCCAACATCCCTGAGATTTGAGCCACTTTTCTAGCCCATAATACCAGCCTCTTCCCAAAATTTGTTATAGCCTTTAGAATCCATCAAAGACATGATGACAATATAAACAAATCAAAAATCAACCTCAGGACTAGGCTTAAGCATCCCCAACCGGGACTAACATTCTATCAAACACTTGGCATCAATGTAGCCTACAGGTCTAAGATAAAAGACATGTCATAAATGATTGAAAGAACTTATGAAACATAATTAGGTCTTGCATCCATCCATTTAACAATTACAAGTAAATACATGAAATAACCATGTCTTGAACCAATCATTTAACCATGTTTATAACCAACATAAAACCATATAAATATTAGATATATGACAACCATTAAATCCACATATAAACCTATGAAAAAGTAAGAGAACTTAGCTTTTATTAATCATAGGCAAATCCGACTAGGTTCGAGACTTCCACGTACCACTCGATCGTAGACATGGTTGAACCAAATCTTTTTTTCAACTTGTCACCCTCGTGCCATATTCCAAGAATGAATGTGGGATATCATAGAACAACAAATCCATGAAAAATCAAGGGAATCCAGAGGTTAAACCACCTCCACTCTCATCAAACCGTGATCACACCAAACCAGTTCTCCGATCACGACTGAACTGAACATGGAATGCCATCCGGTATCCATCACTATCCATGAGAAATTTTCCGTCTCCTTGTCTCTGAGGCTTTACGCAATCCAATCCTGGATCACTAGACCCTAAACGGAGATCAGTCTTCCAAGATTTACCGTAATCCATACCCAAATCACTAGGCCCTAAATCAAGACTTCTCCATTAGCCTTTACCATGTATCCTACCAAAACTAGTCAAGGGATTCCTAGGCCTTTGGAAAAGAAAATTGAGACCACCTCCGCCCTAGATTCTGAAATCCATCCGGCAAACCAAAGCTCAAAAACCAAAATAAATATCCCAACATACCATGGCATCTAGAAAAAGGCAAGGCTAGGCTGAAAACCACTGTCATAACCCAAAAAAACCATGCCACTGAAAACAAGAGAACCATACACCACATGAAAATCCATGCATGTCCAAACTAGCTAGGAAATCACACAAGCGAAAGGTTACCTGCAAGTATTCCTACTGAAGCTTCTTGATCCTTCTCTTCTTCCTGATCATTTCTTTCCTTCCTTTCCCTTTGCTTGTTTTTCCTTCCTTGATCCAAAGCTAGAGTGCTTTAAGAAAACTCTAAGTGACCAAGAGTGAGAGAGAGAAAGAGAATAATGAGAGAGCTCCAAAATTGAACTGAAAAAAGGTTACCAACTGATCCTTAGAAGCATTTTTATTAATGAGGCCTCTATTTTCTTCATTTTCCATTATTTTCCTTCATTTCCTCCTCACATGCAACCTGTGACCTTTTACATTGCCTTTCTCCTAATTTCCTTTATTTTCATAAACAAATGTGCCAAAAATGCCTTTTTTCCTTTTAATGACTTTTCCTTAGCCTTCGCCAATTTTACTTAGCCAAAAACACACATCCAGTGGTGCCCACTAGGATATCTTTGCCCAACATTGAGCTTGGAATAAGTTTTCCTTAACCGTGGTCTTATTTTTTCCTTTATCAACTTTTATTACATGGAATTTTCACCAGGGTTGTTACAGAACCCTCCCCCTTGGGGAACATTGTCCTCAGTATTAAACCACACCATGACCTCAACAAAACCGCTGAAAAACAAACATACTTCCCATGGATCTTTATAACATATCTCGATGCAATATTTACAATGAAAAATCTACTCAGAAGAAAAACATCATGACAACATAACAAACTTAATAACATGACACCCATACCACTTATTGGAGCTTTATAACTTAGCTCATGGTGGTATTTACATCCATATACATATACATAGATATACCAAAACATCAACAAAACATATACCAACATCACACCAAAACCACTTTGCCTAGCAAACAATGAAGGATACATGGCCCACATCTGATCCACCATCTCCCATGTAGCTTCTTCAGGCCCAAAGTGGTTCCACTGCACCTTAAATTGCTCTATTGATTTGTTCTTGAGCATGATATGTTTTTGCTGTAATATGCATTAAGGCTCTGGATGGAACTCTCCTTCTTGATCCACCTGCAATACAGACCAATCAATAACATGATCAACATCCTTTATATACTTCTTAAGAAATGAAATATGGAAAACATCATGGAATTTCACTATTGGAGGCAGTGCAAGTTGATATACCACTGATCCAATCCTCTTAAGGATCTCAAAAGGCCCACAATACCATGGTTCCAACTTGGCACATGAACCAATCCTCAAAGATATTTTCTTGGGTTTGATGCACAAATACACATGCTCCCTAACCTAAAACTCCTTGAACACCCTATGTTAACTCGCATAACTCTTCTGTCTCTCCTATGCTACCTTTATATTCTTCTTTATAACCTACATTTCCTGCTCCATGCTTGCTAACATGTCTGGTCCAATAAGTACCTTATTCACTGGATCACTCCAGCTGATGGGAATGTTACAACTCCCCCCATATAATGCCTCGAAAGGACTCATCCTCAATGACTCTTGATAACCATTGTTGTATGTGAACTCAACCAATGGAAGATACTCCTCCCATTTTCTTTGTTGTTGCATCATGTACATCCTCAACATATCCTCCAAGATCTTGTTGACCTGTTGTCTAGGAAATACTCTCTACGGACATAGAAAATCCCTCTAGCCCAATGAGTAGGACTAGCAATCCACGTGACAATCTACTAGACACTTTCCTAAGTTATAATCGAAATAGGAGACGAGGAAGATGGCCTAGCTCGTTCTGATGCTACAATATCCTCCTTTATTGAAGACCTTGAATCACTTGCATCACGGGCTCGGTCTTACTGCTCACAACGTTTGAATGCCTACATAAGAGATCAAGACACAACAAATCATACAAGTACAAATAACATAATCAAAAGTAACCTACTTAACAGATCAAGGAGCATTAAGATAAATTATACATCAACATACACATTTATGGAAAATGAACCAGCAGTTGTATGTATTAATAGAATAAAGGAGGAAGCATACAAGCAAACCTTGATTTCAATAAGCTCTCCTTGAGTGAATTTCCAAGTCCAAGCTCAAGATCTCTAAGCACTCCTTCTCCAAGCCAAATGAGTAGCATGTAGGAACAATCTCAGCATAAGGGTGAAAATAGCCAAAGACCAACCATTTTGAAATGGGAGAGGATGAATATATTGGAAAGGAAAGGGAGTTAGGATCTCTCCAAAGATAGGAGAAAGCCCTCATCTCAAGGAGGTAGCTCATAGGGATAATACCAAAAGGCCAAGTTGAGAGAACTCGACCTCATCCATGCCAAAAAACCTCCAGCTCGTCGTTCTGGAAGCCTCTAGATCACGAAGCTTCTTGTCCTCTTTGGGAAAATTTCCTTTTAGGGATCATCGCTAGTATCCAAGAAAAAAAGTGCACTGGCATCGCAGGGCTAGTATAGTGCAACTAGTGACCATCGCGGTTTTCAATGTCAAGGGAGCGATTATGCCAAAATTAGAGGTTTAGAGCCATTTCCTTTAGGGGAAGCTCAAGGAATTTTCCAATCAGTGTTTTAGGGAGGATCTGAGCTACATATCTGGATGAGTACACTACATGATGGTCATGTTTTGGGCACTTCGGGGTATGTCATAGGGAAGTGTGGGAGGTGTGACAAAATATTCTATAGCAGATGCCCCCTAAAGCATGAAGGTAGAACAAGGACTGATGGCTAAGATGATTTACGAGCTTTTGTAAGGATGAGAACAAACATTGCTGGAGACCTGCAAATCAAGGGCACATATGCATATACATATCTGATATCAAAACATGAATCCGTAGTATGGACACAACCATCCGAATAGTAAGGACTATGAAAACGATCCATGGCATGGGCGCAACCTTCCGAATGAGAAGGATCATTTGTAAATTTAAGATTCAAGGTATGGACACAACCACACGATATAGAAGGATCATGATAACTTTAAAGTCCCACAGTATGGTCATAACCATCCATATAGTAGAAACATGTGTACAATCATGAATAATACATAACTCCACGTAGCCTGAGTCACATCAGACAAGACTCAGGGTCTTGCGCTCCATCCCAACCTGATCAATGTACAAATTCTAACATGTGAATGATTGTGTCGAAGTCAAACATGCTTGAAAACTAGCTGATTACCAGCCAATGATGTGGACTGTTAAAAAGCATGAGAGAAACCACCAGTAATGACAATGGTTCTCAAGGTATGACAATACAATCTGTGAATGTGAAAAATGAGGCTAACGTCGAACACTCATGGAATCATTCAATCGAGGACCAATGATGAAAACCTGTCGTCGGATGTGAATACCTTGTCGTTAAGGCATGCAAGCTCTAAGGTATTGAAAGAGATTCTCTAGCTCATCTTCTTGAATAATGAGCTAAAGTCGACAGGAAGTGACTCGTTGAAGGAGTGCCATGATGAGTCCTGCATCATTGACACGAAATGAGGAATAAAGTGAAATGAAATGAATAAGATCCAAGACTGTAGCGAAAGGTCAGATAATGTATAGGTAATAGACTGCAGATAGGAATTCTCTTGATCATTGGCGACATGACTTCGTGGCAGCATTTGACTCAACATAAGACCAAGGATCATGATGAAATGGAATAGTAAGATGAGAGGCAAAATGGATCACCCGAACCCGGAAGGAAAAGTGACTGATTGAGGATATCCCAAAATTGGCATGAGAAGCAGAAGAGTGTCATGCTCAAGAGCAACATGCTTTCTATACAAAGGATGTTTCACTTTCATTTTTCCCCACTATTTCTAGCGTGTACCCCAATTATTTTTTATCACAAACTTGAAGGGGATATGTTAAAATTGACAACTAGGGCCAAAATCCATGTGGGTCATCTTATTCATCGCTGATAATATTTTTCCTAGATTCCTCTCATTGAGAGGTGTCGGATTGATTAAACATCATTCGATTCTGATAAGTATTTATGGAGATATGAATTTATTTTGATTACGGAATAATTATCAAGCCGACTAGCAACTCATGTGGGCTCAGAAGCCCAACATATGCATCTATTCATCATCAACATTTGTATATAAATACAGGAGGTCTTTTCCTCATTTGGACACACACTGATCATCACATATCTCTCTCTCTGGTGCACGGTGAAAACTTGCACTGGTGCGCGATGAAATCTTGCACTGGTGCATGGTGAAATCTTACACTGGTGTGTGGCAAAATCTTGCACTGGTGTGCGGCGAAATCTTGGACTGGTGTGAGGTGAAAACTTGCACTGGTGCACGGCGAACTATTGCACTAGTGCACGGTGAAAGCTTGCACTAGTGCGTGGTGAAATCTTGCACTGGTGTGTGGCGAAATCTTACACTGGTGCGCAGTGAAATCTGGTGTGTAGCAAAATCTTGCACTGGTGCGCAGTGAAATTTGGCATTGGTGCGCGGAAAAATCTTGCACTGGTGCGTGGCGATATCTTGGACTGGTGCACAGTGAAGTCTCAGACTAGTGCACAGTAAATGACTCACCAGTGGAGACTTGACAAGTTCGATCTAGGGTTTTCTGCCCTAGTTTAGGGCTGATCTAGGGTTTGTTGTTGCTAATGTGAATTAGATTTATGTACTATTTCTCTCTACTGAATTATTGAAGATAAAGGAAGATTTGATCAAAGGGTTTCCCCACATTTGGGTTTGTCCCTGGCTAGCTGCCACATCTTGTGTCTCTTGTCTTGGCTTGTTTTCTGTTGATCATTTAATGTTCTATCTGCACTTTACTTAATATACATGTGATTGCTAATCTATGGATAATAATAAGAAAAAGAAGTAAACTGCTATAAGTTTAGAACATACCATAATTTAACATGGTATTAGAGCTGAGGTGAAGACAAAGCCCAAGCAAGAGTAAGATCAATCACCAAAGAGAAGATTGGCAAGGCTATCCTAAAAGAACTATGGGGTCCTCAACACTCTTCCCTGCCGTAGACAAGCTCCGTGAGAAAGCTAACTATCACGGATGGAAGATGTCTCTCAATCTGACCTTGGAAGATCAAGGAGTGTTGGACCATGTGAGAGGCAATATTGTTGAGCCTCCATTAAATGCACCCGCTATTGCCAGGAACAAATGGAAAACCGGTGAAGTCAAAACAAAGAAGATCATCCGGGACTAAATAAAAAAGAAAGTTTGGACCTAAGGGTGGAAGAAAAGGACGATGCTACATTTGCAATAAAGCAGGTCACTATGCAAGGGAGTGCCTTGATAGAAGGGACTCACACTGGGACGATGATCAAAATCCCTCTCATGGCAATCAAAGGAATGGCAAATCCTATAGCAAAGGAAAAAGGAGTGTTGGAAATCAAGGAAGAGGACAACCATTCAAGAAGGATAGAAATTCTAGGATGTATTATATGTACCTGACCTCAAAAAGAACCTGGTGTCCATCTCAGCAATGGAAGACAAAGGCTACAAGGTGAACTTCAGCGATGACATGGTACATGTATGGAAAAGCAATGTTAAATATGCCTTCACTCTTAGGTTTCAAGTTGATTCATTATATCAGGTCGGAGGAAGTCCGCTAGGTGTCATTCAAAAAGAAGATCAAGATCTTAAGGATTCATAATGGGATTGAATATGAATCTAATGAGTTTCATGACTTTAGTAAAGAGGCTGGCATTAAGAGGGAAACTACGACACCATATACTCCTGAACAAAATGGTGTGGTGGAAAGGAAGAATTGTATGATTGTGGAAGCTGATTGCGCCAAGATCCATGATCAAAGACTTCTGAAGTTTCTTTGGGCCGAAGTTGCATGCACCGCTGTATGTGTACAAAACTGATGCCCTCATCAAGCATTGGGTTCCAAGACTCCTGAAGAAATGTTCACCAGTAAGAAATCTGACATATCTTATTTTAGAAATTTTGGAAGCCCTGTTATTTTCATGTCCTGAAAGAGAGAAGGAATAGATTGGGTGCATCTGGAAAGAAAGGAATCTTCGTGGGCTATGGTGAAAATACTAAGGGCTATAGAATCTATGTAGCTGATCAAAGGGAAGCCGTGATTAGTCATGATGTCACCTTTGATGAAGATATGGCTCTGAGCAAGGTGAACAATCTTCCTACAGTGAGGAGCACTCAAGAAGCTGACACCATGGAACTGAAAGAAAAAGAGTATGACGAGATATTTGCACCTGTTACCAGATATACCACCATTCGCTCGATCATAGCCGTTGCAGCTTCACAAGGATGGAACCTACATTAGATGGATGTCAAGACCGCGTTCTTGCATGGTTCGATCAAAGAAGAGGTCTACGTGGAGCAACCCGAAGGATTTGAGATTTACGATTGAAAATCTCATGTATGCAGGTTGAAGAAGGCTCTCTATGGGATGAAGCAAGCACCCCGAGCATGGTATGAGAAGATCGACAGCTACTTGATGAAGCTAGGATTCACTAGGAGTGAAGCCGACCCTAACCTCTACTTTAAGGTTGAAGATGACAAACCTCTCATACTGGTGTTGTATGTGGATGACCTCTTCCTAACAGGTGTAGAACCTCTCGTTCACAAATGTAAGAGGGAGTTGGCTTTTGAATTTGAAATGAAGGACCTAGGACTGATGCACTATTTCCTAGGACTTGAAGTCTTGCAGAAGCCAAGGGAAATTTTCCTATCTCAAGGAAAATATGTGGTGAAGATATTGGAAATATTCGATATGGTTGACTGCAAGCCTGTTACTACCCCGATGGAGCTTGAATTTAAGAAGTTAAGTAGTAGCGTTGCTGGACCTATTTTACAAAATGCTACCGAGTATCGGCAAATCGTCGGAGCATTAATTTTCTTAGTGAACTCCCGTCCAGATATATGCTTTGCAGTCAACACATTAAGTCAACATATGGTTGAACCTCACCACATACATTGGATTGGTGCCAAGAATCTATTGAGATATCTTCATGGCACAATTACTTATGGGTTAAGATACACTACTAGAGATGTGAGAATACTTGGATACATTGATGCTGATTGGGCAGGCAATGTGGAGGATCGTAAGAGCACTTCCGGGTGTTGTTTCTCCTTGGGATTTGCTTCGATATCCTAGATGAGTAGGAAGCAGAAGTTGATGGCTTTGAGCACCATCGAGGCAAAGTATATTACTGCTAGGATGGCCTCCTATGAGGCAATTTGGTTGTGAAAGCTCTTCAGTGAGATGTTTGGATTTACATTGGATACCACCATGATCCTATGTGACAACCAGAGTGGGATTCGTTTGTCAGAGAATCCCGTATTTCATGATCACTCCAAGAATATCGATATCAGGTACCACTATATTCGAGATATGGTATAGCGGGGAGCTATAAGGCTCTAACATATCGGTACAGATGAACAGGTCACTGACATTCTGACAAAACCCCTAGGAAAGGTCAAATTTTTGACTTTCTAAGAACAACGTGGTGTCGTTAAAAAAAAAAAAACCCTCTGATGAGGGTCCTGTATGATGTATTGAGCTCTGGGAGCTCTGTGGGGTGCAGGGTACTTCTTGGAGCGACATATGACCTCAGGGTGATTCAGCATCCCCTGGTGGTGTACATGTACAGGGTAAAAGAATTAAAACTTTCCCTGTGACACCCTGTGGCGACTATGTAGTAGGATGATTAGTTCTCCTGTGAGTTTTGGATGATGTGTTCTCCATGATGATCATGTAGCAGGATAATTAGTTCTCCTATGAGGTATGGATGATGTGTTCTCCATGACGATTATGTAGCAGGATGATTAGTTCTCCAGTGAGGCCTGGATGATGTGTTCTCCATGGCGATTGTGTAGCAGGATGATTAGTTCTCCTGTCGAGGCATCCTACCCATGCAGTCTGGGACTCATGGGAAGTACCTCTCATCTGATCAATGAGCAGGGAAATGATGATAGGGACCATAGTAGTATCGATGGACACATCGCTATATCTACCGTACTCCCTATGCTAGGATGACCTTCGTTGATCTGGGATTAATGATATTGGTCTGGGACCAGTTGTAGGGGTTGTACCTACTATGATGCTGACTTTGGGTCGGTTGAGACTGGTCTGGGACCAGTGGTACACACTCTGAGACTGACTTTGAGTCAGTGTAGGATGATATTGGTCTATGACCAGTGGTAGGAGTTGTACCCACTATGACACTGACTTCGGGTCAGTTGAGACTGGTCTGGGACCAATGGTACATACTCTGAGACTGACTTCGGGTCAGTGAAGGACTGGTCTGGGACCAGTAGTAGGAGTGGTACCTACTATGATGCTGACTTCAGGTCGGTTGAGATTGGTCTGGGACTAGTGGTACATACTCTGAGATTGACTTCGGGTCAGTGAAGGACTAGTTTGGGACCAGTAGTAGGAGTGGTACCTATTATGACGTTGACTTCAGGTCAGTTGAGACTTGTTTGGGACCAGTGGCACACACTCTGAGACTGAATTTGAGTCAGTGGAGGATGATACTGGTCTGGGACTAGTGGTAGGAGTTGTACCCACTATGACACTGACTTTGGGTCGATTGAGGACTGGTCTGGGACCAGTGGTACACACTCTGAGACTGACTTTGAGTCAGTACAATACATCCTCGATCATTTCTTCTTCTTCATAATTCCGACAAAGCAGAACAAAGAAAATCAGAGCAGATCAGAATAGGGCAGAACAAAACAGAGCAGTGCAGGCAGAATAGAGCATAGCAGAGCAGGGGTCAAGCTGTACAGGGCAATGCATTTGATGGATGAATAGTAGCGACTGACAGACGAATTGCGATGGAGTTATTCGAAGTTGAGAGGGAGTGTTAAAATTGGAAACTAAGGCCAAACTCCATGTGGGTCATCTTATTCATGGCTGATAATATTTTTCCTAGATTCCTCTTGTCAAGAGGTGTAGGATTGGTCTGAAGATCATTCGATTCCGATAAGTATTTATGGAGATATGAATTTATTTTGATTATGGAATAATTATCAAGCCGACCAGCAACTCATGTAGGCTCAAAAGCCCAACAGACACATCTATTCATCATCAACATTTGTATATAAATACAGGAGATCTTTTCCTCATTTGGACACACACTGATCATCACATCTCTCTCTCTCTGGTGCGCAGTGAAAACTTGCACTGGTGTGCGGCGAAATCTTGCACTAGTGCGTGGCGAAATCTTGCACTGGTGTGCGGCAAAATCTTGCACTGTTGTGCAGTGAAATCTTGCATCGGTGCGTGACAAAAACTTGCACTGGTGCGCGGTGAAATCTTGCACTGGTACGCGGCGAAATCTTGCACTAGTGCGTGGGGAAATTTGGTGTGCAATGAAATCTTGCACTGGTGCGTGGCAAAATCTTACACTGGTGCGCGGCGAAATCTGGTGTGCAGCGAAATCTTGCACTGGTGCACGGCGAAGTCTCGGACTGGTGCACGGTGAACGACTCACTGGTGGAGACTTGACAAGTTCGATCTAGGGTTTGCTACCCTAGTTTAGGGTTGATCTGGGGTTTGCTGCTGCTGATGTAAATCAAATTTATGTACTATTTCTCTCTACTGAATTATTGAAGATAAAGGAAGATTTGATCAAAGGGTTTCCCCACATTGGGGTTTGTCCTTGGCTAGCCACCACATCTTGTGTCTCTTGTCTTGGCTTGTTTTATGTTGATCGTTTAATGTTCTATCTGCACTTTACTTAATGTACATGTGATTACTAATCTGTGGATAATAATAAGAAAAAGAAGTAATCTTCTATAAGCATAGAACATACCATAACTTAACAGGATATCATATTCTTGTCATATAAGTTCATTCTTCAAATGAATCCATCCTAGTAAGTTATACAAGTCCTAGGAAGGAGAAACTCGGTCTCATCATGGTGATGAGTATTTCATCGTAAAAATTTTAACGAGTCTAATGGAATAATAACTCTATATATTTTTCATATTTAGAGAGTTTGAAAAAGAGATGAAAAATAAAACTCCATCATGTCCCTTTTCGTAATTTGTCCCTCGAACCCAAAAAGCTAGAAAATAATATTTGAGAGAACCTCTTGACCATGTCAACCAAGGTGTACCATTTTCATAAATAGTCAACCTCAGCCTGAAAAAGAGGTAAATGTATACTAATACAATGTCAATTCATTTAATTTAATGAGTTTTAAAAGACAAGTACTTGATGATATTTTCATGTTTTGAGAGTCAGAAAAGAGCTTAAAGATGACTCCAGGGGGGTTCCTTTTTCGTTTATTTTTAATGAGTACAAAAAGGAGATAAAATAAAACTTGTTGAATCTATTAAGAATAATCAATGTATCCACCAAAAAGTACCTGTAATTGCACAAATATAATGACACACCAATGATATCGAGGAAAATAATAAAATATTGGAAAAAATGAATTTAAAATTTATAAATAGACTAAAAGTAAAAACAATTTACCATTTCACTTGGAGTAAATTTTAGAGTGCATTTTTACCCCATTTTCTTTGATTTTTCAGGTGAGAAGTGTGGGAGATCCAAGGCATCATTCCTTGAACTGTCAGCTACAGGTAAGAGCTCTGCCTTTTCTCTTGAATTTCAATATGTTTTCATCAATTTTTTTCTTGTCAAAGGGAAGGGTTTTAATTTTTAATACTGGGGGTGATCATCATCGGTTTTCTCATCAGACCCATGATGGTCGCACCTGAGCCAAAAGGTCCTCACGATGACATCGTGGGTTTAATAAAAATAGAAGTGATGATCGTGAGGTGGAATTTTTGAAGAAAAATCTTTCTCTTAGGGTGAAATTTCTGAGTTTTAATCCGTAGAAAAGCATTTAATTGATGTTTAATGATTGTTTTGCAGGAGATTTTTGAAAACATGGTCCTTTAATGGAAGGAAAGAGGCCATGAGGTAGAAGACCACCAGGTAGTCCAAGATCCAGAATGTGTGAATGCTTTGAGGAACTGTGGGCTGCTGAAATTCTTCCAAACTATAGGACTCAAAGCCTAAAACAAGTTGTTACCCTATTTGATCAGTTTATGGGATGGTGATAAGGAGATATTCATTATTAAAGATCAAGAACTGGAGCTGGAAGTAGCAAACATGTACTTCATTACTAGATTTTCTAGAAGAGGGGGAAGAATCCAACTCTTCGGATCTCGTCCTAGAGTTGAGAGAACCAATGATTTAATCAAGAGACATTTCCCTGGTGCAGAGACAACAATGGGTGGGAAGGTGCAGATAGCAATAGTTGACAATCTTCCCTTGAGAATGATTCTATACACCATAGGTCGCGTATTCAGGTCGTAGGATTTACACAAGATTTCAAAATATCAATTCGAGTATGCAGTATAATGTCTCACTTCAACAATATTCAACTCGTGTGAGGGGTTATTGCTCAATATGAAGACACAACTGACCAAAAGTAAGTGAGGAAACTTGAAATAGTTTGGCTTCGGTTTGATTCTAGTCACTTTATTTCTGGAACAAGTGCCCCTATTTTGATATTAATGGATAGAGGTACTGGATCCTGCTCCATAAGATCTAAGGCTGGTCAGATGGAGTGAACTCATGGCTCGTGCAGGAGGAGGCTAGCAAATGCATTTCCCTCCACAGTTTTTTTAGTTGGTTGTGTCGCCAACTAATCGTTCTGAACGAATATGCCTATGTAGGCACATTTTTTCAGATGGGATCCAGATCTACCTCTGCCACTGAGTGAACAGTGGAATGATGCAGGCAAAACTTGTTTTTGGATTTTTCAAGTTTTATGAATTTTTTGTGAAAGTGTATCTGAGATTTAACTTGTGATAAATGTGCAGATGTTGGACCAGAAAGTCCTCCTGGCATGTCACCAATAGCACGACGAGTAGCACGTCAGGTAGAAGATGCTCCCTATGAGGAAGGAGAAAATCCCATGGTGGAGATGGAATGCAATCTGGAAGTGATCACCCGTGGGATTCCAGAATATGCAACTATAGATGATGTGCCACTGTGATACCAGAGGCATACAGTCGGAGTGTTTGCGAGACTACGTTGGTTATTAGGTCGAGTGATTAGAGCAGTCTCATGTTATCGCGAGCATCATGCAGGCGAATAGCCTTTCTAGTTGTTTTTTCATTGTTGTAGGCTTTGAAAGCCATGTGTCTCGGAACACTTTATTTTTTGAGATTTTGATGAAAAAACTCTGACAGATGCGATATATATATATATATATATGCATGTTTTATTTTCTACTTATGTGTTCATGTGTCATGGTGATATGATCAGTTTTACAAATTACACAAATGTCTATCAAGAACATAATTTGCTAATGCATTTGTTAATGTATTCAAGTTTCATGGAATGTGTTGATATGTGATAAAATCAAAATTTCTTTCCAGTAATCGAACACGTAGATACATATGCAAAATTTGTGGATTTCTGACTGAATAATGATTATTCAATTGTAACACAAACGAGTTGTGAATCTAATTTAACAACTAAATTTCTAATTCCAAGAGAAATTGCTTCTAACAATAGTTCGATGACTTCACTGTATTCGGAAATATTATTAGTTGTCTGTCCCAGGAAAATACCTTGTAAATTGACCAACTCGCCATCAGGGGCAAAGAGTTCCCAAGTTGCGAAAGACAAGTTCCGTGTGCTATGACAAACACCATCAGCAAAACCAACATAATGGTTTGACGACATCTGCAAACCGAGTGGAGCATAAGGTAAGAAAAAAAACATGTCTGCAAAGCAAACAATCACACCAAAAATAAAAAAATGCACACTAATGAATTCACACACTAATGTACAAAAAGTAATTACACGGAACTCACACATAATATTTTTTTAGATGGAGTCATTTTCGGACTCAGGTAATTGATCAACAGAGAATAAAATGGAAGTTTCATCGTTGGCATGACGTGTAACCATCGATTCGGTCAAATAATGGAGTAAAACTCATAAAATGCTATGCTTCCATGCCCCATGGGAAAGTGAGGGTTATGAGTCATAGGATGAAAACCCCATTGTGATAATAGGAAAACGGTAGAGACTTGGTGAAAAAATCTCATCAAAGGAGGCAAGAAAAAATTAATCCCATGACGAGGAAAAGGTACCCCTAGTTGAAATATTTTGACGATTTCAGGTTGGATTGAAATGTCAATGGGCAAGGTTGCAGTAACATTTCCCATATTATATTTAGACAAGACTTCATGTACCATAACAGGTGTTTGAAGTGGATGCGTTGGGTTATGAGAAATGAAATCTTCAAGACACGAAGGAATCTCACTTAGGTTGGGAAGAAATGAAGAATGATGATGAATATCATTCCAAGGAGTTTCGTCAAGAGACATAACCTCAAAAATACTCTCGTCGGTGGGGAATGTCTTGTTCAAAGGATCTAAGGAATCCCAAGAACCAAGCCAAGGAGATTGCGCATAAGTATCCAGGTTCATACTGAAAAAAACACAACTTTCTGAAGCAGTTGCTGAATTCGAGACAATTTCATGATATCTTGTTCCAACGGACTTAGCGGCATGGAATCACCAAACGAAACAATCTAATTCAAAGAATGAATAATCCAAGGATTTGTAGAGATAAAGATCATATTGATTGAGGTGACATTCATAGGTGGGAGAGAAAAAGTTCCCATTAAAGTAGAATCTTTAAAATGACCTGCCCCCACGCTCTCATATGGAATTTTGGTATTTCCCACATATGGGACATTTTCATTTGAGGCATCAGAAGAGAAAAAATACAATTGGTCGACAGTGACAATTTTTCCTTCATGAGGAAAACAAAGCAACCGACACAAAGAAGAAACCACGTAAAACATGACATGGGTCCAACTTCTCCTAAGAAGAAGGTTGTAACTGAGATTCACGTCTACAACTTCCACTTCTAGCTCAACAGTCTTTCCTTCGAAAGTGATAGGAAAACCTGTGAGAATACCATACAGATGGAAGCCTCTGCCATTAAAGACCTCCAAAGTGTTTGGGGACTAGTTAAGGGGTGGAGAGCCAATGGCTTTCCAGCATGAAACAAACATAATACAGGTGGAAGCACTTTCATAAATGACAATCTGATGGATCGTCTTTCCTTTTATAATAACTTGAATCAGAAAAGAAATTTGATGAGGAAGATGAGGAACATGGTTTTCAAGATCGAAAGTAATTAAACTAGAATCAGTAGGATCAATGGCTCCTATAGCAGACAATAATTATTTCTGCTAAGTTGGACATGTTTGGAGAACTTCCAAAGTAGACATTGTCGAAGGAGTTTGAGCTAGATATTTTACTATATTATAATGTTGTGTAGCTCTAGCATTCGGATTATAGGATGATTTCCGAAGCAAACCTTTAGGAGGTGGTTGGAGAACAGATTCATTATTAGGTCACTGTAGTGACCATTCCAGGGGTCTAGATTAGACTAAATTTAATGTCAACCAGGGTAGGTAAACTTAGAGGCACGTGTCTACAATCTATAGACCTAAAAGGATCTCATCTACCTAGATAAGTGTCTACTGTGACAGGCTACAACACTCTTTTACAAGAGATTAGAATATGTTTCCTTTCACAATTCGAACACTTATATCACCTAATTTAATCAATTGTTCTAAGAAAACAAAGTGTTACTAGTTCGAGTTTTCAATCCTCTTACAAAGATATCATTCACAAAAACTCTTTCCAACTAACACACTAAGCATTCATGAAAACCAAAAACTCTTTTAAGCATACTAAGACTCAAATGCATGAAAACAGAGTCCATAGAGATACTTCGAAATTCAGTGCTCAATTAAATCTTTTACAACATCTTGTTCAATAATTTAGCAATTGAAGTTTCAAGCGATCACCATGAATCATACAATAACCCAAGAACTTCTAATCGAATTAATGAATTCACAAGCAATTCAGATCTGAAGTCTAAATGCTATGAAAATAAAATGGAAGTATACCAGTCCCCACGTAGGGCCCGTCCACATGTTGATGGTACACTTAGGAAGCTTCAGATGTCGAAAATGTTAACACATAAAACACTAGAATGATAAAACGCTGCCTGTGATTAAAGTCTGGAAATCAATTACATCAAGAACAAAGTTCTGGTAACAATACCATACAATATGATACGCTTAATGTCTCTTATCACGCAGTCCAATTTGCAATTGAATGTACATACATTATCACGCAGATGTTTCTGCTTTTACAATCAAAAGGCGATTTTTGTTTTTTTTCTAATCTTAACTGATTTACAAAGAAAAACGAAATCAGTTTAGGTAACTCTGGCTTTTTGCTGCTTTTATGACCAAAAAGGCTGGGTTTGACCAGCATTGACCATGTATCCAGGAGCTCCAGATGCGATGCCAAATAGATCTTTCGCCATGTATGTACATCTGTGATCACGTCCCTATCCTCGGTTTTGATTTTCCTGCCATGCCACGTGTCACAACATAAACCAATTACAGGAAGTCATGACATCCCGTAATTTTTTTGAAAATTTCTAATTTTTAACATAAAAATCCACAAATTAAATTTAATGCAAAATAACAATTATAATGCTTAATTGATCAATTTCAATGGACTATGAGGGGTTTATGGAAGACAATGATGGATGAATGATGGATTTTTAGAAGAAAAGGATGGCAATAAAATAGTACCAACATCTCCCCCAAGATCAATGATTTAGCATGTCCTCATGCTAATCCTGATGTGCTCCCTTTATATTCTGTTCCTGATTGTGCCTTTGTCGCTTGTAGCAAGACATCTATACTCCTCTAAACTTGGGCATCCTTCTGAACTTGGAACTCATGTTTTAGTTTCTTATATTTTTCTTTGAGAGCTTTTTTCTGAGTGTACCATTTTGTTGCCCATTTGCATGTTTCAGTTTGATCAACCTTAATTTCTTTGATTTGCTTCTTCAGTTTCTCATTTTTCTGCCGAATCTTCTTGCTCTGAGCTCTCAGCATTTCATTCTCCTTCTTTATGACCTTCTCCAGCATGTTTGCTTCTATCAATTCTTCTTTTAGCTCTTCAATTTGTTTCTCTAACCTTCTCTGTTTCTTGTTTGTAGGTACTGGCTCTTTCCTTTCTCCCTTGCTACTCTCAATTTCCATTTCTACTTCCTGTTCTGGGTGTGAATGAGCACTGCCTTCAATGTCCATTGGTGCATTTGCATTTGACTCCAGTTGATCATCTTGTGTTTGGTTCTTTTGTATTCTTCTTGATCTTCTTGTATAAGTAGTGAAGATTTTGTCTTGTTCAATTTTCTTGGCAATTTCTTGCCTCATCTTTCTTGTCCTTACACCACTGCTGGGTTGAGGAACATTGCTTGACTTACGCTCAGGGATTTCCTCATCAATATCAAGCATAAACTCAGTGCGTTCTTGCTGTTGTTCCTGTTCATCTTCTTTAATTTGGTTGGCAATTAAGAATTCCTTCCATGTTTTTCCTCTCCTCTGCAACTCAAATTCAATTAGAATTTTGATCAACCCAAAATGACATAAACTCTTATCTTCATTACCCTTTTGTTTCTGAATGGTCTTTGCCATTTTAGTCAAACTCTGTAAGAGGAAGTAAGGTAAACTGATGGTGCATTGACCTTTTAAGTGCAACAGAAGTTTGATGTGATATAGGTAGACTATACTATAACACCCTTCACATGTAACAAATTTCTGAATAACGTATACCATTTCATCCCAAGGGTGAATTAGCCAACTTCTGGGAACACCCTTCCAATTGACAGAGGAAACCCTTGACCTAGAATCAACTGGGTCCATGATTTTTCCTTAAACTGTTTGGTCTTGAAATACTTTTCCCCTTCTGGACTGATTCCCAATGTTTTTGCTATGGTATCCTCCGAAATTCTAAAAGAGAAGTTTCCTATTAATGCTTTTTCTCCATTGAATGTGAATGCAAACTGCTTTGTCACTTCTTCATTGTTTCCATTGAATTTCTCTAGAAAGGGTAACTAGTGTTTTTCCCTTAGAATTGTGACACAGTCATCATGATATTGTGAACTATCAAACGTTTCAGGCTCTGCTCTATTGGTCATTTAAAAAAAAAATCTCTGTTCTAACCCTTTTGTTTATGCTTAGCAATTTAATCAGGGTTTTGCAATGTGTTACCTCTTTTCTTGTGTTCCACTTGGCTGACCTGGTAACGCCCTCCATTCTCAGGGTTTCCTTCTTTAATTGCTTGGGCGGCGGTAGAAACTTGTGGTAAGCCTGTGCTATGCTCTCCCTTTGTAGCGCCTGCTGTCTCGACCCTCACATGGTAACGCTTGGCCTCTTTGAAAACTCAGAGTTTAAGCACTCACATGGTAACGCGCTTTTATGAGCTGATGTTTTACAAAATGAAAACTTAACAGCCGACACCCAATTGCTATAATGATAATGTAGAATTGAAGGTGCATTCACATCATAAAGACAGAGGAGCGGTACTGATTTGCATAGGTACAATCATGAGAACACCATATACATGTAAAGAGTGCTATGGTGATGATAACGGATATATGTTTCATGAGTCGCCTTGTCGCCTTGGGTCAAAAGACTATTTATAATTCCCACATTCAAAAATGAATGAAATCATTTAACACCTGTATTTCCAATGGTTTACCACTTGTTTTTCCAATGGTTTGCCACTTGTCTACTACGTGTTGGTACTTGGCCGATTGAAAAATGATGGATCGATGACAAGGTTTGATGGCCGATTTTTCAAAAAAATGAGGAGTTGATGACAAGGTTTGAAGAGTGGTGTAAGAAAAGGTTTGAAAATCATAGTAGAAATATGGCAATAGGCTATGATAGCAGAGTGATAGTAGAGTTGAGTAGTTAGGAATGTTACAAGGGTGATGGGTATAGGGGTTTTTGAAATTGAGAACAAGCAATCATAATCATCATTTTTAACACTCAAATAATTCAGGAATTTTAAATGTTAAAAATAAAAACTTCACCAATACATTACACTTGTTGGTTGACAATGGCTGAGTTGGCGTGCACAGGTAGGACTGATCTTCATTGTCCAAATATGACTGGTCTTCACTGTCCAAAACTGGTCCCTTTGAAATGAAATTGGATATAACAGGTCCCTTTTAAAATCTGAAGAACTCTAAAAGAACTATGTTTGTGCAGCTTCTTTTATCCTTGTTGTTGATGTAGCCTTGATGATAAGCATCCTTTGAAAACTTTGTTGAAGTAGCCTGATGTATCTTGAATGAAATCTTTAACAGGTCCCTCTGATATTTGTTGAACAGGTCCCTCTAATATTGGTACTGGTAACATAGTCTTCTGAACATGTCCCACTGCATATTGCTTGAACAGGTCCCTCTGATTAGAACAAAAAACAAGAACAACTCTTTTATTGGAATACTGAAGTACTGAAACAAATTCTTTGAAGATTTACAAATGAGGAGATGAGATAGGGAAAACAAAATGCTGATGCTTCTAATTCTTCTCCCCCACTAAAGCTTTGACTTGTCCTCAAGTCATTATTGAAGGGATGAACAAAACAGTAAATAAGAAGAACAAGGAATTTTTACCAGCCAAATGAACGGTTTCTAGTAATAATTCGGGGTTAGAGTGTGCCAAAGTCTGGTTTTCACATCTAAACCATTATTGTTTTTATTTATTTATTTTTTGTTTTATATTTACATTTTTTATTTTTTTATCATTATTTATTTTTATGTGTTTAAAAAAAAAAAATGAAGTTGAATGAACTAAGGTAGAGATATCACAGCTGAAGGCTACAATATCTCAACCTCCCTTTGCTGAGATACAGTGAGAATAAAATCCTCCTTTCTAATGGGCTTATGATAGAGTTTCAACCGGTGGCCATTGACAAGAAAGGTGTTGCCTTCTCCATCAATGGTAGTAAGCTTGATTGATCCATTTTCATAGACTTGAACTATTTCATATGGGCCCATCCAGTGTGTGGTAAATTTGGCTTTATGATCTCTGAATTTAGAATCAAACAGTAAAGCCCAGTCTCCTTCTTTGAATTGTTTCTTTTTGATGTGAGCATCATGCCACTGCTTCCTTTGTTTCTGCATGAGGATTACTGTCTCCTCTGCTTGCTGCCTCATTTCATCTAATTGGTTCAATTGCATAATTCTCTGTTTTTGTGCTTCATTGAGATTAATTCCTAAATCTGTAGCCACCTTATAAGTATGTATTTGAAATTCAATAGGAAGCATTACCTCTTTTCCATACACCAACTGATATGGTGTAAATCCTGTAGTGTTTTTCCACGCGATTCTGTAAGCCCAGAGTGCATCTTTGAGCTTATCTTCCCAATTCTTTATGTTCATTGCTAATGTCTTAGTGAATTCCTTCCAATGTTTTATTGGTAGATTCCACCTAGCCATTGGCCTGTGGATGGTAAGGTGTAATTTTCCTGTGCTTGATTTTATATTTTTCTGTGATGTCTTTGACCAGCTTTGAGGTAAACTGAGTACCTTGATCCGTCACTATCTCCCTTGGTACTCCATACCTTATAAAAATTTCTTCAAAAAGGAAGTTTACCATTGTTTGTTCAGTTACCCGGACTAGTGCTTTGGCTACGACCCATTTTGTCACGTAATCAGTACATACTAGGATGTACTTTTTACCTTTTGAAGTTGGTTTGATGGGTCCTATAAAATCTAGAGCCCATTTTTCAAATGGATCTAAATGTATTTGAGGCTGAAGGGGAATTTCATCTATAGATGTTGGTCTGCCCATTCTTTGACAACTATCACAACTTTTCACATACTTCTTGGAATCCTTAAAAATAGATGGCCAATAGTATCCAAGACTGAGAATCTTGAATGTTGTTCTTTTGGCTGCAAAATGCCCACCACACGGTTCATCATGGCAAGATTTTAAAATATCAATTATTTCATCATTTCTTACACATCGTCTAATAATCATATCATAACCAGTGTAAAATAAATCACCATTAACCCATGAGTATCTAGCACTTTGTTTGATCAGCCTCTTCTTTTCCTTTGGAGTAAAAGATGGAGGTGTTCTTCCTGTGGATAAATAATTGGCTAAGTCAGCATACCAAGGATTCACTATTGAAATTGCAAATAAATTTTCATCTGGAAAAGAATCTTCAACCAGAACAACCTCACCTGAATTTTGCAGTCTAGAAAGAAAATCTGCCACCTGATTCACCTTACCTGGTCTATCCAACACTGTAATATTAAATTCCTGTAATAATAATAGCCATCTGGTAACTCTGCCATTAGTGATTGGTTTATTCATTAAATACTTAATGGAAGAGTGATCAGTATGTACAAAAACCTAATAACCAGTGATGTAATGTCAGAATTTATTTACAGCATGTATGATGGAAAGCATTTCTTTTTCTGTGACTATGTAGTTTAATTCTGCAGGTGTTAGATTTTTGCTAATGAAATAAATGGCATAATTGAAAGACTCTTCTTTCTGGCCTAATGAGGCACCTGCCGCAGTATCAGATGCATCTGTAAATATGTGGAATGGTAGGGTCCATTTAGGTCCTTTTAAGACTGGTGTGGTTGATAACTTTCTTTTGAGTGTTTCAAAAGCTTGCTGACAATTCTCATTCCAGTTGAAAGGTGTATCTTTTCCTAGAAGCTTAAACAAAGGTGAAGCTATTTTACTAAAATGTTCAATGAACCTTCTGTAATAACTTGCATACCCAAGGAAACTTCTTACCTCTTTTTGAGTCTTCGGAATTGGCAAATTGACAATGATCTGGATTTTTGATGGATCAACTTTAATGCCTTGAGAAGAAATATAGTGTCCTAATACTATCCCTTCATTTAACATCATAAAGCACTTTTCATTGCTCAGGGACAGATTAGCTTCAATACATCTCTTCAAAACTTTTTCAAGATTCTCTAATGCATGCTCAAATGAATTACCATACACTGAAAAATCATCCATGTAAACTTCAACACAGTCATGAACTAAATCAGCAAAAATAGCTAATACATCTCTCTGAAATGTAGCTGGAGCATTGCAAAGTCCAAATGGTAAAACATTATAGGCATAAGTGCCCCAGGGACAAGTAAAAGTGGTTTTTTCCTGGTCCTCTAAGGCTATCCTGATCTGATTATAGCCACTGAAACCATCAAGAAAAGAGAATGATGATTTCCTAGCTAATGTGTCTAGCACTTGGTCAATAAATGGTAGTGAGAAATAATCTTTGAGGGTTACTTTGTTCAATTGTCTGTAATCAACAAAAATTCTCCACTTCCCATTTTTCTTGGGCACTACTACCAATGGGGATACCCACTGACTGTCAGAGATAGGATAAATAAAATTGACTTTCAATAGTTTTTGTAATTCATCCCTAACAATATCCTAAAGCATAGGATTCATTCTTCTCTGCGGTTGCCTCACTAGTTTGATATTACTATCTGTGTAAATATGGTGAGTGCATGTTTCAGGGTGAATTCCATGCATATCGGTGTAGTCCCAAGCAAATTCTCTCTGGTATTTTCTCAATAATTGGATCAATTTTCCCTCCTGAGATGAGTCTAGGTGAGTGCTAATATTCAAAGTTTTTCCTAGACTAATCTCTATGATCTTGCTCTGTGTGTTTGTGATAGATTGAATGGGAAAAATGTTCTGAAATGTTGTTTGCAAAGATTGAATGGTGCATGTTTCCTGAAAATTATGTGCCAAAAGTTCATCTATAGCATGGTATTGTTCATTTCTTAATTCTTCAGAAATATTAGGTTGAGAAAGGAAAAATTCTACCAAATCATCATTATTATGTTCTTGAAAATCATAGATTTGATTGATGCTGAAAACAGATTGAACTTCTTCCTTCTCATTGTATTTATCGTCAATCCATAAATTGTGTGCTACTGTTGGTGATTGTGCTGATGGGTAAAGGGTGAGTTGTTTTCTTTTAGTTCCTCGTGAAATAATCATATTACCTGATCTACATCCTATGAATGCATCAGCAGTTGCTAACCATGGTCTACCAAGGATGATAGGGTGTCATCCTAAATTAGATTTTGGCTGAAGAACTAAAAAGTCCACTAGATACTCCCAGGAGTCCAGTGAGACAATTATGTCCTCCAAAATCCCTTTAGGAATCACCTTAGACATATCAGCTAGTTCTAGAACAATTGTTGTGTGCTGCAAGTTTGTGAGTTGTAGTGTTTTCATTGTTTCAAGAGTCATCACATTTATTGCGGCCCCAAGGTCAATTAAGGTGTTTGGAATAGGTATATTGTTAATGATTGTAGTGACTCTGGGAATACCAGGATCAACATACTTTTCCATTGAAATGGTGTTTGTCATAAGGCCAGCTAAATGTCTAATAACATGAATATTTTGTGGATCAATTCTTTTCCTAGTAGGTTTCTTAAGGCACAGTTCTTTGATTGCTTTAGTATATATGGGAATGTCTTTTATGGCTTGCAATAGTGGAATTTTTATATAGACATTCTTTAGGTCATCTAAAACATCAAACTGTGGTATAGACATGGGAAGTTTTGCTTGGACCAATCGTTCTGGAAAAGGTGGTGGATGCAACAGTTGCATTTGTTTATTTTTGATGTCATCATTTTGTTTCTTTTGAGTTGGAGTTTCATTTTCATTTTCTTCGTTTTCTTCTTGTTTTTTAGTTATTGGAGGTTCTTTTTGAAGTACCTTACCAGACCTCAGATTGATATTTTGTAAAGGTAATGTGGGATATGATGGTCCCTCATCTACATTATAGGCTGGTCTCTCTGCTCTATTATTTGGATTTGGTACAGGCTGAGCAAGAATCTGAGTGGGTCTAAGAGGTTGTTGGTTAGATGAGAGTTGTAGGTGGGGTGGAATTATTGGTGGAGGAGCAGGCAATGCTTGTTGAGTGTTTTGGGGTTGATAAACAACTTGCTGCTGAGAATATTGCTTATATGTTTGAGGATATTGCGAATGTGGCTGATGATACTGTTGATATGGCTGAGAATACTATTGGTATGGTTGAGGATATGGTTGATATTGTTGAGAGTACTGTTGAAATGGTCTCCATTGTTGTTGTGGGTAATTTTGGTGTTGCCATGGCATGGGCACATTCCAAGAATTCTGAGCATACATCTGACCTTGTGCAGGAAATTGCAAATTTTGGTTTGGAAACATACCTGGAGGTGGAGGTCTAGGTTGCCACGGTCTCTTAGCGCCCATGAAATACACATTCTCCATATCTGTATTAGTTGCTTCCACATTACAATTATGCAAAATATTGACTTTAGAGCAATGAAATATATCATGATTTTCAGTACAAAAGGCACAAACTTGAATGTTTTCTAATGGGCAGTCTTTCAAGGCATGTTTCTTCCGGCACTTTGGACAAAAGACAACCATTATTTGATCTTCCTCTTCTTGTCTTTTCTTGGCTTTCAGAGTGTCAATTTGAGTTCCTAAGGTACTTAATAGATCTGTTTTGAATTCTTCTAACAGGTTTCCTATTTCATCCCTTGTGACACTTGTTGAAGCAAATTTTGTGGCTTTAGATGATAGAGCTCTTTTTCCATATCTAGCTTTGCTCCTTGAGTACTTTTCACATAAATTAGCAATTTCTTCGAAAGGTAAAGTGGAAATATCACCTTTGCCCATCAAATTAATATCATATAAGTATTCTTCTCGAATGCCCTTCAAAAATATTGTTTGAATCAGATCAAGAGACATGGTCCTATGTTTTGATTTTTGCAAATTGTAAACAAATCGTTCCAAATACTCCTCTAAATTTTCATCCTCTTGTTGATTCATCCTAAAGATATCATCTTTAGAATCTTTTGATCTACAATAAGGTTGGTATTTCTTTAGGAATATTCTTCTCATGCCATCCCAATCAGTTATTGCATGTTCACCAAGTCCCATGAACCATCTTAATGCTGATGCTTTTAATGTTGCTGGGAAGAGTCTAAGCCTATGGGCATCATCTGTGTAACCATATGTTCGACATACTATGTCAAACTCAAACAAGAATGAATCTGGGTCTTCTGAAGCCATGCCATAAAATTTTGGTAGCACAGATGGAGGTATGTTTTTCATTTTTATTTCGTCATCTTCTTCTGGTTCTTGAATAGGAAATTTAAAGGTTGACTCTTCCTCCTCTCTTCGACCTTGATTTGGTGGTCCTCTTGCTGATCCATCTCCTTCCTCAGCCATTTTGATAGGTTCCTCTGTTGATTTAATTTCTTGTTCAGTGTCACTTGTTTCAAAGAGAAGTTCAAGGAGAGATTGTTGAGTTACTGTGCTACTTTCTCTTTTTATAGAGGATTCAGGGAGATGTTTCTTCTGTGATTCATGTGCCAATAGAATTTGCCTCTCAATGAGTGTGAGTCTTTGCCCTGATTTTTGTTTATCCTCTAGTGTTTGTATGGTGACTTTCCCAGCTGGTGTTGTGTGTTCAACTTTTCCTAAAGGGTCTGCTCCTAGTGGTAGGTTAGTTTTTGGATGGGGGGTTTTTATGAATCTACCTTTATCATCTCTAGATCTAGACATAAGTAAACATGACTTCTAAAATGATGAATTAAAATTAAATCTATGTTTTTGTTTATTTTATTTTATTTTTATATTTTGTTTTTAGAAATCCTCTAGATGCGCCTCCCTGGAAACGACGCCAAAATGTAGTGACCAATCCAGGGGTCTAGATTAGACTAAATTTAATGTCAACCAAGGTAGGTAAACTTAGAGGCACGTGTCTACAGTCTATAGACCTTATAGACCTAAAAGGATCTCATCTATCTAGATAAGTGTCTACTGTGACAGGCTACAACACTCTTTTACAAGAGATTAGAATATGTTTCCTTTCACAATTCGAACACTTATATCACCTAATTTAATCAACTGTTCTAAGAAAACAAAGTGTTACTAGTCCGAGTTTTCAATCCTCTTACAAATATATCGTTCACAAAAACTCTTTCCAACTAACACACTAAGCATTCATGAAAACCAAAAACTCTTTTAAGCATACTAAGACTCAAATGCATGAAAACAAAGTCCACAGAGATACTTCGAAATTCAATGCTCAATTAAATCTTTTACAAGATCTTGTTCAATAATTTAGCAATTGAAGTTTCAAGCGATCACCATGAATCATACAATAACCCAAGAACTTCTAATCGAATTAATGAATTCACAAGCAATTCAGATTTGAAGTCTAAATGCTATGAAAATAAAATGGAAGTATACCAGTCCCCACATAGGGCCCATCCACGCGTTGATGGTACACTTAAGAAGCTTCAGATGTCGAAAGCATTAACACATAAAACACTAGAATGATAAAACGTTGCCTGTGATTAAAGTCTGGAAATCAATTACATCAAGAACAGAGTTCTGGTAACAATACCATACAATATGATATGCTTAATGTCTCTTATCATGCAGTCCGATTTGCAATCGAATGTACATACATTATCACGCAGATGTTTCTGCTTTTACAATCAAAAGGAGATTTTTGTTTTTTTTCTAATCTTAACTGATTTCCAAAGCAAAACAAAATCAGTTTAGGTAACTCTGGTTTTTTGCTGCTTTTATGACCAAAAATGCTGGGTTTGACCAGCATTGACCATGTATCCAGGAGCTCCAGATGTGATGCCAAATAGATCTTTCTCCATGTATGTACATATGTTATCACGTCCCTATCCTCGGTTTTGATTTTCCTGCCATGCCACATGTCACAACATAAACCAATTACAGGAAGTCATGACATCCCGTAATTTTGTTGAAAATTTCTAATTTTTAACATAAAAATCCACAAATTAAATTTAATGCAAAATAACAATTATAATGCTTAATTGATCAATTTCAATGGACTATGAGGGGTTTATGGAAGAAAATGATGGATGAATGATGGATTTTTAGAAGAAAAGGATGGCAATAAAATAGTACCAACAGTCACTCGATATGGAGTGGACCAGAACTGGGTGGAGTGGAAGTAGAAGGTAGATAAGTGGATTCCTTCTCCACTGTCTTATTTTGAGGGGTTTGATAATCTTTCAATTGAGTAGTGACAGATATAGGCAATGAACCATGCATCGTGAAAACTTGAGAACCAGAGGAGGCAGAGGATTGTGTTTGGTCTACCAACTCAATTTGTTGATGATCTGATAATCACCCTATGAGTGACCTCAGTGAAGATTTATTAAACAAAAGGTATTACAGACCCATGTGTTGGTGTGTGTTCTGTGTTATTGAAACAACGGATTGATCAGATTGCCAATACACAGAAAATAAATGGAAAGACAACAGAGAAATACAGTAAGCAACACAAAGACACAAACAATTTTTAATAAGGAGTTCACCCTATTCTCCAGGGCTACGTCTCCGGTCCAGCTTCAGTGGTGGCCTTGTTTTATTGTGTCTTTCAGCAGAGAAATTACAATGCAGGGACTCAATATGAGTTCTCCTGAAGTAGATTTTGCTTGGCAGGGTGGTTCTTGGATTCCCCAAGCCACTTGGAGTACACAGACTCTTGTTCTTCCTACCAGCTCTATGACCCTCGGTCTACAGTGGAAAGAGCCAACTGTGATGCTCAATCCGGATAGATTCCTCTATGGGAAGGCTTGATTCCTCAAGCTCTCTGGTGCTCAATTGTGCCTGTGGTCAGCTTGGCCCTCTGTCTCCTCTGCTTGGCTTTACTACTCTCTGTGCTTAGTCCTCCTCTCAGGGTTCACTATTCACTTTCTCTCTTGGTCGCTTGGACTCTTCGTTCTCTCTCTTCGGATCCCTGTTCACTGTCTCTATTCATGGCTTTAGCCATTCAACCTCCATGCATGTTCGATTCCTCTCCCACCTACGTCGATTCGCCTGTCGCCTGTGTGCTTGGAATTCCCTATTTGGCGTCAGCATGAATGCTCGAGAAGTAGCCATGTGTCCCCATCGGAACAACGCCAGCCTGTTCGTCGATTCGTTTCTTTCTCCACTGTGGCGGTCAACGGATCTCAAATCCCCTTAAATTGTAGTTTAATTCCCTGTCAATTCCGCTCTGTCTATCGGACGCAATCTCAGCCGTTCGATCTGGGCTCCTCTAGATCCAATGTCATTCGCACGTCGAGCGCGGTTGAATTGCTCGACCAATAATGCGTGATCACGACGGTTTTTCTCTCACCTCCGCTGTTACGCATCGATCGTTGAGTGTGATCGCTCTGCTTTCTCCAAAACTGCTTACCGTTCAAGGGCGCCCCGATCAATACCGCTGGTTTCTAGGGTGCGGGTCCCGCCTTTGTACTTTAGCGCCTTTACCTTTTTTCTCTCGCGGTCCTCTGGTTCCCCCACACGACTGAGTGCTTAAGGCTCCTCCTTTTCAGCCCTGTTTGCCCTGTGATGCGCGTTAGTGCTAACGCATCAAAAATCAGCTCCTTTTCCCAATCCGGGGCTCCTAGGGGCTATTTTGACCTCCTGCGCAGTCTCCATGGGCCTCGGTCAGCGCGCTTTGACCGAGGTCCTCGTTGTTTCAGGCCAGCTGCCATGGCCACTGGTTCAGGGTGTCTTCGACTGCTGTTTTGGATTCTTCAAGGGTTTTTTTCGTCCCAATATAGTCATGGTTCTATGACAGTCATTTATGGATCTGATTTGGATCATGGCATCCCAACTGAAAAGCTTTTGGACCACCAAAAGTTGGTTTTCTTCAAGCATCGACTAAGTGAGGAAACTGTTGTCTCACTTGTCCAATCTCAATCCACTTCACATTGCTCGGCTTCGAACCTTTAAGCCCAATTCTGAGGTAATCCACCTATCCACTGCACGTCATCCTTACCTTCCTATCCAGAACTGTATCTTCCTGCAACTCATTAAGATATTCAGGTAGTAGGTCATCAACAAAAGGCAATTGACTTTGCTCTTCAGGGTCCTCAATCATTGAAGGTTCAAACAACCTTAAGAAATCTACGTTCACGACTGAGTAGATGTGCATGTAAGCTGGCAGATCAAGGCGAAAAGAATTTTCACCAATCTTCTCAAGTATCCTGAAGGGTCCATACCTGATGGGTTTTAGCTTCTTACTTTCACCTTGCATCCTATCGTTGTTGATATACAGCTAGACTTGGTCTCCAACTTGAAAACTATGCTCCATCCGATTCTTATCATGCCTAACCTTGTACTTGGCTTGGCTCTTTTCTAGCTATTCCTATACTGCCTGGTGGATCTCTTGGATCTGCTCAATGAACCTAGTTTCTTTGTCCACATCATTGTGTCCATCAACCATGGTATCTTTACCAAAGATAAAATCCAAGGGAGACCTTGGTATGAAACCAAAGCAGGTCTCAAAAGGAGATCTCTAGGTAGAAGAGTGTTTGGCTCTATTGTAAGCATGCTGCACATAACACAAGTGTTCATCCCAAAGCTTAGGGTGTTTGCTGTAATATCCTCTCAGTAACTGGATCACTGTCCTGTTAACTACTTCTGTTTGGCCATCTGTTTGTGGATGAAAGGTTGTGCTTTTCTTTAATTTGGTGTCCATTAGTTCCCACAGACTGGACCAAAACTTTCCCACAAATCGGGTGTCTCGATCAGATATAATAGAAGTGGGTAATACAAAATGAACCCATACATATTCAAAGAATAATTTTGCAGTTTGTTCAGCTGTAATCTATTTACTACAGGGTATCAAAATACACATTTTGCTGAACCTATCCACAACAACATATAGATAATCATGACCTTTCCTAGATTTAGGCATTCCTCCAACAAAATCCATGGAAATGCTTTCCCAAGGGTGAGAAGGAATTGGCAATGGAGTGTACAAGCCTAGTTTTCTGTTGCTGGGCTTGCTTTGAGCACACATAGCACACCCCTTTACATATCTAGAAACTATCTCACTCATTCTTGGCCAATAACAGAACCTTTGCAGCTGTGCAACTGTTTTACTTACCTCAAAGTGACCTGATATCAGAGAATTGTGTGCTTCCCTAATTATCTTTTCTCTCTCAGTTTATGGAATGCAGAGTTTCCCACAATGATATAAGAGTCAGTCCTTCACATGATAGTCCAATTCTTCTACTCTTTTGCCTTGACTCAAAGTTGCATATACATCTTTAAAGTCCATATCCTGAGCACACTGTTCTATGTAGCTTTCATGTAGCACAGAATTATGCTTGAGTATGGTAGATGCATTTATAATGGGCCTTGATAACATGTTTGAAACCTTCTTATGTATGCCCTTTTTATATTTGATGACTAAATGAAACTGTTGTATAAAACCCATCCATTTGTAATGTCTTGATTGTTGCAACTTAGTTTGGGAGCGTAGGTATTGGAGCGGCTGATGATCAGTATGTAATACTATTTCTTTGCCCATTAAGTAATGTTTCCACTTTTTCACACTCTGAACTAATGCATACAATTCTTTATCATAGGTAGGATAGTTGACTATCGCAGGATTAAAAGTCTCAGAATGATAACATATGGGTTTACCATGTTGTGTCAACACTGCTCCCATGGCATAGTCACTGGCATCAGTTTAGATCTCAAATGGTCTTTGTAGATCTGGTAGTGCTAGTACAGGTGTTGTACTAATTTTTTCTTTCAAGGTGTCGAAGGCTTTCTGCTGTTTGCCTCCCCACTGAAACACCTTGTTCAATCCTGTCAAAGCATGTAAGGGAGCTGCAATTGAGGAAAAATTTGAAATGAACTTCCTCCAATGCTATGCTGCTCCTAAGAAGCTTCTCACTTCTGTAGCAGACTTGGGTTTAGGCCAATTTACAATCACTGCCACTTTAGAGGGATCTATTTTCAATTCACCTCCCCCTACTATGTGACCCAAATAATTTAGAGAGGTTTTGCCAAATTCACATTTGGAGAGTTTAACATAAAGTTTTCTCTTTTCAAAACATCTAATGTCTGCTTAACATGCTTTAAATGTTCTTCCCACGTTTTACTAAAAATCAGAATGTCATCCAGATACACAATAACAAAATCGTCAAGAAAAGGTCTGAGTACATCATTCATTAATCTCATGAAAGTAGCAGGGGCATTAGTCAAGCCAAAAGGCATAACCAGCCACTCATACAATACCTACTTTGTTTTGAAAGCAGTCTTCCATGCATCTTGCTTTGCAACTCTGACCTAATGGTATCCACTGTGCAAAACCAGCTTGGTGAAATAGACAACTTCCTTCAATTGATCTAAAAGATCATCTATGCGAGGAAGGGGATAACAATTTTTTATCGTTATTTTATTCAGTGCTCGATAATCAATACACATTCTCCATGAGCCATCTTTCTTTCTCACCAAAATGATTGGTGACCCACATGGTGATGTGCTAGGCCTGATGAACCCTTTCTCGAGCAACTCCTGCACTTGCTTCTTGATTTCAGCATTCTCTAAAGCAGATAGCCTATGGCTGCAATGATTGTTTCATCTCTCGAGTCTGACCCCAAATCTTTCTGAATAGTTGCAACAGTCTTCTTCTTCTTGCCCTTGAACTTCTTAGGTCTCAGCTTTGGATGCAGAATCCAACAGTGCTCACCATCATGCCCCTCTTTTTTACAGTGAGTGCATGAGGCTTTACCTTTCTGTGTAGTGTTAGACTTCCTTTCTTTCCACTTCTACTTTCCTTTCTCCTTGCTCTTGCTTACAGTGGGTTGGGATGGTCCCCCAGCTTCTGGACTTCCATTATTTCCTCTCGCTTCTAGATGAGTAGCTTGTACAGATACCTCATCTATACTAGTGGGATTAAACATGAGGATGGTATGCCTCATGTAGCTGTGTAGACCACCAATGTACTTCAAAAGAGTCTCTGGTGAGTCGAATGAAATACCCAACATCAATGCTCTCTTTCAGAACTCTTGAGTATACCCTTGTACACTTTTCCCTTTCAACTGTCGAAGAGTTTGCCAACTCATCATGGCTTGTTGCATGTAGGCCAATGGATAGAACTGCTTTTTGATTGCAGTAACAAATTCACTCTAGACAGAGATGGTCTTACCATGCTTCCTCATATCAGCTTGGGTTCTGCCTTCCCACCATGCCAAGGTAGTGCCCCCTAGGCAAAGGCTTTCCAGCTGAATCTTGCTCTTGTCTGAGTCTATATTTTGTACTCTGCAATACACATCAATTTGTCTAATCCAATTGTCCAACTTTTCAACATTTAGCTCTCCATCATATATAGGCAAATTAAATTTAACATCTAACTTAATCAAAGATGCCTTCTTATTATGCACAGCGCTACTAGGAGGTGTAAGGAAGCTTTCTTCTTTCCCCTTTCCTTTGGAGTGGTCATGGGAATGAGATTCATCTTCTTCTTTATCTTGCTTAGAGCCTGATGAATCTTCGCCCTTATGCTTTCTAAAGTCCCTATACATTTCTTCTACCATGGACTTTATAGCTAGGAAACTTTCTATGAATTGAGAGTCTGGCCCTACAGAACCTTCTTCTGACATTGTCTTTCGAGAATAGACTCTCCCAATTTCAGGATTAGTTTCCACCAACTCTCCTTCTCCTAATTTGAGCTTTGATCTAGTGAGCATTCACAGCTAAGCCAACACAATATTGTCTAACCTTACAGCCTAGAGCTCTGATACCACTTGATCTGATAATCACCCTATGAGTGACCTCAGTGAAGATTTATTAAACAAAAGGTATTATAGACCCATGTATTGGTGTGTGTGTTCTGTATTATTGAAACAACGGATCAATCATATTGCCAATACACAGAAAATAAATGGAAAGACAGCAGAGAAACACAGTAAGCAACACAAAGACATAAACAGTTTTTAATAAGGAGTTCACCCTATTCTCCAGGGCTACATCTCTGGTCCAGCTTCAATGGTGGCCTTGTTTTATTGTGTCTTTTAGCAAAGAAATTACAATGCAGGGACTCAATATGAGTTTTCCCGAAGAAGATTTTTCTTGGCAGGGTGGTTCTTGGATTCCCCAAGCCACTTGGAGTACACAGACTCTTGTTCTTCCTACCAGCTCTGTGACCCTCGGTCTACAGTGGAAAGAGCCAACTGTGATGCTCAATCCAGACAGATTCCTCTATGGGAAGGCTTGATTCCTCAAGCTCTCTGGTGCTCGATGCTGCCTGTGGTCAGCTTGGCCCTCTGTCTCCTTTGCTTGGCTTTACTGCTCTCTGTGCTTAGTCCTCCTCTCAGGGTTCACTGTTCATTGTCTCTCTTGGTTGCTTGGACTCTTTGTTCTCTCTCTTCGAATCCCTGTTCACTATCTCTGTTCATGGCTTTAGCCATTCGACCTCCATGCCTGTTCAGTTCCTCTCCCGCCTACGTTGATTCACCTGCCACTTGTGTGCTTGGAATTCCCTGTTCGGCGTCAGCATGAACGCTCGAGAAGTAGCCACGCGTCCCCATGGGAATAGCGCTAGCCTGTTCGTCAATTTGTTTCTTTCTCCACCGTGGTGGTCAATGGATCTCAAATCCCCTTAAATTGTGGTTTAATTCCCTGTCAATTCCTCTCTGTCTATTGGACGCAATCTCAGCCATCCAATCTGGGCTCCTCCAGATCCAACGTCATTTGCACGTCAAGCGCAGTTGACTTTCTCGACTAATAACACGCGATCATGGCGGTTTTTCTCTCACCTCTGCTGCCACGCGTCAATTGCTGAGTGTGATCGCTCCGCTTTCTCCAAAACCGCTTACTGTTCAAGGGTGCCACGATCAATACCACCGGTTTCTAGGGCGCAGGTCCCACCTTTGTACTTTAACACCTTTAACTTTTTCTGCCCACGTGACCGAGTGCTTAAGGCTCCTCCTTTTCGGCCCTGTTTGCCCATCCATCGAAAATGAGCTCCTTTTCCCGATCTCGGGCTCCCAGGGGCTATTTTGACCTCCTGCACAGTCTCCATGGGCCTCGGTCAGTGCACTTTGACCGAGGTCCTCGTCGTTCCATGCCAGTTGCCATGGCCACTGGTTCAGGGTGTCTTCGATTGCTATTTTGAATTCTTCAAGGGTTTGTTTCGTCCCGATATAGTCATGGTTCTATGACAGTCGTTTATGGATCTGATTTGGATCAGTTGAGATGGAAAGGGCTCTTTCAAAAAGTCAGAGTTCCTTTCAATAAACGACTAAATTTAGCATATCATGGACAATCCTTGGTATAGTGGTCTTCCTCACAAATGAGGCAAGGATATTTCGGCTTTCATTTGGAGGCATCATCAGCAGATCTTGTTTTGGGTTATCGGATTTTTCTTTTCCTTTACCCTTTTTCTTACCTTTTGTTAGGTCCCTATAATACTAGTGATTCTCCCATTACTATTGTAATTGTAGCCCTTATTTTTATTATTGTGCCCCTATTGTCCCCATATTGTTATTAGTGTGCCCCATAGAAGCCCACTATTATTGTTGTTGTACCCTTATATTTTTATTTTTATGTCAGCTTTGATTATATTATGACCCCTTAGACTCCTATATATAGAAAGGAGGTTTAGTCATTTGTATCATCCAAGAATTATTCACTTTTCTAATGTAAAGGAGGTTTCCCCCTCGAAGAGGCTAATTTTGAACATGTGATCTATATTTTCTATCTTTTTGTGAGTTGGTTCATAACATTTGGTATCAGAGCTTTGGATTCTAGTGTTTTGCTACTCCAAACAGGTCATCATGGCATTTTCACTATAATTTTTTTTCTGTGACATTTTAGATTCTAAAAAAAAATCCATTTGAGCCGAAATCTTGATGATCCTCGGGTTTGAATTTCATATCTTGTCTAGCTATATTTGCGGAGATATGATCTATGGAAGTTAAGGTTTTTGCAGGCTCCCGAATTACATTCCAAATAGGTGACCTTGGGAAACTCATCATAACTTTCTCTTTGAGTATCAGATTGAAATTTCGTAAGACGTTGTAGAAAGAGGACGGACTTTAGTTTTCTGTGCATCATTTTCAGGTCCAAAGGTTGAAACTGTGACACGTGGCAGTTTGTACAAGTTCTCTCCACTAAGAATGTGTATAATTAGGGCACCTTGGGAGATTGGGCATAACTCTTTCTTCGAGAATCGAATTTCTATGAGACTGGTGGCATTGGAAAGATGACTTAGAGGGCTACCGCAGTTCACAATTTCATACCTTGGAGATCCAAAATTTCATAGATACATCAGATTCACTATCGAGTTCCTACAAAGTGAAAAAAGTGTGTGATTTTTTTTTAATATTTTGCATAAGTTTGGTTTGAAAAATTAGTTTGAAGGAATTCAAAGGGCATAATGAAGCATAGTTATCATTAATTGATGCCTCGTAAAAAGAAAATGGAAACATCTAGTAAGAAACCTAAAATCTCTAGTATGAGTCATGAAGAAGAGGAATAAATGCAACATGATATATCAAAATTAGGAGACCAAGTGCAACAAAATTCACTCTCACAAAAAGTAACAGAAGCTAAGATGGATAGTTTAAAGAAAGGCATGGAAGCTAATATGAATGGCATAAAAGATAAGGTGGATGGTTTAAAGAAAGGCATGGAAGGTAAGATGAAGGACGTGGAAGCTAAGATGGATGGTTTAAAGAAAGGCGTGGAAGCTAAGATGGATGGTTTAAAGAATGGTGTGGAAGCTAAGATGAATGATGTGGAAGCTAAGATGGAAGGAAAAACAAAAGATTTGAAGATAGATTTGCAAAGTTGCTACAAGAAATGTTTACTAATGGTGAAAGGGTAGTGTTAGCGCTTGAAATTTCACCTCAGGCTGAGAAAGGTAAACCTCAAGGCAACATCAAACCACTTAGCCTCGTAGCTAGCCCTACGGGGCTGGAGAGGGCTCTCTCCAGTCTATCTCGATAAAGATCTTCAATGGGTGAGATAACCAATAGGATAACACTGATTTTAGGCTAGTAAACTGATCAAAAGGGTTGATTTGGAATTTTTAGGGTTTTGGTGGCAAATTGAGGAGTGGCAATTTTGGGTGCGGGGATAGGACACAGTTTCTGCAGGGGGTTCTTTGGGGCGAGATAGGATACAGTATTGATGCCTTAGATTGAGGTGAATGGATGAGAAAGACAGGTGAGAATCTAAGGAGAGCAAACAATAACTTTGAATTCTCCTTAAACAGCAGAAAACATTGAAATTAAACAAACTTAAAAGCAGAGCATGACAGTCATGAATTCTACTTTAACACTTCATTTGTTTAATGTGCAGAAGGAAAAGTAAGCAAATGATTTACATAACACACTTACAAGTACATAGAGAAACACACCATCAATACATGTAACCACAAGAATCCCAAAAAGGACTGCAAAACCCTGGTCTTCCTTAGCCAAAAATTGCAGAGATACAGTGAATAATTACAATGATAGCTTTTCCCTCAAGAGTCCAACCATGAAAATGAGCAAGAAAGTACATAATATAGATCATCTAACCTCTTTCCCTGCCTCCATGGGTCGAGCTCACTATCCTGGGAGCTGTTTCAACCACTTCTAAACTAAGCACTGAAAACTAGGCAGTCAAAACAACTTGCCTCTATAAGCTAGGAAACCAATTCATTCATTTAATTTTCACCTATTTCATGAATGAATCTTCTAGAAGAGGTACATAAGTGTAAAAGTGTCATAAAAGTACATTAATTACATCAAAGAGGATAATAATCCACCCCAAAAAGTCAAACAGGGTCAAACTGCGTTTTTCTGAGCTGTACACTGAAATTTGGAGAAATTTGCCTGACGGGTCGCGCGCCTCTGCCTGACGGGTCGCGCGCCTTTGGGACCAATTTTGGGGCACTTCCAGGTGTCCAAATTGAGCAAGAGTAGGCTTTTTGGAAAGGTCTGTGAGTCTAATTCCCAACCCAACTGGAATTTCTAAATTTGGTGGTCATTTGCTCCTCCAAAATTGCAATCTCCCAAGACTGCTTTCTGTGTCTCAAAAATGTGGCAGAAAGTCATTTTTTGCTTGTTTTTTGACTTTCTGGAGGCCCAAAACTTCATAAAATCTCTTGGCCATGGATGAGCATATGTAACTTCTCATGAAAAATCTGGAAATGCTGGTATTTTGCAAAATGGAGTTGTCAGGATGAAGGGTCACGCGGGGGGTGAGACCCGTTAATGGAGAAAACCTGTAAATTGCCTGAAAAAACCAAAATTTACCAAAAATGCTCAAAATTTCTTGGGATTTGTGTTGTGGCTAGGCTATTTAGTGCCTTGGTCCTTCAGTGAGGCCTCGGCCAAGATATGGAGGGGATCGGGCCTCTTTCTCCTTTTTTGTGCCTTGGCCAACCGCCTTTGGAACATCTTCATCTTTGCCTTGCACACGTGCATTCTCGCCCAATAATGGTTCTTCATGTTTCTCAACATTTTTATCTTGGTTGGCCTTAGCCAACAACCTCTCCAAGTGAGCATTGAGTTGGATAAGCATGGACTCTCGCTCAGCGGGCAATGGATCACCGGGTCTTCTCCGATTCAAGTTGCGGTCACTACGGATCCTCCACAACTCATCAAGAGCTTGCTCATCCTCCAACTGTTTGTTGTGCTGCTCTAGATATGAGATTGTCCATTGTGCCCCCTCTAATCTCCTCTGCAATGCATCATTTTCAGCTCTAAGGTGCTGAATGATCTCCTTCGACACTAGGCTAGGAGAACTGACATCAAGGTCAATAAGCTCGATAGCTGGAACACCTGATGGCCCCTCATCAATCTTGGGCTGCTTGCTCCTCTGTGCTACCTGTGCTGCTGAAGAAAGCGAGGCCCCTTCCACCTGCTGTGGAGATAACACTCGCTGAGCTGATGAAGAAGGCGAGACCCCTTCCACCTGCTGTGGAGAAAGTACTCGCCGAGCTGCTGCAAATAAGGCCCTTTGGCCTCTCTGATAAGTGACCAAAGGTGAGGAGCTGACATGTCTAGTGACGGGGATGTCATGCTGCTGTGATGGTCCTCCCTCCTCGTGAATAACCTCAGGATGTGGCGGTGGTGGTGCTGTGAAAAGCTCACGAGAGATGAACTCCTCCCATGAGATGCCCTGCTGAGCCAATTGATGTAACACCACAAGCTGAATCAAACCATAATGGTAAAGGCTCCTATACTACTGTGCCAGGCTCCTCCTCTGCATCATGGACACCATCCTCTCAATGTTATGATAGAAGAAAACAGGGATGTTGATCATCCGTACCCGTGTGAAGTGCATCAATAGGCAAATATGGTACGAATATACCTGTGAAAATCTGCCCTCACAAGTAAAATAGAGCATGATGAGCCTCATCATGGGAGCATACTCACTCCTGAGAAATCTGAAGGGAAACACTCCTGTCAAGTGTCTCATGAGTGTTGGTCTAACAAAAGGCTCAAAATGAACACTGTCCAACACCTTGCGCTTATTCCATACCTCTCCGACATTAGGTATCCCTGTGGCCTGTGCAATCATCTCGGGTGTCAATGTAAAGTCCACCCCGGCAAGGTTGACATGTCCATCATGCAAGTGTAAAACAAATAGGCGAGCCAACTCTCTGTGGTGCTAAATCCGAGAGATCCTCTCGCAAAACTCATAGCAAGACATGTACTGGAAACATGAGACTGCCATAGGACAAGCTTATAAATCTGTCAAAGAGGTGGGCTCCTCTCGCCTATGATGACCACCCTTTCTACCCTTATGAGGCCTCCTCTGTACCTCAATCTCTGAAGCTGATGCCTGGTCATCACTCTGCTCATAGGTTTCGGTTTCTGACATTGTTTAGGGAGCAGAGTGGCCAAAATGTACTGCTGTTTCTACCTTGTAAAATGTTGATTTATATGTTGTTTCAAGGGGACAAGGAGCACGAGGGGAATGTTAGGGGAGGGACACCTTTAAAGGGAAAATGGGAATAAATATATAAAACAGGGATTTAAGGGAAAAAACATTGCAAAAATCATTGCATATGCATCATTATATACATTGTTTACATGGGTATAATGAGAGGTAGGGTTAGGGCTTGATTCTTCATTTTTTAGGGAAAAGGGGTAGGGTTTAGGTTTTCTTTACAAATTTAAAAGGGAAATTTATATAGAAAGACAAGGAAAATGACATGGGAAATGGGAAAAATGATTTACAAGGGAAAAACCTTAAAACAACATAAAACCCTAGGCATATTTTACAATTTTAAACCACAGCCATATAGAGCTTTTTCTCTTGCACAATGAGATCTTTAAAACATGTATTCATGATGTCTTTAACCATAACAAGCAGCAATTTGTAAGTTGGAGGGCCTACCTTAGGCAATTTAGCAATTTTGTTGGCTCCTTGGATGAATTTGCAGGTGATTTGGTAAGGAGGGCGCTGACGGGTCGCGCGCCTCACCCAACGGGTCGCGCGCCACTGACGGGTCGCGCCCGTTAGAAAATAACACTGCTGGAAGGCGCTTGACGGGTCGCGCGCCTCTGACGGGTCGCGCGCCTGGTCTGACGGGTCGCGCGCCTGGTCTGCTCACAATTTCGCTCCAACCCTCGCCCAATCTCTCTTGCAAGTGAGTTAGATGCACAATGAGGGTAAATGGAGGGAGATTGGGCTTTTATAACTTTGATTTGAAATAATTTCATGCCCAAACCCACTTTATAATGTTTTTCTTTGACACTTTATAAAATTGACCATTTTGGTTTCCTTTGTCCTGAAATTGACTCATTTAATGCTTTTGCTCGATACTTTTTGCAGGGATATCATCTGAGGGATCTTGGCAAGGGAGCCAGGGTTACATGCTGTCCTTGGAAGCTTTTTGAAATTTCATCACTTTTTACAAAAATTTGAAAAATGACCTTGGCTTTAAAAACAGGGTTTTTAAATCCAAGGTGAAAATTAACTGTACAAGATAGAAATTTGCGAAGAAACATTTTGAAAATCATCCCTCTGGCTTGCTGAGCACTTATTGACCTTCAGAGACATGACCTTGTAAAAAAACTTGACCAAAACCCTAGACCTAGGAATTTGACCTCAAGACAAGACAAGACAAGCCTGAAAGAGATTAAGGACTGAAATGACTTTGATCCAGCAATGCCAAGAGGGGGACAAAGACACCAACTCCTTCATCAGGGTTATGGCATGCCTAATGGGATGCAAAAATTGACACTGATGAGACACCTACTTATGCAAATGCAAAGAGTTTTGATCGCTGATGGAGGGCTACTAGACCGACTCTAACAGGTAGTAAAGGAAACTCATGATGAGAACAAAAGAAATGTTAATCATGATTTCGTAGAATCTAACGTTGGATTGAAGACCCACCATGTTCCAAAGATTGATATGAGGAATTTTGATGGCAAGGATCCCGTAACATGGATACTACAGATGGAGCAATATTTTGATCTCCATAATGTGAAAAACACACAAAAGGTACGCATTTCAACTTTATATTTGGAACCAAATCAGTTTGTATGGTATCGATGGCTTTGCTCTCGTAAACAAATTGTCACTTGGGCAATTTTTACAGAAGAAATGATAGCACATTATGAGGATACAAAAAACAACACCTTTTTTAGTCAATTGATAAATCTCAAACAAAAGTGTTCAATGATGGAGCACAATGAGGACTTACAAAAATTGAATATAAGGGTAAAATATATTCCAGAGGAGCATAGGATTGATGTGTTCATAGGGACTTTAAAGGATAACATCCAACATGAGGTTCGCCTTTGGGAACCTGATTCATTGGACAAGGCATTCAGGTTGGCAAGAAAAATGGAAAGAAAAATTGTGGCAACCAGGAAGCCTACCACTCACAACTATAAAGATGGAAGTTTTGTTTCCCCTAGCCTTCCACAACCTACAAGGTTGACACCATAATAATTGGAAGAAAAAAGAGTGAAAGGGATTTGTTACAGTTGTGATAGAAAATACACTAGAGGTCATAAGTGTGCTTAGAAGAAATTATTTTACATATATTGTGAAGAGGAGGAAGAAAAGGAACAAGAAACGTCAAAATAAGAGGATATACACTAGGAAAAAACCCTAGAGAAAGAAGAAATGAATCTGGCCATATCTTGTAATGCATTGGCTAGAATTACCACTCCTCAAAATATTAAGATAGAAGAACATATCAAGAAGAAAAAGGTAATAATGTTGATTGATTCATGCAGTACCCATAATTTTATTCATTGTATAGTAGCTAAGGAATTGAATTTCTTCCCATATCCAGCTCTAGAGTGTCAAGTGATGTTTGCAAGTGGAGGAACCATAAATTGCTCTGGAAAGTGCCATAATATCAAGCTATCCATGGGAGAATATGTATTGAATAGTCCAATGATTTCCATTCCAATGGGCGGTGTTGATGTTGTACTAGAATTCCAATGGCTACAATCCTTGGGTATAATAGCTTTTAATTTTAAAGAACTTTTAAAGAAATTTTGTTTGGAAGGAAAGGAAGTTGAATTAAGGGGTATCACAGGGAACCTGAGAAAGATAATCAGCTCTAACGGAATGAAAAAACTTCTAAAGAAAGAACAATGAATCATAATTACACACTTATGTTTGCAAGAGGTTCCCACATCGAAATCTTCTATTTCTCTAGATCTCCAAAAAGTCTTGGACAATCATTTTAAGGTATTTGAGACTCCCAAAGGCCTCCCACCTATTCTTGATCATGATCATGCTATTCATTTGATTCCAGGAAGTGTTCCTCCAAACATCAGGCCTTACAGATATCCCTATTCCCAAAATAGTGAAATTGAACGTATGGTTGCAGAAATGCTAGAGGCTGGTATAATTCAACCTAGTCAAAGTTCTTTCTCTACTCCAGTAGTATTGTGCACAAGAAGGATGGATTATGGCGCATGTGTCCAGATTATAGGGAGCTCAACAAGCTCACTATTAAAGATAAATTTCCCATTCCTATCGTTGATGAATTATTGGATCAATTGCATGGATCAATTTACTTCACCAAGTTGGATCTTCGTTTAGGATATCATCAAATCCAAATGAAGACTAAAGACATTCCGAAAACAACATTTAGAACTCATGAGGGTCATTATGAATTTTTGGTCATGCCTTTTGGCCTTACCAATGCACCTTCTACATTTCAAGGTTTGATGGATTCCATTTTAAAACCCTTCCTTAGATAAATTGTGTTAGTATTTTTTGATGATATACTAATCTACAACAAGTTTTGGAAGGATCATGTTCAACATGTTGACAGGGTGCTCAAGCTATTGAAGGAGAAATAATTATATGAGAAAGCTCCAAATGTTGCTTTGGAGTACAAGAGGTGGAATATCTAGGTCATATTTTAGCTCATGAAGGTGTTAAGGTAGACCCTAACAAATTAAAGCCATTAAGGAATGGAAAATCCCCACATCCATAAAGAATTTGTGAGGATTTCTTTGGTTGACAGGGTATTATCACAAGTTTGTTAAGAATTATGAGAGAATAGCATCACCTCTAACAACATTATTGAAGAAAGATGCATTTTCATGGACTCCATAAGCAACAAAGGCCTTTGAACATCTTAAAAAGGTAATGTGCCAAGCACCGGTCTTAGCTACGCTGGACTTCACAAAAACCTTTATTATGGAATGTGATGCCTCGGGAAATGGAATTGGTGTTGTTTTAATGCAATAAGAAAGACCCATTGCTTTCAAAAGTCGTCCAATCAAAGGAAAGTATTTACACAAAGCTATTTATGAGAAGGAAATGTTGGCAATACTACATGTACTTAAGAAATGGCGACCCTACCTAATGGGAAGACACTTCAAGGTAAAAACGGATCACGATAGACTTAAATAATTGTTAGAACAAATATTATCTTCAGAAGAGAAGAAAAAATGGGTCAAAAAGATGTTGGATTATGATTTTGAAATCATCTACAAAAAAGGGAAGCAAAATGTTGTGGCAGATGCACTCTCAAGAAAGGATGAGGATGTGGAAGCATTTCTTTGTGCCATTTCTATTATCCAACCAGATTGGATAAACGAAGCAAGGGATGAATGGAAGAATGACGAAGAAGTGTGGGCACTCATTCAAAAGTTACAACAAGATCCCAATACATCTGATACATTTAGTTGGAAAAATTATTCGTTATGGTACAAAGATCGCTTATACCTGTGTAAGAATTCCCAATTCAAACAAAATATTCTTATGGAATTGCACACTTCTCCCTTAGGAGGGCACTCAGGATTTTTAAAAACTTACCATAGTGATATAGGTGGATATTGGTGGCCACCTTCCAAGTCCACCTGGACCCCCACCATTGTTTTTCTCAGCATTTTTAGTTTCCTTAATTGTAGCACAACTTACTATTTTTAGTAGTTTTTCAGGTCCTAAACTTCCGGAGCCATTTTGAGGCCCTAAAAGAAATTTTTTGGGAAATCTGGGGGCAACATGGGTCCATGGACCGATGTTTCCCTTCCTAGAGTGGTAGTGCTCGGATAGATCTTTCTAACGAGCTATTGTATGCGTCATACGAAGATCGTATGCCAAAGTTACGACCCCGGGAAGTTGATGTACCAATTTACCCAAACGGGGCCCATAGTTTGGCATTTCATCTTCTAGGGTTAGGTTTTGGAATGTTAAGGGTTTTCCATTGTTTCTCAACAATAAATAGGCCTTCGAGCCTCATTTTAACATAGTTCAGAGGCATGTAGCCACCACATCTCTTCTCAGAGATAAGCTACCATCGCCCTAGCTGGTTTATTTCCATTACTGTTTGTAAGCATATTTCAGTATTTTACATTAATGAAATGAAGTATTATTTCCACTGCATATCTATGTTTATGTTTATCTCTGTAATTTGTTGCGTCCCTGTTTAAGTTCGGATCAGTAGTATCAGAGCGGTCTGCTTTTTCTCTGTTTTTTCTTTGCATGTCCTCAATGAGGTTGGGATATAAGGAGTTAGGGCTTGAACTCGTCGAACCTTTGCAAGACCAGCTTTGCAAATTCCGATGGCCTCCCATGGCAGATGAGAAGAAAGATGAGGGGTTAGGAGATCATATCAAAATCTTGCTCGAAGAAGCCCTTGAGTGACAACGGAACGCGATGATGGAAAGCTTTGCCGAGATCCTTCAGCGGCTACCCAGAAGCGACGCATCAGCTTCCAGCAGCTACTCTGGAAATGCCACACCCTTTAAGGTACAAGTTAATTTTGAAATCCCAATATTCGAGGGTCAGATAGACGCAGATGCCGTAGATAAATGGTTAAATCTGCTAGAGGATTATTTTTCTGTTCATGAATTTTTGAGTCGGGAAAAGATTGTTTTTGCTCTTCTCAAAGTAGCCCCCCACGTCAAGGACTGGTGGTAGACCTACAACGAGTAGAAGGATGAAAATACCGGCTCACTATTTTCAGCCGCACCCACCTGGAATTCATTTCGGGATGCCATCAAGGAGTAGTACTACCCTGTCAGAAGTTATGAGGATGAATACATAGAGTGGACCACGCTGCGGCAGGGAAGGGACCAAGACGTGCCGGAGTTCACCAATCTTTTCCATACCCTTTGCACAAAGTTGGGTATCAATGATTCAGAGCAGCATTTGATACTCAAATACTGCGACTGCCTGCACAAGTACATCCAGGAAGAAATAAAATTCCTGAACATCTCCTCGCTCGGGACAGCATACTGATATTCCGTCAAGGTCGAGCAGAAGTTTAAACAAAAGAAATGAGACTTTGGATCTGCGAATCTGAAGCAAGGGAAAGGTGCCCCTAAACCACAGAACAAAGGACAAAGCCAAAGCGGGGTAGCCCAATACAACCCGCCAAAGCTGCAAGCAAAGAATAGCGTCGCGAAGCCGAAAAAGGACACGGGAAAATGGTATGAGTTCCATAAGAGCTCCAGTCACAACACAAGTGAGTGTCGGGCCAAGCAGTCACTAGTGGTTGAGCTAAAGGTTTCAGAATCAGATGCATGTTCCGACTCTGAGTTAGAACCTGACAAGGGGAATGACAAAGGGAAGCAGATCATTGATGCAGATCCTAGCACCACTGTTGCTACTGCCAAGATCCAGAAAAATGAACCCGAAGATCCAAAGGAGGAGGAGCATCTCTTCCACTCCCAGATGTGGGTAAAGGGCTCCCTGCTACAGTTAATTGTCGATAGCGGGAGCCAAAAGAACCTCATTTCGGTAGAGGTCGCGAAGCAGTTGGGCTTACTGACCACAGCACATCCACAACTGTACACCATCGGGTGGCTTCACCAAGGATAGGATCTTCGCGTGAGCAAGCAGTGTCGCCTTCCATACAACATCAAGCCCTCCATAGATGAGGTATTGTGTAACATTGCTCCCCTTGAGGTTTGTGATGTATTATCAGGACATCCATACTTGTGGAAGCAACATGTTGTGTATGAATCAAGGCCCCGTGTTGTTATTATTACATTGGGAAATAAGTTGTACAGGATACCAGAGGTAGCACCGCCTACTGCCATCTCTTTGATTACTACAAAACAATGCAGTAAGCTCATTTCCAAAACCAGTGATCTGATAATCACCCTATGAGTGACCTCAGTTGAAGATTTATTAGACAAAAGGTATTACAAACTCATGTGCTGGTGTGTGTCTTCTATGTTATTGAAACAACGGATTGACCAGATTGCCAATACACAGAAAATAAGTGGAGAGACGGCAGATAAATACAGTAAGCAACACAAAGACACAAACAATTTTTAATAAGGAGTTCACCCTATTCTCCAAGGCTACGTCTCCGGTCTAGCTTCAGTGGTGGCCTTGTTTTATTGTGTCTTACAATAGAGAAATTACAATACAGGGACTCAATAGGAGTTCTCCCGAAGCAGATTTTGCTTGGCAGGGTGGTTCTTGGATTCCCCAAGCCACTCAGAGTTCATAGACTCTTTTTCTTCCTACCAGCTCTGTGACCCTTGGTCTACAGTGGAAAGAGCCAAATATGATGCTTAATCCGAACAGATTCCTCTATGGGAATGCTTAAATCTTCAAGCTCTCTGGTGCTCGATGCTGCCAGTGGTCAGCTCGGCCCTCTGTCTCGTCTGCTTGGCTTTACTGCTCTCTGTGGTCACTGTCTCGCTTAGTTTCTTGGACTCCTCTCAATTCGGGTTTCCAATTAACTCTTCTCCTCTCTACCTCTTACCACTTGATCTCCGTTCTGACTGTCTCTGTTCATGGCTTTAGTCATTCGATCCCTATGCCTGTTCAGTTCCTCTCCCGCCTACGTCGATTCACCTTCTGCAGCTACGCTTGGAATTCCCTGTTCGACATCAGAACGATCGCTCAGGAAGTGGCCACGTGTTTCCATCTAACTGGTGCCACCACAGTTCATTTCTTCCGTTACGTCGTGTATGCGTTCTTTCTCCACCATGGTGGTCAAACGGACTCCAAATCTCTTTAGAACTCGGCTTAATCCCCTGTCGATTCTGCTTCCTCCATCGGGCGCAATCTTAGCCGTCTGATCTAGGCTCCTCCAGATCCAACATCATACGCACGTCGAGCGCGGTTGACTTGCTCGACTGATAGCGCGCGATCAACAATGGTTTTTCTCTCACCTCAGCTGCCACGCGTCAATCGCTGAGTGGGATCACTCCGCTCTCCTCCAAAACCTCTTACCATTCAAGGGCGCCCTGATCAATACCGCCAGTTTTCTAGAGCGCGAGTCCTGCCTTTGTCCTTTAGCGCTTTTTGTTTCTCTGCCCGTGGTTCTCCGGCTCCCAACTCGACCGAGTGCTTAAGGCTCTTCCATTTTGGTCTTATTTGCCCAGTGATGCGCAATTAGCACGTGATAATCGTGCATCAAAATCGCTTCCTTTTCCCGATCCGGGGCTCCCAGGGGCTACTTTGACCTCCTGCGTAGTCTCCATGGGCCTCAGTCAGCGCGCTTTGACTGAGGTCCTCGTTGTTCTACGTTGGCGGCCATTGCCACTGGTTTAAGGCGTTTTTGATCGTTCTTTTGGAATTTTCAAGGATTTGTTCAACTCGATAAAATCAAGGTTCTTGACAGTCTTTTGTGGATTTGATTCGAATCACGGCCTCCCTACTAAAAAAGCTTTTGGACCACCAAAAGTTGGCTCTCTTCAAGCATCAACTAAGTGAGGAAATTTCTATCTCACCTGCCCAATCTCAATCCACTTCGCACTGCTTGGCTTCGAACCTTTAAGCCCAATCCTGAGGTATTCCACCTGTCCACTGCGCGTCGTCCTTACCTTCCTGTCCAGCACTGTGTCTTCCCATAACTCATTAAGATATTCAGGTAGCAGGTCATCAACAGAAGGTAATTGACTCTGCTCTTCGTAGTCCTCAATCATTGAAGGTTCAAACAACCTCAAGCAATCTGCATTCATGACTGAGTAGATGTGCATGTAAGCTGGCAGATCAAGGCGAAAAGCATTTTCACCAATCTTCTCAAGTATCCTGAAGGGTCCATACCTAATAGGTTTTAGTTTTTTACCTTCACCTTGCATCCTTTCCTTGCTGATATACAGCCAGACTTGGTCTCCAACTTAAAAACTATGCTCCATTCGATGCTTATCATGCCTAGCCTTGTACTTGGCCTGGCTCTTTTCCAGCTGTTCTTGTACTACCTGGTGGATCTCCTAGATCTGTTCAATGAACCTAGTTGCCCTGTCCACATCACTGTGTCTATCAACCATGGTATCTTTACCAAAGACAAAATGCAAGGGAGACCTTGGTATGAAACCAATGCAGGTCTCAAAAGGAGATATCTGGGTAGAAGAGTGTTTGGATCTATTGTAAGCATGCTACACATGACACAAGTGTTCATCCCAAAGCTTAGGGTGTTTGCTGCAATATCCTCTCAATAACTGGATCACCATCCTGTTAACTACTTCTGTCTGGCCATCTGTTTGTGGATGAAAAGCTGTGCTTTTCTTTAACTCAGTGTCCATTAGTTCCCACAGACTTGACCAAAACTTCCCCAAAAATTGGGTGTCTCAATCAGATATAATAGAAGTGGGTAATCCAAAATGAACCCATACATGTTCAAAGAATAATTTTGTAGTTTGTTCAGCTATAATCTGTTTACTACAGGGTATCAAAATACACATTTTGCTGAACCTGTCCACAACAACATATAGATAGACATGATCTTTCCTAGATTTGGGCAGTCCTCCAACAAACTCCATGGAAATGCTTTCCCAAGGGTGAGAAGGAATTGGTAATGGAGTGTATAAGCCTAGTTTTATGTTGCTAGGCTTGCTTTTAGCACACATAACACATCCCTTCACATATCTAGAAACATTCTCATTCATTTTCGGCCAATAGCATAACCTTTGCAGCTCTGCAACTGTTTTACTTACCCCAAAGTGACATAATATCAAAGAAGTGTGGGCTTCCCTAATTATGTTTACTCTCTCATTTTTTGGAATGCAGAGTTTCCCACAATGATATAAGAGTCGATCCTTCACATGATAGTCAATTCTTCTACTCTTTTGCCTTGACTCAAAGTTGCATATACATCTTGAAAGTCCATGTCCTGAGCATACTATTCTATGTAGCTTTCATGCAGCACAGAATTATGCTTAAGTATGGTAGATGCATTTATAATCGGTCTTGATAACATATCTACAACCTTGTTATGTATTCCCTTTTTATATTTGATGACTAAATGAAACTGTTGTATAAAACCCATCCATCTGTAATGTCTTGACTGTAGAAACTTAGTTTGGGAGTGTAGATATTGAAGTGGCTGATGATCAGTATGTATTACTGTTTCTTTGCCCATTAAGTAATGTTTCCACTTTTTCACACTCTGAACTAATGCATACAATTCTTTATCATATGTAGGATAGTTAAATACTGCAGGATTAAAAGTCTCATAATGATAACATATGGGTTTACCGTGCTGTGTCAACACTGCTCCCATGGCATAGACATTGGCATCAGTTTGGATCTCAAATGGTCTTTGTAGATCTAGCAGTGCTAGTACAAGTGTTGTACTAATTTTTTCTTTCAAGATGTCGAAGGCTTTCTATTGTTTGCCTCCCCACTGAAACACCTTGTTCAATCCTGTCAAAGCATGTAAGGGAGATGCAATTGAGGAAAAATTGGAAATGAACTTCCTCCAATATTGTGTTGCTCCTAAGAAGATTCGTACTTCTATAATAGACTGGGGTTTAGGCCAGTTTACAATGACTGCCACTTTAGAGGGATCTATTTTCAATTCACCTCCCCCTACTATGTGACCTAAATAATTTAGAGAGGTTTTGCCAAATTCACATTTGGAGAGTTTAACATAAAGTTTTTCTCTTTTCAAAACATCTAATATCTGCTTAACATGCTTTAAATGTTCTTCCCACGTTTTACTAAAAATCAGAATGTCATCCAGGTACACAATAACAAAATCATCAAAAAAAGGTCTGAGTACATCATTCATTAATCTCATGAAAGTAGCAGGAGCATTAGTTAGGCCAAAAGGCATAGCCAGCCATTCATACAATCCCTGCTTTGTTTTGAAAGCAGTCTTCCATGCATCTTGCTCTGCAACTTTGACCTGATGGTATCCACTGTGAAAATCCAGCTTGGTGAAATAAACAGCTTCCTTCAATTGATCTAAAATATCATCTATGCGAGGAAGGGGATAACGATTTTTGATTGTTATCTTATTTAGTGCTCGGTAGTCAATGCACATTCTCCACGAGCCATCTTTCTTTCTCACCAAGACGATGGGTGACCCACATGGTGATGTGCTAGGCCTGATGAACCCTTTCTTGAGCAACTCTTGCACCTGCTTCTTGATTTCAGCATTCTCTAAAGCAGATAACCTGTACATCCCAATGTTAGGCAAAGGAACATCTTGCTACAAAACAATATCATGTACTATTCCATTTTTCGGTGGCAAAACTTTAGGTTCTTGAAATAAGACATCATACTCTGAAACAATCTTTTCTATATCAGCTTGCTGATCAGCATTACAGCCCTCAAATACATTGGTTTTTTGAGGTGTCTTTTCCTTTACAACCATTAGTAAGAACTGTTTGCATGAATTTATCATTCTTTTCATCTGTCTTGAGTTGATGAGAGTATAGTTATTCTTGAGCTTATGAGCCCTTACAAAGTATTCGATTCCATCTTTAACAAGTAGATACTTGTTCTCAGCTCTGTAGAAAATAGCCTTTCTATCATACAAGTAAGGACTTCCTAAAACAATTCCACATAGATCCAAAGGAATTACATCTAACTCAACCTCATCTACAAATGATGATCCAAAAGAAAACTTGAGTTTGCACTGTCTAGTCACTTGTAGTTGTGCTTTATCATTCAACCATCCTAATGGGTATGGCTTCTTATGAGGTTTAGTTGCTAATCCCAATTTCTTTACAATTTCTTGAGAAATCAGATTTACTTGTGAGCCACTATCAAACAAAGTATCAATTTTTTGATTTTTGGAAACAACTCGAATATGGAAAAGCTCATGCCTTTTTCTCTCATGTTCTTCATCAATAAAAGATTGAACAGATTTACTAGTAGATGCTTCAGAATTCTTACCTTTTATACCTGTGGCTGCAATGATTGTTTCATCTCCCAAGTCTGACCCCAAATCTTTCTGAATAGTTGCAGCAGTCTTCTTCTTCTTGCCCTCGGACTTCTTAGGTCTCAGCTCTGGATGCAGAATCCAACAGTGCTCATCATCATGCCCCTCCTTTTTGCAGTGAGTGCATGAAGCTTTGCCTTTTTGTGCAGTGTTAGCTTCCCTTGCTTTCCACTTCTACTTTCTTTTCTCCTTTCTCTTGCTTACAGTGGGTTGGGATGGTCCCCCAACTTCTGGATTTCCATTCTTTCCCCTAGCTTCTAGATTAGTAGCTTGTACATATACCTCATCTATGCTAGTGGGATTAAACATGAGGGTGGTATGCCTCATGTAGCTGTGTAGACCACCAATGTACTTCAAAAGAGTCTCTGGTGAGTCTAATGAGATACCCAACATCAATGCTCTCTTTCTGAACTCTTGAGTATACCCTTTTACACTTTTCCCTTTCAACTGCCGAAGAGTTTTCCAACTCATCATAGCTTGTTGCATGTAGTCCAATGGATAGAACTGCCTTTTGATGGCAGCAACAAATTCACTCCAGACAGAGATGGTCTTACCATGATTCTGCATATCAGCTTTCGTTCTTCCTTCCCACCAAACCAAGGTAGTGCCTCCTAGGCGTAGGCTTGCTAGCTGAATCTTACTCTTGTCTGAGTCTATATTTTGTACTCTTCAATACACATCAATTTGTCTAATCCAATTGTCCAAATTTTCAGCATTTAGCTCTCCATCATATATAGGCCAATCAAATTTAACATCTAACTTAATCAAAGATGCTTTCTTATTATGCACAGGGCTATTAGGAGGTGCAGGGAAGCTTTCTTCTTTTCCCTTTCCTTTTGAGTGGTCATGGGAATGAGATTCATCTTCTTCTTTATCTTGCTTAGAGCATGATGAATCTTCATCCTTATGCTTTCTAAAGTCCCTATACATTTCTTCTACCATAAACTTTATAGCTAGGAAACTCTCTATGAATTAAGGGTCTGGCCCTATAGAACCTTCTTCTGACATTGTCTTCCAATAATAGACTCTCCCAATTTCAAGATTAGTTTCCACCAACTCTCCTTCTCCTATTTTGAGCTTTGATCTAGTGAGCATTCATAGCTAAACCAACACAAGCTTGTCTAACCTTACAACCTAGAGCTCTGATACCACTTGATCTGATAATCACCCTATGAGTGACCTTAGTTGAAGATTTATTAAACAAAAGGTATTACAAACTCATGTGCTGGTGTGTGTGTTCGGTGTTATTGAAACAACAGATCGATTAGATTGCCAATACACAGAAAATAAGTGGAAAGACAGCAGATAAATACAGTAAGAAACACAAAGACACAATTTTTTTTTAATAAGGAGTTCACCCTATTCTCTAGGGCTACGTCTCCATTCCAGCTTCAGTGGTGGCCTTGTTTTATTGTGTCTTACAGCAGAGAAATTACAATACAGGGACTCAAAAGGAGTTCTCTCGAAGCAGATTTTTCTTGGCAAGGTGGTTCTTGGATTCCCCAAGCCACTCAGGGTTCACAGACTCTTTTTCTTCCTACCAGCTCTGTGACCCTTGGTCTACAGTGGAAAGAGCCAAATATGATGCTCAGTCCGGACAGATTCCTCTATGGGAAGGCTTGAATCTTCAAGCTCTCTGGCGCTCAATGCTGCCAGTGGTCAGCTCGGCCCTCTGTCTCCTCTTCTTGGCCTTACTGCTCTCTGTGTTCACTGTCTCTCTTAGTTGCTTGGACTCTCAATTCGGGTTTCCAATTAACTCTTATCCTCTCTGCCTCTTACCACTTGATCTCCGTTCCGACTGTCTCTATTCATGGCTTTAGTCATTCGATCCCTATGCTTGTTCAGTTCCTCTCCCGCTTACATTGATTCACCTTTTGCAACTGAGCTTGGAATTCCCTGTTCGGCTTCAGCATTATCGCTCACGAAGTGGCCATATCTCTCCATCTAACTGGTGCCAGCACACTCCGTCAGTTCGTTTCTTCCGTTAGATCATGTATGCATTCTTTCTCCACCGTGGTGGTCAAACAGACGCTAAATCTCTTTAGAACTTGGCTTAATCCCTTGTCGATTCCACTTCCTCCATCGGGCGCAATCTTAGCCATCTGATCTGGGCTCCTCCAAATCCAATGTCATACGCACGACGAGCATGGTTGACTTGCTCGACCGATAGCGCGCGATCAACAACGGTTTTTCTCTCACCTCAACTGCCATGCATCGATCGCTGAGTGGGATCGCTCCGCTCTCCTCCAAAACCTCTTACCTTTCAAGGGCGCCTCGATCAATACCATTGGTTTTACAGAGCGCGGGTCCTGCCTTTTTCCTTTAGCGCTTTTTGTTTCTCCACCAGCGGTTCTCCAGCTCCCAACGCGACCGAGTGCTTGAGGCTCTTCCATTTTGGCCCTATTTTCCCAGCAATGCGCAATTAGCCCGCGCTAATCGCGCATCAAAATCGCCTCCTTTTCCTGATCCGGGGCTCCCAGGGGCTACTTTGACCTCCTGTGCAGTCTCCATGGGCCTCGGTCAGCGCGCTTTGACAGAGGTCCTCGACGTTCTACGTTGGCGGCCATTGCCACTGGTTCAAGGAATTTTTGATCGCTGTTTTGGAATTTTCAAGGATTTGTTCAACTCAATATAGTCAAGGTTCTTGACAGTATTTTGTGGATCCAATTCGGATCAACTGGAAAATTTGTTTTCCTGATGATATGCCCTCAAGGAAAGAAGAAGACGGTGGCCACGGCCTCCAGACAGGGCCCCTCTGCACGACAACTATAGATGAACAAGGTCATGGAAGAGTACGAGGACATCTTCACCTCCCCCGCAGGGGTTCCTCTGCACTGTCAGGTCAAGCACTCCATTGATCTGACCCTAGGTGTGCCACTACCCAATAAACCAATTTATTAGTGCTCCATTTTGGAGAACGATGAAATCAAGAGGCAGATTCAGGAGTTGTTGTAGAAAGGTCGCATCCATCCGAGTTCATCACCTTGTGGGAGCTCGATCGTGTTGGTACAGAAGAAAGATGGGACTTGGAGACTCTGTATTGACTATCGGGCGTTGAACAAGATCACTGTCCGTAATAGGTAGCCGAACCTACAGATTGATGACCTCCTGGACCAACTAAAGGGGGTAAAATATTTCAGCAAGATCGATCTGAAGTCAGGATATCACCAGGTACCAATTGAACCCTCTGATGTGTGGAAGACTGCCTTCAAAGCCAAGGAGGGCCTTTTCAAATTGTTGGTTATGCCTTTCGGATTGACGAATGCTCCTGCAACCTTCATGAGGCTAATGGATGACATCTTGCGGCCATTCACCAAATCATTTGTAGTGGTATACTTGTATGACATTCTGATCTTCAGCCAGAATTGGGAAGAGCACCTCCACCACATCTGACAGGTTCTCCAAACACTGCGGCAACACAAGCTATGTGCCAATTTGGAGAAATGCACTTTTGGCATGACCCAAGTTCAGTATCTGGGATACATTATTAATGAAAAGGGGGTGCATGTGGATCCAACCAAGATCCAAGTCATTCGGGATTGGCCATCTCCAACCACTCTGACAGAGCTCCATAGCTTTCTTGGTCTTGCCAACTTCTACTGTAGGTTCGTGTTGGGGTTTTCTCATATCACTTGGCCCTTGAGTCAAGTCACCAAGGGAGGAGCGAAAGAAAAATTCTTTTGATCTGAATCTCAATAGAAGGCATTCATAGAGTTGAAAGATCGCCTCTGCACGAAACCAGTGCTCGCGTTACCAGATTTACAACAACCATTTGAGGTCGAGATAGATGCCTCTGACTATGCTATTGGGGCAGTCCTTACTCAACACAGGCATCTAGTGGCATATCATAGTGAAACACTTTCAGACACAGTCAGGAAGTATCCCACTTATGATAAAGAGATGTATTCCATTGTGCAGGCCTGCCGAAAATGGAAGCATTACATTTTGGGGAAGGAAACGGTCATCCACACAGACCACCGACCCCTATAGTTCATACAGACCCAAGGGAAATTGCAGAATGATTGCCATCAGAAGTGGTCTACAAACCTGCAACAGTTCCATTTGAATATCAAGTTTAAGAAGGGCAGCACCAATAATGTTGTAGATTGCCTCAGTCAACCACCGATCATGGTGTTAACCACCGTGCTCAAGTCTTGTGGGCACGATACTTCTGATTGGCCATTTCTCTACAAAAGCAACCCAAAATTCGACCACACATACCAGACACTCTTGGAGGGTCGGCATGTTCCAAATTTTCACCTCCAGGATGCCCTGTTATGCCACCTGGGTCACCTTTGTGTTCCTTGAAGCGAGCATGCCAAGATGATTTGGGAAGCACATTACAGTCAGGCTGTTGGGCATTTCGAGGTCGAGAAAATGGTGGCAGTACTGCAAAAGTATTTCTATTGGCCGAATCTTTGACAGGATGTTGGGAAGTACATCAGATCATGTACTGCCTGTGCCATTGCCAAACCGACCATTAAGAAGAAAGGCCTCTATACCCTGCTGCCTACCCCTAGTCAACCTTGGGAATCCATCTCCATGGATTACATGTCAGGCCTTCCTTCCACTAAGCATGGAAATGATTGTGTTTTTGTGGTCGTCGACAGGTTCTCGAAGATGGCCATTATGGTAGCCTGCAAGAAGAATATCACAGCAGAAGCCATTGCTAAACTCTTCTTTGAACGAGTGTGGGTGCACTTTGGGATCCCACAGTCTATCATCTCAGATCGGGATAGTTGGTTCCTCAATACATTTTGGTCCAGTCTCTAGTCAATGCTCAACACCAAACTCACTAAGTCCACAACCTTCCATCCTCAAACTGATGGTGAGACAGAGGTTGTCAATAGGATGATTGTACACATTTTGCACATGTAAAACTCAAAGCATCCACACACATGGGACGAGAGCCTCCCCTATGTTCAGCACAGCTACAACCAAGCTCTTCACAGCTCGACTAGCCACAACCCTTTTCAGGTGGGCTTGGGATTCCAGCCACTATGCCCCATTGATGTGGCCATGCCACTTGCAGCTACTCACACATATTCGGTGCATGTGCAGTCTGAAATAGACAAGGCAGCTAGCTTCATTGAGCACATCCAACATATTCGCTAGCAGGTCCATGACATTTTGGAGAAATCAAATGCCAAGTACAAGTAGCGACATGATCAACATCAGGTGCCACACAAGTTTCAGGTTGGCGACAAAGTCTGGCTGCATTTTCAAAAGGAACGCCTTACTGGAGCCTATCGGAAACTAATACCACTTCGATATGGTCCTTACACCATTACTAAGGATGTGGGAGACAATGCATTTGAGCTCAGCATTCCCCCATTCCTTGGCCTGCACCCAGTGTTCAATGTGGACCGCCTTCGGCCATACTTTCCACCATTGCTAGACACATCCAACATTGCAGAACAACTCACACCCACAGAATTAAATCTAGATTGCATGGAACAAGCTGCAACTGATTGGATCATGGACACATAGATCAAGAACACTCGCCAATAGAATATCCAATTGTATCGAGTTGTCAAAGTAGGCCAACTCCTTCACCAGGGCAAGTGGCTCACCAGGGACCAAGTTCAACAAAAGTTTCCTCATCTCATGGAGGAACTCAATGCAATGGGAACCATTGCTTCCTAAGGGGGGAGGAATGATCTAGGTGGATATTGGTGGCCACCTGCCAAGTCCACCTGGACCCCCACCATTGTTTCTCTCAGCATTTTCAGTTTCCTTAATTGTAGCACAACTTACTATTTTTAGCAGTTTTTCGGGTCCTGAACTTCCGGAGCCGTTTTGAAGCCCTAAACGATGTTTTTTGGGAAATTTGGGGGCACCATGGGTCCATGGAACGATTTTGGCCTTCCCAAAGTGGTAGTGCTCGGATAGATCCTTCTAACGAGCTATTGTACGCGTCAAACGGAGATCGTCTGCCAAAGTTACGACCCCGGGAAGTTGATGTACCAATTTACCCAAACGAGGCCCATAGTTTGGTGTTTCATCTTCTAGGGTTAGGTCTTGGAATGTTAAGGGTTTTCCATTGTTTCTCAACAATAAATAGGCCTTCGAGCCTCATTGTAACACATTTCAGAGGCATGTAACGACCACATCTCTTCTCAGAGATAAGCTACCATCGCCCCAGCTGGTTTATTTCCATTACTGTTTGTAAGAATATTTCAGTATTTCACATTAATGAAATGAAGTATTATTTCCACTGCATATCGGTGTTTATGGTTATCTCTGTAATTTGTTGCATTCCTTTTTAAGTCCAGATCACACAGGGTTAAGAAAGAATTTTTTTGGTATGACCTTAAATCGTATATTCAAAAGTTTGTGGTAGAATGTTTGGTTTTCCAACAAAATAAAGTTGAAATAATTAAGACCCCAGGTCTATTAAAACCTTTATCCATTCCAAGCCAACGTTGGGAGGAGGTTTCAATGGATTTTATCTTAGGTTTACCCAAGACCGAAGGAAACAGTGTCATCATGGTGGTAGTTGATAGACTTACTAAGTATGCACACTTTTGTGCATTATCTCATCCATTTAAATCCAGTACAGTTTCTACTGCATTTATGGAAACAATTCAAAAGCTACATGGAAACCCAAATATTTTTGTAAGCGATAGAGATCCCAATTTCACTGGAAATTTTTTGACAGAATTATTTTCTTGTCTTGGTACTCAGTTAGCTCATAGCTCATCTTATCATCCTCAATCTGATGAGAAAACTAAGATAGTAAATAAATGTTTGGAAGGATATCTTCGTTGCTTTATCTTTGATAAAAAACACAATGGGTCAAATGGTTTCCTCTGGCTGAATGGTGGTATAACATTTCCTTCCATGCTGCAGCAAAAATGACCCCATTTATGACACTTTATGGATGCCATCCACCATCCATAACATCATATTTAAGAGAAAATTCTAAGGTTCAAGCAGTGGAAGATCATATAGAGCATCAACAACAAGTTCTCCAACTCTTAAAGGATGACCTCACTTTGGCACAGAATAGAATGAAACAATAGGCAGATCAACATTGCAGCAAAAGAAGTTTCAATGTAGGTGATTGGGTATTCGTACGACTACAACCATATAAAGAAATGTCCCTCAAGAAAGCTAATAAGGAAAATAAATTATCACCAAAGTATTATGGTCCATATAAGGTGCTGCAAAAGATTGGTACTATGGAATACAAATTGGAGTTCCTGCAACTTCCCAAGTGCACCCAGTTTTCCATGTTTCATGTTTAAAGAAGGTTATAGGTGAAAATATCCCAGTTCAAACAATATTGCCAGAACTTGACGAGGAAGGAAAAATAATATTGGAATTTTAAGTAGTCACAGAAACAAGAACTTGACAGCTACGAAATCGACTAATTTTGGAGTATCTCATCAAGTGGAAGAACTTACCCACCGAAGATTCCACATGGGAGGATGAGAAATTTATACAGAAGCATCCATAAATACTCAAGAATTGAGGACAACAATTTTTTGAGGGAGAGGGGCATGTTAGGTCCCTATAATACCAGTGATTCCCCCATTACTATTGTCATTGTAGCTCTTATTGTTATTATTATGCCCCTATTATCCCCATATTGTTATTAGTGTGCCCCATAGAAGCCCACTATTATTATTGTTGTACCCTTGTATTATTATTGTTATGTCGGCCTTGATTATATTGTGACCCCTTAGACTCCTAGATATAGAAAGGAGGTTTAGTTATTTGTATCATCCAAGAACTGTTCATTTGTGTAATGTAAAGGGGGTTTCCCCCTTGAAGTGGCTGATTTTGAAGACGTTGATCTATCTTTTCTATCTTTTTGTGAGCTGGTTCATAACACGTTTCGAGGCTTTAGCTGTTGCGGCAGACTGGACGGCTTGGACGTTAGAGGTTTTACCAGGATTCGACGGATTTTTTCGAAGGATGATTAGAACCAGTATTTGAAACAATTTTTTTCTTCGAAGAAGTTTTAGTGGAATTCTAAGACACTGATCCAATTATACCATCAACAAGTGGTACATCGAGAGGCTTTGAAGATGGTCTTGGAGCATGAGGCAAAATTTCATATAGCGTGCCAGATTGGGAATAGACTAAGTCAAATACTGGGCATGGACAATAGCTTGATCCTTAGTAACACACCCACCCATTGCTATATCTTTCGCAAATTTGTTTATATATGATTTGGTGAACCATTCAGTTAAAAACTCATCAGGAATTTCAAAATTGATGAGGCGACATTGACGTCTCCATTCATGGATTTGATTGGAAATATGGTTCGCAGTATCTTGCTTCAGATATGTGAGCAAATGAGTACCATTTTCATAACGAACTAGCAATTGGAAGTGGGTGAGGAAGGCCATAGCCAAAGAGTTAAAGTTGGCATAGGTAACCCGAGGCAACTCAATATACCATTTTGTAGCAACACCTGTCAAGGTTCGCTAAAAGAGGTAGAGACGAATAGAATCGTCAATGTAAGAATTGGAAGAACACCATAAGTGATATGTCATCACATGGGCTTGAGGGTCCTCTTTAGGTTTTCCCTCAAACTTAGGGCAATCACTCGGAATTTTAGTAGGAACTAGAGGCCTGTATGGTGCATGAAGAATGGGATCATTAGTAAGCCTGGAGACACCAAGTAGTTCCAATGTAGCTAAAAATGGCAATTGTGAATTAAAGGGCATTTAAGGCCTTTGAGGAGGCCCAACCCGTGGGTTCCAACCTTGTTAGTATGGATTCTGCCCCCACAGCAGAGGATTTTTACCATAAGGCACTTGATTCTACCCCCACTGGGGGTACCTTGACCATAAGGTGGATTCTGTCTAGGGTAGAGTTGATATTGACCTACCATAGGCCATTGATAAGAATTATATGCGACGTATGGATTGTAAGGTTGTTGCATTTGTTGACCCTGGATGTGAAGTGATAGGCCCTGCTATTGCAGGGGTTTGCCTTGTGTCTGCAAGTTTTGACCTTGTTGATATACAAGTTGAGCTTAATGTTGCAGGGGTTAACCTTGCTGCTGCAAATGTTAACCTTATGGATGCAAGGGTTGAGTCAATTGTTGAACAAACTGCGTTTTCTGTTGCAAAGGATGTTGATACAGCTACAAAGGTTGACACTGCTATTGCAAAGGTTTTCCTTGCTATTGTAATGGTTGTTGCACAATTCCTTGAAGGATATCCTATGGGTATTGGTAAGTTCTGAATGGGATTTGACCATATGCACCCAGAATAGAAGATTGACCAGGATGAAAATGAGGTCATGCTTATGGAATACAGGGTGGATTTTGCAATGCTTGTGACCCATATGGGACATAAGCTTGCTGGAGTGCTATTTGGGTCGTGTAAGGCTGTTGATACTAGATATTGCCTGTCCCAAATGGATCAACAGTATTAGGAATACCATCAGGATAAGGTTGATTGACTCCAACCATGTGAGGTTTTGATCCACTCGCATGGGTTCCACCGAAAACAAGAGGAACATTTGGATTTCCCCCCTCAGGCTGTGAATAAGGTAATGGTACATTTTTTCCACTTGACGGAGGGACTGAGGGACTTATGGATGCATGAACTGAAATAATCAGTTGTACTAGAATGGGAGGTTGAAACGATGGTAAAGGTTGCGATGGAATTTCCGGTTGAATGGGAATTAACATAACAACAGTTCGCACAAGAATTTCAGAGGTCACATTTGGGATAAACAGACCAGAAGTAAGCATGGAATTCGATGACTAACTAGGATTTTGGTACAAAGATTAAGCATTGGGAGTTCCTCAAACTAATTGAGCTAAGGTTGTATAACCATATGGAAGCATAGGCCCACTAGTTTCAGGAAGTGTCTGAGACAAAACTCTTCCCCTAAAAGAAAGTCCTTCTGGAGGAAAGTAATATTCTTTCTCTTCATCAACATGAGGAGTGTGAGTAGTGAAAACTTCTAGATGGCCTTGAGCGGAGGTTGGAATCTCACCTTCTGAATCCATGGGTAGAAATAGTTGGTGAGGAGGAATCTGTGATGTACGAGGAGATAACTCCAAATCAAAACCAGGTTGGTCATAAGGACTGTAAGGATGTTGAGGAGATATCACAAAAGGATCAAATAACATATTAAGAGGATATAAGACAAACCTTTGCGGAATCTCAGGGGTTTTGGATAGGACTCTTGAGGAGACAAAGAATCTAAAGGTGGTCGATGAGAAGCAAGGGGTTGGATGCTTGGGACAATCCCAAGTTTAAAGCCTTGAGCTTCAAGTGACTGAGGAAGTTCCGGATGAACTCCTTATGAAGACCCTTCAATATCATAGAATGAAGGGGAACTGTGGGGTGAACTCAATGGTTAAGCCATAGTGACATTCTCTGAAGAATAAAATAAGAAGATATGATTCATTGAGGGCTAATTAAAATTAAAATTTATAGGGAATTACTCAATATTGGGCCAAGAAGCAACTGCATGGGTTTGACATGTTATCGTTGGTAGTTTTTTTATTGAAACGAAACAACAAATAAATCAAAATGGGTAATCACTAGGCAAGAGGGTTTACCAAGTATCCATGAACTGCAATATACACCCCAGCTGAAACCAAGGACTTAACGTACGACAACCAATCTCCCAAAATGTTGTGTTCGGTGTATCATGTTTACAAGGCAACTGACTCGGTTACCTGTGGCTAAAGGATAGAAACCTAATGGGGTCTCCCAATATATACGTGACGGTATGGGGAGCACAAGTCCGTGTTAGCACTGTCTAATGCAGAACCATTCGATGAGAGTGTCCTTATATACTTATCATACTGAAGTGCCTCCGATATACCTGAAAGTACTGGAGAACCTTCTATATACTTCCATACTGGGATGGGATTTCACCCTCGGGATACACTGCAAGTAGTTAATGATAGTTTCTATGTTTAAAGATGTTGGAACACATCTCTAGCCTAGACCTATAAATATTTGCGTTAAGTGACAAATGCTCCTTAGGTTAATTGAGGTAAATTTTAAGTTTATCTTGGATTAAGTTTCAATTTGATGGCTCAACGATGTCACCTATTCCTATAATGCAACTATATGATGAAAATGGAATCTTTTCATTCGATGAAGGCTAAACTAACGAAGGAAGAGAAACAACCAAATAATGCATCAAACAAGCAAAATGCATCAACACAATATTTCCAATGCTAAATGTAAAAACGAAATCTAATCTTTCATTTCACTAACAAATGCAATGCCAAGATGTAATCCTATAAAAATGAAAATCACTTTCCTTTCACTAAGATGCAATAATGATTTTCTTTCACTTTGATTCAATCAATGCAAACTAATGCAATGAGCAAAGGAAAATGCAATCAACTCAATGAAAATGAAAATCTCTTTCACTTTATGATTTCAAATGCAAGAAATATCTCAAAAATACTTAAATGACAAGATCTTTCACTTTTTCTTTTTGAAACATAAGAATGAAGACAAGTACTTCCTTTCGGTTCAACCAAAGAAAACAATTTGTAATCTATGCTTGACAATGGAACTAAAGCAATCTTCAAAGCATCAACACGACTCGACACTAATGAAAACAACTTCACATCAATGAACCAAAAGAAACTTGGAAAATATGCCCTAATTGTAAGAAGACTCTTGAATTGGAGCAATCAATCTCAAAAAATCAAACCAAACAATGAGTGGACGGTGACCTATAAGTCCTAGAAACAATAGAGAGCAATGAAGCTTCAAAAACACATTAACAAAGTCGAGAGACAATTGTAGTCATACAAGCATAAAAAACAAGACAAATTCATTGTAGACACACTAGAAAATCATTGACAGAGGGCAAAAAGACTAAGAACAAGAAGAAAAGCCTTAATTTTCTTATCCTCTGGGATCATTATCCTGTTATAGGAAAAATGGCGATGCAAGGGTAATCAGCATGAATGTAATTAAAAAAATAGTGATGACATTGCGACTATTAAGACTAAACCCATGATGGGTGAGAAAAATAAGAAAAAATAAAAAATCTTCAAGAGCAGAACAAACTGAGTGTCCTCAAGCAAAAACCAGTAAGTGCAAAAAGCTATAGAGAAGCAAACAAGTCAAAAAATTAGTGGTTTGTCAAACCCATCATAGAATCTGATTGAAGGATTCGATGGAAAGGGTTATAGCTTCCCCAGTGGAGCTGCCATTTTTATATCTAGGAAATCCACTCTGAAGGCGGAGACAATCCCTATAGCCTAATGAGTGGGACTAGAAACCTACATTACAATCTACTAGACACTTTCCTAAGTTACAATTGAAATAGGAGACGAGGAAGATGGCCTACCTAGTTATGATGCTACAATGTCCTCCTTTTCTGAATACCTCGAATCACTTGCATTACGGGCTTGGTCCTACTGCTCACAGCGTTTGAATGCCTACACAAGAGATCAAAACACAACAAAGCATACAAGTACAAATAGCATAATCGAAAGTAACCTACTTAACAAATCAAGGAGTGTTAAGGTAAATGATACATCAACATACACATTTATGTAAAATGAACCAGTAGTTGTATATATTAATAGAATAGAGGAGGAAACATAAAACCGAGCCTTGATGTCAATAATCTCTCCTTGAGTGAATGTCCAAGTCCAAGCTCAAGCTCTCCAAGAACTCCTTCTCCAAGCCAAATGAGTAGCATGTAGACACAATCTTAGCATAATGGTGCAAATAGCCAAATACCAACCATTTTTGAATGGGAGAGGATGAATATATAATTAGGGAAAGGGAGTTAGTATCTCTCCAAAGATAGGAGAAGGCCCTCATCTCAAGGAGGTACCTCATAGGAATAAGACCAAAAGGCAAAGTTGAGAGAACTCGACCTCATCCATGTCAAACAACCTCCAACTTTTCGTTCTAGAAGCCTCTAGATCACAAAGCTTCTTGTCCTCTTTTGGAAAATTGCCTTTTAGGGATCATCATTGGTATCTAAGAAAAAAGTGTGCTGGCATCACGGGGCTAGTATAGTGCAACTAGCGACCATTGTTGTTTTCAGTGTTAGGGGAGTGATGATGCTAAAATTAGGGTTTTAGAGCCATTTCCTTCAGGGGAAGCTCAAGGCATTTTCCAATCAGTGTTTTTAGGGAGGATCTGAGCTGCATATTTAGATGAGTACATTGCATGATGGTCATGTTTCAGGCACTTCAGGGTATGTCACAGGGAAGTGCAAGAGGTGTGACAAAATACTATGTAACATGACCATATCTATCTGTCCATCTATCTGCGGATGATAAGCTACACTGAAGGCCAACTCTATACCCAAGCCTGCAAGTAGCTCTTTCCAAAACTTGGAAATTAACTTTGCATCCTTGTCGAACACAATATTCTTCAGAACAATATGCAATCTCACTATCTCTTTGATGAACACCTGTGCTACCTCACCAGATGAATATGTAGTCTTCACTGGAATGAAGTGAGCTACCTTTCTCAACCTGTTAACCACGACCATAATAGAGTCATGACACCTCACTATCCTCAGAATATGTGTGATCAAATCCATTGAAATGACCTCCCATGTCCATTCTAGATTCACTATAGGTTGTAGTAAACTGCCTGGATGCTTACATTCTTCCTTTACCTGTTGGAAATCTAAACATCTAGCCATGAACTTTTCCACTTCCTTCTTTAGATTCAACCAATAGTAGAACTTCTTGACCATCATCAACGTCTTCTGATATCTTGGATGACCCGATTATTGCTTGGCGTGAAACTCCCTCAAGATAAGCTTCTTTATCTCACTGCAATTTGTTACATAGATCATGTCTCTAAATCTCACCAAACCATCTACCATGAGACGATAGTTTGCATCCCCATCACCTGTACATGTACATATACCTGTACCTACACCTGTACTTACACCTGTACCTATACCTGTACCTATACCTGTACCTATACCTGTACCTATACCTGTACCTGTGCATAATCTCCATGTATTTGTCATCTCATTGTCCTGCCTAAAAGATCCTATCCTGTAACTTTGTCCCATAAAAGCTCATAACTGTTATGAGATTTACATGTACCTTCCTGCTAAGAGAATCTGAAACCTAATTCTCTTTCCTTTTGATGTATCTGATCTCGAATTTGAACTCACTAAGGGTAGCCAACCGTCTAGATTTCATGGCATTTAGATTCGACTGGTCAAACAAATACCTCAACCCACTGTGATCGCTCATCAATGTAAAGCTCCTGCCAAGAAGATAGTGTATCCACATCTTCAATGCATGTAGAATCGTTTCTAGCTCAAGATCATGTATTTTATAGTTCTTCTCATTCTCATTCAGTTTCCATGACTCATAGCACACTACCTATCCTTCTTGCATGAGAACTCCACCAAGTCCTCTCTTGCAAGCATTTGTACACACTACAAACTCCTTGTCTAGATCCACAATCTGTAGCACTGGTGCATGTGTCAACAACTACCTAAGATGCTTAAAACTAGCCTCACATTCTTCTATCCATTCGAACTTCATACATTTCCTCTGCAATTATGTGATAGGATATGCAACGTGTGAGAAGTTCCTGATGAACTTGTTGTAGTAACTTGCCAATCCCATAAATGATCTCACCTCATCCAAATTCTTATGAGCTAACCACTCCATGGTGGCCCTTATATTTTCTAGATCCACTGCTATGCCATCCTTGGAGACAACATTCCCCAAGTAATGTACCTCATTCTGAAAGAAGCTGCACTTGCTAAGTTTAGAATAGAACTGATGCTCTCTTAGAAATTTCAGCACTATTGCTAAATGCTCAGCATGTTCTTCCTCATTCTTTGAATATACCAGTATGTCATCAATGAATACAATAACAAACTTGTCCAAATGAGGACACAACACAATATTCATCAAACACGTGAATGTAGCTGCAACATTAGGCAAACTGAATGGAACAACAACAAAATCATAATGCCCATACTTGGTCCTAAATGCAGTCTTAAAGATATCTTCTTCCTTGATGCGTACATGATGCTATCTTGATCTCAAGTCGATCTTAGAAAACACTACTGCTCCCTTCAAATGATCAAACAAATCATTAATCCTCGACAAAGGGTACCTGTTCTTGATCGTTACCTTGTTGAGATTCATGTAGTCAATGCAAATCTAAGAGTACCATCTTTCTTCTTCACGAACAACGTTGGTGTGCCCCAAGGTGATAGACTTGGCCTAATGTATCCTTTGTCCAACATTTCCTTTAGTTGCAACTTTAACTCAAACAACTTAGGTGTGCTCATCTTGTAAGGTGCTTTTGATGTTGGAGCCACCCCTGGCACCAATTCAATTCAAAACTCTACCTCCTTGTGAGGTGAAAACTCTGTAATTTCCTCAAGAAACACATCCTGAAACTGTTGCAAAACTGGGTACCTTCTTAACACATCGGAATCCTCAACCTCCTTACCCTTGTCACTGGAAATTTGTACTGCAAACATCACACAACCAATTCTGTAGCTACCCTTAGCCTAGATACTGGTAACCATCCTCACTGATGTAGGCTTATTCTTTTTACATGTAGCCAGTTGTACCAACTAATATTCTGCATGGACTTCTTTTCTCAAACCACCCTTATCCACTACGTCAAGATTAATATAATTATAGTTAGATCCAGGATCAATAAAAATAGAAACATCATGATCACAAAGCTTACCGTCCATCTCAATGATTGATGCTTGATGGTCTACCTGCCTATTTTCCAAGTGCATAGATCCTAGGAATGCTATGACCAACATCACTAATTGTATGCGCCTCCTGAGAACTGTAGATCTAGTGTCTACCACCACTCTGATACTATAGACAATCCCTCTTACAATGATCCTTACCACATATCCAACACTGCAATGGTTCATTAACATCGCCTCTAGCTTGCTACTCTCCACATCCCTTCTCAGCTGTATTGAATCTCTTGTAAGGAATTGCGTTTTCTTTCTTACTTGCATATTGAGGTCTTCCTCTCTTTGGTGGCCATTTTCTTTTAGCTTTCTAATTTATTTTCAAGTCATGCTTAGGCTCAACTTTGCACTTCGACTACTCATAACAATGCTTCAACTTTCGTATGGCCTCCTCCAATGATCTAGGCTCATCGAACTCAATTTGGTCTCTGTATGCAACTGGAATTCCACTGATGAATCTTTGAACCTTGGATTTCTCCTCCTTGAGGTAAGTCACATATCTCAACAACTCCAAAAACCTATTAGTGTACTCATCATCTGTTATAGAACCCATCTGCAACTCATAAAACTCCTTAGCTTTGTCATCATAATACCTCTCAAACAAGTACGTTTTCTTGAAGAGCCTTTCAAATTCATGCCAAGTCAAATTCTCCTCATGTATAACTTTGACATTCTTCACGTCTTCCCACCAAATATTCGCTTTACCTTTTAGATTGAAAGTGGCTATCTTTTCTTTCATGTTTTCTGAATAATCATGCAATTAGAAGAATTTATTCATACCAAGCAACCATGCTTCTGCATCATATGATTTCTTCATCTCTCCACTAAAGGTAGGTGTCTTTGCCTTCTTAAACTCATCCAGAAAGTATCCCCTATCAATCCTCCTCTAAGGATGATGATGATGACGATCATGATGCCTATCAGAACCATAATAGGAAGAGTACCTGTGTCGATCACCTCTCCTATCCGGAGTATCTGTTGGTGCACTAAGATGAATACTAAAAGCAATCTTAATACCTACATTAATCATCAACCCAGGGTAAGTTTATTTATTTCAAGATTGTTCAGCATTGTCTATGCAAGTGAATTTAGAGGCTAATTCATAATGAAATGATTTATAATCGTTGCATTGAACAATATCTAATTCTCGAAGTTCAATCCAAGCAAGTCTGAAAACAAAACCTTAAAAATAGTTTCAAATCTATTTCAGCCTATTGTACAAAAAATTGAATCTGAATTAAAGTAAATGGAATCAGTCTTAGAAAATCTAACTAGTATAGACAATAATTCATTCAGCATGAAGGAAATCTACATCAAATGAACAACAAGTAAATATTCAAACATCTCATGGAAATCAATCAACTGTGAGCTTAAGATTTCTCATAAAATTACTTCAAAATGAACAACAATCAAATACTTAAACTAACCTGATCAATTTGGTAAATATTAACACGCAGATATAAAACAATGCAAGATATAGAATCTAGTTTGAACAGAAAAAACAAATTGTAATAATCAATACTCACAGCAATCAGAATAATTCTAATTTCATGAAATAACAATAATAAACAAGTGTAAGAGTAAGCAAAAATAAATATGAAACAATTAAAGCAGTAAATCTCCTACCGACCTTGCCCAAAGTCTCCAGAAGTCATTGCCGAAAGACACTCAGAATGCGATTATAGGTAAAACACAATCTTCTTCATTAAACTTGATAATAGAGTTACAACGTTACAGTAATGAAAGTACTCTGTGTCAAAAAATGAATAGATACAATCTTGAATTTTTGAACTAGCTGTTCATTTTACCTAGTGGCTTTATATAACCTTGGAAAGATAAATGGATAAAAGTGAATCCTCAGGATCAGGAGGTCCTGAGGATTTCGCAACCGCCAATTTGATTTCATAACATAATAGAATTGGTTCTCTTGGTCTTCCGCTATCCTTCATAAAAGAGATGTTGTACTTTTCCTTTCTTGGTCACTGCTTGTTCTGTCGTTTGAACAACAATCATTCAATTCATGTTCCTGAATAAAAAGATAGTGAAAGTTAGTTTTTCATGCCCGAATTTTCCCAATTCGTTAATGATCGATTTTATCCAGCTTCTGCAATTTTTTCTTCTATATTTATTCCTAAAACGAAGATAAACACATAAAATACAAATGATTAATTAAGTTAATAGGATAAAACATACCTTTTCCACGGCCCAACATATTCCCCTACTTACCTTTCTGCATGTCCTCATGCAATAAGATGATTGAGGTGCAGTTGTGTCAAGGAATAAGAAGGATAAACTTCTTCCTTATATAGCCTAAAACCGTTTTTCTGTTTAAGTATTGCAAAATCCTGGTTTACATGGTAATCTAGCAAATTATAATCACTGTAATACCCATTGGGAGGGTACCAGATAATAGGACATCTGTAGTGGCACCCTATCTAGTCAGGGCCCATTCTTAGGACCATATTGTTGTATCTGTGTAGGTGAGTAGAGGCAGCTTTGAAATTTCTATACCCAAATGGATCCTTGTTCCTAACATTGTTAGTGGAAGCTTCCCATGTTTGTCTTGCTGTTGACAAAGCTTCCTCCTTAATTTCCTGAAAGTATTCCTTTCCTGCTTGTATGATATATGTATGGAGTGGTCCTAATTGAGCCATGACTCCTATTCATTTCATGAACTATTTATGCTAGACAGAAAGATGTAGGGGTTTTGTGGATTCTCCCTTGACCCATAAGTCTATACCATATTCCCTTTTTTGAAAAGTGTTATAGGCTTTATCCCATTTAATCTGATTGGTAGCAAAAGAAAGAAAAGCTTGAAATTGAATATCCCCAATGAAGGGGCTAGGATTACTATCTAGTTCATCCTCCAAGAAAAAATTGTGCATGTATAATTCACATAAAAGGTGTTGTACTTGTTCATTTTGTTCCTTGAAACATTTGACAAAGTCTGGAGTGGTCTTGAATTCCGCTGACTTACCAACCCTGACAGAATTAACTTTTACTAAGAGGTATCTTTCTAACAAGAATAGTGCATAATTTGTGGCAGGTGATTGACAAGACAAAGCATCAGAGCAAAGAGAACAAATAGTTTCAATTTTCTCCTTGGCCTTCTGCAACTTGGCTTGTGTTTTCTCTACTTTCTTCTACTCATCTTTGAAATTGGCGAAAGTCTCATCTTCTATTATAGTAAGTGCCTCAAATTTATTCTGCAATTCCTGGTGTACAGGTAACGACACTACTTCTTCCTTATGTCTAGCCAACTCCTACTGATTCTTTTTTCATTCATTCTGTAATTTCATGATAACAACTTCCCTTACTAGAGGAACATAGTGAGGTGTTTCCTCTGTCTGAGTTTCATCATCCTGTGTTATCATTGAATCAGTTTGAATAGTAGCTTCAGCCGCTTCTCGGGAAATACAACAATCTGCTTGGGAATTTCCTTCAAAATCAGTTTGAAAACAACTTCAACTATTCCTTGGGGCATACAATAGTCTTCCTAAGTACTCTCCTCAGAATTGGTTTGGACAACAACATCTGTAGTGGGAAAGTCTGTTTGGGTTTCCATTGAGCAAACACAAGGACCTTCAGTCTGAGTCTCAATATTCTTCAAAGGACATTGCTCTGTTTGGGTCCCTTTTGAACAAACAAAAGGACTCTCAGTCTGGGTTTCAATATCCTCCAAAGAACAATGTTCTTTTTGGGTCCCTTCAGTTTCCAATTCCACCTTCAATTTCCAAAGCCTAACTACTTCCTTTAACCATTCTCTCAGTTGCTTAACTCTTTTCTTTTGCTTCTTGTACTTCTTAAGTAGCTTCCTCAATATATCCTTATATGTTTTCTTCATCGTGGAGTTTTTGATCGGAAATGGCACAATTGTGTCTATTTCAGGTTCAGGTGGAGTTGTGCCAATATCAGGATGAGGTTCCCATGGAACAGTGTCTCCCGATGGATTCTCATCTTCCAAGTCTTTTTCTACTCATCATGGCTTGTTGCATGTAGGCTAATGGATAGAACTGATTTTTGATGGCAGCAACAAATTCACTCCAGACAGAGATGGTCTTACGATGATTCTGCATATCAGCTTTCATTCTTCCTTCCCACCAAACCAGGGCAGTGCCTCCTAGGCATAGGCTTGCCCGCTGAATCTTACTCTTGTCTGAGTCTATATTTTGTACTCTACAATACACGTCAATTTTTCTAATCCAATTGTCCAACTTTTCAGCATTTAGCTCTCCATCATATATAGGCCAATCAAATTTAACATCTAACTTAATCAAAGATGCTTTCTTATTATGCACAAGGCTAATAGGAGGTGTAGGGAAGCTTTCTTCTTTTCCCTTTCCTTTTGAGTGGTTATGGGAATGAGATTCATCTTCTTCTTTATCTTGCTTAGAGCCTGATGAATCTTCATCCTTATGCTTTCTAAAGTCCCTATACATTTCTTCTACCATAGACTTTATAGCTAGGAAATTCTCTATGAATTAAGGGTCTGGCCCTATAGAACCTTCTTCTGACATTGTCTTCCAAGAATAGACTCTCCCAATTTCAAGATTAGTTTCCACCAACTTTCCTTCTCCTATTTTGAGCTTTGATCTAGTGAGCATTCATAGCTAAACCAACACAAGCTTGTCTAACCTTATAGCCTAGAGCTCTGATACCACTTGATATGATAATCACCCTATGAGTGACCTCAGTTGAAGATTTATTAAACAAAAGGTATTACAGACTCATGTGCTGCTGTGTGTTTTCTGTGTTATTGAAACAACGGATCGATCAGATTGCCAATACACAGAAAATAAGTGGAAAGACAGCAGAGAAATACAGTAAGCAACACAAAGACACAATTTTTTTTAATAAGGAGTTCACCTTATTCTCCAGGGCTACGTCTCCAGTCCAGCTTCAGTGGTGGCCTTGTTTTATTGTGTCTTACAGTATAGAAATTACAATACAGGGACTCTATAGGAGTTCTCCCGAAGCAGATTTTGCTTGGCAGGGTGGTTCTTAGATTCCCCAAGCCACTCAGAGTTCACAAACTCTTTTTCTTCCTATCAGCTCTGTGACCCTTGGTTTACAGTGGAAAGAGCCAAATATGATGCTCAGTCTGGACAGATTCCCCTATCGGAAGGCTTGAATCTTCAAGCTCTCTGGTGCTCGATGCTACCAGTGGTCAGCTCGGCCCTCTGTCTCCTCTGCTTGGCTTTACTGCTCTTTGTGTTCACTGTCTCTCTTAGTTGCTTGGACTCCTCTCAATTCGGGTTTCCAATTAACTCTTCTCCTCTCTGCCTCTTACCACTTGATCTTCGTTCCGACTGTCTCTGTTCATGGCTTCAGTCATTCGATCCCTATGCCTGTTCAGTTCCTCTACTGCCTACATCGATTCACCTTTTGCAGCAGCGCTTGGAATTCCCTGTTCGGCGTCAGCACGATCACTCAGGAAGTGGCCACGTGTCTCCATCTAACTGGTGCCAGCACACTTCGTCGGTTCGTTTCTTCCGTTACGTCGTGTATGCATTCTTTCTCCACCGTGGTGGTCAAACAGACTCCAAATCTCTTTAGAACTCGGCTTAATCCCTTGTCGATTCCGCTTCCTCCATCGGGCGCAATCTTAGCCATCTGATCTGGGCTCCTCTAGATCCAATGTCATATGCACGTCGAGCGCGGTTGACTTGCTCGACCGATAGCACGCGATCAACGACAATTTTTCTCTCACCTCCACTGCCACGCGTCGATCGCTGAGTGGGATCGCTCCGCTCTCCTCCAAAACCTCTTACCGTTCAAGGGCGCCCCGATCAATACCGTTGGTTTTCCAGAGCACGGGTCCCGCCTTTGTCCTTTAGCACTTTTTGTTTCTCCGCCAGCAGTTCTCCGGCTCCCAATGCGATTGAGTGCTTAAGGCTCTTCCATTTTGGCCCTATTTGCCCATCGATGCGCGATTAGCCGACGCTAATCATGCATCAAAATCGCCTCCTTTTCCTGATCCGGGGCTCCTAGGGGCTACTTTGACCTCCTACGCAGTCTCCATGGGCCTCGGTCAGCGCGCTTTGATAGAGGTCCTCGTCATTCTACGTTGGCGGCCATTGCCACTGGTTCAAGGCATTTTTGATCATTGTTTTGGATTTTTAAAGGACTTGATCAACTCGATATAGTCACGGTTCTTGACAGTATTTTGTGTATCCAATTCAGATCAACTAGAAAATTTGTTTTCCTGATGATACACCCTCAAGGAAAGAAGAAGACGGTGGCCACGACCTCCAGACAAGGCCCCTCTACACGACAACTACAGATGGACAAGGTCGTGGAAGAGTACGAGGACATCTTCACCTCCCCCGCAGGGGTTCCTCTGCACTGTTAGGTCAAGCACTCCATTGATCTGACCCTAGGTGTGCTGCTACCCAATGAACCAATTTATTAGTGCTCCATTTTGGAGAACGATGAAATCAAGAGGCAGATTCAGGAGCTGATGCAGAAAGGTCACATCCATCTGAGTTCATCACCTTGTGGCAACCCGATCATGTTGGTACAGAAGAAGGATGGGACTTGGAGACTCTATATTGACTATCAGGCGTTGAACAAGATCACTATCCGTAATAGGTAGCCGATCCTTGGATTGATGACCTCCTGGACCAACTAAAGCGGGTAAAATATTTCAGCAAGATCGATCTAAAGTCAAGATATCACTAGGTACCAATCGAACCGTCTGATGTGTGGAAGACTACCTTCAAAGCCAAGGAGGGCCTTTTCAAATGGTTGGTTATGCCTTTCGGATTGACGAATGCTCCTGCAACCTTCATGAGGCTAATGGATGACATCTAGTGGCCATTCACCAACTCATTTGTAGTGGTATACTTGGATGACATTCTGATCTTCAGCCAGAATTAGGAAGAGCACCTCCACCACATCCGACAGGTTCTCCAAACACTGCGGCAACACAAGCTATGTGCCAATTTGGAGAAATGCACTTTTGGCATGAACTAGGTTCAGTATTTGGGATACATTATTAATGAACAGAGGGTGCATGTGGATCCATCCAAGATCCAAGTCATTCGGGATTGGCCATCTCCAACCACTCTGACAGAGCTCCGCAGCTTTCTTGGTCTTGCCAACTTCTACCGCAGGTTCGTGTTGGGGTTTTCTCATATCACTTGGCCCTTGAGTCAAGTCACCAAGGGAGGAGCGAAAGAAAAATTCTTTTGATCTGAATCTCAACAGAAGGCATTCATAGAGTTGAAATATCACCTCTGCATGAAACCAGTGCTCGCGTTACCAGATTTACAACAACCATTTGAGGTCAAGATAGATGCCTCTGACTATGCTATTAGGGCAGTCCTGACTCAACACAGGCATCTAGTGGCATATCACAGTGAAACACTTTCAGACACAGTCCGGAAGTATCCCACTTATGATAAAGAGATGTATTCCATTGTGCAGGCCTGCCGACAATGGAAGCATTACATTTTGGGGAAGGAAACGGTCATCCACACAGACCACTGATCCCTGTAGTTCATACAGACCCAGGGGAAATTGCAGAATGATTGCCATCAGAAGTGGTCTACAAACCTACAACAGTTCCATTTGAATATCAAGTATAAGAAGGGCAGCACCAATAATGTTGCAGATTGCCTCATTCGACCACCGATCATGGCGTTAACCACTGTGCTCAAGTCTTGTGGGCACAAGACCTCTGATTGGCCACTTCTCTACAAAATCAACCTAGAATTCGACCACACATACCAGACACTCTTGGAGGGTCGGCATGTTCCAAATTTTCACCTCCAAGATGCCCTGTTATGCCACCTGGGTCACCTTTGTGTTCCTTCAAGAGAGTATGCCAAGATGATTTGGGAAGCACATGACAGTCAGGTTGTTGGGCATTTCGGGGTTGAGAAAATGGTGGCAATACTAAAAAAGTATTTCTATTGGCCGAATCTTTGACAGGATGTTGGGAAGTACATCAGATCATGTACTGCCTGTGCCATTGCCAAACTGACCATCAAGAAACAAGGCCTCTATACCCCACTGCCTACCCCTAGTAGACCTTGGGAATCCATCTCCTTGGATTACATGTCAGGCCTTCCTTCCACTAAGCATGGAAATGATTGTGTTTTTGTGGTCGTCGACAGGTTCTCGAAGATGGCCATTATGGCGGCCTGCAAGAAGAATATCACAGCAGAAGCCATTGCTAAACTCTTCTTTGAACGAGTGTGGGTGCACTTTGGGATCCCACAGTCTATCATCTCAGATCAGGATAGTTGGTTCCTCAATACATTTTGGTCCAGTCTCTGGTCAATGCTGGAAACCAAACTCACTAAGTCCATAACCTTCCATCCTCAAACTGATGGTCAGACAAAGGTTGTCAATAGGATGATTGTACACATTTTGCACATGTACAACTCAAAGCATCCACACACATGGGACGAGAGCCTCCCCTATGTTCAACACAACTACAACTAAGCTCTTCACAGCTCGACTAGCCACAACCCTTTTCAGGTGGGCTTGGGATTCCAGCCACTATGCCCCATTGATGTGACCATGCCACTTGTAGCTACTCACACAGATTCGGCGCATGTCCAGTCTGAAACAGACAAGGCAGCTAGCTTCATTTAGCACATCCAACATATTCGCCAGCAGGTCCATGACATTTTGGAGAAATCAAATGCCAAGTACAAGCAGTGACATGATCAACATCAGGTGCCACACAAGTTTCAGGTTGGCGACAAAGTTTGGTTGCATTTTCAAAAGGAACAAGCTGCATGGAACAAGCTGCAACTAATTGGATCATGGACACATAGATCAAGAACACTTGCCAACAGAATATCCAACTATATCGAGTTGTCAAAGCAGGCCAACTCCTTCACCAGGGCAAGTGGCTCACCAGGGACCAAGTTCAGCAAAAGTTTTCTCATCTCATGGAGGAACTCAATGCAATGGGAACCATTACTTCCTAAGGGGGGAGGAATGATCCAGGTGGATATTGGTGGCCACCTGCCAAGTCCACCTAGACCCCCACCATTGTTTCTCTCAGCATTTTCAGATTTCTTAATTGTAGCACAACTTACTATTTTTAGCAGTTTTTCGTGTCATGAACTTCCGGAGCCGCTTTGAGGCCCTAAACGATGTTTTTTGGGAAATTTGGGGACAACATGGGTCCATGGACCGATTTTGGCCTTCCCAAAGTGGTAGTGCTTGGATAGATCCTTCTAACGAGCTATTGTACATGTCAAACGGAGATCATATGCCAAATTTACGACCCCGGGAAGTTGATGTACCAATTTACCCAAACAAGGCCCATAGTTTGGCGTTTCATCTTCTAGGGTTAGGTCTTGGAAGGTTAAGGGTTTTCCATTGTTTCTCAACAATAAATAGGCCTTCAAGCCTCATTGTAACACATTTCAGAGGCATGTAGCCACCACATCTCTTCTCAGAGATATGCTACCATCACCCCAGCTGGTTTATTTCCATTACTGTTTGTAAGAATATTTCAGTATTTTACATCAATGAAATGAAGTATTATTTCTGCTGCATATCTATGTTTATCGTTATCTTTGTAATTTGTTGCGTTCTTGTTTAAGTCCGAGTCACACAGGGTTAAGAAGGAATTTTTTTGGTATGGCCTTAAATCGTATATTCAAAATTTTGTGGCAAAATGTTTGGTTTGCCAACAAAATAAAGTTGAAATAATTAAGACCCCAGGTCTATTACAACCTTTATCCATTCCAAGCCAACGTTGGGAGGAGGTTTCAATGGATTTTATCTTAGGTTTACCCAAGACTGAAGGAAAGAGTGTCATCATGGTGGTAGTTGATAGACTTACTAAGTATGCACAATTTTGTGCATTATCTCATCTATTTAAATCCAGTACAGTTTCTACTACATTTATGGAAACAATTCAAAAGCTACATGGAAACCCAAATATTTTTGTAAGCGACAGAGATCCCATTTTCACTGGAAATTTTTTGACAGAATTATTTTCTTGTCTTGGTACTCAGTTAGCTCATAGCTCATCTTATCATCCTCAATCTGATGGGAAAACTAAGATAGTAAATAAATGTTTGGAAGGATATCTTCGTTTCTTTATCTTTGATAAAAAAACACAATGGGTCAAATGGTTGCCTCTGGCTAAATGGTGGTATAACATTTCCTTCCATACTGTAGCAAAAATGACCCCATTTATGGCACTTTATGGATATCATCCACCATCCATCACATCATATTTAAGAGAAAATTCTAAGGTTCAAGCAGTGGAAGATCATATAGAGCATCAACAAAATGTTCTCCAACACTTAAAGTATAACCTCACTTTGGTGCAGAATAGAATGAAACAACAGGCAGATCAACATTGCAACGAAAGAAGTTTTGATGTAGGTGATTGGGTATTCCTACAACTACAACCATACAAACAAATGTCCCTCAAGAAAGCTAATAAGGAAAATAAATTATCACCAAAGTATTATGGTCCATATAAGGTGCTGCAAAATATTGGTACTATGGAATACAAATTGGAGCTTCCTGCAACTTCCCAAGTGCACCCAGTTTTCCATGTTTCATGTTTAAAGAAGGTTATAGGTGAAAATATCCCAGTTCAAACAATATTGCCAGAACTTGACGAGGAAGGAAAAATAATATTGGAAGTTGAAGCAGTCACAGAAACAAGAACTTGACAGCTACGAAATCGACTAATTTTGGAGTATCTCATCAAGTGGAAGAACTTACCCGCTGAAGATTCCACATGGGAGGATGAGAAATTTATACAGAAGCATCCATAAATACTCAAGAATTGAGAACAAAACATTTTTGAAGGAGAGGGGCATGTTAGGTCCCTATAATACCAGTGATTTCCCCATTACTATTGTCATTGTAGCTCTTATTATTATTATTGTGCCCCTATTATCCCCATATTGTTATTAGTGTGCCCCATAGATGCCCACTATTATTATTGTTGTACCCTTATATTATTATTGTTATGTCGACTTTGATTATATTGTGACCCCTTAGACTCCTAGATATAGAAAGGAGGTTTAGTTATTTGCATCATCCAAGAACTGTTCATTTGTGTAATGTAAAGGGGGTTTCCCCCTCGAAGCGGCTGATTTTGAAGACGTTGATCTATATTTTCTATCTTTTTTTTGAGCTGGTTCATAACACCTTTCGAGGCTTTAGCTACTGCGGTAGACTGGACGGCGTGGACCTTAGAGGTTTTACCACGATTCGACGGATTTTTTCGAAGGATGATTAGAACCAGTATTTGAAACAAATTTTTTCTTCGAAGAAGTCTTAGTGGAATTCTAAGACACTGATCCAATTATACCATCAACAAGTGGTACATCGGGAGGCTTTGAAGATGGTCTTGGAGCATGAGGCAAAATTTCATATAGCGTGCCAGATTGGGAATAGACTACGTCTAAATACTGGGCATGGACAATAACTTGATCCTTAGTAACACACCCACCCATTGCTATATCTTTCGCAAATTTTTTTATATATGATTTGGTGAACCATTCAGTTAAAAACTCATCAGGAATTTCAAAATTGATGAGGCGACACTGATGTCTCCATTCATGGATATGATTGGAAATATGGGTCGCAGTATCTTGCTTCAGAGATGTAAGAAAATGAGTACCATTTTCATAACGAACTAGTAATTGGAAGTGGGTGAGGAAGGTCATAGCCAAAGAGTTAAAGTTGGCATAGGTACCCCGAGGCAACTCAATATACCATTTTGTAGCAACACCTGTCAAGGTTCGCTGAAAGAGGTAGAGACGAATAGAATCGTCAATGTAAGAATTGGAAGAACACCATAAGTGATATGTCATCACATGGGCTTGAGGGTCCTCTTTAGGTTTTCCTTCAAACTTAGGGAAATCACTCGGAATTTTAGTAGGAACTAGAGGCCTGTAAGGTGAATGAAGAATGGGATCATTAGTAAGCCTTGAGACATCAGGTAGTTCCAATGTAGCTAAAAATGGCAATTGTGAATTAAAGGGCATGTAAGGCCTTTGAGGAGGCCCAACCTGTGGGTTCCAACCTTGTTAGTAAGGATTCTGCCCCCACAGCAGAGGATTTTTACCATAAGGCACTTGATTCTACCCCAACTAGGGGGTACCTTGACCATAAGGTGGATTCTGTCTAGGGTAGGGTTGATATTGACCTACCATAGGCCATTGATAAGAATTATATGCGACGTATGAATTGTAAGGTTGTTGCATCTGTTGACAAAGTGATAGGCCCTGCTATTGCAGGGGTTTGCCTTGTGTCTGCAAGGTTTGACCTTGTTGATATACAAGTTGAGGGGTTAACCTTGCTGCTACAAATTTTGGCCTTATGGATGCAAGGGTTGAGTCAATTGTTGAATAAACTGTGTTTTTTGTTGCAAAGGATGTTGATACTGCTACAAAGGTTGACCCTGCTATTGAAAAGTTTTTCCTTGCTATTGTAATGGTTGTTGCACAATTCCTTAAAGGATATCCTATGGGTATTGGTAAGTTCCGAATGGGATTTGACCATATGCACCCAGAATAGCAGATTGACCAGGATGAAAATGAGGTCATGCTTGTGGAATATAGGGTGGATTTTGTAATGCTTGTGAACCATATGGGACATAAGCTTGCTGGAGTGCTATTTGGGTCATGTAAGGCTGTTGATAATAGATATTTCCTGTCCCAGATGGATCAACAGTATTAGGAATACCATCAGGATAAGGTTGATTGACTCCAACCATGTGAGGTTGTGATCCACTCGCATGGGTTCCACCGGAAACAAGAGGAACATTTGGATTTCCCCCCTCAGGCTGTGAATAAGGTAATGGTACATTTTTTCCACTTGATGGAGGGACTGAGGAACTTACGGATGCATGAACCGAAATAGTCAGTTGTACCAGAATGGAAGGTTGAAACGATGGTAAAGGTTGTGATGGAATTGTCGGTTGAATGGGAACTAACATAACAACAGTTTGCACAGGAATTTCAGAGGTCACATTTGGGATAAACAGACCAGAAGTAAGCATGGAATTTGATGACTAACTAGGATTTTGGTACAAAGATGAAGCATTGGGAGTTCCTGAAACTAATTGAGCTAAGGTTGTATAACCATATGGAAGCATAGGCCCACTAGTTTCAGGAAGTGTCTGAGACGAAACTCTTCCCGTAAAAGGAAATCCTTCTGGAGGAAAGTCATATTCTTTCTCTTCATCAACATGAGGAGTGTGAGTAGCGGAAACTTCTAGATGACCTTGAGGAGAGGTTGGAATCTCACCTTCTGAATCCATGGGTAGAAATAGTTGGTGAGGAGGAATCTGAGATGTACGAGGAGATAACTCCAAATCAAAACCAGGTCGGTCGTAAGGACTGTAAGGATGTTGAGGAGATATCACAAAAGGATAAAATAACATATTCAGAGGATATAAGACAAATCTTTGCGGAATCTCAGGGGTTTTTGGACCGGACTCTTGAGGAGACAAAGAATCTGAAGGTGGTCGACGAGAAGCAAGGGGTTGGATGCTTGGGACAATCCCAAGTTTAAAGCCTTGAGCTTCAAGTGACTGAGGAAGTTCCAGATGAACTCCTTGTGAAGACCCTTCAATATCATACAATGAAGGGAAACTGTGGGGTGAACTCAATGGTTAAGCCACAGTGACTTTCTCTGAAGAATAAAATAAGAAGATATGATTCATTGAGGGCTAATTAAAATTAAAATTTATAGGGAATTACTCAATATTGGGCCAAGAAGCAACTGCATGGGTTTGACATGTTATCGTTGGTAGTTATTTTATTGACACGAAACAACAAATAAATCAAAATGGGTAATCACTAGGCAAGATGGTTTACCAAGTATCCGTGAACTGCAATATACACCCCAGCCGAAACCAAGGACTTAACGTACGACAACCAATCTCCCTAAATGTTGTGTTCGGTGTATCATGTTTACAAGGCAACTGACTCAGTTACCTGTGGCTAAAGGATAGAAACCTAATGGGGTCTCCCAATATATACACGACGGTATGGGGAGTACAAGTCCATGTTAGCATTGTCTAATGTAGAACCATTCGATGAGAGTGTCCCTATATACTTATCATACTGAAGTGCCTCCGATATACCTGAAAGTACTGGAGAACCTTCTATATACTTTCATACGGGGATGGGATTTCACCCTCGAGATACACAACAAGTAGTTAATGATAGTTTCTATGTTTAAAGATGTTGGAACATGTCTCTAACCTAGACCTATAGATGTTTGCGTTAAGTGACAAATTATCCTTAGGTTAATTGAGGTAAATTTTAAGTTTATCTTGGATTAAGTTTTAATTTGATGGCTCAACGATGTCACCTATTCCTATAATGAAACTATATGATGAAAATGGAATCTTTTCATTCGATGAAGGCTAAACTAACCAAGGAAGAGAAACAACCAAATAATGCATCAAACAAGAAAAATGCATCAACACAATATTTCGAATGCTAAATGTAAAAACGAAATCTAATCTTTCATTTCACTAATAAATGCAATGCCAAGATGTAATCCTTTAAAAATGAAAGTTACTTTCCTTTCACTAAGATGCAATAATTATTTTCTTTCACTTTGATTCAATCAATGCAAACTAATGCAAAGAGCAAAAGAAAATGCAATCAACTCAATGAAAATGAAAATATCTTTCACTTTATGATTTGAAATGCAAGAAATATCTCAAAAATACTTAAATGGAAAGATATTTCACTTTTTCTTTTAGAAACATAACAATGAAGACAAGTAACTCCTTTCGGTTCAACCAAAGAAAACAATTTGTAATCTATGCTTGAAAATGGAACTAAAGCAATCTTCAAAGCATCAACACGACTCGACATTAATGAAAACAACTTCACGTCAATGAACCAAAAGAAACTTGGAAAATATCCCCTGATTGTAAGAAGACTCTTGAATGGGAGCAATTAATCTCAAAAAATCGGACCAAACAATGAGTGGACGGTGACCTATAAGTCCTAGAAACAATAGAAAGCAATGAAGCTTCAAACACACATTAACAAAGTCAAGAGACAATTGTAGTCATACAAGCATAACAAACAAGACAAATTCACTGTAGACACACTAGAAAATGATTGACAGAGGGCAAAAAGACTAAGAACAAGAAGAAAAGCCCTAATTTTCTTATCCTCTGGGATCATTACCCCTGTTATAGGAAAAAGGGCGATGCAAGGGTAATCAGCGCGAATGTAATTAAAAAAATAGTGATGACATTGCGACTATTAAGACTAAACCCATGATGGGTGAGAAAAATAAGAAAAAATAAAAAATCTTCAGGAGCAGAACAAACTGAGTGTCCTCAAGCAAAAACCAGTAAGTACAAAAAGCTATAGAGAAGAAAACAAGTCGAAAAATTAGTGGTTTGTCAAACCCATCATAGAATCTGATTGAAGGATTCGATGGAAATGGTTATAGCTTCCCTAGTGGAGCTGCCATTTTTATATCTAGGAAATCCACTTTGCAGGCGGAGACAGTCCCTATAGCCTAATGAGTGGGATTAGCAACCTACATTACAATCTACTAGACACTTTCCTAAGTTACAATTGAAATAGGAGACGAGGAAGATGGCCTACCTAGTTATGATGCTACAATATCCTCCTTTTTTGAAGACCTCGAATCACTTGCATCACGGGCTTGGTCCTACTGCTCACAGCATTTGAATTCCTACACAAGAGATGAAAACACAACAAAGCATACAAGTACAAATAGCATAATCGAAAGTAACCTAGTTAACAAATCAAGGAGTGTTAAGGTAAATGATACATCAACATACAAATTTATGTAAAATGAACCAGCAGTTGTATATATTAATAGAATAGAGGAGGAAACATAAAGCCGAGCCTTGATGTCAATAATCTCTCCTTGAGTGAATGTCCAAGTCCGAGCTCAAGCTCTCCAAGAACTCCTTCTCCATGCCAAATGAGTAGCATGTAGACACAATCTTAGCATAATTGTGCAAATAGCCAAATACCAACCATTTTTGAATGGGAGAGGATGAATATATAATTAGGGAAAGGGAGTTAGTATCTCTCCAAATATAGGAGAAGGCCCTCATCTCAAGGAGGTACCTCATAGGGATAAGACCAAAAGGCCAAGTTGAGAGAACTCGACCTCATCCATGTCGAACAACCTCCAACTTGTCGTTCTAGAAGCCTCTAGATCAGAAAGCTTCTTGTCCTCTTTTGGAAAATTTCCTTTTAGGGATCATCACTGGTACCTAAGAAAAAAGTGTGTTGGCATCACGGGGCTAGTATAGTGCAACTAGCGACCATTGTTTTTTCAGTGTTAGGGGAACGATGATGCTAAAATTAGGGTTTTAGAGCCATTTCCTTCAGGGGAAGCTCAAGGCATTTTCCAATCAGTGTTTTTAGGGAGGATCTAAGCTGCATATTTAGATGAGCACACTGCATGATGGTCATGTTTCAGGCACTTCATGGTATGTCACAGGGAAGTGGAGGAGGTGTGACAAAATATTATGTAACATGACCCTATCTATCTGTCCATCTATCTGCGGATGATAAGCTACAATGAAGGCCAAATCTATACCCAAGCCTGCAAATAGCTCCTTCCAAAACTTGGAAATTAACTTTGCATCCTTGTTGAACACAATATTCTTTAGAACAATATGCAGTCTCACTATCTCTTTGATAAACACCTGTGCTACCTCACTAGATGAATATGTAGTCTTCACTGGAATGAAGTGAGCTACCTTTCTCAACCTGTTAACCACGACCATAATAGAGTCATGGCACCTCACTATCCTCAGAATATGTGTGATCAAATCCATTGAAATGACCTCCCATGTCCATTCTAGATTCACTATAGGTTGTAGTAAACTGCTTGGATGCTTACATTCTTCCTTTACCTGTTGGAAATCTAAACATCTAGCCATGAACTTTGCCACTTCCTTCTTTAGATTCAGGCAATAGTAGAACTTCTTCACCATCATCAATGTCTTCTGATATCTTGGATGACCCGATTATGGCTTGGCGTGAAACTCCCTCAAGATAAGCTTCTTGATCTCACTGCAATTTGTTACATAGATCATGTCTCTAAATCTCACCAAACCATCTGCCATGAGACGATAGTTTGCATCCCCATCACCTGTACATGTACCTATACCTGTACCTACACCTGTACTTATACCTATACCTATACCTGTACCTATACCTGTACCTGTGCATAATCTCCATGTATTTGTCATCCCGTTGTCCTGCCTAAAAGATCTTATCCTGTAACATTGTCCCATAAAAGCTCATAACTTTTATAAGATTTACATGTACCTTCCTGCTAAGAGCATCTACAACCTAATTATCTTTCCTTTTGATGTATCTGATCTCGAATTTGAACTCACTAAGGGTAGCCAACCATCTAGCTTTCATGGCATTTAGATTCGACTGGTCAAACAAATACCTCAACCCACTATGATCGCTCATCAATGTAAAGCTCCTGCCAAGAAGATAGTGTATCCACATCTTCAATGCATGTATAATCGCTGCTAGCTCAAGATCATGTGTCGAATAGTTCTTCTCATTCTCATTCAGTTTCTGTGACTCATAGCACACTACCTATCCTTCTTTCATGAGAACTCCACCAAGTCCTTTCTTTCAAGCATTTGTACACACTACAAACTCCTTGTCTAGATCCACAATCTGTAGCACTGGTGCATGTGTCAACAACTACTTAAGATGCTTAAAACTAGCCTCACATTCTTCTGTCCATTCGAACTTCATACATTTCCTCTACAATGATGTGATAGGATATGCAACGTGTGAGAAGTTCCTGATGAACCTATTGTAGTAACTCGCCAATCCCATAAATGATCTCACCTCATCCACATTCTTATGAGCTAACCACTCCATGGTGGCCCTTATATTTTCTAGATCCTTGGAGACAACATGCCCCAAGTAATGTACCTCATTCTGAAAGAAGCTGCACTTGCTAAGTTTAGAATAGAATTGATTCTCTCTTAGAAATTTCAACACTGTTGCTAAATGCTCAGCATGTTCTTCCTCATTCTTTGAATATACCAGTATGTCATCAATGAATACAATAACAAACTTGTCCAAATGAGGATGCAACACAATATTAATCAAACATGTGAATGTAGCTACAGCATTAGGCAAACTGAATGGAACAACAACAAAATCATAATGCCCATACTTGGTCCTGAATGTAGTCTTAAAGATATCTTCTTCCTTGATGCGTGCATGATGCTATCTTGATCTCAAGTCGATCTTAGAAAACACTGCTGCTCCCTTCAACTGATCAAACAAATCATTAATCGTCGACAAAGGGTACCTGTTCTTGGTCGTTACCTTGTTGAGATTCATGTAGTCAATGCAAATCTAAGAGTACCACCTTTCTTCTTCACGAACAACGTCGGTGTGCCCCAAGGTGATAGACTTGGCCTAATGTATCCTTTGTCCAACATTTCCTTTAGTTGCAACTTTAACTCAAACAACTTAGGTGTGCTCATCTTGTAAGGTGATTTTGATGTTGGAGCCACCCCTAGCACCAATTCAATTCAAAACTCTACCTCCTTGTGAGGTGAAAACTTTGTAATTTCCTCAGGAAACACATCCTGAAACTGTTGCAAAACTGGGTACCTTCTTAACACGTCGGAATCCTCAACCTCCTTACCCTTGTCACTGGAAATGTGTACTGCAAACATCACACAAGCTTTTCTGCAGCTACCCTTAGCCTGCATACTGGTAACCATCCTCACCGATGTAGGATTATTCTTTGTACATGTAGCCAATTGTACCAACTAATATTCTGCATGCACTTCTTTTCTCAAACCACACTTATCCACCATGTCAAGATTAATATAATTATAGTTAGATCCAGGATCAATAAAAATAGAAACAACATGATCACAAAGCTTACCGTCCATCTCAATGATCGATGCTTGATGGTCTACCTACCTATTTTCCACGTGCATAGATCCTAGGAATGCTATGACCAACATCACCAATTGTATGCGCCTCCTGAGAACTGTAGAACTAGGGTCTACCACCACTCTGATACTACAAAAAATCCCTCTTACAATGATCCTTACCACATATCCAACACCGCAATGGTTCATTACCATCGCCTCTAGCTTGCTACTCTCCACATCCCTTCTCAGCTGTAATCAATCTCTTGTAAGGAATTGCATTTTCTTTCTCACTTGCATATTGAGGTCTTCCTCTCCTTGGTGGCCGTTTTCTTTTAGCTTTCTAATTTATTTTCAAGTCACGCTTAGGCTGAACTTTGCACTTCGACTACTCATAACAATGCTTCAACTTTCGTATGGCCTCCTCCAACAATCTAGGCTCATCGAACTCAATTTGGTCTCTGTATGCAACTGGAATTCCACTGATGAATCTCTGAAACTTGGCTTTCTCCTCCTTGAGGTAAGTCACATATCTCAACAACTCCAAAAACCTATTAGTGTACTCATCATCTGTTATAGAACCCATCCGCAACTCATAAAAATCCTTAGCTTTTTCATCATAATACCTCTCAAACAAGTACTTTTTCTTAAAGAGCCTTTCAAATTCATGCCAAGTCAAATCCTCCTCATGTATAACTTTGACATTCTTCACGTCTTCCCACCAAATATTTGCTTTACCTTTTAGATTGAAAGTGGCTATCTTTTCTTTCATGTTTTCTGAATAATCATGCAATCAGAAGAATTTCTTCATACCAAGCAACCATGCTTCGGCATCATATGATTTCTTCATCTCTCCATTAAAGGTAGATGTCTTTGCCTTCTTAAACTCATCCAGAAAGTATCCCCTATAAATCCTCCTCTTTGGATGATGATGATGACGATCATGATGCCTATCAGAACCATAATAGGAAGAGTACCTGTGTCGATCACCTCTCCTATCCGGAGTATCTGTTGGTGCACTAAGATGAATACTAAAAGCAATCTTAATACCTACATTAATCATCAACCCAGGGTAAGTTTATTTATTTCAAGATTGTTCAGCATTGTCTATGCAAGTGAATTTAGAGGCTAATTCATAATGAAATGATTTATAATCGTTGCGTTGAACAATATCTAATTATCGAAGTTCAATCCAAGCAAGTCTGAAAACAAAACCTTAAAAATAGTTTCAAATCTATTTCAGCCTATTGTACAAAAAACTGAATCTGAATGAAAGTAAATGGAATCAGTCTTAGAAAATCTAACTAGTATAGACAATAATTCATTCAGCATGAAGGAAATCTACATCAAATGAACAACAAGTAACTATTCAAACATCTCATGGAAATCAATCAATTGTAAGCTTAAGATTTCTCATAAAATTACTTCAAAATGAACAACAATCAAATACTTAAACTAACCTGATCAATTCGGTAAATATTAACACGTAGATATAAAACAATGCAAGATACAGAATCTAGTTTGAACAGAAAAAACAAATTGTAATAATCAATACTCGCAGCAATCAGAATAATTCTAATTTCATGAAATAACAATAATAAACAAGTGTAAGAGTAAGCAAAAATAAATATGACACAATTAAAGCAGTAAATCTCCGACCGACCTTGCCCAAAGTCTCCAGAAGTCACTGCTGAAAGACACTCAGAATGCGATTATAGGTAAAACACAGTCTTCTTCATTAAACTTGATAATAGAGTTACAACGTTACAGTAATGAAAGTACTCTGTGTCAAAAATGAATAGATACAATCTTGAGTTTTTGAACTAGCTTTTCATTTTTCCTAGTGGCTTTATGTAACCTTGGAAAGATAAATGGATAAAAGTGAATCCTTAGGATCAGGAGGTCCTGAGGATTTCACAACCGCCATTTTGATTTCATCACATAATAGAATTGGTTCTCTTGGTCTTCCGCTATCCTTCATAAACGAGATGTTGTCCTTTTCCTTTCTTGGTCGCTGCTTGTTCTGTCATTTGAACAACAATCGTTCAATTCATGTTCCTGAATACAAATATAGTGAAAGTTAGTTTTTCATGCCCGAATTTTCCTAATTCGTTAATGATCGATTTTATCCAGCTTCTGCAATTTTTTCTTCTGCAGTTGTGTCAAGGAATAAGAAGGATAAAATTCTTCCTTATATAGCCTAAAACCGTTTTTTGTTTAAGTACTGCAAAATACTGGTTTACATGGTAATCTAGCAAATTACAATCACTGTAATACCCATTGGGATGGTACGAGATAATAGGACATATGTAGTGGCACCCTAGCCAGTCAGGGCCCATTCTTAGGACCATATTATTGTATCTGTGTAGGCGAGTAGAGGCAGCTTTGAAATTTCTATACCCAAATGGATCCTTGTTCCTAACATTGTTAGTGGAAGCTTCCCATCTTTGTCTTGCTGCTGACAAAGCTTCCTCCTTAATTTCCTGAAAGTATTCCTTTCCTGCTTGTATGATATATGTATGGAGTTGTCCTAATTGAGCCATGACTCCTATTCATTTCATGAACTATTTATGCTAGATAGAAAGATTTAGGGGTTTTGTGGATTCTCCCCTGACCCATAAGTCTATACCATATTCCCTTTTTTGAAAAGTGTTATAGGCTTTATTTCATTTAATCTGATTGGTAGCAAAAGAAAGAAAAGCTTGAAATTGAATATCCCCAATGAAGGGGCTAGGATTACTGTCTAGTTCATCCTCCAAGAAAAAATTGTGCATGTTAATTCACATAAAATGTGTTGTAGTTGTTCATTTTGTTCCTTGAAACATTTGACCAAGTCTGGAGTGGTCTTGAATTCTGTTGACTTACCAGCCCTGACAGAATTAACTTTTACTAAGAGGTATCTTTCTAACAAGAATAGTGCATAATTTGTAGTAGGTGGTCGACAAGACAAAGCATCAGAGCAAAGAGAACAAATAGTTTCAATTTTCTCCTTGGCCTTCTGCAACTTGGCTTGTGTTTTCTCTACTTTCTTCTACTCATCTTTGAAATTGGCAAAAGTCTCATCTTCTATTATAGTAAGTGCCTCAAATTTATTTCGCAATTCCTAGTGTACATGTAACGACACTACTTCTTCCTTATGTCTAGCCAACTCCTACTGAGTCTTTTTTAATTCATTCTGTAATTTCATGATAACAACTTCCCTTACCAGAGGAACATAGTGAGGTGTTTCCTCTGTCTGAGTTTCATCATCCTGTGTTATCATTGAATCAGTTTGAACAGTAGCTTCAGCCACTTCTCGGGACATACAACAATCTGCTTGGGAATTTCCTTCAAAATCAGTTTGAACAACAACTTCAACTATTCCTTGGGGCATACAATAGTCTTCCTAAGTATTCTCCTCAGAATTGGTTTGGACAACAACATCTGTAGTGGGAAAGTTTGTTTGGGTTTCCATTGAGCAAACACAAGGACCTTCAATCTGAGTCTCAATATTCTTCAAAGGACATTGCTCTGTTTGGGTCCCTTTTGAACAAACAAAAGGACTCTCAGTCTGGGTTTCAATATCCTCCAAAGAACAATGTTCTGTTTGGGTCCCTACAGTTTCCAATTCCACCTTCAATTTCCAGACCCTAACTACTTCCTTTAACCATTCTCTCAGTTGCTTAACTGTTTTCTTCTGCTTCTTGTACTTCTTAAGCAGCTTCCTCAATCTATCCTTATATGTTTTCTTCATCGTGGGGTTTTTGATCGGCGGTGGCACAATTGTGTTTATTTCAGGTTCAGGTGGAGTTGTGCCAATATCAGGATGAGGTTCCAATGGAACAATGTCTCCCGATGGATTTTCATCTTCCAAGTCTTTTTCTACACGGGATTCTCTCTCTGGGACTCCAATGGAATAGATCCTAAGTGATTATCATTTTTAGGGTCTTCTTCTGTATGGGCCCTGTCCTTTGGGGAATTCATTAAGACAGTATCCCTTGGTTGATTTTCATCCTTGAGGGTTTCTTCTGTAGGGTTTTCCTTCACTGGGGATTCCAATGGAACAGTAACCTCTAGTTGATTTCCATCCCCGAGGGTTTCCTCTGCATGGGCCTCTTTCTCAAGGGGATCATTTATAGAGGGAACTGATTCCCTCTGACCCTCCAAATTATTAGCAAATGGAAAAGTTTTAGCATGGCTAGAACTGCCAGAAAAGGCAGACTGGTTAAGGGCATGATCTTTCCCTTCAGAGTTTCCATATGGCTCCCTTTCTTCATAGTATGTCCCCATACTCTCCAATACTCGGGCCATTTCTTCCTCATATTCCAACAACAAATCATCTTATGAACTTGGAGAGGGCATGTGAGACGACCATGCTTCTTCTATTGGAATTAGGGTGCACTATTGTGATTTTATCCTCGCAGAGCGCCTAGGCTTTGCTGGTCCTGAGGCCAAAGAATGATTCCTTCTTTTTCTTGTCCTTTTCGGACTTGATACTCTTACCCCCTGTTGTTCAGTCTCTAGTTTTTCTTCTGGCTGGGTTAAATCAGGATTTACAAGGTTATCCCAGGTTAATTGTTGCTGGGATAGTCCATGAATGATGATTAACTTAATTAGCCCATGATGGTTGATGACAAAATGTGGGTCCTTAGCCTTCCTAACCTGACTAGCAACGTCATGCAATAAATAATTTAAATAAAATGGAAAATTAACTATAATTTTCTGCTTCAGAATAGCTAACAGTTTGAGTTGTCGAGGTTTTACCACATCCTGACATCCATCACAAGTGATATACCTCTGAAAAATGGTCACCAATTCCTGCCATGGTTGCCTTAAAGCTGTGGGATGAATCCCTTTGCCTTTGCGTACCAATTGTTCATCTGGGTCTTTGAATACTGTGACTGCATCCTACAGAAGAACATGCTTATCTATCCATCTTGTGCCTTCTACTGGAAGTTCAGAGACTTTAGCTATAACTGCTTCAGAAACTATTATGTTTCTACCTTTCACGTTGTGCATCCATTATGTAGATTCTGCAAAAATTCAATTGTTATTTCCTCATGGAATCCCTATAATTTGGTCAGGTATTGAAGCCAACCGGCGTGCTCAAGAATTTCGTGAGCCTGTTTTGATAATCAGAGTACTATAGGTTCACTACGGATGGCATTTCCTCCCATGGTTGTGTTGAAAATGCAACAAGATGATGGAGCTTAGTGGAAAGGAGTCGCCTTCACTAAGTGGGCCCGCAGGCTATTTTTGGCGCAAAGTCTATTTTTAGACATATGGATCATGGTCTATGAGTTGCAGTATGTTGTTTATGGATGATTGGTCATGTTGGGAAAAATATATGGACTTCTATTTTTGGTTCACATCAGAGTGATCAGAGTCTATTTTTAGACTGCCAAGCTAAAAATAGAAACAATCAAATATTATTAGCCCTTAGTAATATTTGGACTCTAAACATTATCTTATTCTCTTGGAGCACTTCAGTTCGAGCTACGGATGTGGCACATGCAACTGAAAAAAGGAATCACGTGGTTTCTTATGTGTTAGTTGAGCTATTGCATGGAGGACTTCAGTTAGAACTCATGCATGTGAGTTCTGTGGAGTTGGATGTGGAGTTGGAGTTGTGTTCAGTTTGACTTAGTTGAACTAGTTGTATTTAGTCTAACTAAAGAATACACTAGTGATGAGTTGTGTGAATTAAATATTAATTAATTCACTAATTATTAACTCATAAAGAAACTAAAGAATACATCAGTTAACTCAGTGCATGGACAGTTCAACAGAGACAGGTGTTAGAGGTAAGTGAAAGGGTGAGTTGTGACTATCAGTTGTGCATGAGATTTGCACATGCATGGATTGAGTAATGCCAATGAGGATTGCACAGTGTGGGCCAATACCAAGGCAATTGTAGCTTGTGCTCACGTGATTTTCACTTTGGATTGTGCAGTGGAGGCAGGCAAAGCAGCGGAGGAGATTTGAACCTGTGACTTATTCAGATCTGAGCTAGTTTTGTGTGTAACAGGTGGAGATAGTACTGAGTACTTGTGAGGAGTATTGTACTATGTATTTTTACATGTTCTCAATCATTATAATATACAGATAGTGTGGGGTTTTCAGCTGTATGCTTTCCTCGGGTTACATACTGTGTTATTGTGTGCATGTGATTGATGTTTCACTGTTTTTAATGCCGCTAAATTGATGATCAACGTAGAGGAGGTTATGTATTATGCATGTATTCCACAATAGTGTATAATCGGGATAATCTTTGTGAATAAGTGTCATATTATTCAAAATTTCTACATGGTATCGGAGCTGTTGATCATCAGATCTACTATTCAGAAAGTGTTTACATTTTATTTCTTCAGGCAGAGTCTGTAATCGGGCCAGGTAGCCTCTAGATTCATCCTTCCTTTGGAAGGTGAGATATCCGATAAAATCCCATACAGTCAATCTCTGTACAAGAAATACTTTTTTCTCAAGAATTCTAGATCAGAGGCGGTTGAGTTTTTGAGCTGGTGGAATTCGAATTTGCAGCAGTGTTTTCTTGGTATCAACGTGGCAATGTCTTTCAACCGACTGCGATTGGAGTATGCTCTTGAGGGCAGCTCAAACTATATTGCATGGAAGGATAGGATGGAGGCGATGTTAGATGATAATGGGCTGAAGGATTTCATAGAGGCTGAGGTCCCAAAGCCTATTGATATTGCTCAAGTTGATGCTTGGCAAAAGAAGACAACAAAGTGTCGAAGGATTCTGTTGGAGGGCGTGAAGGATCACATTGTGTCTAGCCTGCATGGAAAGGCTTCTCCATACTTGATGTGGAAAGTGTTGATAGATCTATTCCAAATCAAGAGGGACCAGAGGAAGTTGATGCTCAAGGATAAACTCAGAAACATCAAGTGTGAGAAGGGAGACAGTATGCCCAAGTATCTCACGAGGTTCACTCAATGTCGGGATGAGTTGGGAAGTGTGGGGGTGACTGTCGATGATGAGGACTTGGTGAGCTTGGCTTTCCTTGGTCTTCTGAAGAGTTGGCATTCCTATTAGGACTCTGTCAATGGTTGGGAGAAATTGCCAGGATGGGAGAGACTTTGGTCGGATCTTGTGCAAGAGGAGATCAGGCGGAATACCAGGGACGGATCTTCATCAAAGGCATTTGATGAAGAAAATTGCACTTTGGCTATCAAAGCAAAGAAGGGGAAGGAGAAGGGTTCTCTTTCCGAATCCAGTTCTTCCAATGATGGGAAGAAGGTTGACAAATCAAAAGTGCGATGCTTTCATTGTCATGAGTTGGGCCATTATGCTACTAATTGCCCAAAGAAGAAATCCAAGAAGGGATCCGGGGAAGGATCTGAAGGTGAGGCAATTGCATCACAGTTCGAGTTGGATTTCACACTCTTCGCATGCATGGTTTCATCCATGGTGGGAGGTGGCTGGTTTCTTGACAGTGGAGCTTCTTTCCATATGACCGTGACAAGAGTCTATTCAGTACTTTGGAGGAGAAAGATCTCCAGATACTCATAGGGATGGGTAATGATGAGAAGTATAGTGTCTTAGGTGTAGGCATGGTTATTTTTTAGAGGGAGCATGGAGCTCGCCTTACCTTGACCGATGTCAAGTATGTACCAGGACTGAAGAGAAACTTGGTGTCGATCGTGATGCTGGAAGACAGAGGCTATGGTGTAGTCTTCAGTAAGGGAAAGGTTTTCCTTAGACACATCATCACTAGACAGGTGAAGCAGATTGGTTCATGGGTCAAGAACCTGTATGCTCTTGAGGTTCAAGATGCATGCAAAGCCTTGAGTAGCGAGGAAACTAATGGAGACTTGGTGGTTGAGAGGGAGCGTATATTACCTCTCAACATGCAGAGCCAGAAGAAGTCTCAGACGATTGTGGAGGAGCCATGATTGGTGCAGCAGCTTCAGGAGGTTGTGGAGCAGCCACAACAAGGGAAGATGAGAGGAGATCGAGTAGAGACATCTACTCATGCAAAGACCTCCAGTAGAGGGAAACTTTGAGCCAGGTGGGCAGAGGGATCGCATGCAGCCATACCTCCAGGTAGGAGGTGGGGTGATGTGGATTGATCGTCCCAAGGAGGAGGGGCAGGATCCTTGAGGTACCAAACCTCTTGGATGAGACCTTGCTATGGGAGCCCCGATGTGGGGTAGTAGGAACTAAATGATTGGGTAGAGACAGATGCGGATGGAGCGGCAAAGAGAGTGACAGTGTAGGGAATCCTAGGACAGCGCATAGCTAGCAGGCTGCAGCAATGCAAGAGGCACAAGTGTTTTGCACAGTGCTAGGTGGCACAGAGAAGTGTGCAATGTTGTGAGATGCATGAAGATGTTGCAGTAGCGCAAATGTCAGAGAGGGAGCACTTGTCAGCAGCAGGTAGAGCTTCAGCATCAGAGTATGTTCCTAGACCAACAGAGTGGTCAGTTGGGAGTGTTTTTGTTCCAAGTGTTGTTGAAGCAAGTGGACCGGGCAAATGTGTTGCATGCAGAACATTCCAGAGTTGCAGGATAGGGGTTGCAGATAATCCATATCTTGTTTAGAGGGAGTGTTTAAAATGCAACAAGATGATGGAGCTTAGTGGAAAGGAATCGCCTTCACTAAGTGGGCCCGCAGGCTATTTTTGGCGCAAAGTCTATTTTTAGACATATGGATCATGGTCTATGAGTTGCAGTATGTTGTTTATAGATGATTGGTCATGTTGGGAAAAATAGTTGGACTTCTATTTTTGGTTCACAGCGGAGTGATCAGAGTCTATTTTTAGACTGCCAGGCTAAAAATAGAAACAGTCAAATATTATTAGCCCTTAGTAATATTTGGACTCTAAACATTATATTATTCTCTTGGAGCACTTCAGTTCGAGCTACGGATGTGGCACATGCAACTTAAAAAAGGAATCACGTGGTTTATTATGTGTTAGTTGAGCTATTGCATGGAGGACTTCAGTTAGAACTCAGGCATGTGAGTTCTGTGGAGTTGGATGTGGAGTTGATGGAGTTGTGTTCAGTTTGACATAGATGAACTAGTTGTATTTAGTCTAACTAAAGAATACACTACTGATGAGTTGTGTGAATTAAATATTAATTAATTCAATAATTATTAACTCATAAAGAAACTAAAGAATACATCAGTTAACTCAGTGCATGGACAGTTCAATAGAGACAGGTGTTAGAGGTAAGTGAAAGGGTGAGTTGTGACTATCAGTTGTGCATGAGATTTGCACATGCATGGATTGAGTAATGCCAATGAGGATTGCACAGTGTGGGCCAATACCAAGGAAATTGTAGCTTGTGCTCACGTGATTTTCACTTTGGATTGTGCAGTGGAGGCAGGCAAAGCAGCGGAGGAGATTTGAACCTGTGACTTGTTCGGATCTGAGCTAGTTTTGTGTGTAACAGGTGGAGATAGTACTGAGTACTTGTGAGGAGTATTGTACTATGTATTGTTACATGTTCTCAATCATTATAATATACAGATAGTGTGGGGTTTTCAGCTGTATGCTTTCCCCGGGTTACATACTGTGTTAATGTGTGCATGTGATTGATGTTTCATTGTTTTTAATGTTGCTAAATTGATGATCAACGTAGAGGAGGTTATGTATTATGCATGTATTCCGCAATAGTGTATAATTTGGATAATCTCTGTGAATAAGTGTCATATTATTCAAAATTTTTACAGGTTGGTGTTTCTCAGTAACTGGTTGACTTGGACTTTTGCATGCACTCTTCTCACAATTTCACAGTTTGGAACAACACCGTAAACCGTATACAAAACATTAAAGTTATTAACAGAGCAGTGATGTTGTTTTAGAATTAATATTAAAGGCAATTGTGTTGTTTGTCTCATCAGTAGTTTTTGGCATAGCTTAATAATTAATTCGCATGTTATCCATAATGCTTACCTTCCCCCTCCAATCAGAAAACAATTTAATAATTATTACGCATGCACATTCATAATGTAGTCCTTCCCCCCTCCAATCAAAAAGCAGTTTAATAATCATTACACATGCTATCCATAATGCAGATTTCCCCCCCTCCAATCAGAAGAGGGAGTCCATGACCATAAAGCATGGGAAAAAGGGAAAGGGCGTCGGGAATTCATAAATGCAGCTGGACAATAATCAAAGTGATGTACATACGACAAAAACAGTCAGAGCAGTACATGTCAAAAGATTTGGAATGCCCATAAAAGGAATAAAACAGAGACTAGATCATTATGTGAAGAGATATTTTCCTTAGATGGAAAAGGTGACTAATGCATGACCAGTGATAAATGTTAATGACTAATAGGATCGATTGATCAGAAAATAATGATATAATGCATATAAATATATAGTTTACCATGCATGTTAGTTATAAATGTTGTTTAAATTGTAAATTCACCTTTAAAAATGAATCAATAGGGGGTAATAGGATAAGGAAAATGTGGGAATGTAACATAGCACTTCAATACCACAAGCAGAGCCACTACTGCCACCAGGCATTCATAGCCTCGACACAATTTCTTTTTAACCCAAAAATGAGCTAGAGTCCTCCTTTTAGTACTTAGATGATTATCCTTTTCATTGCTATAAAGAGACCACTATGCTGGCATGGTAACAAGATAATCATAGTGTCATTCACCAGGGTATAAAAAAGTGATCAGGCCGCTCGTGATGAGACCTCTTGTCCTTCTGACAGCGTTGACTATCAAGAAGGTCATTACCCTAGTGTGGTGGCCATAATGGAATGTCACTTGTTACACCCTTATGATCATGGTAGGCTGGCTCGTGATGAGACCCCCTATCCTCTTTAAGAAGATGTGTGTTGCATTTTCATATTTTCATATTTTCATATTTTTATTGTAAAGGGAGGGAGGCTCATTTACTCCTTAAGGGTCAGGGATGGCGTGAGAAGTAAAAAAATTGCCAATTAAAGTTATGCTTTCATCCCTATATCACCATACCAAAGGGAATTATCAATTGAATGTGTGAAAGATAAACCAACATGGTATTAAGATAGTAAATCATTTTATGATATGTCCAAAGGGAAGATATTCAACCAGTCATTATATAGATGTACCAGGTCAATTTCAGAATAAATATGACCATCAAAGGTTTTAAAAGTCATAATGGTATTAATATTACTGTTTTTTTTCTCATGTACAAATTCCAAATTCAAATAGATGGTTTTACTAAGAAAACATGGGAGAGAAAAATGGAAAAAAGAATAACTGGCGATGGAACAACAAAATGAAAAAAAAGAAATCGGTGTTGTTCAATTGATTGAACAACAAAACACGTGAAAAGAAATCGGTGTTGTTCAATTGATTGAACAACAAAACAAGTGAAAAGAAATTGGTGTTGTTCAATTGATTGAACAACAAAACACACAAAAATAAATCAGTGTTGTTCAATTGATTGAACAACAAAATACACAAAAAGAATAAATCGTTGTTGTTCAATTGATTGAACATCAGATGTTCAATTGATTGAACATCAACTCTTCAATTGATTGAACAACAAAATACATGAAAAGAAGAAATCAAGGTTGTTCAATTGATTGAATAGCAAAATACACAAAAAGACGAAATCGGTGTTGTTCAATTGATTGGACAACACACAAAATGAAATCATTGTTGCTCAATTGATTGAACAACAACTATTCAATTGATTGAACAACAAAATACATGAAAAGAAGAAATCGGGGTTGTTCAATTGATTGAACAACAATTATTAAACACACCCCAAAAAAGCAAGAGAAATCCTCATATTTACATAGTGATGCCTAAACTAAATTGCAACCAACCGTAAAAAGAATATCTACACTATTTACAACTGGAGAAAGATAAATTTTTATGAAAGTAAAGTTGTTGGGTCATTACTCCTTGCAGCTAAAATTTGCATAGTGGGATCATCACGTACCTGTTGGCAGAAAGAATCTTTGGTGAGTGGCTTATGATAAAGATGCACCTGATGTCCATTCGACCTAAAAGAATGGCCATACTCATCAATGGTAGTAAGAGTGAGAGTGCCATTGTTGTTTACCTCTTGAATTTCATAAGGGCCAAGCCACCTTATCTGTAACTTGCCCAGAAATTCTTGGAATCTGGAATCATAGAGGAGCGTTGAGTCTCCTTTCTGAAATGTCTTTTTTTTAATAAGACTGTCGTACCATTTTTCCCTTTGTTGTTGAATAATTGTGGTGCTTTTTAGAGCAAGTAGTCGAGTCTCATTTATTTGTTGAAGTCGTTTAGTTTGGGCCTCCGTCAGATCCAAACCCACTTCCTGGGATGTTCTGAGAATCTTTATTTCAAATTCAATAGGAAAGATAGGTTCTTTGCCAAATACAAGTTGGTACAGAGAATATCCAGTAGTATTTTGACAATCTGTGCGATAGGCCCTCAAGGCCTCTGTAGTATAGTAGCGCAGAACCACCGATGCATCAAAATTGTTTTGGTCAGAATTGCTTCGATGACCTTATTAGTGCTTTCAACTTGCCTATTCGCCTGTGGGTGATACAGAGAAGTGACTCTATGTGTGATGTGGTGGTTCCGTAGAGTGGTTGTAATTTTATGTCCTACAAATTGCCCCCCTCCATCTGTTATCACTTCCCATCCTTTGGCAACTATCACAAGCCTAAACATATTTCTTAGCATCTTTAAAAATAGTGCGCCAATAATAGCCCATCTATAGTACCTTATGCCTAGTTCTATGATCTGCGAAGTGTCCGCCATAGGGCTCATCATGGCAAGCCTTCAGGATGTCTTATATTTCATATTCATGAATGCATCTGCATATGCGCATATTAGAGCCTGTATGAAAAAGGTATCTGCCAATCCAAGAAAATCGGGCGCTGCATTGGACAATTTGTTTCCTTTCCCTTGCTGTCAAGTGTCTCGGTAGCTTTTTTACCGCCAGATAGTGTGCTACCTCTGCATACCATGGTGTTTTAACTTCTACAGAAAACAAATGTTCATATGGAAACTGGTCATCTACTGCCAACGGATCATTATCTTTAACCCAAGACAGAAAATCCCCAACTGGGTTTTCCTTCCCTGGACGGTCTTTAATGGTGATATCAAACTCCTGCAAAAGTAACAACCAACGAGTTACTTGACCATTTGTAATGGGTTTGTTAGCTAAGTATCTAATGTCGGAATGATCAATATACAAAAAAACTTGATAGCCAGTTATATAATGTTTAAATTTGTTTATGGCATAAATGACAACTAAGAAATCCTTTTCTGTTACTGTATAATTCGGTTTAGTAGTAGTGAGATTTTTGCTGGTATAATAAATAGCATAAGGCTTTCTATCCTCCTCTTGGCCAAGGGCAACACCTATTGCTGCATCTGACGTGTCCGTAGAGATGTGAAAGGGCAGCTTCTAGTTGGGTCCATGCAATACTGGTGCCGTTGAAACTAATTTCTTCAAATCTGTAAAAGTTTTGTCACATTTATCAGACCATTTAAATTCAACATTTCCTGTTAAAGCATACAAAGGCACAACGATTTGTGATTTTTTTTTGATAAACCTGCAATAATAACCTTCATATCTAAGGAAGCTACGCACCTTCGTCTGAGTACAGGGTGTAGGTAGTAGGAGAATTACCTGTATTTTTGCTCGATTTACCTGTATCCCAGCTATAGAAATGTAGTGTTCTAGGATTACGCCTTCCATCACCATCATGTGACACTTAACATTACTTAAACATAGCCTAGTGGTGATGCATCGTTCTAAAACCTTCTCTAATGTCTGTAGTGCTTGATCAAAGTCATCCCGATATGGGGTAAAGTCATCCATGTAAACTTCAAGTCCTTCATTTATCAGATTAGCAAAAATACTGAGTATGGTCCTCTAAAACATAGTTGGGGCATTGCATAAGCCAAACGGTAACACTCTGTAAGCGAATGTACCCCACGAGCAGGTAAAGGTGGTTTTGTCTTGGTCTTCAGGGGCGATTTGGATCTGATTGTAGCCATTGAAGCCATCTAGAAAGGAAAAGAATTGTTTTCCTACCAATCTATCAAGGACTTGATCAATAAATGGAAGAGGGAAGTGATCTTTCTGTGTGGCCTTGTTCAATTCTCGATAATCCACACAGATATGCCACTTCCCATTTTTCTTGGGAACAACTACCAGCGGAGAGACCCACTTGCTATCTGAAATGGGATAAATGAAATTCACATCCAACAACTTCTGTAGCTCTTCTTTTACAATATCTTTGAGATGCAGATTCAATCTCCACTGAGGTTGTTGGATAGGATGAGCATCCTTTTCAGTGTAGATATGATGTGTACATAACTGTGGGTCTATGCCCTTCATGTCTAGATAGTCCCAAGCAAAAGCCCCTTTATATTTTTGTAGAACTTGAATGAGCTTTTGTTGTTGGTCATTGTCCATACTATCATTAATGTTTAATATCATTCCTGGTTCAATTTCAATAGGCTTGCTATTATGAATGGCAGTTGTCTGGATATGCTGATCATTGTTAGAAAATTATATATTACGGAGCAATGGAACACATAAAATATTGCAGAAATATAAACACAGAAAATGCATAAAACAAGAGAGACACAGATATACGTGGTCCACCCAGTTTGGGCTACGTCCACCCCGAACAGCCAGTCCTTCCTTTCTATTATCCAACAAAATGAAGAGACACAACCTACAGTAGATCCACTGTAATATCCTCTATTTTCTCTCACAGTGTCACCACTCTATTTCTCACTCACAGAATACACATCTATTACACAACCTCAAATACAAATGCCCTCATACAAAGAGAGGGGTTGCCTTCTAGGGCAAAAAACCCTAAACTAAACATAAGTTCTACCGTCAGATCCTCCACCTAATGAACGGCCCAGATTGACTAGAAATTACTATACTTTTACGAGGCAATTTTACATTTGTTTTTAGCTTCGGGGGCACTACCCCCGAGCCCCCGCTGGGGGACCGCTGGCCCCTGGACCCCCCAGCCGGGGGGGATCGGCCCCCCCGAACCCTCGCAGGGGGGACAAGTCCCCCTTGCACCCCCCTGCATGGAGGGGTGTACAAACTTCCTGGGGTATACATCCGGCTGAAACAAAGACCTCTGAACAATCATACTCCACACACAATAATTATCAGTATCTTTCAAAGGGTCTTCCAAGGCTTCATTGTTAAGAATTTCTTTTAACATTTGAAATTTTACATTATTCATAGTGGCTGGCTGATTAATAAAGTTATTGATTACATCATCTTCAGTATGATTCTTGAACTCAAGCGCCTCTGCTATTGTAAGCGGTGAACGAATGCTTTCTTCCAGGTATGAGGGTGGTTGTTTATGTATTTTCACAATGGGCAGACTTGGTTTGGCAGGAGGATATAAAACAAGATTTTTTACAGCGTCCCCCTTAGCAATGGTCATGCTTCCCTCTCAGCAACCTATGTAAGCATCAGTTGTTTCCAGCCAAGGTCAGCCCAAAATTAAAGGGTGCCCATCTAATCGACTTTTTGGGTTTATGATGAGAAAATATATTGGGTACTCCCATGAATCAATAGAAACCGTAATATCCTGTAAATTTCCCTCTGGTCTTACCATCGAACGATCAACGAGTTCTAGCAGGGTGGTGGTTGGTTCCAGAGTTGTGATACCAAGTGTCTTACAGGTTTCCACTGTTAAGATGTTAATGGTTGCACCCAAGTCAACTAATGTGTTTGGAAAGGAGTGACCATATATTTGGACTGTAACTATGGGATTCCCAGGATCTTCATATTTTATCAGTGTTTCCCCGCCCAAGAGAAAATCAGACAAGGTCCCTACAACATGAATAGTGGGTGGAGCTTTTACTTTCCTCACAGGATTTTTCACACATAGTTCTTTAATTGTTTTAGCATAAATAGGAATATCTTGGATGGCCTGGAGGAGAGGAATTTTAATGCAAATATTTTTCAGTTCCCCTATGAGATCAAAGTCTGGATAAACAACTGGTTTAGGTATTGTTAATCTTTCAGGGAATGGGGGAGAAGTAACTACGAGTTTTTCAGGATCTTTATGCTCAACTATGTCTTCTCCTTGTTTTATTTCTGTGTCAGTCACAGTCGATGGTGTATGTACAGGTGGGGTTTCTAACTCAATTGGTGGCTAGTCTCTGTCTTCCTCAGGAGTGATAATGCATCTTGACCTTAGTCTAAGTTCATTGCATTCTTTTTGTTTGGTCTCATAGTCTGAGTTTTCAACAATTTGTATCAGCTGAACCAACCTATTATTGGGGTTTGGATTCGGTTGAGCTGGTAGTTGGGGACGTAGAAGGGGCTAAGGATTTTTCTATAATGGATATGGGGCTGATAATGTAGGTTGAGGTTGAGGACCTGTCCCCATAGGCGTATTAGTTATCCCTAGAGGTCGCTTCCAATTTGGAGACCAATTCGAATTTTGTGAAGTAGAGGCAAGCCACTAGGATGGGTATGGATTACTTTGTGAAAAAGGAGTAAAAGGAGAATTTGGCTAACCATTACCCGAAAAGGACTGAGTTGGCCAAGGTGACATAAGAAATGGTTGGGACTGCCAATTCGAGTAAGGTGATTAACCTTTCCACACTGCTCCGGAATTCTGCTGCTGATTAAATGATGGAGAAGGAAAGAATTGGGATGTGTCTTGTGACATACTTGTGGGTCGACCTTGCCACTGTCGACGCTGGTTCATTAAGTATATTGGTTCTATCTCTTCTTTTGCTTCTTTAAAAACTACTTTCAACCTTGGAAGTGATGGACACTGCTCAGTGGCATGGTCCTTGGTGTAGATAGTGCATGTCTGGACCATGTCCAATGGACACTCCCATTGATTGTGCTTCTTCTGGCAGTGTGGGAAAAAAATGACCAAATTCTGTTATGCTAAGGCTTGTTTCTATTTAGCCTGTAGGATGTCCAACTGCGTTATAAGGGTGCCCAGGATGTCCATCTTGAAGTCCTCTAGGAGGTTACTGATTTCCATTCTTGTTACGCCTCCACTGTGTGGTTTGCTTCCTCTAGTCATAAGATCTCGGCTTCCTGACCCAGTGCATGTGCTACCTCGTGAACACCTGATACACAAGTGAACAATTTCATCATAATCCTCTTGAGAAATGTCTCCCTTCCCCATCAAATTTAGATTTTCTATCCATTCTTCTTTCATTCCTTTAATTAAGATGGCTTTCAAGACTTCTTTTGGTAATGTGGAGTGAGGGGATCTTTGCAAATTGTAGTGAAACCATTCGACATATTCCTCTAGAGTTTCATTATCCTTTGCAGACATCTTAAATATTTCATCTTTTAATTCCATAGTCCTACAATAGTCCTGATATTTTGTGAGAAAAGAATTTTTCATGTCATCCCAAGAGTTAATAGTGCACCCACTTAAACCCATGAACCACCTCAAAGCTGCTCCTTTTAGGTTTGATCCGGATTTAAACAGGAACGCAACAAATTACAGAGATAACCATATACACAAAGATACAGCGGAAATAATACTTCATTTCATTAATGGAAAATACTGAAATATGCTTACAACCAGAAATGGAAATAAACCAGCTAGGGCGATGGTAGCTTATCTCTGAGAAGAGATGTGATGGCTACATGCCTCTGAACTGTCTTACAATGAGGCTCGAAGGCCTATTTATTGTTGAGAAACATTGAAAAACCCTTAACATTCCAAAACCTAACCCTAGGAGATGAAACGCCAAACTGTGGGCCCCGTTTGGGGTAAATTGGTACATCAACTTCCCGGGGTCGTAACTTTGGCATATGATCTCCGTTTGACGCATACAATAGCTCGTTAGAAAGATCTATCCGAGTATTATCATTGTTGGAATGGGCAACATCGGTCCATTCCATGGACCCATGTTGCCCCCGGATTCCCCAAAAAACGTCGTTTAGGGCCTCAAAACGGCTCCGGAAGTTCAGGACCCGAAAAACTGCTAAAAATAGTAAGTTGTGCTGCAATTAAGGAAACAGAAAACGCTAAGAAAGACAATGGTGGGGGTCCAGGTGGACTTGGCAAGTGGCCACCAATATCCACCTGGATCATTCCTCCCCCCTTAGGAAGCAATGGTCCCCATTGCGTTGAGCTCCTCCATGAGATGAGGAAACTTTTGCTGAACCTGTTCCCTGGTGAGCCACTTTCCCTGCTGAAGGAGTTGGTCGGCTTTGACAACTCGATACAGTTGGATATTCTGTTGGCGAGTGTTCTTGATCTGTGTGTCCATGATCCGATCAGTTGCAGCTTGTTCCATGCAATCTGGATTTAATTCTGTGGGTTTGAGCTGTTCTGCAATGTCGGATGTGTCTAGCAATGGTGGAAAGTATGGCCGAAGGCAGTCCACATTGAACACTGGGTGCAGGCCAAGGAATGGGGGAATGCTGAGCTCAAATGCATTGTCTCCCATAGCCTTAGTAATGGTGTAAGGACCATATCGGAGTGGTCTCAATTTCCGATAGGCTCCAGTAAGGCGTTCCTTTTGCAAATGCAACCAGACTTTGTCGCCCACCTGAAACTTGTGTGGCACACGATGTTGATCATGTCGCTGCTTGTACTTGGCATTTGATTTCTCAAGAATGTCATGGACCTGCTGGCGAATATGTTGGATGCGCTCAATGAAGCTGGTGGCCTTATCTTTTTCGGATTGGACATGAGCTGAATTCATGTGAGTAGCTGCAAGTGGCATGGCCACATCAATGGGGCATAGTGGCTGGAATCCCAAACCCACCTGAAAAGGGCTATGGCCAGTGGAGCTGTGAAGAGCTTGGTTGTAGCTGTGCTGAACATAGGGGAGGCTCTCGTCCCATGTGCGTGGATGCTTTGAGTTATACATGCGCAGAATGTGCATAATCATCCTATTGACAACCTCTGTCTGGCCATCAGTTTGAGGATGGAAGGCTGTGGACTTCGTGAGTTTGGTGTCCAGCATTGACCAGAGACTGGACCAAAATGCGCTAAGAAACCGACTGTCCCGATCTGAGATGATAGACTGTGGGATCCCAAAGTGCACCCACACTCGTTCAAAGAAGAGTTTAGCAGTGGCTTCTGCTGTGATATTCTTCTTGCAGGCCACCATAATGGCCATCTTCGAGAACCTGTCGACGACCACAAAAACACAGTCATTTCCATGCTTAGTGGAAGGAAGGCCTGACATGTAATCCATGGAGATGGATTCCCAAGGTCGACTAGGGGTAGGCAACGGGGTATAGAGGCCGTGCTTCTTAATGGTCGGTTTGGCAATGGCACAGGCAGTACATGATCTGATGTACTTCCCAACATCCTGTCGAAGATTCGGCCAATAGAAATAATTTTGCAGTATTGCCACTGTTTTCTCGACCCCGAAATGCCCAGCAGCCCGACTGTAGTGTGCTTCCCAAATCATCTTGGCACGCTCGCTTGAAGGAACACAAAGGTGACCGAGGTGGCATAATAGGGCATCTTGGAGGTGAAAATCTGCAACACGCCGACCCTCCAAGAGTGTCTGGTATGTGTGGCCGAATTCTGGGTCGCTTTTGTAGAGAAGTGGCCAATCAGAAGTCTCGTGCCCACAAGAGTTGAGCACGGTGGTTAACGCCATGATCGGTGGTTGACTGAGGCAATCTGCAACATTATTGGTGCTGCCCTTCTTATACTTGATATTCAAGTGGAACTGTTGCAGGTATGTAGACCACTTCTGATGGCGATCATTCTGCAATTTCCCTTGGGTCTGTATGAACTGCAGGGGTCGGTGGTCTGTGTGGATGACTGTTTCTTTCCCCAAAATATAATGCTTCCATTGTCGGCAGGCCTGTACAATGGAATACATCTCTTTATCATAAGTGGGGTACTTCCGGACTGTGTCTGAAAGTGTTTCACTGTGATATGCCACTGGATGTCCATGTTGAGTAAGGACTGCCCCAATAGCATAGTCAGAGGCATCTATCTCGACCTCAAATGGTTGTTGTAAATCTAGTAACGCGAGCACTGGTGCCGTGCAGAGGCGATCCTTCAACTCCATGAATGCCTTCTGTTGAGATTCAGACCAAAAGAATTTTGCTTTCGCCCCTCCCTTGGTGACCTGACTTAAGGGCCAAGAAATATGAGAAAACCCCAACACAAACCTGCGGTAGAAGTTGGCAAGACCTAGAAAGCTGCGGAGCTCTGTTAGAGTGGTTGGAGAGGGCCAATCCCGAATGACTTGGATCTTGGCTGGATCGACATGCACCCCCTATTCATCAATGATGTATCCCAGATACTGAACCTGGGTCATGCCAAAAGTGCATTTCTCCAAATTGGCACATAGCTTGTGTTGTCGCAGTGTTTGGAGAACCTGTCGGATGTGGTGGAGGTGCTCTTCCCAACTCTGGCTGAAGATCAGAATGTCATCTAAGTATACTACTACAAAGGAGTTGGTGAATGGCCGCAAGATGTCATCCATTAGCCTCATAAAGGTTGCAGGAGCATTCGTCAATCCGAAAGGCATGACCAACCATTCGAAGAGGCCCTCCTTGGATTTGAAGGCAGTCTTCCACACATCAAAGGGTTCGATTGGTACCTGGTGATATCCTGACTTCAGATCGATCTTGCTGAAATATTTCGCCCCCTTTAGTTGGTCTAGGAGGTCATCAATCCGCGGGATCGGGTACCTATTACGGACAGTGATCTTGTTCAGTGCCCGATAGTCAATACAGAGTCTCCACGTCACATCCTTCTTCTGTACTAACACGATCCGGCTCCCACAGGGCGATGAACTCGGACGGATGTGACCTTTCTGCAGGAGCTCCTGAATCTGCCTCTTGATTTCATCGTTCTCCATAACGAAGCGCCGATAAATTGGTCCATTGGGTAGCGGCACACCTGGGGTCAGATCGATGGAGTGCTTGACTTGACAGTGCAGAGGAACCCCTGCCGGGGAGGTGAAGATGTCCTCGTACTCCTCCACAATCTTGTCCATCTGTAGTTGTCGTGCAGAGGGACCCCGTCTGGAGGCCGCGGCCACTGTCTTCTTCTTTCCTTGAGGGCGTATCATCAGGAAAACAAATTTCCTGGTTTTGGAAATGATCTTACTGCATTGTTTTGCAGTAATCAAAGAGATGGCGGCAGGTGGTGCTACCTCTGGTATCCTGAACAACTTATTTCACAATGTAATAATAACAGCACAAGGCCTTGATTCATACACAGCATGTCGCTTCCACAAGTATGGTTGTCCTAGTAATACATCACAAACTTCAAGGGGAGCAATGTCACACAATACCTCATCCGTGAAGGGCTTGATGTTGTATGGAAGGCGACACTGCTGGCTCACGCGAAGATCTCGTCCTTGGTGAAGCCACCCAATGGTGTATGGTTGTGGATGTGCCGTGGTCGGTAAGCCCAACCGCTTCACGACCTCTGCCGAAATGAGGTTCTTTTGACTCCCGCTATCAACAATGAACTGTATCGGGGAGCCCTTTACCCACATCTGAGAGTGGAAGAGATGCTCCTCCTCCTCTGGATCTTCGGGTTCATTTTTCTGGATCTTTGCGGTAGCAACAGTGGCACTGGGATCCGCATCAATGATCTGCTTCCATTTTTCATACCCCTTATCGGGTTCTGACTCAGAGTCGGAACATGCATCTAATTATGAAACCTTTAACTCAGCCACCAGTGACTGCTTGGCCCGACACTCACTTGTGATGTGAGTGGAGCTCTTATGGAACTCGCACCATTTTCCAGTGTCCTTTCTCGGCTTCGCGGCACTGTTCTTTGCTTGCAGCTTCGGCTGGTTGTCTTGGGTTGTACCGCCTTGGCTTTGTCCTTTGTTCTGTGGTTTCGGGGCACCTTTCCCCTACTTTGGATTCGCAGATCCAAAGTCTCGCTTCTTTTGTTTAAACTTCTGCTCGACCTTAACGGCATATCGGTATGTTGCGCCAAGCGAGGGGATGTTTAGGAATTGTATTTCTTCCTGGATGTACTTGTGCAGGCAGCCACGGTATTTGAGTATCAAATGTTGCTCCGAATCCTTGATACCCAACTTTGTGCGAAGGGTATGGAAAAGATTGGTGAACTCCGGCACGTCTTGGTCCCTTCCCTGCCGCAGCGTGGTCCACTTTATGTATTCATCCTCATAGCTTCCCACAGGGTAGTACTGCTCCTTGACGGCATCCCAAACGAATCCCAGGTGGGTGCGGCTGAAAATAGTGAGCCAGTACTTTCATCCTTCTGCTCGTAGTAGGTTTCCCACCAGTCCTTGACGTGGGGGGCTGCTTTGAGAAGAGCAAAAACAATCTTTTCCCGACTCGAAAATTCATGAACAGAAAAATAACCCTCTAGCAGATTTAACCATTTATCTACGGAAACTGCGTCTATTTGACCCTCGAATATGGGGATTTCAAAATTAACTTGTACCTTAAAGGGTGTGGCGTTTCCAGAGTAGCTGCTGGAAGCCAATGCGTTGCTTCTGGGTAGTCGCTGAAGGATCTGGGCAAAGCTGTCCATCATCGCGTTCCGTTGTCGCTCGAGAGCTTCTTCGAGAAAGATTTTGATGGGATCTCCTGCTCCCTTGTCTTTCTTCTCGTCCGCCATGGGAGGCCGTCGGGATTTGCGAGGCTGGCCTTGCAAAGGTTCAACCAGTTCAAGCCCTAACTCCTTATATCCCGACCTTGTTGGGGACATGCAAAGAAAAACAGAGAAAAAGCATACCGCTCTAATACCATTGATCCGGATTTAAACAGGAACGCAACAAATTACCAAGATAACCATATACACAAAGATGCAGCAGAAATAATACTTCATTTCATTAATGGAAAATACTGAAATATGCTTACAACCAGAAATGGAAATAAACCAGCTAGGGCGATGGTAGCTTATCTCTGAGAAGAGATGTGATGGCTACATGCCTCTGAACTGTCTTACAATGAGGCTCGAAGGCCTATTTATTGTTGAGAAACATTGAAAAACCATTAACATTCCAAAACCTAACCCTAGGAGATGAAACGCCAAACTGTGGGCCCCGTTTGGGGTAAATTGGTACATCAACTTCACGGGGTCGTAACTTTGGCATATGATCTCCGTTTGACGCATACAATAGCTCGTTAGAAAGATCTATCCGAGTACTATCATTGTTGGAACAGGCAACATCGGTCCATTCCATGGACCCATGTTGCCCTCGGATTCCCCAAAAAATGTCGTTTAGGGCCTCAAAACGGCTCCGGAAGTTCAGGACCCGAAAAACTGCTAAAAATAGTAAGTTGTGCTGCAATTAAGGAAACTGAAAATGCTGAGAAAGACAATGGTGGGGGTCCAGGTGGACTTGGCAGGTGGCCACCAATATCCACCTGGATCAAGGTTAGAAGGGAACAACTTCAACTTTTGAGGATTGGTGGTATAATTGTATCCTCTACAGAGGACGCCAAACTCGAATAAGAAGGCATCCAAATCTTCTTGTGGTCATCCCATGAAAGGTTGGGAGGTTTTGCAAGGGAATAGATTTCATCGGGGCATTGGCTATTGGGTCGACTATGGGGTATTCCAATGTCGAGGTCTGACCTTGAGGTGGTTGATTCACCATTTGGTAAAAAATGTGCCAATATCCTTCAGGGACTTCAGGGGGTGTTATTTGAGTAAGTGGAGTATTCTCAATCTGAGATGGTTTTGCGGCACTGCCCAGATCTAGGATCACAGGAGATCCTAGTTCAGACAACTGTGGCTTTGCCTTAGTAGTTCCACTAGTTTCTCCCTCTCCTTCTCTTAGATTGCATGATTTTCCCTCTTGTAAAGGATTAGAATGTAAATTTTTTGTAACCTGAAAGCTCTGTTCAGATCCTCCAATTTGGCTATGAATCTCAGCGTAGGCTGTAGATGGTGAGCCTGCTGCCTGAGGGATTACAATAGGGCTTTTCCCAGATATAGTCCTACTGATGCCTGAGATTCTGCTTTTCTTACGATTTTGTCTATAAAAGTTGATCTCCCAAGGTTCACCGATCCCTTGGGTTTTGTGGATTTAGGTGGGGGTTCTGATCTTTTTCTATCTTTTTATTCCTAGTCATTCATAAATAAAAAAACCCTACTCCTATTTAACCTCTATGCATTTGCTGAAAAGCGGGCTGATGAGCAAGCACTTTACTTGCTGGTTACGCAGGTTCTTACCTCCCGTTTTTAAAACCCAATTCTTTTACAGCAAAATAAAAAGAAATCACTTTGAAACACTCTCCCCGGCAACGACGCCAAAATGTTGGTGCACTAAGATGACTACTAAAAGCAATCTTAATACCTACATTAATCATCAACCTAGGGTAAGTCTGTTTATTTCAAGAGTGTTCAACATTGTCTATGCAAGTGAATTTAGAGGCTAATTCATAATGAAATGATTTAGAATTGTTGCAATGATTAATATCTAATTCTCGAAATTCAATCCAAGCAAGTCTGAAAACAAAACCTTAAAAACAGTTTCAAATCTATTTCAGCCTATTGTACAGAAAAATGAATTTGAATGCAAGTAAATGGAATCACTCTTAGCAAATCTAACTAGTATAGAAAATAATTTGTTCAGCATGAAGGAAAGCTACAACAAATGAACAACAAGTAACTATTCAAACATCTCACGGAAAGCAATCAATTATAAGCTTAAGATTTATGATAACATTACTTTAAAATGAACAATAATCAAATACTTAAACTAACCTGATCAATTCGGTAAAGATTGACACACAGGTATAAAACAATGCAAGATCTAGAATCTAGTTTGAACGACAAAAGAAAATTGTAATAATCAATAATCACAACAATTGGAATAATTCTAATTTCATGAAATAACAATAATAAACAAGTGTAAGAGTAAGCAGAAATAAATATGACATAATTAAAGCAATATATCTCCTATCGACTAGGCCCAAAGTCTCCATAAGTCACCGCTGAAAGACACTCAAAATGCGATTATAGGTAAAACGTAGTCTTCTTTATTAAACTTGATAATAGAGTTACAACATTACAGTAATGAAAGTATTCTGTGTCAAAAATGAATAGTTGCAATTTTGAATTTTCGAACTAGTTGTCCATTTCTCTTAGTGGCTTTATATAACCTTGGAAAGATAAATGGATAAAAGTGAATCCTTGGGATCAAGAGATCCTGAGGATTTCGCAACTGCCAATCTAATTTCATCACAGAATAGAATTGGTTCTCTTGGTCTTCCGTTGTCCTTCGTAATCGAGACGTTGTCCTTTTCCTTTCTTGGTCATTTTTGTTCTTTCGTTTGAGCAACAATCATTCATTTCATGTTCATGCATATAAATATAGCGAAAGTTAGTTTTTCATGCCCAAATTTACCCAATTCGTTAATGATCGATTTTATCCAACTTCTGCAATTGTTTCTTCTATATTTATTCCTAAAATGAAGATAAACACATAAAGACAAATGATTAATTAAGCTAATATGAGTATAAAACATACCTTTTCCACAACCCAAGAGTATTCAAAAACCTACCATCTTTGATCATGTTAGATCTATCCGACCTGTGTCTACTAGGAGACCTACTACAATATGATCCATTAGTTTTTCCCTCATGTCCATGGTTAATCCGAAGTGGTCCCTGTCACTGTAAATTTGACAAACTCTGAAGTAGTATCTCATTCACCTCTACTTGTTTCTATTCTTCCTGCATGATTTTGTCATTGTATACTTTGCAACTCCTTATTTCTTCCTTCAGGCTTCTTAATGTGTTTGCCAAATCAAAAGAGTGCCCTACACCACGCTGCCCATATGATGCATAGGGAGATTCTATGTAGTCTACCACCTTGCTAGCCATCTAATCTCTTTCTTGCAAGGCATACTATGTCAGCTAAACCAAATCACAATAAACCAACGTACCTTAGCATAATTCGGGGAGGATACCTTGTCTACAAGATCATCAAATCAGCGTGATACATGTATAACATAATCATAACATCATATAGACATGTATCAAATAAGTGTATCAACACATAAACATAATTCTAGCGAGGGTCCAATCATTAATGCAAGGCCATATCAATAATGCATGCTATGAGCTCGTGCATGACAAAAACCATTACTCCATTGCACACATTGCCACATGCAATTGTCAACATGCATAAGAAATGCCTAATCAACTATGCATACATATGAATGCATGTAGTCGAGCATAAGCAATCAATTCTTGTAATCAACCTACAATACTGATACATGTAATCAAAACATTCAAGAATTCACTTGACACAGAAGGATGTAGTCAAGCGACATATAATCAACATGTGAGCAACATATAACTGTAAACAACCAGTCATATAATTTCAATGATGCATCCCGCAAAATCACATCAGGTTCCTCATGACAACCTTATTACAATCATGATCAACATGATGCAATGCAACAAGGACATGGAAAGAAAGTGGAAGAGACACACATGCAACTGACATTCATGCATGACCAACACTTTAACCCAAGGAGAACGCAACCACGCTCTAATACCAATCTATAACATCCCCTCCTCCCAGGTCTAGCCAAGCAACTGGCCAGCCAAGGTAAACATGTGATGAGAGAGGCTACTATAAGGGATTCAACTTCCTTGGTGACCTTAAGGAAATGAAACTGATGGGACATATCAAACAAACCCATCCACACCAGCAACAACACCCTCATGAGACATGTTAGACACTCATACATCCGGTCCCTGAGTCCCAATGATGATTTAAGCCTTTCAACCCTTGGTCGTGCTCATGTTATAGGCAAGACAACAACCAAAAGTCAAATTCGCTCTCACAGGCCTATGTGCCAACATCCCTTGAATTTTTCCAGTAGACCTGTGCTAGCGTCCCCGAGATTTGAGCCACTTTCTAGCCCAAAATCCCGGTCTCTGCCTAGAACTTGTTATAACCTTCAAAATCCATCAAAGACATGATGACAATATAAACAAATAAAAATAAACCTTATGACTAGCCTTGAGAATCCCCAACCAGGACTGAAATTCTATTAAACACTTAGCATTAATGCAACCTACAAGTCTAGGATACAAGACAGAGCATAAATGACTGAAATAACTTATGAAACATAACTAGAAGGATCACCTCCTTCTCCATTGAACTACTATATCATCAATTAGGTCTTGCATCCATCCATTTAATAATTACAAGTAAATACATGAAATAACCATGTCTTGAACCAGTTATTTAACCATACTTATAACCAACATAAAACCATATAAATATCAAAGATATGACAACCATTAAATCCACATATAAACTAGTGCAAAAGTAAGAGACCTTAGCTTTTATTAATCATAGGAAAATCTGACCAGGTTTGGGACTTCCACGTACCACCCAACTGTAGACATGGATGAACCAAATCTTTCTTTCAGCCCATCACCTCAGTGCCATATTCCAAGCATGAATGTGGGATCACATAAAAAAACCAATCCATAAAAAACCAAGCGAATCCAGAGGTTAAACCACCTCCACCCTCATCAAAACATGATCACACCAAACTGGTGCTCCAATCACAACCAAACCAAACTTGGAATGCCATACATAATCCATCACTATCCTTGAGAAATCTTTCGTCTCCTTGTTGCTCAGGCTTTACTATAATCCAATCCCAAATCACTAGGCCCTAAACTGAGACCAGACTCTTAGGCTTTACTGCAAGCCAAAACCAAATCATTAGGCCCTAAATAGAGACTTATCTCTTAGCCTTTACCGTGTATCCCACCAAAACTGTCAATGGATTCTTAGTCCTTTTGGAATGAAAGTTGAGACCACCTCTGCCCCAGATTACGAAATCCAATCGACAAACCTGTTAGAGCCTAGATTTGCCTCAGGCTGAAAAGACAAGGTTCTAGGTCCACATCAAACCACGCTCAGCCTCGTAGCTAGCCCTACGAGGACAGGAGAGGGCTCTCTCCGGGTCAATCTCGGCAAAAGACAAGCGATGGGGCTCGAGATGACTAAAATAAAAGCTAATTTTAGGCTAGGTATGAAGTACAAGGGTTTGATTTGAGTTTTTGGGGGTTTTGTGCTAGAAACAGGGAAAGGCAAATTGGGCTCAGGGATGAGGCACAGTTTCTGCAGAGTTCTGATTGGGGCAAGGAAGGCAATCATTTTGATGCTTTAAAGTGAGTGAATGGATAGATCAGACTGGTGAGGAGCTAAGGAGAGCAAGAGAGTCTCAAGAATTATCCTTAAACAGATGAAAACATGGAAATTTAAACAAATTCAAAGGCAGAGCATAGCAGTTAATGGATTCTACCTTAATCACTCATTTGTTCGAATTCAAAAGAAGAGACAGGAAAATGATACACATAACACTAATGAACTTACAATTACTTAGAGAAGAACACCATCAAAACATAAAGCCACATGGATCCAAAATAGTGCTGCAAAACCCTGGTCTTTCCTTAGCCAAAAACGCAGAGATAGAATGTACAATGATATGCCAAAGTAATCCCTAGTGTCCAACCCTGAAAATGACTTAGAAATTACATAATATAGACAAGCCAAACCCATTCCCTTGCCTCTAGGGGTCGAGCTCATCATTCTAGGAGCTGTTTGAACTAATTCTAAACAAGGAACTGAAATCTAGGTAGTCAAACAACTTACCCCTATATGCTAGGAAACTGATTCATTCACTCACATTTCACCTTTTGGTGAATGAATCTTCTAGAACAAGAAAAAATGTGTCAATATTACATCATGGTTGTCAAATTACATCATGAAAAGTCAAGAATAACGTCAAGAAGCAAAACTGGTCAAAACTGGGTGAATTACTGAGTTGAACAGTGAAAAATGGGCAAAAATCCTCTATGCGCCGCGCCAAAATCTGTATGCGTCGCGCCACTTTGGAGCTGATTTTGAGGCACTTCTTGAAGTTCAAATTGAACTCAAGGTAGCTTGTTGGAAATCCCTACCTATCTACTTTCCAACCCAAGTGGAATTTCTGAATTTGGATGTCATTTTCCCCTCCAAAAGTTCAATCTCCCAAGACTTCTTCTTGTGTGTCAAAATAGGGGCAGTGAGGTCATTTTGTGAGTGTTTTTGACCTCCTGAAGACTCAAAACTTGCCCAAATTTCTTAGACATGCACAAACAACCATGATTTTTCATGAAAAATCCAGAAATGTAAACTTTTTGTGATTTGGATCTCCTTAGCAAAAGCGTGCGCCACGTGGCACAACACATAGGGAGAAAAACCCTGTTTTTTAGTGCAAAAAATTTCAAAATGTCAAAAATTGCTCCAAATTTCTTGAAATTTGGGCTAGAGGTCCCCCATCAAGTGCCATGCTCATCCAAAGAAGCTCCAGTCAAGATTCAGAGTCTATCATGTGTTTTGCGCCTCCTCAGTACCCTCCTGGTGTATGCAGTTTCAGTTGTAAAGTCACTGTCTTGGTCATATAATGTATCGGTGCTTGCCTCCATGGTGTTGAAAGTCTATGCCAAGTGTATGTTTGGTTTGTTGAGAATGAGAAATGAGAACTTGGTGTCTTGTTTCAATGCCAAATGTGTGCCAAAGGGAAATGAGGGACTGTGGCAAAAATGGGACAGTGGGAACAATGAAGTCTTGCCAAGTGGTAGTTTTCCCTTTGAGGATTTGACAAACTTTGGAGGAGGGGACAACCATTGAATGTTGGAGTAACTTGGGATTTTACAAATGAGATGGGGAAATAGGAATGATAGGGAATGATGTGACTTAGGGATAGGAAAAAGGGGCTTAGGAGTGAATGAGGGAGCTTTAGGGATAACAGCTAGGGTTTGGGATAGTGGGAGTTAGGAATATAGGGTTAGTGAATTTAGGGATATGGGAATTAGGGATATGGGAATGAAACTAGAAAATGAATGTGGGAAACAAAGAGTGTGGAAGTGAGGGAATGGAATTTGGAAACAAAAACACCAACTACAAACCTTAAGCACTTGTTTGTGAGCACAAATTGCAAGGTATTAGGGTTTGAATTTTCTTTTACACAACCACCATAAATTGTATGAAAAACTCCTTCACTAGCAAGTAAGAGGGCTTAAATTACTTGCACACTAGAAGAGTTGAGTGATTTTGGAAATTTGAGGGAATTTTTGAGAGAAATAAGGCTTTCTAGCCCAATGCGCTGCGCCTTTCCTATGTGCCGCGCCAGTGTAAATTTACACTGGAAATTGCTGCCAAATGTGCCGCGCCTTCCCTATGCGTAGCGCTTTTTCCAGGAGACTTTTGGAGGCCTTTATGATGTCCAAATTGGGTTTGGGATAGCTCGTTGGAAAGGTATTTGAGTTTCATTTCCAACCCAACTAGAATTCTTTAATTTGGAGTTCATTTGCCTTGTCAAAAATCAAATCTCCCAAGACTAGTCAAAATGTGCCAAATGAGGCTCCCTCAAGGCAGGGTGTTGTTGCAGTCAACGTTTGAAGGTGTTACTCAACTCCAAATTGAGCTCATGATAGCTCTTTGGAAATCTCATTGTGTCTAGTTATCATTTTACTCATCAAACAAGTCATTTGGCTGACCAAGCTAGGATAAAACTTGATTTTTCCAAGGTCACTTCAGAGGTGCATCAATTCTCTCGAGGAAATTGTATTTTTGACATTTCTCTAAAACCATGACACCTGTGTAAAAAGTGAAGGAGGTTTTACTTCCTTGGCCTGTTGTGGAAAACAACCTCTCTCATTTTTTCCAAATTCATCTTTCCTTTCTTAGAAACATCATTTGAGTAAACCCTACCCCGATGTGTGGAACAGGGGATTTGTCAAAATGAAGCGAAATGAAGGGGATACGAGGCTTATAAATTCTTGAGGAAATTTTGAGAAGTAGGGAGGGGTGTTAGGACATAGGGGAAAGTGGAATTTCAAAGTTTTAGTGAGGAGAAGGGGTCCAAAAAGGCAAAACACAGGCCTAGCCTTGAAAATTGTCAAGTTGTAGCAAGAAACTAGGGTTTGTGCGAAAATGAGGAATTTTGGGGATCTCAGTGATGGGAAGTGTTTAATAAGGTACATTAAGGATAGGGGAAGGTGTATGAACACCAGGATGCAAGTTTTGCTGATGATTTTACCATCCAAGAGAAATTGCCTTCAAAACCCTAGGAGAGGGAAATGAACCTTACCTAGGCACAACTGAAGCATGAACAAGGTGTAAAATGACCCATTGGACCCTGACATGATGATGAAAACCCTCTGAATGATGGTACACTCAGCTGAATAGTGACATGGACCGACATTTGGACAACTTTGATAGGAGTAAAAGCAAACCCTAGACCTAATACCTAGTGACCAAATTTTGCTTGAAGACTCACTGAAATGACAAAATTTGACCTTAACACCTTAAAATCACTTTGTAAGAGCATGTTTGATCACTGGAGGAAGGTTGAAAAGACTGACACTAACAAAACCAAAGATAAAAAAAACCAAAATAAACATCCCAACATACCATGACATCCATAAAAATGCAAGGTTAGGCTGAAAACCACTGTCATAACCTGACAAAACCATTCCATCGACAATAAGAGAACCATACACCAACATGAAAAGACATGCATGCCCAAACCAACTAGGAAATCACACATGAAAAAGGTTATCAGAAAGTATTCCTGCTAAATCTACCTGCTCCTGCTCTTCTTGCTTGATCCTTGCTTTCTTTACTTTCCCTTTGCTTTCTTTTCCTTCCTTGATCCAAAGCTAGAGTGCTCCAAGAAAACTCTAATTCACCAAGAGTGAGATAGAGAAAGAGAATAATGAGAGAGCTCCAAACTTGAACTGATAAAAGGTTACCAACTGATCCTCAGAATAATTTTTATTAATGAGGCCTTTATTCTCTTCATTTTCCATTATTTTCCTTCATTTCCTCCTCACATGAAACCTATTACCTTTCACCTTACTTTTCTCCTAATTTCCTTTATTTTCATAAATAAATGTGCCAAAAATGCCTTTTTTCCTTTTCATTCCTTTGCCTTAGCCTTTGCCAATTTTCCTTAGCCAAAACACACATCCAGTGATTCCCACTAGGATATTTTTTCCCAACATTCAGCTTGGAATAAGTTTCCCTTAACCATGGTCTTATTTTTTCCTTTATTAGCTTTTATTACATGGAATTTTCACCATGGATATTACACATGTTATGCTCGAATAAAGGGATTTATCTTAACTTAGGCTTTATGATATCCGATAATGGTGTTGTGATTATGATTATGTTATTGTCTATATATGTATACATGTATGTATATATGCCTTTGTCTGACAAGGTCGTCAGGCATCATGATTTCCTTATGCTAATTTTTGTATATGTACATATGTATGTATATATGTCGTTTTCTGACAGGATCATAAAGGATCATGCTTGTGGAGGAATGATTGCTTATGCATGTGAATGACATGAAGAGTTTCTTGGTTAATGAGGAACCAAGGGGGCTGAGTAGCCCTAATAGATATATGAGTTTAGTATCGTGTGGATATGAATTGATATTATGTTCTTATACCATGCTTATGTTTATGTCATGGCAGGTAACGTTGAGGGATACATCAGTAGAATGAGAGCAGTGTGATCTATGACATGCTAGGATAAGCAGGGATAGTGGAAAGATGCTAGCAGAAAGGTTGCCTAGTAGAGACAGTTTGGCCTTTGGATGTGCAGTTCTAGTGTTGTGTGCATGTTGCATATATGATGCTTTGTACATATGGTTTTGTGTACATGTTGTGTATGTGGTATTGTGTACATATGGTGCTATGTGCATGATTGCATATGTGGTGTTGTGTACATGTTTTATATATGGTGTTGTGTGCATATGGTGTTGTGTATATATGGTGTTGTGTGCATGTGGTGTTGTACACATGTTGTACATGTGGTGTTGTGTGCATGTGGTGCTGTGTACAAATTTTGTATATGGTGTTGTGTACATGTGGTACTGTATACACATTATGCAGGTGGTGTTGTGTACACATTGTGTGGGTGGTATTGTGCACATGTGTCGTTGTGTACACATTATTTAGGTGGTGCTATGTACATGTGGTGTTGTGTACACGTTGTGTAGGTAGTTTTATGTACATGTGGTGTTGTGTACACATTGTGCAAGTGGTGTTGTGTACACGTTGTGTAGGTAGTTTTATGTACATGTGGTGTTGTGTACACATTGTGCAAGTGGTGTTGTGTACATGTTGTGCATCTGGTGTTGTGTACACATTGTGTAGGTGGCGTTGTGTACATGTGGTGTTGTGTACACATTATGCAGGTGGTGTTGTGTACATGTCATGCAGGTGGTGATGTGTACATGTCATACATCTTGTGTTGTGTATATGTGGTACTTTGTTATAGGTATTATGTATTCATTGTGTCGTGACATGTGTATTCGTCGTATTGTATGGTGTGCATGTATATGTATTGTGTTGTACACCGGGTGTAGGTGTATGTGTTGCATTGTACACAGGCTGTAGGTGTATGTGTGGTGTTGTACACTAGGTGTAGGTCTATGTGTTGTATTGTACATTGTGTATGTGTATATGTTGTACAATGTGATGGGACTGAAAAGTATGGGACTGTTTGGGCCCTTGTTCTTGATATTGACGATAGACGCAGTTTAGTCCCTAGATGCCCTTTTTGTTTCTATTTAGGGTTGATGCATTTTAGTCTCTGGATGACTTTATTATTGTTATTTATGGTTGAGGTAGTTTAGTCTATGGATGCCTTTTTTGTTGCTGATATTGAGGGTTGAGGCAGTTTAGTCTTTGGATACCCTTGTTGTTGATATTGAGGGAGGAACTGATTCCAGATTCCCTTATTTATTTGAAGAGAAGGTACTGGGTGCTTTTCGAATTTGGAAACCAATTCAGTGTGTGCACATGATTTAAGAGAAGAGAAATCATTGGGTGTTTTCCAGGTTTGGCAACCGATCTAGTGTGTACAAAATTGAATAGAAGAGAAGACATTGGGTGCTTACTGGGTTTGGCAATCGATTCAGTGTGTGTACTGAAATGAAAAAGAACAAAGACAGAAGAAATGAACCATTTAAAAGATAAGTATCAATTTTTTATTATGCATGTGATCTATGATTTTGATTTATGATGGTTGCGTTTTGAGCTAACCGAATGTGATATGTTTATACATGATGATTTGATCAAAGAGCTAGTTTGACTTGTTGTGACATGAAGTAAATAGAATTACATGTGTGCCTTATTGACGAGCAAACAATAAGGTATGGTTTGAATTTATTTCAATTCCTTTTTAGTCTAATGGAAATTATGTGCTTGGTACAAGAAAGTAGGGAAATGCCTGGTTTGGGTGATTGAAACTAGTTGCAAGAATTAATAGCATCAACAAAAGGAATTGGAACAAATAAAAATATGCTAGAAAAGCATTTAGGAGTAGGGTCATCGTGGAACACTGGTACCTAATAATTTCCATTGATTTCCATGAGAATTTCATGACCTGTCTGATGGATTTGAGGCAGGGATATGCCTTGGTTTTTGGACCTTCTGATGTGAGGAAACCTTTCTAAGGGATGGATCGCCTGAGAAGGGTATGTCAGGGGAACTTGGAAGGTGAGTGATTGCACAAAAGGGGGTGATCGAATTGCCTAAGGGTCCGTGTAACAGAGAAGGGAAGGTCAGGGAATACATTTTTTTTGGTCATTAGCATTTCCAGATGGAATTAGAAGCACATTGGGAATGTGCCTTGGAACAATGAGCTGGTAATTGTTCACTAAGAGGAGAATTAGTGCAAGGATCATAATGTTGGACATTGGATGCAGATTTGACTTTGGTAGTGGATTCTGGACTTCTTGAGAAGGATGTGAATCTTGGTACTACTTTTGAGGGTGGAGGTGTGAGACTATGGATTCCCTTGTTGACTGATACAGGTTTTGTATCATTTCACTTGTTGGTTGAGCAAATGTGCATATGTATATATGTATTTTATTGTGAATACTGTATTGAGTTGGATTTATAAAGCTTCATGAAAAATATATTTATTTGATGGTTAAAACAAATGTGCATAATTATATGTGGTTGTTATTGTAAATAATGTAATGAGTTGTGTTATAAATATCCAGAGAACGGTATGATTGTCATGTTTTCCACATGATGTCATTGTAAATACTACAATGAGCTTGGTTATAAATCTTCGTGGGCAGTATATTTTGTTTTCATTAGTTTGTTGGTCATAAGTGTCATAGAACATTGAGGGAAATGTTCCCCTAAGGGAGAGGGGTTTGTAATGGCCTTGGGTTAAAAGTTCATGTAATAAATGTTAATAAAAGCAAAATAAGACCAAGGTCATGGGACACATATTCCAAGATGAATGTTCGGAAAAACATCATAATGGGTGTCACTTTTGGTTTATTTATGGGTAAGGAAATTTGCAAAGGAAATGGAAAAGGAAAAGAGGCATTAAGTGGCATCTATTTATGAAAATAAAGGAAAATAGGAGAAAAGGGAGACGAAAGGTCACAAGTTTGCATGAGAGGGAAATTGAAGGAAAAATAGAGGAAAATGAAGAAAATAGAGGCCCCGATGATAAAAAGGATTAGGTTTAACTTTGGAATTAGGCCTAGTTAGTACAAGTTCTTGTTGAAGTTTTGTATGTTTAGAATTTTCCCTATGTCATTTATCATTCTAAGAAGTCTTAGACAATTCTAGGTAGGGGTCTAGAGGCTGGCCTGGAATTATGGCTCAAATCTCGAGACTGCGGGCATTGAACTAAGCAATTTAGGTCACAATTGCATAAAGCAAGGCTTGTGATGTTGGAAATAATACTGAGAGGGGGGGTGAATCAGTATTATCAGATCAATAATTTAATTTCCCAAACAGGTTTGTATATGCTACTTCAACTAAGTGAACTAGCGTGTATACGTGATTGTACTTGAAGCAACCAGTGTATATGCAAAGAACTTTTGATTTACCCAATTTATCATGCATTGAACTTTAACCAGTATATTAGAGATTTATTAGACAGTGCAGTAAAAGCAGAATAAAGCATCACACATAAGCAACACACATGAACACCAAGATATAAGGTGGAAACCCAATGTGGGCGAAAACCACCGGCTGATGTCGTCTCTGTCTTCTTTTAATAATAAGAAAATCTATTTACAACCTTGTACTAGTACAGACTTATGCAGACTTCTACCTAAAAAATGTTACAACCTTCTCTCATTGTCCAGCTTCTAGTGGAAGGGAGCTACAACCCCTTAACTCTTGTACTAGCCGATATGTTTACTAGCAAGAAGGTCGGAGCCCTGAGGGTTGTTGTGAATTGTCAATTTGTGGTCAGTTTGTAGGCCCCATTTCCTTAAATGGAACTTGGAGGTCCATTCATGTGATAATACCTCTTTATCTCATGTTTACCTTGCAGGACAATGAAATTGGGTAAATGTGGGAGGGGTGGTTACAATTATATAAATGAGTGAGGTGAATAAATAATTAAAGGATTTACTAGAATAGGGTGTCATTCAACCAAGTACACCATCATGTGGGTCACCCCTCATCATTGTTCCAAAGAAGGATTGCACCTGGTGAATGTGCACTGATTACAGGGTGTTAAACAAAATTAAGCTCAAGAATAGGTACCCCTTTCCTAGGATAGATGATATTCTAGATCAATTGTAGCAAGACAAATACTTCACCGAGCTAGACTTAAAGTCAGGCTATCATGAAGCTTGAATCAAACAAGACGATACTTGAAAGACCACCTTCAAAAATAAAAGGGTTTTTTAAGTGGTTAGTTTTTCCACATGGATTATGCATTGCACCAACTATGTTCATGAGTTTAATGAACTGTATACTATGCTCTTTATAGATTCACTGTTTATCTTCTATTTAGATAAGATATTGGTATATTGTGCTACTTTGGAGGATCACATCTCACATTTGATGTAGGTGCTAGAGACATTAAAGAAACATTAGTTGTGAGTTTGCACAACAATATTTGGTGTATTTGGGATGATGTGATAGGTGGAGGAGAGTTGAATACAAATCTTAGCAAGATGGAGGCTATCGTGAAGTGGCTAGTGCCTATTAATGTTTATGACGTTAATAGTTTCATTGAGGCAAAGGAGTACCTGAGGAAATTCATAGCCTTAATTTTAGCAATAGTTACACCATTCTACACTGTAACAGTGAGTGGTAAGGTTTCCAGTGGGGAAAGGGTCAACATATGGACTTTGAGGTGTTAAGGAAGAATATTTATTAAGCACAAGTTTTGACATTATTGAACTTATTGGAACCCTTCGAAGTGGAGATAGATGCAAGTGGGTATGTTATGAGACTTATCTTGATGCAGTGAGGAAGGCCTATATGCTACCGTTTTGAAGTATTTCATGGGTCAATTCTTACCTACCCTACCTATGACAAAGATCTCTATGCCCTGGTGCAAGTTGTGAAGAAGTAGAAAGACTATTTGATGGGAAAGGAGACAATAATCCACACAGATCATCAGCCACTACAGTACCCGCAGATGTAGAGTAAGCTAAAACAAACCAGGAATTATAAGTGGGAAGGGTTTCATTTAATAATCAAGTCAAATAAGGGTAGCACGAAAAATTTGGTTGACATGATCTCAAGCCCACCCACATCAAACATCACATTTTGGGAACTTTGATGCACATAGATCCTATGCATACAGAGAAGCATATGCATAGGGTGATTACTTCAAGAAGGTGTCTCAATAGTTGCAGAGCCAAAATTAGGTGCACAATGGTGACAACATAGTTGACTACCATATCCATAATGGGTTACTCTACAAGTAGATAAGTTATGTGTTCCTAATGGTGAGTGACTATAGCTAATTAGAGAGGTTCACATCTCCAAGGCTACAAGACACTTTGGTGTAGGGAAGACAATGACTAACTTGCAAAGGTATGTGTATTGGCCCAAGATGCAAGAACATGTAGCTAGGTTCATAATAGGATGCATGTTGTGTTGTACCAACAACCACAGTAACAAGAACCAATTTCTATGGGTTTTGTGGGAGGCTTACCAACAATAAGGAAGGGACATGACTACCTATTCGTGGTAGTTGAAAGGTTTAGTAAAATGTGTGTTATAATTCCCTATAAAAATACCATGAATGAGTAAGAAGTAGTGAACTTGTTCTTTGGACAGGTTTGAGTGCACTTTGAGATACCAAGGACCACCATTTCATACATGGACTGTGACAACCCTTTTGGTTAAACTCCTCCTTCTAAATATTTATAAGTTCTACTTGTAATTAAATTATAGAAATAAAAAATAAATTGAACTGGCTAAGAAAGGAACACAAGTTCAATTGCCTTGGGGAGGAGATTGCTTGGGAAATTGGAGAAAATTATCATTTAATGAGAGCCATGGAAGCCATGGCCTGTCTAGTTTGATTTTAATTAAGATGACTGAAATTCATGGCTAATTTTGAGGAAGAGCATTGGTTTCCTCAATGTAGGAGAAGACCATACCTCTCTTCCCTAACTCATGGATTTTGATTTGTTAAAATAAGAAACCATGGTAAAATTCCATCTTTGATAACTCATTTGATTGATATTATGAATACATTAAATTCTTCTTTTTGAGAGGACCAAAATCGACCTAACTATCACTCAAAGTGGACAAGGGAAAATGTACTTATGAAGAGAAACCCACATATGCACATTTGGACAAGGTCAGCCCTAAAGAAAATTGGACACCCTTGGAAGCCGATAAATACAAGTGCTATCAAGTTCATTTGAGCATCACCAATAAAATATTTCTTATCTTCTTAATTAATTGGCTTTCATAGGTCTGAGGCAGGGACGACAACAAAAGTTCGCAAAAGTCTGAAATTACTGGGTCTCAGGCTCGCATATGTTTTAGGGTTTTTGGATTACAGTCACAGGAATGTCACAAGGAAAATTTGACCACATTTGTTGGCTTGCAAGAATTAAGGGTGTGACTAGAAGCCTTCAGTTTCTCACACAACTCGTCATGCATGCAACTGGGAAGTTTGACTGAAATTAACTGTTGACCGAAGTTGACTGCAGTTGACCACAAATGGGAAAAGTTGTCTCTGATATATTCTAATGCTGGAAACCTATTTCAAAATTTTATTGGGTTGTTTTGCTGATGATATTGTAGTGGGATCATTGTACTCTCTGCTAAACATTTTATGACAATCTAATAGAAGAAGAATTTCAAAGGGTTTTCCCCCTTGTGGGGTGTTACCCTATTCTTTGACCAATCCTGGTGTCTCTTGTTGATGTGTTGATTATATCCTTTATCGTTAAATTTATTGTTATATCTTCAATTATTTTTTATGAATGGAAAGGCTAATTTTAATTGGAAATATTTCTAATTGAAGTATTGATTTGGACTAAAGTAATTGATACAACATAGAATAATCTAAAAATTTAACAGGATTGGGAAAGTCAACTAGCAAGAATAATGGCATGGGATATAGAGAGGATGAGGGAATAAAAGTGTTGGAAGTTCCCCAGGGAAGAGAGGGTTCGGGGGGAGACGACATTGGAAATATAACAGCACGGAGAGGATTCAAGGAGGAGAGCATATACTGCATTCAGGAGGAGAGTGCAAATAACTTTTCAAGGAAAAGAGGAGTTATGGAAAGAAGGCTCAAAGGCCATGCAAATGAGACAACACATATGGATTTTGTATATGATCATTGTGGAGAATGCTAAGGAGACAACGTTGGAAAATGGGGCAAGGACCTTTACATGACAGTGCATTTGCATGACACACTAAAAGACTACAACATGGTGGTGCAGTGTGGGAGAAAGGAAAGAATCCACATGATGGGACTAGGCTTTGGGTGCATGCATTAGAGCATGGAATACACTATTGAAGTGATGAAACAAAGCTCTCTGGAATCTCGGTTTTGTGTGGAGGATTTTATCCTTCAAACTCTTGGTTTTCAGAGGTATTCTATATATTTTAATATTTGACTACGAGGTTGCAATTGGATGTAGTGTGCTCTAGATTCTCAATTTAGGGTGGAGAAACTAGAGGCAACAATGCCTGGTTAAGAGGGTCGAGACAATGTGATCTATAAATTCCCTATAACAAATGGTGGGTGTGAATGGTGTTATATATATATTTCATGTAATAGTTGGTGGGTGGAGATGGTGTAATCCTTGGACTCCCTATCTCAGTTTATTATGTTGGGTTATTTCCTTTGAGAACTCCTTCTCAAGATTTGAACTTGGTTTGGGGGTGGTTGTAGTGTTTTCACTATAAGGTTAGTAAGAGAGTTGAAGTCCCAATCTCAGTTTCCAAACATCTAATTATAAGATAAGTTTCCTACTTGTGTTCCTATGTATATGATGTTGGAAATAATACTGAGAGGGGGGGGGGGGGGGTGAATCAGTATTATCAGATCAATCAAACTTTTTCAATGCTCAGAAACATATACGCTACTTCAGTTAAGTGAACCAGCGTGTACACGCTACTGTGACTAAATAAAACAGCGTATAAGAAGAAAACTCATAATTTAGTCAGCTTATTCTTCAGTTAAGTGCATCAGGACATTATTCACCATATTAACAGTAAACAGGTGCAGTATAACAGAACAGATCAAAAGTCACACACATGAACACCAAGATATAAGGTGGAAACCCAATGTGGGTGAAAACCACCTGCTGCAAGTTGTCTCTATCTTTCTTTAATATGAAACTTCAGTTTACAATCTTTTTGTACTGGTGCAGCCTTATACCAGTACGCAGGCTACAACCTGCAGAAGGCTACAACCTTCTCTCGTTCTCCAAACTTCCTTGGAAGGGAGCTCCAACCCCCCTTTGTTCTTGTACTAGCTAAGATACTAGTACGTAGGTGCTGACCTACAATCTTCTTTCTTTCAGGTACCACCTTTCATACATTTTCAGACTGGATATTCCTGAAGCACAACATTACAATCTGTAGACCCCAATTCATTCAACTTTCACAACAGATCATTGAAGCATAAAACAACCAATACTAGTATTATCAAACTTTGAATCACTGAACCACTGAACCCTGTCAATCACCAGATACCAGAACACAGAGCAGTCTACAGAACTCTGCAATAACAGTCAGATCCAACTGCAAACCCAAAAATCAAGCTTTAAGAGATATACGCTACTTCAATGAGCGAAACCCGCGTATACACGCGCTTTTACCTAAGCCAACCTGCGTATAGATCTAAAAATAGATTCTCTCAACTTGCAGCTGTACCAGACATCAGTTAGACCCAGAACATAATATTGCGACAGTATGCAGATCTAGAAATACGCATAATCAACCATATCATGATAGTGCATTTCAAACCATTAGATCCCGATTTATCCTTAGATCTAGTCTTCCATCAACCGATGTGATTTCTCCTTAGCTCATATCAAGCAACCCAGACCCTGCATATCAGATCTCTTTCTCTTTTAGATATTCAAGCCTTGTCGAAAGATGATATTGCCTAATGATCTTCTTCTCCTTATATAGCCTTAGGCCTTGCTCAATACCAAGAGCCAAAACCATAGTAACACAATACCATCAACTTCAAAACTAGGGATCAACACGCCCGTCGAGACACAATGGTCCGAAACCATAGGCACAACTTCCAAGGACTAACCGCCATGGACCAAAGGTACTTTTCCACATACACGCGCTTTTGATGAAGCCAACTAGCGTGTACACGCGACTTGGGCTTAACGAACCTGCGTATATGAACTTCCTTGGCATGCTGTACTAAGATCTGTCTTCTGATTAAGTTGCCATCACCTGTACCAACCTCTGAGCACCTGTACCAACCTCTGAGTGAGTTGCCATCAAGGACAACACTTGAATCATAATGCCAACAATCTCCCCCTTTGGACTTGATGGCAACCACCACACTAAGTCACTCTCCCCCTTTGACATCAAGGGCAAAGGGCTGTGCTCCCCCTGAGGACATGCTGATACCTCTGCTTGGCTGTAGATAAGGCAATCAAACTCTGTTTCTTGCTGAACCAAGATACTAATCTGGAACCCATGAAGAAAGCACCACCACTTGTGCTTTTCCTATCATCCACACTTCCAGCCCAATCTGCATCTGTGTAAGCATGAAGAGTGAGATCTGTATTTCTAGGATACCATAAGCCATAGTTTTGGGTCCCTTGAAGATACTTGAAGATTCTTTTGACTGCCTGAAGATGAGTTTCCTTTGGGTTGGCTTGAAATCTTCCAACAATTCCTACTGCATGTGTAATATCTGGTCGGGTACCTGTCAAATAGAGCAAACTCCCAATCATGGATCTATAAGTGGGTTGGTGAACTGTTGCTGATTCATCATTTGTACTGAGGCTGCATCCTGTAACCATGGGTGTACATACTGGCTTTGACTCTTCCATGCCATACTTCTTCAAGATCTATTTGAGGTATTTGGTTTGAGACAAGAAGATACCTCCTTCATTTTGTTGAATTTGCAATCCAAGAAAATATGTCAATTCTCCAAGTAGTGACATTTCGAATTCTTTCTGCATAACCGAGGCAAAGTTTTGACTCATAGTCTCTTCATTGCTGCCAAAGATAATATCATCTACATAAACAACAAGAATTAGCAATTTGTTATTTTCAACTTTTATATAGAGATTGCTATCTGCTGATCCTTTTGAAAAACCTTGTTGGTGAATATATTTGTCCAACCGATAGTACCAAGCCCTTGGAGCTTGTTTGAGTCCATAGAGAGCCTTTTTTAATCTGCATACAAGGTTTGGATCATTCCCAAGAATGAAACCATCTGGCTGCTCAATATATGCTTCTTCTTCTAAGTCTCCATTCAGAAAGGCTGATTTCACATCCATTTGAAATACCTTGAAGTTTTGAAAGCTTGAGAGAGCAAGGAACATTCGGATAGCCTCAAGTCTTGCCACAGGAGCAAAGGTCTCTTCAAAATCTATTCCTTCTTGCTGTGCATACCCTTTACAAACGAGTCTGTCCTTGTTCCTAATTACTTCTCCATTTTCATTCAATTTATTCTTGAAGACCCATTTTGTTCCTATTACATTTTTATCTTTTGGTCTAGGAACTAATTCCCAAGTGTTGTTCTTTTCGATCTGCTCAAGTTCTTCATCCATTGCTTTGACCCAACATTCATCCTTGCATGCCTCTTTCACATTTTGTGGTTCAGTGGAGGAGAGTAATGCCAAATAGCTTGAAGCTTCTGCAAGTGTCCTTCTTGTTTGTACTCCTGCTTCTTTCTGCCCCATAATCTGAGATTCCGGATGATTCTTTTGAACATATCTGGATGGAGTCTTCTCTTCTATTCTTGTCTGCTCCTCTGGTTCTTCTTGAGGTTCTTCTTCTTCTTGAGGTTCTTCTTCTTCATCATTCCGTCTTTGAGGGTAACCTTCATCTTCTTCAATGTCTTCATGGTGAACTTGCCTAGGAATATATCCCTTCTCATCAACCACTACATCAATACTGTCAACAATTCTGCCAAGTCTTTTATTGTAGCACTTGTATGCTTTGCTATGTGGAGAATAACCAAGAAGAATGCCCTCATCTGCTCTTGGTTCAAGTTTGCCAAGTTGCTCATCAGTATTCTTAATATAACATTTGCTCCCAAAGATTTTGAAGTGCTTCACGGAAGGAGTTTTACCACTCCAAAGCTCATGAGGTGTTTGAGTGCTGTTTACTCGGACATTTGTTTTGTTAAGAATAATAACAGCAGCATGTGCAGCTTCACCCCAGAAGGTTGCAGGAGTACCTGATTCATCGAGCATAGCACGAGCCATTTGTTGGATAGTTCTGTTCATTCTTTCCACAACCCCATTTTGCTGAGGAGTTCTAGCTGTAGAGAATTCTCTTCTTATCCCATGTTCATCGCAGAAATCGAAAAATTCATTTGAGGTGAACTCCCCACCTCTGTCAGATCTGAGGCACTTAATTTTGTGTCCTGATTCATTTTCAACCAATGCTTTGAAGGATTTGAATTTTTCGAATGCTTCATCTTTGTGCTTCATAAGCCCTAACCAAACAAACCTTGAGAAATCATCAATGAATAATATCATATATTCTTCTCCTCGAGGTGTCCTTTTCCTAAATGGACCACATACATCTGTATGGACTAGCTCAAGAGGCAAGCTAGCTGATCCTTCCTTCTCTGGAAAGTTAGTTCTGGTTTGCTTTCCAAACTGACAAGATTTGCATATGGTGTTGTCTGGAATTTTGATATCTGGAAGATCGCGAACTGCCTGATATTTGCATGCTTTCCTTATTTGTGAGAAGCTTAGATGTCCCAACCTTCGATGCCATAACCAGTGCTCTTCATCCTTGCTAAGATAGCATTGTTGTTGTCCTTCTTCAAATATGTACAGATTATTTGGAGTTCTTTTGCCTTTGAGAACTGTTTTACCTGTATCAAGATCACGAACAAGACATCCATTCGATCTGAAAATAACCTCGGTTTTTTGATCACACATCTGGCTGACACTTAGTAGATTATGCTTCAATCCATCAACATACAAAACATTTCCAGCCTTGACCTTTTCTTTCAAAGGAGCAATACCTTTTCCTTTTATAGTTGCAGGAGTATCATTTCCAAAAGAAACTTTCTTTCCCTTTTCTAAAGTAGAATAAGATTCAAGTTTTTCTTTATCACCTGTCATATGTTTCGAACATCCACTGTCAATGTACCATAGATTTTCCTGTCCTTCTGCATAAAATGCTATCCCACATCTTTCTGTTTGAGGTTCCTTTATTCTCCATGTTTTGGTGCTTGTGGCTTGTTCCTTTTTCTCCTGAAACCTGCTCCTGCATTCAGAGTCTTCATGACCAAAATTATTGCAAATAGAACATTCAACTTCATTTTCAAGAACTGAAAAGTTGTTATAGGTCCTTTTTGTAATCCCTGTCATACTTCTTTGTTTTTGAGCTTCCCTAGTCATGATTGTTTTATATGCAACACATTGAGCTGCTTTGTGACCAAAGTTATGGCAAGAAAAGCATTGTCCATTGAAGAAGCTTCTGCGGTTATTGAATCTACCAGCCAACTGATTGTAATTTCTATTTTCATTTATTCTTGAACCAAACTGAGAAGATTTTACCTGTGGCTGGTTGTAGCTTTTGTTCACCCTTAAGATGGATTGTCCCTGATAGTTTCTGTTTGTAATTCGTCCCTGCTGTACCTGATTATCTTCATTGTTCTTCTGCTCATTCCTTCTTGCTGCATCAAGATAACTTTTTGAGGTGGATGCTTGAGAGGTTTCTCCATTATAGCCCAAACCTGTCTTGTTTAGAGGAGACCGCTGCACATTGATAATCTCATCCAAAGTTTCAGATCCTTTGACAAACTTAAGATTAATAGCTTTTGTTTTCTCAATTTCTTTTCTCAGACCAACAATTTCACCTTCTAGTTTTTCAAGATGTTTTTCCTTTTCATCAATTTGAAATTGCAAAGTATCAATGATCACATTCTTTTCTTCTATGCATCTCTTGAGTCTAGTAATTTCATCATAGAGATTATCCACATCTACAGCATCCTCATAATCATCATCTTCAAATGCCATTAATAGCTTATATTTATTACCTTGTTCATCTTCATCACTGTTTGATAAGCCATCACTATCTTCATGGGTGTAGTAGCTTTTCTTATTTGCACTTTGTTTCTTGTTCCATCTAGCAGGTTCTTTTCCTTTATCCTTATAAGGACATTTTGCAGCATAATGACCTACTCTTCCACAAGCAAAGCATTTGAAAGGTAGCTTACCTCTGAACCTTCCAGAACCCCTTTGAAGATTTCTGACAAAATTTGATTCTTCTTCCTCTTCTTCTGGAACATGGCTTGCTTCATAGTAATCTTCTTTTCCTGATGCCTTAAAAGCAGCTTCCCTTCTGTCTGATGGACCTCCCTTTCTCATTTCATAAGCAGTTAGAATTCCATGTAGCTAAGACATAGTGAGAACACGGAGATTTTCCTTTTCTTCTATTGCAGATACTTTAGATTCAAACTTGGGGGATAATGATCTTAGAATCTTTTGAACTACTATAGTCTCTTTTATTTCTTCACCCAAATTTTTCATACAATTAACAATCTCATCTACCCGAAGAAAATAATTAGCCACACTTTCATCATTATACATCTTGAGAGTCTCATATTGAATCCTGAGAGTTTGAAGTTTCGCTTGTTTTACCTGTTCATCTCCTTCATAGCTAGTGACCATTTTGTCCCATATCTCTTTTGCTGATTTGAAGTGCATGACCTTCATGAATTCTGTTTGGGATATACTTCCTAATAGAGTACTGACTGCTTTTGCATTTGTTTCATACTGTTTTTTCTCAGCTGGATCTGTAGGAGTAGCTGAAGGAAAAGCATAGCCTATTTCTACAATGTTCCAAACTTCTGTACCAAGAGATTGAAGATATGCAGTAACTCTTACCTTCCAATAATTGAAATTTGTCCCATCAAAAATCGGTGGCCTGATTGATGCTTCTTTCTCGTAGTTGCTCATGATGAATGATCTACCTTCAAGCGATCAAGCTTCTCTGAAGGACCTGCTCCAATACCAATTGTTGGAAATAATACTGAGAGGGGGGGGGTGAATCAGTATTATCAGATCAATCAAACTTTTTCAATGCTCAGAAACATATACGCTACTTCAGTTAAGTGAACCAGCGTGTACACGCTACTGTGACTAAATAAAACAGCGTATAAGAAGAAAACTCATAATTTAGTCAGCTTATTCTTCAGTTAAGTGCATCAGGACATTATTCACCATATTAACAGTAAACAGGTGCAGTATAACAGAACAGATCAAAAGTCACACACATGAACACCAAGATATAAGGTGGAAACCCAATGTGGGTGAAAACCACCTGCTGCAAGTTGTCTCTATCTTTCTTTAATATGAAACTTCAGTTTACAATCTTTTTGTACTGGTGCAGCCTTATACCAGTACGCAGGCTACAACCTGCAGAAGGCTACAACCTTCTCTCGTTCTCCAAACTTCCTTGGAAGGGAGCTCCAACCCCCCTTTGCTCTTGTACTAGCTAAGATACTAGTACGTAGGTGCTGACCTACAATCTTCTTTCTTTCAGGTACCACCTTTCATACATTTTCAGACTGGATATTCCTGAAGCACAACATTACAATCTGTAGACCCCAATTCATTCAACTTTCACAACAGATCATTGAAGCATAAAACAACCAATACTAGTATTATCAAACTTTGAATCACTGAACCACTGAACCCTGTCAATCACCAGATACCAGAACACAGAGCAGTCTACAGAACTCTGCAATAACAGTCAGATCCAACTGCAAACCCAAAAATCAAGCTTTAAGAGATATACGCTACTTCAATGAGCGAAACCCGCGTATACACGCGCTTTTACCTAAGCCAACCTGCGTACAGATCTAAAAATAGATTCTCTCAACTTGCAGCTGTACCAGACATCAGTTAGACCCAGAACATAATATTGCGACAGTATGCAGATCTAGAAATACGCATAATCAACCATATCATGATAGTGCATTTCAAACCATTAGATCCCGATTTATCCTTAGATCTAGTCTTCCATCAACCGATGTGATTTCTCCTTAGCTCATATCAAGCAACCCAGACCCTGCATATCAGATCTCTTTCTCTTTTAGATATTCAAGCCTTGTCGAAAGATGATATTGCATAATGATCTTCTTCTCCTTATATAGCCTTAGGCCTTGCTCAATACCAAGAGCCAAAACCATAGTAACACAATACCATCAACTTCAAAACTAGGGATCGACACGCCCGTTGAGACACAATGGTCCGAAACCATAGGCACAACTTCCAAGGACTAACCGCCATGGACCAAAGGTACTTTTCCACATACACGCGCTTTTGATGAAGCCAACTAGCGTGTACACGCGACTTGGGCTTAACGAACCTGCGTATATGAACTTCCTTGGCATGCTGTACTAAGATCTGTCTTCTGATTAAGTTGCCATCACCTGTACCAACCTCTGAGCACCTGTACCAACCTCTGAGTGAGTTGCCATCAAGGACAACACTTGAATCATAATGCCAACATATGAATGCAATGTAACTACTTATTTTTGTTGTTAAAATGCATGTGTTGAAAATGAGGAATGTATGTCCCTATTATGTTGATAAATGGATGCATGTTCATGGCTATGGTGAGAGAGAGGTGTATTCTCTATTCTCACAAGGTAAATCTATAATGAATGGCATGTGTCATATGAATGGGCCTATTCCATTGAGTGAATTTATAGGGAACCATGCCCCTCTCTCTCTCTCTCTCTCTCTCTCTCTCTCTCTCTCTCTCTGCATCTGTGTGTGTGTGTGTAGTTGTATAAATCATGGATGTGGTTGTAGTTCTCTTACTAAAAAGAGTGGCTATGCATGTGCACAAAGACCTTGTATCAGGAGGTCATGGAGTCTTAAATACCATGCCTAAAGGTTGGGCTTAATACCTTGTTAATAGTATGATATCTCATTAGTGATAGGCCCAAAACTATCTAAGTGTTAAGAGAGCCCCATATATATATATATATATATATATATATATATATAGCCACCCAATAATATTCTAAGCATTGAGGGGCATGAAAGAGGGCCACTTCCATTATATAATGGGCGAGATTCCCATTAATGCACTACAAAATATCATTCGTTAGTAATGTTGGGAAATAAAAGGGAAAATGATATGGTGACAGATATTAGCATGACATCATCCTGAGATGATGCCATCTCATAGTTTCAGGCCTCTGGATCTCGGAAGGAATTGAGGCATGCATGTGAGGAGTGGGCCGAGAACTAATGGGGCTAGGGGACAGGAAGTTTACCAAGAAAATTACAGAACCTTTCCCATCTCAAGACCTCTAAGAACCCATATTGTGAATTGTACACATTAACGTAGGTTCAAAAAATCGACTAAAGGCCTAGCCTTGTGGGCCATGGCTAGGGATTTCATGGGATGTGATGTGGGTTTCCATTTGGACACCACAAGGGTGCCACGTGGTAGTGCTCATTGACGTTGCAAAAAAATGGATATCGGCCAATTGTTATGAAACCAACTCATAAAATAGAAGAATAGATAGATCAACGACTTCAATATTAGCCTCTTCGAGGGGGAAACCTCCTTTACATTACACAAATGAAAAATTATTTGATGATTCAAATGAAAAAATCTCCTTTCTATATATAGGAGTCTAAGGGGTCACAATATAATCAAAGATGACATAACAATAATAATGTAAGGGCACAACCATAACAATAGTGGGTTTCTTTGGGGCACAATAATAACAATATGGGGACTACATGGGCACAACAATAACAATAAGGAGGATACATCGACAATAACAATGAGGGAATATACTAGTATTATAGGGACCTAACATGCCCCTGTCCTTAAAAAAAGCGTTGTCCTCAACGCTTGTGTATTTCTGGATGCTTGTGTATAAAATTCTCATCCTCTCATGTGGAATCTTTAGGGGGTAAGTTCTTCCACTTGATGAGATACTCTGAAATTGATTGATTTCATAGCTGTCGAGTTCTATTTTTGTGACTTCTTCAGGTTCCAATATGATTTTTCCTTCCCTGTCAAGTTCTGGCAATATTATTTGAACTGGGAGCTTGTCACCTATAACCTTCTTAAAGCATGAAACATGGAAAATTGGGTGCACTCAAGAAGATGCAGGAAGCTACAACTTGTATGCCATAGTACCAATCTTTTGCAACACCTTGTAAGGACCATAATACTTTGGTGATAATTTATTATCCTTCTTAGCTTGCTTGAAAGACATTTTTTTGTATGGTTTTGTTGAAGGCTCGAAAATCTTGACCTCAACATTAGGGAAAACCACCCGGTCGGGAACTTAGAGTAGCTCCTTTTCCATTTGAAATGGTGGCTCTGACTAGGTTGAAGGGACCAATTTCCCTTAAATAGATACATGAAAATGGATAAAATATGTATAGGTGTGGATGTTGATGGATGTAGATAAAACATAAATGAATATAATTAAAGGCCTTACAATATCGATCCCGAGATGATCCAGGTGGATATTGGTGGCCACCTGCCAAGTCCACCTGGACCCCCACCATTGTTTCTCTCAGCATTTTCAGTTTCCTTAGTTGTAGCACAACTTACTATTTTTAGCAGTTTTTCGGGTCCTGAACTTCTGGAGCCGTTTTGAGGCCCTAAACGACGTTTTTTGGGAAATCTGGGGGCAACATGGGTCCATGGACTGATGTTGCCTTTCCCAAAGTGGTAGTGCTCAGATAGATATTTCTAACGAGCTATTGTACACGTCAAACGGAGATCGTATGCCAAAGTTACGACCCCGGGAAGTTGATGTACCAATTTACCCAAACGGGGCCCACAGTTTGGCGTTTCATCTCCTAGGGTTAGGTTTTGGAATGTTAAGGGTTTTCCATTGTTTCTCAACAATAAATAGGCCTTCGAGCCTCATTGTAACACAGTTCAGAGGCATGTAGCCACCACATCTCTTCTCAGAGATAAGCTACCATCGCCCTAGCTGGTTTATTTCCATTTCTGGTTGTAAGCATATTTCAGTATTTTCCATTAATGAAATGAAGTATTATTTCCGCTGCATCTTTATGTGTATGTTTATCTCTGTAATTTGTTGCGTTCCTGTTTAAATCCAGATCAGTGGTATCAGAGCGGTCTACTTTTTCTCTGTTTTTCTTTGCATGTCCCCAACAAGGTCGGGATATAAGGAGTTAGGGCTTGAACTGGTTGAACCTTTGCAAGACCAGCCTCGCAAATCCCGACAGCCTCCCATGGCGGATGAGAAGAAAGACGAGGGGGCAGGAGATCCCATCAAAATCTTGCTCGAAGAAGCCCTCGAGCGACAACGGAACGCGATGATGGACAGCTTTGCCCAGATCCTTCAGCGGCTACCCAGAAGCGACGCATCGGCTTCCAGCAGCTACTCTGGAAATGCCATGCCCTTTAAGGTACAAGTTAATTTTGAAATCCCCATATTCGAGGGTCAGATAGATGCAGATGCCGTAGATAAATGGTTAAATCTGCTAGAGGGTTATTTTTCTGTTCATGAATTTTCGAGTCGGGAAAAGATTGTTTTCGCTCTTCTCAAAGCAGCCCCCCACGTCAAGGACTGGTGGGAAACCTACTGCAAGCAGAGGGATGAAAGTACTAGCTCACTATTTTCAGCCGCACCCACCTAGAATTCATTCCAGGATGCCATCAAGGAGCAGTACTACACTGTCGGAAGCTATGAGGATGAATACATAAAGTGGACCACGCTGCGGCAGGGAAGGGACCAAGACGTGCCGGAGTTCACCAATCTTTTCCATACCCTTCGCGCAAAGTTGGGTATCAAGGATTCGGAGCAACATTTGATACTCAAAAACTGTGGCTGCCTACACAAGTACATCCAGGAAGAAATACAATTCCTGAACATCTCCTCGCTCGGCGTAGCATACCAATATGCTGTCAAAGTTGAGCAGAAGTTTAAACAAAAGAAGCGAGACTTTGGATCTGCGAATCCAAAGCAGGGGAAAGGTGCTCCTAAATCACATAACAAAGGACAAAGCCAAGGTGGGACAGCCCAAGACAACCCGTCGAAGCTGCAAGCAAAGAACAGCGCTGCGAAGCCGAAAAAGGACACTGGAAAATGGTGTGAGTTCCATAAGAGCTACACTCATAACACAAGTGAGTGTCGGGCCAAGCAGGCACTGGTGGCTGAGCTAAAGGTTTCAGAATCAGATGCATATTACGACTCTGAGTTAGAACCCGATAAGGGGAATGAAAAAGGGAAGCAGATCATTGATGCGGATCCCAACGCCACTGTTGCTACCGCCAAGATCCAGAAAAATGAACCCGAAGATCCAGAGGAGGAGGAGCGTCTCTTCCACTCCCAGATGTGGGTAAAGGGCTCCCCGATATAGTTCATTGTTGATAGCGGGAGTCAAAAGAACCCCATTTCGGTATAGGTCGTGAAGCGGTTGGGCTTACCGACCACAGCACATCCACAACCATACACCATTGGGTGGCTTCACCAAGGACGAGATCTTCGCGTGAGCCAGCAGTGTCGCCTTCCATGCAACATCAAGCCCTTCACGGATGAGGTATTGTGTGACATTGCTCCCCTTGAAGTTTGTGATGTATTATTAGGACAGCCATACTTGTAGAAGCGACATGTTTTGTATGAATCAAGGCCCCGTGCTGTTATTATTACATTGGGAAATAATTTGTACAGGATACCAGAGGTAGCACCACCTACCGCCATCTCTTTGATTACTGCAAAACAATGCAATAAGATCATTTCCAAAACTAGGAAATTTGTTTTCCTGATGATGCGCCCTCAAGGAAAGAAGAAGACGGTGGCCGCAGCCTCCAAACGGGGTCCCTCTGCATGACAACTACAGATGGACAAGGTTGTGGAGGAGTACGAGGACATCTTCACCTCCCCTGCAGGGGTTCCTCTGCACTGTCAGGTCAAGCACTCCATCGATCTAACCCTAGGTGGGCCGCTACCCAATCGACCAATTTATCGACGCTCGGTTTTGGAGAACAATGAAATCAAGAGGCAGATTCAGGAGCTCCTGCAGAAAGGTCACATCCATCTGAGTTCATTGTCTTGTGGGAGCCCGATCGTGTTGGTACAGAAGAAGGATGGGACGTGGAGACTGTGTATTGACTATCGGGCGATGAACAAGATCACTGTCCATAATAGGTACCCGATCCCGCGGATTGATGACCTCCTAGACCAACTAAAGGGGGCGAAATATTTCAGCAAGATCGATCTGAAGTCAGGATATCACCAGGTACCAATCGAACCCTCTGATGTGTGGAAGACTGCCTTCAAATCCAAGGAGGGCCTCTTCGAATGGTTGGTTATGCCTTTCGGATTGACGAATGCTCCTGCAACCTTCATGAGGCTAATGGATGACATCTTGCGGCCATTCACCAACTCCTTTGTAGTAGTATACTTGGATGACATTCTGATCTTCAGCCAGAGTTGGGAAGAACACCTCCACCACATCCGACAGGTTCTCCAAACACTGCGGCAACACAAGCTATGTGCCAATTTGGAGAAATGCACTTTTGGCATGACCCAGGTTCAGTATCTGGGATACATCATTGATGAACAGGGGGTGCATGTCGATCCAGCCAAGATCCAAGTCATTTGGGATTGGCCATCTCCAACCACTCTAACAGAGCTCCGCAGCTTTCTAGGTCTTGCCAACTTCTACCGCAGGTTCGTGTTGGGGTTTTCTCATATTAATTGGCCCTTGAGTCAAGTCACCAAGGGAGGGGCGAAAGCAAAATTATTTTGGTCTGAATCTCAACAGAAGGCATTCATGGAGTTGAAGGATCGCCTCTGCACAGCACCAGTGCTCACGTTACCAGATTTACAACAACCATTTGAGGTCGAGACAGATGCCTCTGACTATGCTATCGGGGCAGTCCTTACTCAACATGGACATCCAGTGGCATATCACAGTGAAACACTTTTAGACATAGTCCGGAAATACCCCACTTATGATAAAGAGATGTATTCCATTGTACAGGCCTGCCGACAATGGAAGCATTACATTTTGGGGAAGGAAACGGTCATCCACACAGACCACCGACCCCTGCAGTTCATATAGACCCAAGGGAAATTGCAGAATGATTGCCATCAGAAGTGGTCTACATACCTGCAACAGTTCCACTTGAATATCAAGTATAAGAAGGGCAGCACCAATAATGTTGCAGATTGCCTCAGTTGACCACCGATCATGGCGTTAACCACCGTGCTCAACTCTTGTGGGCACGAGACTTCTGATTGGCCACTTCTCTACAAAAGTGACCCAGAATTCAGCCACACATACCAGACACTCTTGGAGGGTCGGCATGTTCCAGATTTTCACCTCTAGGATGCCCTGTTATGCCACCTGGGTCACCTTTGTGTTCCTTCAAGCTAGCGTGCCAAGATGATTTGGGAAGCACACTACAGTCGGGCTGTTGGGAATTTAGGGGTCAAGAAAACAGTGGCAGTACTGCAAAATTATTTCTATTGGCCGAATCTTCGACAGGATGTTGGGAAGTACATCAGATCATGTACTGTCTATGCCATTGCCAAACCAACCATTAAGAAACACGGCCTCTATACCCCGTTTCCTACCCCTAGTCAACCTTGGGAATCCATCTCCATGGATTACATGTCAGGCCTTCCTTCCACTAAGCATGGAAATGACTGTGTTTTTGTGGTCTTCGACAGGTTCTTGAAGATGGCCATTATGGCAGCCTGCAAGAAGAATATCACAGCAAAAGCCACTGCTAAACTCTTCTTTGAACGAGTGTGGGTGCACTTTGGGATCCCACAGTCTATCATCTCAGATCGGGACAATCGGTTTCTCAGCACATTTTGGTCTAGTCTCTGGTCAATGCTGGACACCAAACTCACGAAGTCTGATGACCAGACAGAGGTTGTCAATAGGATGATTGTGCACATTCTGTGCAAGTATAACTCAAAGCATCCACGCACATGGGACGAGAGCCTCCCCTATGTTCAACATAGCTACAACCGAGCTCTTCACAGCTCCACTGGCCATAGCCCTTTTCAGGTGGGTTTGGGATTCCAGCCACTATGCCCCATTGATGTGGCCATGCCACTTGCAGCTACTCACATAAATTCAGCTCATGTCCAGTCCGAAACAGATAAGGCCACCAGCTTCATTGAGCGCATCCAACATATTCGACAGCAGGTCCATGACATTCTTGAGAAATCAAATGCCAAGTACAAGCAGCGACATGATCAACATCAGGTGCCACAGAAGTTTCAGGTGGGCGACAAAGTCTGGTTTCATTTGCAAAAGGAACACCTTACTGGAGCCTATCGGAAATTGACACCACTCCGATATGGTCCTTACACCATTACTAAGGCTATGGGAGACAATGCATTTGAGCTCAGCCTTCCCCCATTCCTTGGCCTGCATCCAGTGTTCAATGTGGACCGCCTTCGGCCATACTTTCCACCATTGCTAGACACATCCGACATTGCAGAACAGCTCAAACCCACAGAATTAAATCCAGATTGCATGGAACAAGCTGCAACTGATCGGAAAATGGACACACAGATTAAGAACACTTGCCAACAGAATATCCAACTGTATCGAGTTGTCAAAGCAGGCCAACTCCTTCAGCAGGGCAAGTGGCTCACCAGGGAACAAGTTCAGCAAAAGTTTCCTCATCTCATGGAGGAACTCAATGCAATGGGGACCATTGCTTCCTAAGGGGGGAGGAATGATCCAGGTGGATATTGGTGGCCACCTACCAAGTCCACCTGGACCCCCACCATTGTTTCTCTCAACATTTTCAGTTTCCTTAATTGTAGCACAACTTACTATTTTTAGTAGTTTTTCGGGTCCTGAACTTCTGGAGCCATTTTGAGGCCCTAAACGACGTTTTTTGGGAAATATGAGGGAAACATGGGTCCATGAACCGATGTTTCCCTTCCCAAAGCGGTAGTGCTCGGATATATCTTTCTAACGAGCTATTGTACGTGTCAAACAGAGATCATATGCCAAAGTTACGACCCCGGGAAGTTGATGTACCAATTTACCCAAACGGGGTCCACAGTTTGGCGTTTCATCTCCTAGGGTTAGGTTTTGGAATGTTAAGGGTTTTCCATTGTTTCTCAACAATAAATAGGCCTTCGAGCCTCATTGTAACAAAGTTCAGAGGCATGTAGCCACCACATCTCTTCTCAGAGATAAGCTACCATCACCCTAGCTAGTTTATTTCCATTTCTGGTTGTAAGCATATTTCAGTATTTTCCATTAATGAAATGAAGTATTATTTCCGCTGCATCTTTATGTGTATGTTTATCACTGTAATTTGTTGCGTTCCTATTTAAATCCGGATCACGAGATAATATATCTTCTATATATGTGACTTAAAGATTTCACTCATAATATGACAATGTAGATCATAAAACCATTCATGAATATGAAACTAGTATTGATAACTAATTTAATTACATTAGTTGATATAATTCACTGCACATATAAGATATCGTTGTTTGTCTATACACTTAGAAGATTTTGATTAAAACACATCAATAATGATAATTGTTCAATCGTATGCAATAACATATATAACAAACTTGAAAAGAAATAATAATTCAACTCATTAACATAGCATCCGTATATAGATAATAGTACCTGATACACATTAACTCTGCTCATAAGTAAAATTGGAGTGGTTCTTCTTTCTATTAAGACTTATTTTCAGCTACAGTAGTGAAAACCAAAAGCTTTCTTGCAAAAATTCAGAACCCCTTCTTCATAACATCAAAGGGAGTTTATAGTTTGAAATCAAAACTCAAATATATAAAAGTTCCACAAAATAATGGGTGGTTTAAACAAACCACACTTAAAATAAAATACAAGATAATAATAGCTTGTTGTTATAACAACTTTGATCATGACTGGGAGGAGGACTTCTTTTCCATTCGCTGTTGAAGCTCGCATATGTCTGTCATCGGCTTCAATTGAGGTGGATGGTGAGGATCAATGCGCATCTGAGCAGTGAATAACACATTGTTGAGTGTTGGAAGAAGATGACTGGTGGTATTTGCAAGACACCTCAGCATCAACCACTGACTGTGAGGTTTGACTAGGAAATGCCAATGGCATTCCAAGTCAATCTTTGATAGGGCCTTTATTCCCTCAACCTTCTTCTTTGATGATTCTTGCCAAGTCTTTGTTAGAAATTTTACATTAGGAAAGGTATCTTCAAGGCAGTTTGAAATGAGATTAGCTTGCAATAGGTTATTGTTGATTGATTCAATGATGTTATTTGATATATCCCTGGCACTATAGATCGCCATCTCCGCATGTTTAAGCTTAATCTCCCATTCTTGAAAGACAATATCTTTATGAGATTCTTCTATTTTGGGGAGATTGCTAATCGACCCTCAAAGTTGTCCTGCCAATCAATGAAGTTGGAAATATTTTCCTCTACTTCTCTGTAATATGTCCTCAGATCGAATAGTTGATCTACAAGTGAATCACTCAATTGGCATAGGTCTTGGATAATGGCCAACTTTTGACAAAATACAACCTATTGTTGAGCAAGTAGGTTGTTTAACTTTGATGCTTCTTTCTTGAGCTCTGCAATTTCGGGATTGGCTTTTAGTTTCTCAATTTTGTGTTGCAACTCCTGTACTTGGGAATCTCGACTCTTCATGTCAGATTCATATTGAATCTTCAGGTTATCAAAACTGGTTTGCAATTGTGAAAGTTGAGCTTGCCATTGCTGACACACTCCCTGCTTTTCACTTTCTAAACTCTTTTCAAACTTCCTTATTTTCTCATCCTTCTCCCTAAGGAGTTGTTGCACTTTTGAGGCCTTATCAATTGTTGCACTAGCATAAGCTCTTTCATATTGTGATAGTCTTCCTAGGTCTTCAAACGAGGTTACTTGGGCATCTTTCCAGAGTACTTGAAAGGAGGCATTGCGAGGGACCAAATTCTGGCTTTGTTCAGCTCTTCTATTTTTCCTCTGTTTGTTGACCACTACCTTATGCTTTGGACTGTAGAATATTTCAAGAGGAAGAATCTCCTCTATTTTTAGAATGGCCTCAGAGGTCAGAAATACAAGGATAATCTCCAAACCATCAGTGCACATAGTTTCCTTTGAATCCTCAACAATGAACGAGGTATTCTTTGTGTTTTTAGGAATTTGTAAATTTCTGGGGTCAAATTGTTTGGAAAAATGTTCCCAAATTTCTTCCAGATTCTTATTTGTTAGAACTTCCTCTCCCTTTGAAGAAGAAGATGACTTTGTCTCTTTAGTATGAGCTACATCTGAGACTTGTGATGTGCTCACTCCTTTGTCCTGCTATGTGCTCTGTTAATTGAGTTTTAACAACTCCGTGGATAAGTGGGAGATCCTTTTAGTCATGTATTGATTAAACTAAGTTAATTCTTCAGGACTGAACTGCGTTGTTCTGTCTCTGTCAACCTTTTCATAGTCGGAGGTCGACTCAAATAGGTCATCAAACTTATCAGGCTCATTTGTGAACTGCCTGAGTTTTGCTTGAGTTGTAACATTCTTGGAAATATCAATGGGGTCAAACTGCCGATTCAAAATGGTTGGAAAGTTCATAAGCTGGATTTCCTCTATTTCCTTAGTAGCATGCTTGAAATTATCAAGGGAATAAAAACTGAAACGAAAGGGAAAGACATGCCACATTGTCTTTTTGGTATCTCTCATGATCTTAGATAGGCCATTTCCCATAGTCTGATGGGTTATTTCCCGAGCTAGGAGTTTGTCGGTAATATATAGGGGTAGCACATGTGGGTGCACAAGGATGCAAAAACCCCAAACATAGGTAAAGGAATCTTCTCCAAACCATCTTCCAACTGATAAGAGGTGGTTATTGGCTTAAGGTTAGATTCTATGGCATTTTTCATTAAAGACAAACTAGTGGATTGGAAGCACAACTCCATGGCAAATTTTGTAGAAATGGGGCTGATATTTTGACTCCCAGAGAATATTATGATAGATGTGAATAGGCATAAGGTCATGTATGGTCCATTTACATCCCATGGATGGGAAATCAAAAGTGAATCAAATAGCATCCATTACATAGGCACTCATGTAAAATGGGGGAACAATGTTTAAAAAAAAAATTGTATTCTTCCTATAATCTAGGATTTTGATACTTAAATTATTGGATAGAATAGTCTCGCAATCCATAACATAGCTATCAGAGGTTGCATCAATCAGGGGTACCCATTGGTCTAAAACATGTTGGGTATTGGCATAACCAAATAATCTACATATCATGGTGGCAGCATAACAATAGGGACCGACAAGAGAAGCTATAGAGTACATACCCTTATCCTCTTGCTTGTGCTTACTGGCATCTCTTCTCCATCCTTTGATGACTTCAGATTCATCCTGATTTTCATTCATGAATTTCTCAATGAATTCCTTATCATATTTTTTTTTAGTTGCTGGCAACCAGTACATCTAATTCAAATCTTAGTTGGTGAAAGAATTGATGATCATTTTCCTCTTGATCACAAAGTTTATGTCATCTATGTTTAAATGGTCAACGACCCATCTTATCATATCCATGTAAGTCGAGATGTTCAATTGAGCAGCAATTCTGTGGAGGAATGAATTGGCCAAATCACTATATGTATTATCGGAAACCAGGTATGAATCTTGTGATGTGGCTACTCTTTCTATGACCCTCTCCTCTTCATCTTCAAAGAGATAATAAATGGCCTCCCAGATAGAGGTTCTGATGTTTGGGGTGCATGTTGTATCAGTAAATAATGCAGATCATTTTGCGACCTCAGGGGGAGGAGCTACTAATTGTTTTTAAACAACAAGTTTTTTCCTGGGTTTCGTCAAGTGAGACATTTATGCTAAATTATGCTTGTCAGGACTGGCCTATCAAGAGAAACACAAGAGCTAGGAGAAACTAACACTCAGGGTGAATAACTTAGCAAATAATCGACTCCACGATAATCTAAGACTTTTATGAGCGAAATATCAAAAAATCATTAGTAATAATGAAGGCGTTTATTATATCGAAAACCATTAATTCTTCACATTTGGCCATTTATTGATAAAACGTGAATTCACATGGGGCACATTACATGTTTGCATATCAGAGAAATTTATCAGGGAAAATTCATTGTTGTACCATTAAAAATTGTGATAACATTTACCTCTGATAGGCTTATAGAGCATAGAAGCTTAAAATTATAGGCGTGAAGAATTATTAGAGGTTTCGCATCAGTGTTTTCATATCGGGGATTTGAAAGGATAATTGCTATTAGAAAACTTGATTTCACAATTTAGATATAAGAGACGAGTAGTATATCGGAGATGGGAAGTTAGAGGTGAGACAAATATCGGAGGATCGGAGGATTGGCGGGGTCACGTATCGGAGAATGTAGTGAGAAGGGATATTGGAGATCAGAGGATCGGAGGATTTGACATGGTCATCAAAATGAAAACATTGATATGGAAACCCCAATATTCTACGTGGAAGTATTGTGGGGTTGAACTTTTATTGCTATACATAAAACATATCACTTTATTATTTTAAGGCTTTAGGACTTAGGAAACCCGATCGAGACATGTTTTAATCGAAGTTTTTTGTTAATGGGACATGTTGGAAAGCTCTGATATTATACTTCCGAAGAGAGTTTTTTAAATTAAAATTCAATATTTAAGTCTTAAGCTCTGATATTTTAGTTCCGATAAGGGAAATCTCTAGATTCAATTAAGATTTTGGAACAATAAAGCTAAGATTACCTTGTTTTATTGGATTTTTTGGGTTTTATCCTAAATTAAAAGGGTCCCCATTATTTATTAGTTCTACCATTAACTATAATGGGGGATGTTGAGTAGTAAAACAATTGGCAACACACTGGGTGAAACAATTATCTCTGTTAAAAATAAATGAAGGTTTAATTAATTAAACAAGAAGACTTAGAAAGATAAAAATTCTTAAATTTTAGTTTGATAATAATCACTCTTGGATAAAAGAACTCATCATTTTGTAAATTATCTCATAACCTGCTTAGTGATGAAAAACTTTTTTATCCATGCTTGTAATATAATCAGTTATAAAGATAAAGTTAAAAACTAGAAAATTTTATCTTTATAAATAGACTGATTTGTCACTGGTAGAGCCACTGCTACCAGCAGGAATCCATAGCCTTGATAGGGTTACCATTTAACCACAAATATGCCAATATCCCATCCACTTATAGTAAAAAATTTAGGTGTTTTTAATATTTTTCTTTTAAAATTTTATTTTAAAGTTCGCCTGAAAGCCATTGTCCTGATTTGGTGATCAGTTTATGACAATGCCATTCACAAGTTATAATGACACTAAACAAGTCAGATCGTGATGAGACCTCTTGTCTTATGGTTATATACATATAAGCCATTATCCTAGTTTGGTGTCCAATTTGATAATGTCAGTATCATTGGTTTCCCATGATCATGGTAAGTCGGCTCATGATGAGACCTCTTATCTTTCAAGTTTAATATATTTTTGAATTACACTCTAAAAAAAAAAAAATCAATGGATGGGGAGGCATATTCACTCCTTAAGAGTAATGGATGACAATTGTAGTCAAAAGACGCTAAAACTTCATAATAGCCTTTACGTTTTAAAGGAAAACCTTTTATATGATCAATCAAGGGATAACTAGATTTTATAAAGTTTTCAAGCTATGAAACATTCACAATTTAATGGATATAAAGATTTCAGAGTTTTGTTATAATTAAAAACTAAACCTCAATGTTATGATTTTCTTTCTAAAAATATCTCGCTTAATTCGATCAAATCTCATTTTAGTGATGAGAGACTCCAATTTGAGGAAAAAAAACGTATTTCGTAACAATGCTAAGGCTAAGACACCGATATATACATATGATTATTTACATATTTACAAAAAGATATGTATCCTTAATAAAAATATTTCTTCAAAACTAGCCCATTAACAGGAATAACATCCCTCTTTCCTTGTAGATCTTGTAGAATAAAAGTTGATGGGTCTAGTTTTTGAACAATCTGAAATGGGCCTAGCCATAGTCTTTGGAACTTTGAATGTTTTCCTTTCTCCTCATGGGCTTTGTCCCATTTCAGAACTAGATCGCCAATTTCAAAAATTTTATTTTGAACTGAACTTGCATCAAATGCAGACTTAACCAATTGTTGGTGATGGGCATGGATCTGTCTAGTTTTATCTCTTTCTTCCTCTAGTTTAAGGATTTGAGACATTCTTAGTTGAAGAGCAGAGGAAGGTTTTTCTTCAATGGACTGCACTAGGGCTAGTGATGGTATAGCTAGATTAGGTGGTAAAATAGCTTCTTTACCATATACTAATTGAAAAGGAGAAGTGCCTATAGAGGCCTTCTGGGTAATTCTATCAGCCCATAATGCAAAGACTAGAGCTTTATGCCAATTTTTTTTATTTTGGTCAATGGTCCATTTGATTATTCTAATAAGGTTTTTGTTAGTAGATTCTGCTAAGTCATTTCCTTGTGGATAATAATTTGCAGAATACTTCAATTAAAAAATATTTCCAAGAGAAAAATCAGTAATGGTGTTACCTGAAAAATATGATGCATTATAAAAAATTAAAGCATGAGGAAGACCAAACCTGGTAATAATAAATTGATCAATGAATTCAATAATGTTCTCAGAATTGGCCACCTTCAAGGGTATAGCTTCCACCCACTTGGTGAAGTAATCAGTAGCAGTCAAGATGTATTTATGTTGCTTGGAAGAGTTAGGAACAATCTCACCTATTATGTCCAATCCCCATTGTTCAAAGGGTTGTTCAATGTTAACCGGTTGTAAAGGTAAGGTTGGTTTCTTTTGTCTTCCAGTAGCAGTTTGGCAAAATTTACACTTTCTAACATAAGCATGAGTGTCCCTGAATAAAGTCGGCCAATAATAACCAACATGTAGGATCTTGTGAGAAGTGGTGTCTCCACCATAGTGTCCTCTAGCTGGTCCATCATGTAGCTCCTGCAAGACCTTTTCAGCTTCAGACTTTTCTAGACATCTTAACAAAATAGAATCATAATTTCTTCTAAATAAGACATCATTAACAAGCTGATATTGATTAGCCTTTAGTCTGAGAACTCTTTTCTTCTTGTAATTGAGTTCCAGTGGAGCATAACCATTTTTTAAATAAAAAATGAGATCAACATATTGGGATTCAGTGTCAATGGGAAATACCTCTGTGATTTGAACATTATTACCTGAATCTTCATTAACTAAGTTGTCATCAACTCTAGTAATCAACCTACAAAAACCTTGACCTCTGAAAATTTTAGCTGGTTTAATATCTAGGTCATATTCCTATAGGGAAGTAACCCAATTAGCTCTTTTCTCTCCTAATTCTTTCTGAATAAGTAATTGCCTAACAACAGGGAAAGGAAAAATTACTTTAGTGTGTGTCTTTAGGAGGAAAGGCCTGAAATGCTTTATGGATTTAAATACTGCAAAATCTTGCTTCTCAACCTCTGAGTAATTGAGCTTAGCTCCCTGTAGATTTGAACTAAAGAATGAAATTGGAGCCTCAATTTGTTGTTCATTAGGTTGAGTTAATACTGTTGTGTAAGATTGTTGGGAATCAAAAGTATAAAGAATAAAATGTTTAGTAAAATAAGGGGTTGATAATGAAGGGGCATCAATGATTGCTTGTTCACTTAAATATTGACTTCATCTTGATCATGGCTTGTAAGGGAAGTGCAATTTGAGAGAAATCTGGGACAAATCTTTTGAAAAAATTAATTTTCCCAAGGAAGGATTGCATATACTTTTTGTTATGAGGCAAATAGATTTCAGATATTGCCTTGATTCTATCAGGGTCTATACATATCCCTTCTTTAGAGACAATAAAACCTAAAATTTTAAGAGAAAAAAAATGACTTTTTGGGATTCAAGGAGATTCCAAATTTCCTACATCTTTCAAATATTTCTTCAAATCATGTAAATGATTCTTCCTCTATTTGGAATAAATTGTAATGTCATCAATATACACTACAATTGATTTGTTAATCAAACCTCTGAACATAATATCCATAGCTCTTTGGAAAGTAGCTCCAACATTAATTAATCCAAAAGGCATTTTCTGATAAGCATATGTCCCCCACTTGGTCCTAAATGTGGTCTTCAATCTATCATTTGGATGTACAAGTATTTGATTATATCTTGAAAAACCATCTAAGAAGGACATCAGTTCAAAACCAGCAACAGATTGTAAAATTTTCTCCATTGGGGGTAAAGGAAAATTGTCCTTTTCACAAGCTTTATTCAAATTCCTAAAGTCAATACAAATGTGGATGTCTCCATTATTCTTTATGACAGGCACAAGATTTGAGACCCACTTGGAATGTCTAACTGAAAAATGATTTTAGCTTTAAGAAGCTTGTTCATTTCAATCTTAATTTGAGCTTCCAAGTTAGGGTGGATCTTCCTTAGCTTCTGTTGAATAGGCTTGACATATGGAAGCATAGGAATAATGTGTTAGATGATGGATATATTATAGGTTTTCAAGTCATCATAATCCCATGCAAAAACATCCTTGTACCTTTTCAACAAATGAATGAAAGCAGATCTTTCATCTGGTGAGAGGGCAATGCCCAAGTTAATATTATGAGGTTTATGATCAGATCATATGTTACTAACTCATATCTAATGCTATAACTATGAATTTTGCAATTGGTGGTTCTTTTGAATCTCCCTTTCAATTCATATAAGTATTCCAATTTAACTACAGGTTTGGGTAAATTATTTTCGTCGGAGGACCTATTTTGCATCTTGTCATGCTCATCTTCATCAATTACTTGATCGGAGTAAGAACCTTCTGATGTTAAGAAACTCAAAATATCATTATCATCATTAAACACACACCAATTCATTACATTATCTGGAATGGAGGGGTGAAAAATCAATTCAATTGAAAATTTGTCAGGGCTAAAATCCCTAGGTGGAATGATTTTGGAAGCAACATTTGCTAGGAGTTCAGCATTGGCATTATGTATCCTTGGGATGGAAGCCATGTCAAATGCAGTAAAATGAGCAGTGAGGTCTGTCTAGTGAATTTAATGTCTTAAATTGCTCTACATAAATTATCAATCCGGGTATCGTAAACTGATGAAGTGTGGTGCACTATATGTGCTTAGTTAACCTTTCTCTTACTTCGTTGTTTTATAGTTTATGTTGTTTTTGGGGTTTTGTTCTTGTTGGTTTTCTAAGGTCTTAAGAATACTTTTAAAGGACAAGTATGGATAAAGATTTCAAGACAAGGCCTATGTCCTTAATGGTAACTTCCAAAACTTAGCACTTCAAAAGAACTTAAAACATGTTATTGATGGAGTTAGTATTTAAACAAAAGTGTAAATATACAACTAGTTCAATCAAAATAAAATGCAATAATCAAATAATGAGAGAATGACTATGAGACCCAGTATCCTTGCTGCTTCAGCAAAAGGACAAGATGATTCTATCACGTCATTAGTTCATTAAAAGGATATGTGCATCACTAATCTACAATCAACTTGAAAGCAATTTATGTACAATAATATACATGTTAAAAAGAAAATAAAATGCAGTAATTCAAACTGTACATTAATATACATGAAAATCAGAAAAGGAAATATAAGAAATTAAAGTGACAACTATACAAGGCAGGGGCCCCCTACTACCTATGAAATCAAATGCTTAAAGGAAAATAAAGACATCAAATAAATAACTAATGACATCGGTCCAATATCTATGCTGCTGATTTAAAATGAAAATGAAATGTGAAATCTAAGTGACACTACATAAAGGAGACAAATCACACTACTTTAACCTTTTCTTAACCTTTTTGCCTTTCAGCTAGATTTATCATGTGATAACAGTTATGAACAAGTCAGCAATGTGAGTCTTAAAGCAAACTAAACCAAGCTGTACTAAGTGATATTTTGGCTCCAATAAAGTTATTTGATTATGGAAAAAGAACCATCAATAGATGAACAACTTGATATCTAAGAGCAGAAAGTAAAGTGCAAGTTAAAGAAATGATACTAATGAAAATCAAACTAGAAAAATAAAGGTCAGCAACATAGACAAGATGATCACATATGCCATTAGTCATGAAATCAAAGCAAATTTAAACACACTTGCATGAATTAAAATTGCATGAATGAAAAATCTAATCTACCTTACATTCTACAAAGCAATATTTACAAAATGAAATCTACTCTACTTACATCCTAATATGCTCCATGACATCTACTTCACATCTCCTTCCATGTTGAGAACATCAAAGCTTTATTCAATTTCTTCAAAATTACAAAGTATAAAAGCTTTCAAAAGCCATGGGACTAACAAGCTAAAAGGACTAAGAAAAGACTAAAAGGGAAGACTAAAAAGACTAACAAATGAAGGAGAGAGATCTCCTATTTATACAAAAAGATGAGAGCCATCTCATTAATGAGAATCCATGAATCTCTCCCTCTACCTCTAGAGTCCTAATAAGAATAGGAACTGATAAGACACATGTCTTTTTAGAGTTACAATACAATTAGGAGATGTGACACATATCCTCATGATCCCATGATTCTTTCCAACCAAATTCGAATTTGGCCTTAGAGTGCCACATAAGGGTCTTCTAGAAATCTCCTTTCAACCTACACATGTCAACAAACTCAACCCATTTGTTAGGTATAAGCATATGCACATTATTTTCTAATGTTTAACCACAAATTCACTTAAAAGGCTTAGAAATAATAAAGATTGGAAAAACATAAAGGTAGCCCAATGATAATGAAAGTGGGATGAATGTGGTGACATAGTAGTGAAATGGAGGTGAAATGGAGGTGATATAATGGACATAATAGTGAAAGTATAATGCAAATGAATGACATTTTCAAGACTCAACATACCCCCCAACTGAAGCTATTGCATGTCCTCATGCAATATATATTACATTAACTCTTTTGATCCTTGAGCTTTGGCTTAACTTTGCATGATATCATTTGATAACTTCATATTTCTGCAAAGTGTTTCACTTGAATTGCAACATGGTTGGTTCTTGTGTTACAACCATTTTTTTTTGTTGCCTTCTATTTTGATCTTTGAACTTTGCATAATGATATTTTGATTATTGTTGCAAAGTATATCTTTATTGGATTGCATGATGGTTGGTTCTTGTGTGACAACCATGATTTTGTTTGTATCCAATTTATCCTTTAAGCACTTTTTCAAAAGCCATTGTATGCTCATAATAGCAATGTAATAATTAATATATGTTGGAAGTATGTGAGCTCTTGAATATGATATGGACATGGCAAGATATGAATATGAATGTATCCCCCCCCAACTGATGGTATTGGCAATTTTACGAAATGAGGAAGAGAAATGTTTTTCCAACAATTATCATTCTAGCTTTTTATGGAATTCTATGGTTAAAAGTTAGAAAATTCCGTACCTTCACTTACCCTTTGGAATGGATGAGTTGTATGTGTGGTGGCTGAAAACTTCTGATCATTTTCTTCTTCAAGTGGCTGATCAAGAGGAGTCATGGATAGAGAGATAAGATGACTTTTTATTGCTTCTACTAAAACTTGCTGAATCTGCTCCTAAAATGCTGAAAATAATAGTCTTCATGTCTTCAAAACTCATTGGCACAATTCCTACTATGTGAAAAGATGTTCTGATGTCGAACATAGTAGGAAATTGTTGGCTTAGTGGCCATTAATGGATGCCACTAGTCAACACGAGAACTCTCACCATTGATGACAATGAGAGTCAAGATGCCCAAACACATCTTGCTAGGTACGAATGAATTTGCTGATGTCGAGTCACCTAGAAGATCTAACGAACAAGGGACATTAATGTATTCCCATTGTTTGTTAGCATGAGAACTTGCCATTAAGGCATGCAAGCCTCAAGGTGTTTTTTTACAAATAAATTAGACTCAAAGGACTATGGACTCAATAATTTGCATTGAAGCAGGGCTTATTTGCAGAATGAAAATGACAAGAAATGAAAAATGGAAATGGAAAATGGCAATGGCAATAAGCATGTGAATGAGCCTCTTGTTTTTATTTGTGGGTTATGAATGGACAAAAAGAGATGGAAAGTGGATGTGAATGAAAATGGAAAATATGGAGGAAAATGAGGTGAATGGTTTATTGTGAAGTATGGCTGTGATGGATGGATGTGATGAAGACAATAATATCTGAAAGTTTTTCAAGTGTTTGGATCTGATTTTGCATCAACATATTTCCTCTTTGTTGTTGATCATCCTCTTATGAAACAAATTGGTCTCTTAGAGAGACACCATTCTCTTGTAGCCATTTGTCCTTCCTCCTGGAACCTGCAAAAAAACTAATACTTCTTCTGCAATGGAATGTAAGATTATCAAAGGAGAGAGGTGATCAATCTCTCTAGTTATGATATTTACACATAAAACAAAGAATTTGTATTAATGAAACAAGTTCTCAAAGAAAAAATCAAAAAAAATTATACCTGCTTTGGAATTAGTGCCTCAAGTTGATGTTGCTTCTTTTCAGCAATTTATTTCATTATTTGCCATTTCAAACTCTAATAATATATTTCTCATTGTATAGATCTTGTTGAGATCTTTCCAATGGTACTTAAATCATCAAAATCTGATTTTGTATGAGAAAGATAGGTTGATTTGAACAATGAGGTTTTTCTGGTTGCGGAATTGGGGAACAGCTCTGTAGCTAAAAATCTTGAATACAAAGTTAGTCATTCATCTTTCATCATCAATCCAAAATTAATCAATACCTTCAGAAAAGTGAGCAAATAACTTGTTCAATTCATTGATTCAAAATTATTATTTTTTCTTGACATGCAGCGACTCAGTGTGGCGACTCAGTGTGGCGACTTTGGGATAACACACATTTTGACTTCCCTTTGACCGGGGTCTTTTTCATCAAATTTGGTCGAATGAATAGGACACCATCCATGTACCAACATTCCCCCAGCTACCCATATGACTTGTTTTGCTTGATGACACCTGCAACCTAGAGTTTAACAAAACAGCTGTGGAATCTGGGATTGGCTGCGGAAACGCTGTATTGGCTGCGGAAACGCTGTATTGGCTGCGGAAAGTGCAGAGTGTAGAAAGAACTATGAAATGGAGTGGCTGTGTGCGTGGAAGAAAAAAAAAAATGTGCCCCTTCAAGACAACTAACTTAACTAGTGCAATTCACGGTTCAGGCTGTCAGTGGAATAGCCGCACTGTAATACGAGGTAATACAGGTAGAAAATGGAACCGTGGAGTTTGAAACAGAGCTGCGGGGTTTAAAACAGAGACGTGAAGTTTACAGCAAAATAAGAGCGAAAATGGTGAAAGTGTGAAGAAGTGGAAGACAAGCATGAGAATGAGTTCAAATGCGTGTGAGAATGGAGTGATAAGGGAATGAAATAACGGCCAAATCCCTTGGAGTCGGACGGCTTTCATACACGTTTCAGTTTTTGGCTGCGGAGATCGTGGTGGAGAAGAGACCTAAAAATCTTTTCCTCTCATGCATTCAATGACACGGTGGGTGACCTGGCAGCCAAGGAAATCGGATCTGAGCGGATTTCTGAAGAAATTGAAATGTGGCCGCAACTGTTTAAAAAAACATTGTTTTTTCACACGCGGAAGGCAAAAAGAGGCTCCAAAGAACCGAGTATTTCTCCCAGACCGCCACAAATTTCTTCAAACGGTTTCTGGGTTATCTAATTAACCCACCTGGAAAAAAAACCCATGTTTTAGTTTTTCTAAATTCGTCTCTGTTTGGGAGAATCGAAGGTGTGAAGTTTGACGTTTTTTTGCTGTTTACGCATTTTTGGATTAACTGTTCTGTATTTTGATGAATTGCTGCATTCGGCTTTTTGGCTTGATTTGCAATTTGGAACACAGGAAATAGAAAATGAATGGTGCTAGAATTTTCAAGGATATCCTGAGGAAGTATTTTGCTCTTGGTTATATGTTTTTGCTTCCTGGACCGTGCTCCCTGCTCTTTGTATAAATACGTTGTAATGAACCTCCGCTCAATTGATATTGCATGTTCTTTTGAATCAATAGCGTAATAAAATATAATCCTATATTATGATCCTTGCATCACATTGGAAATTTACTGATTTACTCATAAATGTTGGCAAGTATCTCCATATAGGTATAGTTTTACTTGGAATGTTTTGGCTGGACAGAGGGATAAAAGAATTTCACAAGTTTCAGAGCTTCAGATATTGTGGGAAACCTACTTCTTCAGCTGATTTTCTGATTCAGTTCAAGGTAAATTGAACTCCTAACCTCAGTCGAATTCTTTCAATCGGAGAGGAGAAATAATTGAGATGACAAATAGCAGCGGTAACAATGCTAATGATACTTCAGCAAATTGATGGAATATGGATGAGTGTTGAAGATTTTTACTAACATTGGCCTGCTGCTATTGATTACAAGTTTCAGAAAAACAACTAGAGGAAGCTAATTCTTTTGTAGGTTCATTTTAAGGCCAAAGCTTGATCAGGGAGGCAGTTTTTTTTTTTTTTTTTTTTTTTTTTTTTTTTTTTTTTTTATTGAAGCCACAACGAAAACTAGGAATGGAGATAGCCATAGATTGTGTTTTTTTTTCCTCTGAAATTGTGAATTTTTATATTGCTTAGTCATTCCTGCATTTTCATTTTATTGCACTAACATCTTGACTGTAAGTTTGAAAAACAGAGTGGTATCAGCTGCGGAAACCGGTATCACAGCAACCACTTAGCTAAATAGAGATAGTTAGGCAATCTTAATGGAAATGATCATGGGGAAATAACTTTTATTGATGAAATGGATGGCATGGAGTGAAAATGGAAATGGAATGAAGTTTTTTTTTCTCTTCTCTTTTTTTTTCTTGAATCAATTGAAGTGATGAAGTTTATTTTGTCTCCTATTTTTTTTTTTTAACAATTCTTTTTCTGATCCTCCAGATCACACAAAGTGCAGGAGGAGAGCATACTCAAGAATTATTATTTTTTTCTTTTTTACTTAACAATCCTTTTTCTGATCCTCTAGATCACACAAAGTGCAGGAGGAGAGCATACTCAAGAATTATTAAATTTTTTTTTTTCAGATGTAAGAAATAAGGTCTCCTAATTACACTTCCCCGGCAACGGCGCCAAAATGTCTAGTCAATTTAATGTCTTAAATTGCTCTACATAAATTATCAATCCGGGTATCGTAAACTAATGAAGTGTGGTGCACTATATGTGCTTAGTTAACCTTTCTCTTACTTCGTTGTTTTATAGTTTATGTTGTTTTTGGGGTTTTGTTCTTGTTGGTTTTATAAGGTCTTAAGAATACTTTTAAAGGACAAGTATGGATAAAGATTTCAAGACAAGGCCTATGTCCTTAATGGTAACTTCCAAAACTTAGCACTTCAAAAGAACTTAAAACATGTTATTGATGGAGTTAGTATTTAAACAAAAGTGTAAATATACAACTAGTTCAATCAAAATAAAATGCAATAATCAAATAATGAGAGAATGACTATGAGACCCAGTATCCTTGCTGCTTCAGCAAAAGGACAAGATGATTCTATCACGTCATTAGTTCATTAAAAGGCTATGTGCATCACTAATCTACAATCAACTTGAAAGCAATTTATGTACAATAATATACATGTTAAAAAGAAAATAAAATGCAGTAATTCAAACTGTACGTTAATATACATGAAAATCAGAAAAGGAAATACAAGAAATTAAAGTGACAACTATACAAGGCAGGGGCCCCCTACTACCTATGAAATCAAATGCTTAAAGGAAAATAAAGACATCAAATAAATAACTAATGACATCGGCCCAGTATCTATGCTGCTGATTTAAAATGAAAATGAAATGTGAAATCTAAGTGACACTACATAAAGGAGACAAATCACACTACTTTAACCTTTTCTTAACCTTTTTGCCTTTCAGCTAGATTTATCATGTGATAACAGTTATGAACAAGTCAGCAATGTGAGTCTTAAAGCAAACTAAACCAAGCTGTACTAAGTGATATTTTGGCTCCAACAAAGTTATTTGATTATGGAAAAAGAACCATCAATAGATGAACAACTTGATATCTAAGAGCAGAAAGTAAAGTGCAAGTTAAAGAAATGATACTAATGAAAATCAAACTAGAAAAATAAAGGTCAGCAACATAGACAAGATGATCACATATGCCATTAGTCATGAAATCAAAGCAAATTTAAACACACTTGCATGAATTAAAATTGCATGAATGAAAAATCTAATCTACCTTACATTCTACAAAGCAATATTTACAAAATGAAATCTACTCTACTTACATCCTAATATGCTCCATGACATCTACTTCACATCTCCTTCCATGTTGAGAACATCAAAGCTTTATTCAATTTCTTCAAAAGTACAAAGTATAAAAGCTTTCAAAAGCCATGGGACTAACAAGCTAAAAGGACTAAGAAAAGACTAAAAGGGAAGACTAAAAAGACTAACAAATGAAGGAGAGAGATCTCCTATTTATACAAAAAGATGAGAGCCATCTCATTAATGAGAATCCATGAATCTCTCCCTCTACCTCTAGAGTCCTAATCAGAATAGGAACTGATAAGACACATGTCTTTTTAGAGTTACAATACAATTAGGATATGTGACACATATCCTCATGATCCCATGATTCTTTCCAACCAAATTCGAATTTGGCCTTAGAGTGCCACATAAGGGTCTTCTAGAAATCTCCTTTCAACCTACACATGTCAACAAACTCAACCCATTTGTTAGGTATAAGCATATGCACATTATTTTCTAATGTTTAACCACAAATTCACTTAAAAGGCTTAGAAATAATAAAGATTGGAAAAACATAAAGGTGGCCCAATGATAATGAAAGTGGGATGAATGTGGTGACATAGCAGTGAAATGGAGGTGAAATGGAGGTGATATAATGGACATAATAGTGAAAGTATAATGCAAATGAATGACATTTTCAAGACTCAACAAGGTCTTGAATCAAAGGCTGATAATGTCTAAGGTCACTAGAAACATAGTGGATAGTGTTTCTAACTTGTTTAATGACAATCTTTGAATCACCAAATACTTTAAGGTATTTGATGTCAAGACTAATGGCCTTTTGTAAACCCTGCACCAATTCTTCATACTCAGCAATGTTATTGGTACTATTAAATTACAATATGCATGCAAGCATAGTTTTCTCACCTTCGAGACTTACCAAGATGCAACCAACTCCTGCACCTTTGCTGGATTTTGAACCATCAAAATAAAGAATCCAAAATAAATTATCATGATTATTTACAATGTTGTTTATAATATTAATACATTTATATGAATCTATTTGTGAATAATTTTCGATTTGAGATGATACAAAATCAACTAAAATGGGAGAAGTTTGTGCTAGAAAATTTCCAAAGAAATATCCAAAAGAATAGTTTCCGAGGATGTTATTTGAAAATACTAGTAGCTCATTTTCTTCATCAAAATTGGTGACTCAATGTTTCATTTGGTTTGTCATTGTAGGGAAGCCACATATGTGACCAATTAGTTGCAAAATAACCATGTAGCTTTTCAGACCAGTCTCTGCTCAAAATAAGACCATAAAACTTAGGAATGTCAACTACTAATATATCAATTATCTGACAAACTTTAGAGTTTGAAGATAGTCTAATCAAGACAGAATTCATTTCCCCTAAAACTCTGACCTTTGAGCGATCTAATTGAACAATTTGTACAACAAATTTTTGGGGTGATATATTCAGCTTAAGGCAAATTGCATAAGGCATGATATTAGATGATGCACCTGAATCTACCAAACAATTATGAACATTTTTGTTAAAAAATTCAAAAGTCAAGAGAAAGGGGGGAGTATGAGAGTTTGATCTGTCTCCGATTAGAATAGCATCTGAAGGGTCAACTTTATCTAAAGAGACATTAGGAGGCTTACCTTTTCCTTTTGAAGCTCTTGAAGTAATAACAGTCACCCATTAGGGGAAATTTGAGGACTAAAATGGCCCACCTAAGAAAAATTTACAACCAAAATAAACTTTATAAGAACCAATAGGATTCAAGATGATGATGTCAACCATGGGGGATGATTCACCATTTTCAGAGTAAAAAAGTAAAAATATTAAAAAATAATAAAATAATAAAACTATTTTTTCAACTTGTATTTTCAACTTATCTCCCTAAGGTTTTACTCAAATTTCGAGCGGGATTACTCGTTGGATGCAAAATATAATTACTCATCCAAGGATTACCCATGTTGCATACTTTTGATGGACCCTTCTACACAAAAAATGAGAAATACATGAAAAAACATGATTGCAATAACGTTTTCCATGTATTTATCATTTTTCGTGTAGCAAGGTCCATCGAAAGTATGAAACAAGGGTAATTGAGGAATCAAATTTTGCATCCAACAAGTGTTTCTGCTCAAAATTTGAGTAAACCCAAAGGGAGATAAGTTGAAAATATGAGTTGAAAAAATAGTTTTGTCTATTTTCCTCTAAAATTTGATGATGTAACCTAATATTATTTTATTGTTTCCACCATTATTTTATAATTTCCTTAGGAGACCCATTTTAGACCTCAAAATTCCTCTAATGAATGGAGATGCATGAATTGCATTTAACTCCTTAAGTAATAATTTTTGTTGTTGTTTTAGCTTGCTCACTTCATATAGGGAGATGTTGACTTTAACCTTCTTCATGTCCTCCACAATGTTATACTCAATATTATCAGAGACTATAATGGTTTTAGATGAAGAAGGAGGCTTAGAAGTAGTAGGATTAGAACTTGAGGGAGAAGTAGAAGTATTTTTTACTATGCTTTTTTCTTTAGCAGGAGGAGCAAGAGACTTCTGCTTTTGATTTGTTGGAGGAGTATCAACAGGTCCTTTACTTCTCATACTAACAGGTAGGGCTTCTTCTTCCTCCTCATTTTCTGATGAAGTTAAAATAAAATCCCACAATCCATGAGCTTCTTCTAATTCTTCTTCTTGGGACTCTTCAGCGGATAGGCCTGATTCTTCCTCTTCATCATCCTGGTCAGATTCTACATTGGAAATGATGGCAGGTGGTTGTGATTGGGATGGTTGATTTTTTCTAAAGGACCAAAAATGTTTTTTAGATGATTCAACAACCTGTTTCTTGATCTCTACCATTTCGTTTGACATAGTCTTGAGAACCTTTTGTAATCCTTCTAGATTGAAAGTCACCTTCTTAGTTTGTTTCCTTTCCTCAAGAGTTGTTTTCTTCTCGAGGGAAAGGATTCTCTTTTCAACAGACAAGGCCTCTTTCATATTATCAAGTAATGACATTTTTTCCCTATCTACAAATATTGCAATGTTTGAAGGAAGAGCACTAATGTACCATTCAACTTGCACATCTACTCTAGGTCTAGAAGTTTTTGGGATTTTTTTCAGTAGCTTGTTAAACCTTGAATTGAAATCCTTAATCTTCTCACTTGGATTAGCTTTTAGATTTGACAAATTGTTAATCAAAGTGGCGGTGGTTCATTCATCCCAAAATTTGAGTAAGAATTGTTCTTCAAACATATCCCAACTAGTTATAGACCCAGATGGAAGAGAAAAATACCATGATCTTGTTGATCCTTCAAAAGTATAAGGAAAAAGTATAACAACACACTCTTCTTCATTGACTCCATTTATATTTATGGCCAACATAAAATTATGAAGAAGTTCCTCTATAGGGAGGCCATCATCAGGATTGTATTAAAGAATCCATATTTTTAGGTGTTTAGGTAGAGGGTGTAGTGGTGGATCCATCTGAACTGCCCCAAGATTGTTCCATGATCTGTTAGCCATCCTGAGATTTTTTACAACAAAGGATGTTGAAGAAGAAGTGTAAGATGAAGTTGTAGTGTTTTTAATTGAAAGAATAAAGGAGGTTGTATAAGATTAGGAACATGAAGAGGAAGGGATAGTGGAAGAAGTTGTGATGGTGCTACTAATGACAACTGCACCAGATGATTATGTTTGAGAAATGGATGGGATAAGAGGTTAAAGAGGTAGAAGAAGAACTAGAACCAAGAGGAGGGGATGATGATGTAAGCTCACTAGAATAAGAGTGAGTTTCTAGTGTGCTTTTCTTTCTCCGATGAGTGGCGAATGGAAATTCAAAAGGTTTGACTCCAAGATTTTTACTCTTGGATCTAGTTAGTACACCGCAATACTGTAAAGTGCATGTAACACTTCATTCTAATATGTTCGTTTGAACAATTTTATCTCCAGAGATAAATACTTCCTCTAATTTATGGATTAAAGACTGAACTTCAGGAGATTCTGAAAGTGGAAGTGTGTTAGGAGCGTTGGTGGTTGTTTGAGCAACTTCAGATCGTGGATTTGGAGATTTAGAATGGGATATGGAAGTTGGTGGTGATTTTGAGGGGGATTGACTCTTTGAATGACCTTTTAATTTAAGAGTGTATCTTCTTGTCATTCACAGTCTAAAGGCCCTCCTTCTAGTGCCAAAAATGTTGAAGACTCGAAAATCTCAACCTAAACATCAAGGAAAACCACTCAGTCGCAAACTTAGAGTAGCTCCTTTTATGTTTGAGATGGTGGCTCTAACTGGGTTAATGGGACTAGTTTCCCTTAAAAATATATATGAAAGCAGATAAAATATATATAGGTGTGAAGGTTGATGGATGTAGATAAAACAAAAATGAATATAATTAAAGGCCTTACAATATCGATCTCGGGACAATATATCTTCTATATATGTGACTTAAAGATTTCACTCATAATATGAAAATGTAGATCATCAAACCATTCATGAATATGAAACAAGTAATGATAACTAATTTAATTAAATAGTTAATTAAATTAGTTGATATAATTCTCTACACATATAATATATCGTTGTTTGTCTATACACTTAGAATATTTCAATTAAAACATATCAATAGTGATAATTGTTCAATCATATGTAATAACATATATGAAAAACTTGAAAATAAATAATAATTCAACTCATAAACATAGCATTAGTATATAGATAATAGTACTCGATACACATTAACTCTGCTCATAAGTAAAATCAGAGTGGTTCTTATTTCTATTAAGACTTCTTTTCAGCTACAGTAGTGCAAACCAAAAGCTTTCTTGCAAAAATTCAGAACCCCTTCTTCATAACATTGAAGGGGATTTATAGTTTGAAATCAAAACTCAAATATAGAAAAGTTCCACAAAATGCTAGGTGGTTTAAACAAACCACACTTAAAATAAAATACAAGATAATAATATATTGTTGTTATAATAACATTTCTCATGACTGGGAGGAGGATTGTTTTTCCATTCGTTGTCAAAGATCGCATATGTCTGTCATCGACTTCAATTGAGGTGGATGGTGAGGATAAATGCACATCCAAGCAATGAATAACGCATTGTTGAGTGCTGGAAGAAGATGACTGGTGGTATTTGCAATACACCTCAACATCAACCACTGACTGTGAGGTTTGACTAGGAAATTCCAATGGCATTCCAAGTCAATATTTGATAGGGCCTTTATTCCCTCAACCTTCTTCTTTGATGATTCTTGCCAAGTCTTTGTTAGCAATTTTACATCAGGCAAGGTATCTTCAGGGCAGTCCAAAATGAGATTAGCTTGCAATAGGCTATCATTGATTGATTCAATGATGTTATTTGATATATCCCTGGCACTATAGATTCTTCTATTTTGGGGAGATTGGCCAATCAACCCTTAGAGTTGTCCTTCCAATCGATGAAGTTGGAAATATTTTCCTCTACTTCTCTGTAATATTTCCTCAGATTGGACAATTTATCTACAAGTGAATCACTCAATTGGCATAGGTATTGGATAATGGCCAACTTTTGACAAAATACAACCTGTTGTTGAGCAAGTAGGTTGTTTAACTCTGCTACTTCTTTCTTGAACTCTGCAATTTCGGGATTGGCTTTTAGCTTCTCAATTCTGTGTTGTAGCTCCTGTACTTGGGAACCTTGGCTCTTCATGTCAGATTCATATTGAATATTCACATTATCAAAAATAGTTTACAATTGTGCAAGCTAATCTTGCCATTGTTGTGCGACTCCATGCTTTTCACTTTCTAAACTTTGTTCAAGCTTACTTATTTTCTCATCCTTCTCACTAAGGATTTGTTGCACTTTTGAGGCCTTATCAATTGTTGCACTAGCATAAGCTCTTGCATACTATGATAGTATTCCTAGGTCTTCAGCCGAGGTTACTTGGGAATCTTTCCAAAGTACTTGAAAGGAGGCATTTCCAGGGACCAAAGTCTGGCTTTGTTCAGTTCTTCTCCTTTTCCTCTGTTTGCTGACCATTGCCTTATGCTTCAGACTGTAAAATACATCAAGAGGATGAATCTCCTCTATTTTTGGAATGATCTCAGAGGTCAAAAATACTGGGATAATCTCCAAATCATCAGTGTCCATAGTTTCCTTTGAAGCCTCAATAGTGAATGAGGTCTTCTCTATGTTTTTAGGAGTTTGCAAATTTTTGGGGTCAGATTGTTTGGAAAAATGTTCCCAAATTTCTTCCAAATTCTTGTCTGTTAGAACTTCTTCTCCCTTTGAAGAAGAAGAAGCCTTTGTGTCTTTAGTATGAGCTATATCTGGACTTGTGATATGAACCCTCCTTTTTCCAGCTCTGTGCTCTATTGATTGAGTTTTAACAACTCTGTGGGAAAGCGAGGGATCCTTTTGGTCGTGTATTGATTGAACTGAATTAATTCTTCGAGACTGAAGAATGATATTGCATCTCTCTCAACCTTTGCATAGTCTGAGGCTGACTCAAATAGGTCATCAAACTTACCAGGCTCATTTGTGAACTACCTGAGTTTTGCCTAAGTTTTAACATTCTTAGCATTATCAATGGGGTCAAACTACAAATTTAGAATGCTTGGAAAGTTCATAAGCTAGATTTCATCTATTTAATTAGGAACATGCTTGAAATTATCAAGGGAATATACACCACAATGAAAGGGAAAGACAAGCCACATTGTCTTTTCGTTATCTTTCATGACCTTAGATAGGCCATTTCCCATAGTCTGATAGTGTTGGCTTAAGGGGGCCTGACCTAGGTTCAGAGTTGTTCATGCCAACCAACAAAACCCTGTTGGAAATAATACTGAGAGGGGAGGTGAATCAGTATTATTAGATCAATAATTTAATTTTCAAAACTGATTTGTATACGCTACTTTAGTTTAGTGAACTAGCATGTATACACAACTGTACTTAATGCAACCAACATATATGCAGAGATATTTTGATTTACCCAAATTATCATGTATTGAACTTTAATCAGTATATCAAGAATTCATTAGACAGTGCAATAAAGATAGATTAAAGCATCACACATAGGCAACACACATGAACACCAAGATATAAGGTGGAAACCCAATGTGGATGAAAACCACTCACTGCAATCGTCTCTGTCTTCTTTTAATAAGAAAATTCTGTTTACAGTTTTTGTACTGGTGCAGTCTTATACCAATACGTAGGCTTCTACCTCCAGAAGGCTACAACCTTCTCTCGTTCTCCAGCTTCTACTGTAAGGGAGATACAACCCCCTAGCTCTTGTACTAGCCGATGTGTTTACTAGTATGTATGTGCCGACCTACAGAAGGCTACGACCTTCTCCTTTTTCTTCCAGGGACCACGTTTCATAAATTTTTAAACTGGATCCATCAACAACATCATATCAAATATATCTGCATCAATCAATCACCTTTTGAACCAACCACAACCGAATTAATCAATCACTTTGACAACCCACTAATCTAATCATTCAAAATACTGTCACCAGAAAACAGTAACCAGCACACAAGCCAGAACCCAAAACAATGCAATCAGCAAACAGAAGCAACTAAAACATATTTTACAAGGTATACACTACTTCCATGTGTCAAACCTGTGATGCATATGCATTTTCCTCAAAGCGAACCAGCGTACAAATCTGCAAATCAAATTTATGACGTATACGCTGCTTTGATATGTAAAACCAGCGCGTATACGCTTCTTTTCTAAATTGAACCTGCGTACAGATATCTAAATGATGATTTAAACATTACCACTATTCTAGACTTCAGCCATACCTAGATCATCATATTTACAGACTACAACATGCGCCAGTTATTCAGATACATGATTAAATCACATAAAGATAATTCACTTCAAACCTTGAGATCCCGATACATCATTAGATTGTATCTTTCATCAAATGCTAAGGTTCCTCCTTGGTTCAGGTCCAGTAATGCACCATAACCCAATAACCTACATACTAGATCTCACACTTCATCAGATATTCAATGCTTGTGTATTTTCTCCTAATGATCTTCTCCTCCTTTAATAGTTTTAGACCTCTCTCAATACCATGAACCAAAACCACTTAGAACCAATACCTTGGACCAAATACATAGGGTCAATACCTCAAACCAGATACCTTAGACCAGTACCATGGATAAAAATACCATGGACCAAATACTTCGGACCAAAAATTTAGTTTTCCAAGGTATACGCGTTTTTCTTTCTGTGAAAGTGCGTGTGTACGTATACGCGAGTTGTATACAGTGAACCTATGTGTATACGCAGCTTCGTCAATGGTGAATCTATGTATACCTCTCTTTCTTCATTCTGTGAAGACTGATCTATCATTCTTTGCTATTTACTTGCTATACTATGATCTTTCATCTGAGTGAATTTCTTTTTGAACTGATTCCTTGAAGTTTACCCTACATTTCATCACATATGTAAACTTTACTGTCATGCATTCTGTCACATCTGATATCTCTTCTGTAGATTCATCTAGTTACCATATACAAGTGAGTTGTTCTACTATAAGTGGGTTGCCATCAAGTACAACACATACATCATAATGCCAACAATCTCCCCCTTTGAACTTGATGGCAACAACAACCACACCAAGTCACTTTCCCCGTTTGACATCAAGGGCAAAGGGTCATGCTCCCCTGAGTGCATTCTGACTTCTCTGATACACTGAAGTGTGCTGATTGAGCTCCCCTGATTGAGTCCATGCTCCCCCTGAGCATAAGAAAATTCTGCAAAAAGATGTTATAAAAGAAGAACATGACTCTATAAATACATCACAAATGACCTTCCTATCACCAATGACTCATACATACATCCATCTCCCAACCAAGTGGGGATATACAAAATTTGACTCATCCACCCAACCAAGTGGGGATATACCAATTGTTTATACATGTCAAAACAAAAAACATTACATCATCCATCCCATGCATAGTGGGGTTACAAATTAGGTCTTTTCATGACCTTTCTATTAAAAGATGTACATATATAACAGTGACCAAATATCTTAAACAAGACCATGATAGTCATCAGCAACTATCATATGATCTGCACCATTAACATCATCTGTCGATCAGCATCCAAACCAGCAACCTGTATATGTCCATCATTAGTCCCCAAACTATCATCAACCATGTTCTCCCCCTGAACCTATGCCACCTGTTTACTGTCAGATCTGATCATTTCATATGTCAGTAAGAGATATCAAAACATCATCATCAATCAGATATATATCAAGTTATCAACATCTTTATGAGGACCAATATATTTCCACATGTTATCAGCAAAGTGAAACCATTATCACACAGAGTAGATAATTGACATAACCATAGCAGACCCCATTTTTTGAGTCTGGCCCATTGCTTTCCTTCAAACCAACATATACGTAACTATTCCCACAGAAACCCGCGTATGTACACGACTATGCTTTATGAAACTCGCGTACAACCACATTTCTTTGAAGAAAATAGAATTTAACAGCAGGATGATGCAGCAACTACTCCCAGCTTTTGTTTTAGATATTCAAATGCCTCTTTGGGCAGTGGTTTAGTAAATATATCAGCAACCTGTTCTTTGGAGGAAACATACTCCAGTTTGACCTTTTGTTCAAGCACTTGTTCACGTAGAAAATGATATTGGATGGGTATGTGCTTGGTCTTGGAGTGCATGATTGGATTCTTTGAAATACTGATGGCACTTCTATTATCACATAGAATGGAGATAGGTGGAGTACATGTGATCTGAATGTCTTGCAAGGTTTTCATCATCCAAAGTAGTTGTGTGAAGCAAGCTGCAGCAGCCACATATTCTGCTTCAGCTGTAGATAATGCAATTGAACTTTGTTTCTTGCTGAACCAAGACACTAACCTGGAACCCATATAGAATGCACCACCACTAGTGCTTTTTCTGTCATCAACACTTTCTTCCCAATTTGCATATGTATATGCATGAAGCGTAAGATCTGTATCTCTAGGATACGATAAACCAAAGTTCTGTGTTCCTTGAAGATATTTGAAAATCCTTTTGACTGCCTGAAGATGTGTTTCCTTAGGATTTGCTTGGAATCTTCCAACTATTCCGAATGCATGCATGATGTCCAATCGGGTACCTGTTAAATAAAGTAGACTTCCAATCATGGATCTGTAAGTTGGTTGATGTACTGCTGTTGATTCATCATTTGAGCTAAGACTGCATCCTGTTACCATTGGGGTACACACTGATTTAGAATCTTCCATGCCGTACTTTTTCAAGATCTGTTTGAGATATTTGGTTTGTGAGAGAAAAATACCATCTTTAGTCTGTTGAACTTGTAGACCAAGAAAGTAAGTGAGCTCACCAAGTAAGGACATTTCAAATTCTTGCTGCATTACTCAGGAAAAATTTTGACTCATGGATTCTTCATTGCTACCAAAAATGATATCATCAACATACACAACAATTATTATCAATTTTTCAGTGTCCATCTTTGTATATAGATTGCTATCTGCTGACCCTTTTGAAACCTTTTTGGTGGAGATATTTGTCAAGACGGTAATACCATGCTCTTGGAGGCTATTTTATACCGTAGAGATCTTTCCTGAGTTTGCATACAAGTTTTGCATCATTTCCAAGAATGGATCCTTCTAGTTATTCAATATAGAATTCTTCTTCTAAGTCTCCATTAAGAAAGGCAGATTTTACATCCATTTGGTATACCTTGAATTTCTGAACACTAGAAAGAGCAAGAAACATTCTTATGGCTTCAAGTCTAGCAACAGGTGCAAAAGTTTCTTCAAAATCTATACCTTCTTGTTAAGCATATCCTTTGCAAACGAGTCTGGCCTTGTTTCTAATAACTTCTCCATTTTTGTTCAGCTTGTTTTTGAATATTCCATTTAGTTCCTATGATATTCTTATCATGAGGTCTAGGAACTAATTCCCAAGTATTATTCTTTTCAATTTGCTCAAGTTCTTCATTCATGGCCTTGACCCAACATTCATCTTTGCATGCTTCATTCACATTTTGAGGTTCAGTGGAAGATAGTAATGATAGATAGCTTGAGGTTTCGGCAATATTTCTTCTTGTTTGCACCCCTACCCCTTTCCCCCCAAAATTTGAGTTTCTGGATGATTTTTCTGAACATACCTGGACGGAGTCTTTTCTTCTATCGTTATCTCTTCTTCTAGTGCTTCATTGATTTCTTCTTCAGAATTAGTGTGATTTGATGTGGGAAAATGATCCTCATCTTCTTCATTGTCATGATCTTTGATTTTTATCTGTTTTGGATTTTTTCATGCTTCATCAACTACAACATCAATACTTTCAATAGTTTTCCCAAGTCTTTTGTTATAACATTTATATCCTTTACTTTGGGAAGAGTAGCCAAGAAGAATACCTTCATCTACTCTAGGTTCAAACTTACCAAGATTTTCATCAATCCTTTTGATGTAACATTTGCTTCCAAAAACTTTGAAGTAATTTACCGTAGGCTTTTTACCATACCAAAGATCATGCGGAGTTTGAGTGTTGTTTATCCGAACATTTGCTTGGTTGAGAATAGTGACGGCAGCGAATGCAGATTCACCCCAGAAGGTTGCAGGAGTTCTAGATTCATCTAGCATAGCACGAGCCATTTGTTGAACAATTCTGTTCATCCTTTCTACCACCCCATTTTGCTAAGGAGCCCTTGCGGTGGAGAACTGCCTTTTTATTCAATGTTGTTCATAGAAGTCAAAGAATTCATCCGAGGTAAATTCCCCTCCTCGACCAGATCTGAGGCATTTGATTTTGCAATCTGATTCATTTTCAACCAAAGCTTTCAAGGCTTTGAACTTTTCAAATGCTTCATATTTATGCTTTAGAAGACCTATCCAACACAATCTAGAAAAATCATCAATGAACAATATAAAGTATTCTTCTCCAAGAGGTGACTTTTTCCTTGATGGTCCACATAAATCAGTATGAAAAGGTTCAATAGGCTTACTAGCTGATCCTTCCTTTTCGATGAATTGAGATCTGGTTTGCTTACCGAATTGACATGATTTTCATATAGTATTTTTAGGAATGTTAATATCTGGAAGATCTCGAACAACCTGGAATCTGCATGCTTTTCTTATTTGAGAAAATCTTATATGTCCCAATCTTTTGTGCCATAGCCAGTTTTCATCATTTTTTTCTTAGATAACATCGTTGTTGTCCTCCCTTGAGTATGTATAGGTTGTTTGGAGTTCTTGTGCATTTAATCACGGTTTCTCCTGTATCAAGCTCATGAACAACATATCCATTTGATCGAAACACTACTTCATTTCCTTGATCACACATTTGACTCACACTCAACAGGTTATGTTTTAAGCCATCAACATACATAACATTTCTAGCTTTAACTTTTTCTTTCAAGAAAACAAAGCCTTTACCTTTTATGACAGCAAGAGTGTCGTTTCCAAATGAGACACTCTTTTCCTTTTCTAAGGCATTATATGAGTGTAGTTTTTCTTTGTCACCTGTCATGTGTTTTGAGCATCCACTTTTGATGTACCATTGGTTTTCTTGTCCTTCTACATACAAGGCTATACCACATCTTTCTGTTTGTGGTTCTTTCTTTCTCCATATTTTGGGATTTAATGGAGTTTGCTCCTTTTGAGATATTTGCCGAATTTTCTCCCGCATTCAGATTCTTCATGGCCAAAGTTGTTATAGATTGAGCATTCTATTTCATTTTCAAGCAGAGAAAAGTTATTATAGGAACTTTTCTTGATCCCTGTCACATTCCTTTTATTTCGTGCTTCTCTAGTCATGATGGTTTTGTAAGCAACACATTGAGCAGTTTTGTGTCCAAAATTATGACATGATAAATATTGACCATTAAAGAAGTTCCTGTGATTATCGAATCTACTGACCTGGTGATTGTATTTTCTATTGATATTCATCTTTGAAGAAAATTGAGTATGATTTACCTGAGGTTGGTTGTGGCTTCTATTCATCCTTGAAGTAAATTGAGCCTGGTTTACCTGGTGATCTACTTTATGCCTTTGTTGACAATTGTCAAACTGTTCACTACTCTTTGTTGCATCAAGATAGCTTTTAGTGGAGGTTGACGACTTCTGTGATTGAGATGCTTCTTCAGTATATCCAAGACCTGTCTTTATCAGAGGAGAACGCTGCACTTTGATAATTTCATTTAAGGTTTTTGATCCTTTAGCAAATATAAGATTGAGAGATTTTGTTTTCTCAAGATCCTTTCTTAGACCCGCAATTTCACATTATAGTTTTTCATTGTGTTTTTCTCTTTCAGCAAGTTGGTATGTCAAGGTATCTATAATCATATTCTTTTCTTCTAAACAGATTTTAAGTTTAGAGATTTCTTCATAAAGGTCATCTTCATCTAAAGCATCCAAAAAATCATCATCTTCATAAGCCATCATAAGTCTATAGTCATTACTAATTTCATCTTCATCACTATTTCATAAACCATCGCTATCTTCATGAGTATAGTAGCTCTTTTTACTTACACTTTGTTTTCTATTCCGTTTTGCAGATTCCTTCCCTTTATCATATTTATCTTTATGAGGACATTTTGCAGCATAATGACCAACTCTACCACATGCAAAACATTTGAAAGGTAGTTTACCTCTGAATCTTTCAGAACCCCGTTGAAGGTTCTTGACAAAGTTTGCTTCTTCTTCTTCTTCTGAAATATGTCCTGATTCATTGAGTTATTCTTTTCCTTTTGCTGAAGCTTTAAATGCGGCTTCTCTCATATTTTATGAACCTCCTTTTCTCATCTCAAACGCAGTTAAGATTCCATGAAGCTGTATCATAGTAATAGTTTGTAGATCCTGCTTTTCTTCTATGGCATATACTTTGATTCAAATTTAGTAGACAAGGATCTTAAAACTTTTTCAACTAAGATAACTTCCTTTATCTCTTCACCCAGATTCTTCATGCAATTAAAAACCTTATCTATACGTAAGAAGTAACTAGCTATACTTTCATCATTGTGCATCTTAAGAGTTTCATATTGAATTCTGAGAGTTTGCAGTTTAGCACCTTTTACCAGAGAGTCTCCTTCAGAGCTTAGAACGATTTTGTCCCATATTTCTTTGGTGGATTTGAGCTGCATAACTTTGAAAAACTCTGATTGTGACAGACTTCCCAATAATGTATTGAAAGCCTTGGCATTGTTTTCATATTTCTTTTTACCCGCCGTATCTGTAGGAATTGCTGATGGAAATGTATATCCTCCTTCCACGATTCCCAGACATCTGTTCCAAGTGATTGAAAATAGGTTGTGGTTCTTACCTTCCAATAAACAAAGTTGCTCCTGTCAAATATTGGTGGTCTGATGGATCCCCCGCTTTCTTGATTACTCATGATGATGGATCTTCCTTCAAGCGATCAAGATTCTTCTGAAGAACCTGGCTCTTATACCAATTGTTGGAAATAGTACTGAGAGGGGGGGTGAATCAGTATTATCAGATCAATAATTTAATTTTCAAAACTGATTTGTATACACTACTTTAGTTCAATGAACTAGCGTGTATACGCGACTGTACTTAATGCAACCAACGTATATGCAGAGATCTTTTGATTTACCTAAATTATCATGTATTGAACTTTAATCAGTATATCAGGAATTCATTAGACAGTGTAGTAAAGATAGATTAAAGCATCACACATAATCAACACACATGAACATCAAGATATAAGGTAGAAACCCAGTGTGGGTGAAAACCACCTGCTGCAATTGTCTCTGTCTTCTTTTAATAAGAAAATTCTGTTTACAGTTTTGGTACTAGTGTAGTCTTATACTAGTACGCAGGCTTCTACCTGTAGAAGGCTACAACCTTCTCTCGTTCTCCAGCTTCTACTGGAAGGGAGCTACAACCCCCTAGCTCTTGTACTAGCTGATGTGTTTACTAATACGTAGGCACCGACCTACAAAAGGCTACGACCTTATCCTTCTTCTTCCAGGGACCACATTTCATAAATTTTCAGACTGGATCCATCAACAACATCATATCAAATATATTTGCATCAATCAATCACTTTTTGGACCAACCACAATCGAATTAATCAATCACTTTGACAACCCATCAATCTAATCATTCAGAATACTGTCACCAGGAAATAGTAACCAGGTTCCAATCCAGAACCCAAAACACTGCAATAGCAAATATAAGCAACTAAAACATATTTTATAAGGTATATGCTACTTCCATGTGTCGAACTTACGTTCATACGCATTTTCCTCAAAGCGAACTAGCGTACAGATCTGCAAATCAAACTTATGATGTATATGCTGCTTTGATATGCAGAACCAGCATGTATACGCTTCTTTTCTAAAGTGAACCTGTGTACAGATCTATAAATGATGATTTAAACATTACAACTATTCCAGACTTCAGTCATACCTAGATCATCATATTTACAGACTACAACTTTCTCCAGTTATTCAGATACATGATCAAATCACATGAAGATAATTCACTTCAAGCCTTGAGATCTTGATACATCATTAGATCGTATCTTTCATCAAATGCTAAGGTTCCTCCTTGGTTCAGATCCAGCAATGCACCATAACCCAATAACCTGCATACTAGATCTCACACTTCATCAGATATTCAATGCTTGTGTATTTTGGCCTAATGATCTTCTCCTCCTTTTATAGTTTTAGGCCTTTCTCAATACCATGGACCAAAACCACTTAGGACCAATACCTTGGACCAAATACCTAGGGTCAATACCTTGGACCAGATACCTTGGACCAATACCATGGATCAAAATACCATGGACCAAATACTTTAGACCAAAAATTTAGTTTTCCAAGGTATACACACTTTTCTTTCTATGAAAGTGCATGTGTATGTATACATGAGTTGTATACAGTGAACCTACATGTATACATAGCTTGGTCAATGGTGAATCTACGTATACCTCTCTTTCTTCATTCTGTTAAGATTTATCTGTTATTATTTGTTGTTTACCTGTTATACTGTGATCTTTCATCTGAGTGAGTTGCTTTCTGAACTGATTCCTTGAAGTTTGCCCTGCATTTCATCACATCTGTAAACTCTACTGTCATGCATTCTTTCACATCTGATATCTCTTCTGTAGATTCGTCTAGTTACCATATACAAGTGAGTTGTTCTGCTATAAGTGGGTTGCCATCAAGTACAACACATACATCATAATGACAACAAACCCCAACTATTGGCCCTTTCAGAAATAACCTACATAGTGCAGACTACAGTCTCACCCGAAGCAGTATTAGGGGATTCTAGATCCTGGTTTCAACATCCAGAGATCGTGTGATAAGTTATCTTAAGCTCATGTTGCTTAGATCTGCCTTTAGGAAGAGTTATATCCTCCTATGGTCCGCTACTGTAAATGTAAGAAAACGGCTTCTAGACCTTTGTGAAGGTCTGCGATCATACCTTATAGACTCTAAAGAAGAAACTTGTCCTTTTTCATGCACTAATTAGTAACCCTAGATCTGCTTTAGCGCAGATTTATCCAATTCATCAGAAATCATAACATAATTAACCCTTATCTTCACAAAAACAAACATTTACTTAGTTCATGCATAAGTATTAAAGATTCAATAGATCCGTGCAGCAATTACACATTATTCCTCAGATAACATATCATTGAGCGATAACGCATATCATGAACAAAAATAAGAATAGTACTCAAAGGAAAGGTATTTCTCCCAAAATTAGTCTTTATTAAGTTCAACGTTGAATTTACAGACTTCTCCACCCTCCGCGCTTAGTTGCGCACTTACCAAGGTCTCTTACACACTCAGCTGTAGGATCCTTCCCTTTTCACTTAAGTACAAGAAACAAAGTTTTCCTACCTTAGCACTTGCCCAAGAAATCTTCTATCTTGATTTAGTTACCACCTCTAGACTCACTATGACTCAAATATATATATAATTTCCAATACAATACCATGACCCACGGCGTATGGTTGAATCTCAAAACCAACCTATCACTTACCCAAACAAGGGGCTAAATCCCTTTTGACTCCTACTTAACTGCACACTCCATATCCACATTTCACGGAGACTTTACATTCTTTACAAAACTTTTACAAAAATTGGTTAAACTAACCCCAAAACTAACCCTGGGGACCCTATCCCAACAAAACCTGAACACAAATATGGTAACTCACCCTTTATTTACTCGGGTGGCACCTCTATCTTGTTGTGGAGGCCACCTAGCTCGATCTGTAATGCGGTGATATCAACAGAGCTCTGTACCACAACCTGTTGCACTTCCTCCACTAGTTTTTCTGTCGTTGGGCCTTCCACTACTAGGTGCATTGTCCTCTGTGTCTGTTGCAGTGTCCTTAACTTTTCCTAAAGTGATAGAGTAAGATGACAGGATTCCTCTATCCATGGCTATAATCTGGCCTTGAAAAGACCCTCTTTCCTCTGTAGCTCTTCCATATGAGATTACAGCTATTTGCCTTCCTACAAGCACGCAAGGTGTTGGGATGGCACCAAAGTGCGTGCAATCCCTCGAACTTCATCCCACTTGCGTTGTGTCTCTTAGATATTTGTGTTAAGCCTCTATAAGTTTGGGTCCTCCTGAAAGTTCATCTATAACTCCATAGCTTTATCAAACATCATCCTGCAATCTGTGGCTACGGTATCCAATGTGCCCATGTTTTCCCTGATCACTATTCCGCATTGCTCCCAGACCTCTGGCAGAGTGGTTGGATATAATTTTAGCTGAAGCTCTGAGATCTTCATCTGGAAATCTAATGTTACTTTGTCGATCGCATCCTTCAACATGCGGACCGCATCAGCCAATTTCCTGTTTTTTTGTTATCGCTACGGCATCCCTAGGAATGTTCAACTTTGGAACTATCTTGCATGTCTGCATTATAGAAATAGAACCATTTGCTGGCTTAAGGGGGCCTGACCCAGGTTCGGAGTTGTTCACGCCAACCAACAAAACCCTAGTTGTTGGTTGTTTCGACAACAACCTACAGTCTAACTCGAAGCAGTATTGGGGGATGCTAGAACTAGGCTTTTGCATCCAGAGACCATGTGATAAGTGATCTTAAGCTCTTGTCTCTTAGATCTTCCTTCGCACATATCTATATCCTCCTATGGTCCGCTACTATAACTCTAAGAAAACATCTTCTAGACCTTCGCGAAGGCCTGCCATCAGACTTTATAGACCCTAAAGAATAGAACTGTCCTATTTTGCACACTAATTAGTAACCCTAGATATGCCTTTGCATATATCTATCCAATTCATTAGAAATCATAACAGAATTAACCCTTATCTTCGCGAAAACAAACAATTACTTAGTTCATGCATAAATATATATAGCATTTCCAATACAATACCATGGCCCGCGGCCTCCCAGGTAGAGGTTCCAACATCCAGGGTGCATGTGGTATCGATAATTAATGCAGGAAATTCTGCGACCTCAGGAGGAGGAGCAATTTATTGTTATTGAACAACAAGTTTCTTCCTGGATTTGGTCGACTGAGACATTTCTGCTGAATTATGCTTGTTGGGACTGACCTGTTAATAGAAAAAAAAGATTGAGGAGCAACTAACACTCAGAGTGAATAAATTAGAAAATAACTGATTCCGCAATAATCCAAGACTTTTATGAGTGAAATATCAGGAAATCGTTTGTAATAATGAAGGCTTTTATTATATTGAAAACCATTAATTCTCCAAATTTTCCCATTTATCGATAAAACATGAATTCACATGGGTGATATTACATGTTAGCATATCAGAGAACTTTATCGGGGAAAATTCATTGTCGCACCATTAAAACTTGCGATATCGTTTACCTCTGATAGGCTTATAGCGCATAGAAGCTTAAAATTATAGGCGGGAAGAATTATCGGGGGTTTTGTATCGTTGTTTTCATATCAGGGATTTGAAAGGATAACTGCTAATTAGAAAACCTCGATATGACAATTGTGATATAAGAGGCAGGTAGTATATCAGAGATCAGAAGTCAGAGGTGACACAAATATCGGAGGATCATAGTATTGGCGGGGTCACAGATCGGAGAATGTAGTGAGAAGGGATATTGGAGATTAGAGGATGGGAGGATTTTACATGGTCATCGAAATGAAAATTCTGATATGGAAACCCTGATATGCTACGTGACAACCTTGCAGGATCAGACCTACATTTCTATACATAAAACATAGCGCTTTATTATTTTAAGGCTTTAGGACTTAGGAAACCTAATTGAGACATGTTTTAATCGAATTTTTTTGTTAACAGGACATGTTGGAAAGCTCCGACATTATACTTCCAAAGAGATTTTTTAAAATTAAAAGCCAATGTTTAAGGCTTAAGATTTGATATTTTAGTTTCGATAAGGGAAATCTCTAGATTCAATTAATTTTTTGAAACAATAAAGCTAAAATTACCTTGCTTTATAGGATTTTTGGGGTTTGATCCTAAATTAAAAGGGCTCCCATTATTTATTAGTTCTACCATTATTTATAATGGGGGATGTTGAGTAGTACAACATGTTGTAGCCGTAAAAATACCCAGTCGCCTACATCAAAAATTATTTCAATGTGATGTTGATCTGCGTGTTGTTTCATTTTATTCTTTGCCAAAGTGAGGTTATTGCCAAAGTGAGGCTATGATGTGATCGACTATGGATGATATCCTAAACGAAGATCCAACTTGGTGAAGAAAATTTCTCCATGTAATTCATTCAATAATTCATCAATGATAGGAATGGGAAATTTATCTTTAATAATGAGCTTTTTGAGCTCCCTATAATCTAGACACATGCACCATGATCCATCCTTACTGTGAACCAATACTACTGGAGCAGAGAAAGAAATTTGACTAGGTTGAATTATACCAGCCTCTATCATTTTTACAACCATACGTTCAATTTCACTCTTTTGGGAATAGGGATATGTGTAAGGCTTAATGTTTGGAGGAACAATTCCTAGGATCAAATGAATAGCATAATCATGATCATGAATAGGTGGGAGGCCTTTGGGAGTCTCAAATACCTTGAAATGATTGTCCAGTACTTTTTAGAGATCTGGATAAATAGATGATTCTAATTTTTGAACCTCTAGTGAACATAATTATGCAATTAAGCCCCATTGTTATTTATTTAGAAGTTTTTTCATGCCATTAGAGTTCGTTATATTTCCTAGTTTCCCTATGATACCCCTTAATTCAACTTCCTTTCCTTCCCAAAAAAATTTCAAGAAAAGTTCTTGAAAATTAAAATCTATCTTACCCAGAGATTGTAATCACTGGACTCCTAGTACAACATCAACACTACCCATTGGAATGGAAAGCATTGGACTATTCAATACATATTCTCCCATGGATATCTTGATATTATGGCACTTTCGAGAGAAATTTATGGTTCCTCCATTTGCAACCATCACTTGACACTCTGGTGTTGGATATAAGAAGCAATTCAATTCCTTGGCTATCTTAAAATGAATACAATTATGGGTACTACCTGAATCAATCAACACTATTACCTTTTTCTTCTTGATATGACCTTCTATCTTGAGAGTTTGAGGAGTGGTAATTCCTGCCAATGCATTACAAGATATGGTAAGATTCATTTCTTCTTTCTTTAGGGCTGGTTCTTGGTGTATATCCTCTTCTTTTGACGTTTCTTGTTCCCTTTCTTCCTCCTCTTCACAATCTATGTAAATTAATTTCTTCTCAGCACACTTATAACCTTTAGTGTATTTTCTATCACAACTGTAACAAATCCTTTTTGCTATTTTTTCTTCAAATTTTTGTGGTGTCAACCTTGTAGGTTGTGGAAGGCTAGGAGTAACAACACTTCCATCACTATAGTAGTGAGTGGTAGGCTTCCTTGCTGCCATAATTTTTCTTTCAATTTTTCTTGCCAACCTGAAAGCCTTTAACGAATTAGGTTCCCAAAGGTGAACCTCATGTTGGATTTTATCTTTTAAATTCCCTATGAAGACATCAATTCTATGCTCCTTTGGAATATCATTTACCCTTATATTCAATTTTTAGAAGTCCTCAGTGTTCTCCACCATTGAACCCTTTTGTTTGAGATTTATCAATTGGCTAAAGAAGGTGTTTCTCTTTGTATCCTCATAATGTGCTATCATTTCCTCCATAAAAATTGACCAAGTGATAATCTTTTTACGAGAGAAAATCCATCAATACCATACAAATTGATTGGGTTCTAAATATAAAGTTGCAATGCGTACCTTTTGTGTGTTTTTCACATTATGGAGATCAAAATATTGCTCCATCTGTAGTATCCATGTAATGGGATTCTTGCCATCAAACTTCCTCATATTGATTTTTGGAATATGGTGGGTCTTCTATCCAACATTAGATTCTATGAAATAATGATTAGCATTTCTTTCTTTCTCATCATGAGTTTCCTCATCTACCTTTTTTCCATCAGGACGCATTTCTTGTAGCAATTTTGTCAAACCTTCCATGTATTTCTTCAAATTTTCCATGATTCCTTTCATTTTTTCTTCTATACCATCGGTCTTAGATTCCATGCCATTCTTTAAGCCACCCATCTTAGCTTTTGTTACCTTTTGTGAGAGCAAAATTTGTTGCACTTGGTCTCGTAATTTTGATATATCATGTTGCATTTCTTCCTCTTCTTCGTGTGCCATAGTAGAGATTTCAGATTGCTTACTAGGTGTTTCCATTTTATTTATTTGGGGAATCAATTAATGATGATTATGCTTCACTATTCCATTTGAATCACTTCAAACTATTTTTTCAAATAAAACTTATGAAAAGTTTAAAAACTACACACTTTTTTCGCTTTATAGGAACTCAATATTGAATCTATTGTATCTTTGTAATTTTGGATCTTCAAAGTATGAAATTTCTTCCTGTGGTAACCTTCTAAGTCTTCTTTCCAACCCCACAACTCAGACTAAGATTGTATTCTTCAAGAAAGAGTTATGCCAAATATCCCACGATAACCTGCTTATGGACTCGTTCAGTAGAGAAATGTTGTATGGAGTTCCATGTGTCATCGTTTCGACCTTCAGCCATATAATCACTACACGAGAAACTACATTCCATGCACTTTCAATGCATTTTTACATAATGCAAATTTGATGCCTGAAACAAAAGTTATGACAATTTTCCCAGGGTCATCTGTTTGAGACAGAATTTTGGAGAAAGCAAAAACCCTAAATTCCTCATAACATATCTCCGAAAATATAGAGAACCAAGATCTAAAATATTTACACGAAGTTCTCTAAGATTTCAGCTCCATGTGGTCAAAATTTCAACTTCTGAAGCCTGCAAAAAAAATGTATAACGAAAATGCCAAGATGACTTGTTTGAAGAAGTGAAACCCTAGAATCCAAAGCTCTGATACCAAATGTTGTGCAACCAACTCACAAAATAGAAGAAGAGATAGATCAACGACTTCAAATGTAACCTCTTCGAGGGGGAAAACTCTTTTTAATTACACAAATGAACAATTCTTGGATGATTCAAATTACAAAACCTCCTTTCCATATATAGGAGTTTAAGCGGCCACAATATAATCAGAGCTGACATAACAATAATAATGTAAGGGAACTATTGTAGCTCGTTTTATTTTTATCTGTGTTTAAAAGAAAATGTATATATATAAAAATAAAATTAAAATTAAAAATTAAATAAATAAATAAATCAAAAGGCAAAGAATTTTAATTTATTTATAAAGGTATATTAAGTTGAACTAATTAAGTCTTAATGTAGACTTAAGATTAAAGCTAGGTGAGTCCTCATGCCCCAAAGTCAGAAAATGTTAAATGTCGTTTACATTTTTGGGCATGGTGGAGGATACAGGCGGGGCCCATCAAATGAATCAAACTCGACAGTGCTACATGCCCAATGGTTAGCTCTTTGAGTTCCTTTGTAAAAACTCTTTCAGATCTTGATTGACTGCAAATCAACAACCTGTAATGGTTACAGGGGGACATCATCAGATTTCCTTCGTGCATGAGTCTGCCCCTGTATTACGTTAGCAAGCAAGCACGGGCATCGTGTACCCATTGTGCCACTACTCTGTCATCATCTATCATCATACCCCTCTGCCACCTTATCCTTCACGTCATCTTCCATCTCATCAACCATCTTGTCACCATGTCATCGTTCAAATTTCCTACGTTCTCATTTAATTTCATTTTTCCTACCCGTTGTTCTGTTTTCTCTATAAAATATCATTTCTTCTACTTATTTCATTTGTCACTATCCCTTGCTCTTGCTTTCGTGGATCCAATTGTACAAATTGCATCTCTAGTCAACATCACCCATCACTACTCAGGTACTTGGGCGAAATCTCTGAACATCCAAGATTACCAAAATGTCGAAGAAAGCCATTTTAGCATGTTCTTCTTCTTATATTCCATTGATGGACACCAAAAGGGATATATTTGACCTAGTTTTCTCTATTAATTACATATAAATTTACCAACATATTCTTCTTAACCAAGTTGAGTCTCTTGTATATGGTTCTACTATTAGGGCAGATGTTTTAGCTGCAATGATTCCTCAAACCCATGTGTTCCCAGAATTCATATATTGGCTGGTTTGTGCCCTTTATCCTAAAAAATGTTTTGTCATGAACAAATTAGGTGAAAATATCTCTCAAGTGTCTTCCCTTTTGGTTCATCAAGCATTATGTTTTCCTTCCTCAAGTTCTTACACTCCTTTCTCAGAAGAAACTCTGTTTTTTACCTTTCAAGACTTATCTGGGTCTAATTATGCTCAATTGAATTTCTTTTTAATGCCTCCTAGGAAGCATTTTCCTATGGAGCCTACTCATTTTCCTTTGGATACTTTTTCCGAGGAGAATAGACCTATTCTTCAAATTCTGGCCAAGATCTTAGGAAGGGAAGATACACATATTATTGACAAAGCTATCCTAGGAATGTTTAGTCTGATGATGAGCCCTAAAACAGTTTTTGACATACCTGTTTTCTAGGAGAAGATGGTTAATTCTCAATTGACAGATCCTTCCCTCACTAAATGTTTCATATTTCCTTCTATAATTACTTATCTCTTCTTGTACACTCATGTGGAAAGATTCATGCACCTAGGATTAAATATCACGGACCCTCACAAGAACAAACAATGAGTGGTATTTTGGACTGATGTGGTGAGCAGTACTGCAAATAATGAGGCCTTGATGTACTTTGTTACTTATTTTTTATTTGTTTCTTACTCAATCATAAACATTTCTCCTCCACCTTGCATATTACCAAAGACCCAGTCTTTTCTTCAACTCAATAATGATGTTAAAGTAGGTGATTGTTTTCTGTTTGAAGATTATGTAGAAAATAGATTATATGGAGGAGAAGTCGTCCCCTACAGGTTTACTACATTTGTGCCTACAAGACTGTTTTCATTAGAATTCATCAAGAAGAGTTTGAATGTGGATCAAGTACATTTTCTCTGATAAAGAAGGGGCATGTATTTAAATTGCCAAGGATAGTGGGAGATTTTGTTGTTAATAACAAGCAAGCTATAGGAGAAGTGAAAAACGTTCTTGAAAGTGTGAATTTACAACTGGGTGAGAAGTGGCCATATAAACCTCATTATTTTATTTCAAACAGGAGAGAGGAAAATGCTTATGCTGCATATGTACATGAAGCTTGACTAGATGTCAAGAAGCTAGAAAATGGAGGACAAACCAGTGTGTCAGGAGGGGGTGGAGATTGAAACTCCCCATCAAAGTGAGAAGAATTTAAAGAAAGGCAGTGAAGATGTCATTGATTTGGAGGAGAAAACAAACATAAGTATTAAAAGAGTTAAACTATCTGAGGGGGGAAGTTCATCATCAGCATTAGGTTTTCAGTTTTAGTAAGGAGAATTTATTTGTACACCATATTCTCATATTCTAGAAGAGACTGGTCAGAGCTCTATTTCAATGATAAAGTATTTGCATTATCATATTGAAGAAAAGAATAGAAAATTTAAAGAAATCATGGAGTCCCAAATGGAAGCTCAGTTTGTTTCTAATTACCAGACTAAATTTCTTTATGTTATGGATTTGGACTGAAATCATCTCAAATTAGCTTTCTCTCACCCCTCTGCCTTAACTGTGTCTTATTCATCAGGTTTCAAGACTATTGACTTGATAGTGGATGATAGAGAGATCCCACTGCTTGATAAAATCAACTTACAAAGGAAGATTGGTGAACTAATTTACAGTGATTTGAAAAAGACTTCCTTGGGTGTTAGCAGAGCTAAAAATTTATTAGAGAAAGTGGTTAGTCAATTGAAATTAGAAAAATTCTAGAGCTTTAATCACTCAAAATGAAGAGTTAAATAAATTGTTTGTTAAAATTAGAGTCAATCCAGAGGATATAAGTGTTGTTCAAAAGTTGTTGCAGGGAGCTGAAACAGAAATCCGGGTGCTGAGGAAGAAATTGAGGATGCCTTCCATAGAACATCCAATGGCTTCAGAAGTAGCACAAGTGGAAAAAGAAAAATAAGAATTGATTGATGAACTTATATAGAGGAATGATGAAATCACCAAGTTGAAGGAAATGAATTAGATTTTGCAACAGAAAATTAGTTCTCATATTTATTATTGTAGTACAAGCAGATTCTGAATACCCAGTTGATAAGTTAACTAGATTCATGATTGAGTTGCAAATTTCTGAGAATGAGATGAAAAATTTCAAGGGATTATGAGAGTACCTTGAATATTATAAAAGCCATTGAAAGAGACTTGGAAATGTCCAAGGAGAATGCTGAAAAGTACAGAAATGATTTTCAAGTTGCCTCTCAAGAAATTAAAGAGCTAAATGAGACGCTGAAGGGAAATATGTCCCTTATTCAAGCCAGAGAATTTCTATGGAATGATATCATTCATACCATGAGGAACATTTGGGAATAATTGTCTATAGTAGAATAAGAGAATATCATTATTGGAGACCTCAAAAACTTCATCACTGCTAATAAGAAAAAATTATAGCAGCGAGCTCAATTTGTAAAGAAAATGATTGATTTCCTTAACTTAAGATCTTTAGAACAGTTAAGGGAATTAGGATTTGAAGACAAAACTAAGTATGTTTTAGAGATTAAATTGATTATGAAGAAATTGTACAGGAAGAAAACATAAGCAAAATCAACAGAGATAAAACAAGCTGTAATGAAATTCAATACTGATTTTGATAAAAGAACAAGAGCAGGTTTGCCTTCATGTTGGGACCAATAGAGAAATTTATTACCCTGGGAGACTTATGAAACTTTGCTGGTGGAGGCTAAGAGGAAAATCGGTTCAACTCACGAAAGAATAACAGTGCTGAAGGCAACAACAATTGTGAATTATTTATCCAGGGATTTCTAGCTTTTATGGTTAATGGGAACTCTTTTTCTTGACAAACCAACATACAACAAAATCACTAACTTTAGAATGGCACACACTAGGTTTGTCAAGAATCCCAGTGCATATACAACCATTTGGAAAAAAATGCAGGGAATGGATGTCACTGGCAGCAGCAAGTGCAGAAGCTGGACATTCATTTGCACCAAAGTCTTAGATTACTAAATTAAGTAGTGCCACCTTCCATGCAATAGTTTATTTTTAGATATTTTTGAAATGATGTATTTATTTTTTCTCTTTTCAAAATGTAATGTTCGAAAGAACTATTAATTTGAAAGTAGTTTAGGAAGTTAGCAGTTTTGGTAGTTGACAGTTTCTTAACTATCCTTTTGAAATTTTCTATAAATCAATTTAGAAAGAGAAGTCGGGGTTCTGAGTTTTTGGACCTCAGAAGCAAAAACTTCTTGTATTCTCAATCTTCATATGGATTTGAATAAAGAGTTTGAAGTGATTCTAGACACCTATTGAGTACAAAATGTGTTTCTTGTTATTTTCATTTTATGTTTTTCTTCATAGAAGAGAGTAATGAAGTTTTTGGCCTTTAATTTTACAGTTCTACAAAATTAGATTCCTGTGAGTTAAAGTTAAAAGTACCTTAATTATGCGCTCCTCTTTTCTATATGTCATTCCATGCTAATTACATATTTCCTCTAAAGTTGAAAACAAAGATTCTGCATTAAGCAGCCTATGTTGAAGACTTTCCACTATCCTTTCTCACTACTCTTTCATTAAAATTGTATTCAGCATCAGAAGGCCACTTTGAATAATTGTTTTTCCCATAGAAGATTAAGAGGAATTGTCTTTATAATTATAATTTATGGGGTTTTAAAACAATGGGACAACAAATTTATTTCATCACAATTTTAAACAAATGTCTTGGGCACTAACCTCTCCTCAACCAGAGGTTATCTTCCAAGGTACAACATTTTTTGGCGTCATTGTATGGGAATGGAGACAAGAATTTATTTTTCCCTTGTTTTTTCTTTGTAGTCATTTCTTTGTCTGGTGAGCAAAGAAAGTTCTTAGGATGAGTCTCTCACCAAGAAATAATCCTGGCTCTGAAAAATCCCGCACGAGGTCTTGATACCTCATATCAGAAATATCCTATCCTTTTTTATCCAAACAAATTAATTTCTTGCAGAATTTGAAAGCCAAAATGCCCAGTAACTCCAAACCCTACTTTGTCTGCTCCTGGTACCAGTTTTGTTCCACAATTTCTCAAGACCTTTCATTCAGAGGATGTTGTAAAATATCTTGATTTTTTTCAAGAAGTTTTTTTTCTTCCCCTCAAAATATTTTTTCAGAACCCACATTGGAAGGAGAATCATTTGAGTCAATGTCCTTTTCTTTTCCAGAAATGAAACAGATTAAAACAGTTTATTTTTCAGTTTCACATCAAACTGTTTCTATTGTCAGTCAACCAGTTCCTATTTCTTTTATCCCACCTCAATCATTTGTATTTTAGGCATGAAGTTATTTTGTTCCCCTCTCTAATTCAAATATGGCTATCCCATCTTTTCTTGTGAACATATATGCATCTCAAAAATATTCCTCAGCCAATGAATTCTATGCCTCAAGATTATATAAAATTGTTACCCAGATTTACAAGGGAAGATGAAGTAAAATCAGAAAAACCTATTGCTTCTTTTTGTACATTTTCTGATAATTTAAATGTTGAATATTTGGATGTAATGATGACATTATTTGTCCACTCATTGGATGGGGAACCAAGGAAGTGGTTTAAAACACTTCATGCTAATTCTATAAATACTTGGGAGGAATTAGATCATTTTTTCACGTAGATATGGGGTGAAAAGAAGGATCACGGTTATTTCTTAACTGAATTCAATGCAATTAAAATAAAACTAGAAGAATATGTAAATGATTTCATTAAAATATTTAATAAGTTGTATAAAAATTTTCTAGCAAAAATAAAGGCACCACCTGCAAGAGAAAAAGTGTTGTTTACAAGGGCATTCAAATTTGAATTTGGTTTTACCTTGAGGGAGAGGATATCTCCTACTTTAGACCAAATCCAAACTAATGCAATGGAAATTGAAGTAAATTTATCTATTGCAGGGAAGATCAAACCCCTAAGGAACAAGTTGAAGATCATAGAAAAGGAAAAGAAGAAGTGAAGGTTGTTAGTCAGCCTAAAGATTCTCATGAACAAAATCTTGATGAAATGACCAAAGCCATTAGGAATATGTCCAATATATTGGTGAAGATGGAATTAGAAGGCAAAAATCCACCAAGATGGGTTCAATAGGACCAAAACATAAATTTTAATCCTCAATTTAGGAGGCAGCCACTGTAAATTATGCAAAGGGATAAAAAGGACCAAGATCAAATACAGCCACCTCTGTATATCGAATATGAACCAAAGGAAGTAGTGGAATAAACTCTTAAAGAATAGGAAAATTAGATTTTTACATTGTATGATGAAGAGAAAGAAGGATTCATAAGGGAAGATTCAAATTTGGACTATCAAGTCTCTCTGGATGATGATGAAATTGAGGAATATTGTAAGAAGTTTACAGATTTTATGTAATCATAGTTGCATAAAAAATATGATCTTAGATCTAGAAAGACATCAAGACTCCAAGACAGTGTAGAGGAGAAAACAGATCAAACAGTTCAGCAACAATCTCCAAGACAAGTTCATAAAGCAAAGAAACAGATCAATATAGTCCCAGTAGTTACAACTCAACAAGGAGAAAGTTCTAACAACAAGAAGGATTCAAGGGTGTTTCACAAATCTATTCAAAAACATGTTGTCAGTTCTCAGAAGGTCCAAAGTCAGAACCTAAATGAAGAGGAACAATTGAAAACAGTGAAAGAATCTCATTCTTTTAATTTATTAAAAGAATTAGAAAAACTTAAAGTTCCACTTTAACTGAGCTAGTGAAGACTCCTATTTATAAAATCAAGTCTTTGACTTTATAAATCTTTCACAAGATAATAATTTAGCAGTTGCAGTTAATTTGAAGGAAGAAAGACCATTGGTGATGTTTGGCCCTCATGTGAAGGAACAGGATACTTCTACACCACCTTTTTATATTTCTTTGCTCATGCACACTTTCATACTTCATAATTTTATGTTAGATTTGGAAGCATCTCATAATCTAATGCCACTTTCAGTTATGAAGAAATTAAACTTGCAAATTACAAAGCCTTATAAAGACCTAGATTCCTTTGATTAAAAAAAGGTCAAATGTGTGGGATTGTTTAAGGATTTGGTGGTGTCATTGGCTCAAATTACTACCAAGAGTATTGTAATGGACATGGTTGTTGCAGATATTCCAACCCTCCTTAGAATTTTTCTCCCTAGATCCCAGGGAGCCAAACTGGGAGGAGTACTCAAATTGTATTTCACTTATGTTGTTATTCCAGTTTTTGGTGGAGAAGAAAGGAGGTTGTATCAAGAGACCGAGTTTGTAAAGACTATCACAAAGGAGGGTTCAAGTAATTCTCTTGTTTATAGTAAGGAAAATGGTGACATTTCCTATTTTATGTTACAAGAATCACAAGAAATTTCTAAAGATACCCTAGTACAACTCCCTTCAACAATTAAAATCAAGGAGCTAGTAGCCAATGGAGTCTGGAAGTTGTTTTTCGATGGTGCCTATTCGAAATAAGGGAATGGAGATGGAGTTCTTCTGCTTTCTCCAAAAGGTAATATGATTCCCTTCTCTTATAAATTAGAATTTGACTCTACAAATAATATTACTGAATATGAAGCTTTGATTATTAGTTTACAAGCTGCAATTAAATTAGGAATGCAATGTATTTCTATATTTGGAGATTCAAAATTGGTAGTTAAACAAACCAAGAATCAATGTACAACCAAACATTTAAGTCTTAAGACATATAGGAATGAAGTGGGATTTGGTGAATAATTTATTTTTTGCTTTCAATATATAGTTTTTACCTAGGGAAGGTAATAGACTAGTTGATACATTAACAGTTGCAGCTAGTACTTTTAAGCCTCCATTGAATCCCAAGCTCAGGTACGAAGTGGAAATCAGGAACAGGCCTTCTATTCTAGATAATGTAAAGTATTGGCAAGTGTTCAATGATGAAGAAGAAATTAAAATATTTCTGGAAATGGTAGGTGAATTCTTGAACTTGGAGATCGACCAAGAGGATGAAACTAAAGAAGTTCAAGAAGATGAATCAAGCAGAAGATTGCCTTTAAAGGATTCTATATGAAATCATAAGATAATGCAGTTTAAGAATAATGTGATACCTAAAGGTTTAGTACCCTTGGAGAGATTGTTTAATGCTAATGATGTTGTTGTCAATATAAAGAAAACAAATTTAGAAGATGATCTTGAAGACTACAATCTTGGAACAAAGCAGCAGCCAAAGGTGGTGAGATTGGAAAAAGTTGTTCCAAAAGAATTCAAATAGAGGTATGTGGATATTTTCAAGAAATATGTTGATATATTTTCATGGCCTTATGAAGATCTAAAGACTTATGATACTAGCATCATTCAACATAAAATTCCTTTGAAACTAAGGATTAAGCCGTATAAACAAAAATTGATCCAAATTAATCCTTTATTGTTGCCTTCAATTGAGAAGCAAGTTAAGAAATTATTACAAGCTAAAATAGTTGTTCCTCTAAGATATTTTGAGTGGGTGGCTAATTCAGTACGTGTGTGGAAGAAGAATGGGGAGATTTGATTATGCATTAACTTCCGATATTTAAACAGAGCATTACTGAAGGATAATTATCCTCTCTCTAAAATGGATCACATCTTGCAAAGAGTGATGGTTTTTCAAGTTATAATCAAATCTCAGTGCATCCAAAAGATCAAAAAAAGACAATGTTTACCACTCCATGGGGCACTTTTGTGTATGCTAGGATTCCTTTTGGATTAATGAATGTTGTGGCTACTTTCCACAGGGCTATGAATATAGCCTTTGTAGATGAAAAAGAGAAATTTATGGTAATTTATGTGGATGAAATCACATTTTTCTCCATATCAGATGAAGAGAATTTGAAGCATTTGCAACAAACTTTTGAAAAATGCAGAAGGCATGGCTTATCCTTGAATCCCAAGAAATCTCATTTTGCTTTGAAAGAAGGAAAATTAATTGGCCATATTGTATCTAAAGAAGGGGTTAGGATAGATCCAAAAAGAGTAGAATAAATTAAAAATATACCTCTGCCAAGGAGAAGAAAGGAGATTCATAACTTTTTGGGAAAGATTATTTTTTTAAGAAGCTTTGTCCCAAATTACCCAGAAAACATGTTGAAAAAGGATGCAGAAGTCAAGTGGACACAACTACCAGGGAATATTTTACTAGGATCAAGGAAGTTTTCAGGAAGCCCCTATGTTGGTGAGCACTGATTATATAAATCCTTTTCATATATTATAATTTTCTCTCCTTTTACTCTTGCAACAATACTTTTGCAAAGAAATCAAGAAAATAGGGAATAACATGTATCAATCCTCAGCAAGGTGTTATGGGATACAGAGCTGAAGTATAATATTATGGAGAAACAAACCTATTATTTAGTAAAAGAACTAAATGCTTTTAGATTTTATATTCGTCAATCTCATATTACTCCTTATGTTCCTAATGTTGTTATCAAAGATGTGTTGACTCAAAGCGATAGCGATGGAAAAAGAGGAAAGTGGATAGCAAACAATTCAAGAATATGATATGGACATCAAGCCAACTAAGTTGGTGAAAGGACAAGGATTAGAAAAAATCTTAACATAAGCTAATCATCAAGCTCTGAGAATTAATTTGCTAGTTGAAGTTGTCGAATCCGAGACAGAAGAAGAACAAGGTAAGAATAAAGAGCATGATAGCATAATTCAATACAAGTATCTTTGTTCTCAGTGGTATAAAGACATTGTTCATTATCTATGTTTCCTTAGTTTTCCTTCTTATTTAAATAGAACAAAATATAAATATCTCAGAGTCAAAGCTCAAAAGTATGTAATAACATATGGAAAGTTGTATTGGAGAGATCCAACTAGTATTTTATTTCTCTATTTAATAGAAGGAGAAACTATAGAAGTTGTGAATGAATATCATGGATGCCTCTGTGGTGGTCATTATATTTGGAAGGTTACAACACATAAGATCTTGAAGGTTGGTTTCTTTTGGCCCTCTTTGTTTTCTAATGTTTATAGACTTGTGAGAAGTTGTCAAAAGTGCCAAATGTTTGTTGAAAAAAAGAAATTAGCACCAGTACCAGTGATTCTTGTATTTGTGGAGGAACCCTTTAGACAAGGGGGTCTAGATTTTATAGGGGAGATAAATCTACCCTTTAGTGGAAAACATAGATGGATTTTGAGAGGGACAAATTATTTTAATAAATGGGTAGAAGCTATTCCAACAAGGAAGGCAAATGATTCAGTGGTTATTAAATTTTTGGAAGAAAATATTTTCAGTAGGTTTGGTTGTCCAAAAAGGTTAGTAGAAGATAATGCTTATGTTTTCTGATTTGCAAAGTTGATTAACTTTTGCCACAAATATAATGTGATACTCTCTCATTCTACCACTTATCACCCCCAAGGGAATGGGCTGGCATAATCTTCAAACAAATCCCTGGTGAAGATACTTAAGAAAACTATTGCAGAGAATCAAAAAAACTGGGATTCAAAGCTAAATTTTTCCTTATGGGCAAACAAATTTACTTCTAGAAGGTCGAATGGAAAATCACATTTTGAGTTAGTATATGGAGCAACTACTTTATTTCCCAGCCAATTAGAAAAACCTGTTGTGGCATTTATTCAAGGTTCTCAGCAAGAACCAAATGCACTCACAAGGAGAATGAATCAATTGGTGGAATTGAATGAAAATAGGGAGAAAGTAATGGAGAATCTGATCAATTACCAAGAAAAAATGAAGTTAATATTTGACAAAAAATCCAGAGATATTCTTTTTCAACCTAGAGATTTGGTTCTTTGATGGGATGTGAGGAGAGAAGATAAAGGCAAACATGGAAAATTTTATCCTCTATGGTTTGGTCCTTTTAAAATAGCAAAAGTTAGAACCAATAACACTTTCATTCTGGAAAATTTGGATGGTGAATTGTTACAACTGCCAATCAATGGGTAGTATTTGAAACACTACTTTCAACGCTGATTTCATTTTATCTTTTCATTTTATATATTGGTTTGATCATTGTGAATATTCAGTTAGCTCTTCATTGTAATGTTTCAAGCTATATTTTGGCTCCATGTCCAAGGTGAAGGCACTAACTTGCGATTCTTAGTGTTTTGTTTTAAAACACTATGCCAAGCTGGACCCAAATGTTGTAGCTCATTTTACTTTTCTTTGTGCTTAAAAGAAAATGTATATATATCAAAAAAATAAATCAAAAGAAAAAGAAAATCAAAAGGAAAATAATTTTGATTTATTTATAAAGGTGGATTAAGATGAACTAATTAAGTGTTAATGTAGACTTAAGATTAAAGCTAGGTGGATCCTCATGCACCAAAGTCAGAAAATGTTAAATATCATTTATATTTTTTGGCGTGATGGAGGGTATAGGTGGGGCCCATTGGATGATGCAAACACGATGGAACTACATGCCTGACAGTTAGCACTCCGAGTGTCTCTGTAAAAAAAAATCAGATCTCGATTGACCACAAATCAATGGCCTGTAATGGTTATGGGAGAACTCCACTGGATTTCCTCCGTACAAGAGTCTGCCCCTATATTACTGTTGAAGCCCCGAAAATCGGGTCGACAACAAGGGGGATACCCACCCAGTCCGGACCTTGGTTGGCAGCTCCTTATCCGTTTGGTATAGCGGGTCCGACTGGGGATAATGGGACCAGTTTCCCAATCTAAGGTGTGTGTGTGTGTAGAGTTGGATGATGTTGATCTAGGAGTATTTTAAGCTAATTTAATTCAAACTTCTAAACTAACTCTATGCTATTGTAATCTAATAAGAAACAGCACATCTAATCTACGCTAACCTGGGGTGTATTTCTTTTATTATGCGATCTAAAGAGATTTCGAACAATAACTGGTAATAAAGATCATTCAGCTATCATAAGAATAGAAATCAATTAAGATAAACCATTCTGCATAAGAAGTTAAGCAAAACAGTTGTGAACAGCATATCGCATAATAAGTTATTCATATATCAAGCACAAATAAATGACTCCACCGTACAGAAGTGCCAAATGGTAACCCACACATTCATGCATTAACATATAAACAACTGAAAACTGCATATCACTTTAAGAATATAAGCAGAAATTAGTCAAGAGATAAAAGTACCATTTATGACTGGTTCCACTCATAAGCTTCAAGCAATAACGATTTATCTCTACTTGTTCTAACATCTACTAAGAGTACAAAAGTGCAACATCAGTAGCAGACATTAAATGCAAACATTGATAAATCTCGATCCATCCATTCATCAAAAACCCCCTCCGAGGGTGCAAAAGTGCATGTTCTGAGGACAAGTTTTTTGACAAATTTCCGGACCCTTCTCCAAATGCCTGAGAAGGATTTAAATACTACTAATTAATTAATCTTAATTACATAAATTTAGGACACGGTTTCAAATGACCACCCTTCTACTAAAGCAAATTTATTTCTAAAAATTGAATCTAATTTCTAACCGTTTCTGTATTTGCTCCTTAGTGCTGTAAGCAATGCAACATTCGCCTGGGAAGAGTCGGCTGGTTGTCTTCTCCTTTCGTTTGAGCTATGAAAATAGAAATAACAAGAGCTGGCACCACTTTCTGACAAACTAGAAGATATTTTCGAAAATCTTCCTCTGGCTTGGTGTATTCACTGTGTGTATACTTGGTATAACCCAAATTTCTTTCAAACTGATTGTGTTGTTGCTATTTCGGTTTCCGGCCGTGCGAATGACTGAATAAGTTAGGGACTTTGCTCTCTGAACAATTTTCTGTATTGAAAACTGCTTCCGTTCTTTGTTCCAGGCTTTTCTGGAGCGTCTTCCCTCTTTAGCGTTTTTCTTTTTGCTTTACCCAGTCTGAGCTTCAGGATCTTTTGTAAACATGCTGCTTTTGTGCGCCTTTGACTCTGAGTCTTGGATAGTCTATTTCCATCAGTATCTGTTGAGTGATACTCTGGAATCCGCGGTCCTGCTGCATGCGGCATCCGTTTGCGAAGGCATCTCTTCTCTGTTCTCCAAGTATTGACGCTTTCCCCTTTTCCTTAGATGTTTCCTGCATATTGATTTATATTAGTCGCTGCCTTACAGTTTACGCAAAGGAAAAGAGTAATGACGAAAAGATTGACATGAAAGCTTTAAGTTATAATGAATGCATAATCATGACACTCATAATGACTTGACTCTTCGAAAAACACAACACAATCCTTCTTGGATACTTTGGCATACAATCATTAATTTCTCTTAAGGCGCACGCCCAATTTTGGTCTACAGACAGCTTTCCTTGAACACTATGTCGAGGAAATTTTGCGATGAGTGATTTTTGCGATTCGCATCACAGTATCGAGGATTGCGATGTCAAGATGTGTCATCGCAGGAATTGATGGTCGCATTCATCGCAGATCGCAAATCGCAAGATCGCAGATCACAAATCGCAAATCGCGCTTAATCATCTAATCACTGTGTGCTGCTTATGCGATGTTGCGATATGCGACGTTGCATATCGGACGTCGGCGATTCCTTAATTTTTCATTTAAGAGAACTTCTCAATATATGCGATGCGATGAATTTCGCGTCGCTTCTTCGCAGCTTATTTATGCGCATAGGAAAACGCTTCACTCTCTCTTCGCGATGCGATACAGCTTTAGGGAGTTAAAATACAAAAACTTTGATAAAAAAATTTTTGGATTTTATGTTAAGGGTCCCCATTTGCTTGGTTTTATTGCTAATACCAAACAAAGAGGGGGGTTGTTGGTGACCACAACAATGGCGATTCACTGTGAAGAACTAGTTATCTCTGCTTTTCTATTGAATTTCCACTTCCGAAGCAGAAAAATTTTCATATGTCTAAATTTTGTTATGGACAAATAGAGTACATTACTCCTTATTCTATCAATGATACTTTGTCTCAACCTTTTCATATTCGAATTGTTTGTTTCCTCAGGCTTAGTTCTTGTATTCACACCAGACATTACTCGGTCTTTTTTAAAGATAAAATAAGGTCTTCTCTGTGTGCTGGCTTTTAAAATATGCTCATTTGTCGTAGGTAGAGCCTCTGCTGCCCGCAAGCATCCATAGCCTCGACAGGGTTACCTGTTATCCAGCAATGATCCTTTATCCTGCTTGAGGTTATTTACAACATTTCAGAGAAAAACCCTTTTTGACACTTTTTCCTTTTTTATTCTCTAAAGAACAATGTCTTGGTTTGGTGGCCAAATTATGACACAGTCATTCACTCGATTTACACTTTTGCTGAACAAGCTGGCTCGTGATGAGACCCCTTGTCTTTTGATTGCAACAATCTTGAGTCGTTGCCCTGTTTTGGTAGACAGTATTGGCAAAGTCAGCAAGTTATAATATCTGTGATCATGATAAGCCGGCTCATGATGAGACCTCTTATTCTTTGAGATATAGTGTTTTCTCGGATTGTTCCTTTGAATGCTGAGATTTCCTTTAGCAGGGAGGAAGTCATTGTTTTTCCTTAAGAAAGCTCTGGATGACAATAATAGAGTTTGAAAACAACAGCTTTACAGAGAATATTTATTTTATTATTGATACCTTTCATTGTGCTAATATAAAACAATTTCTTACCAAAGGCTGCTTTCATCAAAGTTTTTTGAAGTTGAAACTAGCATCATGTCTAGGCTAAAGTTAACTCTACCTGTCAATAATAAAAATCAGATTTTTCGAAAAATTTTGCTACTTGTACAAGCGAAAAGCTCAAAATCCAATAGAGAATTGGTGTCTTTTTCATGAACCCTTTTAGTGACCATCTACAATTGGTTTTATATTATTTTTTTATTTTTTATTTCTAAGTAAAGGCTAATTCTATATTAAAGAAAGTAAAATATGTACATGGGTTACATCTTCCGAGGAGGCCGAAGCCAGTCCTCTAACAATAGCAACTGGACCAGACTGTCTATCCGCTGAAACAGATTTACAAAACATTGTCCATATTGATTTTCCTTGGACTTCAGACAATTAGGACTTGGACTGACAAAATTACCATTGATGCTAGCAGGACTGAACCTGTTTACGCCATAGACTCTAACACATAAAAAGCTGACTGTATTAACCTGTGGCTTACAGCCATAGAAAAGCTGAGACCTTGGACTGAAAAAGACAGAAGGAAAAAACAACATAGTCATTGACAAATTTTCAAAAAACTAGACAGAAGCACCCGTTGAGGCTTAGGCTGTATGGCTGGGCGACGCTGGTTGCTTTCCCTTCTCCGGACTGGGCGAGTCAAGCCAAATGACGAGCCCATCCCCAGCCTGAAACTGCTCTCCCATGCTAGGCTGAACGTGGTCGTTGCTCTCTTCCCTTTCCATAGCACAATTGGGTGGCGGCAGGACCTCTTGCACCAACGCAGCTTGAGCCGAGATCTCCTGAGCCGAGCCTTGCTGAAACAGGATATCCTGATCCATGGCATCCTGGAGGCGGGGAGCTCGATACACCAGACCGGTCATGTCCCCCAGGAGAATGTCGCTATCCTGGACGCTTGCAGAGGCAGGGGAGGTTGATGAGGGATCTCCAGGCGCTTCCTCCGAAATGTAAACCGTTAAATTTACTACCACCTCTGGCCGAATGAGCCTGCTAGGAAATCTGAGACGGAAGGTCTGGTATGTGCCTTGCGGAAGCAGGCACTCCTGCTCAGAGCTAGGGGACGAGGGGGGAACAGCTGCCATGGGCGAGATAGGATGCGGCTCTTCAAATTCAGGTTCAACACGGAGTCCGGACCTCCCTCCCCGTCTTGGCACTCCTCTGCTGCGCGGCATGGCTTCTAAAGCAAGAGCTCTCAAACTCTGTTCAACCACACTAATTCGTAAAGCCAGGATATCCCCTTTCCCATTACCAGCATCAATGGGCCAGTTCTGGTCATGAATTGGCTTGGCGATCCCATTATAAAGAGTAGCTGCTGTTATCACCACATGAGGAGGGCGAGGGTCCATGATCCTGTTGCACATCGAGTCCAGAGCTACCACGCTCGACTTGAATGCGTCGTCCCTTCGGTTCTGATCCAACTTGCATCCGACTGCCTTGTGCATTAACTTATAACCACCACTGCAGGCCTCCGCGTACAGGTGCTGTCCTCTCGGCCTCATCACAGGTGTCGAGGTGAGTGCCAAGATTAATGGCATGTAATAACACCCGCATCCAGGTAAAAAATGTTGTTTTTTTTTTTTCTATGTTAAGACTAAACTAAGCACCCACGGGGAATTGAACCAGTGACCTATCGTAAGGAGTGCCTTAACAGTGCACCCATTCACCGTCAATTCAAAGCCCCGTGGGCCAATTGGTTTTATTTATAAGAAAGAGAAAAACAAATAAAAACTAAAACTATCCTACAAAAATAGAAGAGTGATCTTCTATGGAAAATACATTTTAAGAATCTGTCCATTAATAGGCAAAGAATCTCTTCTACCTACCAAATCCTGCAACACAAACGTCGATGGGCCTATGACTTCTACAATCTGAAAAGGACCAAGCCATAGCTTCTGAAATTTCGTATGTTTGCCCTTTTCTTCATGAGCCTTATCCCATTTCAAAACTAAATCTCCCATCTGAAAGTTTTTTCTGGTCATTATGCTTGAGTCAAAAGAGGATTTTATCAGCGCTTGATGATGGGCATGGGTTTTCTTAGCTTGCTCTCGTTGTTCTTCTAATTTTATTATTTCCATTTGTCTTAGTTATATGGAGGAGGTAGATACCTCATCGATGTGTTGTACTAAAGACAAAGAGGGAGTGACTAAGTGAGTTGGAAGAACCACTTCTTTCCCATAAACTAAATTAAAGGGAGAAGTGCCGATTGAAGTTTTCTTCATTATTCTATCTACCCATAAAGCATTTACCAACGCTTTGTGCCAATTCTTTTGGTTTTGGTCGCCTGTTCTTTTAATAATCCTGATCAGGTTTTGTTTGTTGATTCAGCCAATCCATTACCTTGCGGATAGTAGTTGGCCGAATATTTCAGTTTGAACCCTCTTTTAAGTACAAACTCAGTCATTGTATTTCCAAAAAAGTATGAAGCATTATCAAACATTAAGGCCATTGGCAATCCAAACCTAGTGATTATAAATTGATCTATGAATTCAATAATGTTTTCAGAATTAGCTGTCTTGAGAGGAACTGCTTCTACCCATTTAGTAAAATAATCTGTTACCGTGAGGATGTACCTATGCTGCTTAGAAGAGTGAGGAACGATCTCACCTATTATGTCCAAGCCCCACTGACTGAATGGTTGCTCGATGTTAACCAGCTGTAGTGGCATGGACGATTTCTTTTGTTTCCCTGCAGCAGTCTGGCAGACTTGGCATTTCCTCACGTAACTGTGTGAGTCTTTGAACAGCGTGGGCCAATAATATCTTGCACGTAAGATTTTATGTGCAGTAGCGTCTCCAGCATAGTGTCCGCCTGCTGGTCCATCATGGAGTTCCTGCAAAACCTTTTCGGCTTCAGTTTTCTCAAGACACCTAAGAAGCACAGAATCGTAATTCCTTTTAAATAGAACATCATTTATGAGCTGGTATTGTTTAGCTTTCAATCTCAGAGCTCTTTTCTTGGTGTGATCCAGGTGTGATGGAGCATACTCGTTCTTAAGATAATAAATGGTGTCAACATATAATGATTCTGCGTCGTTTAGGCTTACCTCATACGTATGTACCTCTTCAGATGAGTTCTCAGGAATTTGCGATGCTCCAGCCAACATCTTGCAGAAGCCTTGACCTCTTACAATGTTTGCTGGTTTGATCTCAAGATCGTATTCTTGTAAAGCGGTGATCCAATTTGCTCTTTTTTCTCCGACATCCTTCTGTATCAGAAGGTTTCTTACCGCTGGAAACGGTACTATGACTTTGGTATGGGCTTTAAGTAAGAAAGGTCTGAAATACTTGATCGCTTTGAAAATAGCATATGCCTGTTTCTCCATGTCTGAATAGTTGAGTTCAGCACCTTGTAAGTTCAAGCTAAAAAATGTGATTGGATCTTCCGCCTTCTCTTGATTTGCTTGAGTTAGAATCGCGGCATAAGATTTCTCTGAGGCAAATGTGTATAAGATAAAATATTTTGAAAAATTCGGGGTCGCTAAAAATGGAGCGTTAATGATAGCTTGTTTGATCAAGTTGAATGCTTCATGCTCATCTTGACCCCATTTAAAATTTGAATTCTTTTTAATCATATTTTGCAAAGGAGAAACAATACGTGAGAAGTCTGGGACAAATCTCTTCACAAAATTGATTTGACCAAGGAAAGATTGCATGGCTTTTTTGTTATGAGGCATGGATATTTCGGAAATTTCTTTGATTCTGTCAGGTTCAATGTGAATACCAGATTTTGACACTATGAATCCTAGCAGTTTTCCTTCACTTAATGCGAAAAAAAATTTCTTTGGGTAAATTGAAATCCCATACCTTAAACATCGTTGAAAGATTTGTTTCAAGTCTTTGAGATGGTCGCTTCTCTTCTTGGAGTACACTGTTATATCATCCAGGTAAATCACTACAGATTTATTGACTAAACCTTTAAATGTGATGTCCATGGCTCTCTGAAAGGTAGCACCGGCATTGATCAGACAAAATGGCATCTTCCAATATGCGTATGTGCCCCATTTAGTTCGGAATGTGGTTTTTAACTGATCATCGGGATGTACCAGCAATTGATTGTATCCTGAAAATCCATCCAAAAAAGACATTAATTCTGAGCCTGCTACTGCCTGTAATATCTGCTCCATAGGTGGGAGGGGAAAATTGTCTTTTTGACAAGCTTTGTTGAGATTTCGAAAATCGATACAAATTCTAATATCTCCGTTTTTCTTTCTAACGGGTACCATATTGGATACCCATTTGGAATGTCTGACGGGGAAAATTATTCTGGCTCTCAACAACTTATTTAGCTCAGTTTTTATCTGATTTTCTAAATAGGGGTGGATTTTTCTAAGTTTCTGCTGGACAGGTTTTTCATTGTCAATCATAGGGATAGTGTATTGAATGATAGAAGTTTCATATGTCTTCAACTCATCGTAATTCCAGGCAAAAACATTTTTGTATTGCCTCAGAAGACGGATATATGCTAATTTTTCTTCAGGGGCTAGGCCGTGGCCTAGATTAACGTTTTATGGTTTCTCATCAGTTCCTAGGTTTACTAATTCGTAGTTCAGAGTCGAACTGTAGAGTTTAGAATTGGTAGACCTTTTAAACCGACTTTTCAAATCATATAAGTCTTCTAACTTAACCACCGATTTAGGTATAGCATTATCAGTGCTATTTTGCTGTATTTGGTGATCATGATGGTCTTCGTCAATTATTTGATTTGAGTAGGATCCTTCAGAAGTGAGGAAATTTACAATGTCAAGATCGTCATTGAATACTCTCCAGTTTGTAATATTGTCAGGGATGGATGGTCTAAAGATTAATTCTATTGAGAATCTATCTGGACTAAAATCTTCGGAGGGAATAAGTCTAGAGGCTACGTTAGCTAATAGGTCTGCGCTCGCATTTTTAAGTCTTGGGATTGACGAAATATTGAATGCTATGAAATTTGTAGTCAGATCTTGTACTAAAGATTGATAGTGTTTCAAATGACCTGATAGGCAATGTATGGTGTTACGTACCTATTTGACGATGATCTCAGAGTCTCCGAAGACTTGAAGGTACTTAACGTTCAACCCGATTGCTTTGTATAGGCCTTGCACCAAGGCCTCGTATTCCGCTGTATTGTTTGTGCAATCGAATTCAAGTTTGCACGTAAGCATGGTCTTATTTCCATCTGGGCTAATCAGAACGCATCCTGCTCCTGCTCCCTCGTTAGATTTAGAGCCATCAAAATATAATTTCCAAAACAAAGATGTATTTACAGGGTTATCTAAAAAATTAACACACTTTGAATTATCAGTTTGGGAAAAAATTTCGACTTGGGACAAAACTGAATTTTCTAAGTAAGGTGAGATATGAGCATTGAAATTGCCGAGGAAAGAATCTACCGAGTAATTGCCTATGATACTGTTGTTGTATGCTATTGCTTCATTTTCTCCCTCCAATTCCGTCACTATGTACTTCTGGTGTAACTCTCGTTCAACCTTTATTTGATTCGGTTTACCATTGTAGGGTAACCACATGTGCGACCAGTCGGTTGAGAAGTATCCATGGAGTTTTTCGGACCAATCCCTGCTAAGAATTAAACCATAGAATTCAGGGATATCAACTACTAGAATGTCAATAACCTGACATACCTTCGGGTTAGACGACAATCTTATGGTCACTTGATTAAGTTCACCAATCACTTCGACTTGAGATCGATCAAGCTGAACTATGCGCACTGCGGATTTTTGTGGTTGAACATTCAACTTGGCACATATTGATCTGGGTAAAATATTCGTTGAAGCACCAGAATCTACCAAACAATTGTGCACGTTTTTATTGAAAATTTCATAAGTGAGAAGAAAAGGGGGAGTGTGAGACCTTGATCTTCCTCCAATCAAGGCGATGTCATTTGGGTCAATATTATTAATCATGTTGGTTGGAGGTCTTCCCATGTTGTGGGAAGCTACATCTGTAGGTAAAGATGTAGTAGGCACGACATGTAATTCTTTCATCATTATCTTCTATTGATGTTTCAATTTGCTCAACTCGTAAAGAGTGATATTAGCCCTAGTCTTTTTCATCTCATCGATAATGTTGTACTCCATTTCATCCGACACAATGAGTGTTCTTGATGGAGGCGTTTGATCTGATTCGACTGGGCTATATTGAGTCGCTTTAGCGGTTGTTTTCTTTGTTGCGACTTTATCTTTTGCTGCAGGACTTGCGCCCTTCTGCTTAGGGGTAGTTTGGGGAGGATCAAGTTGGTTTTTGCTTCGTGTGCTAACCGGAAATGCTTCTTCATCTTCTTCTTGTGGGAGGATGAAATCCCACATTCCTTGTAGTTCCACAACTTATTCGTCATCGGTCTGCCCTTCAGTGGTATTCTCTTCTTCTTCCTCTTCTTCGGGTTCGACGTTTGAGATAGCATTGGGTGGTTTCACATCCATTGAAGGATTTCTTTTAAAAGCTCTGTAGGGCTTTTTTGAAGAAGTTTCTGCTACTTGTTTTTTATGTCAATCATCTCATTGGACATGGTTTTTAACACTTTTTGTAATCCTTCCAAATCGAAAGGATCTTTCGTTTGTTTCTTCTTGGGGTCTTCCTTGTAGGAGACTTTCTTAGATTTGTGTTCCTCTATCGCAGATCTTTTTTCCAGGGCTACTATGCGCTTCTCTACTGCTATCGCCACTGTCAAGTTTTCAACTAAGGTTGTCTTATTTGCCCTATCGATGAAGATTTCCAAGTTTGATGGTAAGGCTGTAATATACCATTCACATCTCACTTCTTCACTGGGCTTGGAAGCAGTGGAAATTTTGTTGAGGATTTTATTGAACCGTAAATTAAAATCTTTGATGGGTTCTCTAGCCTCGGCTTTAAGATTGGATAGGTCATTGATCAACGTCGCCGTTGATTTGTCATCCCCAAACTTGGTAAGGAATTGACTTTGAAAAATGTCCCAACTTGTGATAGACCCAGAAGGTAATGAAAAGTACCATGACCCGGCTGTCCCTTGCATTGTGTAGGGAAAAAGCCGGACGACAGCATCCTCGTTGGTAACTCCGTTGAGATTAACAGAAAGCATGAAATTATTGATATGCTCTTCAGCTAGCATGCCTGTTTCTGGATTGAATTTGGGTAGCCATTTCTCAGGATGGGCCGGTATTGGGCTCAGGGGTGGAGGCATTAAAACCACCCTAGGATTGTTCCATGGAGACTGGGCCATCGTTGAGCTGCTAGTGAATGAAAGTGCAAAGGATGATCCCTGATGCTGGGAAGATGAAGATATTATGATCTTTGATGATTGAAGAGGAGGGGCTGTGGAAGATGGATGAGTGGTTTGGAATGAAGACGTGGGTGGTTGACTTCGCGGTGAGGGAGTTGAAATGGACGACGTGGATGAAAGAGTCTCACTGTCAGACTCTGGTGGTGTTTTCCTTACTCTTTTCCTGGTGGGGAGAGGGAATTCAGTTGGCTGGATGCCAAATTTTTCGCTCTTTAATCTGGTCAGGGGATGAGCAGGATTGTACTACGAAGTCACGCTGCTTTGAGATTTATCAGACCTCTGAGTAAAAATAGAGAATCCCTGGAGTTTACGAATCAGAGTTTAAATTTCAGGGGGTTCAATGATAAATTGGTCTGAAATATTAGGGTATGTAGCAGCGGTTGATACTCGAGCGACTTCTGACTCTGGATTTAAACGTACTGGGGAAGTCGGGGGAGTTGATGAGGGCGATTTACTCTCAGAATGGTATTTAGATTTTGATTTAGGTGCCATTCATAGTTTGGGCCCTCCTTCTAGCGCCAAATATGTTGAAGCCCCGAAAATCGGGTCGACAACAAGGGGGATACCCACCCGGTCCAGACCTTGGTTAGCAGCTCCTTATCCGTTTGGTATAGCGGGTCCGACTGGGGATAATGGGACCAGTTTCCCAATCTAAGGGGTGTGTGTGTGTGTAGAGTTGGATGATGCTGATCTAGGGGTATTTTAAGCTAATTTAATTCAAACTTCTAAACTAACTCTATGCTATTGTAATCTAATAAGAAACAACACATCTAACCTACACTAACCCGGGGTGTATTTCTTCTATTATGCGATCTAAAGAGATTTCGAACAATAACTGGTAATAAATATCATTCATCTATCATAAGAATAGAAATCAATTAAGATAAACCATTCTGCATAAGAAGTTAAGCAAAACAGTTGTGAACAACATATCGCATAATAAGTTATTCATATATCAAGCACAAATAAATGACTCCACCGTACAGAAGTGCCAAATGGTAACCCACACATTCATGCATTAACATATAAACAACTGAAAACTGCATATCACTTTAAGAATATAAGCAGAAATTAGTCAAGAGATAAAAGTACCATTTATGACTGGTTCCACTCATAAGCTTCAAGCAATAACGATTTATCTCTACTTGTTCTAACATCTACTAAGAGTACAAAAGTGCAACATCAGTAGCAGACATTAAATGCAAACATTGATAAATCTCGATCCATCCATTCATCAAAAACCCCCTCCGAGGGTGCAAAAGTGCATGTTCTGAGGACAAGTTTTTTGACAAATTTCCGGACCCTTCTCCAAATGCCTGAGAAGGGTTTAAATACTACTAACTAATTAATCTTAATTACATAAATTTAGGACACGTTTCAAATGACTGCCCTTCTACTAAAGCAAATTTATTTCTAAAAATTGAATCTAGTTTCTAACCGTTTTTGTATTTGCTCCTTAGTGTTGTAAGCAATGCAACATTCGCCTGGGAAGAGTCGGCTGGTTGTCTTCTCCTTTCGTTTGAGCTATGAAAATAGAAATAACAAGAGCTGGCACCATTTTCTGACAAACTAGAAGATATTTTCGAAAATCTTCCTCTGGCTTGGTGTATTCACTGTGTGTATACTTGGTATAACCCAAATTTCTTTCAAACTGATTGTGCTGTTGCTATTTCGGTTTCCAGCCGTGCGAATGACTGAATAAGTTAGGGACTTTGCTCTCTGAACAATTTTCTGTATTGAAAACTGCTTCCGTTCTTTGTTCCAGGCTTTTCTGGAGCGTCTTCCCTCTTTAGCGTTTTTCTTTTTGCTTTACCCAGTCTGAGCTTCAGGATCTTTTGTAAACATGCTGCTTTTGTGCGCCTTTGACTCTGAGTCTTGGATAGTCTATTTCCATCAGTATCTGTTGAGTGATACTCTGGAATCCGCGGTCCTGCTTCATGCGGCATCCGTTTGCGAAGGCATCTCTTCTCTGTTCTCCAAGTATTGACGCTTTCCCCTTTTCCTTAGATGTTTCCTGCATATTGATTTATATTAGTTGCTGCCTTACAGTTTACGCAAAGGAAAAGAGTAATGACGAAAAGATTGACATGAAAGCTTTAAGTTCTAATGAATGCATAATCATGACATTCATAATGACTTGACTCTTCGAAAAACACAACACAATCCTTCTTGGATACTTTGGTGTACAATCATTAATTTCTCTTAAGGCGCGCTCCCAATTTTGGTCTACAGACAGCTTTCTTTGAACACTATGTCGAGGAAATTTTGCGATGAGTGATTTTTGCGATTCGCATCGCAGTATCGAGGATTGCGATGTCAAGATGTGTCATCACAGGAATTGATGGTCGCACTCATCGCAGATCGCAAATCGCAAGATCGCAGATCGCAAATCGCAAATCGCGCTTAATCATCTAATCACTGTGTGCTGCTTATGCGATGTTGCGATATGCGACGTCGCATATCGGACGTCGGCGATTCCTTAATTTTTCATTTAAGAGCACTTCTCAATATATGCGATGCGATGAATTTCACGTCGCTTCTTCGCAGCTTATTTATGCGCATAGGAAAACGCTTCACTCTCTCTTCGCGATGCGATACAGCTTTAGGGAGTTAAAATACAAAAAATTTGATAAAATGTTTTTTGGATTTTATGTTAAGGGTCCCCATTTGCTTGGTGTTATTTCTAATACCAAACAAAGAGGCGGGTTGTTGGTGACCACAACAATTACGTAAGCAAGTGAGCATGGGCGTCGTGTAGTTGTTCTACCACTGCTCTATCATCGTTTGTCATCATATCACTCTACCACCTTATCATCCACGTCGTCTGTGAGCTCATCAACCATCTTGTCACCACGCCATCATTAAAATTTCCCAAGTTCACATTTAATTCCATGTTTCCCACCCGTTGTTTTGTTTTCTCTATAAAATATTATTTCTTCTACATGTTTCATTTTTCACTATCCCTTGTTCCTGCTTCAGTGGATCCAATTGTACAAATTGCAACTCCATGCAACATCACTCACCACAACTCAAGTACTTGCGTGAAATCTTTAAACATCCAACATTACCAAAATGTCGAAGAAAGCCATTTTAGTAGGTCTTCTCATGTTCCATTGATGTACACCGAAAGGGATATATTTGACCTAGTTTTCTCTATTAATTACATATAAATTTACCAACATATTCTTCTTAACCAAGCTGAGTCTCCTGTATATGTTGCTACTATTAGGTCAGGTGTTTTAGCTACCATGATTCCTCAAATCCATGTGTTCCTAGAATTTATATAGTGGCTAGTCTTTTCCCTCTATCTTAAAAAATGTTTGGTCATGAACAAATTAGGTGAAAATATTTTTCAAGTTTCTTCCCTTTTGATTCAACAAGCATTATGTTTCCTTCCTCAAGTTCTTACACTCCTTTCTCAGAAGAAACTTTCTTTTCTACCTTTCAATACTTATCTGCATCTAATTATGCTATATTGACTTTCTTTTTAATGCCTATTGGGAAGCATTTGCCTATGGAGCCTACTCATTTTCCGTTGGAAAATTTTTCCGAGGTGGTTTGACCTATTCTTCAAATCCTGGCCCATATATTGGGAAGGGAAGATACAAATATTATTGACAAAGCCATCCCAGAAATGTTTAGTCTGCTGATGAGCCCTGAAAATTTTTTTGACATACCTTCTTTCTGGGAGAAGATGGTTAATTCTCAATTGGCAGATCTTTCCCTCACTTGATGTTTTATATTTCCTTCTCTAATTACTTATATCTTCTTGTATACTCATGTTGAAAGATTCATGCACCTGGGATTAAATATCATGGGCCCTCACAAGAACAAATAGTCAGTGGTATTTTGGATAGATGCGGTGAGAAGTACTGAAAATAATGAGGGCTTTATGTACTTTGTTACTTATTTTTTTATCAATTTCTTACTAAATCATAAAAATTTCTCCTCCACCTTGCATATTACCTTGAAAGTCTCAGTCTTTTATTCAGCTCAGTAAAAATGTTAAAGTGGGTGATTGGTTTCTATTTGAATATTATGTAGAAATTAGATTATATGGAGCAGAAGTTGCCCCCTACAGGCTACCTACACTTCTGCCTATGAGATTGTTTTCATTAGAAATCATCAGGCATATTTTAAATGTGGATCAAGTACCTTTTATTCCGGCAAAGAAGGGGCATCTATTTATATTTCCAAGGATAGTGGGACCTTTTGTTTTTAATAACATGAAAGCTATAGGAGAAGTGAAAAGGTTCTTCAAAGTATGAATTTGCAGCTAGGTGAGAAGTGTGCATATGACCCTCATAATATTATTTCAAACAGGAGAGCGGAAAATTATTATGCTCCATATGTACATAAAGCTCAACTAGATGTCAAGAAGCTAGCAAATGGAGGAAAAACCAATTTGTTAGGAGGGGTGGAGATTGAAAATCCTCATCAAAGTGAGAAGAATTTAAAGAGAGGCAGTGAAGATGTCATTGATTTGGAGGAGAAAATAGACAGAAGTATTAAAAGAGTTAGAATATCTGAGAGGGCAGTTCATCATCAACATCATGTTTTCAGTTGCAGGTAGGAGACATTATGTGTACACCAACTTCACCTATTCCAGAAGAGACTGGTCATAGCTCTATTTCAATGATAAAGATGTTGTATTCTCAAATCGAAGAAAAGAACAAAAATGTTAAATAAAGTATGGAGTCCCAATTGGAAACTCAGTTTGTTTACAATTACCAGACTAGATTGCTTTCTGCTATGGATTTGGAGAGAAATCAGCTCAAACTAGATTTCTCTCACCCCTCTACCTTAACAGTGTCTTCTTCATCAAGTTTCAAGACTGTCAACTTGACAGTATATGCAAGAGAGATCCCACTGCCTAATAAAATCAACTTACATAGGTAGACTGGTGAACTGATTTACAATGATTTGAAAAAGACTTCCTTGGCTTCTAGCAAAGATCAAACTTTATTAGAGAAAGTGGTTAATCAATTGAAATTATAAAAAGAAAATTCTAGAGCTTTAACCACTCAAAATGAAGAGTTAAAGAAATTGATTGTTAAAATTGGTGTCAATCCAGAGGATAGAAGTGTTGTTCAAAAATTGTTGCAGGGAGATGAAACAGAAATTTAGGTGCTGAGGAAGAAATTGAAGATGCCTTCCATAGAACATCCAATTGCTTCAGAAGTAGCACATGTGGAAAAAGAAAAAGAAGCATTGACTGATGAACTTATACAAAGGAATGATGAAATCACCAACCTAAAGGAAATGAATTATGTTTTGCAACAAAAAATTGATTCTCATGTTTGTATATTGTGGTAGAAGAAAATTTTGAAGACCCAACTAATAAGTTAACTAGAGTCATGACTGAGTTGCAAATTTCTGAGAATGAGATGAAGAAAATTCAAAGGGATTATGAGAGTGCCTTGAAGATTATAAAAGTCACTGAAAGAGACTTGGAAATGTCCAAGGAGAATGTTGAAAAGTACAAAAATGATTTTCAAGTTGCTTCTCAAGAAATTAAAGAGCTAAAGGAGAAGGTGAAGGGAAATATGTCCCTTATTCAAGCCAGAGAAATTCTATGGAATGATATCATTCATATTGTGAGGAACATCTGGGAATCATTGTCTATAGTAGAAGAGGAGAAGATCATTATTAGAGACCTAGAAAATTTCATCATTGTTGTTGTAGCTCCCAGAGACAACCTTGGATTGCTTACAAGACCAGTACCTGGGCACATCTAGATTGGTGTGTCTCAAATGATTTACAAGAAATTGGAGACATCACTTATGTTCTATAAATGGATTGGTTCATTTATCCAAATAAATAAGACATGGATTTCTGGTACTTCTTCACAGGTTCAAATCTCAGAAATAAGCATAAAAATAATGGAGGTCGAGTGTTTCAAGGTCTTATAGCTTAATAAGCCTTTGTAGAGCAGATGAGAGAGGACCAAGAGAAGGAGAAACTCATCACATAGAGCATAAGGCTTCAATCATTCTACATTTAACAAATAGAGCTTGAGGCATTAAGGATTTCTATACTTATTTGAGTTACAAGCAGAAATAATGAATGAAGGAGGAGCTAAACACTATGATTCATGTGTTGCATATTTAAAGATCTAATTTCAATAGTCCACACAGGCATATACATCAACCATGTTGAGATAAATGAATCTATGAAACTGCTACATGAATTTGCATTAACATGTAGATACTAATGAATCCATGAGGGAGCTTGAAATATTTCTAGCAACTATAACTGCATGAATTCAGAGAAGAAGCATGAATATAAAAATGAATTTGATAAGGGGAATACATACTATAATACTTAAAGAGGGAATCACTATTACAAAGAGATACAGTCTAAAAATAGCTTAAAAAATTTGTATTACAAAGAGATATAGTCTAAAAATAGCATGTAGTGTTTTCTATATAATTTATGAACCCTTTTTCCAAGTCTTGCTTTCCCATATTTATCTGGAGAGGGGAGAAAGAACATTCATTACAACAAAATATCTCTGGCATAGTCTCAGCTATTGGGTCGACTAGCTGTCTCAGTCAGAGATGGCTCTATGACCCAAAATATTACAGAATTAAAAGCCTCATTGAAAGGAGGCATGTTACAGTACAACAAATAAATAAACATAAGATGTAAAATATAAAAATATCTCCTTGCCCATCCTATGATCATCTTTGCTGTAGGAGCTACTCTACCTAAGGTATGGCTTCTTGCACTGCTTCACCCACCTCTATCTTTTCTTCCTTTAATTCATTCACTGCTAGCTCTCAAACCCATGTCATAATGGGCTTCTTTTGGATCAACCCATCCCATGCTTTGAATGCACCACCTATTCCTCTCAAAACCATAGTTGCCGACCCATCATGCCCTTTAAACCTTTGTCCTGCACCATCGGTTCCTTGGTGTGGTGGACGATATGTATTACAGTGTACAACGCAGTCTCTCAAGCGCTGGCCTTTTTCCTCTAAAACAGGGAAAACGAACACTTTTGATTTCCCCCTTAGCCCCCTTTTATTATAGCCCCTTGCGTGGCCTTCCTCATATGACCAGTGGTTGGAACAAGGTGTTTAGCCCTCAGGCGCTAAGGCCTTCAGACCCATGTCTAGGAGCATTTTCTTTTGTATATCAAAATCCCACATATCGACGCTTTACCGTGATTTTTCCTTAAGCTTCTTCCCAGGACACTTGCGATCGCTGATTTGCGGGATCGGGCCCACCTAATACATCACAATCGCACTGTATGAGAGGGGGAACCTTTACCTTTTCCATAGCATGGGAGGACAGTCTGGACTTGAAATCCTCTTGAGGAAAAATCACTAAACATATCACATCCAGGAGGGTTTCTCGCATATCACAATCACATACCACTTTACCTTTAGCTTCTCCCCTTAATGGTTGTGATTGTCGATCTGCGAGGTGACGTCATCATTGCCATGTGTCACCCTGTGAGTTGTGATATGTGGAACCCAGAAATGGCCCCATTTCACCCCTAAAAATGTTGAAATTTGGCAACATGGGTCCCTCGTACGACCGCGTCACCTTCCGTACTTCCATGTGGAGGAGAGAGAAAGGGGGATGCCTGCATTGGTTTTTCTATGCTTTCCTTTATTAACTCTTTTCAGCCCTCCCCTAACGATGTTACATTATACTGCATAATCGACCCATGAAAGGTATTTTATGTTTAGAACTCACCAATTCGCTGAGATGTCGATTTGTGGGACTGCGGGTTCGTCAGGATGCATGATGTGGGATTGCGCCACGTCGAGGAGAGAGAAAGGGAGTTGCCTACCTTGGTTTTTCCATGTTTTCCTTTGTTAATTTTTTCCAACCCTCCCCCGACGATTTCACATTATAATACAAGATCGACCCTTGCAATTTTGGGAGTTTTCTATGACTGTGGGACTACTATGATAACCGATTTGCGAGATGTGGGATTTGGGATTGCCCTCATACTTAGCCATTTTCTTGGTTTTTGAGGCTTTCCAGGGAAATCTTCAATGGGCTCTAGCTTCTGATCCATGATTCCTTTTTTGGACTTCTATATACCATTAGAAAGCTCTTTTTGAGCACTATGCATTGGAGGGGATCTTATCAATCTCTAGGATATTATGTGGCATGGGAAATTGGCTCCAAACTTCACTTCTCTTGGGCAACCTTGACTAATTGAAGCCCAAAATCCAGTGAGTGACAACATTGGCTCCAACTGGGGACAGTGCCTTTCTGGCAAGGTGATGAGCACCTGTAGACTAGTAGCCTTTCCTTCCATTGGGAATGAAGTTATTCTTAAACAAAATATAATTCTGTGAAAAGGGATTTTTTTTTTTGACAATAAACTAAAAAAATCAAATAACAATTTCAATACACACATTGGATATTTACAATGAGAAAGTGATAGATATCTCTAATTTTGAAAAAAAAAATTAGGTACTGACCATTTACAGGCAGTTCCAGCAATTCGCCATCCAAGTTTTCAAGTATGTAAGTGTTATTTCCCCTCTCTTCTACAATCTTGAAAGGGTTGAACCATAATAGATCAAAATTCCCATGTTTTCCTTTGTCTTCTCGCTGAACATCCCACCTCAGAAATAAATCTCTTTGCTGAAGAGGTATGTCCTTAGCCTTCTTGTCAAACAGATATTTCATCCTTCGCTGGTAGTTTGACAATTTGGTGTCCACCTCCTCTCTATTCTCATGAAGCTCCACCAGTTGATTCATCCTTCTATTCAAGGCGCTTAGCTCTTCCTCAGCTTCATGTAGCAACTTAGATATTGGCATTGCTACTTGGATTGGGAAGACAAAAGCTTTTCCATATACTAGCTCAAAAGGTGATTTCCCAGTGGATCATTTTTGCGTTACACGGTTAGCCCACAAAGCAAACCTCAGTTGGGAGTCCCAATTCTTTTGATTTTCAATGATGGTCTTATTTAGAACTCTCACCATAGTTTTATTAGAAGACTTAGCCAAGCCATTCCCTTGAGGGTAGTATGTAGTGGAGTGTCCAATAATGATATTGAATTTATGGTAGAAGTTGGTGAACTTGGCAGATTTGAAGACCTGTGCATTATCAGTGATGATTTTAAAAGGACACCCAAAGTGAGATAGTATGTTCTCTTCCATGAATTTTATCACCACTGAGTCAGTAGAATTTCTAGATGTCATAGCCTCTACCCACTTGGTGAAACAGTCAGTGGCTGTTAAAATCCATTTGTATTGCCACTAGATGGGGGATTTATTTCTCCAATGAATTCCAATCCCCATTGTCTAAAATGCTCCTCTACGTGCATAGGAATCAGGGGGAGAGGAGCAAACTGTTGTCTTTCAATAAACAATTGGAATTTCTGGCACGACCTGACCTGAGAATAAACATCTCCAAATAGCGTGGGCCAGTAGAATCCTTCCTTGAGGATTTTGTGTGTTGTTGCCTTCCAACTGTAGTGTCCTCCATAGACTCCCCCATGGAAATCCTCAATCACTTCATGGGTTTCTCCCTCCACCAAACATAGCAGTAATACCCCCACCAGGTCCTTCTAGTAGAGAAGTCCATTGGATATAATGTATTTCTATGCTTGCAATCTCAGACTTCGGTATTTAGATATATCCAGTCCCAATGGGCATCTTAGGAATAAGAGGTAATGAACAATTTTCTTATACCTGGGCAATCCCTCATATTTGGCATAGATCTTCTGCTCAGCTATTTTAATTCCGCTTTGGTGATCCTCTAGTCTGCCTTCCTCTGTGATCAGGCTTATCCTTAGAGCTTGGCAGTTGGATTCAGATAAAAGCTTGGCCAACCCTTGGCCTTTGATGATCTTGGTAGGCTTTATTGCTAGCTCATATTCTTGTATTTTAGCTATCCATATGCCCCTATTTTTCTTCATTATCTCCATGGACTAGGATGTCCTTGACTGTAGTCATTGGGATGAACGTTGTGATTCCTCATTGCAGCACATACATGAGGAATGACTTCAACGCCTTGACCAATGCATAGGCCTATTTCTCCAATATATTATACTTCAACTCAACATCCCTTAGGACTTGGCTGAAAAAGGCAATGGGCTGCTCGTAACCTTCTTTATTTTTCTATAACAGCACAACAAAAATGGTATGTGGAGAGGTGAAAGAAAAGATGTAGAAAGGAACTGAATAGTCGGGGTTGACTAGCACTAGGGCATCAACCAAAGCTTCTTTGATCCTAGTGAAAGAATCACGAGGGACAGAGATCCACTTAACTTCATTCTCCTTCTTGAGCATGTCTATGATACCTTTAACTATCTTAGCATAGTTGGGTATGAATCACCTTAAGAAATTTATCCTCCCCAAAAAGGCTTGGACTTCTTTCTTGTTTCTGGGCAAGGGAATAAGGCTGATGGATTTGATTCAGGATCAATCTTTACTCCTTCCTACACTACTATGTGTCCAAGCAGCTTCCCCTCACTCAGGGTGAATTGAGATTTCTTAGGATTTAGAGAGAGGCCATACCTCCTACACTTCTCGAAGGTAAGCTTTAAATGGAGGATATGCTCTTCATCAGTTTTAGAAAATATTGTGATGTCACCTAAGTAGACTACCACGAATTTATCTTTATCACCCATGAAACCTATGTCCATAGATCTCTGAAATGCGACCCCTGCATTTATCAACCCAAATGGCATGCGAGCGTACATGAATGTTCCCCACGGGGTGGTGAAAGCAATCTTTTTCTGGTCCTCAGGCTGGACTGCCACTTGGTCATATCTGGAGAATCGGTCCATCATGGACATTCTGGTTGCATCCACTACCTTTTGCAATATATTATCCATCTTGGACAGAGGGTAGTTATCTTTTAGAGACACCCTATTTAAATTCCAGAATTCCACACATAACCTTATCTCTCAGTTCCTTTTCTGGTCATGGACCAAATTAGCTACCCACTCAGAGTATTTTAAATGTACTATGATCTTAGCCTACAGCAGCATCCTTAGCTCCTTTTCAATGGAGGGGAGTAAGAGTGGATTTATCTATCTGAGTTTTTATTTGCATGGATTTATCCCACTCTTCAAAGGAATATTATGCTAATATTTGTATCAAACAGATTCAAATCATCATAAGACCAAGCAAACACATACTTGTGAGTTTTGAATAGATCTAAATACCTTTGTCTATATTGCAAGGGGATTCCTTTCGACAACTTGATCACCTGGGGTTCCTCCTCTGATCCGATGTTGTAGTTTTCTACTTGCTCATCCTTCACTAGGGCCATTTGTTAGGATGCTATGTCATCTTTATTGAAAGTATTTCTAGTGGAACAAGTCCACGAGGGATAGTGTTCCTTTTTAGTTGCAAATTTTTTTGCCCAACCACTGTCTTTCCATGAAGTGGCTTCTTGTTCTAATTCTTCTTCTTCTTAATAGATGGTGGAGTGGGAAAACTCCCCAACAACTTCTATGAATATTTTTACTTTCTCGTCACATTTGAATACCTGTTAGTGTTTGAAATTATCAGGTATTGAAGGCCTGTGTCTGATTTCTATCTCATATCTGAGTAGTGGATTCTGTGGGGCCTGAAAGTGCTTGCAACTACCACAAGAGAGTCAGCCATCCTATTTTCTTCCCTGGGAAGAAATTGGATGTTAAATTCCAGGATAAATTGTCGATTAAGTCCCACACTTCATTTCGGTACATCCTCAGCCTAGGGTGTTTGATTTGGCATTGGTCTCAAATCTACCTTACGATTATCTCAAAGTCTCCATAGACCGATAGGCATTCAATGTTCATATTTCTTGCCGTTTCTAACCCCAGGAGCAATGCTTCATACTCCGCCACATTGTTGGTCACATCAAATTCAAGCTTGAAAGAGAGGGGTATCATGCTGCCTTCAGGATATACCAACAATATTCCAACTCCATTCCCATCTTTTTCTCCATCGAAGTATAATTTCGATACTTCATTTTCATTTGCTCACAAGTGCTCCGACTTCCCTATCAAGTGTACTAATTTTTCCTCTAGGAAGGTCTCATCCTCTTCTAGGAACAAACAGGAGATGTCGCTATCCTTCCCATGCATTGGGGAGTTTTTTGAGCCTTTAGCTGGGGTCACGGTTTTCACAAACCTGGATTCTCTGTATAGCCTCCTTTGCTCACCTCCAAAAGTGGGAATGGTGGCATAAGTCAGATCTAGCTTGATAGAGCCACCCATCTTGGAACCCCAAGATCTGGATAACAACATTCCAAAGCGAGGCGATATATCAACCACCACTATATCCATTACCAAACTCTTCATCAGGATCTGAGCCAGGTTTACCACCAGGTCCTTTATCATGCCTATGCACTTGACTCTCTTGGAGTCAAAGGAGTATAGGTCCTTGTATGGTCTGGTGATCTCTAAACCCAATTTTTCCATTACTGATAGTGGCATGAGGTTGTGTGAGGCCCTAGAATCCAGCATGCAATTATGCAACAAAAGTTCATGGATCACCAAAGTCACATAGAAAGGCGTGGTAGAAGCATCCAACTCTTCCACATGCATCCCAAAAGCAACCATGGGCCTCTCCTCTTGAAGGTTCACACTATCATGGGATGGTGTAGAGGTGGCTGGATGCATGAATTGAGAGACTTCAGCTTTGTAATGAGGCTACTTTAGAAGTTCAATCAGAGGAACATGAATTTTTACCTTTTCCAACTCCTTTTGGAGATTGAATGTATGTTGGGCCTTTTATGTATCTCTTAGATTTGTTCTTTCTCCCTTCCCACTAGAAGTTGTCAACAAAACAAGTGCCTCCTTTTCTATGTGACCCATAGGACCATTGCTCTCCTTATTTGCAAAGACTCTTGTCTTGGATGGGTCGAGATGGAGCTTACCTTTCCCTATGTCTGGTGCTAGAGGAACCACTTAGGGATCAACTTCCCCTTATTGTTTTGGTTCTCTCATCCTCTTCTTTGAAGATCTTAGATTATAATTACGTTGTGGTTGTGTTTGCATGAACTCTACAAAATGTTTCAAATAATAATCCATATCTTCCTCCTCTGTTTTTGCTTCTCTATGATGACTGGCCTCCTGGTGAGCCCTATTCTCATGTTGTTGGAAATAATACTGAGAGGGGGGGTGAATCAGTATTATCTAGCAATTTAATAAATCTTCCTTATTTGATCTTTGAATTATTTTAGCATGTCAGTACCATAAAATAATGAGCATGAAAAACAGATAGTCACACCAAAGAACACAAGATGTAAGGTGGAAACCCAATGTGGGTGAAAACCACCTGCTGCAATATGTCTCTATCTTCTTTCAATTTAGAAACTTCTTTTACAATGATTTTGTACTGGTGCAGTCCTTTACCAGTACGCAGGCTGCAACCTGCAGAGAGCTATAACTCTCTCTCTCTCTCGTTTTCCAGTCTACTCCTGGAAGGGAGCTACAACCCCCTACTTCTTTTCATAAAGCATCAGATAATCAACAAGTACATAACAGATATAGATCACTACAGATATCAGATCAGCAACAACAGAACTAACCCAGAACACCTTATCAATAGAGAAATTCAATCAACAGAACATCTTAAAACAGAGACGCAGTTTTTCTTTCTGTGGCCTGCGACCAGACGCTGTTAACCTTCTGCTACTCTGCGTCCACACGTAGATATCCTTCTGCTCAGCTGCGTGCCCACGCACTGTTCCTTTGACTGCTCTGCGTTCTGTTGCTTCAGGGACGCACCCAGAGATACTATCGCGCCGCGTCTTTCGCAACAGAGACGCACCTGAAAACACTATCGTGCCACGTCTTTCTGCTTCAGAGACGCACCTGAACCTTGATCGCCCTGCGTCCCCACGCAGGTCTCTCTCTACTGTGCTGTGTCTCGGCGCACTTGCCCTTTACAGTACCTGCGTCCCGGCGCACTTTCCCTTCACTGAACCTGCGACCCTTTAGATATAAATGATATGAAGGTTTCAGAACAAACCCAAACAGTCAGATCTACAGATCTGATCATGCGCCATAGAGATCACAGTCCATTAGAAGATTCGCCCTCTTAGATTTGGACTAGATCTCACCAAATAAGATATTCAACCCAAGATAATTTCTCAATCCAAATGAACTCCTTTGCTTTATATAGGCAAGCTCCTCCCCAAAACATGGAACAATACCACGAGCCGACACCATAGAAACATAAAACCGTCGGCTAGATACCACGCAAGAAACCCCCACGTGCTTTTCTCTGCCTTGAAATGTGTGCACTGGGTAGACGCACCCCCTAAACGGCTGGCCGGCGTCCCTGGACACGGGTTCTGCATGGTACACCTGCGGGGACGCACTTTCTGAACCGATTGCCGGCGTCCTTCTTAATTTTTCAACAAACTGAGAGCCTTACCACTGGAGTTGCCATCAAGTACAACATTTGTAACATACAGTCATACCAGATAACATAATGCCAACAATCTCCCCCTTTGGACTTGATGGCAACCTCAATCTTACAAGCTTCAGCTTCATTCTCCCCCTTTGACATCAAGGGCAAAGGGTATGCTCCCCCTTAGCTCATGCTCCTCCAGATCTGCAACAAATAACTAAAAATCCACCATGAAAGAGATAGAGACATATTGCAGCTATTTCCAAGATCTCCTTCTCCATAATGCCAACAATGCATTATGTGCTCCCCCTGAGCCTTGTACCACCAATAAGAAGTTGTTCAACAATAAGATGATGCATCAACAACCCCCAGCTTTTGCCTGAGGTATTCAAATGTGTCCCTGGGCAATGGTTTGGTGAGAATATCAGCAACTTGTTCCTTGGAAGGAACATACTCCAACTTGACTTTCTGTTCAAGCACTTGTTCCCGGAGAAAATGGTACTTGATTGGTATGTGCTTGGTTTTTGAATGCATAACAGGGTTCTTTGAGATGCTGATTGCACTTGTATTATCACATAAGATGGGGATTGGTGGTGTACAAGTGATTTGAAAATCCTGCAAAGTCTGCATCATCCAAGGAAGTTGGGTGCAACAAGACGCAGCAGCAACATATTCCGCTTCAGCTGTAGACAAGGCGATCGAACTCTGTTTCTTGCTGAACCAAGATACCAGTCTGGAACCCATAAAGAACGCACCACCACTTGTGCTTTTCCTGTCATCCACGCTTCCGGCCCAATCTGCATCTGTATAAGCATGAAGAGTAAGATCTGTATCTCTAGGATACCATAAGCCATAATTTTGAGTCCCTTGAAGATATTTGAAGATTCTCTTTACTGCCTGAAGATGAGTCTCCTTCAGATTTGCCTGAAATCTTCCAACTATTCCAACTGCATGCATGATGTCCGGTCGGGTACCTGTCAAATATAGTAAACTTCCAATCATAGATCTGTAGGTTGGTTGATGTACTGCTGCAGATTCATCATTCGCACTGAGACTACATCCTGTGACCATGGGTGTACATACTGGTTTTGCATCTTCCATGCCATATTTCTTCAAAATCTGTTTGAGATACTTGGTTTGAGATAAAAAGATTCCTCCTTCCTTTTGTTGGATTTGCAAACCAAGGAAATATGTCAGTTCTCCTAGCAAGGACATTTCAAATTCTTTCTGCATGACCGAGGCAAAACTTTGACTCATAGCTTCTTCATTGCTGCCAAAAATAATGTCATCTACATACACAACAAGTATTAGCAATTTGTCATTTTCAACTTTTATATACAGATTGCTATCTGCTGAAACTTTTGAAAAACCTTGTTGATGAAGATATTTGTCCAACCGGTAGTACCAAGCCCTTGGAGCTTGTTTGAGACCATAGAGAGCCTTTTTCAATCGGCATACAAGATTTGGATCATTTCCAAGAATGAACCCATCTGGCTGTTCAACGTACACTTCTTCTTCCAAGTCTCCATTCAGAAAGGCTGATTTCACGTCCATTTGAAATACTTTGAAGTTTTGAAAGCTTGAGAGAGCAAGGAACATTCGGATGGCCTCAAGTCTTGCAACAGGAGCAAAAGTTTCTTCAAAGTCTATTCCTTCTTGCTGCGCATACCCTTTACAAACAAGTCTGGCTTTGTTTCTAATTACTTCTCCATTTTCATTCAATTTATTTTTGAAGACCCATTTTGTTCCGATAACATTCTTATCCTTTGGTCTAGGAACCAGCTCCCAAGTGTTGTTCTTTTCGATTTGCTCAAGTTCTTCATCCATCGCTTTTACCCAACATTCATCTTTGCATGCTTCTTTCACATTTTGTGGTTCAGTAGAGGATAGTAATGCCAAATAGCTTGAGGGTTCTGCAACTGTTCTTCTTGTTTGTACACCTGCTTCTTTCTGCCCCATAATCTGAGATTCTGGATGATTCTTCTGAACATATCTGGATGGAGTTTTCTCTTCTATTCTTGTCTGCTCCTCTGGTTCTTCTTGAGGTTCTTCTTGAGGTTCTTCTTCTTCATCATTATGTCTTTGAGGATAGCCTTCATCTTCTTCGATATCTTCCCGATGTACTTGCCTAGGAATGTATCCCTTCTCATCAACCACCACATCAATGCTGTCAACAATTCTGCCAAGTCTTTTATTGTAGCACTTGTATGCTTTGCTATGTGGAGAGTAACCAAGAAGAATGCCTTCATCTGCTCTAGGTTCAAGTTTGCCAAGCTGCTCATCAGTATTCTTGATATAGCATTTGCTCCCAAAGATTTTGAAGTGCTTTACCGAAGGAGTTTTACCGCTCCAGAGCTCATGAGGAGTTTGAGTGCTGTTCACCCGGACATTTGTCTTGTTGAGAATAATAACCGCAGCATGTGCAGCTTCACCCCAGAAAGTTGCGAGAGTTCCTAATTCATCAAGCATAGCACGAGCCATTTGTTGGATTGTTCTGTTTATTCTTTCAACAACTCCATTTTGCTGAGGAGTTCTAGCTGTAGAGAATTCTCTCCTTATGCCATGTTCATCACAGAAATCGAAAAATTCATTTGAAGTAAATTCCCCACCTCTGTCGGATCTGAGGCACTTAATTTTGTGACCTGATTCATTTTCAACCAAGGCTTTGAAGGATTTGAATTTTTCGAAAGCTTCATCTTTGTGCTTCATAAGTCCTAACCAGACAAACCTGGAGAAATCGTCAATAAATAATATCAAGTATTCCTCTCCTCTAGGTGTTCTTTTCCTGAATGGACCACATGTATCTGTATGTACTAGATCAAGAGGCATGCTAGCTGATCCTTCCTTCTTTGGAAAGTTAGTCCTGGTTTGTTTTCCAAACTGACATGATCTGCATATGGTGTTGTCAGGAATTTTGATATCTGGAAGATCGCGAACTGCCTGATATTTGCATGCTTTCCTTATTTGTGAGAAGCTTAGATGTCCCAACCTTCGATGCCATAACCAGTGTTCTTCATCCTTGCTCAGATAGCATTGTTGTTGTCCTTCTTCAAATATGTATAGATTATTTGGAGTTCTTTTGCCTTTGAGTACTGTTTTACCTGTATCAAGATCACGAACAAGACATCCATTCGATCTGAAAATAACCTCGGTTCTTTGATCACACATCTGGCTGACACTTAGAAGATTATGCTTCAATCCATCAACATACAAAACATTTCCAGCCTTGACCTTTTCTTTTAAAGGAGCAATCCCTTTTCCTTTTATAGTTGCAGGAGTATCATTTCCAAAAGAGACTTTCTTTCCTTTTTCTAGAACAGAATAAGATTCAAGTTTTTCTTTATCACCTGTCATATGCTTCGAACATCCACTATCAATGTACCATAGATTTTCCTGTCCCTCTGCATAAAATGCTATTCCACATCTTTCTGTTTGAGGTTCTTTTATTCTCCATGTTTTGGTGCTTGAGGCTTGCTCCTTTTTCTGCTGAAACCTGCTCCTGCATTCAGATTCTTCATGACCAAAGTTATTGCAAATAGAACATTCGACTTCATTTTCAAGAACCGAAAAGTTGTTATAGGTCCTTTTTGTCATCCCTGTCATACTTCTTTGTTTTTGAGCTTCCCTAGTCATGATTGTTTTATATGCAACACATTGAGCTGCTTTGTGACCAAAATTATGGCAAGAAAAGCATTGTCCATTGAAGAAGCTTCTGCGGTTATTGAATCTACCTGCCAACTGATTGTAATTTCTATTTTCATCTATTCTTGAACCAAACTGAGAAGATTTTACCTGTGGCTGGTTGTAGCTTTTGTTCACCCTTAAGATGGATTGCCCTTGATAGTTTCTGTTTGTATTTTGTCCCTGCTTTACCTGATTATCTTCATTGTTCTTCTGCTCATTTCTTCTTGCCGCATCAAGATAACTTTTTGAGGTGGATGCTTGAGAGGTTTCTCCATTGTAACCCAAACCTGTCTTGTTTAGAGGAGACCGCTGCACATTGATAATCTCATCCAAAGTTTCAGATCCTTTGACAAACTTAAGATTAATAGCTTTTGTTTTCTCAATTTCTTTTCTGAGACCAACAATTTCACCTTCTAGTTTTTCAGGATGTTTTTCTTTTTCATCAATTTGAAATTGTAGAGTATCAATGATCACATTCTTTTCTTCTATACATCTCTTGAGTCTAGTAATTTCATCATAGAGGTTATTCACATCTACAGCATCCTCATAATCATCATCTTCAAATGCCATTAACAACTTATATTTATTACCTTGTTCATCTTCATCACTGTTTGATAAACCATCACTATCTTCATGGGTGTAGTAGCTTTTCTTATTTGCACTTTGTTTCTTGTTCCATCTAGCAGGTTCCTTTCCTTTATCCTTATAAGGACATTTTGCAGCATAATGACCTACTCTTCCACAAGCAAAGCATTTGAAAGGTAGCTTACGTCTGAACCTTCCAGAACCCCTTTGAAGATTTCTGACAAAATTTGATTCTTCTTCCTCTTCTTCTGGAACATGGCTTGCTTCATAGTAATCTTCTTTGCCTGATGCCTTAAAAGCAGCTTCCCTTCTGTCTGATGGACCTCCCTTTCTCATTTCATAAGCAGTTAGAATTCCATGTAGCTGAGACATAGTGAGAACACAGAGATTTTCCTTTTCTTCTATTGCAGATACTTTAGATTCAAACTTGGGGGATAATGATCATAGAATCTTTTGAACTACTATAGCCTCTTTTATTTCTTCACCCAAATTTTTCATACAATTAACAATCTCATCTACCCGAAGAAAATAATTAGCAACACTTTCATCATTATACATCTTGAGAGTCTCATATTGAATCCTGAGAGTTTGAAGTTTAGCTTGTTTTACCTGTTCATCTCCTTCATAGCTCGTGACCATTTTGTCCCATATCTCTTTTGCTGATTTGAAGTGCATTACCTTCATGAATTCTGTTTGGGATATACTTCCTAATAGCGTACTGACTGCTTTTGCATTTGTTTCATACTTCTTTTTCTCAGCTGGATCTGTAGGAGTAGCTGAAGGAAAAGCATAGCCTGTTTCTACAATGTCCCAAACTTCTGTACCAAGAGATTGAAGATATGCAGTAACTCTTACCTTCCAATAATTGAAGTTTGTCCCATCAAAAATCGGTGGCCTGATTGATGCTTCTCTCTCGTAGTTGCTCATGATGAACGATCTACCTTCAAGCGATCAAGCTTCTCTGAAGGACCTGCTTTGATACCAATTGTTGGAAATAATACTGAGAGGGGGGGTGAATCAGTATTATCTAGCAATTTAATAAATCTTCCTTATTTGATCTTTGAATTATTTTAGCATGTCAGTACCATAAAATAATGAGCATGAAAAACAGATAGTCACACCAAAGAACACAAGATGTAAGGTGGAAACCCAATGTGGGTGAAAACCACCTGCTGCAATATGTCTCTATCTTCTTTCAATTTAGAAACTTCTTTTACAATGATTTTGTACTGGTGCAGTCCTTTACCAGTACGCAGGCTGCAACCTGCAGAGAGCTATAACTCTCTCTCTCTCTCTCGTTTTCCAGTCTACTCCTGGAAGGGAGCTACAACCCCCTACTTCTTTTCATAAAGCATCAGATAATCAACAAGTACATAACAGATATAGATCACTACAGATATCAGATCAGCAACAACAGAACTAACCCAGAACACCTTATCAATAGAGAAATTCAATCAACAGAACATCTTAAAACAAAGACGCAGTTTTTCTTTCTGTGGCCTGCGACCAGACGCCGTTAACCTTCTGCTACTCTGCGTCCACACGCAGATATCCTTCTGCTCAGCTGCGTGCCCACGCACTGTTCCTTTGACTGCTCTGCGTTCTGTTGCTTCAGGGACGCACCCAGAGATACTATCGCGCCGCGTCTTTCGCAACAGAGACGCACCTGAAAACACTATCGCGCCGCGTCTTTCTGCTTCAGAGACGCACCTGAATCTTGATCGCCCTGCGTCCCCACGCAGGTCTCTCTCTACTGTGTTGTGTCTCGGCGCACTTGCCCTTTACAGTACCTGTGTCCCGACGCACTTTCCCTTCACTGAACCTGCGACCCTTTAGATATAAATGATATGAAGGTTTCAGAACAAACCCAAACAGTCAGATCTACAGATCTGATCATGCGCCATAGAGATCACAGTCCATTAGAAGATTCGCCCTCTTAGATTTGGACTAGATCTCACCAAATAAGATATTCAACCCAAGATAATTTCTCAATCCAAATGAACTCCTTTGCTTTATATAGGCAAGCTCCTCCCCAAAACATGGAACAATACCACGAGCCGACACCATAGAAACATAAAACCGTCGGCTAGATACCACGCAAGAAACCCCCACGTGCTTTTCTCTGCCTTGAAATGTGTGCACTGGGTAGACGCACCCCCTGAACGGCTGGCCGGCGTCCCTGGACGCGGGTTCTGCATGGTACACCTGCGGGGACGCACTTTCTGAACCGATTGCCGGCGTCCTTCTTAATTTTTCAACAAACTGAGAGCCTTACCACTGGAGTTGCCATCAAGTACAACATTTGTAACATATAGTCATACCAGATAACATAATGCCAACATTCTTCTTCAGCAAAATCAGCTTATATATTTCCATGCATCTCTTATGTATCTGATGATTGTTTGTCGGGACCATCTTCCAAGTATAAGGGATGAGCGATCTGATCAAGTTGATCCTTTCTTTCCCTTGGAAGTAGTTGCAGTGGAGGCCTTCTATATTGCGAGTTATAGCCCTGGTTGTTAACTTGAGCATTCTACCTAAAGAGGTTCTTGTTCTCGATTTTGAGTTTTCCAACCTTTTGTGACAAACTCTTGATGAGTTTGTCTAGATCATCCCACTTTGGGTTTGATGATTCTCCATCTCGACGAGAAGAGGATGCTCTTCTTTTCCTCTTTTGGGTTTAGTAGGTTCTTTCTTTGCCCTCAACTTCCCCATCGAGGCCAGATTTTCTTCCACTTCGAGAGAATCGATCTGATGTTGGTCTAGAGTGGTAGACTTCCTTTCTCTCAGGGTAAATCCAACATCATAGTCAAAGGCTCCCAGGAAACCACACGAGCTACAGCTTGGGGAGGCTTTATGTTGGCCAATAGGTTATTAAATTGATTATTGAATCTTTTGATAAATTCTGAAGTATCCCCCTTCAGCCTTTTTCTTATGGCATTAAACTCGGTGAGGAGATATTCATGATTCCTCTTTTCTCCCCATTTCTGGGTGAAAGAGTTTTCAAGTTTCTCCCATGTAGTGATGGAGGCATTGGGTAGGGATTTGAACCATTTTCTAGCCTCTCCATCGAGGGATTGTACAAAAAGTCTCATGACCACATCCAGTTGTTCCACGTTTATGTTCTCAGCAAAAGAATTGAAGGTTTCAATGTGACTTTGTGTCGTGTTATCATCTTCCCCATTGAACCTAGGCAGATTCTTTAGGTAGTACTGGGGCATTGCACTCAAGGGCTAAGGTAGATCAAGAGGTGCATACTTATTTAGCAGAAATCCTGGAAGAGCCATCTGGACTAGTGGGGAGGGATTAAAATTTTCTTGAGGAACTAGGGTCAAGACCACAGGGGTTGCAGGGGAAGGAGGGTATGTTAGGGCCTTAGGAGTAAGTCCTGAATAATGAGCAGCAACAGGTTGGGAACTATAGGAGGGAACTTCAAAGGCTGGTGAGATGGTAGCACACTCTGGGGGAGTTTTCTCTTTCCATACTTTCTTGAAAATCAACCTTTCTGGGTCAAATACAAATGGGGCTTTCTGCTGGGATGTATTTGAGTGAGTATGAGGCCTTTTAAAATTTAGGGTTATGAATGATAATGAGGGGGTGTGGAGTCACCAAGGTGATATGAATGCAATCATAACATACTTCACTCACCTACATGAAGGGTGCTCAATTTGTCACATCCCAAGGGAAAATGTCCTTCAATAAGCTCCCTGGAAACAGTGCCAAAATATGTTGTAGCTTCCAAAGACAACCTTGGATTGTTTACAAGACCAATGCTTGGGCACATCTAGATTGGTGTGTCTCAAATGATTTACAGGAAATTGGAGACATCACTTATGTTCTATAGACACACACACACACACACACATATATATGAAATGGATTGGTTTATTTATCAAAATAAATAAGACACGGATTTCTGGTACTTCTTCACAGGTTTGGATCTCATAAATAAGCATAAAAACAGTGGAGGATAAGTGTTTCAAGGTCTTATAGCTTAATAAGATTTTGCAGAGCAGATGCGAGAGGAACAAGAGAAGAAGCAACTCATCACATAGAGCATAAGGCTTCAAGAATTCTACATTTAACACATAGAGCTTGAGGCATTAAGGATTTCTATAACTATTAGAGTTACAAGCAGAAATAATGAATGAAGGAGGAGCTGAAATCTATGATTCATGTGTTGCAGATTTAAAGATATAATTTCAATAGTCCACACAGGCATATACATAAACCATGTTGATACAAATGAATCTTTGAAACTGTTACAGGCATTTGCATTAACATGTAGATACTAATGAATTCGTGAGGGAGCTTGAAATATTTCTAGCAACTATAATTGCATGAATTCAAGGAAGAAGCATGAACATAAAAATGAGTTTGACAAGGGGAACACATATTGTAATACTTAAAGAGGGAATCACCATTATTTCCTTGATATTATGAAAAAATTTGTATTACAAAGAGATACAATCTGAAAATAGCATGTAGTGTTTTCTATAGAATTTCTGAACCCTTTTTCCAAGTCTTGCTTTCCCCTATTTATTTAGAGAGGGGAGCAAGAACATTCATTACAGAAAAATATCTTTGGCATAGTCTCAGTTGTTGGGTCAACTAGATGTCTCAATCAGAGATGGCTCTCTGACCCAAAATATTACAGAATTAAAAGCCTCATTAAAAGGAGGCATGTTACAGTTAAACAAATAAATAAACATAAGATGTAAAATATACAAAGATCCCCTTGCCCATCATCTAATCATCTTTGTTGGAGGAGCTGCTCTACCTAAGGTATGGCTTCCTGCACTGCTTCACCCACCTCTATATTTTTTTCCTTTAATTCATTCGGCGCTGGTTCCTAGACCTGTGTCATAGTGGCCTTATTCTGGATCAACCCATCCCGTGCTTCGAATGCACCACTTGTTCCTCTTAAAACCATAGATGTCAACCCATCACACCCTTTAAACCTTTGTCCTGCATTATCGGTGCTTTGGCGTGGTGGGTGATATGTATTACAGTGTACAACATTATCTGTTAGGTGCCAACCTTTTTCCTCTAAAATAGGCGAAATGGGCACTTTTGATTCCCCCCTTAGCCCCCTTTTATTATAGCCCCTTGTGTGGCTTTCCTCATATTACCGGGGTTGGAACCAAGGGCTTACCCCTTAGGCACTAAGGCCTTCAGACCCGTGTCTACGAGCCTTTTACTTTGTATCACAAAATCCCACATATCATCGCTTTACCGTGATTTTTCGTTAAGCTTCTTCCCCAGACACTTGCGATCGCCGATCTAAAGGATCAGGCCCACCTAAGACATCACAATCACATTGCAGGAGAGGGGAATTATTTACCTTTTCCATAGAGTGGGACGACAATCCGGACACAAAATCCTCCTGAGGAAAAATCACTAAACATATCGCATCCAAAAGGGTTTCCCACATATCGCAATCGCAAGCCACTTTACCTTTAGCTTCTCCCCTTAACGGTTGTGACCGCCAATCTACAGGGTGATGTCATCACTGCCACATGTCACCCTGTGAGTGGTGATATGTGGCACCTGAAAATGGCCCCATTTCACCCCTAAAATCACTGAAATTGGGTGACATGTGTCCCCTATAAGTTCGTGTCACCCTTTGTACTACCACGTGGAGGAGAGAGAAAGGGGGCCACCAACCTTGGTTTTTCCATGCTTTCCTTTGTTAACACTTTTCAGCCCTCCCTCGGTGATGTTACATTATACCGCAGAATGAGACCCCACAAGGTCTTTTAAGTTTAGAACCCATCAATCCGCTGATATGCCGAGCTGCGGGGTTGTCAGGATTCGGGATGCGGGATTGCGCCACGTGGAGGAGAGAGAAAGGGAGTTGCCTGCCTTGGTTTTTCCATGATTTCCTTTGTTAAATTTTTTCAGCCCTCCCCGGATGATTTCACATTATATTGCAAGATCGGCCCCGCAAGTTTGGGAGTTTTTTATGATTGCGAGACTGTCGTGACAGCCAATTTTTGGGATGTGGTATTCGGTATTGCCCTCATACTTAGCCATTTTCTTGGTTTTTGAGGCTTTCCAAGGCAATCTTCAATAGGCTCTAACTTTTGATCCAGGAGTCATTTTTTGGACTTCTATATACCATTGGAAATATCTTTCTAAGCACTAGGCATTGGAGGGGATCTGATAAAGCTTTGAGATCTTCTGTGGTCTAGGAAAGTGGCTCCAAACTTCACTTCTCTTGGGAAACCTTGATGAATTGAAGCCCACAATGCAGTGAGTGACAATAATTGCTAATAAGAAACAACTACAGCAGCGAGCTCAGTTTGCAAAGAAAACGATTGATCTCCTTAACTTAAGATCTTCATAACAGTTAAGGGAATGAGGAGTTTTAGGGATTAATAAAATTATTGTGAAGAAATTGAATGGGACAACAACAGAGGAAAAATCAACAGAGGCAAAACAAGTTGTAATGAAATTCAATATTGATTTTGATAACGGAACAAGAGCAGGTTTTCCTTCATGTTGGGACCAGCAGGGAAATTTATTACCCTGGGAGACTTATGAAACTTTGTTGGTGGAGACTAAGAGAAAAATCGGTTCAACTCATGAAAGAACAACAGTGTTGAAGGGAGAAACAATTGTGAATTATTTGCACAGGGATTTCCAAATTTTATGGTTAATGAGAACTATTTTTGTTGACAAATCAACATATAACATAATCACTAAATTCATAATGGTACACACTAGGTTTTTCAAGAGTTCTAGTGCAGATACAACCATTTGGAAAAAATGCAGGGAATGGATGTCACTGGCAGCAACAAGTGCTGAAGCTAGACCTTTATCTGCACCAGATTCCCAGATTACTAAATGAAGTAGTGCCCCCTGGCATGCAGTAGTTTATTTTTAGATATTTTTGAAATGATGTATTTATGTTTTCTCTTTTCAAAATGTAATGTTCAAAAGAAATATTAATTCCGAAGTACTTTAGGAAGTTACTAGTTTTGGTAGTTGATAGTTTCTTAACTGTCCTTTTGAAATTTTCTTTAAAATCAATTTAGAAAGAGAAGTGGGGGTTCTGAGTTTTCAGACCTCAGAAGCAGATACTAATTGTATTCTCAATCTTCATATGGATTTTAATAAAGAGTTTGAAGTGATTCTAGACACCTGTTGTGTACAAAATGTGTTTCTTGTTATTTTCATTTTATGCTTCATAGAAGAAAGTTCTGCAAAATCAGATTCCTCTAAGTTAAAGTTAAAAGTATCTTGATTATGTGCTCCTCTTTTCTATATGTCATTCCATGCTAATTACATATTTCCTCTAAAAGTTGAAAACAAAGATTGTGCATTAAACAACTTGTGTTGAAGACTTTCCACTATCCTTTCTCACTACTCTTTCATTAAAATTATATTCAACATCAGAAGGCCACTTTGAATAATTTTTTTTCCTGTAGAAGATTAAGAGGCATTGTCTTTATAATTATAATTTCTAGGGTTTTTAAACATTGGGACAACAAATTTACCTCATCACAGTTTTAAACAAATGTATTGGGCACTAACCTCTCCTCAGCCAGAGGTTGTCTTTCAATGTACAACAGGCACAACCATAACAATAGTGGGCTTCTATGGGGCACAATAATAACAATATGGGAACTACACGGGCACAAAAATAACAATAAGGGGGATACACTGACAATAACAATGAGGGAATGCACTAGTCTTATAGGGACCTAACACCAATCCTTTAAACAACCATAACTTTTGATATGTAGGTTAGATTGAGATAAAATTTATATAGTCAGAAAGCTCTCGTTTAGCTAGACACTATGGTGGAATGTAACATACCTTTGTTGATATTCCTCCACTGTAAATAAATAGTAATTATTTAAGAATGATGAGAGAACATGGGCACAAATTCCATGGCTTAAGGAAGGAGTTTTCTTGAGGGAATTTTTGTTTTAAATATCAGTTCTGGTTAGCTAACGGGTTTTAAATGGGATGACTATGCCATAAATTAGCTAAAAGAATAAGGGACAAGTCTAGGTATCCTTTAGCTCCAAAATCAAGAAAGAATAGGACAAAAACTTAAAGGTAGCATAGGTTTTGTTTTCTTGGGAGGTAGACTAGTGTGCAAACATTGAGAAGATGGACAATTAGATTGTTGGGAAAAGAAAGAGGACCTTCATTCATTCATGCATTGTTTCTCTCTCACACGCACATGCAAGAATATGCAATGAGAACAAGTTCTATTAGTGTGTGAAAAATTAGTGGAATAAAGTAGACAAAGAATGATATGGTAAGAATAAGAGAAATTCCTCCAAGGGTGGAGGTGAGAATGTAGAGAAGGTAGCTACGAGAATTCATTATTGATAAGTTTTGGAGATATTAAAAACAACCTGAAGAATCCTCATAGATGCTTGTTAGGTGAAAGTATTATAGAGAACAGTGGCTCTCTTAAAGATTGAAGAACCATTAGGATCTTGTAGATTGATGAACCACTGGCTAGGAGAGAAGCACCCAGGTACTTGAGGAGTTGATGAACCACTAGGGGATGGCAACACTAGTGCATGCTCTCACTGATGAATTATCTAGTAAAACGACTTCTATGCTCCTGTAGAGGCTTATCTACTAACGAACCTTCCTTTATTTTGGGCTCTCTTCTCCCAGATGTGAGTTGAACTCTCTGTATTTTGGTATCCTAACATGGATATTGATCATGCATGAAAAGTCTAAGATGACTGAGTGGAAGCTTGTGTATTTAGTGGATGAAGGAAGAGTGTCCTTGTTGTATCATGTTTCAGTTGTTTATTTTTAAAATTTTTTCCTTGGAAAGCACTCCACCTCAAGATTTGGAATTTGCCTTGGGGGTGACAACTACAAGTAATAGTGGTTGTGGCTTGTCTATTTTTGGGTGGAGAGTTGAATTCCCACTCTCAGTTTCCAGCCTATTTTCCACATGAGATAAGTATTTCATTATGCTCTTGATGTTTGAATGACATGTGCATGTGCATGTGCATGTGCGTGGATCAATAATACTATTGATATTAAGGAATATGAATTCATGTGTGTTAATGAATATTATATTTCATGTATGCATGTATGAAGAAGGGTTAAATTCTTGAAAGTGTTATGTGAGCATAAATTGCTATGTTCCATTCATGAAATTGACTAGTATGGTCTCCTAGCCTTTTTCTATTTATTTCTTTGTGTATTTGAGTTGATTAATTACAAGAACACATTTTATGTCATGCAAGGGAGTTTCTCAAGTTCCCTATGATTATGACGAAAGGCCCTTAAATGAACATTAACTGAGTGCATCTTATTGGGCATGTTATTTTTCCAATTTTAATTATTAAGACTCTTGTGCATCTTTCAACGAGCTAGTTAAATATCGTAATGTCTATGTAAGCTAGGAAGGAACTCAGAAAAAGTTCATGTAAAAGGCTTACAAAACAGGCTTGAATTCACCTTTAGGACCCACCGAGATCAAGGGCCAGGAGGGTTGGTTGAAAAGGCTAAATCTTGGGTGAAGACGTTTTCGACCCAAGGCATGTAGGTCGAGCAGTTGGGGGGGTGTTAGTTGGGATTCGTGCCAATCAAGGTCATGGTGCCCAGTCAGCCCCAAAGGTAAGGTCAAGTGAGACCTCCAATTCAACAATCGAATTTTTGTTTCATGGATTGCAAATGAGGCCGACCTCCACCTTCTCGAAGAACTATGTCTACCTATATATGTGGAGATGCTCAAGAGTGGCATAGAAACCATGTAAGGTGCCATGTGGGTTATTATGTAATTTCCACGTGGGAATCATTGATGACGTGGCAAGATTTTTAATTGGCTTATCTTTGAATGACCACATATTTTGATCCGCAAGTCGGGTCGAGGTAAAATTTATGTCATTAGAAAGGTCTCGACGAGAAAAAGATAACGATGTCATCCATTTAAAGTTTTGAGATAGATGTAAGAGGTCAAAAATTTTAGATCCCATTTCCATAATGAGACCATGGAGATTGGGTTAGCATAGTGACATCCTCCTTCTAGCCTTCATTATGGGATGAGATTAGCATGGGTTATGTTACATGGAATTAGTCTTTACATTTAAGGAAGTTGGGAATTGAGGAATTTTGTGACCCCATTTCCATTTCAAGACTATGGGGGTTGGGTTAAGCAAAAGTAACACCTTTTGGTTCCTAAGAGTCCTCCAAGGGGGTGGTTGGGGGTGTTATAGAGTGATATCAAAGCAGAAGGTTCAGCATTGTACCTTTGGAGATTAGTTGGCACTCTAGTACAATGAGATATTATGTTAGGACCTATTTCAAAGTATCGTATCTGAACTTGAATATTCTTATTCATGTTTTATGACATTTGAATTACGGATTGCATGTTGATTGTGATGATGTTTGAAGAAGTTAAGTTGTTTTGATAGGTGTACTAACTTGTAAACTTTATGTTCCAGATGTTCTTACAACTATGTGTTGTGGAAGGATTATCAAGGCTATAATGAAAATGTTTATTGATAATCAATGATGGACTAACAGTTATGTGTGTATGACAACATATAAGGAACAACAAAAGATAAAAAAGGAGGATGAGTAATAGAATGGTGCAATATAGCATTGATTGGTTAAAGCATGGGCCTGAGGAAGAATCCTTTGAGAAGAGAGGAGAGGCAACGTCTCCTAACTAGATGGATAGATTGAGTATAAGGGATGAATTGAAGAGTTGCAAGGATAACAATTGAAGGCTTGGCATAGCTTAGGAAATATAGGTTGAAGTAAATGAAATCATACTGTGAAGCCTATCAGATTTACAAAGACAAAAGCAACATGAGCTAGGAGCTAATTATAATTTCAAGAAGCGTTCTTCAAGATGTGGAAGATAGGAATTGAGGACTAATAGTGAGTAAGGAAGTAGGTATAGGAAGAGTCATAGGTTGTTAAGTGAGGATATAGTGAAGTGAGGTGCTCCATTGAGTACTCTAGAAAGGAGGACAAGCATCCATGGGTAAAAATCTAGTACTACTACTAGAACGCACCATCACACGAGGGAGAGAGAGAAATACTACATGCCAGAAAAATTTAAGAAGGCCAGGTCTCCTGCTTTTTACGGTGAAGTAAATAAAATAGAGGATGTATAAGCACAACTACTTGGGATGAAAAAAAAATCATAGTCCACAAGTACTCTAAAAACATGAAAGCAATAGTGGCCACCTTCAACATCAAGGGAAAGGCTAATATTTGGTTGGAAACCTTAAATAATGTAAGGAACATTAGGGAGGAAGAATTTTCCTAGAGGGACTTGGAGAAGTATTTCAAGGAAAAATATTTGTCTAATAGGTACAATGAAAACAATGCTAGGGAATTTTATGAGCTCAAGCTAGGGTAGTTGTCATATGAATTTTTGAAATTATTGAAGTATGTGTCTTACCTCAAGGATGAGAAGGAAAAGGTTTAGAGGTATATCAATGGGTTGCCACAAACTTTCATGGATAGGATATAGTTTGATGGGGCATAAACTTTAGAGGATACTATGAGAAAGATGAAGTACTGCTACGAGAAATCTAAGCACATGTCAGAATATAGTAATGATTGGAAAGAAAAAGGAAACATCAAATTCAAAGGAAAGAAGCAGGAAATTTTAGGGCAATGGTGTGGAGAAAAGAAAGGGAATTTGACCACCACTAACAAGGGTGAGTTCTAACAAAATTTTACTAATGTTGGGAGAGGCTAGTTCATTCATACTGTAGGAGAAGAGGCCAAGGTATATGGAGGGGAACCATTGAGATGTTGGACTTGTGGTGAAAACCATAGGGAAAGGGACTACCCCCAATGTAATAATGATGCCCCAAGGCTGTACAACACATAGGAAATAAAGATAGTTAGGGACATGGCCTAGAACACGCCCAGAATATACATTGAAAAGGATAACAGATAGGTCAATCAGCAAGCATTAATTATTGAAATGGAAGGTAAATTAATAATCAGAGCATTTTGATTTTAATTGGCCCTAGTTCAAAATTTAGTTATGTGAATCAAATAAAGTAACTTGTGTTGAGTGGCATTCCAATAGCAGTAAATTTTAATATGTTTCCATTAGGTTCTTATGATTCCCTTATTGGAATGGATTGGTTGGACCTTCATATAACCAAGGTTGACTATTTTGAGAAATCTATTGAATGCCTCAACGAAGGTGGTAAAAGAACAGTTCTACGAGGAAAGCAAAAACCTATATCAGTCTGATTGATAACAATGATGCAAGCCAAGAGATGCAACCAAAAATGGTGTAGATTATTTATTGTTCAAGTGACCAGTAGATCTAAAATCAATAGTAGCAATGACTTATTAGAAAACTCAATCCTGAAACAATTTAAAGACATGTTTCATGAGGAGGTCCTTAGGTTACCCCCACATTGAGAAGAAGATTTCTCTATAGAATTGTTACCTATGATAGTGCCAACATCCAAATCCCCTTATTGAATGAGCACTCCAAAGCTGATAAAGTTGAAGCTATAGCTCAAGGAAATGTTGGACAATGGATACATCAAGAAAACCATGTCACCTTGGGGAGCACTCATTTTGTTTGTGAAGAAAAATGATGGTATGCTCAGGTTTTTCATAGACTATAGGAAACTTAATAAAGACACCATAAAGGATCGATATCCCTTGTCGTGTATTGATGATGGTTTTAATCAATTGCAGAGATAAACAACCTTTTCAAAGATTGATTTGAGGTATGGGTATCGTCAAATGCACATTAAGGAGGAGGAAATTTATATAATTACATTCAAGGTTAGGTATGGTCATTACAAATTTGAGGTTGTTCCCTTTGGGCTTACAAATTCCCTAGCTACTTTCATGTGTCTCATGAGAAATCTTCTTAGCCCTTATCTAGAAAAATTTGTGTTAGTTTTTGTTGATGACATATTGGTTTATTCAAATACCAAAGAGCAGCATGAAGGGCATATAGCTATAGTGTTACAACTGTTAAGGGAGCACAAGCCTTATGCAAAACTCAATAAGTACAAGTTCTTCTAGTCTCAGATCAAGTACTTGGGACATGTAGTCTCAAGGGAGGGTGTGGAAGTTGACCCAAAGAAGGTTAAAGAAATTATGGAATGGCTAACACCAATAAATGTGGTTGAAGTTATATCATTTATCGGGTTCACAGGTTACTACAAGAGTTTTATTAAAAATTTCTACAAAATTGGTTACCCAAGCAAATCATTGCAAAATAAAGGGCTTAAATTTGAATGGACAATTGAATGTGCCAAAATTTTTGAACAATTAAAGCCATTACTTACACATGCAGCAGTGTCGATAATAACAAACCCAGAAAAATACCTTGTAGTATGCACAGATGCCTGCAAGGGAGGAATTAATGGATTCTTGATGTAGGAAGGCCAAGTGGTTTGTTATGAATCTTCGAAGTTGAATGCGCATGAGAAAAACTACGTGACTAATGACTTGGAATTGGCAAAAATTTTCCATGCACTAAATATGTGGAGCCATTATCTCCTCGATAGAAAATTCATCTTATTGACTAGTCATGGAGGGTTGAAGTATTTGCTCACTCAACCAAACTTAAATTCTAGGCAAGCTAGATAACTAGCCATAATTAGTGAATTTTATTTTGAGATTAAATATATCAAGGGAAAAGAAAATAAAGTTTTTGATGCGCTCAACAAAAAACTACAATTGTCGCATATGTTTTCCATAAGCTCCTATGGAATTCATCTTCAAGAAATAATTAAAGTGGTTGGTAAGTACCAAAAATTAAAAGTAAAGTTATAGCAAGAGCTCGAAGGAGTGAAGAATAAAAAATTCACCCTCTCAAAAGATGGGTAGATAAGATTTTAAAATAGGGTGTCTGTATTGAGTGAGAGAAACTTGAAAAAACTCATATTAAATAAATTTCATAAGAAGCCATATTTTGGTCACTCATGTTACTAAAAGATGTTAACGACCATGAAAAGGTCATATTATTGGCCCAATATGAAGAGAGAGGTAGTTGAATATATCTCCAAATGAATAGAGTTTCTACAAGTGAAGAATAAATGTAGGAATCTAACATGATTTCTACAACCGATCCCTATTCTAGAATTGAAGTGGGAGGTGATTTCCATGGATTCATTACAAGATTGTTAAGGACAACCAAGTAACATGGTGTTATCATGGTCATGCTAGAAAAATTTAGCATGGTTGCTCACTTTGTGGTTGTAAAATCTACTTATACAACAAGTGATGTAGCCCAAGTTTTCATAAAATAAATAGTGAGGCTACATGGGGTACCCAAGAAAATTATATCTGAAAGAGATGAAAAAAATTCACTCTGAAATTTTGGAAAGGATTGTTTGTTGTCTTGGGGACAAAATAATATTTTAATGCAACCTACCATCCATAAATAGATGGGCAGACTAAAAGGAAAAATAGAGTGCTAGAGGACATGCTTAGAATGCATGTCATGCATCAGCTAAGGAAGTGGGAGGAGGTTCTTCCACTAGTGGAGTTTTCTTATAACAATGTGTGCTAAGAATCCTTGAGGATGAGTCCATTTGAGGCCCTTTATGGGAGGAAACGCAACACTCTTATTAGTTGGAGTGATCCAGCGAATAGGGACCATACTTGACCTGACATGCTAAGAGAGATGGAATAGGAGATGGTGACCATAAGGAAAATTTAAAGGTGGCTCAATATAGATAGAAGAGTTATGAGGATCAGCATAGAGTCCATAAAGAATTCATAGTAGGGGAGCATGTTTACCTATGAGTTGCACCTAAGAGAAGCTCCTTGAAAATGGGGTCTTGTGCCAGGTTGACACCACGGTTTTGTGGGCCATTTCAGGTTTTAGAAAGAGTAGATATTGTGACATATAGATTGGCCTTGCCACCAACAGTAGATGTTCATAATGTTTTCCACGTTTCTTTACTTAAAAATTATGTTCAGGATACTACTCATGTGATTCATTGGTTGGTGCTACAGGTAGAACAAGAGGGAGAGTTCTAGTTGGAACCTCTATGCATGCTAGATCGAAGGCATCTCACAGTCTCGAATCAAGTAATATAGCATGTCAAGGTGCAGTGGAGGAACTTTGAGACCAAGGAAGCCACATCAGAGATCACTAATCAAATGTGAGTGTCCTACACATTTTTGTTTGTTGGCTAAGCAAATGTAAATATGATTTTAAATTGTTGTATATAGATGTGTATACAATCTTGCAGTGATATTTTTTATGCTTGGCTTAAAGCATGTTTGTAATCATGTTTAGGTATAGAAGACGATAGTTTATTGCCCTCAGTATTATAAGAAGAATTTTGAAATTCACGAGGGTCTCAACTTTAATTATCAACCCAGGGTTCATATAAACTTAAGAGGGGTCAACATTATGTGTCTAACAAGCAATGTATTCTCCTTTGGTTGATATGATGCAACTAAAGGGAAGCTAAAATGTATAAAGACCAATTTTTCTATCTAGGCTATGGAAAATGCTCAAAAAAATAATGAACAACAAATAGACCTAATCTAGTTTATAGGAAAGAAAACAACAAAAGGTAACCCTATTCTGTTTGCAGAAAAGTAAATGACAAAAGGTAACCCTACTCTAAATAAAGTAAACTTTGAAACGGGAACTAATACGATTACTCGTTTTTTTGAGGTAGCAAAAAAAAACATCTAATTTTGAAAAACGTTGATTCAAAAAACACTTTTTTTTCGAAGCATATTTTTGACACTTTAAATTTTCTTATGTATCAAATATAAATATTTGTTTTTAAATGTTAGTGATTTTCATGCTGATTTTGAAACGTGTTGATGCAACATCAACCCCTTTTTTTAGAGGGCTTATTTTTGACACTTTATATTTTCTAATGTATTAACTGTGGATATTTTTTTTAAATGTTACATTTTTTTACACTTTAAATTTTTTTATGTCCAATTGTTTTTTAAATGTTGATTATTTAAAAAGACAAAAAAAAAAACATTAAAAATAAATAAATAAATAAATCTTGTAAACAATAAAAATTTGAAAAAAAAAAATACAACAATTTTTAAAAAATATTAAAAAACAAAATTAAAAAATTAAAGCAAACCTGATTTAAAAACTAAAAAACAAAAAAAAGGCAACTACAAAATTAACCAAAAAAATTAAAACAATCTTAAATAATTAAAAACAAAATTAAAACCAAACAGAAAAAAATTAAAAAACTATTAAAATTAAATTAAAAAATTTAGAACATTAATATTAAAATCTTAAAACAAATAATTGGAGGCAGCCCTGCCCACGGGCTTGGGCGGCGCAGCCCTGAGTGGGCAGAGCTGCACGCAGCTTCGCCCTCCCAGGGTCGCCCCCCCGAGCCCCTGGGCGGGGTTGAGATCCAATTCCACGCAGCTCCGCCTCCTCAGAGCCCGGGGAGAGCGGACCTACATGTAGCTCCACTCTCCTAAGGCAGCGACCTCCTGGGCCCCTAGGCGGGGCTGAGATCTGATTCTCATAATCGGATTTCAGCCCTACACAGGGCAGTGCCCCCCCTAGGGCCCTCGGTTGGGCTGCCTCCAATTTTATTTTTTTATTTATTTTTTGTTAATATTTTATTTTTAAGTTTTGTTAATAATTTTTTTTAAGATTTTAATATTAATGTTCTAAAATTTTTAATTAATTATGTTTTTTTTTTATTTGAGTTTTGTTTTTTTTTTGTGTTTATTATATTTTTTATGTTTTTATTTTTTATTTTTATTTAATTTTAATAGCTTTTTAATTTTTGTTGGTTTGTTTTAATTTTAATTTTTAAATTATTTAAATTGTTTTTTTTTTTGGTTTTTTTGGTTTAATTTTCTAGTGTGTGTGTGTGTGTGTTTAAATCAAGTTTGTTTTTAATTTTTTTTTTCTTTTTAGATTGTTTTATTTATGTTTATAGTTAAAAAAAATCCAAATTTTTATGGTTTACAAGATAAAAGCAAATTTTACATTTTTTATGCTATTTTTTTAAAACAAGTTTTTGTTATTATTTATTTCTTTATATATTTTTTATTTTTTTTTATTTTTTAATTCTTATCTTTTATAGGTTAATTTTGTTTTTCTTTTTTAACATTTTTATGATTGATTTTTTTTTTTGGTCTTTTTTTAGGTTAATTTTGTTTTTGTTTTTTTTTTTTTATGTTTGATTTTTTTGTCTCATTTATATATTTGATTTTTTTGTCATTTTTTTTAATTTTATGTTTTTTTTAAATGCATATTTTTATTTAATTTTTGTTATTTTTTTTAACCTTTTTTGTTTTTGTTTTTTTTTCGTTGTTTTTAATTTATGTTTTTATTTTTAAATTTATGTTTTCATTATTCTTTTGAAATTTTAATGTTTTTTGAAGTCATGATAAAATCTTTTATGCCATTTTTTCAAAATGTTGAAAATTTATCCTACAAAAAAAAAAAAAAAAAAAAAAAACAAAAAACAAAACAAAAACAAAAATAAAAAACAAAACAAAACAAAACAAACAAACATTATTTCAACATCAAAGCATCAACATTTTTTGTTTTCAAGGTGTTTTTTGCACAATTTTTGCACAAAAAGTTAGTTTTCACTGCCATTTTTAAAACATGTTGAAATTTTATCCTAGAAAAAAAAAAAGTGTTATTCCAACATCAACACTTCTCATTTTCGAGTTGATTCTTCATGTTTTTGGGGGATTTTCTGGCTAGAGTTCTCGTTTTGAGTTTATAGTTCTCGTTTCAAAGTTTAAATTGTTTCTAATCGCAGAAAAGTAAATGACAAGAAATAAACCTACTCTGTTTTGCAAAATGATAAATGACAGGAAATAAACCTACTCAGTTTTGCAGGAAAGTAAATGACAAAAAATAAACCTACACTAACTATAGGAAAGGAAAGCAATTCATTTTAAGAATGATGGAGAAAATCCAAGTCTATTATATGATGCATGATAAGTCAACTTTCATTTGAAAGAAGACATTTAAACAATAAACCCTAATTTTAGAAAGAAAACAGTTTTTGCTACAACTACTAGGTAAAGTTTCTAAGGGGTATCTAAACTTCTAAACTCCATCTCCAAGGTCTGATGTGTGTTTCAAAGTCTGAAGGAATGATAAACAGGCTTTGGGTGCAAATCTGGAGGTGTTCTAGTGCAATTTGTGGATTGTTACATCATGCCCCCGTTTTTCTACAAGAAACAACCAAATGCAATTTTTATGGATTCTACTCATGGTTTTGAGGGATGAAGAAGGTGAAGGAGGGCTAAGGAGAGGTCAAGAAGGCCTTCCCAAGTCCTTATGCCTATGATGAATTAGTTTATTCCTCAAAAGAGTAAATCTAGAGGTTCTTATAGGTCTATAAAACATGAGTTTATTTACGAACAGATTGTAGAAATATATGACAACAAGTAAAAAGACAGTGATCGAAGCAAGTTAGTGCATGAGAAAGAATACTAAATTGCATAAAATAACTATGGATAGATTTCCTAAGACAAGATGCATAAGAAAACTTATAAACAAACTATGTTATCAACCTACAAAAAACAATATTTGAAAGTAATCTCATAGAAATGACTAGTTGAACTAATGCATGGAAAATAAAATTACAAAGAGGGGGGCCTGAGCACCTTTTTTGGGCCCTAACCCAAGGAGACTTAGGTCCCTAAAGGAAAATTAGTCTAAAAACAAAAGAGTGATTCTCATTAATCAAGAAATGTGCTCATACATGAAATATTACATAACTAAAATATCAAGCAAAAAAAAACCTTCACTACTATTGACCATAATATCTAAAATTTCTCCCCCTAATGGGCTACTCAAGCCTCTTATCCTTAAAGAGAGGTTTTCTTCCCTCCAAAAATCTGAGAAAATAGGATCTGGTTCCCTTTGACCTCATAGCTACAGAGAGGGGTAGTAATTACTCTAAGCCAACTGAGTTTTGGTCATCTTGTAGCAGGGAGCAGGTCCCTTATTTTTCTCTAGATTATATTTCCTATGATCTACATCAAATATTCTCAATATCCTGCACAATAAATGCATTAGGCACACAAGATATGACAATCATCTCTAACTTTTCTAAGAACATATTAAAGATGATAAATACATTATTAATTCCAAACAAAAAGGCTAATTGTGCCTAGGAAAGGTTAGATGGGCCTCAATTTGTATCTAATTTGGAGGTCCATCAACAGTGTTCCTCCAAGTTATGGGGTTTCTGATAAACCTTTTGGTTAAACTCTCTCTTGTAAATATTTATAAGTTATAGTTGTAATTAAATTGTGCAAATGAGAAACAAAATGAACTGGCTAAGAAAGGGACATAGGTTCAGTTGCCTTAGGGAGGATATTGCTTGGGAAATTAGAGAAAATTTACATTTAATGATATCCATTCCTGGTTGGTTTTATTTTAATGAAGCTAAGTGAAACTAATGGTTGATTTTGAGGAAGAGTATGGGTTTCCTCAACATAGTACAAGCCATACCTCTCTACCTTATCTCATGGATTGGCCTTGGGAAAGTCAACAAGCAAGAATAATGGCATGAGACAAAGAGAGGACAAGGAAATTCAAACGCTGGAAGGGCCTCTAGGGAAGGGCATGAGACGAAATTGGAAAGAGAAAAATGTAGAGGATTTAGGGAGGAGAGCATATACTTTATTTGAGAGGATATTGCAAATGTCTTTTCAAGGAAAAGAGGAGCCTTGGAAGGAAGGTTTGAATGACAATTGAATAAGGCAATGCATATGGATTTTGCAAATGAGAATTGTGGATAGAGTTAAGGAGAAAATGCTAGAAAATCGGGTAATACCTTTAGATTACATTGCATTTAGATGATGCATTGAAATACTACAACATGTTGGTGTAGTGTGGGAGCAAGGAAAGAATCCATAGGTTGGGACTAGGTTGTGGATGCACACAATAGAGCATGGAAGACACTATTTAGGTGAAGGAACATAGCTCTTTGGACTCTTGATTTTGGGTGGAAGCTCTATATCCTTTGGGCTCCTAGTTTGCATAGGAATTCTCTGTGTTTTAATATTTGACTATGGGTTTGTAGTTGGATGTAGTCCACTCTAGATTCTCGGTTTAGGGTGGAGACACTAGAGGCATCATCGCCTCGTAAAGAGGGTGGAGATGGTGTGATCTTTATATTCCCTGTAATATATGATGGGTGGGGATAGTGTGAACTATGAATTCCTTGTAATAGTTGGTAGGTGGATATGGTGTAATATGTGGGCTCCCTATCTTAATTGATTGTGTTGGGTTATTTACTTTGAGCACTCCTTCTCAATCTCTAAACCAAGATCGAGGGTGATTGATTGCAAGAAAGGTTGCAATGCTGCCAATCTAAGGTTGGGTGGAGAGTTGAAGTCCCAACCTTAGTTTTTGGTCATCTTATTATAATACATGTTTCCTACTTTTGTTCCAATGTATATGAATGCAATGTAATTGCTTATTATTGTTGTTAAAATGCATGTATTAAGTATTTCGTTGTGTTGATAAATGGACACCTTTTCATGGCTATGGTGAGAGAGAGATGTATTCTTTGTTTTCACTAGATAATTTTGTAATGAATGGCCCTATATCGTTGAGAGAATTAAAAAGGAACCATGCATATGTGTGTGTGTGTGTGCAGAAAGCATGGGTGTGGTTGTAGTTATCTTACTATAGAGAGTGGCCATGCCTTTGCGTAGAGACCTTGTATCGAGAGGTCATGGAGTCTTAAATCGCATGCCTAAATACTAGGTCGAATACTTTGTTAAAAGTATGACAACTTAGGAGTGACAAACTTGACAATGTCTAAGTGTCAAGGGTGCCCTATAGAAAGATATGTATATATAACTCAGAAGAAATAATTTCCCCATAACCTTCTAAGTGTCAAGGGGCATGAAAGAGGGCCAATTTTTTTATATAATAGGCAAGATCCCCATTCACACCATGAAAAGTATCATGCCTTAGTAACGTGGGCCAATAAAAGGAAATAGGGTGGGGCAAGAGACATCAGCGTGATGGTGTCTTGAGATGATGTCATCTCATAGTTTTAGGCCTCAGGATCTTGAAAGGAATTAAGGGATGCATGTGAGTATTATGTTGAGAATTGACAGGGATAGTGAATGAGAAGTCTACCCAGCAAATGATGGAACATTTCCCATCTCGAGACCTTAAGGAACACATATTAGGAATTTCTCACATTAACTAAGGTTCGCAAAACCAACTAAGGTCTTGGCCTTATAGGACCCAACTAGGGATGGCATGGCATGTGAATGGGGATTTCCATGTAGGAAACACATGGGAACCACGTGGGTACCATGTGGTAGTGCTTGCTGACATGGAAACAAATTATTATTAGCCAATCCTTTAAACGACCATAACTTTTGATATGTCGGTCATAACAAGATAAAATTTATATCACCAAAAATGTCTTTCCAAGATAGGAGTGATGGTGGCATTAATATATAGATTTAACAAATTTTGGAATTGAGGATTTTTGTGACCCCATTTCCATGTCAGGACTATAGAGGTCATGTTAAACAAAAGCAACACCTTCTAATCCCCAAGGATCCTCTAAGGGGGTGGTTGGGGGTGTTAAAGGGAGATAATATTTCTCAGTTCATTTTGTAATATGTTATGGGAGAAGATGGACACATAGTTGAAGACGTTGACAACATTCCATCCACAAATAGATGGGAAAACTAAAATAGTCAACAATACTTTGGTGTAGCTTTTGAGGGTTTATAACTGGAAGCATTTGAATACTTGGGATGAAAATTTTGTGTATATATAACATTATTATAATAGAGAAGTTCACATTTCTAATGGTAACTCCCCATTTGAAACTTGTTTTGGATATTTTCCACCTTCACCTTATAATATTGCATATGGGAAGTAAGGAGGAGTAAGGGATGATCTTATAGGGCATTTTCTAAGAGCAGAAAATTTTGTTTAGAATATCAAGAAGATCCACCTACATGTACAAGAGATGTTGTAGAAGTCACAAGAAAAATACAAGGCTAGTAATGATCAACATAGAACACATAAGGCATTCAAGGTAGGACATAGAGTATGGTTACAGTTGAACAAGGAGAAGTTATAGGGTATTGGTATATTATAATAATGGGGGACCCTTTTATTTCATTTAAGTGTATAATTTCACTTTAATAAACCTAAGGGACTTAATTTTTCATTTTAACAATAAAATCCACTCATAAAGAACCACCACAACCTTAACTTAAATATTTAAAAAGCAATGGAAAAGGTGTTATTTAACTAAGTTAATTGGGGTATCCCATAACCCTGTAGCTCATTTCAAATTCAATTATAAAATTTACAGGGATACAGGTATCTAGGTTCCATGTCATCACTCTTTGGAAAATGCACCCAAACTTTTGTTTTCACACCAAAATCCCTTTATAAGGAAAGGGCCCTACTTTTCGCCACTTTCCTTTATCAAGCTCGATTCCCTCGAAATATCGTAACATATTTATGAAGTGTCATTTATTAAATCATCTGGTATCTGGGTTCCACGTTACTATAATAAGGTTGGCCAACATCTTTAATTATTTCTATTTTCCCCCTTATTTTATTATATGTGGCCCCTTTCTTTTTAAGCCTCGCCTACCCGGAATCATGTAGAGTTTTTCTAATTCCAATTAATAATACTTATGGGCATCCGAGCTTACTGGTACTTCTCTCTCATATTAAATCATCCCGCATCATATTTCCTTGGGTCTTTATTATAATTCCTTATGGGATTTTCCCCTTCGGGTTTTCACTTCACTTATAGTTAACTACTACCCCAGAATTCTCGGATCCCTATAAACTTTAATAGATCCAAATTAAGAGTTCTTATGAGATTTCTATTCCTGGGGTATCATGTTGTAGAAATTCCCACTGTAGATCAACAGATTATGTAATATCCTAAAGCACAATACAAGATCTACTTCTACAACACTTTACGGAAGCTTAATCAATTTGAGCAAGATCAATGAGAACCCATATAACTAAGAACAGCCTCAGCCTAAATCCCCAACTCTGTATTATCATACAAGTGGAAAATAGTCATAGAATTACACAAAGCCTTAGCTTGGAAGCCAACCAGCTCTCAGTATAATCCCTCTGTTACTCATAGACAGTCAAAGGCCTCTCACAAACCTTCTCCTCTACCCTCCAAGCCTCCTATTTCCTTGCGCAATTTTTCTTGGGGTCCAGTGCTTCCACACATGTGAATTCCCACCTCACACTGCTCACTTGGCCCAGTAGTAATTGCACAATCTTGAAGGAGATAAATCCTTCTACATGGATGAGTTTCCTTTATAGGAAAAATTCATCCAACTGATAGTACATTGTCCCTCCTCTGATCTCAACTGGGTCTCTGTCTGAACTGACATGCATGAGTTATTTATGAGAGAATATTCAGTTATCTGAAGTGTAGTAGTTACATGCATGCAAGCATTAACTAACTAAACTCACAATTAATTCAACAAAATGTTTGAATTAATCTAACTGGACTTGACTCAATTAACTGAGCCAACTAATTACAACTCATCCTTATCTCTTTAACTGATGAATAAATTCCTCAATTAATGGAGAAATTGTTGCATGTCCCCACATAGACTTCATGTTTGATTTTCCTTAACTAATTAACTCAAGATGAATTAATTAATTATTTTACAAACAATTGTTAAGATCAAATTCGAATTTACTTCACTATTTTAGTATAAGGACTGACTAAAATAGGAATCCATCCCGAACTGCTAAAAATAACAATGCTATTTTTAGCACTTCCGTTTTTCATTCCTTGTTGCTCAGTCCAGCACTGGTACCTAAACTACTACTTATAGCAGTGCTATTTTTAGCACTTCTACTTTTAGCATTTCTTGTTGCAATTTTCAACACATGTGGCATCTATTATGTGGCTTCCTACCTCCTTCTTGTCTAATCAACTAAATGCATTCATTCACATTCTCCATTGGTGTATTTATGATTAGGAATTAATTTATTTAACAAGGTTTAAATTTTTGTTTTACCATTTTATTCTGTTTTTTCTCTACATTTTATAGGCAAGCTTCGACTCCTCCCGCCAAGAACAAATGAAGAAAGCTAAGGTGAAGAAGAAGGCACCTATCCAACAACCTATTGGCCCATTTAGGGAAATAATAGATGAAAAACTACCAAGTGGAGGGTTATTCTCAGACACGGGTTGTACTAGGGATTCAACGCACTCCTCATGGGAATCTATTTACAAATATTTTGAAGATGAAGGCACTAAGGTGACATTGAAAACAATTGTAGTCGACAATGAAGCCCCAACTTCAAAGGAAACTCCACAAGATGCGACAAACTATTTTTTACATAGAATTAGAGCTAGGCCTCAGATCATGCCATATACAAATATGGTCGGATGTGTCATTGAAACCATGAACATTACAGGAACTAATATGGTCGGATGTGTCATTGAAACCATGAACATTACAGGAAATGTATCACTTACTAGACCCACAATACATTTACAACAAATAGTATGTGGGGGACTTTATAAAGAAGCATGGGGAACCAACTGATTCTATAAAGGAATGGAGGAATGATCCAAATAAACATAATAAAGAGGGGGATTGTAAGTACTCTATAGACTCACTCGCCTCTCCTTTTAGTCAAGTTGTTTCCATGCTTTGCAAATTTCATGCCTACCCAAATGTCTCTATATTTCCTGATGATTGGGTTGCTTCAATCAATGGGGATTTTGAGGGTTACATTTTTTACTAGGCTACTATACTATCCAACAACTTGGCCAAACACATTTTTGATTTCCGTTATGCATGCAGTGTATTTGAGAATAAAATCCCTATGTTTTACATGTCAACCTACACCATGGATTCACTCTTTTATTCTCTTGATTTCCCATCCATGGGATTGAAGTGGACCCTCTCTAACCCATGACAATTTCATATTTACCACATTGTACTCTGGGAAACCAATTATTTCAACCATTTTTATCAGGTTTTCCCTAGAGTCATTATCCCTATTTATGAAATTATATTTGAAACCAAACCCCCTAGAATGTCCCTAGAAGCTATGGAAAACCTTAATAAAATTTGGAATTGGTTTGGTGAAGAGTCATTTACATATATCAAAGTCTTGGGTAGCTATGAAAACCCCCATGTATTTCCACTTTATATTCCGAGAAAGTTGCTATGCAAGGAGGTAACATACCAAAAATTTGGTCATGGGATTACTATGGCATTGAAAGATTATAACAAGAAGGTTTGGCCTCAATTCCCTCTATCTTTTGGAATTTTCTCTTTAGCCAATTATGGACATGCTAAAAAGGAACTACAACCTATTGAGGTGTTGAAGCTGGCCACCATCCCAGCAAGGCCATATGATCCTAATGGAATAGAAAAATAGGTTGGCTTAGCCTCTAGTATTAGAAAATATGTACATGAGAAACAAAAATTTGATGATCTATTTATAGGAGCCTCATCTTATAGTACATACTCGAGTCAAGTAGATGAGACAATGTCAGTAAAAGAAAAAGAATGCAAGGTTGGCTCCCTTTCCTTTGAATTTATTACAAACTCCCCTTCAAAGACAAGTATCTCTAAAGAACACTATAATTTCTACATAGTAGGAGACTCCATCTATACCTGGAATCCCGCCTCGGCAACAACCATTCTTCAAATTCTATAGGATAAACTCATAGAATAGATCCAAGGATGGAACAGGTTTGGGATCAATTTGATCAAACCCTGAAACATTCCAAGCAAGGTGAAAAAGGGAAGGAGATCCTAGAGGGAGAGATTGTTTTGCAACATCATACTCCATTAAGTAATCCCTCTTCTCAATAGTACACCATGCTAGAGCAATCTAAAACTAATAAGACACCATCAGTTACCCAACCTGAGATAAAGATCATTCTTGTCAATCTTACTTCAAAGGTATTCCTCAATATTGAGGAGATACCTCCAATGGACATTTTTTATAGCCTAATGCACAAAGTGGTGGTAAAAAGAGGAAGTAAGAAAAGGAAGATAGATGAATCCTAGGCTCTAGTCCCAAGGAAAACCTCACAAGCTACTCCTCTTGAAGTTCTTCAGAAAGGGACTTCAACTGCCCTTGATGATGAGCTTTGAAAGCTAACACAATTCATAGGTGCATATGCTTCTACTACCATGGACAAAGCAATTGAAGTACAAGAATTGCTAAGGGAGAAGGATGAGAAAATTTCCACTATGGAACAAGCATTCATGAATAAAGAATAACAATTGAGAGCACAGTGGCAAGCTCAATTAGATCAAAAGGAAATTACATTGACAGAACTACAAAAGTAGTTCAATACTCTTCATATTCAACATGCATAGGAGATTAAGGAAAAATATATACAACTCAAGGAATCTTAGCAGAAAGTGCAACAATTATAGATCAAGACTCTTCATTTGGTGAAATTCAAGCAAGAGGCTCACGATTTAAATGCACAACTACAAAAACAACAACAACTATTTTGTGAGAAACTGAGTTTGATTCAGGAACAATGCAGATTGGGAAATACATTGACTGATGAGCTAGTAGATATGATCACATGTTATGATGAAGCCAAAAAATATCTCAATGAAATGTTAAAGTGGAAAAACAATGCTAAAGGGAGGAAATTTCACTTTCCCAAAATCGATGAAATGCATAAATCAACCATTTTTAAAGGATGGAATGTTAGGATACATTTAGTTAAAAACCCCATTAATGATGCTCGTGAATTATTAAATGCCCTAGTTGAATCTATTAATGATTCCTTAATTGAATCAAATATTGTTTCTAGTTGTCCAAAAGATTCCCTGCCAAATGTTGAAAGCTTTCTCAAGAATTGGCTTGAACAAAGGGCCAAATTCACTAAAAAGATTAACCAATTGAGTAAAGTTAATCTTAAATCCAATTGGCATTTTTTGGTCAAACCTCACACTAATTGGTTAGTTTTAAAGTCACTTACCAACATCTCCATTCAGATGTTGCCACCATTGTGAGAGGATATCTTCAGTAACTAGATGCAAATCAAGCCTTGTTCCCCTCCAAAGTTGGTGAATTTTCTAGGCATTCAAAAATTATGGCAAAAAATGATTGGCTCATCTTCAACCAGCTGAGAGTTGTTGCAACCAATTTATTTTTATGGTAATTTTTTTTATTTTTAAGTTTAGCATTTGTAGGAAGCTCATCTCTGCTCTTCTTCATAAAGAACTCTATAAATTCCTTCTCTAACTCATTGTAACGAGTTTTAAATTTTTGGAAAAAAATAAGGCTTTTATTGCACTTTTGTACTTAAGTTTTTCTTTATTATAATCTGAACCAATATCAATTCCAAGCATGCACAGATTGCCAAAAGTACAGGTGCTTTTATCTGTTCTGGATGTATTCTATTTATAAAGGAATTATTTTAAGTATCTATATATTGTTCATGTATGTGTTTTCATTGATTTTAGCATTATCACTTTTGATGTGTGTGGATTAAATTACATGATATATAGTGAATAACGAAATTATTGTTTATATGTGATAAGAATATAATTTATTTGATTAACTATTTAATCAAATCAATTCTTTTATTGATTTTAACAACGTTAATTCGTGGGAATCTTCATTGTCATGAAACGACATTACTTTTCTAGCACATATAACTTAATATAACTAGGTAAAAGTAATTAGAGTGGAATAGTTTTATTTTACAAATAGTAATCTTATTAGTTTTTCAGTTTTCATTACCATCCATTTCACTCCTATACACAAATAATTGTAATGGGTAATTGGACCCATAATACTAGTCAGAACCACCTATTTCAATGGAAAAGATTCTTATTTGGGGCTCTGACCAAGTGGATTCCCATATGTTGATGAGGTCAATTTTTTCCATCAATATTTTTGGCACTAGAAGGAGATCCATCAGACTTAAAATGGAAATAAGATCTCATACTAAATCAAGTAATCATTCCAAGAGTCAATCTTCGCCCAAATCCTCACCATCAACTCCTAGATCCCCTTCTCATTCTCCACCTCCTCGACTAGAAGTTGCAAGTCCTTGTCATAAACCTCCTAGCCCATTAATAATAAATTATATTGAACCTTCAATACATACTCCTCTCCCTAGTCAACCTATTGAACCTATTGAAATCCAAACCATTATCCATTAACTTGAAGAATTTTTTATTTCTAGATAATAGGTTGATATACCTAAACCTTTTGAAGGGAGTATCACCTCCTCTTTAAAATATTTCGTAGTTCTGACTAGAGCCCAAAGTGAAAAATTAGGAATCAAACCTTTTGAATTCCCTCTACAAGCTCAGTGCAGGAAAATACCAGTTACTAGTTCGTATTCAGTTGCAAGTGAGATTTCTACACAATCTTCCCCTCCTCTTACTCCTACCATCCCATCAGTTTCACCATAGTCTGTTCTATTTTCCTCTTTACCACCTTCTTACCAACCCTTATCTCCTTTCACCCATACATCCACAACCTCTCCAATTTCTTCCATTGTTTCTATTTCTATTCAACCAACAGGTACTACTACAGTTAGTAGTTTTTCAAGGGCATAATCTACTATTATTTCAACTTCCCCTTCATCAGGTAGATCTACTTTTGGGTCTATATCATCTACCATAGGTCATATTATAAATCTCATAATGGAAAATATACCTTGTAACAACCCAAGAGTAGTAGTTATGAATCCCCCTTTGCATCCTCTTCCTAAACATCCAGAGAGATGGCTACCAAAATTCAATCCAGATGATGGAATTCTTGCAGAGGAACATATTCATAATTTCATGTTGGCCATGAATCTTAATGGAATCTTTGAGGAGGATGTAGTTTGTAGGCTTTTCCCTTACATATTTGAAGGATCAATTGGGTCGTGGTATTTCTCTCTTCCTGTTGGATCAATAAATAATTGGGATACATTTGAAGATTAATTCATTAAGAAATATGGAGATGGTAAAACCCCAGTCACATTAATTAATGAATTATCTAATCTCAAGGTTTCTCCCAATGAAAAAATAAAAGTTTTTAACTCCAGATTTAACAAACTTTTGAATAAATTCCTATATACATCCCAGCTATGTGACTAAGTATGGGTTGATTGGTATATTAGTGCTCTTCCTTTCAATATATCTATGTTTGTTGATAGAGAACAACAAATAGAAGTCACTAATAATATGAAAGAAGCCTTGGCAGTTGAAAAGAGATTGTTAGCACTAGAGAAGAAAGTTGTTGCTAAGGAAAGAAAGCCTACAAAGAAAGTAACATTCAAAGAAGAGCCCAAGAAGAAAACTACCAAAGATCATTATGACATGGAAGGCTTACAAAAAGTTCTTAAAACACTATCAAATGAAATGGTCAAGTTAAAGAAGCAGCTTTTTGATATTTCTTCAAAGAGATCCTTCAAAACTTTTAGAAGAAATCAACAAGCTGCATCTACTTCCTAGACACCCTCACAGATATTAGTTATTGATGATGATGGGGAAGAAGAAGTACAATCTATTGAAGAAGAAACTAAAGAATAATTAGTTGAAGCACATGGAATATGGGACTTCATTTTTCTTACTTCAAATGAAGAGGAAGAAGAAACTATTCTTATTACAACCAGAAGCAAAGGACCTACAGATGCACCCTCAAAAGGCCAAAAAATTATAGGTGATTCTTCAGTTGATAAAGCTATGCCTAGGAAAACCCCTGGTCAACCTACTGGTTCTTCATCTTCTACACTTAAAGCTTCTTCATCACCTTCATCTTTATCTAAAACTCTGTTAGTATCTAATAATATCGAGTACAATATTGTCAAAGAAATGAAGAAAACCAAAGCCAATATTTCACTTTATGAAGTTAACAAGTTAAAATAACATCAAAAATTATTATTAAATGATTTGAATGCAGTACCTACTAATCACTTACCTTCAATTGTTGTTGCAAATAAGGCTCCTAAGAGTAAGGAGAAATCTAAGTCTCTTACTTCATCTTCAAACAAGATTAACCCAACAGACTTTATCCTTATTGGAGATAGGTCAAATTCACATACACCTCCTTTCCTCTTAACCTTTGAAATGTTTAATAAAAATGTTCATAATTGTCTATTTTATTCAGGAGCTCCATCAAATATCACACCCTATTGGGTGTGCTTAAAAATAAACGTGAAGCCTAAAAAATATACTACATAAATAGATCAACTAAATAGGTTTAAGGTCAAGGTATTAGGAGAAATGAATGAGGTTTTGATTAGACTATCATCCAATCCTAAGATTTTCCAAATAATTGGTATTTTGGTTGTAGACGTTCCTAAATTTTATGGCTTGATATTAAGTAGGGATTGGTCTCAAACATTGAATGTTATTTTGCTACAGATTGGTCCCATCTTTGGCTACCTCATAATTGAAAACCAAATCAAATTAGAGTTGGCAAGGAGAAACATATGAAATACATAGTGACCAATCTCGATGAGGAAAATGAACCAGTAGCCTTCGTGAATAATATTTTGGGAAATTATTCTTCAAAATCCTTCTTTGGTAATTTTCTTGCCCAAGTATCTCCCCATCCTTCTAAATTTGTGTCTTCTGAGATTGAAAATTTCTCACAAACAATTTCATCCACATGTATAAATATTATAGATTATTTTGCAGATAATGTATTTTGTACAATATATTTTGATGGATCTAAGTCTAATGACAATGCAGGAGCCAGTTGTATTTTAGTTATTCCAACGAAAGAAAAAAACATACTTACCTACAGCTTAGAGTTTGAATGCACAAACAATGTTGCAGAATATGAAGCACTCGTACAAGAAATTCAAAAAGTTATTAGTCTTAATGTTAAATTCTTGAAAGTATCTAGAGACTCATAAACAGTAATAAAACAGGTATGCAACAACATACATTGTGTATCTAATCATTTGAAACATTATCAAACCTTAGTTCAAGACTTGACATCACACTTTTTAGCCTTTAATATTTCCCCCATTCCAAGGCTACAAAATGCTAGTGTTGATCTATTAGCCAATGTTGCATCCAAGATCATTCCTCCTTAATACTTTAGTCCTGACCAATTTTCAATCGAGTTGATTTTTCAACCCTCTACTCCTGATAACATTACAAGCTAGAGAGTGTTTAATGATGATGATGATATTATAAGTTTTATCACATCTGAAGGAACCTATGATGACCAAATCATTGATGAAGATATGCATTATAAAGAGCTTAATAAATCCTTAGGACATGACAAAATAGAAAATTCATTTCCTAAGTCAGTAGTTAAGTTGGAGGATCTTTATGATTTGAAAGATAGATTTAAATGCCCAACTAACTACAAAGTTTAGAATTCTACTTTAAAGTTTGAGGTTTTCAATTTAGGAACAAATGAGAAGCCTCAAAGCATTAATTTAGGACTAGGTCTCTCCCCAAATGAGACACTTAGTTTCATAGATCTTCTTAGAAGATATAAAAACATCTTCGCATGGAGCTATTATGATTTGAAAACGTATGATACTTCAATAATCCAACAGACAATGCCCATGTTGCCTAATGTCAAACCTGTCCAACAAAAAATAAAATAAAAATCCATCTAAATCTTGAGTCACAAATTAAAACAAAACTTAACAAATTACTTAAGCCTAAAATCATTTTTCCGGTTAGACATTCCAAATGGGTATCCAACTTAGTTCCAGTTAGAAAGAAGAACGATGACATTAGGATTTGTATAGATTTTAGAAATCAAAGTATCTGAAAAAGATAACTTTCCATTGTCTCCCATGGAACAAATTTTGCAATTTGTAGCAGCCTCGGAATTAATGTCCTTCTTAGATGGATTTTCTAGATATAATCAAATATTAGTACATCCTACAGACAGGTTGAAGACAACATTTAGAACCAAATGGGGAACATATGCTTATCAAAAGATTCCCTTTGGTCTAATCAACACAGGAGCCACTTTTCAAAGAGATATGGACATAGCATTTAGAGGTCTTATTAACAAATCAATGGTTATCTACTTGGATGACATTACTATCTACTCTAAAAAATGAGGTAATCATCTATATGACCTAAATAAAATCTTTGAAAGGTGTAGAAAATATGGTATCTCTATAAACCCTAAGAAATCATTATTTGATTTAATTGAAGGTAAGTTATTATGGTTTATTGTTTCCAAATATGGTATTACCATTGATCCTGATAGAATAAAATCCATTTCTAAATTTTCTTTACCTCATAACAAGAAATAAATGCAATCATTTCTTGGACAAATTAACTTTGTAAAGCGTTTTGTTCCAGACTTTTCTCAAATATTCATGCCTTTACAAAACATCATTAGGAAAAATGCAATATATAAATGGGGTACTCCTAAAAGGGAGAAAATACGACTTTCCAAAAATCGATGAAATGCATAAATCAATCATTTTTAAAGAATGGAAAGCCAAGATATGACCAGTTAAAAATCCCATTAGTGATGCTTGTGAATTATCAAATTCCCTAGTTGAATCTATTAACAATTCCTTACTTGAAGAAATTCTCATTTCCAATTGTCTAGAATATTCCCTACCAGATGTTGAAAGGTTACTCAATAATTGGCTTGAATAAAGGGTTGAATTCACTAAAAAGATTAACCAACTGCGAAAATTTAATCTTGAATTTCCATTTTTTTGTCAAACCTCACACCAATATGTTAGTTTTAAATTTGCTTACCAACATATCCATTTAGATGTGGCCACCATTACGAGAGGCTATCTTCAACAACCAGATGCAAATCAAGGCTTGTTCCCCTCCAGAGTTGGTGATGCTTCTAGACATTCAAAAATTATGGAAAAAAATGATTGGCCCATCTTCAACCAGCTAAGAGTTGTTGCAACCAATTTATTTTTATGTTAATTTTGTTAGATTTTAGTTGAGTGTTTGTAGGAAGAGTAGCTCTACTCTTTTTTTGTAAAGAACTCTATCGAACTCATTGCAAGGGGTTCTGAATTTTTGGAAAAAGCAAGGCTTTTGTTGCACTTATGTACTTAAGTTTTTCTTTGTTATAATCTGAACCAATATAAATTCCAAGCATGCAAAAAATTCCAACAATACGAGTACTTTTCTCTGCTCTAGATGCATTCTATTTATAAAGGAATTTTTTTAAGTATATAGGTATTGTTCACGTATGTGTTTTCATTTATTCTCGCATTATCACTTTTGATGTTTGTGGATTAAATTACATAACATACAATGAATAACAAAATTAATGTTTATATGTGATAAGCTTATACTTGATTTGATTAAATATTTAATCAAATCAATTCTTTTATCGATTTTAACAACGTTAATTCGTGGGAATATTCATTGTCATGAAACAACGTTACTTTTCTAGCACATATAACTTAATATACCCAGGTAAAAGTAATTAGCGTAGAGTAGTTTTATTTTACAATTAGTAATCTCATTATTTTATTATTTATCATTACCATCCATTTCACTCCCATACACAAATAACTGTAATAGGTATTTGGACCCATAATACCAATTAAAACCACCAATTTCAACGGAAAGACTCTAATTTAGGGCTCTAGCCGAGTGGATTCCAAAATGCCGTTGAGTTCATTTTTGGCCATCAACGGGTTGGAGAGAATTCCTGTAGACTTAATCTACCCCCATACATGTGCATTTACTTAGTGTTGAATGTAGAGAATATGAAACTCTATGAGGCTTCTATGCTAGATCAAGAAGAGGAACATTTCCTACTTTCTGTAGAGGTTTTGGAAATAGATGCTCAGATAGAGTTGAAAGAAGATACACTTTTGTAAAAGATGTATAGAAGCACGAGACAAGGGAAGCATGACCTTTGGAAGATTGGGTCGAAAGGAAAACTTCCAGCCAAAGATAAATGATACACAAGAGAGAAGGTGGAGGAAACATTTCCGTACCTCATTCAATGGAAGGTTTTTGGGACCAAACACCTCCCAAAATGCAGATGTATGATCCAAATTAGATAATTATCTTATTTTTTTATACATCTTGATTCTTTTAGAGTGGAAAAAATGGAGGAATTATCATACATGACCATTTTTACTAGTGTTCCAACTTTGGAAATTTTTGGGTCAAAAACTTCAGGAGCCATTTTGAGGCCTTAAATGAACATTTTTTGTGGTCTTGAATAAATTCTTTTGTTGCACGTCACCAATATATCTATTCCATTCAATTTTTTCAAATACATGAATTTTATTCAAATCCAACTTATCCTATTTTTATCATACTCATGTGATTTAAACTCAATCTCACCCTTGTCAACCCTTCATTTTGGAACAATCATCTCAAATGTCCTTTTTTCATTGTTAACTAAAGTTAGAAATCTAGAAATTGCTAACCTTTTGCTTAAAATCTGGGGATATAACTCTTTCCTTGATTTGCTAGACATACTTTTTATTAAGGATATCTTAGAAAATATGTTCTAATCTATCTTTTATTCTCCAAATTTTGATTCAAATAACTCTTATTTATTTGCTTTTTTCCCTATCGCACTTCCTATTGTAGAAGCTACTAAGGTTCGAGAAATGATTATTACAGGGATTACATGAATACACTCTTAGGGTCTTCCTCAAGGATCTATTCAACTCCATTTGAACATTATTTGATCCTTTTCTCCATTTTGGCTATTTTGTGGATAATTGTGACCACCCCTTTAGGCTAACCCCCACTTGTAAACATCATAATTAATTTATGAAATTAAATGGCTGAGATATGGGACATGGATTTGATAACTTGGGAGGAGGTTTCTTGGAAATGGGAGGAGACAAAAATTTAATGACAATCATGATAAGCTCACTAGTGTGCCTTAATGGGCTAACTACACATTGAATTGAGCTAGGGGAAGAGAGGACAAGCCCATACTTCTCTTGGGAAATTGCACAAGAAAAAATGACATAAAATAATGAAATGAAACAATGTTTCTAAGAGTGGTAACATAATGGTATGGAGAGATGGCTTTAAAACTCACCCATAACCACATGCAATTACAATTGGAGGAAAATGGCATGACAAGATGCCATCATGAAGATGGTTAGAATGATCATCATGGGAAGGTGGCAAGAGATCCCCCATAGATGATGGCATGACATGATTAGACAAGGAAGCGCATGTGAAGGGGAGACTTAGCATAAGATAGAAATAACATAGCCTAGTATGAGAATAAGAAAAAAAGACCCAACACAGATAAGAAAATGAGAGACTATTCCTGGGAATAGTGCAAGGAGACATTGGGATCACAAAGGTGATAGCCTTCTAAGGAGTTGGAACACGACATTGTGTGATAGAGACTAGAGTAAGAGTACATGACAGAGAGGTTGTTATGAAACCAACTCACAAAAATATAGAAAAGATAGATCAATGACTTAGAAATCAGCCTCTTCGAGGGGGCAACCTCCTTTACATTACACAAATGAACAATTCTTGGATGATACAAATGACAAAACCTCCTTTCTATATATAGGAGTCTAAGGGGTCACAATATAACCCAAGCCGACCTAACAATAATAATATAAGGGCACAAAAATAAAAATAGTGGGCTTCTATGGGGCACAATAATAACAATATGGGGACAATAGGGGCACAACAATAACAATAAGGGATACAATGACAATAGTAATGGGGGAATCACTAGTATTATAGGGACCTAACATGTCCCTCTCCTTCAAAAAAGTGTTGTCCTTAACGCTTGAGTAGTTTTGGATGCTTCTGTATAAAATTCTCATCCTCCCACATGGAATCTTCAGCAGGTAAGTTCTTCCACTTGATGAGATAATCTAAAATTGATCAATTTCATAGCTGTCGAATTCCTTTTTCTTTGACTGCTTCAGGTTCCAATATGATTTTTCCTTCCTCATCAAGTTCTAGCAATATTGTTTGAACTGGGTTCTTGTCACCTATAACCTTCTTTAAGCATGAAACATGGAAAACTAGGTGCAGTCGGGAAGCTGCAAGAAGATCCAATTTGTATGCTATAGTACCTATCTTTTGCAACACCTTGTAGGGACCATAATACTTTGGTGATAATTTATTATCCATATTAGCTTGCTTGAGGGACATTTTTTTATATGATTGTAGCCGTAGGAATACCCAATCACCTACATCAAAACTTCTTTCGTTGCGATGTTGATCTACCTGTTGTTTCATTCTATTCTGCGCCAAGGTGAGGTTATCCTTTAAGAGTTGGAGAAGTTGTTGTTGATTCTCGATGTGATCTTCCACTACTTGAACCTTAGAATTTTCTCTTAAATATGATGTGATGGATGGTGGATGGTATCCATAAAGTGCCATAAATGGGATCATTTTTGTTGCAGTATGGAAGGAAGTATTATAACACCATTCAGCCAGAGGCAACCATTTGACCCATTATGTTTGTTTATCAGATACAAAGCAATGAAGATTTCCTTCCAAAAATTTGTTTACTATCTCAGTTTTCCCATTAGATTGAGGATGATAAGATGAGCTATGAGCTAACTGAGTACCAAGACAAGAAAATAATTCTGTCCAAAAATTTTCAGTGAAAATGGGATCTCTATCGCTTACAATAATCTTTGGGTTTCCATGTAGCTTTTGAATTTTTCCCATAAATGCACTAGAAACTATACTCTCTTTAAATGGATGAGATAATGCATAAAAGTGTGCATACTTGATAAGTCTATCAACTACCACCATGATAACACTGTTTCCTTCAGACTTTGGTAAACCTGTGATAAAATCCATTGAAACCTCCTCCCAACATTGGCTTGGAATGGATAAAGGTTATAATAGACCTGGGGTCTTAATTGTTTCAACTTTATTTTGTTGGCAAACCAAACATTCCACCACAACCTTTTGAATACCCGATTTAAGTCCATCCAAAAAAATTTCCTTCTTAACCCTGTAGTAAGTTTTTAGAAATCCTGAGTGCCCTCCTAAGGGAGACGTGTGCAATTCCCGAAGAATCTTTTGTTTGAGTTGGGAATTCTTACATAGGTATAACCGATCTTTGTACCATAACGAATCATTTTTCCAGCTAAATGTATCAGATGTATTGGGATCTTGTTGTATCTTTTGAATGAGTTCCCACACTTCTTTGTCATTCTTCCATTCATCCCTTGATTTGTTTATCCAATCTGGTTGGATAATAGAAATGGCGCAAATATATGCTTCCACATCCTCATCCTTTCTTGAGAGTGCATCTGCCACAAAATTTTGCTTCCCTTTTTTGTATATGATTTCAAAGTCATAACCCAACATCTTTGTGACCCATTTTTACTGCTCTTCTGAAGATAATCTTTGTTCTAAAAAGTATTTAAGACTATCATGTTCTGTTTTTACCTTGAAGTGTCTTCCCATTAGGTAGGGTCGCCATTTCTTAAGTGCATGTAGTATTGCCAACATTTCCTTCTCATAAATAGCTTTTTGTAAATACTCTCCTTTGATTGGACAACTTTTGAAAGAAATAGGTCTTTCTTCTTACACTAAAACAACACCAATTCCATTTCCTGAGGCATCACATTCCACAATAAATTTTTTTGTGATGTCCGGTGTAGCTAAGACTGGTGCTTGGCACAATGCCTATTTAAGACGTTCAAAGGCCTTTGTTGCTTCTGGAGTCCATGAAAATGCATATTTCTTCAATAATGTTGTTATAGGTGCTACTATTCTCCCATAATTCTTAACAAACTTGTGATAATACCCTGTCAACCCGAGAAATCCTTGCAGATGCTTTATGGATGTGGGGATTTTCCATTCCTTAATGGTTTTAATTTTGCTAGGGTCTACCTTAACACCTTCATGAGATACAATATGACCCAGATATTCCACCTCTTGTACTCCAAAGAAACATTTGGAGCTTTTTGAATGTAAATATTTCTCCTCCAATGGTTTGAGCACCCTGTGAACATGTTGAACATGATCCTTCCAAGACTTGCTATAGATTAGTATATCATCAAAAAATACTAACACAAATTTTCTAAGGAAGGGTTTGAAAATGGAATGCATCAAACCTTGAAATGTATAAGGTGCATTGGTAAGGCCAAAAGGCATGACCAAAAATTTATAATGACTCTCATGAGTTCTAAATGTTGTTTTCAGAATGTCTTCAGTCTTCATTCTGATTTGATGATATCCTGAACGAAGATCCAACTTGGTGAAGTAAATTGATCCATGCAATTCATCCAATAATTCATCAATGACAGGAATGGGAAATTTATCTTTAATAGTGAGCTTGTTGAGCTCCCTATAATCTAGACGCATGCACCATGATCCATCCTTCTTTTGAACCAATACTACTGGAGCAGAGAAAGAACTTTGACTAGGTTGAATTATACTAACCTCTAGCATTTCTACAACCATATGTTCAATTTCACTCTTTTTGGCATAGGGATATCTATAAGGCCTGATGTTTGGAGGAACACTTCTTGGAATCAAATGAATAGCATGATCATGATCACGAATAGGTGGGAGGCCTTTGGGAGTCTCAAATACCTTGGAATGATTGTCCAAGACTTTTTGGAGATCTAGAGAAATAGATGATTTCGATGTGGGAACCTCTAGTAAACATAATTGTGCAATTATGCCTTATTTTTCTTTCTTTAGAAGCTTTTCCATTCCTTTAAAGCTGATTATCTTTCCTGGTTTCCCTGCGATACCCCTTAATTCAACTTCCTTTCCTTCTAAAGAAAATTTCATGAAAAGTTCTTGAAAATTAAAAGCTATTGTACCCAAGGATTGTAGCCATTGGACTCCTAGTACAACATCAGCACCACCCATTGGAATGGAAAGCATTGGGCTATTCAATACATATTCTCCCATGGATAGCTTGATATTATGGCACTTTCCTGAGAAATTTATGGTTCCTCCACTTGCAACCATCACTTGACACTCTGGTGCTGGATATAGGAATCAATTCAATTCCTTGGCTATCTTACAATGAATAAAATTATGGGTACTTCCTGAATCAATCAACACTATTACCTTCTTCTTCTTGATATGCCCTTCTATCTTGATAGTTTGACGAGTGGTAATTCCATCCAATGCATTACAAGATATGGTCGGATTCATTTATTCTTTCTCTAGGGTTTTTTCCTGGTGTATATCCTCTTATTTTGACATCTCTTGTTCCTTTTCTTCCTCCTCTTCACAATCTATGTAAAATAATTTCTTTTCAGCACACTTATGACCTTTAGTGTATTTGTTATCACAACTGTAACAAAGCCCTTTTGCTCTTTTTTCTTCTAAAGATTGTGGTGTCAACCTTGTAGGTTGTGGATGGCTAGGGGCAACAACACTTCCCTCTTTATGATTGTGAGTGGTAGACTTCCTTATTGCCATAGTTTTTCTTTCCATTTTTCTTGCCAACCTGAATGCCTTCTTCAATGAATCAGGTTCCCAAAGGCGAACCTCATGTTGGATGTTATCCTTTAAAGTCCCTATGAACACATCAATCCTATGCTCCTCAGGAATATCTTTTACCCTTATATTCAATTTATGGAAGTCCTCAATGTGCTCCATCATTGAACCCTTTTGTTTGAGATTTATCAATTGGCTAAAAAAAGTGTCGCTTTTTGTGTCCTCATAATGTGCTATAATTTCATCCGTAAAAATAGCCCAAGTGACAATTTGTTTACAAGAGCAAAGCCATCGATACCATACAAACTGATTTAGTTCCAAATATAAAGTTGCAATGCGTACCTTTTGTGTGTTTTGCACATTATGGAGATCGAAAAATTACTCCATCTGTAGTATCCATGTTATAGGATCCTTGCCATCAAACTTCCTCATATCGATCTTTGGAACATGGTGGGTCTTTGATCCAACGTTAGAGTCTATGAAATCGTGATTAACATTTATTTCTTTCTCATCATGAGTTTCCTTTACTACCCTTTCGCCATTAGTAATCATTTCTTGTAGAAACTTTGTCAAATCGGTCTTCAAATCTTCCGTCTTAGCTTCCACGCCTTTCTTTAAATCATCCATCCTAGCTTCCACATCATCCATCTTAGCTTCCACACCATCCATATTAGCTTCTACGCCTTTCCTTAAACCATCCATCTTAGATTCCACGCCATACATATTAGCTTCTATGTCATTCTTTAAACCATACATCTTAGCTTCTACTACTTTTTGTGAGAGTGAATTTTGTTGCACTTGGTCTCGTAATTTTGATATATCATGTTGCATTTCTTCCTCTTCTTCATGGGTCATGCTAGAGCTTTCAGGTTTATTACTAGGTGTTTCCATTTTATTTCTTTGGGGCATCAATTAATGATAATAGTGCTTCACTATGCCCTTTGAATTCCTTCAAACTATTTTTTCAAACCAAACTTATGCAAAAATTAAAAAAAAACTACACACCTTTTTTCACTTTGTAGGAGCATGATATTGAATCTACTGTATCTTTGTAATTTCAGATCTCCAAGTTCTAAAATGTCTTCCTGCGGTAGCCCTCTAAGTCCTCTTTCTAACCCCACAAGTTTGATCAATATTGGATTCTCCAATGAAGAGTTATGCCAAATCTCCCACGATGACCTAATTATAGACTAGTTCAGTAGAGAGAGCTCATATGAAGTTCCGCATGTCACTATCTTGACCTTAGGACCTAAAACTAATACACAGAAAACTACAGGCTGTCCTCTTTCTACAACTTCTTACGAAATTCAATCTGATGCTCAGAAAAACAGTTGTGACAATTTTCCCCAGGTCACTTGTTTGAGATATAATTTGGGATATTGCAAAAACCATAAATGTCTTGGACTGTATCTCCGAAAATATAGCAAAACAGGATCTGAAATTCAGGCATGATTTTCACCAAGATTTCATCTCAAATGGGTTTTAATTTTAGAATCTAAACGTTCGTACAAAACAAATTATAGTGAAAATTCCACGATGACCTATTTGAGAAAACAAAATAGGGTGATATACATCAGAGAAGAGAACTCACCCTCAAGGGAGTGCACAGGAAGGCATACTAAAGAGATAAGCAACATGGGAGCATAAATTGGATGGAATAAACCTACTTTAGTGGTAAATAAAAGAAGGTGTTATCTCAGGGTGTTAGCTGGTTTCAAGTGTTCCAGTGTCCCCTAGGTTCCTAGTTTAGGGTAGAGGTACTAGGGTATCAAGATATGCATTTTTTGGGTGGCGATAAGTGTATCTATGGACTACCAATGGTGTTTATTGTGTGAGAATTTTTCTTTGAACACTCTTCCTCAAACTCCAAAATATAACTCATGGGTGATTAGTTGCAAGAAATATTGTAGTGCAAGCCAATCTAAGGTTGGGTGGAGAGTTGAAGTCCCAATCTCAGTTTCCAAACTTCCATTATAAGATAAGTGTTTATCTAAATCTCAATGTATGTGAACCTTATACAAATTCCAAATGAATTCTTATTGACTTGATTAGATGTTTATGTTAATATTGAGAGATATTTACTTCCTATGTGAATGATAAAGAATGTCATTTTTTGTGTTATTGACGAGGAAAGGTTTGTTTCATGTATGAATGGTGAGGATGGTTAATTCTTGTCCTTATCAATGAGCTTGATAAATGTTACATTGCCAAGGCATGAGGGGTGTGATTTCCTGTTTAGTTGGTTGTTCTTTTTCTATATAGAAAAGGTTGGAAATGGCAGGTCGTGTGTTGTGAAATTGTCATAGGAAGTCAAGCCTTTATTTATGCAAAATTGTAATGACTATGATATTAGTACGATTATTTTATATCATTGTGTTCTAGCATGAATAACCAATAATACTAATTGTCCCTTGTATGTATTGAATGAGTTCTTGGAGGGGAAATGTTCATGAAATGGGAGCTTGAGTCTCCTTGTAGTCTCTGTTACATTTAACAAAATCAAATATGGCTTCCTGTGTGGTTTTATGCTCCATTATAATGGAAAGGGAATTCTTGACTATATATATTATGCGTGTGATCAAGCATCGAGAAATCTTAGCGTGGTCCGATATAAATATGTATACGCAAGCACTAAAACTCAAGAGAGATAGATTCTTATATATATTGAAAGCTCAGGAGGGATCAGTGTTTCCAAGCACTCAGATTCCTTGGCGAAGGCCCACTTATATATCTGTATACATGTGCAGGATAAAGGGGTCGTTAAAAATGAATAAGTATCAAGGGCAGACGGGAATAAATTCCTAACAGTTGATGTCATGGGAATTCCCGTCTAAGGATCTTGGACCTCGGGAAACTAAGTGTACACAATTGTGGTAGGATGAGAAGGGAAAATTCTGGCGATTAATGTGAATAGGTTTCATCTCAAGGCTTAGGGGTTTGCAAGACCGAGAAAATACCAAATTTTGTTATAAGGGGAATTTGTGTTTTACATAAGAGTCAGAACTTTAGTGGGACCCGAGCCAAATGGTGAGTTAATATGAACCCTCATAAGGATGAAATGGCATGAGGTGGAATGCTACGTGGGAACCATGTGGAGACCATGTGAGTGCCACATGGAAAAGTTGGTGATGTGGCAAGAAGTTATTGGTCAAACCTTTAAATGGCCATATCTTTTAATCTGTAAGTCAGAATGAGGAAAATTATATATCATTGAAAATCTATTAACAAGGCAGATGTATTGGTGATGCTTATTTTGGGTTTTGAGGAGTAAGAAAATTTTTAAAATTCTCAGACCTGATTTCCATAAAAAGACATTAGAGGTCAAGTCAATGATAGTAACACTCTCTACCCTTAGTATGGGCTATGGGGTGGATGGGGGTTGTTACAGAGTGGTATAAGAGTAGCAAGTTGAACACTTGTACCTCTAGAGGTAAATTTTTGGGTCTCTAACATTGTAATGTAATGTGTTAAGGTGATCTACTACAAGGAAATGTCAAACGAGGAGGTTCAACATAAGAACTCGATAGATGAGTGGAGCTCTAGACAGAGTGTAATAGTTGAATGTGAATATGATTGTATTCTAATTATATAATTTGATTGTGAATTTCGTGTTGATTGCAATGATGTTTCTAACATGTTGTTTTGACATATGCATTGAAATTTCATGTGTTTTCTATCTTGCATCTTGAAGGTCTGGACAACCTATTATTGTGACCTAGATGCTTCCAATTTCTTTAATAGTTGTGGGACTTCCTGCATGGTTGTTTGCAGTGTCCCAACAGTATGGGTTAGATGGTGTGTTATTAGATCCTTGGAATAAATTTTACATGTAAATTTTCATAAGACATAAGGGATTTTGGGAAAATTCTTGTGTTTCTTGTATCTTCATCAAATTGCTTGATGCAATGAATGCTATGTGTGTGTGTGTGTGTGTGTGTGTGTGTGTTTATTGGGATGTGGGAATACCATAATATGTATATTGTATGAGGCTAAGAGCCTCGATGGATTAGAGGTTGAATAATATTGATTATTGTTGTCATGATCTTTCATATGGTTTTTTTCATCAAAGGTCAATATCTTCCTTGTTTAAGGAATGGTGTGCAATGTCTAGGAAGGTTAGTTAAAGTTTGTAATGGATATTATTTAAATGTGAGGCTAGAACATCCGAGTTCACTACTTGAACTAGATGGGCTCAAGGACGAAGGTTTTGTGCTATACCTTTGGGGGCATGAGATTTTGTGACTCTCATATAGAGTATTGTGTTTTTTGATGGGTGAAGGTGGGTGATGGGCGTAGCACTGTGTGTGATAGATGTATGTTGATTGCAAGTTATATTGCATGCATGTACATCATGATTTTAAAAATTTATAGAATGAAAGAACCTAAAGTGTTAGATTGTTTTCTAGCAAACCATTTAAGATTGCAAATGTCTTTATTGCTAGCCTTGGTAAAGAGACTTATTTTAATTTATTTTTTTTGGCCTTGACAAAGAGGGTGAAATTAAATTGATGATCCTTAAATCTTGTAATGGTGAGATTAGAAAGTAGTTTGAGGTGTATATGTGTGTGTGTAGGGAATTCCAAGAATTATACACACACACACACATTCCTAACATGATTATAAAATAAGTTGATACATACATGTGCATGTAATTTTGATTTTAGAAAATTATGCTTATTTATGTTCCAATTTTGAGACATGTTACTTGTAAACATTTTGAGATGTGTGTACAACTACAGTTTAATATGTTGGCACTAGCATGGCGAGGTAAAAACTGAATATTTTATTTTATTTTAACTAATAGTTGAGTGGGTGTGTGACAACACATATGAAGGCTCAGTTGTAACAAGAAGAAAATGCATGGCTAGTAGAATTCAACAGGAACAAGAAAGGGATCCATCTCATGTTGGTTTTGTGGGGAGGAAAAATTGAAAAAGAGTTTCACCAATAGATAGAAAAGGAAGACGGGAGATGGAGTTACAAATGAGTTGTAGGAATTGGAGCCAATAATGAGTAATATCAGACGAAAGGAAGGGGCATTCCCTCACAAACTCTGATTTGTATATATATACATATATAAAATATGGCCCCTTAATGGACTATTTGGGGGGCGTTGAAACTCTGAAGTGCTATAAAAAATCTATGGAATGTGCTCAACATGAAATTAAAACACAAATATGTATCTCGCATGAAGTGAAGGATGCACTAAACACTAAACTCATGGGAATTGAGTTGATTTTGGGAACTATTGTATGATTCATGTGTGTTTTATGATTGAATTATATTTTATTTGATTTTGATTGTTTTTTGAATGCATGTCTAATGCTAGTTTTGGTTGTTATTTTATGATTTTTTGCATGAACTCTTATAGTTTCCCCTCATTCTTTTTTAATTTTTCCTTTCATGTTTCCTATTTTGGGGCTTTGGGAAAATTCGTTGGGTGTGGAAGGAAAGCCATAGAGCTCTGGGGAAGATCTGAGTGGAACCCATTAGAATTATGCAACCTGAGTGAGGCCTTGTGCATAAATAAAGAGAAACATAAAGAAAAATGAGAAAGGTTGGAGTTGGGCATATGGGCCAAAATAAGGTCATCACTAAATTGTTAGCGTGTTGCTCCCAAGTGTGATAGCAAGCATGAATAAGGGAGTACAAGTGGGCTAAAAAATGATTATATGAAACACAACAATGCGTCCAATTGGAACAACTAAAGAGTTGGTGCTAATGACAATAAGAAAAAGGTAAAAGGAAGGAATTTAGATAAAAGAATTCCTTGGGCCACATTAGCAACTGTTGATGCACCTTTATGGATGCCTTGCAATGATGTAGGGAGTTCTCTAGACTATGATCTCATTGACATATGTGATTATGTGTGTTATGTTCATGAATATGGCAACGATTAAATGAATGTATGATAATGCCATTGTAATTGGCAGGTTCTTGTCAAGGATCATTCTCATAAAAGAATGATTGATCATGCTTATGAATTTAATGCAAGTGCAAATGTCATGTTTAATATTCTCGATTGTGTGAGGAATCAATTGGGCAAGAGGAAGCCCTAGCTGATTTAAGATTTATTATCATGATATTATGACACGCATGTTATGTCATGGTTGTGAACATGGAATGTTGAAGTTTATGTCAACGGAGAAGGAGCAGTGTGATCTACGACATGCTAGGACAAGCATGGGTGATTTGAAGGAACCACAGACCCGGGATTTGGATTGTGGGTGCACACGACAAAGCGTAGGAAAGACACAGGAAGTGCAGTGTTTGGATTATTAGTGATGTTGTATAATGTATATATGTTGTGTAATTTATATACGTGTATATGTTGTACAATATGTATATGTGCATGTGTTGTATAATGTGTATATGTTGTACAATGTGTATATGTATATGTGTTGAGTAATGTGTTTGGGACAAGAAAGTATGGGACTGTCTGGGCCTATGATGATATTGGGATAGGCAAGCCACCCAGGATTGGGGTCTTCCTAGGCCTATGATAATATCCTTATCGACGAAGACTACTGGTATGGGTAGTGCCCATACTTGTGATGAAGAAAATGTTCTTATATATATATATATATATATATATATATATATATATATATATATATATATATATGCCATTGGGTGCTTGTTAGGTTCAGTGATTTATCTAGTGTGTGAGTAGAAGAATGAAGATTGCATGGAGTGTTTCCACCACTGGATGTTGTTGGGTTTGGAAACCAACTCAATGCATGTGATTTGAAGACTGTATGGTGTTGTGTGAGCATTAATAAGTGCTAGTCAAGCTTGGAAAATAGCTCAATACACGTGGATCAAATAAGAAAGAGAAAACCATAGATAAGTATAAGTTATTCCATTTGATTTAATGGATTTCTAAATTATTTCCATGATTTAGTTTTATTTAAATTTTTTATTTATGATGATTTGGATTATGGACTAACTCATTTTCTATGATAGGAACTAAAATAAAATTACAGGTTTCACCTCATGGACAATTTGTGAATGAGGTATATTTTAAATTTATTGCAATTTATTTATGATGAGTCTCATGAGGATTTGTATGTTTTTGTAGGTATTAACCTGGTATAAAATTACCTATGAATGGATTCTTAAAATAGAAAAATATACCATGCAAGAACATAAAACAAATATACATAGATATTTTCCCCTAGATTCGAAAATCGGGGATACCAAATTGATTTTATATTATTTTCCTTTCAATGTTACAATATATATATATATATATATATATATATATATATATATATATATATATATATATATATATATACATGTTGAAGCATTCATAAACCCCAACCCACTAATCCTGGATTAGAACATAATCGTATTTCCATTAACCGAATCTACAAATACCATGGGAAAAAACCATCGTGCCCAAAAAACCATGCGCAAAACCATGGTAGGTTCGCTCACCATCGTTGGGTCTGCCCAACTATTATTGGGTTTGCATAAAATATTTTTTTTCCAGGGCGCTGCCTCGAACCCCATGATACATGGAAAGAATATAACACACACCCAACATTCTCCCACTTGTTTTCTTTCCACACTGGGGTCACAGGAGATCTTATTAATTATTCTAGGGTTATTATGCCCATTGTTTCTCTACACCAAGAAAACTTATCAGTGCTCACAAAATTTTTCAATGCATCTGCAACATTCTTCAAAGTGTCCACCTTTACCAGCAACACCTTTTTATCTTCAACCATATCTCTCACAAATTGATACTGAACATCAATGTGCTTTGTCTTTGAATGATAAGTAGGGTTCTTTACTAATAAAATTGTACTTTGGCTATCACAATCTAACCTTATAGCTCGATGTACCAACCTCATACCTGAACACAATCTCTGGAACCAAAATGCTTCCTTGCATGCATGAGTGGTTGCCATGTGTGCAACCTCTATAGTTGAAAGTGCTAGTAAAAAGTGTCTCTTGCTCATCCAACTGACTGCTCCTCCAAATAGGTTAAACACATACCCACTTGTAGATCTTCTCCGAACCAAATATACAACCCAGACTACATCAACAAAGCCATTTATATCCAAAACTCTATCCAATATTGGTCTTCTTTGGTAGCACAAACCATAATCACTAGTGCCACACAAATACCTAGAAACCTGCTTCACTATTGTCCAATGCTCCTTCCCTAGTTTTTGACATAAACATGCTCAATACTCCCATTGCATGTGCAATGTCTGGTATGGTACAAACCGTTGCATAAATCAGGCAACCAAATGCACTCGCATATGGAACATAGGACATGTCCTCTTCCTCTTCTTGTGTATTGAGACACTATTAAGCATATAACTTTACACCTTAAAATATTTGTTGAATAACATGTTCAGAGTTTTTCAAACCCAATGTTCGAGACTTCTATGTGAGTCCATCTTCAAGGGAACGCCCAGATTCTTGAGAGGATTGGTATGGATTAGGGCAAGGAAATAGCAAGGTTATATATACTGATAGATGAGGGGAATGATTTGGAGTCGGCTGGTATAAATTTTTATTATGCTTTATATTTTTAATGTAATTTATTAACTATAAAATTATGATATGAGAAAATTATTTCATTTAAATTAATTAATAGTTAATTTTATGTTACATTATTATCCTAATGTATATATAAAATTAATGTTGATGTGGATTGTAGAAAATATATATATATATATATATATAACGTAACTAATATGTTTTACTTTTAATAATGATTTTGTTAATTAATTTATTTATTTTTTAAATATTTAATTTAATTGTTATTAAAAATGTACCATTATTATGAGTTAAAATGTTTATTTTAAGTTAATATGATTGTAATTTAATGAGCTTAAAATTATCGTTAATGTTTAAGATTATTATTATTAGAATTGTTGTTATGAGGGATATTTTAAAAGTTTTATTAAGATTAATTTATTAGGAGTTGTTTTATGTGAGTAATATTTGATTATTTTTAATACTTAGATTCCATTAAAGGGTTGTAGTTTATATTACTTATATATATCATCACTACTATGTTTAATCTTAACAATTTTATTAAAGCTAATGTATAATAATTTTTTTGTTTAATTATTATGAGTTAAAATAATAAATCTAAGTTAATATGATTAAATTGTTTATAAGTTAATGTTCATATTATTAGAATTGTTGTTATGAGAGGTATGATTTATTAAGTGTTAACAAATTTACCGTAGAGAGATAAATTATTACTAAGATTTACCGAGATTTACAGAGATGAATAATAAAATATCTAGCAACAATACACATAAATATTATGCACATAATATTTATCTAGGAAAACCCCAAATCTAGGGAAAAACCCAACCCAATGAGATCTCATTAGCATTGGCCAAAACCCTGGCCAATCCGGCCAAGTGAGCCTTCACCGCTCACCTCCAGGCCTACATTACAATGAAGTATTCCCAGCCTTTTATATAGGTTTCATTACATGCCATACCACAAACTATAATACCATGGGTGCACTATACCATGTGCCTAAAACCACTACTATTTAACTAGGTCAACCTTGATTCAAACCCCGAGTTAATTTTACCTAAAAATTCCCCCCTTAAACTTAACTTGAGGTTCCTTGACTAAATCCAACCAAAACCTACTAAGTGAGACAATCCCACTCACTCTTGTCCTTACCCCCCTCAAAGTTTAATATCCATGATATCAGTTAACCCGACATCCCCCCTATCACCTAGGTCTAACCCAAACTTTACAAGTGATTACCAAGGGGTAAGCATGTCATACTAGGTCTTACAAAAGTATGTCCATTTAAATGTAATAAAAATTGACTCCATAATATTTTTTTTCTTGTTGCTATCTATGTACATATGACATCAATGTCCATATAAAAATAACCCATCTACCGAATCACATGGGTCACTAGCCAATCTAACTGCTAGTTATCTAGGCATTCTTTTAGGTACATGGTTCATCAATTAATTAATCCATGTGCACATATCCTCCTCATCCACTGAATCTCTCAAGAACCAATAGTGTGCATCTTTGCTTCACAAACTATGGCTTTTGATCTAGATCTGCAAGCGAAACTCAATTATCTCTCTATCTACCAGGCCAATACAAAACCTTGGCAACTTAATTATCTCTCTATCTACCAAGCCAATACAAACCCTTGGCAACAAAAAACGTCCTTTTGAAGCCAACTTAGCTCTGATACCAGTTGTTCAGAAATTTACGATACATTTTTACTAAGATTTACCAAGATTTACAGATATGAATAATAAAATATGCAACAATAATACACATAAATATTATGCACATAATATTTATCTAGGAAAACCCCAAATCTGGGGAAAAACCCAACCTAATGAGATCTCATTAGCATTGGCCAAAACCCTGGCCAATCCAGCCAAGTGAGCCTTCACCGCTCACCTCCAAGCCTACATTACAATGAAGTATTCTCAGCCTTTTATAGGTTTCATTACATGCAATACCACAGACAATAATACCATGGGTACACTATACCATGTGCCCAAAACCACTACTATTTAATTAGGTCAACCTTGACTCAAACCCCGAGTCAATTTTACCTAACATTAAGGGTTTCCAGGGTTTTCTTATGATAAGGCCTTCATCACTGTTTATATTGTTCTTTCTCTTTTCAATTTCTATGGCCTCTTTAATTTTTCGTTTTAGGTAATGTTCTTCCTTGTTGACAAGTTTGACCTATTACATACAAATGTAGTGTGAGGAGGAGAGGGCATATTAGACCAAACAATGCGCAGTGGAAATAAAAATAAACATACATACACAGCACATACAAAATCACAAACCATAACACAAAGATTTTAAGGTGGTTCACCCAACCAATCTGGGCTACGTCCACCAGAACAGAGGCATCGGCAATCTTATTATTCAACAGGAGATTACAAAAATTTTAATTCTTCACACATACTCTCAGCTCACCCTATTTTCTCTACACACACAAAATCCTCTACGGGATTACATTTCTTATAGCTAGAGTATAAAACTGACTCATAAATTCCCTCACAACAAATATAGGATGCATTAACTCCTCCTCAAAAAATATTGGAGCTAATATAGCAACTAATCCTATTGTTGTCACATACATGAGATTTTTTCCAAAATTAATTAAAACAGAAAATCTCAACAATCTCCACCTTGACAACAATTAGCCTGATACCCTGTTCATTTATTATTTTTATCTTTTCTGCAAGCCAAGAGAAGCCAGACACCAATGTAACTTCTCTAACAAAACTGGTTTCATGAACATGTCTGCACAGTTTTCCTTTGTATGCACTTTTTCAAGAGAAACACCCCTTTCAGTGATAACCTGTCTTACAAAATGGTACTTGATAGGTATATGCTTAGATTTACTATGATAGGTCGGATTCTTAGCCAAATGAATTGCACTTTGACTATCACAAAATAACTTGATGTTGTCCTGTAACCTACCAAACTCACCAATCAAACCTTTCAACCAAACCGCTTCTTTGCAAGCATGCGAAGCAGCTATGTATTGTGCTTCAGTAGTGGATAAAGCAACAATGTTCTGTAGCTTTGACATCCAGCTAATAGCTCCACCTGCAAGAGTAAAGACATACCCTGAAGTTGACCTTCTCTTATCCAAATCACCTGCAAAATCGGAATCAACATATCCACAAATAAATTCACTACTTCTGTTATAAGTGATACAATAATCACTTGTGCCTCTCAAATAACGAAGAACCCATTTCACTGCTAACCACTGTTCTTTTCCTGGATTTTCCATATACCTACTGACAACCCTAACTGCATGTGAAATATCTGGTCGAGTACAAACCATCACATACATTAAACAACCTACTACATTGGCATATGGAATTCGAGACATATATTCCTTTTCTTCATTTGTATTAGGACATAAACTTGAAGAAAGCTTAAAATGGGAAGCTAAAGGGACTGAAACAGGTTTCACATTGTTCATACCAAACCTCAAGAGTATTTTCTCAATATACTTCTGTTGTGATAGCCGCAGCTTACCATTGCTCCTGTCTCTGAAAATCTCCATGCCCAAAATTTGTCTTGCTGCTCCTAGATCTTTCATATCAAATGTCCTAGCCATCTGAGCCTTTAACCTGTTGATCTCTGTTATGCTTTTTCTTGCTAAAAGCATATCGTCAACATATAACACTAAGATAATGAACATGCCATTACTTAATTTCTTAAAGTAGACACAATGATCATGTTCACTTCTTATATAATTTTGACTCAACATGAAAGAATCAAATTTCTTGTACCATTGTCGAGGCGATTGCTTCAAACCATATAATGACTTCTTGAGCCGGCAGACAAATTTCTTGTTGCGATCTTGAACAAACCCTTCCGGTTGTTCCATGTAAATCTCCTCATCTAAATCTCCATGTAAAAAAGTAGTTTTAACATCTAGTTGTTGTAATTCTAAATCAAGTAAGGCAACTAATGCTAATACAATTCGAATTGAAACAATTTTTACAACTAGTGAAAATATCACATGCCTGCTTTCTGAGAAAAACCTTTCGCGACCAGCCTTGCTTTGTACCTGTCCTTTGAACCATCAACACCCCTTTTCAATTTGTACACCCATTTACATCCTACACTTTTTCTGTCTTTAGGAAGTTCTACCAGATCCCATGTGTCATTCTTGTCTAATGCCATCATCTCATCCTTCATAGCTTCTTTCCACTTTTCACTTTTAGAACCTTCTACAGCTTCTTGATAGCACAAAGGTTCATCATCGTTAGCGATTAAAGCAACTGAAGTAACATAATCATCATACCTTCTAGGAGGACGTTTAATTCTCGTGGACCTCCTTAAAGATGTTTCTGGTACTTCCACAATTTGTTGATTATTATCTGTAGGAACTTCTTCATGATCTGCATCTGAAACATGTTCATGATCTACATCTGAAACTTGTTCATGACTAGCATCTGAACCATGTTCATCTTCATCATCATCAGTATTTGAACTGGTTTCAAACTGAATGTGTTGAAGCTTAGATACATTATCCTGTTTCAATTTATCATCTACATCTGAACTTTCAAGTGAGATTCATTAAATTTAACATCTCTGTTAATGATGATCTTTTGAGTAGTAGGATCCCACAATCTGTATCCCTTAGTCCCATCACCATATCCAACAAAGATATATCTTTTTGATTTAGGATCTAATTTAGAACACTGATGTTTTGGAACTAGAGCATATGCATCACAACGAAAAACTTTCAGTTTAGAATAATCACAAGGATGACCTTTCCATATCTCTTGAGGAATTTTGCATCCTATTGCAGTTGATGGTGATTGATTGATCAAATAGCAAGCTGTAGCAACCGCTTCTGTCCACAATTCCTTCTGCAAATTGACGTTACTCAGCATACTTATTGCTCTCTCTAAAAGAGTCATGTTCATGCGTTCAGCAACTCCATTTTGCTGAGGAGTATACACAGTGGTTTTATGTCTTTCAATCCCAGCTTCCTTCCAATAACTATCAAATTCCTTTGAAGTAAACTCACCACCATTGTCAGTTCTTAGACATTTAATAGTTCTTCCAGTGATGTTTTCAACTAATGCTCTAAACTGTTTGAAAACTGTAAACACATCAAACTTCTTCTTTAACATGTAGACCCACACTTTTCTAGAGAAATCATCAATAAAAGATACAAAATATGATGAACCTCCATATGAGGTTGTAGGAGACGGACCCCAAACATCAGAATGGATATAATCAAGGATTCCCTTACTAGTATGCTTTCCAGTTTTAAACTTCTGCTTGCTTTGTTTCCCAAACAAACAATGTTTGCAGAAATCTAACTTATCAGACTTTAAATTAGGAAGTAACTTACGATCAGATAAAATCTTTAAACCTCTTTCGCTCATATGGCCCAACCTTTGATGCCATAAACGAATAGAATTACTGTCGTTTTTAGACACTGTAGAATCATGATCTGACTCTGTTCTTCCTTCTAACTGAAAAAAATTTCCAACCTTCTTTGCTTTCAATACTAGTAAAATTCCTTTATAAACTTTCATTACTCCACCTTGAATAAAGGTTTTATATCCATTATTGTCTAGTACTCCTAATGAAATGAGGTTTTTCCTTAGTTCAGGTACATGTCTTACATCAGTTAACATTTTATTTGTCCCATCAAACATTTTAAGCTGAATGGTTCCAATTCCCACAATGTTACATGTGACATCATTTCCCATGTAAAATACTCCATCATTGATTGGTTTATAAGTTTTAAGCCATTCCCTATGAATACACATGTGATTTGATGCACAAGAATCTAACAGCCAATGTTGATCATGACTAGACAAATCAACTGATAACACTTCATCACTCATACCTGTCTTGGATGCCGAACCTGTATTTGTCGTGTTTGCTTCTTTCTTCTCTGTTGAAGAGTCTTCTTTGGATGCTTGTTGTCTCTTCCAATAGTCCTTCTTCAAATGTCCCGATTTGCCACAAAACTAGCACTTTACCTTACTCTTCTTCCCTTTCGATTTTGAACGCGAGTCGCTGTGCTTACCGGAGCGTCTTTCTCTAGAACGACCTCTAGCCATCATTGCTTCTGATGTAGAGGTTTCGGAATTTGACCTCTTCCTTGTCTCTTCAGACAACAAAGCTCCAACAACATCATCAAATTCAAGGGTTTCTGATATACTTAGACTTATAGAAGTAACAAAATCATCCCATGACTCGGGCAATGAGCATAATAAAGTTATAACTTTATCCTCTTATTCAAATTTTACTTCTATACTTTCTAATTGCACTAGGAGAGTATTAAAGACATTCAAATGATCAGTAATAGCTGTACCTTCCTTCATGCGCAGACTGTACAATTGTCGCTTCAGAAGAATCCTATTGGTTAAGGATTTTGTCATGTACAGCTTCTCAAGCTTTGTCCACAAACCAACAGCAGTTTTCTCTGACACGATGTTAAACAAAACATCATCCGCCAAACACAGTCGAATACCGCTCAGAGCTCTTCCATCCAATTCATTCCATTCATCATCTGTCATGGTGTAAGGCTGTTTGGATTTTCCCAATAGCGCCTTCGCCACGCCTTGTTGCACAAGTAGATCATGCATCTTCACTTTCCAGATTTCGAAGTTATTTTTGCCATTGAACTTCTCGATCTCAAAACGAGCACTTTGAGTTTTTGCCATGTTGTAACAAACAGAATCTCCAATTCCAAATTAAAAATGCCTTTTCTTTATACTATAAAATGCCTCTGTCGTACCGTGTAATTACAATTTGAAAAGAAAAACAAAAAATTGCAGTTTTACCAAAGCGAAAAATGCTTGGTGCGCCAAAAGGGACTTGGCGCTTACTTTACAGCAAACGATCTGCACCAAAACAAAAATCGGTATGACAAAATTGGCGCACTTAAACCCGTCGATTCAGCGCCAATCGGGATACTGGCGCGAGTTTTAAACTCGGATCCGCACCAATTGGCGCGTATGTTCAAAAATAAAACGCGCCAACCCGTTCACTGTCAGAAATTAGCACTACTGTCTCTGCCAAAACCGTGCCAATCGCCAAAACTCCACCTTCAGTAGCTCTGTCACACGCACCAGCTCCACAACCAGAGACCTGTAAGTTATGGGCCCTCCACGCTTCCGCTGCGCCGCTCTGATACCAATTGTTAGACCAAAAAATACGCAACGGAAATAAAAATAAACATACATACACAGCACATAGAAAATCACAAACCATAACACAAAGATTTTAACGTGGTTCACCCAACCAATTTGGGCTACATCCACCAGAACAGAGGCATCGGCAATCTTATTATTCAATAGGAGATTACAACAATTTTAATTCTTCACACATACTCTCAGCTCACCCTATTTTCTCTACACACACACAATCCTCTACGGGATTACATTTCTTATAGCTGGAGTATAAAACTGACTCATAAATTCCCTCACAACAAATATAGGATGCATTAACTCCTCCTCAAAAAATATTGGAGCTAATATAGCAACTAATCCTATTGTTGTCACATACATGAGATTTTTTCCAAAATTAATTAAAACAAAAAATCTCAACAGGGCATGTTCTGCAAGAGCTTCTTTTGATGTTTTGTTCCTTGATATGTCAACAGCATGCTCCTTAAGCATGATGTTTAATGATCTTCTAGTTTCACCTATGTATTGTTTTCCACATGAGCAAGGGACTATGTACACCCCTTTTTGTAGTCTAGGGTTTATATGGTCCTTCGCGAAGTCTACGAATTTCCTAATGGTGTTAGGGGGATTGAATGCAATGTTTATGTTGTGCTTGTTTAGGATTCTAGAAATTTTGTCAGTTGTTCCTTTTATGTAAGGTAAATAGATTTTGGGAATGTCAAAGGTTTTATTTACCTTATTTTCTTTTAGGGTTTTGTGGATGGTTTTATTAATGATGTTTTTATTATAACCCTTATGCCCAAAGACTTGACAAAGGTGTTTTATTTCATTTTTTAGGTGTTCAGGGTCAGAAATTCTAGAGGCTCTTGTGGTTAGGGTCTTTATAATTCCAAATTTTTGCTTGGGATGGTGATGAGAGTTAGCTTGAAAGTATATTTCTGTGCGGGTTTTCTTTCTATAGACTTTGGAGCTAAGTTCCCCATCTATTTTGGCTAAGAGGATGTTAAGAAAGGGTGATTGGTTATTCTTTTCTACTTCAATAGTGAATTTAATGTGATTTGAAAGAACATTAATATGAGTTAAAAATTCTTCTAGTTTGTCCTTACCATGGCTCCATTTTGCAAAAACAACATCGAAAAATATTTTACATACTTCAGGGGAGTAGGGAAAGGATTGGAGGGCTTTTTGTTCAAAATGTTCCATGTATATGTTCGCAATTATAGGAGACAGAGGTGATCCTTTGCTACTCCATGAGTTTGTGTATAAATTTTCTTTATATAGACCATGGACTCCTTCAAGAGTTTTCCATATTTTGAATCAACTACCTCCTTGATAGTTCCAAGGCCATCATCTAATAATAGATAAAGAAAATTTTGAACAGAAAGCAGATGCACGGTTTTATTAATAATGTTTTTATTATAACCATTATGCTCAAAAGCCTGATAGAGGTGTTTTATTTCATTTTTTAGGCGTTCAGGGTCAAAAATTCTAGAGGCTCTTATGGTTAGGGTTTTTAGGGTTTTGTGGATGGTTTTATTAATGATGATTTTATTATAACCATTATGCTCAAAGACTTGACAGAAGTGTTTTATTTCATTTTTTAGGTGTTCAGGGTCAGAAATTCTAGAGGCTCTTGTGGTTAGGGTTTTTATAATTCCAAATTTTTGCTTGGGATGGTGATGAGAGTTAGCATGAAGGTATCTTTCTGTGTGGTTTTTCTTTCTATAGACTTTGGAGCTAATCTTCCCATCCATCTGTTCTACCTCAAAATCAAAAGCAGCAGCAACTGATGAAAGTAATCTAATAGAAGCTAACCTGGCAACAAGAGAAATAATATCACCAAAATCAATTCCCAACACTTGGGAATAACCTTTTGCTACCGACCAAGCTTTTTATTTCTCCACCTTGCCTTTTGCATTCATCTTCCTCTTAAATACCCATTTGTTGCCAATGGGTTTCCTTCCAGAAGGAAACTCCACTAGATCCCAAGCCTCAATTTTGTCCAAAGATGCCATTTCATCAACCATGGACTCCTTCAAGAGTTTTCCATCTTTTGAATCAACTGCCTCCCAAATAGTTACAGGACCATCATCAGTGATAGATAAAGCAAAATTTGAATAGAAATCAGATGGATGGTTTTATTAATGATGTTTTTATTATAACCATTATGCTCAAAGACTTGACAGAGGTGTTTTATTTCATTTTTTAGGTGTTCAGTGTCAGAAATTCTAGAGGCTCTTATGGTTAGGGTTTTTAGGGTTTATTGGATGGTTTTATTAACGATGTTTTTATTATAACCATTATGATCAAAGACTTGACATAGGTGTTTTATTTCATTTTTTAGTTTTTCAGGGTCGGAAATTCTAGAGGCTCTTATGGTTAGGGTTTTTATAATTCCAAAATTTTTCTTGGGATGGTGATGAGAGTTAGCGTGAAGGTATATTTCCATGTGGGTTTTCTTTCTATAGACTTTGGAGCTAAGCTTCCCATCATTTTTGGTTAAGAGGATGTCAAGAAAGGGTAACTGGTTATTCTTTTCTACTTCGATAGTGAATTTAATGTGATTTGAAAGACCATTAATATGAGTTAAAAATTCTTCTAGTTTGTCCTTACCAAATTCTTCTAGTTTGTCCTTACCATGGTTCCAGTTTGCGAAAACATCATTGACAAATATTTTCCATTCTTCAGGGGAGTAGGGAAAGGATTTGAGGGATTTTTGTTCAAAATGTTCCATGTAAATGTTCGCAATTATAGGAGATAGAGGTGATCCCATTGCTACTCCATGAGTTTGAGTATAAATTTTTCCTTTAAAGCTAAAGTAAGATGATTTTAAGCAAGTTTTGAGGAGATTGATAGTTTCGCTATCAGTGATTGATTGCATAACTTCGATGGCTTCATCCATAAGAATCATAGTGTAGAAGCAAACAACATCAAAACTAACCATGATATCTTCATCTTTCATTTCAAGGTTTTTGGTCCATTGAACGAATGATGCAGAGTCTTTAATATAGGATGACATGTTTCCAGCTAAGGGACGTAACTTTTTTGCAAGGTATTGAGCAAGGAGGTAGGTGGGAGAACCTATGGTATTAACTATGGGTCTTAATGGGGTGCCCTCTTTATGGACTTTGGGGGCACCATATATTCCAAGAGTAATGGAGCTAGTCAGGGTGATTCTCTTTTTTGTAATAGTGTCAAGAGATGAATCTTTTATTTTCTTGGTCACATCCCTAAGAATTTTAGCGCTAGGATCTTTATCTAGGATTTCATAGAATCCATTATTGTTTAAGTGATCTTCCATTTTCATGTCATAATCAGATCTGTTCATAACTACAATAACTTTACACCTACAGGAATAAGAAACTTCACCAATTTGCATATTAAAACTCTACAATATTGTCTCAACATACTTCCTCTGGTTTAACCAAAGCTTCCTCTTTTCTCGATCTCGTTTAATTTCCATGCTCAAAATATAGTTTGCAACACCAATATCCTTCATGTCGAATTTATAGGACAATTGGGTCTTCAAATCCTAGATAATTGCTTTATCATTTCTAATTAGCAAAATATCATCCACATATAAGAAAAAATAAATAACATGGTCACCAATTAATTTAAAATACACATAGTGATATTCTTTGCTCCTTGTAAATCCAAGTCCTCACATATATGTATCAAAAATTTTGATACCACATCCTTGATGATTGCTTTAACCCATATAAATAACTTTTTGACCTACATACTAGTTCTTTCTTACCCTTCACTGCAAAGCCTTCTGGTTGCTTCATGTAGATCTCTTCTTCCAAATCCCCGTGAATAAATGTTGTCTTCACATCCATCTGTTCTACCTCAAAATCAAAAGCAGTAGCAACTGGTAAATGTAATCTAATAGAATCTAACTTGGCAACAGAAGACACAGTATCACCAAAATCAATTCCCAATACTTGGGAAAAAAATTTTGCTACCAATTGAGCTTTGTATTTCTCCACCTTGCCTTTTGCATTCATCTTCTTATTAAATACCCATTTGTTGCCAATGGGTTTCCTTCTACATGGAAACTCCACTAGATCCCAAGCCTCATTTTTGTCCAAAGATGTCATTTCATCAACCATGGAATCCTTCAAGAGTTTTCCATATTTTGAATCAACTGCCTCGCTAATAGTTCCAGGACCATTATTAGTAATAGATAATAAGAAATTTGAATAGAAAGCAGATGGACTATACCTCTATGGCTGCCTTCTCTCTCGAACTTGACGCAGTCGGAAACAGTGGTTCAATATAAAACCACAAATGGATCAAAAATGACCCAATAATCACCCCGCTGAACACCCCTTTTCCTCAATATATAAGTCCTTTCACTATTGGAAATGAAAAGCCTATGAAAAGGCTTAAAACATTTTTCTTTCCCTTTAGACACCAAAATACCTTTCAAAATGTTAAAACAGTGCTTTAACGCCTTTTCTAACAACTATATGTGTATTGCCGCAGGTCGAGATCTGGTCGATCAGACGGCTCAGATTCAATCGCTAAATCGGCGATCGGGATTCTAGTGGTCCACACTATCGGCGCTATCTCTGGCGGAGGTCCGATGCGATTATCTAATCACTATTGACAATCGCAATATGCCGCTTTACAATATACCGCCTCCACTCCAAAATCAATTCACTGTGTACATACATAAATACAAAACTATATTTGGGGTTCTCTACCCTCTCTGGCATGATTATTCTAGTTAGTGGCCTTCTCTTCCTACGCTGCCCGTAGGCTTACAAATTCTCTCAAATCCTCTCTCCCTGTCTCTCCTATCTCGAATCCCTCTTCAAAAAAGAAAGGGAATTACATATATCTCCTATCTAACATTTTCCTTCACAATTGAAGGGATAGACTACATATTTAGAAATCAAATCCTATCCCAATCTAAACAAACTAGACTACTTGGCTTGATCTCCACGCAGGGAGGATCATTTGCCATTTTATTCCCAATTCTGTTCAGAATTAGGCAACAAATTAACCACTTACAAAATTTTAAATTAATACAATTTGAATAACCAATTCTTCCTCCAAACATGCATTAGCCACAACATGTGACCACTCCATCACATTGCTGGCTAGGCCTAGCTACTCCTGCATCAGACTACCAAAGTTTAAATTAATCATAATCTCCTGATCATACGCTTCTAATCTGTGTCCTCCTGGATCCCATACTTGGTTTGGTAGTCTGACCTTGGTTACTGCTGTTGTTGGTTGTCCTTCAGGTCTCCCTCCTTTATGTTGTATTGTCCCATTATCCATGCTTTCACTTTCTGTTGCTGTCCTTTTCACATATCTTACTGCTATTTTTCTCATCTTAATTCATAGTTTTTCATTCCCTTCACCTGTACCATTCTTTCCAGCCAATCTTCCTTCCGTATTTTTCCCATTATTTGTTTTATTGGAATGTTGTTGTATGAGTCTCCACAACTCATCCAATTCTTTGTCCATTTCACTTCTCCTATGTTGAATACTCTAGCACATAACTCTATTTGTAATTCCCTCATACAGAATTTCTATGTTCTGTTTAATCCCAATTATTCAATTACAATTATGCTCTGCTATCATTTATTTCAATCACAAACCTGCTCTGATACCAAAATGATGCAGTCGAAAACAATGGTTTAATATAAAACCACAAATGGATCAAAAATGACCCAATAATCACCCCGCCGAACACCCCTTTTCCTCAATATATAAGTCCTTTCACTATCGGAAATGAAAAGCATATGAAAAGGCTTAAAACATTGCTCTTTCCCTTTCGGGACCAAAATACCTTTCAAAACGTTAAAACAGCGCTTTAACGCCTTTTCCAACAATTATATGTGTATTTCCACAGATCGAGATCTGGCCGATCGGACGGCTCAGATTCACTCACTAAATCGACAATCGGGGTTCTAGTGGTCCACACTATCGGCACTATCTCCAGTGGAGGTCCGATGCGATTATCACTAATCGCTATCAGCGATCACAATATGCCGCTTCACAATATACCGCCTCCACTCCAAAATCAATTCACTGTGTACAGACATAAATACAAAACTATATTTGGGGTTCTCTGCCCTCTCTGGCTTGATTATTCTAGTTAGCGGCCTTGTCTTCCTATGCTACCTGTAGGCTTACAAGTTCTCTCGAATCCTCTCTCCCTGTCTCTCTTGTCTCGAATCCCTCTTCAAAAAAGAAAGGGAATTACATATATCTCCTATCTAACAATTTCCTTCACAATTGAAGGGATAAACTACATATTTAGAAATCAAATCCTATCCTAATCTAAACAAACTAGACTACTTGGCTTGATCTCCACGCAGGGAGGATCATTTGCCATTTTATTCCCAATTCTGTTCAGAATTAGGCAACAAATTAACCACTTACATAATTTGAAATTAATACAATTTGAATAACCAATTCTTCCTCCAAACTTGCATTAGCCACAACATGTGACCACTCCATCACATTGCTGGCTAGGCCTAGATGCTCCTGCATCAGAACTGATCTTCTAAAAACTAGAGTGTGTGGCTCTTCCTCTTCTAATTCCTATTCTATTGTAGAGTCTAATTCTTCCCCTTTTAGTTCAAACTCTATCTTCTCAGGTTCCTTTGGTAGGAATTCATGTTTAATATCTTTTACCTCTCTAAACACTACATCTCGGTTGTACACAACCTTCCTTATTTCTAGGTTCCAAAGCTTATAACCTTTTAAACCATCCTTATACCCAATAAAGATGCACCTTTCATTTTTACTATCAAACTTGGTGCTTTATTCCTTCGGAATATGTACATATGCATCATAGCCAAATACCCTTAGATGTGAAAGGGATAGTTTCTTACCAGTCCATACCTCATGTGGAGTCGTATCCTCCAATGTCGATGAAGGTGATTTGTTAAAAAAGTAACATGCAGTATCCATGGCCTCTGCCCAGAGTTCCTGCCCTAATCCAGTGCCACTGAGCATGCTTCTTGCCTTTTCCATAAAAGTCCTATCCATTCTTTCTGCAACTCCATTTTGTTGAGGTGTGTATGGAGTCGTCTTTTTTTGTGCCATACCACACTTCTTACAAAACTCTTCAAATTCCTTCTTACAAAACTCTCCACCATTATTTTCCCTCAACACCTTGATATTCTTCTCTATCTGATTTTCCACCAACACCTTAAATTCTTTAAACCTGTCAAAGACTTCATATTTCTTTGTAAGGAAATATATCCATGTATTCCTCAAGAAGTCATCTATAAATGAGACATAGTACACAGAATTGTCCAGTGATGGAACTGACACAAGTCCAAACACATCACTGTGCAAAAGCTCTAATATCATGTTTTCCCTCTTAGCACTAGAAGGGGAGCTCACTCGATTTTGTTTCTCATATATACAATGTTTCCCCAATCTCTCTCCAATGTGTCCCAGTGTTTGATGCAATAACATAGTCGTTTCTCCAAAGACCACTGGATTTTTTACTACAACTTCACGAACCATAGAACTATTGCACCCATCAATAATAGTGCTACCCAGAAGCTTGTACAAAGTTCTAATCTGAACTCCCCACATCAATACTAGTGCTCCATAAACCATCTTGCAAGTATCTTTCTCGAACACTATTTTTACACCTACTTCATCCATATCGCTTACAGAAATCAAATTTCTGGCTAATACAGGAATGTGAAAAAAACCAGGAACTATTCTAATCCTTCTGCCTTGCAACTTTAGCTTGAATTTTCCACGTCCAATGATTTTGGTCTTTCTGTCATCCCCTAGGAATACATCACCACCATCATATTTCTTGCACTCACAGAACCACTCCCTATGGGGAGTGAAGTGAAAGGATGCACCTAATTCAATCAACCATGCCTCATGATCTATGTGTGTACTTGAAGAAGAAGCGAAGTACACATCCCCACCTTCATTTGAGGTGGTTTTTTCCTCTACAAAAGGAGCATCGTCATATCCCTTTCCTTTCTCAATAATTTTATATTTACAGTCCTTTTTGTAGTGCCCTTCTTTTCCGCATTTCCAATATACATTTACAAATTTTCCTGGAGATTTAGATATCCCTCTAGATTTAGATCTCCCACTTGAGGAATTATTTTTGTTTCTGTTTTGGGACCATCCTCACACAGATAAGGCATGTCCATTCTGGCTCTCCATATTTTTCCATCTCATGTCCTCCGCCAATAAGGATGAGACTATTTCATCAAACTTCAAGGTAGTTGTATTGCTACATATTGCAACAACCAGACTATCCCACGAGTTTGGTAGAGAACACAATAGGCTGATGCGCTTATCTTCATATGAAATTTTAATGTCAATAGATAACAATTGACTTTCCACAATATTGAAGGCATTTAGATGCTCTATCACGAAGTCTCCATCCTTCATCCTTAGGTTATACAACTTTTTCTGTAGGAAAAATTTGTTCACCAAATATTTAGATTGATACAAAGTACTTAAATTGTCCCACAAATCCTTTGTTGTAGCTTCCCCTGATATATTCAACAATATTGAATCTCATAGACACAATCATATTACTATCTTTGCCTTATGATCTAACTTCACCTAGCCTTCTACCGACATTCCAGTTGGTGTCGTACCTAGATCTACAGTGATCCACTAATATTTATCCACCAACAGATCCTCCATCTTGAGCTTCCAAAACTCAAAACTTTGTTCATTGAATTTCCCAATATCCATCTTTCCACTATTTTCCATCTTCTTTCACTACAAGAATCGATCCAGCAGATCTCCCACTGTGTTGCAGCAGGTAAATGCCTTGGTTATGAAACTCTTCCAATATGAGGAAACCTTGCCAAGGGAAGGGGGTGCCTAAACTTGGAAGGTGAGTGACTACATGAAAGAGGAGTTGAATCGCCTAAGGGATTGGGAATCAAAGAAGGGGATGTCGAGACAAGAATTGGTTTTCAAACATAGTCATGGGCATGACGGATTGGGATCAAGGTTACATTGGATGTATCCCAGGCAACAAGGAACCAATTTTTTTTTGAAGGAGCACTGAGCACATTGGACAGTAGCGCTAGACATGGAGGCAAGTAGCACTATGGAAAAATAAAGTCATAAAAGTTGGACAAGGCATGCCCATAATTATAAAGAGCCACTGGAAAATGGTTCATTTTAATGAATTTTTATTTCCATTAAGTTGTCGGGAAAGAAAATGTGCATGTATAACATGATTGTAACTGAGATGTGTCTATAAAGCTCATAGTGAATTATGCTTGGGATTAAGCATTTTTTAGAATTTGTGTTCAGGATTATAACACCAAGGATGGTGTTCCTCTAATGGGGCGGGGTTTGTGATGGCCCCTTTGGGCTAACCCCCTCTTGTAAAAATTGTAATTATTTGATGAAATTAAATGGATGAGATATGGGACACGGAATTTAGAACTTGTGGACAAATATTATTGGAAATGGGAGGAGAAAAACATTTAATTCCAGTCATGGGGGGTTGATTAGTGTGCCTTAATGAGCTATCTGCACATTGAATTAAGTTGGTGGAAGAGAGGATGAGCCCATATTTCTCTTAGGCAAGTCCACAAGAAAAATGGATAGAAATTAATGAAATGGAAGAACACTAGTAGGAATGATGAAAGAGAGGTATGGAGTTGGCATGATAGCTCAACCATAACCACACGTAGTTGTAATTGAGGAAAATGTCCCGACAACACCCTACCATGAAGATGGTTAGAATGATCATCATAGGAAGATGGTTGGGATATCCCTCGAGAATGATAGCACAATGTGGTTAGGAAAGGAAGCATAATGTGTGTTGGGGAGACTTAGCATGTGACAACAAGAACGAAGCTCAGTATAAGGAAGAAGAAAATAGAGATGCAACATAGAAAAAAATAAAAAATGAAGAAGTATTCCTAATAATAACACAAGGCGGAATTAGGAGAGTGGAGATGATAGCCTTCTAAGGAGATGGAACATGGCATTGCATGAAATAATGCAAAGGAAGGGGACATGAAAAAGAGGCATCAAATAAGTGGGGTGTGCACAATAGAAAATAAATCTTACAACCTTGGTTCAATGGGACACTACAATAGAGAAAACAAAAGAGTGGAATATGCACTAGAGGAGAGAACTCAACCTTAAGGGAGTGCACACGGATGCACAACAAGGAGATAAGTAGCGTGGGAGAATAAATTGGCTGGAATAATCCTACTACAATGGTGAATAAAAGAAGGAATTATCTCAGGGTGTTAGCTGATTTGTAGTGTTCTAGTGTCCTCTGGGTTCTTGGTTTAGAGTAGAGGCAATGGGGTATCAAGGTATATGGTTGTTGGGTGGAGATAATTGGATCTCTGAACTCCTAGTGGTGTTCAATGTGTGAGCAATTTCCTTTGACCACTCTTCCTTAAGCTCTAAAATCTAGCTCGAGGCTGATTGGCTGCAAGAAATATCACTGTGCAAGCCAATCTAAGGTTGGGTGGAGAGTTGAAGTCCTAATATTAGTTTCCATACTTCCATTATAAGATAAGTGTTTATCTAAATCTCTGTGTATGTGAACCTTATATAAATTCTATATGGATGCTTATTGAGTTAATTAGACACTTATGTTAATATTAAGACATATTTACTTCCTATGTGAATGATAAAGAATGTCATTTCTACGTTATTGACGAGGAAAGGTTTATTTCCTATATGAATGGTATTTAGGATGGCTAATTCCTACGTTTATCAATGAGCTTGATATATGTTACATTTCCAAGGCATGAGGGGTGTGATTCCCTATTTATTTGGTTGTTCTTTTTCTATATTAAAAAGTTTGGAAATGGTAGGGCATGAGTTGTGAAATTGACACAGAAAGTAAAACCTTTCCTTTATGCATAACTATAATGATTGTGATATTAGTATGATTGTTTGATGTTGTTGTGTTCTAGCATGAGCAACCAATAAGATGAGTTTTCCCTTGTATGTATCGAATGAGTGCTAGAAGGGGAAATATTCATGAAATGGGAGTGTAAGACTCCTTGTAGTCTCTATTACATTTAAGAAAATCAAATATGGCTTCCTGAGTGGTTTTATGGTCTGTTATAATGGCTAAGGGAATTATTGAGTATATGTGTGTGTGTGTTTGCACGCGCGCGAGTAAAACTTAGGAGAGATAGTTGGGTCAAGCATCGAGAAACCTCATTTTGGTCCCATATAAATATGTATACACTAGCACTAAAACTATAGAGAGATATATTATTATATATATCACAAAGTTCAGGATGGATTAACGCTTCCAAGCATCGAGAGTCCTTTGTGAAGGTCCGCTTATATACATATATACATGCCTAGGATAGAGGAGTTGTTAAAATGACTAAGTATCAAGGGTAGACAAGAATCAATTCCCACTAGTTAATGTCATAGTTCCCATCTCAGGGTCTCTGAATTCAGGGAGCCGAGTGTGCACAATTACGATAGGCCAAGAAAGGAGGTCGAGATGGGAAAATTCTAGTGATTAATGTGAAGAGGTTCCTTCTTGAGCCTCTGGGGCTGGCAAGACCATGAAAGCATCAAATTGTGTTATAACAAGGAATTCTTGTTTTAGACAAGAGGTGGAACCCTGATGGGACAAAGGCTAGATGGTAAGCTGATATGGACCCACGCAGGGATGACATGGCATGAGGTGGAGTGCCACCTGGGGACCATGTGGGTGCCACATGGAAAATTTGGAGATGCGGCAAGAGGTTATTGGTCAAACATTTAAATGGCCATATATTTTGATCTAAATTTTGGATTGAGGAAAAAATTATATCACCAGAAATCTCTTAATGAGATGGACGTAATGGCGATGTTTATTTTAGGTTTTAAGGAGTTTGAAAAATGACAAAAATTTTAGACCTCGTTTCCATAAAAGGACATTGGAGGTCGGGCCAATGATAATAACACCTTGTTCTACCCTTAGTATGGGCTATGGGGTGGATGGGAGGTTGTTACAATAATATTGCTTAATTGAATATAGTAGATCCACTTGAATTATATGATTCTACTCTCATTTTATGATGTATTTTTTGTGGTGTAATATTTATCCAATCCATATCTTCCCACAAGTGCACCTTTCTCTGAATTCACAATCATATTGAAAATTGACTTTGCCATTGCCTCCACTTTGTTTACTTATTTATCATGATCAATTGTTATTGTTTTTTGGATTTTGTAATTTTGTAATGGGGATTCTCCTTTGACCTCTTGTTGTTTCTCTAATAACACATGTTTACCTGCAAAATTTTTTGGATCTCTTGCCAATTTTCTATTTTAGAAATCATTTCTAATTCTAGATTTGTATTTTGACTATAAGAAGGTTTGATTGTATCCTAAAATTAAAAATGATATGATATGGGCCATATTTCCATGCCTCTCCCTTCTCCAAACTTGAAGATTATCATTTTATCAAACAATTTAGTTGGAAAATTAGAAGTATTTGTGCAATTTCTAGAGGCAAAAAAGAATGTTATCAAAGGTTATCCTCTATATGAAGTATTTTAATGTAAATATTTTTAATATGGTTCAACTTGAAAACCATAACTTCTTATGGTATATGGCTTTTAGATAGTGTATCAATCTCCTACCTCAGTATAAAGACTTAATCGAAGTAACTTATCATACTCTAAGAATAACCCAGGAGGATTCCCATGGAATACAATGTAAGCAATATACATGAATTATAAAAAAATGTTCTAAAACTCTCATTCTTTCCATGATTCCTTAATTTTGTTGTCCATTTTTTTTATTTGTATATGGTTTTTTTCTTGCTCAAACTTTCGTTTAGATCTAGATGCTCAAAGATGGAAAATTGAAAATATAACATCAGGTATACTAAATACAATAGATATCTATAGTATTTTAGGGATCATAATTGAATAAATTGTTTTCAAATTGCATCTCAAATATATTTGACCATCACCAAGAAAGAAGTAGTGAACTTGTTCTCTACACAGGTCTAGGTGCACTTTGGGATACCAAGGAGCATCATTTAGACAGGGACATATGATTTCTTAGCATAGTTTAGACTATATTGTGGGAGAATATGGACATGAAGTTGTAGAGGTTGAGAACATTCCATCCACATACAAATGGGAAAAAAAAATAGTCAACAAGACTTTGGTGCAACCTTTGAAAGGTTACAATAAGAAGCATTCGAAGACTTGGGATGAAAATTGTAATATCCCTCCCCTTAATAATAAATAAAAATAATAAAAATAATAAATAATAAATAATACAAAAATAATAATTAATAAAATAAATTATAAATAATAATAAATAAATCATTTTATTAATTATATGGTCTGCCTGCAAGCGCACCTGCAAAGGCAACACCATTTTGAATCCCTTAATTTACAATACATTTAGCCATAGAATTGCATGCATAAGGCTATGCGTGTTCCTACAAATTCCATTGTTCCTTTTGACAATAATGTCGAGAAATTTGCCCCTACTATAAGACCAACTGATCAACCTCACATTGTAATTTGAAACATTCGTTAATCTAAATTCAATTTACAGCATCAGACTCAGAACGATTGATAAGGTCGCCAAAACTGGTCACCGTTTATTATATAATATTGCCGCTCCCAATTAGCCGTTTCCTGGAAAATTTTGGGGAAACCTCTAGCCGTTCCAGACACCCGTACCCAAGTTCTAAAACTCGTGCAACATAGGAGATAACGTATTTGCATCCAAAGAAAGAGAGGTTCAAGGAAAGTATCCAAGTCATCAATCCATAATTGAGGTGTTTTTAAAATATCTTTCCTTTTCTGATTTAGCTTCTCATTTAACTGTGCCATGAAGCTATCATTTCTTCATGTCCTTAAAAAAATGACCTTGAAAGAACACACTATTCCTTATACATGAAATTCACACTCAATTAAGAGCAGTGTAACGAGAGTATCAGCATGCAAATCAATCAGAGTAATTGTAAACATAAGTACACTGGAATTGAGTTTACCTTGCATTCTGATACCACTTGCTAGATGAACGATCAGGATTTCTTCATGCAACCCGAGAAGTGCAACAGAAACAAAAATATTTGAAGTCCAGCTTAATTCCACGGTATTACAACCGGAAATCTCGAACATTCGAATCCAATCATATGTACTAAGGAATATGAGCTAACATTAATGTAAAGAGCTATCCAGCTAAAGCCTCATTAAAAAGAAATTCTTGTGAATAGTAAATAGTCCCACCAGCATCCCGGTACGAGTCTTTCCATAAGCTATAAAGGTTGAGAGATTCAGAAAATGGTAAACAAGAACACATAAGGCTAAATCGCTTTTCAGCGATAAAAGGGATTTTGTATTTCGATGTGAACAGATATTTTAAATCGGTGAATAGTAGAAAGGGTATCGAGTTCACATTGTTAGCCAGTAAATGAAGTTGTGGATATGGTTACATCATATATTTTCATTGAATGCTTTGATCCATATCACACTAATTTCCCAGATAGCCACTAATCTAATAACATCGTAAATTTTTGAGTCTGTAAACAAAGTCAATTCTGGAAGGATTATGGCATTTATTTATAGTTTAACAAAGCTAACAGTTTTTCTCCTATGTCAAAACGGTGATACGGCTAAAGAAATTATGGTTAATAAGAATATCTCACAAATTAGTAATTCACTCAATGCCATCAGAATGGAAATCCTCAAGAAAGTTTCTAGATCAGGACCAATATAATAGCATCAAAAGTCAGTATAACGCATTTTCAAAAACAGAACAAGTCTTGAAGAGGTGTGGCTGTGTTTTACTGGAAGAAAAATAATGCATGAGAAGGGATCCCATTTAAGAAATGAGAAGCATTAGGAAGTCATTCTGGTATTTAAAAACTAGCCCAGAAACAATTCAGTAGCACAGAAATGACATCTATATAAACTTCTATCTGAAAAGAAAAAAAAAAAAACCTTGCGCAATCATAGATTTCGGTCTTTTTCTATATGCATTGCTAGGTTGGAGAAGGCAAGGCCGATGAACTTTTCACCATTCTGTTGAATGTTAAGGGGATGCATGAAAAAATGTAGAGTGGAAGACATGCAGGGTTTTTTTTTTTTTTTGAAAGGGAGATTTATTTCTCTGAAAAAGGAAGGCATGTAAAAAAAAGAAATACGAGATGCAGTAAACTAATGCAGTAAACCTAAAAGGTTTCTGTATTGCACAATATTACCATTTATTATGTTTCAAAATTTAAGCTGCCTTCAATTTTTATTATTATTGTGATGGGCTTTATATATACTTTTCTTTTTAACTTTAAACTAATTGCCGTAATGGATAAAATAGATTCTACAATGCTTAATACAACTAAATGCACGAATAATTGCCGCGAATAATTACAATGCTTAATACATATAGTTGGAGGAATAATTGCGTAGATTTCGGTGATAAAAAAATCTATTTAATCAATAAAATCCCGGCACGAATAATTGCCCAGTTTTAGGAGATAATGCTACATGACGTATTTTTCCATCAATTGAAGAAAAGCATTACACACTTGAATATGAGAATCAGTAAATGTATTCGAGTTGAAAATGAGAAAAGAATATGAATAGATTAGAGTTGTTATATTTTCTCTAAATTTGGAGGAATATGTATCAATTCCTCATACTATTGTATAAGTAAATCTGTTGTAGCGTGAAAACACACAAGAGAGAGAAAGCAGACAGAGTGTGTATGAAAAGGAGATTTGGGGTTTCTTAATAAAATTAGTAGTTATAGACCTAATCGATGTGTAATATTTTTCTTTGTTAGATTGACTTCTTATTGAATGCCTGTACAGGATGCTTAGACAGTCGCTGCGTGTTTTAAATGTGTAATCCTTGAAAATCCCCTGTAAATCTCCAGATTTGACGAATTGTCATTGTGAGGTCAAAGATTGAAGTGTTAATTGATCAATCACTAAGAAAGCGGATCAATTTGCAGCGTATATGGAGGAATTGGATGAGTTTGAATGACAGGTTTCGTAATAGCCAGTCTCTAGATATATCCGGGATCCGGACTCTTATAAAAAGATTCATTAAAAGTAATCTCGAATATCTACAAACCCGGATTACAGGTTCATTTGCGCAAGAGATAAAGGACGTGAATCGAGCACCGGGGATTAAGTTATCTGGATAATTTGTAATAGTTTATGTAATAATTTATGAGGCAGATTGATTTTTTTTTATCTGCCTGGTTTTTTTTTTAATTTTCAAAATAATGTTCCAGTGTCTCTACAAACTTCTCGCTAAATAAATTATCCGGAAACTAGCTGCTAACCTATCAAAACATACAAAATTGATCAAAAACATAAAAAAATTTGATCAGGGCAGCGATCCGAGAAAAATATGCGGCTTCCTGGAAGTAATCAACCTGCAATCAAGGTTTGCCAGATGACAAAAAAGTTGTGGGGACGACTCTCCATCAAACTGTAGGCTCAATTGTGCAAGGATTCTGCTACAACTGGCCACCCCTGAGCCTCAATCAACGTACTACTGCCAGTGCTCCTAAGTCTTAGTATACCATTCTCCCAAGAGAATGAAAGATAGAATCTCGGAATGATAGAATGCCGGAAAAAATAATGCCTCTCATCTTCCTTGCCCTCTATTAAATAGAAGTCTCATGCAACTTTCTTTTGATTTCTTTCTTTTTGATAGTTTCCTTTTCTTGTTTTATTTCCTTCTTTTTGATAGTTTCCTTTTCTTGTTTTATTTCCTTTTTTCTTTGATAGTTTCCTTATTCTTATCTAGAGCTTTAGTATGGTTATTACTATTTTATTTTATTTTATTTTATTATTTATTTATTTCTTTGTATATATTTTTAATCTTATTTATTATTTAACATTTATGATTTATTATTTTTATTATTATTAAGTGATTTATTTATTATTATTTATAATTTATTTTATTAATTATTATTTTTGTATTATTTATTATTTATTATTTTTATTATTTTTATTTATTATTAAGGGGAGGGATATTACAAAAATCCTGTGTATATACAACATTTTCATAACATAGCAGTTCACACTTTTGTTGGTAAGTTGCCTTTTGAAACTTGTTTTGGATATTTTCCACCTTCACCTTTAGATATTGAATATGGATAGTAAGGAGGAGTAAGGGAGGATCTCATAGTCGATGTCATCAAAGTTGAAAAAATTGTTGAGAAGATCAGGCGTATCCACATACAACTACAAGAGATGTTGTAGAAGTCACAGGAAAAATACAAGACCAAGCATGATCAACATAGAACAAAGAAGTCGTTCAAGGTGGGAGATAGTGTGTTTATACTTGAACAAGGATAAGCTACATGGTCTTGGTAAGAAAATCAATGCTCTACTATATGGTCCCTTAGAGATACTAGAAAATGTTGGATACAATTCCTATAGACTTAGTCTACTCCCATACATGTGCATTTACTCAGTGGTGAATGTAGAGAATAAGAAACTCTATGAGCCTTCCATGCTAGATTAGGAAGAGGGATACAACCTACCTTCTATAGAGGATTTGGTAGAATATTGTTAGGTAGAGTTGACAGAAGATACAATTTTGTAGAATAGGTCCAGAACTACAAGATATGGGTAGGATGACCTTTGGTAGATTGGGTTGAAAGGATAACTTCCAAGCAAGGCTAAAGGGTACACCTAAGAGAAACTGGGGGTGGGTTTTACTCACCCCATTTGGTAGAAGAATTTTGGGATCAAAGTCCTCCAAAAATGGGGAGGTATGATCTGGATTGGATCATTATCTTATTTTTATCCAACTTGATGCTTTTAGAGTGGAAAAAGTGGAGGAATCAATGCACAAGACTATGTTTAATGATAGTCCCATTTTGGAAAATTCCAGGTGAAAACTTTAGGAGTCATTTTGAGGCCTTCAATGAACACTTTTTGTGGTCTCAACCTTACTATGCATTGATTTTTCTACGAGAGCATACTATAATACTATCTTTTGTCAAATAATTACTTCCTAATTATTTTCACACAATATTCTTATGCCACTGATATCATTGAGCAATTACACTTTAGAAAATATCAACAATAAATGCAGTGGAAATAGTAAAGATCATAGAAAGATAACCATGCACAATAGAGACAATATTTTTACCCTGGGAAACCCAACCTTGGGAGAAAACCCAACAAATTTTCTTTAGGATAAATTATTCTTCAGTAAGGTTTACAAATGAACAATTCATTTAGAAATTTGCACCAAATACAAATCCAAATACCAGTCAAAATAGCAACAGGTCAATGATGGTCAAACCAACCAAAATGCTTAGAATTCAACATTGGTCAAACAATTAGTTTGTGGTCAAACTTTGGCCCTATCATTGTAGTAGTTAATTGTGGTCAAATTCCTGTATACATGCAACCCTCTTGTAGCTCAGTCAACTCTTGTCAAAATCGGCCCAAAACAGTTCAATCAACTCGGATCAAACTTGGTCAAATAGAGAGAGAAAAAATTATTCAAACAATCAACTCATCCTCCTTTTCTCACATGTGCGACTGTCCAAGAGACCTCAGAAAGACGAAGAAGAAACTCACTTGCGTGGTAGACAAAATGAGATGTCACATCATCTATATACCCTGGTCGAATGAAGGTAAATTAACCCAAGGGACACACCCTTTCATGACCTAACCCAACTTGGTGCCCCAAAATTAATTTTGTGTTTAATTTCCTTAGGTTGACTTGGAGACATATTTTGCATGTGGGAATACCTATGAATGCTACACAAAAATCAACACTATGGACCTAGATTCCATAATATACATGCCAACACATTTCCAACGGTGTAAGAATTTCCTCAATAAAAGCTTGTATGAGAAAGTTATGCCTCTTGAAAGTTAACGTATCAAAATTGACTACCTTAATTCGAGAGGATGCCTTGTGAACCTCCATTATTCATGGCAAAAATACTAATCACACGAACATGATGATGAAGACTCTAGAAGAGTCAGTATTGTAACTCTAGTTGAGAATTGAAGGAATCAAACCTAACCACTACTAGTCTATCGGGTTGTATTATAATCAAGCCACTAGGACGAAAAGGCGTTTCATTCTATTCGAGTGCACTTTGTTCTGTAGATGAGCATAGTAGATGAGATTGGATAGATGAGAAAATACAAAGGGGTTGTGCACTATAGCAGGCCATGGGCTACAAGCCTATCTTGCATCCATTTTCATTTAGAGAAAGAGAATAGAGTGACCTCACCTTCTAGCTTGGTTTTCTCAGGTTATTTCGTTGTTCTTTATTTTACATATTTTATCTATTGCATGCATAAGCATAACATAGTAATTAACTAATCTAGAAATCTAAGTAGAAATTAACCCTCATAGTGTAGATTTCATATTATAAGCATAATTTTATCAAATTTGTTTTGATAAACTGTCTAGTGGAATATCCATGGTAGTTTACAGTCAATTGTCAAGTTGCACATTATTGGAATATCACTCATCACAAATTACTACAATAAATGTGTTATACTAAAGCATAATACATGCAAGGGTGGAAATAGCAACTTGGGTCTCATAGATATGGTTTATAACAGGATATCAAGGGGTGGGAGAGGTAGGCCAACTCTCGAGATGGTGTTATCTAGAACTTTAGCCATGCCTAACATTTCATCAATCATGTCACAAATCCATAAAAGAAGTATAATTGGATACCCTTGTTACTATGGGGAGGTTTTTCAAAAACCACAAACCATATATTCACCCAATTGTCAATGAATTATTGAGATTTGCACTTGTTCATGGAAATATATTGCTAGTTGTAAGGTCAATAAGCAATTGTAAGATATCATTTTTTTTAATGTCACTCTCACAATCTCCTTGTCATAGACATGGTCAATTAAATAAGAATTGTCTTAATAAATGTAGCCAAGGAAAGACATATTCGTTATCTTAACATCCTAAAATCATGAATCTGGTTTGTAAGTGCGTTAATAATATTATAAACTTAGTGTTTGCATCTTAATTAACAATGAGATATTATAGCTATTAATGGTGAATTTGGAAATATTATAACTATTAATGAATTTGGATTCCTCTCCATGAAATTTTCACTTTGCATTTCAACTCTTATAAAGCACATTCAAGTAAAAACTATGTAATCGTCATAAAAATTATTTTAGAATCTCACAAAATGAAAGAGAATATGCTATAATAATTATTATAAACATTGAAAGTCAATGTCATGTCACATTAAGATTAGTGAAAGAAACACGTGTAGTTTTAAATCTGTTCATTGTCCAACAAAAAGAGGGAAATTTAGGGAAATGAGGGATTGATCACTTTTGTTTTTATACACAATAGTAGCGTGTACTTCAAAATGAGTGTATTTTTTTTACATGTTGAAGTGGTTTTGCATGACATTCAAGAGAACATTGATCATATGGACTTCATTTGATTGATCAATATCTTGTAAAAATTAAAATATTATATTGTAGTTATTGATATATTGAAATGTATAAAAAATATATTACATAAAAATAAAAAATGTCTATTAAAAATAAAAATATATCTATTATATTTAAATTGATTAAATAAATATCTTATTGTAAAATAATTTTTACTTATTTTCTTTCACAAACACTTTTTAAAAAATTATAATTTAAATAAATTTACAAAATTAAATAATAGCCTGCCCTACACGTTACTGAAAAATAAAACCCATCACAGAATTCCTATATTTAAATATTATTAATTATAATTGCAATTCATCCAAAACCCTAATATCTGTTTAAAATTTAATGTTTCTATGAAACATCATGTGATTATACCATCAATATTTTGCAACATATGTAAGTCACATGATACCATCAATATTTTGCAACATGTGTAAGTCTTATTGAAGTTTTGCCCTGGTTTCCAAGTAATTTCAATTGCTAAGTAATTTCAATTGCAATTAACAAAGCTTTATTTGAAAAAATGGGAAACAACTTTATGTTTTGTGATATTTATCACATACTGATAATGTAGGTTACAATCCTAGATCTTTGTGCTAGGAAATGTCCCTTTCTCCGGTGATAAATCATTCAAAAGTCAATGTTTATTACCTAACCTGAATCTGCCTCCTGACAATTGCCTTCGGAGAACCAAACTAATAATAAACAAACAGTATATTGAGTTCTGGAGAGGTTACTTTGTTTAAATTCAAAGCCTCCCTGCAAAAGAGCAATCTTGCATGAATAGCATGGTACTACAGAAATCTAACATAGCTTCTGCCAGGGATTGTTAATGCAATTTTGTAGCAGGAAATACAATCAATGAAAAAAAATTGTAGCAAGAATCACAATCAATAATTATTCTCACTTGGAAAAGGAATCATTAGCAGAGCTGCCCTGCTCCTTGCGGAAGCAGACAGCCAAATTTCACTTTAGTGGGAATCAGCTGCTTATCTGCAGAGAAACAGAGTGTTCCAGATCACCAATGTAAAGAAGCCGAGAACCCACTGGCAACATCCTGGTCCCAGTCTTATCAACAATGCTGAGGTCCTTGCACACATCAGGAGTGAAAATGACCCTTTCTGTGGCACCTGCTTCGACATAAACCTTTTTGAAATCAATCAGTTGCTTATTTGGGGCATCGACATTATTGGATGGGGCTGTAGAGAACAGAAACAATACATGGCTGCCATCTCTGTTACCAATGTTATTCACATCAACATCAACTTGCAGGGACATGTTCTCGCATTTAGTGTTGGTCATGCTGACAGTCTCACAAGATTCTGATTGTGTGGGAGAACATGTGTATTTTTCATCCAGAGGAACAGAGATGAGTTCGGGTGCATGGACAACAGTGATGTTAAAACTTGTGTAGCTCATTCCATCTCCGAATTCAAAGACAGTTTGTCCAGTATAGAATCTGTAAGTCCTGCCAGGGTAACCTGTGGCAGGATCCGCCCTCATGGTCATGTTGGTCATGTTAACATTGATAGAAAACTCCTCTGGATACCAAGTCACAGGCAATCTACCACCTACAGCAGAAATAAATCCATGCATTAGTCCCTTTATCTTCAGCTATACATGTAGAAACCATTTAAAAAACTGGTTCTCTAGTGAAATTTAGCAGTGCTGGTCTCAAAAATTGCAGAAAGATTTGTTGTATGACTTAGTGGGATTCTAAAAACTATGAGGACCTATTTGATAACCTAAGTCCTAATTATAATTCAATGATTTGATGTTTAAATATTTACCTGGATTGTATTCTCCAAATATCACATCTGCAATGGCAGCTCCTCCAGCTTCTCCTGGATAGCCCACCCAGAGAATACCTGAAATCTTGTCACTATTCTTAGCAAATGAAATATCAAAAGGACCACCTGACATAATCACAAGAATTACAGGTCCCTTGGATGCATCTGCAACTTGGGTTACCAGCTGCTGTTGCTGCCCAGGTAACAACAAACTTGTTCGGTCTAAAGACTCTGCCTCCAGTGACAAGTCTCCACCTACTATTAACACTGTTGCATCCGCACTGCTGGCTGTCTGGACCGCCTCAGCAATTAAACTATCGTTTGCAATGCAGGCAACATTTGCACAGCCAGGGGCGTAGAGTGTTTGAGTGTAAGCTGAAAGGCCTTGAAAGGGTGTTGTGTACTTACAGGGGATGCCTGCAAACATTAATCAAACGGCTTCCGTAAACATTATAGTGTTTCGGAAATATTGAGATTTGATCAGATGGAGAGAAATAAATAGGCATTTGATGTGGATTGTAGATTTTAGGAATATCTAGAAATTTGATGGTTAAGGGAAGCTCAAATAATTAACTTCACCTGACTATCGGATTTTAGAATATTCACTGAACATAGATTCTAAAATATTCCTTAAATCTGCCATAAATATTTAGAATATTCACTGATCATAGATTCTAAAATATTCCCTAAATCTGCAATAAACATTCAGAATATTCACTGATGATAGATTCTAAAATATTCCCTAAATCTGCCATAAACATAATTTCAGCAGAATGAATGTGATAACTACCAGCATAGTTTCCTATCATTGTGTTGGTGACATTTGCATTGGGGCCAATGACAGCCAAGGAGCTGATATTCTTAGCAGCCAGTGGCAGTGAGCCATCATTCTTTAGCAGTACTATCCCTTCCCTGGCAGCTTCCAGAGCTAACTGCTGATTGTCATTAGTGCAGACGTCATTCGGTCCCAAGTTCCCATATGGCTGCTGAGCCGGATCACCGTCGAACCGGCCGAGGCGCATCAGTACTGTGAAGGTATTAATGAGGGCTTGATCGACCGCAGACTCTGTCACTTTGCTCTCATTCACAGCTGCCTCCGTGTGCTGACCAAGGAAGCTCCCGCAGTCCAGATCCAATCCTATAATATCCAGGCCAATCAACTATTAAGATCTAAGGAAACGTGAGTATTCATAGCATGCATAGGTACAAGGGCTCAGCCATGAAAATGGTGAAAATTCATAATAGTTGAACTGTTAAATCAACAGACAAATCTCGTAAAACCAATTAAACTTGATTTGCGATTTAGATGATTAAAAAAGAGTTGGTGTACCTGCGTTTATAGCATCGGCAGCTGCGTCTTCAGGAGTTGCTCCATAGTGCTGTTGGTTATAGTATACAGAAACAGAGTCACAATCTGAGACAATGTACCTGCAAAGCAACAAAACTCGATTACTTAGATTGTTTTTCTTACTTTCAAGATTCTATTGAAAATCCTAATCTAATTTAGATGTTTTGCCCTTTCTGGGCATTTGTTCTGTTAAGTTTGTCTATGGCATCTTTTGGCATTTGTCTTGTTAGGTTTGTCCAGAATTTAACACTGATGATTTAGAAGAGTAAATTTGAGTGGGGTAATTTATAAAAGTTTAATGTTTCAGAAATTACAGTCTGACGCTCAATATTATATAGTCAAATTCCAACAAAACATCAAAAGAATCCAAACATTTTTCAAAACCTTATTCTTTTTATATAAGAAAAATCAGGTGCAGAGCAGCTGGGTCGTATGTAATTTCTTTCGTAAAGTAAATCATATACCTTCATTAAAAAGAAACATACTTACCCTGTTTCAGTTCGTATTGTTTTACAATCGGACTTTCAATTTTTTATCATGGGTTTAAATTATTTATATATATATATATATTCAATTTTAATTGAGTCTAGACATTTTAAATATATATTTGGCTCAGCCAAAATTTAATCAATTTAGATTTTTTTGATGGAAAACATGTGAGTGGAAATTCTGGAATTGGATGGGTAAACGCTGTTGCGGTTGAAGTACAATATGTATTTGTATTTCTAGAATCTACAATTTTTCCACAATTATCGAGAATATCAGCAGTGAACGCCGTCGCTGTCGCTGTCGCATTAAATTACAGAATTTTGTAAACGCTGTTGCTGTTGAATTAAATTGCAGAATCTATTACCGTCCAATAACCTCAGTCTTGAAATTGATCGATTCACCTCAATAGTTTTTAATCAAATTATTTAAATCTCATTGTCTTACCATGTTTATAAACGTATTACTTTTGAATAAAAACTTTCTTTCATTGGTTAATTATTAATTTTTTAAATTAGCATTACTTAAATTTCAATTTATAAAAAAAATTCCTTGATAATCTTTTTTGTTATCTCAATTTATAAAAAAAATTCCTTTATAATTTTTTTGTTATTTAAATTATATTTTTAATGCATAAATAAATTTCATATTTTATAAAATATTTCAATAATTAAATTTCATATTTTTAATAATTATACATAAAATGTTAATTAATTTATTAATTTTAAATAAAAAAATTGTATTACAATCTAATCCACTTAAAATAATTAGTAAATTAAAATTTCAATCAAAAAATATTTATATATTTAAGTTAAAATAATTGGTTCAAATTCGTGGTTGTCAAACTCGCTCAACTAAAAATGATAGTACTCCCAATGAGAATTAGTACTCCCAATAAGAATTGTCCCACTCCAAACCTGTTTCTAATCACCCAAAAAAACAGTATTTATATTATAGACATGAGAAACTCTTTCTCAGAAAGTGAATGTTAATAGATGATTAATAAATTTAACTAAAAAATTAATTAAAAAAAAAAAATCATGCAATAAAGTGATTTTACTTTCAGCTTAACGAGTAAATGATCATTTTCACTTTACATTTATAAAATAGAGAAGGTTAATGAGAGGGTGAAATCATCCTAAATTATTCTCAACTTTTTAAATTGTAAAAATTATAATTTTTTATATAAATATTTTTTTTATTATAATTAAATTTTATTTTAAAAAGTTATTAATAATATTTAAAATTATAATAAATATAAATTTATAAATTAATTTTGTGAATGAAATAAGTTTATTAAAGGGTTTATAGTATGTTTAAAAGTGTTTCGTTAAGAGTTTGTCTTTTTAGGATCTAAGGAAACAGGGTAATGGCCCAAGACCCAGAGGTATCTGGCAGAAGTGAAAGGCTACCCCCTTACGGACCACCAAAGAGTTATTCCAGGTGGCTTGATTTTTCTTGAATAAGAGTGATGAATCACCCAGCGATTAGTGACTAGAGATAGTTATTCTCACTACTAGTTTGACAATTAAATTATAATAAGTTTTTCCACTTATTAAAAAATAAATTTATAAATTAATATTTTTTAATATTTAATATTTATTAATTTTATATTATAATTTGTTTTTTTATAAATGAAAATTTAATATAATTGAGTTGAATGATTAATCAATGAAAATAACTAAATCTAAAAATTATTTGGAAATGGTGATGAAGATAAAGAAGCAGTGTAGAGAGAGACCCATAATTCTATTTTATAATATAAAATAGAATGACTCTAATATATATATATATATGAAAATAATAACAAAAGGACCAGCTATTAACTTGTTTCTGAAGACTAACTCTTACTAAAGCAGTTTTGAGACAGACGTATAATTGACTATAATATATATAATAATTTATTAAAATTTGAAAATTCAGACCAACTCTTACGAAAGCAGTTTTGAGACAGACGCATAATTATATATTATAATTTATAATATAAAGTGTGACTATAATATATATATATAATAATTTATTTAAAAAATAGCCGGTGAGATTTCCTACCTTCTGGATTACGTCTGATCTGAAGTTTTATATGAACTTTAATTGGTTTATTCCAATAGAATGTTTGAAAATCTTAATTAAAATGGCATTTAAGTCAAAAACTAAAACCAAATGTAGTTACACCAACTTACCCGTTCAAGCTCCAATTTCCTCTGATAGTGCCCGCGAGCAGATTCTTGTCAGCGCAGGTAGGAATGCCGTTCACCTTATTATAAGAGCACATTACGCTGGCCACGTTGCCATTCAACACACAGCTTTTGAATGGAACGTCATACGTGTCCTCCAGATCTTGTTGCGACACGATGGCATCGAACGTGTACCGCTGAAACCCCTTCCAGTTGTCCACGTCATACGCCGTGTAATGCTTACAGCAGGCAGCTACTTTCAAACGGTTGGGGTCACCACCGTTGGTTTCTTGTAGACCTTGGACGTAGTTGGTGGCATACAGGCTGGCGACAAGGGGGTCCTCGCCGGGGGTTTCCTGTCCTCTTCCCCATCGAGGGTCACGGAAAATATTCACGTTGGGACTCCAGAACGTCAACCCCGCCTGTCCGGCATTATACATAGCCCGCGCCTCCGTCGATACCACCTGAACAGCACAGCACACTCATGAGATCAGCGAGGCCCCGTGCGTTGAAAACAGCGAATGTTTGTGTACAATTGTCCTCTAATGGGGATAGAGCCGATTGAGATTCATTGCATGTCAGAATTTTATAAAATCTCCTTGGACCGAGATTCAGTAAACTGGTTAGAAAATTAGAATCAGCATTAATCTTGATTTTGCATTTTGGAGCCATTCAGTGGGGCTTATTTTCGAGATATAGATAATTTTTTGTCTGGAAAATGAGTCACATTCCCTTGAGTTTAAACTTTATGTCTTGTGTTGATTGGGGAAATATTCGGTAATCAGATGGACATGGGTGTCGTTAGGAATACTCACATTGAAATTTTTAAATGTATTCTCTAAATGCAAGATCAAGAATTAGAGTATGGTTTATATTTGGGAAATATTTGGTAATCAGAAGGACATGGGTGTCATTAGGAATACTCACATTGAAATTTTTCAATGTATTCTCTAAATGCAAAATCAAGATTTAGAGTATAGTTTATCTTCAAAAACTAGAGTATGGTTTATTTTTAAGACAGAAAATTTATTCTCCAATTACAAAATTAAGAACTAGAATATGGCGAACATCTTTATCTTGATTACTGATTTGCTGAATATTTGGCAATCAGACCAATATAAACGCCCATGTCTATCTGATTGCCAAATATTTAGAGAATCGCCCATGTCTATCTGATTGCCAAATATTTAAAAAATCAGCAATCACCACACTCTAGTTCTTAATCTTACAATTAGATGATAAATTTTCTGCCATAAAAATAAGCCACAGTCTTGTTCTTGATCTTGTCTTTGGAAAATACATTGAATTTGTTCTTGATCTTGCATTTGGAAAATACATTGAAAAAATTCAATGCGGATATTCCGTAAATGCAACATCAAGATTTCCCTTCCCAAAAAAAAGCCTATCTCAAATAAGCATTAATGTTAAAAAAGAGTCGGACCAATACGAACCTGGCCGATCTCTTTCCATAGAGAAGTATTGAAGGAAGCAGCCGTGAGTATAACTGTTGGAAAACTGGTAGCCCCAGGAATTGAGCCTCCAAACTTTGTTCCATGACCTACATTGGACACGCCATGCAAAGCCTCAGACCACCATAGATACACAGGAATTCCAAGCCTGGGAATGGCGGTGGTCTGATCGACCAACTGCTGCACTTTCTCCTGCAAAGTAAGACGTCCAACGAGATCCTTCACTCTGTCTCCAATGGGCAGCGAGGTATTGCAGAAAGGAAACGAGTTGAGCCCAGTGCTGGGATCGCAGGGGAAGGATCCGGCGGATTGAACTAAGGACCCCCCGTTAAAAACCATCCCAATCCCAATACAAAACAGTACAAGCACAAAATTCTCCATGAATCTAATGAACAGAATCGGAACACTTTCGCCCTGACTTTATCTGATTTCCTGCACTTGTTAAATTCCCAAGCAAGAGCGATGGGCGTTCATCGATCAGGTGTCACTTCAATTTATAGATCACCCGTCACATTAAAATCATGGGCTTCGTCTGCATGCGAATCCCACCACTCGTCTTCATTGTGAACCCACATCCATTTCCGCCGCGAAAAACAAAGAGATCGTTTCTTTCACTGTAAGTACTTTAATGTATTCGGCGATACTTCCCAATTAAGCCAAGCAATCAAGATCCACAAATCACACGCTTCTTTGGACGAAAATTCAAAACAAGGATACGAATTTGCCATTTATACACTTCTCTGAACATACCATAAATTGGCCACCCATGTGACCTCCAAGAAATCACAGAATAAATACACAATTTTATTCTATTTTTCCAAGTAAATAATCCCCACCGGAATTATGTCGAAGAAACACAGAACGTCTCAAGCTTCAGCGCTGATTTTCCAGAATCTGACAGTCATCTTAGACTTTAAAGCTAATTCAAGATCCAGCATTAAATTTCATGGATTACTTGTTCTATAGACTAAGAGACGTGTCAGATACTACTAAGATTTTCCCAAACCTTGGCGTTGACGCATCAGTGTGTTTTGAAGTTAAACCATTTTAAATTTAAAAGAATAAACACAAATACCAACCATATTCATTATCCATGCAACATTCATGATTAAAGTACAATTATGCGACTGAAACCTTTTTAAGTTTTTTTAAATGAAAATCCTTGAAAACTAATAAATGCGTTTAGTCTTTCGCCTTTAGTTGTAAAGTAATGATGAAATTTATATTTATGCATCAAATATCTTGTGCAGGTCGGGTCAGCTCAGCTGTCTGATTGCTTGAAATCTTCGAACTTTGCGCAGAAATCCGTTAATCGGAGCGGGGTCAGTAAACAAACGTATGGCATGACGAGAGGATGTGTCGGATGGTTGGTGGACATTTTCCATTTTGTTAACCTAGCCACCTAATTTGGTTGGTAAAAATATTCTTTCATAACCTTTTTATCTATATAAAACTACGAAAAAAATTGTAAATTTTATTTTACGAGCTTCTAATAATTATTATAATAATTTAAATTTCTTAAATGTCCATGTGACATACTTAACACATTAAAAATTTTTAATTTATGCTCCAACAATAAAGTTGACCTTGTAATTTATGTGGCTACTTGACTCTTGCCATATTAGATCCATGAAATGTAAGATGCGGCACACTCATCTGTGGTGAACACGCTAAGCGTCTTTTAATTTTTTAATAAACAGAAAAGGATATTCAGTCGTTAAGGTATTTATAAGCTTCCAACAATGGTTTTGTAATAACTTCTGAGTTTTTATTTATTATGAATCTAAGTTTTGATTGGATTGAATTAAATTTTGGTTTACCTAATCTCATATATCGACGAATATGCACCTTTTCAGCCGATTTTTTTTTAGTATTATTTTAGAATTTTTATTAATATGAAGTTTGTGAGTAAACAATATTAAATGCATTGCATTATAGGTAGGTAAAAGGAATGGGACTTTTTGGGTCAACCTGCAAAGATAATTATATTTTGGAAAAAGACCTAATAAAAAATGTTTATGGTAATTAATTTTTTATTAAATAAATTTGTTACTGTATTTTTTGGTTGAAAAGACGTTTGAAAAGTTAATAAAAAATTCAATTAAATGTTAAAAAAAAGTTGAGATTTTAATGATTTTATTAAAAGTTTAATCAAGAATTTGGTAATTTTAAATAACATATTCGTTCAACATTTACATATTTTTAGTTGGGTATATTAATGTATTTTTAATGGGATATTTTAACATATTCTTAGTTGAGTATATCGAGAGAATTCATTAAATATATACAAAGGAATTTTGAACAAGAAGTCATTCTCATTTAGGAAAGTTTTCTTCTTCACAAATGTACAAGTATGACTTGTGTTGAAGTTTGAAAATGACTTATGATTTTATTGGAAGATGAAATGTATTGTTTTTAGAACATGTTTTGTGTATTTAAAATTTAATTTTAGGGGTTAAATTTTACCTGGGTTTGGAATTTGACATCTTGTAATTCAAAAGGTATTTGACGGCAAGCTAAAAATTTAACCTATAAGATATGACGTCTCTTTTATATCTGCAACCCGTCGATTTTAAGTTTAAACCGTAAAAAATTATAATACCAATACCATTTAAGGGATTTTCCACTTAGCATAAGTTTAAATACAAGTAGTTCGCTGCACTCTCAATCTCTCCCGCGTGCTTGTATTAAATCCACAACTCCGCCATAAAACATAATTGCATTGAATATTTATAACTGGGAATTCAGGTTTCCTACAATGGTTCAACACTCTCAAGCTCTATAACTGGGATTACCCATAAAATTTTTGGTAAAACGTATTAAATCCACAACTCCGCCATAAAGCATAATTGCATTGAATATTTATAACTGGGAATTCAGGTTTCCAACCACTGTTCTCCACTTTCAAGCTCTATAACTGGGATTACTCATAAAAATTTTGGTAATATATTTTTATTTTTGGAAACCGAATGCAATTGACTTTTATCTATACACGTCAGTTTGTTGAATAATGCAATGTCGTATAACACCCATAATTATTTCTAGTAAGAATTTGTGTGTTTATAACTAAATTGGTTAAGGTTTCAAACTTTGTACAATCCTAATAACCAAATTGTTGTCTCAACTAAAAACTTTGAATAATCTTTTAAGAAGACACCATATGATTATAAGTTTTTAAAATAATTATTATATAATAATATGATTGGTTGTATATATCAAATTCCAAATTTGATATTTGATATGTTATTTATTTGTGTGAACTTGTCATATGCATTTTGAAACTTCACATATTCAAATTTAAATGGATAGATAGCATTCATACTAATAGTACTGAATGCACCCAAAACTTAATATTTATTGACATAAGCATATCTATGCACTTCACACTTCCTCAAGAGTATTTTGACGTGCTTTTTACTTGTTAAAGAAATGCTAGGACTTACTCTCAATGTGATTGTTGAGGTTGTACATTTGATTGAGGCGCCAGTTTAATGAGTTTTATGAATGTACATGGTTTGAGGTTAATAAAAATTTAGTTGTTTGAGCGAGTGGTATGCACTTGAGGTTGGAGGCTTTTCTTATTTAAAAAAAAAAAAATCTTATTGTGTATTTTTTAAAATAATTTAATTGTATTTTTTGGTGGACTTTTTAAAATAATTTAATTGTTTTTTTTTTTTTTTTTTTTTTTTTTTTTTTTTTTTTTTTTTTTTTTTTTTTTTTTTCTTTCTTTTCGGGTTTAATGTTGATTTAATTAGTTATAATATATTTTGGGTTGTTTTATAAATTAATTGTTTTAATGATTAAATGAAATTGAAGTTCAATTTAATATAATTATAACACATAACTCTTAAATAAGAAGTAAGGATTAGTTGTTTTGCTTATATTTTCAAAAGTCTGAAGAATTTATAATGCTTTGTATGAGTAAGAATAAAAATAAATTATGGATATCTCATTATTATAAATCTTTTAGTCAAAAGCATTAAATATGAGTCTTCTTAGTTTTTTTAATTATCAATTCTCTTTCTCACATACACACACACATATATATACTAAATTAAAATCATATAAAATTTAAAGATATAAAAATTAATGGAATTAAGGTCTAATTATTTTTCATTATATAAATAGAAAGTTATCATATGAATAACAAAATCTATATCCTTAAATCCACTTTGAAAATTGAAATAATTTTTAATGTCAAATATTTTATAACATAAAATAAAATTGAGAATGAAATAACTTATTCCTTTAATTTGAAAATAAGAGACTATATGATTAAAAAGAGAGAATTAAACAAAAGATATTACTATGGAATAAAATTGCAACAATTAACATGTTTATGCTAACTTAGGAAAAACAAGGCACTTTTAGAGGAAGATTAATGAAAATTGAGATGCAAAAGTAGTTGAAAGATACTTTCAAGATAAAGGGAGGTTGACATTCACAAATTCGCGTAGAACGTAAAATGAAGGGCATGAAAAATGCAAAAGCGTAACAAATTTCCATTTGACAAGCAGAGAGGATTTGAAATTCCAAGCTTGATTCTACCCATGGGCTATTTTTCCATGTTTTTTCCAAAAAAGATTAGGCATTTTCCATTTTTTTCCTAAAAAGGGTTTGTCAAAATTCTATAGGATAAAGTTATTTTACTTAAGTTTTATAAAAACTATATAAAATCCTTAAAATTTTAAATATCTCTTCAAAAATATCACCAAATATTTTACAGTTTACATATTAAGGGCTAATAACCTTTACCAAGGTTTTTTATTTTTTCAAATAAATTTTTATTTTTTTAATTTTTCCTCGTTTTGTGTGTGAAAGTAACCTTTGCTTTTACTTCACTATGACATGTATTATTCTCATGACATGCTTTATTACTACCACATTAAAAAATATATCCTTTCTTAAAATCAATATTATTTTCTTCACATTCAAGCATGCAAGTTACCAACCCTAACAAAAAACATGAATGATTCTAGGAGAAATGAGCACATTTTCCTTCAAAAGGATCTAACCATGTAGGGTTTCATGTATTTCCATAGCTATGTTGGAGGAAGAGACACTAGGACCAACTCTCCTTCCCCACCTTATCCTTCTTTTATGACACCTCTACATTTTGACCTTGGGTAAAAAGAAAAAACAAGAAAATTTCTCCAAACAATTCACCTTTATTGTGCTTCATTAAGAAACTAGATCAAACATCCATAATGAATATATCACCCCTCATTCAACAAACAAATACTTAACACTCTTATAAACATATCTCATAAGAAATTCATGGGAATTTGGCCCTCACTGCAAGCAATGGAACAATGGATATAATAAACATGAATGAAGGACCTAAGAGGACTTTTCTTGCATATATGGACCCTAAATTTCATCCCGAAATTAGATATCCCCAATTTTGTCTAAGTCTAGGTCATGTCTAGGTGCATCTTCCTCACCTTCTCTCTATTGGTACAATGACTAATCATTAGAATTGATTGGAAATAAGTTGGAAAAACACATAGACAAATCTAAACCAAAGGTTGATATCTTTTCATATGCCATGTTCTACATTGAAGTGGACCTTGAGAAGGGTAGCTAGAAATGGACCTTAAGAAGTGTGCATATAATGGGGGGTCCTAAGAACCTAATTCACTACAAATTCATGATAGTTGAGTTGACACACTAACACCCTCCATAAAACTGATTTTCTACCTTGTGAATCCCCCACTCAAGCTAATAAGTAACATTGAATCCCTTTATCATCTTTCCCCATGTCAAACTATCTATTCGATCCTCATCCATATTGAAAACCCCCAACCTATCAACCCTTCCTTAGAAACCTTCGTCCGAAAATCTCCTTGACTTTCCTATCACCTCCATTTAAGCCCCTCTAACCCCTTTGGTCCATAAGAAAGGTATGCCCCCCTTGAAAGCTTTCCCCTTCACTTTAACTCACCCCTCTATGTACTTCAAAAATGCAAACTCCTAAAAGAAGTGATACCCTAGAAAAACTTAGTTCCTCAAGTTTCCAATTGGTTAATGGAGCGATCAAAAAACATAAATCCTAGCTTCTTTAAGATGAGGATGACAAGGAGGAGGGAAAATCTAAAAAGAAGTAAGGAAGAAATCCAAACAAAGACAAAATGAGAGAAGTCAATTGAGTGAAGGCCTTGGGAGCCCAAACTAGCTTGCAATCAATGTTTGGTATTATTGCCAAAACCCCCTTCCAGGCAATGAATTACACCACTCGGATATCTAGGGGCCTAGGAAGTAAACTAAAGAAAGATAGTGTGAGATCCTTAGTACATGTTGAATTACCTTCTCTAATTATGACCAATATTTGGAGGCATACCAAAGTAACATGAGAAAGTTCCTAGGGAGACTTGGGGAGATATGCATAACATGGGACCCTAAATCCATCAAAGTTATCTAAATATAAAAGCTTGAACATTGGATATGTTGCCTCGTGCTAAAATCATTAGGTAAATGATATAGTTATTCAATATCTATGAAAACGTGAATTACTACGAGATAAAAATATGTTGGGATTCTCGTCAATCATTCAAGGACTCATTTCCTTTAAATTACAATATTGTAGTAGCTGACTTGAATTAGATCCTCTCTTGAAGGGAAAAAATAGGAGTCTTTATCCACATCCCCATTAAATAATTGGTCAATGATCTATTTTATATTTAGGAACTCTTTGATCCACAACTAAAAATGGGAAAGTACACCTAAATATATCACAAGTAGGGTCTATGTCATATTAAAAAATGTTTGAATCTCTTTTTACTTCAAAGTTCATTCCTTTTAGAAAAATTAAAAATTCAATCCCAAATGATCATCTCCATTTCCTCAAATCGTAAGTCAATCCTACTCAAATTGGAGTAAGATAGTGATTATGTGTAAGTACCCCCCCCCCCCCCCCCCCCAATATTTATCCACTTTTACAAGATCTCTAGGGTAAACATGAGATGAGAGTTACTATGACATGACTTGACCTCCAAGTTCTAGTTATAGAAGTGGGACCTACTAACTAGAACTCATACTGCCATCCATCAGGGACACCAGATGATCACTCAGGAGTCTCACAACCACCCCTAGTGACCAATCCTTGAGCTCGAACTTGTTTTCACAAGATTTACCTTCCAACTACACCCTTAACACACTGTGCATGTGGTTGGAAGGCTCCAACCGCACACACAAGCCTTCCTTCTTGCGGTTATGATCGAAATATTCTAGTTTTGTGCATTTTGTGGTGATATCTATGCCACTTTTTCATGGTTGGCCTACAGGTTGCTGACCAAAATTGTCTAGAACTTTCTAGAGTCAAGTCTCAAGTGATAACAAGTCTAAACAACCAATACTCAAGCAAGATCTTCACCAGGACATGCCTAATACATAATACACATTTTTTAAACATATAGTAAACATAGAAGCTACAGGTCATGAATGCATATCTAATCATAAACTTCTGAACTTCATCATATAATTATCAAGAAGGTCCAATGCCCTCTCAAGGTAGTTGCAACAACACTTTTTATCTTATGCATTCATCAACCATTCAATCACTTATCAAATCATGAACAAGATCCATAGCAAGAGCACATCATATAACCATGCATATAACCAACATAGAATCCATGAAAAACCAGCCATAAGATCAACATAATAACCAGTACAAGTGTTCATCAATCACAATAAGAAAATAACTTATATTAGCATATACAATAGCCAACCAAGTCAGGGACTTCCATGTACCACCCAACCATATATTGGGTTGAACCAAATCTCTCTTTCACCCAATTACCCTCATGCCATATTCCAAGCATGGATGTGGGATCATATGGGTCAAACCAAAATAGAACCAACCAAGCTTCTAGAGGCCAAACCACCTCAACCCTCAACCACATTGATTTCACCTAAACTAATCTCAAAATCGCTCGCATCAAAATAAGTTGAATGCCTCCAACTTCCTTCACTAGCTCCAGAGGAATTTTCATGTCTCCACCCATATTTCAAGAGTTCTAGGACAAATCCCATCTCCACCCTTGAACTTTGGGAATTTCCCTGAGACCACCTCAACCAGGATCTAAGTCTACTGGTCATCCAAAGCTTAATCAAAGAGAGAACCCACTACATCATGGCTATACAGGAAATGGAAAGGCAAGGTTGAAACCACTATCAATCTAGGAAAATCCCATGCCAATGACAACAAACATAAACAATAATCCAATGCATGCACAATGCATTTGTTGGGCCTAGGAATTATCCTTAAAAAAACATCCAGTTTCACTCCATTCACACATTTTCTCACCTCTATTCCACCACCATGTCACCACATTAGCTTCACTTTCATCATTATATGGGTTACCTTTGTGTTTTCCAAAACATTATTAATTCTTAGTATTTTTAAGAGAATTTATGGTTAAACTTTAGAAAATAATCTCCATATACTTATACCTAACAATTAGAATGAGTTTCTTGACATGTGTAGGTACAAAGGAAGCTTCCAAGGCATCTTTATGTGGCACTCTATGTTCAAATTCAAATTTGAGGAGATCATGGAGGATAGGGTTATGTGTCACCATTGGTTGAGAAATATGTGGGTCAAAGGAGGGAATAGTGGATTTACATTTATGAGTTTGTTATCATAGCTTTTGTATAAATAGGAGTGTTATCTCCTTCATTTGTAATCTTCATTTTGTAATCTTAGTATCTTATAGGTTGGTAATGAGAAGTTAGATTGGAGAATCATTGTAATGGTTGTAATTGCAATTTGCAATTGATGATGAATAAAACGGAGCTTCTTTGATCCTCTACATTTGACTTCTCTTTTGGTGTGCTTGTGAATCCTTGGAAGGATCCCCATTGCCTAGCAAGTACACTTTTATTTTAGTAGGCTTTTATTTTATGTTTGTTTGTGAATTTCATTAGATTAAATTATTAGGTTCATATGTTTGGAATATTAACGAATGACCTTTCGTAAGAAAGTATTAATGTTTCCTTCAATGAATCTGATTTGTTATTTAATGTTTGATTTCATTAGTTTAAGTTTCTGATTTATATGCTTGAGATATAAATGAATAGTCTATTGTAAGAGAGCTTTAATATTTCATGCAATCAATCAAAATTAGGTTTAAGTGCTTTAATTTCATCAATCTAAATAGTTTGTTGATTAAGATGTTAGAAATATTAATGAACAGTCTCCAGTAAGGGAGCTTTAATATTTCGTACACCTGTCACGATGTTTTTAGATTTCATTTTGTTAGATGACTAAATAGGTATTGGAGATCCCAATGAAAGACCCCCTATAAGGGAGCTTCAACATTTCTTCACCTAGCTTAGTTTAGTTTGTCTCTAAGTCCATATATATTGGATGATCCTCAAAGCTTACTTACCCGGATTGATAGTAAATGAAACTCTAATTTGCATCCACATTTTAGACCAAACATTTTGGTGCCGTTGCCGGGGAGGATGATTTGGAGATAGACTTAGGAAGTTATTTTTATTGCAATTTCTTTTTAATGGACTAACTTGTGAAACCTGGTGACAGCAGGATCTTCATAAAGGAGTTCAAGTTTGAGCTTTTTGATTTTTTTTCGTACTTAGTTAGTTTCAAATTCAGTTTTATTAAACCCCCCATTTCTTACTAACTCATCTACGGATGAGAAATTTGAAGATGTTAAACAGGTACTTCTTGGAGAGCAAGGATAATATCAAAGACTGGTTTCAAAAGAACCTTGCACCAAATCCAAGGATCAAACAGGTTACTCACATCCTTGCAAACAATCAGGTAAAAATTTTAAATTTAGATGTGAGCATTTTTGAATTTTTAGTCCGTAGATGGCTTCACTGGAAGCATTTTTTTACCTAAGAAAAAGAAAACAAAAAACAAAAAACAAAAAAAAAAACAAAACTTTCCAGTTAAAATAGAATAGATTAGCAAAATAAAACTAGATCTGGTAGAGTTTTCTTTTAGTCTTGTTTTTTTTTTGTTATAAAAAATAAAAATAATAAAAAATCATCATCATTTTTCATAAATAAATTTACATCCACGCTAACCTGCAAAAATAAAATAAAATAAAATAATCAATATGTTAGTATGCTCTCTTCCTGAGCTTCGAGCGATCAAGAAGATCAGAAAATATATTGATTTATTTTCAAAATTAAATAAAAAAATTTCTTGCTAGGAATGTGCTAGAATCATTTCTCAAGCAAGCCAAATCTGCATATAAACAATTTAAAATCAGTGTTTAAGAAAAAAATCTGCAACAAAAATCCGTTACACAATTACACTATTCCCTGTCTCGCAATTTCAATTTAAAATTGAAAGCAATTATAAAGAAATTGAAGCAGACAACCAGCAAATAAATCTTGTATGTAAAAAAATTTAAAAACTTCTTACAACAACGCTGATATGACCTGGAGAACATTAGCCCTCAACTCGTCCTCATTGAAAGGCCTGCAATGATTTACACGTGGAAATTACTCGAATAATTGATTTGAAAAAAAAAACAAGACTAAAAGAAAACTTTACCAGATATGGTTTTATTTTGCTAATCTATTCTATTTTAACTGGAAAGTTTTTTTTTTTTTTTTTCTTAGGTAAAAGAATGCCTCTAGTGAAGCCATCTACAGACTAAAAATTCAAAAAATGCTCACATCCAAATTTAAAATTATTACTTGATTGTTTGCAAGGATGTGAGTAACCTGTTTGATCCTTGGATTTGGCGCAAGGTTCTTTTGAAACCAGTCTTTGATATTATCTTTGCTCTCCAAGATGTACCTGTTTATCGAATTATCATGGAGGCCACTCATGCCATGCCTCATGATCTAGGCCTACTGAAGTATTTATGGGGAAAAGCTACAAATATTGTTTTATATGTTCAAATATTGAATTTCAAGACACACGAAGAAGTTTTGATTGGTAAGAAACCTGATGTTTCTCATTTTATAATATTTGGTTGTCCCCTGTATTTTCATGTGCCTATATAGAAGAGAAACAAGTTGGGAGCATGTGGGAAGAAATGAACTTTTGTGGGCTATAGTGAAAACTCAAAGGAATATAGAATCTATGTGCTTGGTCATCAGGATGTGGAAGTAAGCCATCATGTTACATTCGATGAAGACACTTCTCTTGGGAAAGCCAAAGATCTCCCCATTCTAGGAAAAGAGAATGATGATGCTACAGGAAAGAAAGATGAACCTTTGCCTGATGAGCCTATGCCCAATGTAGAAGGCCCGATGGATCCCATTCATGCACATCCTAGTGATCCCTCTACCTCAAAGAGAATACTTTTGTGGCTCAAAGACACTCTTGAAGATGCTAAAAAGCATATTGCTCCAAGAGGAACATTTCGTGAAAGTAAGAAGACCACCAAGTATCAAGGATACCTTGCTGCTATGAGTATCATTGTTCAATATGAGCCTTGTATGTTTGAAGAAGTTTTGAAGCACCAAGTATGGAAGGATGCAATGAATGAGGAATACTATTCAAGCATGAAGAACGATGTCTGGGATGTGGTTCCTAGGCCCAAGGACAAGTTCGTGGTCACCTCGAAATGGCTTTACAAAATCAAACATGGAGCTGATGGGAGTGCGGAAAAATAAAAGGCGAAGTTCGTTGCTCAATGCTTCTCTCAAAAGGAAGGAAGAGTCTATGATTAGATATTTTCACTAGTTTACCAATATACCACTATCCATTCGATTATTTCTCTTGTTGCCTCTCAAGGATGGAGCTTGTTGGGGTTTTAATATGGGTTTATAGATTCAACCCCTCTCACATTTATTTGTCAGTCCATGGTTCGTTAGTTATTTCAAGGTTATCGTGCAAGGTCTATGTAGGCTACATGGTCCCTGCCCAATATTGAGCAATTACAAAATACAAGGCCCAATGAATGCTACGAAATGAGTAACAACAAAGTGAATAACACCAAGTAACAACAATCTAGAGTAACAACAGTTAGGAATCACGTCAAAATCACAATGTGGTAAAGAAAGAAACAACAATCATATAATATAAAAAATGTAAGTAGAACATATAACTATCCACACAATTGTATCCAACAACACCTGATTGAGAGAGCGGGCCAAACTATTCGATCAGGGTTGTGGCTGAAAGTTAGAGATCACACGAAATTACAACAGGCTGAAATTTACATTAAATCATAAAGGAATTACAAAATGGAGTTCTGTTGTTACACACCAAAAGGGAGAGTATGTCTTTCTTATCCATTGAGACTTACTTATAGATTCATCATTATATGAATAACATTTAACAAACTCAGAAATTGTGGTAATCGTGTCTGTAAAAAAATATACAATAATTTCTCAAATAGAAACAAAATAAAAAGATAGAAATCAAAGTTGGTTTTTCCAACTATTCGACAGTTGAGAAATTTAATGGTTCAGTCCTTAAATAGTGTTTCCAGCCCACAGTCAACATCATTGTGCTAGGTTTTGTTCCACTGAACAACGTCTGATATGAATCTGCAAGGAATTTTGTCAGCAAATCGTCTAAGCATCATTCCCCTAGGACTATGCTTCATTAATTAACAATTCAAGAAGACATGCCAATATGATATACCTTTTCATTGATTGGGATATAAATCGACCTCATAAGAGCTATGAAATGGATAAAAAGGAATAGGTCAAAGTGAGTAAAAGTGGGTAATTGTATCGGCCAACAGAGCTTACACTAAATGGATGTGATAATTGTTTTCTTGCATGTCTCGCTTAAGGAGGAAGTCTACTTGGAACAACCTGAGTGGTTCAAAGTACAAGATCGAAGGAAACATGTATGTAGGTTGAAGAAAGCCTTCTATGGGTTGAAACAAGCCCCCAAGGCTCGGTATGAGAGGATTGATAGCTATCTTTTGAAGTTGGGATTTACAAGGAGTGAACCTAACCCTAACATATATTTCAAGGTTGGAAATGACATTCCTATCATTATGGTCCTTTATGTGGTTGTTCTCTTTCTAACAGGTTCAGACCCTCTTATTTATCAATACAATAGGGATTTGGCTTCTGAGTTCGAGATGAAGGACCTACGACTGATGCACTATTTCCTAGGCCTAAAGGTTTAGAAAAACCTGGGTGAGATTTTTCCTTTCTCAAGGAAAATATATTGTGAAGCTGCTCGAGAGATATGGGATGGTGGATTGCAAGTTTGTGTCTACTCTGATGGAACTCAACTTCAAGAAGCTATGTGGAAGTGATGATGGGCCCAAATTGGCAAATCCTTCCGAATATAGACAACCTGTGGGGGCCTTGATGTTCTTGGTAAAATCCCATCCTGACATATCCTTTACTATGAACACGTTGAGTCAATTTATGGTTGTGCCTCATCACATACATTGGATTGCTGCTAAGAATCTCTTAAGATATCTTCAAGGCACAATCTATTATGGACTGAGATACACTGCCGGGAATTTGAGGCTGCATGGATATACAAATGTTGACTGGGTTGAAAGTGTGGTGGATCATAAGAGCACGTCTGGATGTTTTTTCTCATTAGGGTTTTCTTCAATTTCTTGGATGAGCAAGAAGCATAAATCGTTTGCACTAAGCATCGTCGAGGTCGAGTACATTACAACTATTATGGCCTGTTGTGAATCCATTTGTTTGAGGGAGCTCTTCAGTGAACTATTTGAGCACTTGTTGGATATCACCATGATCTTCTACGATAATTAGAGTGGGATTCACCATTTAGAGAATCCTGTGTTCCACAACTGCTACAAGCACATTGATATCAGATACCACTTTATCCGGGATATGGTACAACGAGGAGAAATAAGGCTCCAACACATCAGGACAGATGAGAAGGTCATAGATATCCTCAAGAAGCCTTTGGGGAAGTTCAAATTATTAGCCTTCCGAGAGAGACTTGGAGACGTGGAAAGACCCTCCCATGAAGGTCCCGCTTGAGTTGGACACTAAGCTCTCGGAGCTCCTGGGGGCTTGGGGTACTTCTTGGAGCTATGAACGACCATAGGGTGAGTGGTTCACCTTCCTCTATATGGTACGTTATATACATGGTGAGTGGTTCACCTTCCCCCGTATTACCCCAGATGACATGTGTGTAGGGTGAGTGGTTCACCTTCCCCTACTAGACACATGTGTGTAGGGTGAGTGGTTCACCTTCCCCTACGATTGACATATGCATAGGATGAGTGGTTCACCTTCTCCTATGGCATATAAGTAGGATGAGTGGTTCACCTTCTCCTGTTGATTCCCCAACATACATCTTACCCATGTAGTTTGGGACTCATTGGAGGTACCTCTCATCTGGACAATGAGTTGGGAAACATGGATAGGGACCATAACACTACTGATGGATGCATCATGTACTGTCGTACTCCCCATGTCTAGGATGCATGGTGCTCAACAAATTGATTTGGTATCATTTGAGGTTCTACCTCTGGACTGACTTTTGTCAGTGGAGAGTGGTAAGGTCTTCTGACTCACTCTCGATCTATTCTTCTTCATTATTACTTCATGGTTCAGTAGAGAAAATATGAGATGATAGAGATGGTACATGATGACAGGATGGCATGATGTCGACAGGTGGGTTCGCAGGTAGAATTTTCCCTAGTTTAGAGGGAGTGTTAAAATTGGCAACAAGGGCCAAATTCCACCTTGGGACAACTCATTTTATGGTGATGATGATTGCATTGGATTCCTAATTTCGAGAGGTCCAAGATTGATATAAAGACCATCTCATTCGGACAATAAGAAGTGTGATTTTGAATTTATGCTCACATATGTGCAAATTTCTAAGGTCAACCTCATCATCATGTAGGCTCAAGAAGCCCAATAGATGTGTCTCTTCACCCACAAAAAATTGTATAAATACAAGAGACTTCACACCTCATTTGGCACATTCATCACTCACACATTCTTCTCTCCCTTCATCTAATTGATTCGTACAACATTGGGCAACTTCTCTTTATCTCATGTGTGGCAAGGAGGACGAGTTTCTGGGCAAAATTGTAGACCAAAATTTCAGAGTTCTAGGATAGGTTTGACCAGCATTGACTAAGAAATTGCTGACCGAGTTTGATTGTGTCTGTGGGGTCAAAGGTTTCATTTTTCTAGGTCTCATCTTTGGGCACAAAAACTAAGAAATTCTGGGTTGTTTGATTTGTGTTGAATTCAGGGTTGACTATTGTTTGACCGCAGAAAAATTACAACAATTTTCTCTCTCCTTTGACTGAGTTTGACTAAGTTGTTTTGGGCTGCATTTTTAATCTTGATCAGACCAAGTTTTACTAAGGAAGATCGAGTTTCTTTGAGGATGATTTGGTGCTATTTTGACCATCATTGACTTTTTGGTTAAGGTTGAAGTTTGACTGCAAAAATTTACAGGGTTGTTTTGACTTTGTATTGAGAAAGTCAAATTGACTTTTGTACTCTCTCTCTCTATTGAATTTTTGATTTAATAATAAGAAGAATTGATCAAAGGGTTTTCCCCACATTGGGGTTTTTCCCTAGCATCCACCAATATGGTGTCCTCTTGTTTTGGCTTCTCTTTTGCATTTAATTTTATGTTCTATATGCTTTTACTGTCAATGTGATAATTGTGATTGCTATTGAAATTGGAAATTGTTATTGGGATAAGGAACATTGAAGTAAATTTTCCTAACCCTAGAACATACAATTATTAACTAAAATTAATAACAATCCTAAAGGCCACTACCCAAAACTTTCCAAAGTCAAGTCTCAGGTGATAACAAGTCTTGATCAGGTGGATCAAAATAATGCTCAAAAATGAAAGTGTGTGATAGAGATCGAAACCTATACGATTGGATAAATATCAAAAATCTGAATATAATGCAACTTGTTTCACTCAAATTCGACATCGAATTCTCCCATAAACATGTTATGATCATTTTGGGAAACAACTAAAATTTTTGGAAAAACAAAGTTGCAAGTATGCCCAGTCAGCAGTCCATATGCTGATTGGGCCATGAATTGGCATGTTGATTGGTCCTCCATCATCTAATGATTGGTCGACACTTGATATTAGGTGATTGGTTGGTAACATGGTTTGTTTTTATTGGTTAATTGATTTGGTGAAGTGGGCCAATGAGGGAGTGCCACGTGGGCTAACCAGTGGCTACCACAAGGCCTCCTCATGGTGGGAAAAATTGGTTTGAGGGCCAAACAACACCTCCAGGGCTCGAAATTATAACCTCACTCCTATTAACCAATGCCCACACCATTGTGCCGAATGTATTTCTTGGTAAACATTGCAAAAAAAAAACATATTAAAAGTTTGGTTGATATGCGCATTTGGGGGAGGGGTTGGGCTCAACCCTAGCCCCTGGCCACCCCTCTGCCACAGGAACATGGGTGGGGTGTCAAGGGATAGGGCATAGCCCAACCCCATGGTCTCGGCACCCACACAAATCGCAAACAAAGCCATATACCCAAGGTGCGAAGGACTGAGCGCAAAGAGAGGGGGGCCAACCCCAGGTCATATGACCCACAGCATAACCATCAACATAGACTTAAGAAGTGGCCATCCCCAAGGGGCCAACCCAAGGTTTTATTAGGCCTCATATAACCAGGAGCACCTGTGGAGGAGGGGGCTAGCCCACAGTGACATGTGATTGCATGGAACCAAGGGCACACACCAGATGGGGGCTAGACAACAACCCTCAAACTTCGGCACCTTTTGCAGTCATATTGTTATCATGTGTCCAGGATTTTCGGGACTTGGGGCTTAATGGCGCCCTTAACAATCCTATAATTTCACCTTTCAAGCGAGAAATGTGTACGTTTTGTGCGTCGGTTTCACATTTGGGGCGCTCGAGTGAGGTTGAGGTCAAATTGTACGATGGTTAGCTGCAGAAATTGGGAAAAGGAAGAAACAAGCATAACTTTATCAGCTTTTGGCCAAATGAGGTGCAGGAAGAACAAAAATAAGGGTTTTTGACAGTGATGGATCCATTAGAGACATCAGTTCTTCTATTTGAGCAGTGTAAAGCATGTAAAACACACTTTGACCATTTTTAATGAAAGAGGCCCTACATTGGAAGTTGGACTAGGAGATGTAGCCCAAGAGACAGGTGAACTCCTTTATCATGCTTTGTCTTATGTGTTTCATATATGCTTAATTATCTCCATTTGACTGTAAAATTTGGCTTAAATTTACTTGTTTATGTGTTTAGTAAGTTGATCCTCCACCCAAAAAACATATAATTTTCACTTGCAAATTGTTAAAAAAATATTCAAGTTACACAAACAGATCAAGCCTAAACAACCAATACTCAAGCAAGATCTTGACGAGGACATGCTTAATACATGATACACATTTCATCAAACAAATAGTAAACATAGAAGCTATAGGTCATAAATGCATATCTGATCATAAAATTCTAAACTTCATCAGAGAATTATCAAGAAGGTCCAAGCCCTCTCAAGTTAGTTACAACAACACTTGTTAGCCTGTGCATTCATCAACCATTCAGTCACTTATTGAATCATGAACAAGATCCACAACAAGAGCACATCATATAACCAAGCATATAACCATCATATAACCAACATAGAATCTATTACAAACCACCCATAAGGTCAGCATAATAACCAGTACTAGTGCTCATCAACCACAATAAGAAAATAACTTATATTAACATATTAAATAGATAACCAAGTCAAGGACTTCCATGTACCACTTGACCATATATTGGGCTAAACCAAATCTCTCTTTCAACCAATCACCCTTGGGTCATATTCCAAGCATAAATGTGGGATCATATGGGTTAAACCAAAATAGAACCAATGAGGGCTTCCCAAGGCCAAACCACCTCAACCCTCAACCACAGTGATTTCACCTAAACTGGTCCAGAAATCACTAACATCAAAACAAGATTGGATGCCTCCGACTTCTTTCACTAGATCCATAGGAATTTCCTTGTCTCCACCCATCCCTCAAGATTTCCAGGAGAAAGCCCATCTCCACCCTTGGCCATTGGGAATTTTCCCGAGACCACCTCAACTAGGATCCATGTTTGCCAGCCATCCAAAGATTAATCAAAGAGAGAACCCACTACATCATGGATTTCTAAGAAATGGCAAGGTAAGGCTGAAACCATTGTTAATATAGGAAAATCCCATGAAAATGAGAACAAACATACACAATAAACCAATGCATGCACCATGCATTCGGATCCCAACATGCTAAATCTCACATGCACATTATTACCTTCAACCCACAACTAATTTATATTCTTACTTGCTACTGTCCAAACTTCCTCTTGTGCATCCTTGTTTTACTTTCTTGCTTGTCCAAGTGCTTACTCCTTCTCCTTGTTGAGAACTGATCCAAAGCTAAGAAAATTGATGTCAACTGTTTCTCAGGTGCCTTTTTATCAGTGATCTCTAGTCTCTTCCTTTCCCTTTCCATTTTTCTTTTATTTTCCTTCATTTTCTCTCTAATTCCCCTTGCATGCATATTTGTGTCTCTCACCTTCCTTTTCTCCTATTTCCCTTTATTTCCTTAATTAAATATTAGTTAATCCCTCTTTTCCTTTTCCAATTTCCATAGCCATTAATAAACTGCAAGTGATGCCCACTATAATATTTTCCCCTCCATTCAACTTGGAATATGTGTCCCGTGACCTTGGTCTTATTTTTATTTACATGGAAACTTAACCTAGGGTTGTTACATTATGTTCAATCATCCCAATTCAATTGAATCTTCTATTATTCCAACATGATGAAACTTTGACCATCATCTAAAGAGCATGGATAAACTTAAACTCTAATTGTTTCTCTTACAATTGGGAGACAAGGATAAAATAAATAAAACGGTATTTCAAAGAGTTGGTCAAATCTCTCCAGTTCCCCATAAAGTATTCATACGTGTTACAAGCCCTATTAGCAAGGATAGCTAGACATGGAAGAGGAGGAGACTATGGAGAAAACTAGACATGGAAGAGGAGGAGACTATGGAGAAAATCCTCCACCATGCATGGTTGGCCAAGTGTTAACAGTTCAATGGAAAGAGGAGGTCCAATGGAGGGCGAAATCACATATCCATAAGATGAGGATAAGAAAAACAAGTATTTCTATAGTGGGGCCCAAGTTTGCATCAATCACATTCATATCTCTCAAATAGTTTGCATCAATCACATTCATATCTCTCAAATAACTCTCTAAGATGGAAATAAAGTGCCCTAGTTTGCGCACCTTTTCCACCCCACCCATGACCATTTCCTATACTCAAAAGGCCTTCCCACTCCCCAAGCTAAATGGGATGGCATTCTATTGGAGATCTCCCAACTGATCTTGGAGCCACAAAAAAAGATGTTACTCCAAACAATCACATAATCATAAGCTAAAGTGGGGTGGGGAAAGGAACTGGAGAAAGCCTTGGTCCCAAATAGCTTCACTACCCAATTCCATTGAGCCTATTAAATTATCATAAAGAGGGGTCTACTTTAAATGACAATAAAGGATATGAGGCTAGGTTGAGGAATCAAGTTCTCCTTGTCAATATTTATGCTTGATTATAATAATCTCTTGACCTTCAATCACTTCCATCTCATCTCCCTATTCAATTACCTTATAAAATCCTAGGTAAGATCCTCCACCTACTCTTATCTCTAATGAACCAAGAGACTTCCTAAATGTCCAAAAAACCTTAATCAATACTATCCTCATATAAGTAATCATCCTCTCTAACTTTAAATTTAGAAAAACTTATGATCAAACTAGGCATGGAAACTTGGCACCATATAAGACACTATTTTCTATTTATTGTCCAGAGAACATTTTTATTTTTCAAGTGATTTTGGTTTTATTTGCCTTTGATTATTTTTATTTTTCAAATGATTTTGGTTTTATTTGCCTTTGATTGCCCTTCTTATGAGAAACGTGTGTGCCAAGGTTATCTATTATTTCCCGTCATTTATGTCAATATGGTGAAATATCTAGTATGAATTGAAAAAGGCAAATTCCAAGGCACTCTTCCCATGTTGAATCGTTAAAAGTGTCAAAGCTATCACACCTTATTTATCAATAGTTGTAATGTCCCCCATCATTTAATTTAGTTAAATTAATAAGTAAATAATTTATTATATGAATAATAATAATAAAGAATAAATGATTTTAAAGTTGTAAAAAGTAATAATAAATAAAGTATAAGATGAAAAATTAGATAAATGGAAGATAATAATGATAACTATAAAAGAAATTAGTTTAAGGGTTAATTTGATTGATTAAGTTTCGGCTAAAGCATTTTTGTTATTGAGAGATCTTGGATTCTGTAATTTTGAAATGAGACTATTAAAAAACTAATTTACCAGAATAATTTATGAAAAAATGCTACTCAATTTTGATCATGGGACATACTTAGAAAATTATTTATACTTTAAAAATTCACGGAAATGACTTCGAGAAAGGGGACCTATATCAGTTCAAAGTCAGACTCACTAATCTATTGGGCTATGCTGTCCACCACGTCATTGGTGTGAAATAATATATGCGGTCCACCACGCCATTGGTATGAAATAATATCGAACACCATAAAACACTATTGTTTTTCTTTATGGATGGTTTCTTACCCCACATTGTTGACTAGATGTGCAACACATTCTCCCCCCCTCCCCCAAGGATTGCAAGCATTTTGATCCAATCCAAAACCATAATTGAGGATAGAAAATGACATTAATATTTTAATAAAATAAAGTTTAAATGATTTAAGTTTTTTTAAAGTAATATTATTAAGACAATATAATTGTTGATAAAATGGCAATTTTATAGTGATCAAATCATATTGTTGAAGAATAAGTTAATTCAACATTTTAAAAAATATTTATAGCGCTTTGTTTATACAATTTTTAGAATTAAATGTGTGATTACAAAATTTTCATCAAAATTTAGAAGAAATAAGTTAAAAAATCCATAAATAAAAATATAAAATATTTAAATTTTAAATTAAGTAAAAAGTTTATTTACACGTAAAGAAGTTAGTCATATATATATAAATAATTTTATATTATTTTAATAAATTTATTAAAAAAAGTTTATAAAAATAAAAATTATACATATTAAAATTTATGTTATTTTTTTTAAGGTAATAATTAAGTTAGACACAAAATTATTATATATTTTTTTTTGTTATTTGACTACTAAAGTCTATAAAGTTATACATACTCTAATTATTTTTAGATTTGAACTAATATTTTATGAGGAAACACATACTCTCAGTCATTAGACCCATTTAATTTATTACCAATATAGATCCATTTTAAACATGGATTGACATGAGCTGAGAGGGATCAAATCTCTTCTAGTGAAAACCTATTTTAGAAAGCAAAATTTGAAAAACAAATTGCATCTTTTTCATCCCTTGATCCCAATAAAGTTGTAGTGGTTGTCTCTCTCTATATATAAACAATGTGTAATTTTTCATTATATAAAATGTAATGTATTTTGGAATGTTATATAGAGCACATAACTTTAACTTGTAAGTCTAAAAAATCTTTATTGAATTTGAGGTAAAATTGACAAAAAAAAAAAGTATACTTAAAAAATACCAAATTGTAAAATAGTGAGACTACTTCAAATGTTTTAACCATTATAACTTTTTTTTTCCTATTACTTTATATATATATATATATATATATATATATATATATATATATATATATATATATCTATAAACAATATATAATATAGGCATAGTCTAACTTATAGACGAAATAATTTTTTTCACTGGAACAATTTCAATATTTTTTGTTATTTAAAATGCATTTTTGAATGCATAAATGGATTCAACACGGTGAAAAATCCCTAGGGCACTGGAATTATGCAGATTAAACAATTTAAACTCAAGTTTTTAAAAATATCTGTCAAATTTTGATTAAAATTAACAAGGTGATAAAAAACCATTTCATAGACTATGCCTATAATATATACATAGCTGACATTAAAATAATTTGCATAACATGTGCATTGACACATTTTATCTATACACTACATTGTCCATATTAAAAGGATTTTTTTTATTAATAATTTTTTAAGTATAGACCAATATTGCTTAATCTTGTATAGTAAAATATTTTATTGATGAACCCTATTTATTTATTTTTATTATTAAGAATATTTTTAAATGTCACAAATTAATTTTAGGTTCAAAACTGAATGCTTGATATTTTTTAATTTAATTAATTTTTTTTATTTGAACATTGAATATTTTATTATATATATATATATATATATATATATATATATATATATATATATATATATATGAAGTTGATATCAACATAAATTAGTTAATATTGATCTTCAAATATTTTATTAAATCATGTGTTGAAATCTTTTTGAAAAATAAAAAGTTTAAGCATCTTATTTACACTTTTTTTTAATTATTTTATCTTTTTTTTTTTTAAATTAATATGAAATTATATTACACATTGACATTGGATTTTTTTAATTATAATTGAGAGTAAGTGAAATATTTGTACTATATTAGGTTGTAATATCAACTACATATGAAGCAATAATAGTAAATTTCAGATTATGGTTGATGTTTTATAATGCTTTTAATTAAAATAAACTAATCATATATATTGATTTTTATTTTTTATTATAATCAATATAGTTTTTCTAATTAAAAAAGAAAATTGTTTTTATTTTAAGAAAAACATGTTTCATATCCAAATTGAATATGGACTAAATCACATATAACCAAAAAAAAGCTTCTCAACTAAAAAATAATAAAAACTAAAACTATATAATGAATGAAGTTCAAATATATACATAATTAAAATATAAATAAAACAAAATGTGGCATAAAATAAATAAATAAATAAATATATACATAAATAAAACAAAATGTGTGGCATAATATATATATATATATATATATATATATATTTGATTGAGATAACCAGTTTTTTCGTGATTTTCCTTTTATTATGATACATGGTAAAAATGGTATAGAGGTAGTGTCGTTAAGTTAAAACCTTATGATTTAAAAGCAAGGGGGATAGTGACTTATTCTTGGTTTATTTCCGCTAGAATGTTGTTTGGAGGACGAGATCTTTGTTAAATGTTTTCTTACAAAATATTTCTTTCATATTTTTATAATGGAAGATGATGCACATTAAAGGGGAGTGATGCTAGGTGTACATATATATATATATGTAAATTTTATATTAAATATGAATAGTTATTTTATTGTTATCTAATAACTTATACGTGGTAATGAGGAGTAAGCGTTAAGATTTAAAATTACATTTTGGTATATAATTCTTCTATGCAGGATTAATTATTAATAATTATTAATATGTATTGATAATTGTGATAATTGTAATAATAGTTGATCTTAATTATATATCATGAGATTTAATTTTAAAATAGATTTTGACGATTCAAAACATTTGATAGGACGTGTAGAATAGAAGAAGTTACAGTTTTCACATGGCTTATGCCGATAAAAGGCATGTCTAACTTTCACAAACTCATAATTAGGATGCAAATAAAGTTGTTTTCAAATTATCTTTGAAAGATATTGAGAGGAATCCCATATATTAAGGAAGATGGAGTGACTTATAAGTAATCTAAAATGAGATCATCACACACTTTGATATGTTCTTTATAGTATGTCAGAGCTCATAATCAAAGTAAGAATATAGGGAAATATTGTTTACCTATATTGATAGGTGTGAGATATGAATCAAATTGTATTTTATGTCTTTTCCTATGGATATTATAGACTTAGAAGTCTGGGTATGAACATTAAGAGACCATCATGTGTGAGATACTATATCAACACTTAACACAAATTTAGCTTATGTAACTTATGGAAGTAAGCAAGAGACTCATTATTAGGTTGGATGCGAGAAAAATATAATTGATCAATTATGAAAATAGTAGTACAAATACTTGATAGTGAGCATCAAATGAAGTAGAAACCTTAAGGCAGTATGCAACTAGCCTTAGAATTATAAAAATTCAAATGAGAAGATTAAAAAATAAGTATATTGACAAGGGTTTTAAAACTTAAATGAGAGATTTTAAGTTTGGTTGTCAATTTTAGCAATTAATATATACCTCATAAAGTTACCTTATGAAGCAAGGGAAAAGAAAAATTTTGAAAAAATTTATAATAATGATAATGTATGTTAGTTCTCATAACCATAACCAACTGGGAAAGATGACATGAACAAAAAAAACAGTAATAAATAGATGCTTCACAAAGATGATTAATTGAGTTGAGTGAAAGTTTCATAAATAAAGGATGAAACTACATTTGCATTAAAAACAATGTAATGAATCAACAAGCAGTAGTATCTTATCTTAAAACATGATGGATGATCTTGGACTGAAAACAATCACTATACGATCTAAATAAGGACAATGTCTATTAGGAAGAAGATATCATCAATCAACCAATGAAGTTAAATGAACCTGATATTAATGAATGCCATTTTACACAATTGTAGAGAGTATTGTATCATTAGATTGTCAAAGTAATAAACCCATGAGTTCCAAGTAGAAAAAAATTATAAAAATTTCACAAATAGAAAAAGGGAAACACCTTCACATAAATTCATTATTCTCCTAACTAGTTAAAGATTAATGATAATTGTTTAGGGTGCCCAATTTCAATCACACCAATTTAGAATTGTTAGGATTAGGGTAGTTAATTAAATCTCAGATGACTCCCTTGAGGCATATACTTAATGGATAACATTGAACTGCTAGGGATACTATGAAACTATAATCAATCATAGGGTCAATTTATGTGATGATCATGAAGTGGTATCTCTTTCAAGTGTCAAGATCTCTTAATAATGTGATGAATTGATTGAGAAACATGAGTCATGATTATGTAGAAAATTTGATGAAGGTTAACCCAATAATGTAATATAAATCAAAGAAAAATATTATAACCTACTTCTACTATCAATTTGCAGAAGCTTAAAGATTGAGCTGAACAATATAACCAGAAGAAGAAGAATCAATGCACAATACACATGAAAATACTCCGGGGAAAGCCTCAGCTAAAAACCCCACTATCTATATTATCATACATGGTGGAAATACATAGGAATTATACAAAGCCTTAGGTCTCACAGCTAGCCAACTCTTAGTAAAATCCTCACAAATGCTCATAGGCAATCTTGGCTTCTCTCCAACCTTCCTTTCTGCCCTCCAAGCTCCTATTTCCTTGTGCTGTTCCTTGTGGATGATTCTCCTATTACCAAGTGGAACACTCTCTCACACACTATCAGAACTGCGCAATCCTCAAGGAATGATTCCTTGACTACATGCATGAGTTTTCTTTATAAGAAAACACATGCAACTGATAGTACATTGTCCTTGTCTTTAATCTCAACTGGGTATTTCTTAGAATAGACATGCATGAGTTTCTGATGAGGGAATCTTCAGTTAACTAGAGTACACTAGTTGAGTGCATGCATGCATCAACCAATTGTTAACTCTCTATTAGTTCCTCAAACAGTTTGGAACTAATTTAACTGGACTTAACTCAATAAATTGAGTTAACTAATTACAACTCAAATATAACTCAATCTTATCTCCTTAATTTAAGGGATAACTCTTGCATGACTTTAGAAAGACATCTAACTTGAATTTCTCCAACTAATTAATTCAAAATGAATTAATTAATTATTTCCAAGTAGCTGTTAAGACTAAATTCGATTTTAATTCACAATTTAATTAAAGGACAAATTAAATTGGAATATTCTTGTTGCTATATTTCAACAGATTAAGGATGATTGGTAAGGATCATAGTGATGACCTATATAATTGTAAAGTGTCAAATGTACAAGGTATAACAATTGTCTACTTTTTGGTTTATAAATCTTCAAGGGCAAAGGAAACATACTATGTGACAGGTTGAGTGGTATCTCATTCAAGTGACAAGCTCTCTTAATAATATTGATGAATGGATTGAGCAACATGAATCATGATTAAGGATGTTTGGTAAGGATCATAGTGATGACCTATATAATTGTAAAGTGTCAAATGTACAAAGTATAACAATTTCCTACTTTTTGGTTTATAAACCTTCAAGGGAAAAGGAAATATACTATGTGATAGGTTGAGTCTTTAAGACTAGCGAGAAAACATGAAACATAAACCAAATGAAGCTTATAAGCCAATGTAGGGTCATTTTTTGGATTATACGAGTCAATCCTTTTGAGGGTTAACAATAATAATTACTCGTGAAGTATAGATCACTAGGGCTTAACCATTCCTTCGTGTATGTAGATTAAGCATGACAAAAAACCTAAATAATTATGAATTAGTATTTACATGCCATTGAATGAATAAACTAGAGATGTGTAATATTGTAAGAACCTTGGGTAATGATCAGAAGATATACAAAACTGAGAATTTTATTGTTAAAGAATTATGACATGCTACTAAGGAAAATGATAAATTTGTGCTAAAATTCACTAAAATTTCCTAGGAAAGATAAATTACGTGACTAGAGATTGTGGCTATAGATGATAGGGATTACATCAAAGTCAAAAATGTATTCAAAACATGAAAATATATGAAAACAGTTTCATACTAATAGGGTGACTATACATATGCCATAAATTGACAACCTTCTTGTTGAAATAAGAGGAAACAATATTTATAAAGACAAAGAAGCATTAAGACAAGAGTTTTCCCTCATCATGAGAAAAGCCAAGGCTCCCAAAAGCAACTTGAGTAAGGAAGAGCAAAAGGCTTTCAGATCCTTACGAAATAATGACAAGTTAGTTATTCTTAAAGCAGATAAAGGAGGAGCAGCAGTTATCCTTGATAAAGAAGACTATGTTAAGAAAATGAATGATCACCTAAATTGTGGCAGTTATAAGAAGCTGAACAGTAATCCCATGGCCAAAATTATGAAGGATGTAAAAAAGATTATCTCAGATTCCAGCCTTGAGGAAAAATTGAAGAAGAAATTAACCCCCTCTTGTGAAACCATCCCTAGAATCTATGGATTACCCAAGATCCATAAGGAGGGGGTCCCCCTTAGACCAATAGTTAATACTATTGGCTCCCCAACCTATGAGCTTGCTAAATATGTCGCCAAGATTCTAAAACCCCTGGTTGGAAATACTGACTCCTTCATTAAAGACTCGCACGACTTTGTGAACCTTATTAAGAATGAAAGAATGGAAAAGGACGACATCCTTGTGAGCTTTGACGTGGTTTCCTTATTCACGAAGATTCCTCTTGATGAAGCCATTCAGGTTATAAGAGGTGTCACTGATCCAGAGACCGCAAAGTTGGCTGAAGTCTGCTTAAGGTCAACTGTATTCACATTCCAAGGAACATTTTATGAACAGACATCTGGTGTAGCAATGGGATCACCCCTCTCGCCAATTGTGGCCAACTTATACATGGAATACTTCGAGAAAAAGGCCTTGGAATCTTATCCTTTAAAACCAGCTTGGTGGAAGCGTTTTGTCGATGACACCAATATAAAATGGACCCATGGTAAAACAGAACTCGACAAGTTTTTTAATCACCTTAACTCCATCTCCCCTGATATTAAATTCACTATGGAGCTTGAAGAAAATATGAGCATTCCTTTCTTGGACATTCTTATCATCAGAAAAGAGGATGGCTCTTTGGGCCATAAGGTTTTCAGGAAGTCAACTCACACGGAGAGCTACCTTCATGCAGATTCCCACCATCACCCAGCCCAAAAGCTTGGCGTTCTGAACACTCTTGCCATTAGAGCCCTCCGGATTTCTGACTCAGATCACATAAATGAAGAAAAGAGGCATTTGGTTTCAACTTTCAAAAATATAGGCTACAAGGATCATGAGATTAAGAAAGCCATAAAGAAAGCTGAAAGGAGGTTGTCATCTCCCAAACCTAAAGAGGAGAATCAACCTCAGGATGGTAAAGTTTTTCTCCCTTATATCCATGGGGTCACAGATAAAATGGCAAAGATCCTAAGAAAGAAAAATATTATAACTCAATTCTCAGCTCCCGGTACCATCAGACAAAGTTTAAAATCTGTTAAGGATGATATTGACAAGCAGCAGCTTAAAGGAGTCTATAAAATAGACTGTTCATGTGGAAAAAGCTACATAGGTGAAACTGGTCGCTCCCTCCAGACAAGACTGAAAGAACATGGCGCTGACATCAGGAATGGAAGATCCCGTACCTCAGCCTTGGCAGAGCACTCCTCGAAGACTAAACACCACATCTGCTTAGAAAACGCATCAATTATCGCAAGAGAAGAGCAGCATCAGAGACGGAAAATCAGAGAAGCCCTCGAAATCTTGAAGCATCCGTGTAATCTGAACAGAGACAGCGGTTTGGAGATCAGCGGAAGCTGGCTTCCACTGATCAGTGAAATCAAGAAGCGTCTGCCCGGCCCCAGGTAAGTTGTCAAATAGGTAAGATGATTAATATATATATTAATATAAGTCTACATATGAATTTAAATATTATTATAGATAGTAGCATAGTTTTGATCTTAATATTAATTTTGTTATTAGGTTATTTATATTCTATTAAAGCTCTTTTTAATATAATTACAAGCATGTTTTTAATATAATTTAGACTTTAAATATATGTTTTAATATAGTTTAGTTTTTAAATAAAGAATTTAGGTTATTTTAATATTAATCTATTTAGTTTTCCTAATTTATTTAGATATTAATATAGATTAGGCTTTATTGATATAACCTTCTTTTTATTTATTTATTAAGTTAGTTAGATAGATTCTAGGTTATTCTATTATTAAGGTTTTATAGTGATCTAGTGTTATAAAATTTAAAGTTTCATAGGCCTTAGGTTATTTAAAAATTAGTGTTATAAAATTTAAAGTTTCATAGGCCTTAGGTTATTTAAATATTAGTGTTATAAAATTTAAAGTTTCATAGGCCTTAGGTTATTTAAATATTATTGTTATATAATTATTAGGTTTTATGATATTATTATTAAAATATATATTAGTTTAAGATAGTAATATTAATTTAGTTTTTAGTTATATAAATGTTATTGATATTAATATTATATATATATTTTTTGGAACTTAGCATATTTTCTAGTTTTTCTTTTTTTAGTTTTTTAGTTTTTTTATTTTAATATTAATATAGGGTTTAGGTTATATATAGATTTTTGATATTAATATTAATATTTATTTTAGTCTTTTAGATATTAATTTTAATATTGGTTTTAGGTTAGAGTTTTTGTTTTATTGATATTAAATAATTGATATTAATTTATAAAAATTAAATAATTAATTTATAAAAATAATTGATATTAATTTATAATTATTAAAATTAATATTAATTTTAGGTTTCATTTTAAAGCCGACCTGTGCTGCTCCTTTATTATTCCCTCATTAGTATTTATTTCTTCCTTCTGGCTCTTCTTTTATCATCTTCTATCATCTTTCTCTTACCCTGATGATGGATCCCATTTGGGATTCGAAACGTTGGTGTAAAAATTCCATTACTGTGGGTTCTCCGGTCAAAAATTCAAAAAGCTCAAACCACAGATCTCTGAAATCCAATATTTATAAAATCATTGGTATATGGATGATCACATTGTACTGAAAGTATTGAAGATTCTTTGTAGAATTAAATTAGGTTGATGAAATTTACCAAGTAGATCCATGTACTAGATGGATGTTTTGATGATATTTCTTACATTGGATATAAAAGTTGGTAGTCACTATATATTTATCCAAGTTAGTGAACTTGATTTTACTAATGAATCATGATAATAACATTTATGATATTTATTGTTGAGCATGTGATATGTGTTGAGATGAATATGAGATATTCATGATGTTATGTCGTGATGTTATATTAACATGTGATTCCATTTATTATATTGATGTAATGCTATATATTTGATAGATATATGTTGAGGTTCTAATATCATGATGGTATCTCATGATGTGATGACATAAGCTAATCGAATATAGTTTTATGATGAGATGTTTAATGATGGAACTTTTGAGCATGTGGTGCCTCACTATTCAAGATGACATGATGACAATCCTAGGAAAAAGAGAAAATGAATTATTCGACCTTAGGGTCCTAGTTAGACTAATGGGATTTAAGTATACTACTGAAAGTTGGGAATAAGAGATAGAGAGTACTCAAACTTCCCTAAAATTGTGATGCATACTTTCAATGTTTGTTATGCTCACTTGGATGGCTCTTATAAAACATAGGATGTTGTGGAAAATATGAGGTGAAAATAACAACCTATAAGTGATATAGTTAAAATTAATTTAACTCCTTTAGGGGTGCGTGGATGATACCTCATATTATTTAATTTAATTAAATATATAAAAAATAAATACTACATGAATAAAAATAAAAACAATAAATACATAAATCTGATCAAAATAATAAAATTTAATGATAAATAAAGTAGATGGAAAATAAATAATAACCCAAAGATAATAGTGGGTAGTCCTTAAAAAATAAGTAATTTATTAATAAATGAAAAAGGGTAAAAAAAAGTAAAGATAAATTAAGAAAAGGTTAAAACTACATGAATAATTAGTTAAATCATTAGAGGAACCTAAGCATTGAACTTTTTTCATGGATGGAAAAAAGAATAATTTTATATAATGAAGGTAGAGAAGAAAGAGTGACATTTTTTGCTTGGGAAATTGATGGAACATAAGTAGTTGATTGAAGGTTCACTATAATCTTAGAAGTGATACTTGAGATTTTGTTTGGTTGGGCAGTCATCCTCCGTATTCTATTTAAGTTAGGTCAATCAAATTTGGTGTGCATCAATTTATATTCACCTACATTGTAAATGTGTTGCTATTCACAACTCAAGTAATATTCTCTCCACTAGCTTCTCATGTGGATTATGTAATCACTAACGAAAATTTCTTTACTTTTATTAGTCAATGGTTATGAATTTTTGTATATAATTTATATATGATTATTTCTTAAGTTTGATCTTTTACAATGTCACACTCCTTATAGGAAGAGCATTGGTTACCATTTTTCTCATATTAAAAAATCCTTTTACTTCTTCCTTCAATCCTTTGGAGGCTTCATCAACAATTTGAATAAATATTTATGGTTGGAACTCCCCATTGGAACTCTAACCCACAAATATCATATCATGATATTCTTCTTGGACCTAAATTGGAGGTATTTCACTATCTACATAACGTAAAAATCTCCTTGATGATAAATTTGATCCTTTTCATATAGAAGATCAAGGGAAAGATGGTCATCAAGGGGTCCCAATGGCTAAATCCTCAAATCCCATCAATTCCATAAAAAATTCTCTCTTAAATGTCCATTTATCTCTATTTAATTCATCTAGCTCTAGCAAGTGCGATATGGGCCTTTGGAAAATCCATTCAAATGTTCTCTTGGTAGGGTAGTAAATCCCAAAAGAAGAAAAGAATCCATTTGAAAAACTAGAAGATAATAAGGCCCTAATAAACAGAGGGGTCTTGCAATCCATGATCCTCCCATGCTTAATCACACCCTAAGTTCCAAGATGGTTTGGAGAAGTTTGGAGAGTTATCTTAACAAGATAAAATGATGGAAAGAAGTTTTTGGCAAAACAAAATAGGAGTACCCCTACATCTATGTAATTTGGATAACCATATTCTATCCTCCAAAGGTTCTCATATTTGGAATCTAGTTAGAGAAGGAATCAACCTAAATATTTAAAATTCCCTATCCTAGAGACTAGCTAATGGTAATCATATTCATTTTTAGAAGGACAAAGTCAAGATCAGATCTCCCTTCTCCAATTTAGGATCTCAATGCACTATGTGTTTAGTCAATTTAGTGTTGTCTAAATTGCTAGTATTAATTGTCAACCCGGGGCTCATAAGCTGATGAAGTGAAGGTGTACTATATGTACTTAAGTAACCTCTTAGAGTTTTTCTTATCGTTGGGGGTGTTGTTGTGGTTAATTATGTTCCTAAGATGGAGTGATAATTTATAAACAAGTGAGTGATGGTGTGTGTGTAGAGTGAATCCTAAATGAGTGAAAGTGTGTGTTTAGTGATCTCTAACTACTTGCTTGAAAGGAAATGCTTGAAAGGAATAAATGAATTGAAATGACTTGAAATAACTTTGAAAGCAAATGACCACTTCCAATGGCACTAGACACCATTCAAGCTGCTGCTAATAAAAGAAAAGAAAGTCACTTTTAAAACCAAAAATAAAGATTATCTCTCTCTAACTCGATGCTTCAAAGCACATGTACTGTGTAAAGCACGGATAGAAAGTAGCTTAAGTTGAATTAGAAAAGTGAGAAAAATCTGCTTGAAAGACTAATGATAACGGTTTGCTCTTTCTAATTCTCTACTTCAGCCATATGTACTATGCAAAGTATGATTAGAAAGTAGTGAAAGAATAGTCTAAGAAGCACTTAAAATAAAAAATCTACTTTAAAGACTAGTGGTAATATTTTGCTCTTTCTAACTCTCTACTTCAGCCATATGTACTATGCAAAGTATGGTTAGAAAGTAGTGAAAGAATAGTCTAAAAAGCACTCAAACCAACTGCAAGTTAGTGATATTCTGATCTTAAAAGATAACAATTTGTGATGAAGATCATTCATGTGTTAGCAGCTCTTTGAGAAATAAGATTAAAAATCAGCTATAAAAACAAAGGCAGCACTTGAATTTGTCAACTTCAAATACCATTAGTTTGTAAAGCAAACACACACACATAAAAATAAATCCCGGGCTAAAAGAAACCTGCAAAGAAGTAACACTGATCAGCTTGAAAGAAAGGAAAACAAGTAAATGAAACTATACATGCTTAAAGAAATGAATAGGAAAATAAAGAAATGCTGCACATAAAATACTTTACAGAGGCTGAGATGAGCAGGGGCCCTCTATTCATTCAGCCACAAGAAAACTCAGAGATCTGGAAGCTTCAAAACAGTACTATGTCTATTCCTCCATTTGCAAAAAGTGTACAAAACAGAGTGCTAGAATAGCACTAAAAAAACAGAGTTCACAACGCTCTTAAATTTAACACAAGTTCAGAAATTACAACTGATAAAAGTCTAATGAGCGTACGCAGACGCAGCTATTTATAGACATTTCTAAGATAGCCTACTCGTACAGCTAATTAACTGAAAAACAACAAACTGTCATGCGTAATTATGGTCCCTTGACACATCATACGGCTGCGTGGATGAGTTAATGGTTCTGTCGTCATGGGCAATGAATCCCATGTTGGATCATGTCCCCTGCCACCTGCAGAACGTGGACAAGTCACCGTTTAAGCTGACGTGACCTAGCAGCTCACAATCACCGTTAAACAGCCTTGAGTTGACCGTAACTTGACCAGCTTTGACCATGGGTAAAGATGACGTGGATGGCTGGAAAAATGGGACAGGAACCTCGAGCACGTTGATACCTAAGTGCCCATGTGGCTCATCTGGCAAACCGACACGTGGAACATTGCGTTTAACAAAAAGGCTGCAGGATCTTCAGATAGCTGCAGGATCATCAGATAGCTGTGGGATTCCTGCAAGTAAGTCAAAATCTAAACAAATAGTCATCCATTAGCAAAACTTGCTTGATCATGCTTAATGACACCTAATGTAATGATCTGGGTGGTTTTATAGTGAAAATGAGGCAAAAGTGAAGAAAAGATGAGGAAAAACTGAGGAAAATGGTAGACAAGTAGGTGTAGAGTAGAGGCTCTACATACCCCCACTCCTAGGGTATTGCATGTCCTCATGCAATGAAAACACAACTCAATCCACCTGTTGGGATGCCTCAGCTAAGACATCCAATCTCCTCTTCTTCCTTTGTGTGGAAACATTAACTTTTGGTCTCTTGAACATGCATCTGAATTTCAAATTGATTAAGGCTCTGTTCAGCCTTCTACATTTCTTCTTGAGTCTGCTGTTTTTCTTCTGCCACATGCCCATGTGAAGCAAGGTGTTATCTTGGATTGCTTTGGCAATATCAGCTTGCTGCTTCATTTCTTCATTTCTCTGTTTAATGTGGCGGTTTAGCACCTCAAGTTCATAGATCTCTTGTTTGAGTAAGTCTATTTGCTGCTCATGAGGTATGACATTACTTGGGCCAGCAGTGTTCTGCTCCAATGTTTCAAAATAGTTGTACACCTCTTGTTGAATTGGGTCAACAATTGGTGACTTCCTTGGACTATATTCATGCTCAATTTCAGTTTCAAACTCCGGCTGGAATGGACTGTCCTCCCTTGGAGGAGTAGCTGCCTCACGTTGTGGACTATCCTCAAGGTCTGTTTTTATAGCACCCTTCTCAGGTGTGCTTAGATCAATGAAAAGTGTCCTTGTGGCTTTCCCTTTATTCTGCAATCTACTACTCCTTCTTACAGTGGCAACACTCTGTGTTTCTTTTTGTGCCTTTTTCCTTGGTTTTTGTACTTTTACTTTCTTGGAGAGGGCAATTTTCTCATCGAGTTTAGCTAACCTTTGTGCTAAGGGCTGGCTATCTCTTTCTTCATCACTAGAATGCTCTAGAGTCTGATCAGTTTCTTGAATTATGGATTTTCCCTTGTCTTGTTTTTGTTTCTTTTTATCTTCTCTTCTCTTTTTGGCAGCTTCTTTGGCAAGTTCAGCGAGGGTTTCTGAGATAATCTCTTGAGCACTGTTCTCAGTAGGTTCAATCTCAGGTTCAGGATGATGTACTTCTATTTCCTCTACAGTTTGTCCTTGAACAGTTCCCTCTAAGATATCAGTCTCAGAGGTACTTTCTTTTCTTTTCCTTCTGCTTTTCCTAGGTATAGAAGTTTCTCCAGGTTCTTCAAAATGATTCCTTACAAGGAATTTCTCCCATGTGTCTTGTTTTTCTTTTAATTGTTCCTCCACTAATAACTTAACAAGACTATGATGACAGAGGTATGCTTCAATGTTTCGTGGATTCCGTTGGGCCATGGAACACATTTTCCTAAGGCTTTGGAATAGAAAGTAGGGAAGATTTATATCATGTTCTCCTTGAAATTGCAGCATAATTTTACCATGATAAACGTATAATACCCCAAATCTCCCTTCACACGTGAAAATTTTTTGCACTAACAACAGTAGAATTTTCCATTCTTCCTTAACATGAGAGATAGGAATTCCTTTGGTGAAAACACTTGTATCCATACCTGGGTTTTTAAAAATCCGCTTCCATTGTTGATCCTGGACTGCCCGGTTTTTGAACCAACGTTCCCCGGTTTGTGGAAGAGATGTAGCCTTTGCTATGCTTCCCTCACTGACTGCAAATGTTAAATCACCCACCTCTACTTGACTGTCTTTATCTTTGAATGACCTTGCAAAGGCTTTTGTTACTTCTTTGTGGTAGCCTTTAAACTTCTTGATGCACTGTAGCCAATTGGCTTTTTGCAATGCCTCCTCAACCTGAGGGTATGCCTCCAAGAATTTCGAACCTTCTGGTTCAGCCCTTAAAAGTTTTCCCATTGACTCCTCAGCTCTGTTTAAAACACGACTTTGATGGTGGCTTTACACAGTAAATCCTCGGTTCTTGTTCAGACTTTGTGGAACAGAGGATATATGGGTGCAGCAACAGCCTCAGACACCGAGAATTCACGGCTTGAATCAGAGTTAAGTGGTGGATAACAGCGTGAACACAGTAAAACGGTGGCTAGCAGTCGTAAGACAACTGTAACACACGTTTACTGGCTATACAGCAGAGAGGAAAACAGAGTATGGTTTATGGAGGTAATCGTAGTGAGTGAAACAGAATAAGGGAGATGACAACGTGAAATGGAGTGTTATGAGCGCAGAGGGTTTCGAAATAATGAATGAAACGGCTATATTCTCCGATTTCGGCTGTGGATTAACACATGGCTGCGGGATGAGGACTGAGAGAGACGTAATACGGTAGGTTACGTCATTAGGGTACGAAACCTTAATGACAAAAACAGCCATATGTGATTTCAAAAATCGTGGGTATTATGAACTGGTAGACGTGGAGGATTCGTAGATTTGTAGTCGTATGGAAAAGAAAATGGGTAATCATTACAATTAGTGGCCAACAAGACATAACCCAGAAAATTCTGCGTAATGAAATAACTATAGGTTTGAGATTTTAAAACATACCTCAGATCCGCATTTGATTTGGCTTCTGATAATTTGCTACTAACCTTTTGTCAACTTTATTGCTAGCACATGATTCTTTCCTCCTTATCTTTGATGATTTTGAACTGTAAATATTTTCTTCAAACAGACTGTGTTTCTTGTGCAGGTGCAGAAGGCTGCAGAAAGACTAAACGGCTGCAGAATTGCCAAATAGCTGCAGGAACTGCAATGGTGTCTTCCAGCTGCATAAAATACTTTAGTTGCCTGAAAAAAACTTTATTAACGAAATGAAATGGAATGAATGAATGAATGAATGGGTGGAAAGCAGTGAGGTGAAGTGAGGATGGTGAGATGGAATGAAATGGTGAGATGGAATGAATGAAATGAGATGAAAGAGAGAGAGAGAGAGAGAGAGAGAGAGATTTTTTTTTTTTTTTTGGAAAACATGAGGTGTCAGGTGACCCTGATTTTCACCTCATGTTTTCTGCATGAGACTGCCAATCAGAGATTGGTTTTCAGGCTCATACATTTATTTATTTATTTTTCTTTTTTTTTTTTCTCTTTTTTTTCTTTTTTTTTTTTCATTGAAATTGAAAGAAACAGAGATTAGGCTGATGGAGGAGAAGAATTCTTCTCAACCAGCCTTATTTCAGAATCGCCTTGGAATAACTTAACAAACTCCTCTTTTGAGAGTGGCTTGTGGTAAACTTTCAACCGGTGGCCATTCACAATAAAGGGAGTTTGAAGTTCATCAATAGTCTTCACTCTAACTGCTCCATTATTAAAGACTTCATCAATCTCATATGGCCCAAGCCAATGAGTTTGAAATTTTCCTTTGAAGTCCTTAAATTTTGAATCAAACAAGAGTGCCCAATCACCCTTTTGAAACTTCTTTTCTTTGATATGTCGATCATGCCATTTGCTTCTTTGGTGCTGAACTAGATCGGTCCTTAGAATTGCATCTTGTCTCATTTCATCTAGTTCATTTAACTGGTCCATTCTGTGCTTCTGGGCTTCTGATAAGCTCATCCCCAATTGAACTGCTGTCTTGAAGGTCTTGATTTGGAACTCAATGGGGAACAGGACTTCCTTCCCATAAACAAGTTCATAGGGAGAATGTCCTGTGGTGTTCCTCCATGTAGTTCTATAGGCCCATAAGGCTTCAGGAAGCCTTTCTGCCCAATCTCTTCTATGAAGATGAACAGTCTTTGTGATGATGCTTTCAAGAACTTTATTTGTAGATTCTACTTGACCATTCGCTTGCGGATGGTATGGAGTAGATGTTCTATGCTTGATCTTATATTCCTCCATCAACTTCTCCATCATCCTTGATGTAATTGGCTCCCCTGATCTGTTACAATTTCTCTTGGGACACCAAAACGAGTGAAAATATCCTTAAAAAGAAATTGAACAACTGAATTTTCAGTAGCAGAAGTTAATGCTATAGCTTCTACCCACTTGGTAACATAATCAGTACAAACCAATATATATCTGTTTTGCTTGGATGGCGGATTAATTGGTCCAACAAAATCTAGAGCCCATTTCTCGAAAGGTTCGATGCATACCTGTGGCTGTAGTGGCATTTCATTTGAAAGAGTTGGTCTCCCAATTCTCTGACAACTGTCACACCTTTTAACATATTGCTTCGCATCCTTAAAGAGAGAAGGCCAATAATATCCTAATGAAAGGATTTTATAGGCAGTCCTCTTATCAGAAAAATGTTCGCCACAAGGTTCGTCATGACATGCCTTAAGGATGTCAGGCATTTCATCCTCCCGTACACATCTTCTGATCATCAAATCTGGCCCTGTTCTGAACAATTCATTAGAAATCCAAGAATAATGTGAACTATCCTGAATGATTTTCCTTTTCTCATTAGGAAATAAATGTAAAGGTAACTTTCCAGTAACTAAATAATTAGCAATATCAGCATACCAAGGGGTTTTGGTAGTTACTGCAAACAAATACTCATCTGGAAATTTATCCTCTACAGGAGAGTCCTCATTAGTGTTTTGGATTCTAGACAAGAAATCAGCTACTGTGTTCTGTTTACCTGGTCGATCTAACACAGTTATGTTGAATTCTTGTAAAAGCAAAAGCCATCTTGTAACTCTACCATTAGTGACTGGTTTGTTCATGAGGTATCTAATGGCAGAGTGATCAGTGTGGACAAAGGTTTCATAGCCGGTTATATAGTGTCTAAACTTGTTTATAGCATGAACAATGGCTAGAAATTCCTTTTCAGTAACAGTATAATTTAACTCAGTAGGAGTCAAATTCTTACTTGTGTAATAAATGGCATAAGGGATCAAATCCTTTTGTCCCAAAACAGCTCCTAAAGCTGTATCTGAAGCATCAGTAGAAATGTGGAAAGGGAGTTTCCAATTTGGACCCCTTAGAATGGGTGCTTCAGATATTCTAGTCTTTAAAGCTTCAAAGGCAGATTGACATTCAGGATCCCACTTAAATTCACAATCTTTAGTAAGTAGTCTGAAAAGAGGGGATGCTATCTTAGTGAAGTTTTCAATAAATCTTCTGTAATAACCAGTAAACCCAAGAAAACTTCTAACATCTCTTTGGCAATTTGGAACAGGTAACTTAGAGATGACTTCTACTTTAGATCTATCAACTTTGATTCCATCTCCTGAAATATGATGTCCTAAAACAATCCCTTCAGTAAACATCATAAAACACTTTTCATGACTTAAAGAAAGATTTGTTTCCTTACATCTTACCAGTACTTTTTCCAAATTTGCCAAAGCTTCTTCAAATGTATTACCATAGACTGTGAAATCGTCCATGTATACCTCTACACAATCATGAATCAGATCTGAGAAGATTCCTAGTACAGCCCTTTGAAATGTAGCGGGTGCATTGCACAATCCAAAAGGGAGTACTTGATAGGCAAAAGTTCCCCAAGGACAAGTAAAGGTGGTTTTGTCTTGATCTTCAGGTGCTACCTGAATCTGATTGTAACCACTAAAACCATCCAAGAATGAGAAATACTTTTTACCTGCTAAAGTGTCTAGTACCTGATCAATAAAAGGTAGAGGAAAATGATCCTTTAAGGTTGCCTTGTTCAATTCTCGATAGTCAATGCAAACTCTCCATTTACCATTCTGTTTGGGCACTATAACCAAGGGAGAAACCCATTGGCTATCTGAAATGGGGTAAATGAAGTTTACCTTGAGCAATTTCTGAAGTTCTTCTTTCACAATTTTCCTAAGATTTGGATTCATCCGTCTTTGTGGCTGCCTAATGGGTCTGCTGTTTTCTTCAATATAAATGTGATGAATACAAGTCTTAGGGTCGATTCCTTTCATGTCAGTATATTCCCATGCAAAGGCAGTGGAATGTTTTTGCAACAGTTTAGTTAATTCTTCTTGTTGTAGTCTTTCCAAGTTCTTGTTAATGTTTAATGTTTTTCCTGGAAAGATTTCAACTGTAGAACTACCAAACTCTTCCATTGAGAAGAGAGACATCTGTCTAGAGGAGAGATATTCAATGTCTGCATCGAACTGAAACTGTGAAGAGTCATATTCTAAAGGTATCTCAAAATTTTCTAATGTATTTAGAATTTGACTGTCCTCACTGATCTCAGAGATGGTTAGAACAGGTTGAAGAGTATCCTCATCATCAATCCACTCACCTTCTCCTATTTCTGTTATTGCCTTTGCGGGAGGATACAAGTTGAATTTCTTGGTAGAATTACCATCTGATATATACATGTCTCCAGACCTACAACTTATGAAAGCATCAGCTGTGGCCAGCCAAGGTCTTCCTAAAATAAGAGGATGTCCTCCTAGATTGTTCTTGGGAGTTAAAATCATAATATCAACTGGATATTCCCAAGAGTCTAGTGAGACTGGAATGTCTTCCAATACATCATCAGGTTTAATGATTGATCTATCTGCAAGTTGCAACAAAGTAGGTGTAAAGAGAAGGTTAGGAAGTTTTAACTGATCCATGGTCTGTCTACTCATAATGTTGATAGCGGCTCCTAAGTCAATCAAGGTATTTTGGATTTCAACCCCATTAATATGAGTTTTAACAATAGGGCTACCGGGATCTACATATTTTTGCATGGTAATTTTACCCATCATAATGTCTGCAATTTTTCCAACTAGATGTATCCTTTTGGTATCTCTGGTTCTTTTTATTGTTTTTTTCAAACTCAACTCCTTTATTGTCTTTGCTAGAATGGGAATCTCCTTAATGGCTGTTAACAAGGGAATCTTGATACATACATTTTTCAATTCATCTAGAAAGCTATAGTCAGGCAACCAAATCTGCTTCTCCACTCCTTTATCAATTTGCAATCTTTCAGGAAAAGGAGGAGTAGCTGAAGATGTGGGTTGCTCTACTAAGGGAGTTGATTCTTTTTCTTTTTCTTGAATGCTTGGGTTTTGAAGGGATGCTTCAGAACCCTTATTGACTTTGAGAGATTCTTCCTCGGAAATGCTTGGTTGTTGAGCACTTGTAGAAGGTTGGTCTAGGATTCTACCTGATCTGAGTTGTACCTCATTGAGAGGAACAACCATATAGGTAGGGAATGGTTGACCTTCCATGAGTGGTTGACCTTCCATCACATAAGCACTTTGAGGATTCCTATTATTGGGGTTTGGTTGAGGTTGAGAAGGAAGTTGATTTGGCCTCTGTTGAGATTGTAGCAAGAGTTGAGAATTTTGATTTTGTGGAGGAGATTGTTGTTGTTGAGGGAATGGTAATGACAATTGTTGACCTTGATTTGGAAGTTGGGGAGCTTGCTGATTTTGAAAGGATTGAGGATATTGATAGAATTGGGCAAATCTCCCATAAGGATTTTGCATTTGCATGCTTTGCAACCATGCTTGGAAAGGATTTTGTGGTTGTGACCAAGGTTGTTGCCAAGGATTCCAATTTGGTGGGGGTTGGAAATTCATAGAGTTGTTAAACCCTTGATTTTGCTGCCCCTGCCAAGGTCTTCTTGCAACAAAACAAAGAGATTCAAGCGTACTTGGATCTTCTTGAAAGACTGCTTTGAGGCCAGGGATTGAAGGACATTCCTTGGTCTCATGGGTTTCTGAGCAAATTACACAGGTTTCCACAACTTGTGCTTCCAAGGGACATTCCCTTAAAGCATGCTTCTTTCTACACTTTGGGCAAAAGATAGTCATAGCCTCGGCTTCTGCTTTTTGTTTATTTTGAATCTTAAGGGTATCAATTTGTTCACTAAGACTCCCTAAGATGTCAGTTTTAAATTCATCTAGCATATTACCGATTTCAGCCCTACTCACTGATCCTGTTGCAGATTTATTTGCCCTAAGGAGAGAAGGATCTCTAGGCCCTTTTTGAGTTTTTGATTTGCCCCTTGAGAGATGGATACAAAGTTCTGCTATATCATTGCGAGAAAGTTGAGAAATATCCCCCTTCCCCATCATGTTTAAGATATCTATCCATTCATCCCTAATGGCTTTTAATAAGAGGGCTTTTAAGGTCTCTTCATCCAAGGTACTCATTTTTGCTCTTTTTAAATTATATTGAAATCTCTCAAGTAAATCTTCTAAGCTCTCATCTTCTTTTTGCATCATTTTAAAAACCTCGTCCTTGTGATTAGTAGGCATACAATAGTCCAAATACCTATCCAAAAAGGTTTGTTTCATTTCATCCCAGGTCCTAATGGATTGAGTAACCCCATGAACCATTTCAAAGCTTGATCTTTTAATGTTGATGGGAACAGTTTGAGTTTCTGAGTATCATCCAGATAGTCATAGGTTCGACACACAACTTCAAATTCAAACAAGAATGTTTCAGGGTCCTCAGTTCTTAACCCATGAAAATTTGGGAGGACGGATGGTGATATGTTTTTCATGGTGGCTCGGGAGTCCTCATTAACAATGGGAAACCCAAATGAGTTATCCCCATCTCTATTTCCTCCAATGGGACCTCTACCTCCTCCATTGTTATTGTTATTTCCTCCTCCTCCTCTACCTCTACCTCTACCACCTCCTTCTTCCTCTGCCATGATGATTCTCCTAGGGATTTCAAAATCTTCTGGTTCTTCTACAAAGGGTGAATGAGAAGAGATTTCTCCTTCCTCTTCAGGTGAGTCTATTTCCTCAATTACAATTGGTTTTCTTGTAGGAGAAAGAGAAAAGTCTCTTCCTAGTTCAAACTCAATAGAAGGTGTAGGAGAGTCAACTCTTGGCTCTTGAATTTCAGGACTAGGAGTTTCGGTTGGAGATAAGGGAGGTGTCTCTTGTCTATCTCTTGAAGCAGATGGACTTGTAAAAATTGAACTTCGAGCTCTAGCTAAAAACCTTCCCCTAGAATCTCTAGCTCTATGCATGTCATTTTTTATTTTATCTTCAAGTCAAGTTAAATAGTTCTTTTTCTGATCTTCCAGTTCACTCTAGGTGCAGGAAGAGAGCATACTCAAGAAACTATTAAATCAATAACTTTCTCCTTTCTGATCCTCCAGATCACTTCAAAGTGCAAGAGGAGAGCATACTTAGATAGGCTATTAACTTCTTTCCTTGAAATTTTATATTTTTTTTTCTTCTAAGAATATGGCTACTTAATTTCAGTTCCCCGGCAACGGCGCCAAAATGTTTAGTCAATTTAGTGTTGTCTAAATTGCTAGTATTAATTGTCAACCTGGGGCTCGTAAGCTGATGAAGTGAAGGTGTACTATATGTACTTAAGTAACCTCTTAGAGTTTTTCTTATCGTTGGGGGTGTTGTTGTGGTTAATTATGTTCCTAAGATGGAGTGATAATTTATAAACAAGTGAGTGATGGTGTGTGTGTAGAGTGAATCCTAAATGAGTGAAAGTGTGTGTTTAGTGATCTCTAACTACTTGCTTGAAAGGAAATGCTTGAAAGGAATAAATGAATTGAAATGACTTGAAATAACTTTGAAAGCAAATGACCACTTCCAATGGCACTAGACACCATTCAAGCTGCTGCTAATAAAAGAAAAGAAAGTCACTTTTAAAACCAAAAATAAAGATTATCTCTCTCTAACTCGATGCTTCAAAGCACATGTACTGTGTAAAGCACGGATAGAAAGTAGCTTAAGTTGAATTAGAAAAGTGAGAAAAATCTGCTTGAAAGACTAATGATAACGGTTTGCTCTTTCTAATTCTCTACTTCAGCCATATGTACTATGCAAAGTATGATTAGAAAGTAGTGAAAGAATAGTCTAAGAAGCACTTAAAATAAAAAATCTACTTTAAAGACTAGTGGTAATATTTTGCTCTTTCTAACTCTCTACTTCAGCCATATGTACTATGCAAAGTATGGTTAGAAAGTAGTGAAAGAATAGTCTAAAAAGCACTCAAACCAACTGCAAGTTAGTGATATTCTGATCTTAAAAGATAACAATTTGTGATGAAGATCATTCATGTGTTAGCAGCTCTTTGAGAAATAAGATTAAAAATCAGCTATAAAAACAAAGGCAGCACTTGAATTTGTCAACTTCAAATACCATTAGTTTGTAAAGCAAACACACACACATAAAAATAAATCCCGGGCTAAAAGAAACCTGCAAAGAAGTAACACTGATCAGCTTGAAAGAAAGGAAAACAAGTAAATGAAACTATACATGCTTAAAGAAATGAATAGGAAAATAAAGAAATGCTGCACATAAAATACTTTACAGAGGCTGAGATGAGCAGGGGCCCTCTATTCATTCAGCCACAAGAAAACTCAGAGATCTGCAAGCTTCAAAACAGTACTATGTCTATTCCTCCATTTGCAAAAAGTGTACAAAACAGAGTGCTAGAATAGCACTAAAAAAACAGAGTTCACAACGCTCTTAAATTTAACACAAGTTCAGAAATTACAACTGATAAAAGTCTAATGAGCGTACGCAGACGCAGCTATTTATAGACATTTCTAAGATAGCCTACTCGTACAGCTAATTAACTGAAAAACAACAAACTGTCATGCGTAATTATGGTCCCTTGACACATCATACGGCTGCGTGGATGAGTTAATGGTTCTGTCGTCATGGGCAATGAATCCCATGTTGGATCATGTCCCCTGCCACCTGCAGAACGTGGACAAGTCACCGTTTAAGCTGACGTGACCTAGCAGCTCACAATCACCGTTAAACAGCCTTGAGTTGACCGTAACTTGACCAGCTTTGACCATGGGTAAAGATGACGTGGATGGCTGGAAAAATGGGACAGGAACCTCGAGCACGTTGATACCTAAGTGCCCATGTGGCTCATCTGGCAAACCGACACGTGGAACATTGCGTTTAACAAAAAGGCTGCAGGATCTTCAGATAGCTGCAGGATCATCAGATAGCTGCGGGATTCCTGCAAGTAAGTCAAAATCTAAACAAATAGTCATCCATTAGCAAAACTTGCTTGATCATGCTTAATGACACCTAATGTAATGATCTGGGTGGTTTTATAGTGAAAATGAGGCAAAAGTGAAGAAAAGATGAGGAAAAACTGAGGAAAATGGTAGACAAGTAGGTGTAGAGTAGAGGCTCTACACTATGATAGTAGCTTCTCTCATAACAAATTTCCACTCTTAATGGATTTTCCTGGTGGGACTCTAAATTCAAATGGAAAATGGCGAGGGTGGATTGATATTTAGGTCCCACTAAACCTTCAAGGGGTCTAATATTCTCTCATTAAACATTTTAGAGGAGTGGCCCCAATGTACCTATTAGAATGGAAGTTAGAGGTGGGGGATCAAATATTGATGAGTAAATATTTAAAAAAAATTATGATTTCATATTGCAACAACAAGATAAAGTAATGATTACAACCTTCGAAGGAGGCTTGGGGTGAATATGGTTTACCCAAAATAAAATTCTTTCATTGGCTTCTAACCCACACAAACATTAACAACAATAAATATTTGTCAATGTGGTATAGAAGGACACGCTATCTACATATTTAGCCAAGTATAGGATGAATCAAATATGAATCTATTTCCTGAGTGCATCTTCACAAAAGAGACCTTGTAAATTACTTTTCTTGATTTCTAAACTTGAGAGGACACCCCTTGGGAATGGAAGCAATTACAATATTGGAAATCCCAATATCCAAGCATCTTATACAAAAAACATTTATCATCTAGGACCTTGATAGCACTACCAAAATTCATAACAAGGAACCTATGTTTGGAAATGAATAAATACCTATTTCAACATATGAAACTAGAACTAAAATAATTGTCAAGTAGAAATTGTCGACTGAAGGATAGACAAGGCCATCCTAACAAAAGATATTATAAATTAATATAATCTATGGTACTTTCACTTTGAAAAGAAGGATGTATACCCTTCTAGCTAATATTTCCATAGAAATGAATATTTGAACAAAGTCTACTAGAGAAGAAAAATATAAGATTTTATTAGGAAAGGAGGACCTCCAAAACTAGCGGATTTCCCTTCACCATCACATTCTCTTCTTCAGTGGAGCCTTCAAAAGAGATATTAAGGTGGAATATATGGTGGGGGAAATGGGGCATGTTTCTTTGATCCCAATAGGAAAAAAATAGAGTAGAAGATATTTGAAATGTAAATTATAAAACTCTTGTTATGTAGTGATTTAATTAAGGGTAAAATTTAATATTGTTGGCTTAATACATGAAATACTAAAACAATATGAAACTAAAATAAAATAATATAAACAAATTCCACACCATCCACGCAATGAGCACAAGATGTACCTTGTGAAAAGTAAATATGGTAAAAACCCAACCAAAAGGTGAGAACTATGCTTTGATCTACTCTTCTTAGTTATGAAATGTAAATATAAAGAAATGTTCTCTATATGGAGTTACCATGAACACTATATCTTGTAAGGGTAATATAAGATCCTCTAATTCCTTTCCTCTTATCCAATACCTCACTTCCTTACTCTACTGAACTATTGAATAATAATTAATATAATAAGAATGAAACTACTTTTTTTCTTGTGGCTCAATATTTAACATGTCTTGGCAATGATCTAGGGTTAGCGTTAGGATTTTTACATGCCTCAAAACTTCCTTGAGATTATGGTTTAAAACCATATAGAATATTATTGAAAGTCCATACATGAATAGATAAATATGTGTGAGTAATGTAATTTGACATGGCATCCACTTGGTACCATGAAGGTTAGTTAGATAGGTGAACTTGTGAGAGGTATAACTTCTTCTTACAATCTGTAATTAAGGTGATATTTGTATCATTGAGAAGCTCTTGATGTGTATAATAGTATCAAGAGGATGAGAAAATTATCCTCAAAGTTTCTATTCCAAAAGATGTTGTTTAATTCCTCAAATGGGCTCTAGAAACTTCTAGACCCCAAATAACCAAAATAGGACTACCCTAAAAATGTCCCTACAATTCCATTTTTTCCACATAAAACATATCAAAACAGATGACCAATTATATAGTGATCCATTACAAATAATACCTTCGTATTTTAGGATGATTTTGTCTCCCCAAATATTTTATTGAAGGAGATGAGGAAATTTTATTCTACCTTAGAGTATCATTTGGCCTTACCTATAAGATTTCCTTTCAAACCAACCTACTATATTTCATGTTGTCCTGATCTAGTTATTCTAGAATTCTTCTAATGCCTCTATGGTAGGTAAGACTTACCCATCAATTTTCTAGTCTAACATGGAAGGCTCATAGAGTTTTCAATCTTATTACCAAGTAATTAAATGTTGAGAAATGTCAACAAGAAATTCCAGTTTGATTCATCCTTGAATTAAAATGTGAATTAAAATCGAATTATATTCTCATAGAAACTTGTAAATAATTAATTAAGTTTAATTAACTTAACTAGCTTAGGAATTTCAAGTTGGAAGTATTTTGGAAGTCATGTCTATGTTCTCCCTAAATTTTAGGGGTCCAGTATGAGTTTAGATTGAGTTGTAATTAGATAACTCAGTTTACTGAGTTATAGTCAGTTAAACTAGTTCTTATTGTTTGTTGAACTAGTAGAGGATAACAGTTAGTTAGTGCACTGGTGCATTCATAAGTGCTACTCCAAATAACTGAAGATTCACTCATAATAAACTCATGCATGTTAGTTCTGAGAAAGACCCAATTGAGACTAAAGTGCAGGGACAATGTACTATCAGTTATATGATTTACTGAGTTGTAAATATCATGCATGCAATCCAGAAGAGGACCTAATTAGGATTGTGCAGATTTGGAAGCATGAATTCCCTTTAAATACGAGCTATTAATCCTAGGAATTGCGCAAAGAAATAGGAGCTTGGCAGGTAGTGGATATTGACTAAGTGTTGTCTAAGAGCATGCTTGTGAGGTAGAGAGTTGAGCGTACTTGTGCGGAATTTTTCTTGTGAGAACAAGCTTTCTATATTCACTCATATTTATGATTAACGCAATATAGATAGTTGGGGTTTTGAGTAGTGGCTTTCCCCGGAAAAAACTTATTGTGTTATGTGCCATTGATTTGTCTTCTTCTTGTTCATATTGTTTTGATTGATCTATTGGCTTCCGTTGGTTGAAAGTAGAAGTAGATTCTTGTCTCTTGTTTTATTAGATTACATGAGGTTGTGAATCTACACAAAAATCTACATGGTATTAGAGTTGAAGACAATATACTAGAGGAAATTTCAAAGTTTTGAGTTTTGGGTTACAGGTGAAATTCGAATTTGCAATACATACTTTAGGATCGGTAGATGGCGTTCTACAGTTTGCGGCTCGAGTATGCCTTGGAAGGGAACTCGAATTATATAACATGGAGGGACAAAATGGAGGATGTGATGGAGGATAATGGATTGAAGGAATTCATTGATCAAGACATTCCTAAGCCAGTAGCATCAGATGCATAGAATCTGGCCGAAAGGAAGAAGTGTGTGGCGAAGGTGAGGCAAAAAATTCTTGAGCGACTTCGAGATGACATTGTCTCGAGTCTCCATGGGAAGGAAAATCAGTATGCTGTTTAGAAAGCATTGATGGACTTGTATCAAAACAACAGTGACCAAAATAAATTGGCACTGAAGGACAAAATTCGAAAAATCAAAATGGAGAAAGGTGAGACTATTCCAAAATACTTAACCAAGTTCACTTAATGTCATGATGAACTTAGTGTTGGAATCACAGTTTCTAAGGATGATATGGCGAGTCTTTCTCTTCTGAGACTCCCAAAGAGTTGGCATAGTTATCAGGACTCTGCCAATGGTTGAGAGATGCTGCCAGATTAGGAACGACTATGGTCAGATTTGATGGAGGAGGAGATCAAGAGGAACATCAGGGATGGATCTTCATCAAAGAATGATGATGAATAGAACTATGCCTTAGATATTAAGGCAAAGAAGGGGGAAGGTCAAGCTTCCCATTCCAAGTCAAATCCTTTCCATAGAGGTAAGAAGAAAGACATGACGAAAGTTAAGTGCTTTCATTGTCACGAGCTGGACCATTTTTCTACAAATTGTCCACTCAAGAATTCTAAGAAGAAGTCATTAGGAGGAGCGGCGAGTGAGACTTTTGCGTCTCAATTTGAATTGGAATTTTTCGTCATTGCCTGCATAGTGTCATCAATGATGGGAAGTGTATGGTACTTAGACAGTGGGGCTTCATTCCACATGACTGACGACAAGGAGCTATTCAAGAAAAATCTCCATATCCATATAGAGATGGGTGACGACAGGAGGTATAGTGCTACTGGATTGGGCACAGTTACTTTTCAAAGGGAACATGGGGCTCCAATCACCTTGAATAAAGTTATGTATGTGCCCAAACTGAAGAAGAACTTGGTATCCATTGCCATGCTTGAGGATAGAGGCTATGATGTGATCTTCTTGAAAGGAAAGACATTCCTTTGACACATAGCCATGGGCCAAGTAAAGAAGATAGGGATTCAGGTGAAGAATATTTATAAGCTAGAGGTAGAGGATTATATTGCTTTGAGAATGAAAGCAGAGATAGTGTAGAGCCAAGAATTTGGCGAGTTGTGGTACATGCGCTTTGGCCACTTTCATCATGAGGCTTTGAAGATCATGCAACGGATATCCACCGACTTGCCCAAAGGTACATTAGAGCAAGTTGATACATGAAAGGGGTGTACTTTGGGTAAATACACCAAGTCTTCATTTCACGACAGAGACAGTCGAGTAGAGGTTATTCTAGAGTAAGTCCATTCAGATGCGTGTGGACCATTCTCGATAGCATCCACGACCAAACACATGTATTATGTTATATTTTTTGATGAATTTTCTTGAAAATGATGGATATTTTTCATGCAGAAAAAGGATCAAACCTTCACAAAGTTTTGTGAGTTTAAAGAATTGGTGGATAAAGAGTAGGGCAAGAAGGTTAAAGCTCTACCTAATGATAACGGTGGTGAGTATGTATCAAATGATTTTAAGAAATTCTGTGCAATAGAAGGGATTAAATGGGAGTTGATGGCACCCCATAACCCTCAGCAGAATGGGGTGGTCGAGAGGAAGAATACAAGCATTGTAGGGGAAGCGAGGGTGATGTTGCATGATCAGGGCCTACCACTACACTCGTGGGCTGAGGCATGCAGCACAACGGTTTATGTTCAAAACTGTAGCCCACATCAGATACCTGGGATGAAGACACTAGAGGAGGCTTATTCTAGTAAGAGGCTAGATGTTGGTCACTTCAAGATTTTTGGGTCATCGGTATATTTCCATGTGACCAAAGATGCATGAAAGAAGCTTGAGTCGATAGCAAAGTTGGGGATATTTGTGGGGTACACTAATACACCTCACAACTATCAGGTGTACTTGTCGACCAACAGGATGATAGTGGTTCACAGGGATGTCAGATTCGATGAGGAGAAGGCCATGCAATTTTCCCTAGAGAGGGAGCTTTAGCTACATGCGGTTGAGGAGCCTCAGATTGATGTGGAGCAGCCACATGCAGAGGATCCAAGAGTGGAGACATCCACTTAGGCAGAGTCTTCCAAAGATGGGATAAAGCGCATCAGAGAGGTGAATATATTGTTATCAGATGCTAGAGAGAATGTGGGGACACCCACATGACAACGAACATAGAGGAGGTCACCTAAAAGGTACACTATATACATGGCTCTTATGAGTGGATGTGTTGTGACAAAGCCACGTTCCTTTGAGAAAGCAATGTAGCAGGCGGTTTGGGTTGATGCCATGGTGGAGTGGTATGATTCCATAGTTTGTAACAGTCTTTGGGATGTGGTCCCAAGACTGGAGGATAAGTCCGTGGAGAGCTCTCGTTGGCTTACAAGGTAAATAAAGTTGCAGATGGTAGTGTGGAGGAGCATAAAGCTAGATTTGTGGCATGTGGCTTTTCACAGGTAGAGGGGATTGACTATGATGAGACCTTTGCTCCTGTTGCAAGGTACTCATTGATTAGATCTATATTGGCACTATCAGCATAGATGGGTTGGAAGATACATCAGATGGATGTGAAGACAACCTTCCTTAATGGCAGAATTGAGGAAGAGGTGTACATAAAGCAGCCAATTTTTTGAAACCTTCGACCGTGAGTTGCATGTGTGCTGGCTCAAGAGAGCATTGTATGGGCTGAAGTAAGCACCTCATGCTTGGTACACCAAGATAGATAGATACTTCACCAGGTTGGGCTTCACGAAGAGTGAAGCGGATGTGAACCTGTACCACATAGTTGTGGAAGGTAAACTTTTGATCATTTTACTTTATGTTGATGATCTCATACTAATAGGTGATGATCAGTTGATCAAATCTTGCAAGGAGGACCTTGCAAGAGAGTTTGAGATGAAGGACTTGGGGCTCATGCATTACTTTCAAGGAATGGAATTATGGCAAGGTGATGGGGAGTTGTTTGTGTCTCAAGGCAAGTATGCCAACAAGATACTTAGGAGGTTCTGCATGGAGAGATGCAAGCCTATCAAGACTCCTCTAGCTGGTAAATGGAGGAAGGAGGATGCTACTTTGCGAGAGGTAGTGGAAGCTACTGTTTACAGGAAGCTTGTGGGTTCACTCATGTACATGGTGAACACACGACCAAATTTATGCTATGCAGTTAAACATATGAGTCAAGCGATGGTTAGGTCTACCAACCTGTATTGGAAGGTGGCAAAGCATGTATTGAGATACCTCAGGGGCACTACTCAGTACGGATTATGGTACATAAAAATAGAGGGAGTGAAGCTTCGAGGCTTCATGGATGCAAATTGGGCGGGGATTCCTTCTAGCCAAAAAAGCACATCAGAAGGGATTTTTAGTATTGGGTTAGTGACTATTTCTTGGTATAGCAGGAAACAAAGATCAGTTGCACTCAATTTGGTAGAGGTAGAGTACATGGCTGCAAGTCAGGCAGCATGTGAGACCATTTGGATGAGGAAGATTGTGGTTGGTCTGTTGGGTCACCAAATGGATCTGATAGTGATTTACTACGATAACCAGAGTTGTATCAAACTCTCTAAAAATCCAGTTTTTCATGATAGGTCCAAGCACATTGATATCCAATATAATCATATATGGGATTGTGTATTGAGGTGGATCATGTTGTTAGAGTCCATTCCCACGGAGGAGCAAGATGCTGACATTTTGGCGAAGGCATTGTCAAGATGTAAATTCGAGTTTCACAGAGACAGGATTGTGGTAGCAGATAATCCCTTTCTTGTTGAAAGGGAGTGTTGAGAAATGGCAACAAGAAATTCCAGTTTAATTTTTCCTTGAATTTAGAATGTGTTGTAATTAGATAACTCAGTTTACTAAGTTATAGTCAGTTAAACTAGTTCTAACTGTTTGTTGAACTAGTAAAGGATTAGCAGTCAATTAGTGCACTGGTGCATCCGCAAGTGCTACTATAGATAACCAAAGATTCACTCATCAGAAACTCATGCATGTCAGTTCTAAGAAATACCCAGTCGAGACTAGAGTGCAGGGACAATGTACTATTAATTTTATGATTTACTGAGTTGTAAATATCATGTATGCAATCAAGAAGAGGACCTAATTAGGATTGCGCAGTTTTGGAAGCATGAATTCCCTTTCAATACGAGCTATTCATCCTAGGAATTATGAAAGGAAATAGGGGCTTGGAAGGCAGTGGATATTGGCTAAGTGTTGGCTAAGAGAGGGCTTCTGAGGTAGAGAGTTGAGCATACTTGTGTGGAATTGTTCTTGTGAGAACAAGCTTTGTATCTTCACTTGTATTTCTAATTAATGCAATACAGATAGGTGGGGTTTTGAGCAGTGGCTTTCCCCATAAAAACTTATTGTGTTATGTGCCATTGATTTGTCTTCTTCTTGTTCATATTGTTTTCATCTATTTATTGGCTTCCGCTGATTGAAAGTAGAAGTAGATTCTTGTCTCTTGTTTTAGTAGATTACATGAGATTGTGAATCTATAGGAAAATCTACATGGCGCATATGTGGGGGATAGATTGAGTCTATAGGCATCATCACCTACATTCTCCAACACTTTAAAATGATCATACCTTAGATATGTGATATTTCTATTGAGGCCCTATAGAATTTATTTGTTTAGATGCAACTGGACTATGACTCCCTCTATGAATGTCTTCTCAAACCTGTGTTGGTTATGTTGGGACTTGTAATTTTCTTGTGTTATTTTCAATGTCTACTTTGCTTACAAATGGTTTCCTAATATTATAAATGAGTTATTCATCCTTCAATTCTTTTATTTTGTTTCTTCCCTCACTCCTTGTTTTCCATATGCAATATATAAAGGTGAAGGTGGAAAATTTCCGAAACAAGTTTCAAAAGGGGACTTACTAGTAGAAGTATGGAGTTCTCTATTATAATATTAATGAATGTAATTCAAATATTCAACCTAGGTCCTTATATTATTCTAATTGTAGTCCCTTAAAATTTGAACCAATATCATGGTTACGACTTATGACTACTCATTTATCTATGGATTGAAATTGTAGAACTATTCAACTTAGTGTCCATCTTCTCCCTAATTTATCCCAAAACGTTTAAAAGAACATGTTTTTTTTGTATTGTCCCTCAATGGCCTTTTTACAAGGCATGATAATGAAAATATTAAAAAATAAATCAATTACCATAAATAGATAGTCATGTCCCTTCCTAGTTCTTTGCAAACCACACATGAAATCCATGGAGATGATCTCTCATGGTCTAATGAGTAGAATTAAGGCATGATATAATTTTTTTTTCCTATTATTGTGTTTGTTGATACATCAAAGCATGAATTCTCTAATAAATTGAAATGCATCTTCTTACATTCCAAGATAATACACATACTTCTAGAAGTTCACAATAGACTTCCCAACACCAAAATTCCTAGCATCTTTGGATATGTGATCCTTTATGATAATATGAAACCTTTCACCTTTATTAACCAACATTTTTTCTAGCTTGTAGGGAAACCCATCCTAAAAGTGATAATATGTATTATGGTCACCTTCTTCTACACCAACTTGAAATTATAATTGTTGAAATGCCTCCTTGAGTCCTAAAATTATTTGTATGCCTCTTTGTATGCATCATGTTGGAAATTATACATGTGTATAAGAGTATCCAAAGCTATGATCTTGGGTATTGGTGTCCTTAAAAGCATGTTTTCCAAATTATTAGCATTTCCCTTAAATTTCATGGCGTGATGAATTTGTTTTAAATACCCCATTAACTTGGAGTGTTAAGTTTGTTGAAGCCTATTTTGGGACTAAAAATACAATAGTGGATGATTATTGATGTGGACGATGGTTTCCTTACCTATCATATAGTGCATCCATTTGTTAATAGTTTGAACCAAAGCATAGAGTTCCTTTTCATATGTAGGGTAGTTTATGACCCCACCATGGAACATTTCAAAATGATAGCATATTGTCTTATAATCCTCCATGGGATGCTCTACTTATCGCTCCCTTATTCATTTGGTTCCCATTCCAAGTCATCTATTACACTTCTATTTGGAAGCATAAGCTAAGACAAATGTAAAGGACCAAAATACACTATCAAAACAAGAATAATTTTCTCACAAACAACTTAATTATTAAAAGGACATTAAGATCATGCTCATTCCATAACAAGAGAAACAAATCATGTCTTTCGAAAAAAAAAAATATAAAAACAAAAAAAAAAAAAAAAAAAAAAAAACAAAAAACAAAAACAAAACAAAACAAAAAAACAATTTTTTTTTTTAAAAGCTAGGAGGCTCACATGAAAGCTATGCATAGGTCATATATTCAATATTATCATGCCATGTAATTTATTATTATCTCCTAAAAAATCTATAAGTATGAGAGGCAAATCTAAGGGAGGAGAGTCTATATGCAAGTCTCCTTGTGCTATTAGATTGTACTGAGAATCCTTGGTCTTGAGTTTTCTACCATTGTTGAGTGTTTGGAATATAAAATGGTGTGACTAGAACTTAGGTGAGAGATATTAGCAATTGAATTGGTTATTTTGTTGTGATACAATTATGTGTTGTGCTTGTTGAACAAGTGGACTTGTGACTAGGAAGGAGGAATTTGGGATTTGGAGATAGGAATATAATGTTAAATTTCAAGGTAGTCATCATTAGTGTTACTCTTATTCAATACATATAAATATATCTTGTTTTCCCTTAAAAATATTTATGTTTATGGATCTCTTTTGCATCTATAATGAGTCCATCTAATTTAGTTTGAGATTGTTAGATTAAATATTTTATTCATGTAGTCTTATATTTATTGTAAGAATGAGGAAGGTGTTCTTTGTTGCATGATTGTGCAGGTTTTTTAGTGAATCAAAGGAGATATGGTGAAGTAAGTGAAAATTGTGACAGACCCCCTCCTAATCCCATAACCCAACCAAAATTATGCAAAGGTAGTCACTATGTGGATCTAGCTTCTAAGGTATCAATATGGGAACGAGACCCAAGATTTTGACTTTTCCTGACTTTCTTAAAACCCCATCCTGACATCATTGTTACAATTGTCTCATCAAGAAAATTCTAATTATATAAACTTTACCTCAATCCAACTTACGAATTGGGAGATATGCCCCTTTTAAAGTTAGGCATGCTCACATTTCCACATAAATTTACCCTCCATTGGGTGGCCCATGTGGAAGTGATTGGAGGTGCTACCATCATGGACAAGCCACATGGTAGTTGACTCAAAGGTCAATCATAAGTCATCCCTGCTTACCAATGCCATTTTCATTTCCATTTTTGAGCCTAAACCCCAACCTACAACTTAGTTAGGCTTGACCCTCCTCCTTGGCATTGTGATAAAATGGATCGGGGTTAGTCCCAATCCCCAACTAGCCAACCTCCCAACTTTCCTACACTCTGACTCCTTCAATTGCATAATCAGCTTGACCCAGGTAAATCAGAGGCCCACCGTGATTCAGCTGGCCATTTTCGCAACACTTTACATAGTTTTAGAGATTTCTTCTCTTCAAGATTTTTCTGGTTTTTTCTTAGGTCTTTCAGGCACCATCAACAACACCTATAGGCCATTGAACTCCAGGGAAAATTTAATAATGACTTGATAAAATTCCCTCAAATAAAGTCACCCAAAAGAGAACCGCTTCCAAGAGAAGTCCTTCATATGAACACAAATATCAAAACAACCTTTTAACAATAGGAAACTTGCCTTCCTGGACTCTACTAGCCTCACCAACTGAAAGATGAGGAACAAGTCATTAAACTCACTTGCACATCCCCTACTCAATTAGGAAAGACACAACCATAGGAGAGCAACTCCCTGTAGCAACATGTTATCATAAGGCCAACAATTCCATGAAATGTTCATATTCATTCATACATCCTCATATGCATCAAAATTATCCATTCAATATATAAACATAAGTAATCCAAGATCTTTTATGTAACCAATATCATACCATTCATTCACACTTTAACATGAAATCCATACAAAATTATGTACAAGAAACTTATATTATATTTTTATAGGAGATGGGAAACTGAGTTTGGAACTTCAACTATCCACCTAACCTTAGACAAGTTGTATCCAAGCTACTTGTAGTTGTCACCCTCAAGCCATATTCTAGGGCTTGAGGTGGTATTTCTCTAGGGAATAAAAGACACGAACTATAAGCTAAAATAGGGACTCTAGAGGTCCTCCTTCCTCCACCCACCAACTACTCTGTAGTTAACCAATTTTATAGGGAATCTAGAGGCCATTTGTCTCGACCCTCCAACTATCCAATGGTAGCTAACCAATACACACAACAAATCTAGAGGCTTGCTTCCTCCACCCTCAAGCTATCCAATGGTATCCAACCAATTCACATAGGGAATCTAGAGGCTTGTTTCCCCACCCTCCAACTATCCAATAAAAAACACACACCCATACTCTAAGGAGTCGAGAGGCTTCACCTCCACCCTAGAAGCATGCCATGTAGTGGTTCCACGAATCAAAAACCCATTTCCCATTCAAGAAAAGGAGACTCCAAAATTTCCTTTACTAGGATCTAATAGCTAAACCTCTACCCTAGGCTATCAAGGGAATCTAGACAATTTCATCTCCACCCTCCATCCCCCTGAGGTATCCCAAGATTTACCCTCAGCTGAAGGATATTATCATGTACTCCTAATTCTCAACCAAATGTATGAGAGATTTATGAGAGTAGTGGTTCCACCCAATGAAGGGGATTGAGAACCCACTACCCATTCAAGCAAAGGAGACTCCAAAATTTCCTTTACCAAAAATCCAATAGATAAACCTATACCTGAGGATGTTAAGGGAGTCTAGAGAATTCCATCTCCACACTCCAACCCCTAAGGTATCCCAAGATTTACCCTCACTCGAAGGATGATTTCTCCCATACTCTTAATGCTCAATTGAATGTATGATAACTTTCTAAGATTAGTGGAAGAAATTAATGTCTCCAACTCTGTAGGTATATGTTGTTTTCTACTCATTAAATCAAGGCACACACTTATGTTCTTTCTTGCAAAGCGCTAGCCACTCCTCTGCATCCTAAGATTTGTCAAGATTAAAACTCACAAGATGATATGTACCATACTAATACCTCTTCTCCACAAATTTCTTCTCCTCTTCTCTTGGGTTTTTTCTTTCTTTTCCCATGGAGATTTTCTCCCTTCCCTTATTGTTGTACAAACAAACTTTTGTGCCTCTCTTCTTTCTATGTTTCTATTTCTCCTCTCCAAAAGATTATTCCCTAGCTCTTTGTGTGAATCTGCATAGATGCACTCTCTTCTTGTGGGTGTCTGTTTGTGAGTCTCCCCCAGGTCGATCTCTCCGGTATTTTTTTTTTATTTTCACCCACACAAATCCTATGCATTATCTCTTCATCCTTTTTGTCTGCTGTGGTTCCCAAGCTAGAATGGGCTTGTCCCTTATTTGTAGTTCATTAATTTACAACACCAGTCCCATACATCACATCATTATAGTGTAATTAACACTCAACAACAAACCTTCAATGGCTATCCAAACTTTCCAGTTTCTTCCTTCAAAACATAAGTTGAATATCCCAAGAAATTTACCTCCCTTAGTCCCTTTGCCATCTATGTCCCTTACTCGGCCCATTTAATTTTTAAAATTTAATTACATGTTGTAATTACATGGAAATATCAAGCCAATTATAGGATGGGTTGTTACAAACCCCTCCCCCTTGGAACATTGTCCTCAGTGTTCTATGTCCATATACACAAAGAAAAGATATTAAATAAGAAAAACAACACACTGTCCTTGGAGCTTTATATTTATAATGCTTTACAATATTTACATTTACATATGAACATTTTCCTCAACCGATTTTTTTTTTTTTGAATAAGTTGGCTTTGTGGCATCAACCATTTGACAAGTGGCTTCCTCTAGCCAAAGTGCTTCCACTGCACTTTGACTTGCTCTATGACTCGATTTTGGAGCATGAGACTCCTCTAGACTAGAATGCATAATGGCTCTAGGTAGAACTCTCCCTCTGGTTCCACTTGTATCACATACCAATCAATAACATGATTAGAATCATGTACATATATTTTAAGCAAAGAAACATGGAGCACACCATGGACTTTAATAGAAGGAAGGGAAGCCTATAGGCCACTACCCCAATCCTCTCAAGGATCTCAAAATGTCCACAAAATCATGGTTCCAAATTGGCACATGACCCAATATTCACAGATATCTTCTTGGGTCTAATTCTAAATTTAACTTGTTCCCCAACCTGGAACTCTTTATGTACCCTATGTTGATCTACATAGCTATTTTTCTTATCATGTTCTACCTTTAAATTCCGCCTAATAAATTGCATCTGTTGCTCCACCTCTTTTAACATCTTAGGTCTGATAAGGACCCTATTCACTAGATCACTCTAAATGATAGGAGTATTACGACTATTTCCATATAATGCCTCAAATGGGCTCATATTTAAAGATTCTTGGTATCCACTATTGTATGTAAGCTCCACAAGTGGAAGATACACTACCCACTTCTTTTGCTGGTGCATTACATACATCCTTAACATGTCCTCAAGAATTCAATTTACTCTCACTATCTACCCATCCATCTGTGGATGATATGTTGTACTGAATGCTAATTCTGTTCCCAATCCTGCAAATAGTTCGTTCTAAAACTTGGAAGTGAACTCAACATCTATGTCTGAAATAATTTTCTTGTGTACTCCATGCAGTGTCACAATCTCCTTTATGAAAATTTGTGCCACCTCACTAGTTGAGTTGGTATAATTGAGCACTATGAAATGAGTAACCTTTCTCAATCCGTTAACAACCACCATGAATGTATCATGTTTCCTGGAGGTTCTAGGAAACCCTGTAAAGAAATCTATAGATATCACCTCCCATTTCCATTCTGGAATGGGAATGGGCTGCAATAAACCTGTTGGATGCTTGCATTTATCCTTCACCTTCTAGAACTCTATGCATTTAGCAACAAAGTCAACCACCTCCTTTTTCATATTAGGACAAAAATAAAATTTATTAATGGCCATGAGAGTATTTTAGTATCCCAGGTGGCCGAAATATGGCTTTGTATGAAACTCTCTTATAATGAGACTTTTAAAATCAATATTGTTTGACACATAAATTTTGTTCTTAAAGCTAATTAAACCATCATCTGTGAGATGATATTCCTCATCTCCTACATTCTTACTACCTTAATTTTACATTTTTTTGATCTATTGATATTTCTCATCATGCTTCCCTTGATGCTTAACATGCTCTACTAGGTCCAATCCATAAAACTTATGGCTACCAAGTAATATAGCTGAATCCTTTGAATGTGTGCATAGACAACTCGGTTTTCCTTTCCTTTAATGTACTTGATTTCAAAGTGAAATTCACTAAGTGTTTCCAAACACCTAACTTGTCTTGCATTTAAATTAGGTTGATCAAACAAATACTCTAGTCCTCCATGATATATCATGAGCGTAAATCTTCTGTCGAGGAGGTAATGCCTTCACATATTTAATGCATGGATAATGGAAGCTAACTCCAAATTGTGAGTCACATAGTTTTCCTCATGCTCATTCAACTTCCAAGATTCATAAAAAACTACCTATCCATCTTACATCAGGACTCCACTGAGCCCTTCCTTGCAGGCATCAGTGAAAATCACAAAATCCTTGTCTACATTTGCAATTCTCAATACTGGAGTGAGCAGTTGTTTCAGTTGCTCAAAGATGGTTGCACACTCAATGGTCCATTCAAATTTCTTCCCTTTCCTTTGCAAGGACGTGAAAGGGTGGCCTATCTTCGAAATGTTTTTGGTGAACCTCCTATAGTATCCTACCAACCTCATGAGTGACCTAACCTAATTCACATTTTTTGGTGTGGGCCACTAAATGATATTCCTAACCTTCCCCAGATCAATTGATATCCCTTCCTTGGAAAAAATGCACCCCAAATAATGTATCTGTGACTAGAAGAATTCACACTTGCTAAGCTTTGCATAGAGTTTATGCTCTCTCAACAACTGTAGCACTGCAACCAAATTCTTCTCATGTTCTTCCTTAGTCCTTGAATACACCAATTTGTCATCAATGAATATAATGAAAAACCTGTCCAAAAAATGATGCAACACACTATTCATTATGTACATGAAAGTGGTTGGGGAATTAGTAAGCCCAAACAGTACCACCATGAACTCATAGTGTCCTTATCTTGTCTAGAATGTGGCCTTATTAATGTCTTCCTCCTTGATCCTCACTTGATGATACCCTGACCTCAAATCGATCTTAAAGAAAATTGTTTCTCCTTGCAACTGATCAAAGATATCATTAATATGTGGCAATGGGCACCTGTTCTTTATGGTCACATTGTTTAATTGATTGTATTTAAAGCATAATATAAGGGACCCATCCTTTTTCTTTACAAACAACACAAGTGCTCGTCATGGAGACACATTCATCCTTATGTAACCCTTGTCCAACATCTCCTTTCACTGTAATTTTAGCTTGAACAACTCAAGGGTACTCATCCAGTATAGTGCCTTCGATGCTTGTGTTTCTCTAGGTAACAACTTAATAGAGAAATCTATCTCTCTATGAGGAGGTAATCTAGGAACCTCACTGTAAATACATCTCCATACAACTACAGAACTAGATATCTTTTCAACAACTCACTTTCCTCACTCTTTATATCGTTGCTAACCTTCTCAACACTAGAAATTTTCACTGTAAATAACATGCATAATTTTCTATTGCTACGCTCAGATTGCCTAGATGTGATCAACCTCACTAAAGTAGGCTTTCTCCTTCCTTACAAAACTCTTCTTTCTCCTTGCTCATCTAAGCGTTCAAATTCTTTTCCAAAACCTTCCACTTTAGTGTGGTGTTTGTACATTGAGTCCATGCCCAACGACACATTAAATGATCCCAATGGAAGCAAGTTTAGATGTTCAACGATTGGCATGCCACTTAGCTCTAAAGCACATGACTTAACCCAGTAATTAATCTTTCTCTTTTTTCTTGTTTCTAGCTGAACCGACCATGGCTCGACATGTGTTTCCTTGGAAAATCAACACTCTTCTATGAGCTTTGTACTCACATAAATGCAATTAGATCTAGGATCAATTAAAAAAGAGATAATTTTGTTGGAAATATTACCTTCCATCTCAATGATGGATGCTTGGTGGTCTTCCTGGAGATTATCCACTATGGCATAAATTTTGGGTGTGATTTTTGCTATGTCACCCATTTTCTGAACTTCCCACACACTATAAATTTGAGATCATATGCCTCTCTGATGCGCGAAATATCTTTTCCATTAATTTTCACCACAAGTTCAACATCTTCAGCTCTTTGTCCTTTGGCCTACACCATTCTTCCATCGGTGGCTACACACTATCTTTCTCCCATAGACCAGTTTTATGTTGAAATTAGCCTCCACTAGCTAAGATCACACCTTATTTATTATCAACGATCCTTTTGGGACATTTCTTCTTGTCTCTCCCATTGCCCATTGATTTCCAATCACTTTTATAATTGTGTCTCCTCTTGGCTTGCTCATAACTGTGCTGAAATTTCTTAATGATTTTGTCCAAGGTCTGTGGCTCATGGAATTTGTTGTGGTCTCTAAATGACATAAGAAACCCACTAATAAAGTGTTGAACCTTGGCTTTATCATCCTTGAGATATGGCACGTACCTCAAAAAATCAAGAAATCTGGTAATATACTCTTCATCTGACAGTTACCCCAACTTCAGCTCATAAAAATCCTTTGCCTTTTTGTCATAATATTTTTCTGATAGATATATATCCCTGAAGATATTTTCAAACTCCTTCCAAGTAAGTCTTTCTTTAGATAAGCCTTTCATAGTTTTCAAATCTTACCACCATATGTCTGCTCTCCCCTTCAAACTATAGGTGGCTACCTTTGCCTTCATGTTCTCAGAATAGCCATGAATTCTGAAGAAATTATTCATCCCAAGTAACCAATGTTATGCATCTTCATACTTCCTCACCTCCCCATCAAATGTAGGTGGTTTTGCCTTCTTAAAATCTTCCGGAGTATAACCTCTTCTTTTATTCTTTTGATAATAAGAATGAAAATGCTAAAAACGAGGGTAATAATGATAAGAGTAATGCCCATGAGTGTTGGTTCTTCCCTCTGGAGTAATAAATGATGCATTTCCCTTCATGGTATCCTCAATTTCCCTTTTGTGCCTCTTAATGGATCTACTACTGTCCACTCCATTTGTTCTCTCTTCTAATTTGAAAGGGCTCAACTTGGCTCTATGGCTAGCCTCCAACTCATGATTTTTTTGTCTCTATAAGTCTAAGAGGCTTTCAAGTATGAATGAAATCACTTCCACTAGCCTCTCTTGGGCCTTTAATAATCTTTCATTATCTACTTTTAATCTTCTAATCTCAGCCTTCAAGCTTCTCAAAGTGTCCAACCAGTAAGGAGGGTTGGCTCCTCCCCTATTCCCCACTGATCCTTATTCTTCATTCATTCCTGCCACTTCAGATTCGTCTTGTAACATTTTAGAGCTATACTGGGCAATTCCTGTCCTCATCCTATAAGTTTTTCTATTTGTGATGTGTTGTTATTCACACACAACTATTAGGTGCATATCATCATATCCGAATAAACCAAAATTTTAACCTTGATCTTGCTCTCTCAAAGCTGCAATATCAGTCTAGTTGCAAAAAACAAACCATGTTAGTTTTTTAATGAACCTCAAAATATTATTAAGCATTAGCGTTATGATGCATATTAAATCACAATCAATTAATTTCAAACTAGATTTTGACACCTAAAAATCAATTTTGTTAATCTTCTAAAAAGAAATCATGAAATTTCATGTAGGAAAACTGCTACTAGCTTGTTCATGGTAGAGCCCATCTAGTCCAAGTGTCGAACATGGATGCTCTAATACCACATTGTGAAACACCCCCTCCTAATCCCATAACCCAACCAAAATTATCATGAAGTAGTCACTATGCGGGTCCAACTCCCAAGGTATAATTATGAGAACATGACCTAAAATTTTGACTTTTCATGACTTTCTTAAAACTCCATCTAGACATCATCGTTACGATTGTCCCATCAAGACAATTCCAATGATATAAAATTTACCTCAATACGACTTACAGATTGGGAGATATGCCCCTTTTAAACTTTGGCATCCTCACCTTTCCACATCATTTTAACCTCCACATGGCATCCACCCAATGGACCACGTAGCATTTATTGGAGGTGCCACCATCATGGAAAAGCCATGTGGAACTCAACTCCAGCGTGAGTAGGAAGTTGGCCCTGCTCAACAACACCCTTTTCCATTCCATTTCCAGGCTCGATCACGACATTTAACTTAGTCGGTGTCAACCCTCCTCCTTAGCACGATGATAAACTAGACCGGGTTAGTATCGACTCCTAACTATCTAACCTATCAACCTACCTGCTCTTAAACTCTTAGCAGTTGCATAGTCAGCTTGACCCATATCGAGCGAAGGCCCGTCGTGATTAGGCTAGCCTGGTCGACCTCTCGACCCCTAACCTATGGGTCCAAAACTTAATTTCTCAACCATTTTCCCAATGCTTTACAGAGTTCAGAGACCACATATCTTCAAGGTTTTTCACGGTTTTTCTTAGGTATTTCAGGAACCATCAACTGAACTCTAGGGAAATATAAGAATGACATGTTGAACATTCCCTCAAAGAAAGTCACGCAATATAGAACCACTTCCAAGAGTAGTCTTTCCTATAAACACAGATATCAAAATAGATTTTTAACAATAGGCAACCTACCTTCCTGGACTCTACCAGCCTCATGAATTGAACAATGATGAACAAGACCTCAACCTCACCTGCAAATCCCCTACTCAAGTGGGAAAGACACAACCATAGGAGAGAAACTCCCTACAACAACATGTTAGCATAAGACCAACAATTCCATGAAATGTTTATATTCATCCATATATCCTCATATGGATCATAACTAGCCATTGATCAATATATAAACACAAGAAAACCAAGACCTTTCATGAAACCAGTAACATATCATTCATTCACACTTTAACATGAAATCAATATAATATTATGTACAAGAAACCTATCTGAGATTTGTATAGAAGATGGGAAAATGAGTTCGGGACTTCAACTCTCCACCCAACCTAAGACAAGTTGTAACAAAGCTACTTGCAACTGTCACCCCCGAGAAAAATTCTAGGGACTGAGGTTGTCTTTCTCTAGGGGATAAAGGACACCAACTATTAGCTGAAATATGGACTCCATAGGTCCTCCTTCCTCCACCCATCAACTACTATGTAGTTAACCAACGTTATAGAGAATCCAGAGACCAACCACCTCCACCCTTTGGCTATCCAATGGTATCCATCCAATACACCCAGGGAATCCAGAGGCTTACTACCTCCACACTCCAGTTATCTAATGGTAGCCAACCAATTCACACAGGGAATCTAGAGGGTTGTTTCCTCCTCCCTCCAGTTATTCAGTGGTAGAAAGCCAATACACATAGGGAATCCAGAGGCTTGCTACCCGCACCCTCCAACTATCAAATAGCGCACATACACATACTCTAGGGAGTTGAGTGGATCCACCTCCACCCTGACAACATGCAAGACATTCGTTCTACCCAATGAAGGGGATCGAGAACTCACTACCCATTCAAGAAAAGGAGACTCTAGAATTTCCTTTACCAGGAATCTAAGGGCTAAACCACTACCCCAGAATGTCAAGGGAATTCAGATACTTGCATCTCCACCCTCTAGCCCCCTGAGGTATCCTGAGATTTACCCTCACCTGAATGAGAATTCCTCTCATAATCCTAATTCTCAACTGAATATATGATAGCTTTCTTAGAGTAGTGGAATAAATCAATGTCTCCCACTCTATAGGTATATGTTATTTTCTACTTGTTAAATCCAGGCATGATCTTCTACTCTTTCTTGTATAGTGTTAGCCACTCCTTTGCATCTTCCAATGTCCCAATCTTAAAACTCATAAGCTTATAGGAAATAGCCTAATTCCTCTTCTTCACAAAGTTCTTCTCCTTTGCTCTCAAGTTATGTCTTCCGTTTCCCAGGAAAATTCAATCCCTAACCCTATTTCTGACAAATAGGTTTCTACACCTCTCTTCTTTCTTTGTTATTGTTTCTCCTCTCCAAAATTTTCTTCCCCAGCTCTTTGTAACATATGCAAAGTTGCAATCTCCTCTCTTATGTGTTTATTCATGAGTCTCTCCCCTAATTTGATCTCTCTGGTGTTTTCTTCCAACTGCACCCACACAACTCTTTTGCATTAACTCTTCGTCCTTTTTTGTTTTTTGCAGTTCCCAAGCTAGCATGGGATTGTCCCTTGTTTTAAGTTCATAAATTAAAACAACAGTCTCATGCAACACACGATTCGATTGCAATTAAGGCTCAGTAGGAAACCTTCAATGGTTGTTAAAACTATCCAGTTTCTTCCTTCAGCAAGCAAGCTAAATATCCCAAGCAATTGACCTCCCTCAGTCCCCTTGGAATATGTGTCCCTTAGTCAACCCATTTAATTTTTAAAATTCAATTACATATTGTAATTAAATGGGAAGATCAAGCCAATTATGGGTTGGGCTATTACAAAAATATTTAGATACTTTGGACAACCATCAAGAATTAGGTACTCCTTCGTCCTTCTCTCATTTAACTTTGAAATCACATGTTTGTCTTAGGTGAAAGAAATACAATGTTCACCCCTCTATTTGACATTGAATTAAACCCAGTCATTAAGGTTTATTACTTATTAATACATAGATTTTCGTATAAAAATAATTTAAAAAGTGATATTGTTTAGAATCCAAATATAAATTTAAATATTTTAGGTTTTATATTCAATTTCTTTCATGTAAAATGTCATTTTCCCATTTTGAGATTAAATGACTGACTTAAAATTGTCGCAAATATCTAAACTGACTTGGAGAGTATGATTTGGGTGGCATACTAGCAAGGTTTGCAGCTATATGAATGCAGAGCCTCATGAATGCTTCATTTTGACACTCTCCCTTACCAATTTTTCCTCTCTTTTTGGCATGGTAAGGTATTTAATTGTCTTATCTTTCATATTTAATAATGTTACTTATTATTGAATTAATGTTTCTATTATCTACAGAATTCATGCAATTCTACAGCTAATCTATGTTTCTGTAGCCAACTCCAAGGTTTACCAGGATCCGAGGTGTTAGCTAAGAAGAAAAAGATACATATAGGTGGAGATTGATCCCCTCAACTAGTCCCTCCTATCCATCCAAACCCTATCATCAAAGGATTGTTCGATTACGTGGTCAAAGGGTGAAATTCAACATGTTATTGAACAGGCGAGCGAGAGTCCGAAAATCTTATGCTGCACGATTTTCTTTACCAAATAGCAAATTATGAGAAAACGATATGTTGATACTGTTAGAAGATAATTTTAGAAGTTTGTTAGCTAATGGTAGGATTAAAAGCCTCAAACAGTTATTTGACATAGGCCTTCATAAATATCGTGCAACAAAACATGAACAGGGGTTGAATTTGATGTATGGGACACTGATGTTTTAAAAACTTTATTTTCCTATTAATGAAGAATGAAGCTTGATGCATAGCTGACTGTGTGATTAGAGTTTCGTGACTGCCTGTTTGTGGAGGACCCCTGCAAATGGTGAAGGTTATGCATTTATATACTTCCTTTTTATCATTTATTTCATTTATTTATATGCTCTATAATAGTTTTGCAGCATTTATTTTACTTAAATAGCAATAGCAAGAGTTCACTAATGATGATAATTGTAGCATAGACACCTTTCATAGATTTATTTATAGCTTTCATTTCAAAAGAATTTCATATATATATATATATATATATATATATATATATATGAATTTTAGAACATGAGTGATTTCCTTACAATTTCATTTCAAAGTGTTTCATTTCAGAACATGAGTGGTTTCTTTACAATTTCATTTCAGAGTGTTTCATTTCAAAACACGAGTGATTTCCTTACAGTTTTGTTTCAAAGTATTTCATTTTAAAGCATGAGTGATTCCTTTGTAGTTTTGTTTAGAGCATTTAATTTCAAAAGAATTTTATTTCAAAGCATGAGTGATTGAAAATGAGAATATGTTTGGTTTTCATTTTAACTAGAGGTCAATTTCATTTTATATTTTATGCAAAGGATTGTTAGAACATTAGATGAATACTTCTGCTTTTAGAGATTAAATTTGTGTTGCAATAGATTAGTTAAGTTTTTATTAATTCAATAAGATTGTGTAAATTTTCTTTAGTTTCATTTTACAAGTGTAAAGAGAATTTTTTATTTCAGTGGAAAGGAGTGAGCATGAATGTAATTGATATTTAATATGTTAATTTCATTTTATTTAAAGAGTAAAATAGGAACACAAAACATCCTTAGAAATAATTTTCAATAACTCAATCATACACATTAATAATCTGAAGGCTTCTAGCATATATAGTGCACTTTCACTTCACAAGTTTACCAACTCCAGTCAATAATTTATGTAACAATTTAAGACAATTAAATTGACAAACATTTTGGCGTTGTTGTCGAGGAACTGTAAATGGAAGTATTTATCTTTTCATAATTCAAAAAAAACCATGATATGCATAGGGAAAGAGATTCTAGAGGTAGATTTGTAGGTAGAGGTAAGAGTTTCATTCCAACAACATCACTCACCCAACCACGACCTCGTAGTGCCGCACCACCCACACAAACTCGAATTCCATCCATAACAAGCAAACAAAAACTCCCTGAGGTATCAAGATCCGAAATTCAACCTAGAGATTCACAAAATTCATCAACAAAAGCCATAATAGAAGAAGAAGATCCCATATCTCCAAAAATAGGTGTAATTTTCCTATCTTCAACTGGAGAGAAACTTCTAGTTCAAGAGCTGGAAGTTCTTGCTAAAAAAGAGGAAAAAGAAACCTATTCTAACAAACCATTGATAGAAGAACTAGAGGAAATAGAGGAAGCTGAAAACCCAAATTTGGAACCAAAACCATATATTAGTTTTGAAGAATCTATAATGGCTGGAGAAGGGGAAGGAGAGGTACATAATGTGAATGGTGAAAAACCTAGGATTGGAAGAGGCAGAGGAGGAAATAGGGGAGTTGGAAGAGGTGGAGGAAGAGGAAGAGGAGAAGATATAAATCTAGAACCCTTTGGATTTCCTATCCTTGATGAAGATACAACTGTGACAATGAAAAATATCTCACCCTCTATCCTTCCAAATTTTCATGGACTAAGGAGTGAAGATACTGAAACATTTCTCTTTGAATTTGAAGTCTTGTGTAGATCATATGATTATGTGGATGATGCTCAAAATTTGAAATTATTCCCTACAACCCTTAAAGATGCAACATTAAAATCTTTTATGGGTTTAGGAATAAATTCCATAAGAACATGGGAACAAATGAAAACTACATTCTTAGAGAAAAACAAGGACAAATGTATGCCCTATAATATTAAGGATGAAGTCTTTAAAATGGTATAGAAATAAGATGAAAATCATGAAGACTTCCTTGAAAGATTTGCTTATAATGTTAAAATGGAAAAAATGAATAACCTAGATAAGGAAACTTTGAAAGCTCTCTTATTAAAATCCATTAAATATGAGTGGATTAATCTTATCAATCTAATGGGTAAGGGAGACATTTATTAGTTGTCACTTGGAGAAATTTGTGAGTTATGCATACAAATTTCAAGAGGCAAAGCAAGAACTAGGAAAAATACAAGAGATCCTCTTTTATCAAGGATTAATAAATCTGCAACTGTCACAGTAAGTAGAACATAATTAGGTAGCTTGCTTGATAGTTTTAAAATAGATATTTTAGGGAGTCTTAGTGAAAAAATTGACACCTTTAAAAAACAAAACAAACAAAAAGTTGAAATGCTGCATTATCCATTTTTTTGTCCTAAGTGCAGAAAGAAACATGCCTTGACAGAATGTCCTATTGATCTAAGGAGTGTAGAAACTTGTGTTATATGTGTGGAAAATCACGATACAAAATAATTTCCCTCAATATCAGGTCTTAAAGTCATTTATCAAGAAGAAGTAGTACCAAATCAGGTAGATCCTCTTTGTTTCATTACTAACAGACCATGGAAAAATTCACAACCAAATAAAACTCAAGGTTTTAACACCCACCAACCATTTGCACAACCATCACAAAGTAATTGGAATGCACCAATGCCTTGAAAATCTTGGCCACAACATTCATCACAAGGATGGAAAAATCCATATGGAAAATACCCTCAATATCCTCAATATCCACAATTTCAACAATCATATCCTATTTTTCCTCCACAATATTATCCTCAGCCTATTCAACAAAATTAACCCCACAATTTTCATTACCATTTCCTCAAAGACCAAACCAATTTCCCACCCAACCACTTCCAAATCCAAATAATAATAAAAACTCACAACCTGTTTATAATATGGAAGGACAAAATTTCCAAACTTACATGATAACTCCACTAGATCTAAACAATGTCCAACTTAGATCTGGTAGAGTATTGGAGAAAAAGTCCCCATTAGTTGTTATTCAGGAAAGTGAAAAGATATCTGAAGAAGAGAAGTCTCTTAATGAAAAAGAAAAAACTCAAAAAAAAGTTACTCCAACATATCCAAATAACTCAACTCCTATTATGAAACAACCTTCAGTATCTGTTTCAAAACCACATTTTCTTGAGAGATTGAAAATTGATAGAGGAGTAGAAAAGAATATTTTATTGCCTGATTATGATATGTTAGATGAATTGAAGAATGTTTGCATAAAAATTCCTTTGCTACAAGCCATTAAGGAAATACCAATTTTTGCAAAGACAATTAGAGAGTTGAGCATAAAGAAACCAGGAAGAAAAAGAAAAGAAGTCAAAAGAATCCAACTAGTCAGGAAAATTGCAGATATCATGATGGGTAAAACAACAATTCAAAAATATATTGATCCAGGAAGTCCCATTGTGAAGACACACATCAATGGTGTAGAGATCCCAAATACATTAATTGATCTAGAAGCAACTATAAACATCATGAGTAAACAAACTATGAATCAACTAAAACTTCCTAATATTCAATATACACCTACATTGTTACAATTAGCAGATAGATCTGTAATCAAACCTGATGGTGTATTAGAAGATATATGTGCATCCTTAGATTATTGGGAATATCCTATGGATTTCATGATTTCAATACCCAAGAATAACCTAGGAGGACATCCATTGATTTTAGGAAGACCATGGTTCGCTACAACCGATGCTTTCATAAGTTGTAGATCTGGAAACATGTTTATCTCTAATGCAAATTCAACAAAGAAATTCACACTGTATCCACCTGCAAGAACAATGATAGAAGTTGAAAATGAAGAATGGTTAGATGATGACATTGATATAATACCAATCTTTGCTACTTCACAAATAGATGAGGAAGATCAAATTTTGAATCTAGTCAGAGTTTTCAAGAACAATGCAATATTGAATATTTATCATCTCATCAACTATCCTTGCCTGCTATGGAAAAATTTGGCAATTCCACAATTGAAATATTTCTAGGAAAAAATTTGAATATCAATAATAATTTGGAATCATTTCAAAAGAAATAACTAATAAAGATGTTACAAGAACATTACTCTGCTTATGCATGGGAATATATTGACATGAAGGGAAGTGATCCTAGTACTTGTATACATCATATTTACACTGAAGAAAATTTCCAACCAATTCAACAATCTCAAAGAAGAATGAATCCAAATCTAAGGGAAATTGTTAAAGAGGAACTACAAAAACTGTTGTATGTAAATTTCATCTATCCACTATCAGACAATCTGTGGGTTTTATCCTTAGTAATTCTTCCTAAGAAGAATGGAAAATGGAGAGTATTCATTGACTATAGGGAATTTAGTAAATCCACTTTAAAAGATCATTTTCCACTTCATTTATAGATCAAGTTTTAGATACATTGGCAGGAAATAAATATTTTTCATTCTTGGATGGTTTTAGCGAGCATAATCAAATCCAATTAGCCTCAAAAGGCCAAGACAAAACTACCTTCCTACCCATGTGGAACTGATGCTTACAAATTACTTCCTTTTGGATTATGTAATGCACCTACAACATTCCAAAGAGCATTATTAGTCATTTTTTCTTATCTAATCCATGATTGTATGGAAGTATATATGGATGATTTTACAGTTTATGGAAATTGTTTTGAAGAAGCTCTTAAAAATTTGGAAAAAAATCTCAGTAGATGTAAAGAGGCAAATATATCATTAAGCCATGAAAAATGTTTTATGATGTTTACCGAGGGAATTGTTTTAGGACACCATATTTCAGGAAATGGAATTAGAGTGGACACATCTAAAGTAGAAGTTATTTCTAAATTAGTGATTCCAACTTGTCAATGAGATGTTAGAAGTTTTCTTGGTTTCACTAGTTACTATAGAAGATTAATAGAAAAATTTACAAAAATTTCATCCCCACTTTTCAAACTACTCACAAAAGACTGTGAATTCAATTGGAATTATGATTGCCAAAAGGCCTTTGAAACATTAAAGGAGAAAATCTTTGAAGCACCCATTCTTAGAGGACCAAACTGGAAACTACCTTTTCACATTTCAACTGATGCTTCAAACATAGCTTTAGGAGTTGTACTAGGACAAAAGGATTTAACTCCTTATTCCATTTATTACACCAGTAAAAATTTGACTCCTACAGAGTTAAATTACACTGTAATAGAAAAGGAGTTTATAGTTGTTATCCATGCCATTAGTAAATTCAAATATTACATTACTGGCTACGAAACTTTTGTACATACATATCATTATGCAATTAGGTACTTAATGAATAAACCTGTCACTAATGGAAGAACTACAAGATGGTTGATGTTGTTGCAAGAGTTTGACATGATTATTTTGGATCGACCTGGGAAACAAAATAGAGTTGTTGAGTTTTTGTATAGGATTTAAAATGATAATAATGATGTACATGTAGAAGGCAATTTCCTCGATGAATATCTTTTTGCAGTATCTACTAAATCACCTTGGTTTGCAGATATTGATAATTATTTGGCTACAGGGAGGTTACCATCATATTTATCTCCTCGATAAAAAAGGAAGGTAATTCAAATTAGTGCATATTATTCATGGATAAATGAAGAATTGTATAAAATATGGCTAGATCTAATCATTCGAAATTGTGTTAGAGAAGATGAAGTACCAGAGATATTGAAATCTTGTCATGATGAGCCATGTGGAGGACACTTCACTCACAAAGAACTTCCTACAAATTTCTTCTCTTAGGATACTATCGGCCTTCCATTTTTAAGGATGCCAAGGTGTATGTTAAGAGATGTGATAGTTTTCAAAGGATGGGGAAACCTGTTCCCTCTGATGAAATGCCTCTACAGCCTCAAGTACTTATTAAGCCTTTTGAAAAATGGGCTTTGGTTTTTTTGGTACAATCATTCCACCATCAAGATAGAAAAGGTAGATTCTTGTTTGCACTGATTATGTTACAAAATGGGTAGAAGCTAAAGCACTTCCTTTTGCTACTGAAAATATTCTAGTTTCATTTCTTTTCGGGGATATCTTTACTTGTTTTGGTGTCCCAAGGGAAATTGTAATGGATCAAGGTACTCAATTCAAATCCAAGTTGGTACAAAAGATAATGGAGGAGTACAAAATCAAACATTGGAAGTCCACTCCATATCATCCTCAAGAAAATGGACAATTGGAGTCCACCAATAAAGTAATTGAAGCAATTCTCACTAAAACTATGCATCTACATAGAAGAGACTGGGCAAAAAAACTTCTAGAAGCTTTATGGGCATACCATACCACATGGAGAAACACTACAACAAACACTCCCTATGAACTTGTTTATGGGAAGCAAGTCCTTTTTCCTATTGAGTTTCAAGTAAAAACTTTAAAGACAACAGTTAAATTGGGTCTTGATATTTCAGAAGCACAAAAACAAAGAATGAAGCAGCTAAATGAACTTGATGAGATAAGACAAGATGAAATCCAAAGAACCAATCTAGTTCAACAATAAAGATCCAAATGGCATGACAAATACATCAAAGAGATAAAGTTCCAGCTAGGAGATTGGGAATTACTTTTTGATTCAAAATTCAAAGATTTTCAAGGGAAATTTCAAACTAATTGGCTTGGGTTGTATGAGATTGAAACCATTTTTTATAATGGTGCAGTTAGGCTCATAATTATTGGTGAAGAAAGAATCACCTTCCTTGTAAATGGTCATAGATTAATAATTTATCATAAGCCATTGACAAAGGAAGATTTTATCAAATATTTGCAAGACAACACTAATTTTCAATTGGTTAAGAAGGATTTTCCTTCTCCTCCAACTTGACTCGCAAGCCTTGTTCTTAACTATATATATATATATATATATATACATGAAAACCAACATTGTTGGCATGCTTATATAGAAAATTCAAGGTGAAACCCAAGTAATTTTGGGATCCTAAATTTTCTTTCCCATTCCTATTTTCTTTTTACCCCTCTTCTTATTTCAAGAGTAATTAGCTATAGAATTAATGAGATTATATAGCTTTGACAAAATTATGCAGTTGATGTTTGACATGAACCACTAATTGGAGCAATTGAAGAAATAATCCAATCCACCCTTGGAAGCACTTGAAGACAACAGAAATAATGCAATCCACCCTTGGAAGCACTTGAATACAACACAAAAAGGAGAAATCAAATGTTAGAATCATCAATTCAAAATGTATGCAAATATTTAATTTAATATTAAGGGTCAAAACATTAGTATATGAATTATATGGATGATATACTCTCGGTTCAAAAATCATCATTGCCGAAAGTGAGATGAAAATATCTTGTCATATCAAATAAAAAAATCTGTAAATTGCTATTCGCCCCTCATCATTACACAACACTCCAGTCTCAAATTTTGCATTCATTGTTGAGATCGCCTAACTCATATTCATTCATACCCTAATCGTCACTTAAATTCACTTATTTTTCCTCTTGCTCTCGTTCATACTTTCACCAAAAGCCATTATCCCAAAACCATGACTCATACCCTATCAAGAAGCGAATTTTGAGGTGAAACTTCTCAACCATGGGCATCATAGTGAGAATAGAACCAAATGGTAGAAAATTTATGTAAGGATATCCACAGGTCAAAGAAATGTTGTAGAAAGCACAATGGCTAGAGTTCATGGAAAAGTTTGATGGTTTTAACAAGTAAGTAACCAAATCATTTGCCAGAGATTTTGATGGTGTTGTAAGGAAACAAAGGGGATCTCCCAGGTATGAAGTCCCAACTAGACCTCACACTGTTTAGTGTAGGATTCCCATCCAATACGATGGCCTGGTTTCCATTATCTTAGAGATTTGCCTTACCTCTTTTTGTTCAACACATGGGAGTTTTATGCTTGTAACATCAAGAAAGCGAGGCGAGTATGCCTGGTGAATTCTTAATGTAACTTTGTGTCTGGGTTCTCTTACTATCAAAGGGGGAGGTAAAGTGAGCCTCTTGATGAGAATGAATAATACCAACCCCGGAAGAAACACATGCGAACAACAACAAGGGTTTGTCCAACATCTAGCAAAATAGTCCACAGTGGATGTGGTAGTCATGAAAACCAAAGTTCAAGGGAGAACACGTACACCATCCAGCAGAGTAGTCCACACAGGGGCGACGGTCGTTAAAACCAAGAAAACATAAATATGGTTTGTCTAATGTCTGGCGGAGTAGTCCACACTGACAGGACAACAATGATAAACAATAAAACACATCTTCAACAACATGAGTACTCATATAACCGAAGTAGTTCATGGTGCAGGGCTACACCCACACCCATACCCACAGATTTCATAAGAGTGCCTAACAAAACTGTTCCAGGAAATAGACTCACAAAGGAGTCAAACTTCATATTTATATATGGTTAAGGCCCTTCACCACTAGTTCCTTTGAATCGAAACCCAATCACCCTGCCATTATCTCCTATCGGAACTCTATCTGCTCTTATAACCTTCATATGGGACTTAACGAAGCCTTTTCTTTATATCCCTCCATCATTAGACATATATATATAATTAGTCCTCTCAACCTTTGGCTAATACATATTTAACACATAAAACCATTCTATATGCGTAAATACCTTTACAAAGGAAACTTACGCAAATATACTCTTTTCCTATTTACGTACAGCTTCGGCAGGATTTCGAGGCTAAACCTCATCGCAAACGCTATCGGCTATATTCCACAGCCATACATATATATATGCCTTCCATTTCCAGATATGCAATTTCCCTACAAACCCGAGAAATACACTTTCGACGCTTTATTCTTCGGTATCCTGTTTACAAAGGAAAACACCCCAAAACATATATATCGAACTTCAAATCCATTGAACCCGCGTCTATAAATGTGTCGGGTCCACTACCCATTGGCCCTTTATATTATCACAAGTCTTCTCCATATGTCGATTCCGATATGCCAATACCTCCAATTCGCTTTATCGCTATCGACGATCGGCCCTTGCTTAATCCACTGTCGCCAGTCCTTTGCCGACTTCAATATGCGATTTGCGATTAGATCTAGACTGTCGATCTGGATCTTGATCCAACGATCCTCATTTCATCGGAAATCGCTCATCGCGATAACTCAATGACTCGCTCCGAAGACTTTAAAGGGCTTTCTGCTACTGCAATTCAATCTTAGCCATTAATCTTAATGACCCAACGGCTGTTGAGCGTCCATCCTTCACTTTTCCACTCGACTCTCTGTACTTAGTTTTTCCGCATTTTCTTTAGTTTCTTCTTTGTAGTTCGGCTTCTTCAAAGGTTCTACTTTCCACTCTTCTACTGCTCAACTCATTCTCGCTAGGGCTTAACTTCACTCCTCTTCAGAGCTCCACTATGATGCTCCAATTTTACTCGATGGCCCCTTTCGATTCTTCTGAATCGTCCTTCTCTTTCTTTGCTTATTCTTCAGAACTCAGCCTTCCACGAATCAGCTTCTCTGAGCTTAACTCTTAAGTGCATCCTTGATACGCCATTCCTCCAGAGCTTCCTCTATCTCTTCACTTGGATTCGAAATCCATTGTGATTCCTCTGAATCAATCCGTCCCTCTACGTCCTTTAGAATTCTGCCTGCAACCTGTTGTAGAACCTACGAATTCACAGTAAACTCATACATGGAATACTTTAATATTTTGACATAGTCAGGAAATAACTTTGCCTATATTAATATAAAAAGAAATGATTACATTCGAGACTCTTCGGTCACTCTCTCACACACACACACAGGCCTGATTCCCTATTAGTGGCCTCCTCCTATTGAACACGCAGGTTCACTTATTTATAAGAATGCATTGGATTGGATCATTGGAGGATCCGATCACCCCTCTAAAAAAAGCCCTAAAGCTCTTTGCATGCATACATATGTGGCAGATAAGTCTCCTTGACACTTTATCCATTCAATATTTTCCTCTATTTTAAAACAGAAAAGTCTTCTTATCAGCTTCCCATTTAATGCCTAAAAGCTCTCTCTTGTTCCTAGAATCATGGAACTGTTTAAGAGTTGGATTTGAATTCTACCACTCATATTCTCATTTATTTATTTTTGAGATAATTTACATATTCTTCCATTATCTAATTAAATCACAATTAAAGGCCTAAATATTTCCTTAACTTGATACATAGGAAAACTATTTCCTAAAATGCATGACCCCTATGTCTACTATTTACAATTATTTTCCTTGGGCTGAATGCTCCTGCATCAGATTCCCAAAGTAGAAAATATTCATGATCTCCTGATCATGTGTCTTCTGGTCTTGGTCTTCCTGGATGCCACACTTTGTTATGTAACTGTCCAGATGCTTTATTCCTTTGCTGCTGCTGCACTTCTGCTGTCTTTTGCTCCATTTTCTTCTTCCTATCAATTAGGCTCAAATTCTGATTAATCTTGCTTGTTGCTGTTACCATTTTCCTCTATTTGAATTGCTTCATCATCTGCTGCCATATTGCTTCAATTTCTGTGTCCAACATATCATTGGGCTGGTCCATCTTCTGCTTCTTACTTCTGTCTTCTTCTCTTTGTTTCAGGTTACTGTTGTTGTCTTCTATGCTGACTTTTCTTTTACTTGCTTCATTCTTTGGTTTAATTTCTCTTGCTTTACTTGCTGCCATTTTTGTTGCCTCCCTGTCATCCATACCCTCTTTCATGATTGAATCATGAATGTTTAGCATTTTCTCCAGCAATTTAACATATTTGTTCCATGGATTGAATTCTTCCATGATGTCTTCTTCTTTCATCTTTACTTGGCTGCTCACCTGTGCCAATTCTCCTCCAACAATTGCAACAAAAACTGCATTCGCAAAACTCTTGTTAAAATTAAAAACATGAGGCCTTGGTGCCTCTTCTTTCTTTGGCAACATTTCAGTTTGTTGCTCTATTTCCTCTTCCTCTATCAGCATATCAGTATGCTAATTCGAATTCTCAATAGAATTCATGAGACTGTCCATTAGTCTCTTTTCCACACCATCTGTTCTAATGATGCCTTCCTGCTCTTGTCCATTGTAGTGAACTCCTCCTCCTTTAACCTGTTGCTGGTTATCTTTACTTTGAAATTGTTTGCTTCCTACCACCTCTTTACCATCTTCAAAAAATCTCTACTGAATCTCTTTGATCACATACTCATACTCATTCATGTCGTTTAATGAACCTGCAAACAAATTATTGCATCTTCCTATCTCCATGCCTATTGGAGACACATCTTCTTCTTCAGAAACTGTAACCGCAGCTTCCGTTCTACCGTCAGGTTCTCTCATTAGTTTCTCCAGCAGTTTAATCTCTTCTTCACACTTAGCAAGCACTTCATCACAATGCTCTCTTCTTCTAGATTCATCCTTTAAATGTTGTGTTACAGTATTAAAGCATTGTCTTCTTTTGATCCTTGTAATCTCAAGGTCTTTCTGCTGTAGCAAATCACTACTTCCCTCATTCAATAAGTCTTCTCCATCATACTCTGTTCTCCTAGAGTACTCCTCTAGACTTTCAATATCTTCAAAATATTGTCCATCCTCTTCAAAACACTCCTTTGTTAGTGTTCCTTTTCCCAATGTTAAATCCTTTACATAGGGTTCCTCCTTCTTAACATCTTTCAATAGATGTCCTTATTCCCTATTGTATGTCTCAACAGTTTCCATGGCTATCTCTACTGTGCCTATCATCATAGTGAATTGATGATCCTTTACTATGTTTTTAGCTAACATAGTCTCTTCCTCAAGTTTGCCTTTAGTCCCTTGCTATTTATCTCCTCTGAAGATATCTTCAAATGGCTGTTTTTCTCTTGCAATTTCTGCCATCATACACAAACTATCAGTTTTAAAAATATAAGACCCTATGGTCTCACTCGATGGTTCAACGATCATATCTCCTTGTTGTTCTAAATCGTTCATATGATTCAAAAATTCTTCGATGGTCTCTTCTTCAATATCCTCAAGCCCTTCACTTAGTTGCTTAACATCTTCCACCAGTTGTATATGAGATCTGTCTACCTCATCTTCTTCCAAGAACAGAATTTTGATTCTGCTGGTCTTTTTCTTCTTCATGACAATATCAGCCAATTGTCTTTCATCCGAAAACATACACAAATTGTTAGATTTAAAACCATGTGACCCTTCAGTCTTACTTGAAGTTTCAGTCTTCAAGTCTTCATCTTCACTATCTCCAAGAAATTCTCCTTGTTATGGTTCACAAGTGGATTCTTCCATTTCTAACTCAACTTCCTTGAGTTTTCCCTTCAACCACTTCACTTTCTTTTGCTGCAGCCTTCTCTGGATCTCATGCCATTCTACTGGCTTCTTCCTTAAGACCCAACCTAGTCTCTGGTTTTCCTCAAGCATTCTCCTTAATGCATTGAGTTGTTCTTTTAATTTAGAAACCTCTTTGTCAATTTCCTCTTGACTCATCTTCTTGCCATTTTCCTTGGCATCCTTCTTCTCATATCTTCTATTGTGGCTTCTCTTTGAGCCTCTACTATGACTATTAATAGTCATCTTCTTCTCTTCTTTCTTCATGAGCTCTTTTGCAACAATCCTCTGCAACAACTAGTCCTCCTAGCTGCAATCTTACCTCACTAATCTCTCCTCACTTAGTCTTTTGGTAAGCACAGATACTCTATCTGTAACCTCTTCTTGAGAAACACCTTTTCTCCTTCTAGGCTTCTGCAATCTCTCATTTTCTCTTGAGAACACTTCAGTTGTCCTCTCTGTCCAATCTCTTGTTGGATTCTTTAGGTTCACTACCACTTCTCCTTTAGAGTATTTTCCTTACTCTGTCTTTAAGAACTCAATTGTTCTTCTCACAGATTCTCTTGCTATCACCTGTGCATTAGTATAAAAAACACACATTCCTAATTTAAAACAGAACACATTACCTCACTTCCAAGATCTCAGCATGATCTTGTTTCACCATTCCAGCTGTCCTTTGAATGGATTGTCCTCTGTTTTGTCTCCAAGTCCTCTTTCCTTCAAAACTTGCGCTAAGCAATATTGCTTTCTCTTTCCTTCAAGGAATTCTCTGTTCCTTCTTACTCCAAGCCTCTGGTGGAACTACTACAATCTCCCACTATAGTCTTTATCATTTATCACATTACCTTTTCCTATGTGCAAATTCCTTTTCGCAGAAATCTTCCCTGCTTTATTTATGCTCTGATAGTAATTCTACTTTGACCTCAATTCTACTCTGATACCACTAATGGTGCAGGGCTAAACCCGCACCCATACCCACAGATTTCATAAGAGTGCCTAAGATAACTATCCTAGGCAATAGATCACAAAGGAGTCAAACTTCATATTTATATATGTTTAAGGCCCTTCACCACCAATTCCTTTGAATCAGAACCCAATCACCCTGCCATTATCTCCTATCAGAACTCTATCCGCTCTTCTAACCTTCATATGAGACTTAACGAAGCCTTTTCTTCATATCCCTCCATCGTTAGACCTATATATATATATATATATATCTATATATATATATATATATATATATATATATATATATATATATATATATATATATAATTAGTCCTCTCAACGTTTGGCTAATACATATTTAACACATAAAACTATTCTATATGCGTAAATATCTTTACAAAGGAAACTTATGCAAATATACTCTTTTCCACTTTACATACGGCTTCGATGTAGATTTCGAGGCTAAACCTCATCGCTATTGCTATCGGCTATATTCCACGGCCATACATATATATATGCCTTCCATTTCTCAATATTCAATTTCCCTACAAACTCGAGAAATACACTATTGGCACTTTATTCTTCATTATCCTGTTTACAAAGGAAGACACCCCAAAACATATATATCGGACTTCAAATCCATTGAACCCGCATTTATAAATGCGTCAATTCCGCTACCCATCGGCCCTTTGTATTGTTGCAAGTCTTATCCATATGCCAATTCCGATATCTCGATACCTCTAATTCTCTTTATCGCTATCGATGATCGGCCCTTGCTTAATCCACTGTCGCCAGTCCTTTGCCGGCTCTGATATGCAATTTGCGATTAGATCTGGACCATCAATCTGGATCTTGATCTAATGGTCCTTATTTCATCAGCAATTGCTCATTGCTATAACTCAATGACTCACTTCAAAGACTTTAAAAGGCTTTCTATCGCTGCAATGTAATCTCAGCTGTTTATCTTAAGGACCAACGGCTACTGAGTGTCCATCCTTCACTTTTCCACTCGATCTTTGTACTTAGTTTTTCCCCATTTTCTTCAGTTTCTTCTTTGTAGTCCAGCTTCTTTAAAGGTTCTTCTTTCCACTCTTCTACTACTTAACTCATTCTCGCTAGGGCTTAAATTCACTCCTTCTCTTCAAAGCTCCACTCTGATGCTCCAATTGGACTAGATGGACCCTTTCAATTCTTCTGAATCGTGCTTCTCTTTCTCTGCTTGTTCTTTAGAAATCCGCCTTCCACGGATCAGCTTCTCTGAGCTTAACTCTTAAGCGCATCCTTGCTACGCCATTCCTCCAGAGCTTCCTCTGTCTCTTCACTTGGATTTGAAATCCATTGTGATTCCTCTGAATCAATCTGTCCCTCTGTGTCCTTCAGAATTCTGCTTGCAACCTGTTGCAGAACCTACGAATTCACAGTAAACTCATACATGGAATACTTTAATATTCTAACACAGTCAGGAAATAACTCTGCCTATATTAATATAAAAATAAATGATTACATTCGAGACTCTTCGGTCTCGCACACACACACACACACACAAGCCTGATTTCCTATTAGTGGCCTCCTCCTATTGAACGTGTAGGTTCACTTATTTATAAGAATGCATTGGATTGGATCATTAGAGGATCTGATCACCCCTCTAACAAAAGCCCTAAAACTCTCTGCATGCATACATATGTGGCAGATAAGTCTCCTTGACACTTTATCCATTCCATATTTTCCTCTATTTTAAAACATAAAAGTCTTCTTATCAGCTTCCCATTTAATGCCTAAAAGCTCTCTCTTGTTCCTAGAATCATGGGACTGTTTAAGAGTTGGGTTTGAGTTCTACCACTCATGTTCTCATTTATTTAGTTTTTTATAGCATTTACATATTCTCCCATTATCTAATTAAATCACACTTAAAGGCCTAAATTTTGCCTTAACTTGATACTTAGGAAAACTATTTCCTAAAATGCATGACCCCCTATGTCTACTATTTACAATGATTTTCCTTGGGTTGAATGCTCCTGCATCAATTCAACTATCTTAGTACAAGTTAAGAAAACATGTGTTACAAACGTTTAAAGAATAGTCTTACAAACGGATACAAAACATGTGTGAAAACGTGCTGGCCTGAGACAGGCTTCTGAATTAAGAAAAAGATCCAAGACACATCTGTACACCATACATCACTAGCCCTAGTAGTGGGACATTGGAGCCACTCCTCACTCCTCAAAGAATAGACTACAGACTCTCAAGGCTATGTGGGAGGAGCCAAGGTGAAAAGTCCTTTGCTCATACAATGAGGGGGTATATATATCCAAGGGGAATAACTGACCCTTGTGACTCTTCAACTTCCCTCATGACTATTTGACTTCCTATGAATTTTCAACTGACGTGACTCTTCGACTTCATATGTGGGTCTCTTGGACTTCCACTTTACATTACATTGATTACAACAAGTATGGCCCATAATAGTGATGTGGTCGAGACAACTCATGACAAAACTTGACAAGCCACAACTGACATGTACTGGCTGACTGTGGTGTCCGTGTCAAGCTCCTTTGTTGTTGAGTGATGATATGCTCTCGATGTAACATGTCTTCACCTCCGCATGGCAAAGTCTGTGTGTTCTTCGATGGTCTTGGTCTTTGCTTGATGGTGCATGTGCATGTGTCCCTTTCTCTCGCTTACTCGATGTGATTCATGTGTTCATTCGACCACGAGAAAGTCTTCTAGCATGCACCTCTTTTCCATCTCGTTCGTCATCATGCCATGTTTCGTGAATGTACCTATTCTTGCAATCACTCATGATGGGATGACATCAAATCAAAAAATATCATATTCCATCATGATGCATTTTTTTCCATTTCAGTGCAGGTGACCGGGAGAGGGACAACGCACTGAACCTGTAGGAACACAACCCTTGTCGGGATGCTAGGCTCCAGAGAAATGTCGAGAAAAACTGCGCAGCTGTCACAAGGAGACAAATTTTCACAATCCGAGATAGCAGTGACAGTTACGGGGTGAAACCCAGCTGGGAGGCACAACTACATAATTTTCAGGAGGAAGGGTAGGCAAGGTGTCGGGGAGCTTCTAGGCCAATTTGCACAATTTTTTAAGGGAGCATTACAATAGGTCATTCTGTTGGGATTTACACATTTTCTTTGGGGAATATAGTGCAGGTAGTAGGAAGCACTGGCAGAAAAATCTACGTAGCTTTCTAGAGGAGCATAAGTTTGGGCTATGGGAGATGCTGGTCAAAACTGCGCAATCTGGAGAGACAGTCTGGGCTTGGACAATTCTGCGCAGTATCTGAGCTGGTTGCAGAGTGGGAAGAAGGATTGTTAGGACAGGACAACTCTGTGGGATTCCTGGGTTGGTTGCAGAGAAGGAAGGAAGGGTAGGAAAAGACAACTCTGTGCAATTCCTGAGTTGGTTGTAGAGCGGGCAAGAAGGGATGGGAGGGAAGTACAACTCTACGTAATTTTGGAGCTCAGTACAACCTAGGGTCACATCTTAAGTTCTTTCTCCGGTGATCTGAATTTAAACAGGAACACAAAAAATTATAGAGATAACCATAAACACAGAGATGCAATGGAAATAATACATCATTTCATTACTGTAAAATATTGAAATATGCTTACAAACAGAAATGGAAATAAACCAGCTAGGGCAATGGTAGCTTATCTCCGAGAAGAGATGTGGCGGCTACATGCCTCTAAAATTTGTTACAATGAGGCTCAAATGCCTATTTATTGTTGAGAAACAATGGAAAACCCTTAACATCCCAAAACCTAACCCTAGAAGATGAAACGCGAAATTGTGGGCCCTGTTTTGGGTAAGTTGGTACATCAACTTCCGGGGTCATAACTTTGGCACCCGATCTTCATTTGACACGTGCAATAGCTCGATAGAAATATCTATCTAAGAACTACAACTTTGGGAGAAGAATTATAGGTCCATGGATGCATGTTGCTCCTAGGTTTCCCAAAAAACGTCGTTTAGCGCCTCAAAACGGCTCCAGAAGTTTAGGACCTAAAAAACTGCTAAAAATAGTAAATTGTGCTACAATTACGGAAACTGAAAAACTAAAAGAGATAGTTGGTGGGGTCCAAATGGGATAGGTGGGTGGCCGCCAACATCCACCTGGATCATTCCTCCCACCTTAGGAAGCAATGGTCCCCTTTGCGTTGAGTTCCTCCATCTGCTGAACTTGATCCCTGGTGAGCTGTTTTGCAATCTCTGATGTGTCCAGTAATAGTGGGAAGCATGGTCGAGGGCATTCCACATTGAACACTTGGTGCAAGCGAAGGAATGAAGGAATACTGTGCTACAAAGAATTATTTCCCACAACCTTAGTAGTGTTGTAAGGACCATGTCGGTGTGGTCATAGCTTCTGATGGGCTCTTGTAAGGCATTCTTTCTACAGATGCAACTAGACTTTGTTGACCACCTGAAGCTTGTGTGGTACCCCTGTGGGTGAGGAGATGTTGTTCTTGTGTTCTTTCATGACCGTAACCATCTACTGCTATTGCTGTGTGGAGGAACCCTTCGCGGGGGTCATGGATGTGGTGATGATTTTCCCCTTACTTTGGGAGCGAACCACATAGAAAATGAATTTCCTAGTCTGGGAGATGAGCTTATTGCCTTTCTTGGCAGTGATCAAAGAAGTGGCGGTAGGTGGGGCTACCTCCGGTATCCTGTATAATGAATTACATAAAGAAATAATGACAACACGAGGCCTTGACTCATACACAGAATGTCGCCTCCACAAGTATGGCTGGCCTAATAGTACATCACAAACATCAAGAGGTGTAACATCACACAATACCTCGTCTGTGAAGGGTTTGATGCTGTAAGGAAGGCAGCATTGCTCGAAAACTCAGAGATCTTGTCCTTGGTGAAGCCACCCGATACTATACGGCTAGGGGTGTGGTGTAGTAGGTAGGCCCAACCGCTTCACAACCTCTACTGAAATGAGGTTCTTTTGGCTGCCACTATCGACAATGAATTGCAGCGACGAACCCTTCACCCACATCTGTGAGTCGAAAAGACGCTCCCCCTCCTGTAGGTCTTTGGGCTCATTCTTCTGGATCTTGGCGGTGGAAATAGTGACGTTGGGCTCTGCATCAATGATCTTCTTCCCTTTTCCATTCCCCTTGTCGGGTTCTGACTCAAGGTCAAAACATGCATCTGATTCTGAAGCCTTCAACTTTGCCACCAGAGATTGCTTGGTCCGACACTCGTGTTGTGAGTGGGGCTCTTATGGAACTCACACCACTTTCTTGTGTCCTTCTTCGACTTCATGGTGTTGTTCTTTTCTTGTGGCTTCAATGAGTTGTCTTGGGTCACCCCGCCTTGGCTTTGTCCTTTGGTCTTCGGATTTGTAGATCCAAAGTCTCGCTTATTCTGTTTGAACTTCTGCTCGATTTTGACAGCGTATCGGTACATCGTGCTAAGCGAAGAGATGTTCAGGAACTCCATCTCTTCCTAGATGTACCTATGTAGGTAGCCATGGTATTTGGGTACCAAATGCAGCTCAGCATCCTTGATACCCAAATGTGTGTGAAGGGTATGAAAAATGTTTGTGAACTCCGTTACATCTTGGTCCCTTCCCTGCCACAGCGTAGTCCACTTTATGTATTTGTCCTCATAGCTTTTGATAGGGTAGTACTGCTCCTTGGTGGCATCCCGGAAGGAATTACAAGTGGGTGTGGCTGAGAACAGCGAGTCTGTACTTTCATCCTTCTACTCGCAGTAGGTTTCCCACCAATCCTTGACGTGGAGGGATACTTTGAGAAGAGCGAAAATAATCTTTTCCCGACTCGACAATTCATGAACAGAAAAATAACCCTCTAGTAAATTTAACCATTTATCTATGGCATATGCATCTATCTGACCCTCGAATATGGGGATTTCAAAATTAACTTGTACCTTAAAGGGCGTGGTGTTTCCAGAGTAGCTGTTGGAAGCCGATGCGTCACCTCTGGGTAGCCGCTGAAGGATTTGGGCAAAGTTGTCCATCATTGCGTTCCTTTGTCACTCGAGGGATTCTTTGAGCAAGATTTTGATAGGATCTCCTGCCCCCTCGTTTTTATTTTCATCCGCCATGGGAGGTCGTCAGGATTTTTGAGGCTGGTCTTGCAAAGGTTCGACCAGTTCAAGCCCTAACTCCTTATATCCCAACCTTGTTAGGGACATGCAAAGAAAAACAGAGGAAAAAGCAGACTGCTCTGATACCACTGATCTAGATTTAAACAGGAACGCAACAAATTACAGAGATAACCATAAACACAGAGATGCAGTGGAAATAATACTTCATTTCATTACAGTAAAATATTGAAATATGCTTTAAACAGAAATGGAAGTAAACCAGCTAGGGCGATGGTAGCTTATCTCTGCGAAGAGATGTGGTAGCTACATGCCTCTGAACTGTGTTACAATGAGACTCGAAGGCCTATTTATTGTTGAAAAACAATGGAAAACTCTTAACATCCCAAAACCTAACCATAGAAGATGAAACGCCAAATTGTGGGCCCCGTTTTGTGTAAGTTGGTACATCAACTTCCCGGGGTCGTAACTTTGGCACCCGATCTTCATTTGATGCGTGCAATAGCTTGTTAGAAAGGTCTATCCAAGCACTACAACTTTGGGAAGATCAACATGAGTCCATGGACCCACCTTGCTCCCAGATTTCGCAAAAAAACACCGTTTAGGGCCTCAAAACGGCTCTAGAAGTTTAGGACCTGAAAAATTGCTAAAAATAGTAAATTGTACTACAATTATAGAAACTGAAAAACTAAAAGAGATAGTTGTGGGGGTCCAAATGGGATAGGTGGGTGGCCACCAACATCCACCTGGATCATTCGATTGACCAACGAGAGGCTTGATGGGAGGTCTTGCAAGAAGCGCAAGGTGGATCAGCTTTTGGGGAAACTTATGCGCAGTTATGGGAGTCAATCAGATGGCTCATTTCTAGACTTGTGCAGAGTAGGCTACCATGAGGATAGCCTCAAGCTTTGCGTAGTTCTATGCAGCAGTACAAGGTCACTAAGATGGAGGGTTGTCTGCTCGATAGATTTTCAGGAATATTGACTAAGTGTGAAAGCGAGTGTACTCGTACAGACACGACAATGTGATCACACACTTAGCACGACTCAACGACAAGACACGTCAAACCAATAAGATAACATGTGATCAGTGAGACTGACTCGAAGTTTGAGAGTGACAAGTGCGGCAATTGAAATATGTCTTCAAACGACTGTGACGACACTTGTGCGATAGTGTTTACAACTTAGTGTGTGAGTGTGACTGATGTCGATAGAGCGAAAACAACTCACACACACAAAGACAAACCTTCAAAATGGCGTAACAAACTCGAAAGCGTGACATAGCGATCAAAATGCCAAGAAGGCAGTTGGTCAAACAAGTGAGAAGGAAGAAAGACATGTAGAGGAAACACATGAAATGACTTTGTGCTTGCAAACATGCATGTTATCAAAGATAGAATGATATGACAATGACAAGCAGTCCTTCAAGCTACACTAAGAGATGTATTTCAAAATATATTCTTTACTTACCAACTTACCCTTGAGATGATCATGCATCTGACAGAGTTTGCATGAGGTCTCAGTATTTTATGATAACCTAGTTTCTTGTTCCTTCTCCCCAACTCCTTGAGAGTGATATAGCATGTCATCTTTTCCTGTAATCACTGAGAGATAGATCTGAGCAATTTCAGAATGCAGTGACTATTGTTGGGATGATCTGTGCAATTTTCCATGACAAGGTTGGGTTTCTTTGCACAATTTCTAGGAGCAAGGATGTTAGGTAGTTAGGACAACACTACACAGTTTTGAGATGCAAGACACTACTACAGGATGGGGTCCTAGGAGGACACCTCTGTGGAGTTTCTCAATGTAGGGTAGTCGGACTGCTTTGCGCATTTCTAGAGAGTAGTGCTGGCTGTCTGACCACTCTGCGCATTTCTGGAGAGTAGTGTTGGTTGTCTGATTGCTCTACGCATTTCTAGAGAGCATTGCTGGCTTCCTTACTACTCTACACATTTCTGGAGAGCAGTGATGGCTGGAAAACTGAGGGAAAACACTGCATAGTTTCTAAAGACAGTGGGTTCCAGTTAGGGAAGAACACTAAAGGAAACCACTGTGTAGTTTTGGATGCCAAGGGAGGTTGGGGTCTCTGCGCATTGCGCAGTTCCAGCAGGCAAGGACAAAAACCTAAGGTTTGAAGAAGCAAAGTGAAGAGTTCTGGGAAGCTGGATGAGGCTAGGTTGCTTGGGAAATTGGCTAAGTGTGATATCAGTTAAACAAATGTAAACAGTGATAGGACTCAAATATGTCACACACGAACACTTAGTGATACAACGTAGACCATACAAAATGTATAAAACATACTCTTCTTGATGCACAAGCCTTCATGACAAGAGTGCGTGAAGTGAGTGTGAAACATGTCTATTTAATGAAAACAACTCATATGAACAAGATTTCGCTTGAAGCAAACCAATATTCCCTTTGCGTGACAAACAACAATTCCTCTGCCCAAAGATGACACATACTACATAAGGATGAGAACGTGAACAACTGTTAAGATCAAGGAGGAGGCATGAGATCATCTCCTTACCAATAAGTGATCAAGGAATGATCGATCACAAGATCCAACATAGGCTCTGAAATTTGCATGCGAGCCAAAAATTGGGAGGGTGGTTGTAGCCGCTACAACATTGGAGACGCACTGGTAGAACTCCAGCTCTTTGTATGGAACTTTTTTCGTGAAAAGTGAGTCTAACCTTCCCGGAAGTATTGTTTAATTATTTGATCGTGATGGCTTCCACACTAGCTTGTGTGAATGATGTAATCCCTACCATTCTCTTTATCAGTCAGCACACATTCCAAGCCAAGGAAACTTAGTTGTTTCGATTGGGGATGAGGGGTATATTGGTGAACAAGTAATATAGCTGTCAGAGTTTAAGTTTCATCTCTGGTGTTGCTCCATTACCAGCAGGACTGGACAGTACCCCGAAAGAGTCGCACAGGAACGCAAGCATTGCTCCGCTGCCAACGAGCCTGGTCAGTACTCGGGCGAAGTTACTTGCATCATCTCTCTACGGAGGAATCCTTTATCTTCTATTGCCTTCTTTTATTTTTTCCATTTTTTTCATTTTCAAAGAACTATGCATAGGCACTTATTTATTTCAGAAGCGGAAGAGGGATCCTGACTTATTGAGAGCATAAGAGGTTTCTCCTTCAGAGAAGTATGTTATATATACCACTGACATACTTGTTAAGGTTCTCCACTCACCTTAGTATACTTGACTAAGTTGACAAGGGTTAACCCAAAGGGCTGAATAGAGTAGGCGGTACTAGTTAAGAATGTAAGCATTATGTTTTCACCAAGACTCACTCTGAACAAAACGTATTTTCCATCAGGGTATCATCGACTGAAGACAACAAGATCTTCATAAAGAGAGAGGACAACATATAACCAGATGTTGGTAGTTGTACAAGTCATCTTAGATTTTTCCTGCTTGTCTCGAGAGCCAAACATGGTTTCATTTGAGGTTAACATATGGATACAAGCAAGCAAAGAAAGAAAAAATGAAAAAAGCAGAAGTAAAGTGTAAGAAAAACAAGTAACCAAAGCAAGCAAGCAAGAAGTGCAAACCAAAACGCAAAGAAAAGTAAGAAAGAAAACACTACTTCTACTCCTGTGTTAAACAGTCAGGGTTACATGAAATGAAATTTCCAGTGAAGCCAGTGTAGGCATACCTGATCTGCAACCACAAAGATACAAGCGATTAAAACAGATAAATAATAGTGTGCGATAGAAAATACAAAAACTTGACAATCTTGCACACAAGAGAGGAGGTCTTTCCTGTGGGCAGAAAGATGTATCACAACCACCCAACACATATGCTTACCTCTTCGATGACTACCGTCTTTCAACAAAACTCGAAAGTCTCTTTCAAGTGTGTGTTCATCTACACCAAGATTCTTAGTGAGTGTGAGGAAGGAATGAATCTTGTTACTTACAACATGGCTCACCAAGTAAAATTGTTCCAGCCATTGAGTGATTGGATCATGTAATTCATAATGGTTATTTGGAAGGTCTCGTGACCTGTGAAAATATGGATTTCTGATTGAAGAGACGGGATCACGAGGGGAATCTAGTACAGAAAAATAAATCTGATCATTCTCATCAGTCATGCCAAGACAGTGAGGACCTACCATAACCATGAGCACAGGTTGAACTGCCTCACTTGCTTGACAAAATTCTGAGGATAAAGATGCTAAACAGTGAAGATCGGAGAGTGTGAAGTAACTTTCATTGAATGCACTATTGGGAAAATGATGAGATACATAATAGTCACTTGAGATGGGGGAATGATCAGATGATTTTGTTGAGACAAAAAATTCCCAATTTGCAATGAACAATGAAAACTTCATGTGAAAAATCTTGCGAATACACTGAACAATGGAACCAAGTTCGTTGTGAGCTAGACATGATGGACCACCCTCCGGCAACTGGTGAAAAATTACGCCAGCATCATGGTCATTAGAAGAATGTAAAAGGGATTCCAGCACTATGAATGCGTGAAACCAGTTGGGGCATGGTGAAATGAAAGGAACATGATTCATGTGATATCTTGTGCGCTCATCATCACATAGGGGAATTGTTGGTGTGATGAGAGAGAAAATTTGAAGTACAGGATTCGCAAGGAGACTGAGGAGCTGATCATGAGACGGAAAATCTGATAAGCATGATTGCAGGCAAAGATAGTATTTAAGATGATAAAATTCATAATTCCATGATTTCATGAGGGACAGACATTCCCATCCTGAGTTTGATGCAAGAGATGTGCATGAAGACGGATGTGCTATGACAGCTTTGTGAATTTGGTCATAAGTGAAATTTTGAAAATTTGAGAGATCACATCCGAAATACCAAGCATTTTTTACACGTGAACTCACATCGAGTGCAACCATGCCGATAAACATATTGTGCGTGAAAAACCGGAAATGATTCAGTTTGAGGGGCCGGAAATAACCATCAACAGACGTTGAAGTGCCTTGACTCCCTAGCACGTCCCAAAACTTTCCAGAATTATAGAATCATATTTTGAAGCTTGAACCAGATCATGCATGGCTTGAGGGTGGTTGTTGTTGTTGATTTCAAAATTTCTCTCAACATGGTAGCCATCTTTATCATAGGTTGCACTAGATTTTTCAGCTTCAACAAGTTGACATGAAGAGTTATCTTCATGCAAGAGAAGAGATGACAGGGAATGGGAAGTACGATATACTATTAAACTATTTTCAACTTCATCATGAACAACCTCACTACTTTGTGTCAATTGAGGATATAACTCATCAGATGAAGAAGTGAGAGAACATGGAATATCTCTGACGCATGTGGATTCGTTGTGAATGGTAGGACACATGGGCAAGTGAGGTGAAGAGGAAGTTTCGATATGAACATTTTCTTTGACCGGAGGAAATGCTAGATGTAGGTTAGAGTATTCATGATAAAACAAAAGATCACATGATTTACTTGGGAGTTCATCACGACGTATGGAAACATGGGATTGATGACTACCTATGACTGGTGGTTGATTGTGAGAACTAATTATACAAGATGTCTCACCGAGATTAGAAGATTGAGATTTGTTAGAGAATGGAACCTATTGTTTTGATGCAAAAAATTTTGAATCAGAGAGGGGGAATTTATAGTGTCCTCACCTTTCTGCTCCTCTGATGGTGTAATGTGAATTCCTTGTGCTCAATCACAATTTGAGGTAGCATCTTGAGAATTGAGAGAATGTGCACAGCTGGCTGGAGAAACAGGTTGATCAAGTGAGTCATGGTACAAGGAGTCATGGCTTGTGAATGATGGAGGATGGCAGAGAGGCAGATTAGCTTCGAGACTTGAGTTGTGAATGGTGATGTCCTCTTGTGGAATGGAGGAGTGAGTCTTAGCTATAGGATCTCTGAGCCATTATGGAACTTCCTCCATGGAAGCGAGAGACATATGAGAAGATGGGTTGGGGACATGCTACGCAGGTTCCTCAACTTTGCCATCACCACAAGGGGGCACCCACATCAGAACTTGGAAAGGAGGAGGACAAGGAACAAATAGGGTGTTGGGCTCCTCCTCGGCAATATGAGGTGCCTCATGATCCACAAGAGTTGGGAAAGAAGAAAAATTGGGAGGCTCAGGTTCACTGTATGAAGAGACTCAAACGAAGCGCTCAAACTCTTGTTTCAAGAAATCCCAGTTCACATCTTCTTTCATAATTTCAGAGCAAACGCGAAGAAATCGATCAGAAAAATTCTCAACTGATTCGTTAGGCTCCATTCTTAATAGGTTGATCCTTCCATAAACATCTCAGTAGTTATACTTATTGAAGGCTTGATGGATCTCCCTGAGGAAAGAGCGAAGGGAATGGATGGAAGCAGGTGGCAAGGCATGACAACATTGATTAGCATGACCTTTAAAGGCGAGGAAGAAAAGTATGCAAAGAAGATCTTCACTATTGATTTCATGAGATTCACAGAAATGAAGAAAATCAGAAATATGCTTGGTTACGGATGTTCTTTCCTCACCGTCAAAATTTAACAAGGACAAGTGATCGAGAATCTCATTGGGGAGTGAAATTTGATCAAGGGAAAAATTGGAGAAACACCACGGGAGCACAATTAATGGATGAGCCATTTTAGATAAGAGTTTAAAACTAGATGCAACCGGTTCAATTTTTCATCTAGCCCTCCCTCTAGCGCCATTTTGTTGACATACTAGAACCACCAATAAAGGGGATATCCCCGGTATTAAGTCCCAACTAGACCTCACACAGTTTGGTGTAGGATTCCCATCCGGTACGATGGTCGGTTGCCATTATCTTTGATATTTCCTTAGCTCTTGATGTTCAGCATATGAGAGTGTTATGCTTGTAACTTCAAGAAAGCGAGGTGAGTATGCCTGTGAATGTTTAATGTAACTTTGTGTCTAGGTTCTCTTACACAACCTCTTGATGAGAGGGAATAGTCCCAACCCACGAAGAAACACACGTGAACAACAACAAGGTTCTATCCAGCATCTAGTAGAATAGTCCACAATAGATGTGGCAGTTGTGAAAACCAAAGTTCAAGGGAGAAAACATACACCTTCCAGCGATAAAAAATACAACAGATCTTCAACAATATGAGTACTAAAATAACCGAAGTATTTCAACTATCTTAGTACAGGTTAAGCAAACCTGCATTACAAACATTCAAAGAATAGTCTTAAAAATGGATACAAAACATGCGTGAAAACATGTTGGCCTGAGACGGACATCTGAATTAAGAAAAAGATCCAAGACACATCTGTACACCATACATCACTAGCCCCAGTGGTGGGACATTGGAGCCACTCCTCTCTCCTCAAAGAACAGACTACAAACTCTCAAGGCTATGTGGGAGGAGCCAAGGTGAAAATTCCTTTGCTCATACAATGAGGGGGTATATATAACCAAGGGGAATAACTGACCCTTGTGACTCTTCAACTTCCCTCATAATTGTTTGACTTCCTATGAATTTTCAACTGACATGACACTTCGACTTCATATGTGGGTCTCTTGGACTTCCACTTTACATTACATTGATTACAACAAGTATGGCCCATAGTAGTGATGTGGCCCAGACAACTCATGGCACAACTCGAAAAGACACCGCTGACATTTATTTCCTAACTATGGTGTCCATGTTGAGTTGTTGTGCTACTAAGTGATGATATGCTCTTGGTGTAACATGTCTTCACCTTTGCATGGCAAAGTGTGTGGGGTTTTCGATGGTCTTGGTCTTTTCTTGATGGTGCATGTGCATGTGTCCCTTTTTCTCACTTGCTCGATGTACTTCATGTGTTCATTTGACCATGAGAAAGTCTTCTAGCATGCGCCTCTTTTCCATCCTGTTCATTATCATGCCATGTTTCATCAATGTACCTGTTCTTGCAATCAGTCATGACGGGATGACATCAAATCCAAAAATATCCTAGTCCATCATGATTCATTGTTTTCCATTTCGATGCAGGTGACCTGGAGAGGGAGAAGGCACTGAGACTGTGGGAGCACAACACAGGACGGGATGCGAGGATCCTGAGCATTGTTGAGAAAAGCTGCGTAGATGCACTGGGAGACATATTTTCGCAATCAATGAAAGTTGTGGGGAAAAACCCATCTGGGAGGTAAAACTACCCAATTTTCGACAGAGAGGCCAGGGAGGGTGTCAGGGAGCTGATGGGATAATCTGCACAATTTTCCAAGGGAGCACTGGACATGTCATTTAGCTGGGATCTATGCAATTTATCCAGGGAAGACAGTGCAGGCAACAAAAAGCACTGGGAGAAAAATCTGCACAGTTTTCCAGAGGAGCACAAGGTCGGGATGTGAGAACTGCTAGTCAAAACTACGTAATCTTGAGAGACAGTTTGAGCCTAGACAGTTCTGCGCAGTTTATAAACTAGTTGCAGAGTGGGGAAGAAGGGTTGATAAGACAAGATAACTCTACGGGATTCTTGGGCTGGTTGCAGAGTGGGAAGGAATGGCATGTTAGGACAACTCTGTGCAATTATTGAGTTGGTTGCAGAGATGGGAAGAAGGTTTGACAAGGTCAGACAAATCTGTGCAATTCTGGATCTCAGTACAACCTAGGGTCACAACTTAAGTTCTTTCTTTGATTGACCAACGAGAGGCTTGATGGTAGGCCTTGCGAGAAGCGACAAGTGGATCAGCTTCTGGGACAACTTATGCATAGTTTTGGGAGTCAGTCAAATGGCTCATTTCCAGACTTGCACAGAGCAGGTTGCCCTAAGGAAAACCTCAAGTTCTGAGTATGTGTGAAAGAGAGTTTACTCATGCAGACAAGACAATGTGATCACACACTTAGCACGACTTGATGACAAGACACCTCAAACCAAGAAGACAACATGTTCTCAGTGATACTGACTCGAAGGTTGAGAGCAGTAAGTGTGATAGTTGAAATATGTCTTCAAACGACCATGACGACACTTGTGCGACAATGTTTACAATATAGTGTGTGAGTGCAACTGATGTTGATAAAGCGAAAAAAACTCACACACACAAAGGCAAACCTTCAAAATGCTAGAACAAACTCGCAAGCATGACATAGTGATCAAAATTCCAAGAAGACAGTTTGTCAAACAAGCGATAAGGAAGCAAGACACGTAGAAGAAACACATGAAATGACTTTATGCTTGTAAAAATGCATGTGAGTGCGACCGATGTTGATAGAGCGAAAACAACTCACACACATAAAGGCAAACCTTCAAAATGCTAGAACAAACTCGCAAGCATGAATAGTGATCAAAATTCCAAGAAGACAGTTGGTCAAACAAGCGAGAAGGAAGCAAGACACGTAGAAGAAACACATGAAATGACTTTGTGCTTGTAAACATGCCTGTTATCGAAGACAGAATGATATGACAATGAGAACCAGTCCTTCAAGCTACACTAAGAAATGTGTTTCAAAGGATGTTCTTTACTTACCAACTTACCCTTGAGATGATCATGCATTCAACGGAGGTTGCATGAGGTCCCGAAATTTTATCATAACCTGGTTTCTTGTTCCTTCTCATCAACTCCTTTAGAGTGATCTAGCATGTAATATTTTCTTGTAATCTCTGAGAGATAGATTTGTACAATTTCACCAGACAGTGACTATTGTCGGGATGATTTGCGCATTTTTCCAGAGCAAGGATGGGCTACCTACTCTGTAGAATTTCTTAGAGAAATTTTGTTGGCTTGCTCTGCACAATTTTCCAGAGCAAGGCTAGGTTGCTCCGCGCAATTTCTGGGAGGAAGGTTGCTAGGAAATTAGGACATCACTGCACAGTTTTGAGATGCAAAACACTGCTATGGGATGGGATCCTAGGAGGATACCTCTGCGAAATTTCTAAATGCAAGGTAGCCATACTGATCTACACATTTCTAGAGAGCAATGTTGGCTATCTGACTGCTCTTCACATTTCTGGAGAGAAATTCTAGATGTTTGACTACTTTGCCCATTTCTTGAGAGAAGTGTTGGCTTCCTGATTACTCTATGCATTTCTCGAGAGCAGTGTTGGCTAGGCAGCTGAGGGACAACAGTGTGCAGTTTCTAAAGATAGTGGGTTCCGGCTAGGGAAGGACACTGGAGGAAACCACTACGCAGTTTTGGATGCCAAGGGAGGTTGGGGTCTCTACGCATTGTGCAGTTCCCGCAGGCAAGGGCAAAAACTTGAGGGTTGCAGAGGTAAAGTGAAAAGTTCCGGGAAGCTGGATGGGGCTAGGTTGCTCGAGAAATTTGCTAAGTGTGAGATCAGTGAAATAGATGTAAACAGTGATAGGACTTGACTATGATCACACACAAACACTTAGTGATGCAACGTAGACCATCCATAATGTATAAAACATACTCTGCTTGATGCACAAACCTTCGTGACAAGAGTGCATGAAGTGAGTGTGAAACATGTCTATGTAATGAAAGCACCTCATACACACAAGATTTCCCTTGAAGCAAAGAAACATTCCCTTTGTGTGACAAACAACTATCCCTATGCCCAAAGATGACACATAATGCATAAGGATGAGAACATGAACAACTCTTAAGATCAAGGAGGAGGCTTGAGATCATCACCTTACCAACAAGTGACCAAGGAACGATCGATCACAGGATCCAAGGTAGGCTTCAAAATTTGCATACGAGCCAAAAATTTGGAGGGTGGTTGTAGATGCTACAACAAATGGCCATTAGGGTAATTTTGAGGTCTAAAATGGGTCTCCTAAGGAAATTATAAAATAATAGTGGAAATAGTAAAACAAGATTAGATTACATCATCAAATTTTAGAGGGAAAAAATAAAAAATTATTTTTTCAACTCGTATTTTCAACTTATCTCCCTATGGATTTACTCAAATTTCGAGTGGCGACACTCATTGGATGAAAAATTTGATTCCTCATCCAAGGAGTACCCATGTTGTATATTTTTTATGGACCTGTTGTGGTAAAAACACAACCCCGCCCGTTATTGATGTGTTGACTTCAAAGAATGGGGACCCTTTCTATTAAAATTTTGGCTAAACACCTTTTTGGATTTTTATTTAGTTGATTGCCCTACGCTTTTGTTAATTTTTTGTTTTCTTTGGATTCTTGTTTTGATTGCTTTATTAGAATCGATTTTTTATAACCTTCCCATTGACGCTTGTTTCGCCTCATTTGGTCAACTGGTTTGAAAATGGCACTCTTTTGAAAGTCTGATCATTTATGTAGCCTGGGTTAAAAATGCATAAAATGTACAATATTGCATTAATAAATTAGTTCAATAATGCATTCATTTTAAATATTAACCCGTAGCGAGTTTTTACTAATATTTTTTCATTTTTAGTTATGCAGTTAAATCATTAAGTATCCGGATTTAAGAAATTTACTGCAATTTCCAAATCAATTATTAATCTAGAAAACCCAAAATTTTCGAAGTCGCTGTAATTTATAAAATAATCCTCATAAAATAAAATCAAAATAAAAATTAATTTTTAATATTAAATCTTAGATTAATTAAATTAATTATTATTTAAAATATAATTAATTTAATTAAATTAAAATTTAATATATAAAAAATATATATATTACATCGAGACTTTTCAATAACCCAATACACACCATACCCCGCACCATACCCCGATGCTGATATCGAATCAGGGATTTTGCATTATGCCAAAGTTTAAAAGCTCCAATCGCCGATACTCCTTCACACCGATACTCCTTCACACCCGATCGCCAATAAGCATTGGGCAAAAGGGGCATTAACTAAGGCTTATGTCATGTTTTGTTTTCAAAACTCATTCGAAATGAGTTAAAAGGAAGGGAGCAAATAAAGGTAACGTAGGGGAGAAAATAAAGGTAACGTAGGTTAGTATATATATATATATATTTTTAATACTAATATATATATATATATATATATATATATAAAACTAATTAATAATATGTAATATTTATTTAATTTAATTAAAATTTAAATATCATTTAGATTAATATTAATTAGTTTTTTTAATTAGATTAAATTTGTTTATAAATAGTTAATTATATATTAGTTAATTAGATTAATGTTAATTAATAATTAGTTTAGTTTATAATTAACAATTAATTTAAAATTAATTAGAATTCTAATTTAGGATTTAATTTTTAATGAGAATTTTGATTTGTTAGTCCAGAAAACAGAATTTCCATATTCATGCCAGATTTGATCCATCAACTTTGGAGGTTCGTAGATTGAGTTATACTTGGCCAAATGAGGCCCAGGACAACTCATTGGAAAGAGAAAATCAAGGAGAACATTTTTGAGGAGGTTTCACTAACAGATTTAATCATTTATTGGGTCAAAAATCAGGCAGAAGATCAAGCTCCGAATTTTGAAAACAAAATCAATTTTCTGAGTTATTTTCTTCAATTTCATTTGTCCAAAGCCTCTTCTAATTGCAGATCCATTGGTTAATAATATATTTGGCCAATAATCAATAGAGAGCTTATATTTTATTTTCAATTATTTATTTAAATAGAATTTGATTGGATTTGATTTAATTGCCAGAATTATATTTTGATTTTAGTGATTGCATCTTAATTTATTTTAATTTCTTTTTGCAGGAAAACAGTGGAAGAAATATGGAGAAAAGGATTTCAATCAATAAGAGTGCTCCAACAATTGAAGATTAGAATTTTTGAGCAAATAAAATTGGATTTCACAGATTTTCCTTCAACAAACTTTTCTTTCAAGAATTCCTTTGCAAATAGTATAAATAAGAGATTGCAGAATGTATTAAGGGGTTGCTCTTCTCTGCAATTCTAAACTTCTAAAAGCACTACTGTAATAGGAATTTAGAGTTGTAGGAGAGAGGAGAGAAAATCTCAGATCTGGGGATTATTGAAGATTTTTCCTTTGTATCTTGAATTATGTATGAGGGGCAGAGTTTGCACTATTGTGGCTCTAGTTTTGAAGGCAGAAGTTCAAGCAATGTAAAGGACTGTTGGAGACCAAGGACAGAGAAATGAATGCAATAAATTGGTATTTCTAATACTATTGTTTCGAATATCAGTTTCATTTTTATGGTAACAGGAATGTCTCATTTTATTCATGTTTGTACACTATTGTCAATATGGGTAATTTGTCTCAATGTTGTTATTAGGTATCTCTGTTCTTATGAATTAAAATCTGATTTCTGAGTAACTATTTACTTAGAAATCTGTCTTATAAAACTGATTTATTGAATGGTAATGTGTTGTGAACTATTTCCACATATTATTGTTTAATTATTGGATTTACTGATATGATAATCAATATCATTTTTGTGAACTACTTCCGGGAATGTTGTTGGTTTATTATTTCAGTTGATAGGTCTCAATAGGATGTGTTTTGGTAACCATAATATCAGTTAATTGAACTACTTCATTAACTTGATATTCATTATAAACGAGACATATTTAAATCCCAATACTTTAATTATCTTGCTCTTAGTTGGGTTAGATCTATATCTGCCTAATTAAGATAGGATTTAGATTAGTTTCTTTTACTTGCATCATAGAATAAGCTTGCATTTAGAGTAATTTCTACATTCTTTTAAGTCCTCTCCTCAAAGAGGCAAAATTTTAGTTATGGCTTGGCTAAACCCAAATCAGCTTAAGGGTCATTCTCTTGCCTGATCAGCAAGAAGAAGTGATCTGATATCCCTGTCTATTGGTAGTTAAAGATACATTATAAACCAATAGCAATAGGGAGAAGGTAACTGGACCTAGTTAAACCAGTCGAAGCCACCACACCAAACGGAAAAGGAGCTGCTTTAAGGTCCGGACCGGGTGGTTATCCCCCAATGTTGTTGCAATGATTTTCGAGGCATCAACAGGACCCTGCTACACAATAAATGAGAAATACATGAAAAATGTGATTGCAATCATGTTTTTTCATGTATTTCTTATTTTTTTCATGTAGCAGGCTCCATTGAAAGTATGCAACATGGGTACTCCTTGGATGAGGAATTAAATTCTACATCCCACGAGTACTGCTGCTCAAAATATGAGTAAAACATTAGGGAGATAAATTAAAAATACGAGTTGAAAAAGAAGTTTTATTATATTTTAATCTTTTCACTTTTTTACTCCAAAAATGGTGAATCATCCCCCATAATTGACATCATAATCTTGAATCCTATTGGTTCTTATAACATTTATTTGGGTTGTACATTTTTCTTAGGAGGCCCATTTTAGACCTCAAAATTCCCCTAATGGTAGAGGTTGAAATTGGAGACATCAAGTTTGTAGTGACATAATCTCTTATTGCTGAAGCCACCAGACTGTAAAGAATCAGAGAGAGATGGTTTAAGAACATGGGCATTGAAGGAGAAGAATGTAATACTTTCTTGAAAAACCCAGGTATGGATACCACTATGTTTAAGAAAGGAATTCCTAGTACAACACTTAAGGGTAAATGGAAAAATTTACTGCTAGGAATTCAGAAATTTGTCACCTGTGAAGGAATATTTGGTTGGATGTTCTTTTACCACATTCGTTTGATGATGCATCTTCTCGAAGAGAATGAAATTAATCTTCCTTATTTTCTATTAAATAGCATAAGGAAAATGTTTGGGAATGTTCAGAAAAAGATCCAATTCATATAAAACACCATATATCACCATGACCTTATAAAAATACTCATTGAATTTCATCTTGAAAGCCTAGGAGATAATTGGGATAGCTTCCTAGTTAAAAATCATTTTAAGTAGGAGGATCAAGAGCCACCTAGCAACAACAAAGTAAAAAGAGGAAGGAATAAAATACTTGAGAATCCTATTAAAAACTTACCTCAACAACAACTACAAGAACAATCAGAAGATGAGACTCCTATTGCAGAAATCTTAGGAAGCATTAAAATGCAATATGTTAGAAGAAAGTTAGAAGAAAGAAATCCAACAAAAAGGAAGAAAGCACATCCAAGAAAACAAAGGAGGCTAAAACAGAGAAGAAAAGATCTAAACTAAAAGCCCTTTTCCATCAAATGTAAGAAGAAGCGCCAGGATTTATCAAAAACCATCTCAACAATCTACAAATGTTGTTAATTTGGAGGAAGAAGAAAAAATAAAAGTTCCATCATGTACTGTCATCTCACCTATTCATAGACCAAGCCGAAAAACACCAGAAATAGATCCATCACAACAAGAAATATATGATTACATTGAATCTCTGGAGAATAAATCCACAGGAAAAGCATCATTTTTAAATCAAGAAAAAGAAGCTCAGTCTAGTAGCCCACAAGAACCTCCAGTGATAAATATTTTGAAACAATAAATCTTTGAGCTAGAAACGCTAAATAGACACATAGAGCAGGAGAATGAGGCCTTCAAGATACATAATGAGATTCAAATAACTAATAATGATAATATTCTTTTGCATTTGGGCCTGTGGTATAAGAAAAACAAGCAGTTAAAGCAAAAGAATAAGGTTCTTAGAAGAAAGGTGATAAATCTAAAGTATAAAATCTTGATGAAAAGGCCAAGAATGGCAGTGGCTAAAAAGAGGGTGAAGAACATAAACCTAGATGTACTAGCTCAAGTCTCAAAAGAAATGTAGTAGTCAAAGTCTAAATTTTTGCATGAGGACATGCAATGGCCTTCGTGTGGGGGAATGTAAAGCCTCATGAATGCTTCATTTTGACACTCTCCCTTACCAATTTTTCCTCTCTTTTACCATCATCATCAACTCAAAAGGCATCAAACTACAAGGTTTTTTGCATGTAAGTTATTTAATTTTCTTCTCTTTCATGTTTAATAATGTTCCTTATTATTGAATTAATGTTTGTATTAGCTACCGAATTCATGCAATTCTGCAGCTAATCTATGTTTCTCTAGCCAACTCCAAGATTTACCAGGATCCGAGGTGTTAGCTAAGAAGAAAAAGATATGGAAAGGTGGATATTGATCCCTTCAATGACTCCCTCCTATCCATCCAAACCAGATCATCAAAGGATTGTTCAATTGCATGGTCAATGGGTGAAATTCAATGTGTCACTGACAGGTGAGCGAGAGTCTAAAAATATTATGCTTCAGGATTTTCTTTGCCAAATAGAAAATCATGAGAAAATGATATTTTGATACCTGTTAGAAGCTAAGTTTAGAATTATGTTAGCTAATGGTAAACGTAAAAGCCTCGAACAATTATTTGACACGGGCTTTTATAAATACGATGCAGCAAAACATGAACAGGAGTTGAATTTGATGTATGTGACAGTGATGTTTTAAAAACTCCATTTTCTTGTTAATGAAGAATGAAGCTTGATGCATAACTGATTGTGTGATTAGAGTTTCGTGACCGCCTGTTTGTGGAGGGCCCCTGCAAATAATGAAGGTTCTGCATTTCTATATTTCCTTTTTATCATTTATTTCACTTATTTATATGCTCTATAATTGTTTTGCGGCATTTATTTTAATTAAATAACAATAGAAATATTTCACTAATGATGATAATTGTAGCATAGACACCTTTCATAGATTTATTTATAGCTTTCATTTCCAAACCACTTCATAGATTTTTTTACAATTTCATTTCAGAACATGAGTATTTCCTTACAATTTCATTTCAGAACATGAGTGATTTCGTTACAATTTCATTTCAAAGTTTCATATATTTTTTTTACAATTTCATTTCATAACATGAGTGATTTCCTTACAATTTCATTTCACAGTGTTTCATTTCAGAACATGAGTGATTTCCTTACGATTTCATTTCACAGTGTTTCATTTCAGAACATGAGTGATTTCCTCACAATTTTGTTTCAAAGTATTTCATTTAAAGCATGAGTGATTCCTTTGTAGTTTTGTTTAGAGCATTTCATTTCAAAAGCAATTTATTTCAACGCATGACTGATTGATAATGAGAAGATGTATGGTTTTCATTTTAAATAGAGTTCAATTTCAATTTAGTTTTTATGCAAAGGATTGTTAGAACATTAGATGAATACTTCTACTTTTAGAGATTAAATTTGTGTTGCAATAGATTAGTTAAGTTTTTCTTAATTCAATAAGACAATGTAAATTTGCTTTAGTTTCATTTTAAAAGCGTAAAGAGAATTTTTTATTTCATTAGAAAGGAGTGAGCAGGAATGTAATTGAGATTGAATATGCTAATTTAATTTTCTTTAAAGAGTAAAATAGGAACATAAAATATCCTTAGAATAATTTTCAATAACTCAATCATACACATTAATAATTTGAAGGCTTCTAGCATATATAGTGCACATGCACTTCACAAGTTTACCAACTCTGGTTGATAATTTATGTAACAATTTAAGAAAATTAAATTGACAAACAATGAATAAGTAGGTTGGTTACGATTTTATTATTATTGGATAATGTAGTATTCGCTAAGATTTTGGACAAGTGTAAACACAAAATATAACCTCTAGTGGAAAAATTGCTAGTGATTCAATAATCATGATACAAGTGGAAAAAACATAGAAGCATCCCAACCAATTTACAAAACAATGCTACATTTCCAAAATAATTTTATCTACGAGGGATACCCTTTGGAAGTATCATATTCATAAATCTTGGAGCTTAAAATAACACTTAGAATTTAGCATCTTCATGTTTGGATTCTTGGCTAAATAAATTAGTCAGAACATATTTCCCACTAGAATATTTGAGCCTTTCCAACCATGAACTAAATTAGGGTAAGTTCCAATTGGTTAGATATTGAATTTGTAACCTTCATGTAAATATCTCAAATATAAAACCTCCAAGAATAGTTTACACATATTTTTTCGCATTCATCATTCATCATATTGTTCTCATGATCACTAGAAAGAAATACTAGAAACCCAAAAATCCTTCAAGTCCTTCAAATCATGGTCAATTTTCAACCCCTTATGTTATTATGCATTTTTTTTAATCTTTCATGTCTCCTAAAAAGCTAAAAATTATTAAGATAAATATTGAAAATATATAGAAGTGATGTATAAGACAAATGAAACTTTTTGAATCCTTCAACCATGTTCATAGTGAGGTGACCAACCCTAGAGTGGTAAACCATGGAGTTGTGACTCTATATCTCTTTATTTAAGGCCTCATACAATTTGTTAAATGTAGTGTATAGTGTCTAAGCCACTAGATTTTATCCTTAAAGCTTGTCTTAGGCCAAAGTATGTGCATGTTGTGTAACAAACCTTTTAATTGGGCCCATGTACCACTCTTGAGCCTTAAAATTAGGCATATATCCCACACATTTGTAGGATATACCATCCAACTTACATGTCTCATGTCTCATTTCCCATTCATTAGGGCTTGTGTATCGTTTAGGACTTAAGGTGCTTAATTAGGGCTTATGTATTGTTTAGGACTTAAGGTGCTTAATTAGGGCTTGCGTATTGTTTAGGACTTAAAAGCCTATATTCTAGCCATGAATTATGTTATAGGTTAGAAGGCATATTATTGGTTGGACAAAACCTTATAATTAATAATCATGTCATTCATTGGACAAAGCTTCCTTACATAGGTGTTATTTAAGGTTAAGGCCCCATGTTTTTCTCATTATCCCTACACATATTATATAAGGCCCAAGCTCCTAACTTTTTTCCCATTGATCATGTCTTTGATGAAGAAACATATTAGTAGTGTATCAATCTTAGAAATTGAGCCCATATATCACTTCTAAGATCAGTGATCCTTCCAAAAATTCTTTGTCATTATTATTTAAAAAACTTAGGTGGAATAACAATATTGTCTAAATAGATTTAAATAATTTTTCACCTGCTCTAAAGCCTCACGCATGGATTACAAATTTTATATCATGGATTTAATTCTCAAGACTCTTTAATATCAAGTCATTTATTTGGCCATGGGAGTTAACCTTATTTCCATGCCTTAGATATGCTAAATTTCAAAACTATAAAATCCATATCTACCTAAGTTATTATATTTAACAATAATACATGGTATTAAGTTAATTTCATTAAGTTAATATAATTTGTGTAGAAATTTTGAATAATATGACACATATTCACAGAGATTATCCTGATTATACACTTATAAGCAGAACATGCATAATACATAACCTCCTCTACGTTGATCATCAATTTACAGAAGCAGAAACATTCACAGGCGTACATAGAAGCATCAATCACACATATCAACATAGTATTTTCCCGGGGAAAGCATCTCGCTAAAAACCCCAACTATCTGTATATTATAGTGATTGAATCATGTAACAATACATAGTACAATACTCCTCACAAGTATTCAGTACTATCTCCACATGCTACACACAATACAGCTCAGATCTGATCTCCAAATCTCCCCCGCTGCTTGCCTGCCTCCACAGCTCAATACCTACTCAAGAATGAATGAGAATGGTTTACCAAACTCGTATTTAACCTCCAAAGAATCACTCACACTGGGAAAGACGTGAGCATAGGCTATAATACTTGGTATTGGCCAATTCATTGGCATACTCAATCCCTTTGATTGTGCAAATCATCATGCACAACTATAGTCACAACTGATAGCAATCTGATCCTCTAACACCTGTCCCTGTTGAACTGAACATGAACTAACATGCAACTGAATTAAATGATGTATTCTATAGTTGCATTATGAGTTAATAATTAGTTTAACAACTCATCCTTAGTCTATTTGCAGTTAGACAAATTACAATTAGTTTAACCAAGTCAAACTGAACACAACTCCATCAACTCTACAATCAACTCCACCAAACTCAACTGATTGAGTTCTAACTAAAGTCATGCATGCAACAACTCAATTGACCCACAAAGAAAGCGTACTTCCTTCTGACAGCTGCATGTGCCGCATCTGTCGCTCAAATTGAAGTGCTCCAAGAGAAAAAGGTCAAGTTTATAGTCCAATTATTATTATGAGACAATAATATTTGACTTTTCTATTTTTGACAGCCAGTCTAAAAATAGACTTTGATCACTCTTGCTGTGATCACTCCTGCTGTGGTCACTCCTGCTGTGATCATCCCTGCTGGGATCCAAAAATGGAACTTGCGCTATAATTTTCCTGCGGGCCCACTTAGTGAAGGCGACTCTTTTCACTAAGCTCCATCATCTTGTTGCATTCTCAACAAGCATTTCTTGTTGCACACTTTTCAACAATTTAAATATATACTTAAAACTCCCAAGTATTAAAGAAAAAACACACAAAACAAAATAAAACTCACTAAAATCAATCAAATCTAATGAATGCAAAGATGTTGTAGGATATTTTTAGAGGAATAAAAGGTTAAACGCTGAACACATTTACATATAAAAGAAAATCTAGAAATACATGTAAACAAAGCATCCATTCTAGAACAAAATTTTGACTAGTTTACAAAATCGAGAACCAACACTTTTGTTAGTATTTCAATGCCAAATTTGACAACAACTAACTCCATTTGATCAATGTAAGTAGGAAAAAATGAGTGAGCTTTGAGGTTTCCTTGACCTCATATTCAAATATTTGATTGAAAATAAATGGACTCTCTCCTTACCATGGATACTAAATTTTTAACAAAAATTTCCAAAAGTAGTTTATATACATTTCAAATTACCATTTTGGGATATTTATTCAGTAGGTAGTGAAACTAGGTAGTTTGATCTAAGAAATTCTAAGTAGTTTGTCCATTTTTTCGCTAACCAATATTGCATTAGGGTTAGTCTAGTCTATGTGTCCATGTATGTTGATTTTATGTATATATATATTTTCATATTCATGTTAATTATATATATATATATATATATATATAATTCCATGAATTTTGTGTATTGCTGTATTATAAGTACAACTCATATGGCTTCTAGTGGAGATTCCTCAAATCACAATTTTATACGTGGGGAAAGTGAGGAACATGGGATAATAAAAAGATAAAAATAAATATAGTTAATAAAGATATTATTAGTAAAAAGTTTATGGTGAGTTGGAAATACTATTTTAGGATTATTATATAATATTTACGAATATGTATTTAGTTTATGATTTTCATATATAATTATAATTATTACTTATTGCAATTTATTTTATAAAAAGTTTATGGTAAATTGGAATTACTACTTTATGACTGTTATATAATATTTACAAATATGTATTTAGTTTATGAAAAGTCTCGTATATAATTTTAATTATTACTTATTGCAATTTATTTTATGTTGCAAAACATATTAATAAAAGATGTTAAAAAAAAGTTCTACCATTTATAAATACTATAACAAAAAAGGAGAGAGACCATAACTAAATATGGATTACTTGTTTAATGTAGTTTGGAAAATATTCAAAGAGTCTTAATCATAATAAAGTTGAGGGTATTTTCCAGGGTACAATTTATACAACAATTGTTTTAGAGTTTTAGAATAAATTCAATCCCATCACTACATTGTATTTTACAAATTTAGAATAAATTCAATTTAGTAAATACATTTTTTAGAAATTTAGAATAAATTCAATCCCATTAATACATATTTCATGGCATTTATTTTTTCGATCACATGCCTAGCATTAATGTTTGGGTACAAAGTGCAAAGATGAAGATTGATATAGACAAATATTTTTCATCAATAAAAGATTGAGAAAATTCATTTAGTGAAAATGATATATAAATTACTATTAAAGGAGATTTAAAATTTGGAAGCAATGTGATTGTTTTTAATGATGATGACTATATATATCTTAGGTGGTTAGGAGGAATGATTACTTAGTTTGTGTTGTAAGCTACTTTGTATTTTATATTCTATTTGTTAATATATATAACAAAAAAAGAAAAAGAAATAAATCTCATGCAGAAGGCATGCTAATTTAAATACCGACACATTTATAATTAATTAGTTGGTAATTAGTTTAAACATTAATTAGAAATTGATTAGATCATTTTATAAAGTTCAATTTGACATTTTGTCGTTTATTGTAATAATTGTTTTATTACAGACCGTCAGGATGTTCCCCACCCAGATCAACAACTGGGGGGACATTTCAGACCCCCCCTGCACTTCCGACGTTTACTCGTGGGGGTCCGAAAAGCTAATTTCATAAAACTACCACCGCCGACGTGTCCTCCCCTCATTCACTACAGAGCCCCCCTCTCCAAAACCGTTTACAATCTGCGTGCTCCCCCCCCAAAACATCGATTGACCATTTCCACTCCTGCCAAAATAAAATGCCACTCCGCTTCCACCATTTGTCCAACTCCCATTCGTTGATTGATTAACCGTTACATTATCCAATCACTCCTCCACGACCATTTCCTTCCCACAATAAATACCCCACTCCTGTCAATGTTATCCCTCCAAACAATTTAATTCTCATGCATAAATAAAACATAAAATTTTTACTTCCATTTATTTCGTTTATTTCATCTCGCAGCTACATGCACAGGTCCGATACAACCAACACCGGGAACAGAACATTCGTCACTGCAAAAATCAACTAACCACCTGGTACAACAACAATGCTTACCTAATTATATCTTTAGCATGTCTTCTTCTATAGGAAAATCTAAAATGGTTGAAGAAAATCCAAAGATGCCCCATGTCATAGACTTAGATAAGTTACCCTTAGTTGATCAACAATATAAAATTTCTGAGACCCAATGTGATTTTCACCTCTATGAACTGCACAATTGGGCCAAATGGAAATTCTCTGATGCTAGCGATGAATTGAGCATGTGGGACTCCTTCCTACCTTAGTTCATTTTCCCTCATACCCATTTCTTTCCAGAATTTGTAGTCTAGTGTCATTTTAGATACATTCTAGGACAAAGAGCTATTATTGCTCAAAACAATGATATTCTAAGGAATTTAGACTTCTGTGATCCATAACATTGTCTAGATATCTTCGGCAAAATCACATAATCAACCTTTTGTCGACGTGTTTCGAACCAACCAGTGTGGTTCATTGTCAGGACAAGTTGAAGAACTAATCTGGTTTAGCTTGATTAAATAGAGTGTGCAGAGACTCCAACGGTTATATTGCAACGGCTAATTTTGACCTGAGGATCAAAGTCAAACCCCTAATTTCTATTATTAATAGAAGCATATAATACATTATAATAAATTTATTGTTTAAATATAATTTCTTGAATAACCTATATTAATAATTATCCCCAAATTTTATTTAAATACAAATAAATAATATTGAATTACTATTATTCTTAGAATTTAGTTACAATAGGTAACTTTGTATTTATTTAAGAATAAATGTTTAAATCCGCGGGTCCAGAGGTAAACTAGATATAAGTTATGGTAAACTAAATAGGGTAAACTAAAAATAATGGTCTTAATAAACTATAACTTCCTATATTTATTATTATTCCCAAATTATTTAAATACCATAAATAGTATTAAATTACTATTATAATATAGTTATAATAGGTAACTGTGTATCTATTTAATAATAATTATTTAAATTTAAGGGTCCAATGGTAAACTAGATCATCATTTTTAATTAATTATTTAATTGTAACGGCCCATTCGAAAATAAGTTCGTACAATAATTTATGTATATTAATAATCTATATTTACTTAAAATTATAATTCTAATATTCTAAATAGTATTTTAGTTAAATCATTATTATGTAAATACCATAATTAAAGTACATGTTTATTAATAATAGCATATCCATTAACTCAATATTATATCATATATTTCTCATAATTTCTTGTTTATCATTTAAACCTCTAATAATTAATTTAGTAAATTATATCCATTAGTTCTTCAACTTGTCCTGACGATGAACCACACTGGTTGGTTCGAAACGCGTCGACAAAAGGTTGATTATGTGATTTTGCCAAAGATATCTAGACAATGATATTCTATTCACAATATCCCCCGAATCTATATGAAAAATGCTTCAACTTAAACCTTCAGCCCCTTTGCACCCTTTTTCTATTGATTCCCTCATCGAAATCCATAATAAACCCAGTTTCCCTCAAAGAGCCATGATCTTCGAGATATTCTTACCTGAAAATGAAAAATTATCGAGAACAATGTTATGAAACCAGCTCAAGAAAAGATAGAAAAGAGAGATCAACGCCTTAGAATTCAGCCTCTTCGAGGGGGCAACCTCCTTTACATTACATAAATGAACAATTCTTGGATGATACAAATGAAAAGACCTCCTTTCTATATATAGGAGTCTAAGGGGTTATAACATAATCAGAGCCGACATAACAATAATAATGTAAGGGCATAATAATAACAATAGTGGGCTTCTATGGGGCACAATAGTAACAATATGGGCACTACATGGGTACATCAATATAATAAGTGGGTTATACTAATAACAATAAGGGTTACACTAGTAGTATAGGGGCCTAACATGCCCCTCTCCTTCAAAAAGCGTCGTCCTCAACGCTTGAGTAGTTCTTGATGCTTCTGTATAAAATTCTTGTCCTCCTATGTGGAATATTCAGCGGGTAAGTTCTTCCACTTGATGAGATAATCTGAAATTGATCGATTTTGTAGCTGTCGGGTTCTTGTTTCTGTGACTGCTCCAGGTTCCAATATGATTTTTCCTTCCTCTTTAATTTCTGGCAATATTGCTTGAATTGGGATCTTTTGCAACTTTTGAATAAGTGGCCATACTTCTTCGTCCTTCTTCCATTCATCCCTTGCTTCATTTATCCAATCTGGTTGGATAATATAAATAGCACAAAATAATGCTTCCACATCCTCATCCTTGAAGAGTCTTCCCATTCGGTAAGGTCGCCATTTTTTAAGTGCATGTAGTATTGCCAACATTTCCTTCTCATAAATAGCTTGCTTGAGATGTAGCAGTAAAAATACCCAATCACCTACATCAAAACATTTTTCACTACGATGTTGATCTACCTGTTGTTTCGTTTGATTTTGCACTGAAGTGGCGTTATCCTTTAAAAGTTGGAGAACTTGTTGTTGATGCTCGATGTGATCTTTCTCTGCTTGAACATTTTTCTTCTTGATATGTCCTTCTATCTTTTGAGGAGTGGTAATTTCTTCCAGTCCTTTACAAGATATGGTCGGATTCATTTCTTGATGCTCGATGTGATCTTTCACTTCTTGAACATTTTTCTTCTTGATGTGTCCTTCTATCTTGATAGTTTGAGGAGTGGTAATTTCGTCCATTGAATTACAAGATATGGTTGGATTCATTTCTTCTTTCTCGATGTGATCTTTCACTTCTTGCACCTTTTTCTTCTTGATATGTCCTTCTATCTTGAGAGTTTGAGGAGTGGTAATTCTTGCCAATGCTTTACAAGATATGGTCTGATTCATTTCTTCTTTCTCTGGGGTGGTGTCTTGGAATATATCCTCTTCTTTCGATGTTTCTTGATCCTTTTCTTCCTCCTCTTCATATTCTATGTAAAATAATTTCTTCTCAGCACACCTATGGCCTTTAGTGCATTTGCTATCACAATTGTAACAAAGCCCTTTTTCTCTTTTTTCTTCCAATTGTTGTGGTGTAACCCTTGTAGGTTGTGGAAGGCTGGGAGAAACAACACTTCCATCTTTATAGTTGTGAGGGGTATGCTTCTTGGTTTCCATAATTTTGCTTTCCATTATGTCACAAAGCCCTTTTACTCTTTCCAATTGTTGTGGTGTTTCTCTAAAGAAGGTGTTGCTCTTTGTATCCTCATAATGTGCTATCATTTCCTCTGTGAAAATTGACCACGTAACAAGTTTTTTACGAGAACAAAGCCCTTCATACCATAAAAATTGATCTGGTTCTAAATATGAAGATGCAATACATACCTTTTTTAATAGTTGTACACCATGTAGATCAAAATATTGCTCCATCTGAAGTATCCAATTTACCGGATCCTTGCCATCAAACTTCCTCATCATGATTTTTCTTGATTTTAGGACCTCGATCTTGAAAAGACTGCAACTTTGTACTTGAAGATATTTAAGTTCTAAAATTGCTACCTGTAGTAGCCCTCTATGTCCTCTTTCCAATGCCACTAGTCTGATCCAAATTGGATTCTCCAAGAAAGAGTTATTCACAATCGCCCGCAGTGACCTGATTATAGACTAGTTCAGTAGAGTGAACTTGTATGAAGTGCCACGTGTCACTGTTTTAACCTTTGACTCTGAAAAATATATAAAAGAAAACCACATTCCGTCCTCTTTCTGTACCTTCTTACGAAATTTCAATCTGATGCTCAGAAAGAAAGTTATGACGATTTTCCCCAGGTCACCTGTTTTGAGTGTAATTCAGGAGTCTACAAAAAGACAAACTTCCTCAGATCATATCTCCGAAAATATCGCGTGAAAAGCTCTGAAATTCAGACCCAAGGTTCAGCGCGATTTTTTCTCAAATGGGTTTTTGTTGCGACTTCTGAAACGTCACCGAAGAAAAGTTATAGCGAAAATGCCACGATGACCTGTTTGGAGCAGCGAAACCCTAGAATCCAAAGCTCTGATACCAAATGTTATGAAACCAGCTCAAGAAAAGATAGAAAAGAGAGATCAACGCCTTATAATTCAGCCTCTTCGAGGGGGCAACCTCCTTTACATTACATAAATGAAAAATTCTTGGATGATACAAATGAAAAGACCTCATTTCTATATATAGGAGTCTAAGGGGTTATAACATAATCAGAGCCGACATAACAATAATAATGTAAGGGCATAATAATAACAATAGTGGGCTTCTATGGGGCACAATAGTAACAATATGGGCACTACATGGGTACATCAATATAATAAGTGGGTTATACTAATAACAATAAGGGTTACACTAGTAGTATAGGGGCCTAACAAACAAATCCTCCATACCCTTATTGAATGTTTCCAGAAATGACTAGACGTGTCGTCTCAATGGTTTCTTGTCTATTATGTTATCCAGTTGATCAGTGGGTTGATGAAATTATTCTAGGATTTCTATTAGTGTTTTCAGCAAGTGAAAAACCCTCAATTATCTTCAATTACAGTGAATTTCTATTAGAAGTTATACATGATCAATTCTTGAAGTTTTTTATTGAAGGAGATTTTAAATACCATTTAGTTCTTATATACCTGTTCTTGTTTCATCAAGCAGATAAATTTTAGTTTCAATTACAGAAGTTAGATGAACAAGGTAATCCTCAATTTGTAATTCATTGGAATTCCTTGGTAAGGAAGAACACCAATGAATTTTCCTTCAGTGATTACACCAATCAGTTCCTATATATGGTTTCATGTTTGCTCAATAGTGATGTTGTTCCTAGGATTTCACCTAAAATCAAGAGAATTCTCCACCTCAGCGAGCAAACAAAGACTGGAGATTGGTACCTGTATCAAAACTACATAGAGATTAGAGTATATCGATGTGAGCTTCCTCCATATAAATTTCCTAAGTTTGTGCCAATTGTGATTTTTCCATTAGAGTATATTGGGCAGATGATGAACATGGATGAGTTGCACTTTGTACACCTAAGAAGAAGTCTCAATCTAAGTTAAAAGCTCAAATTGGACCCTTTATTTGCAACACCAAAGAAACAACGAAGGAGGTAGATCTTCTTTTGAAACAAATTAAGTTCAAATTAAGTTTTACGTGGTCTTATGATCCCTTGGGGATTATTTCTAAGCTAAGGGTGGAACAAAAAACTACTCCTTATGCACACACTCTTAGACCAGAAATTGAACAATACATGAATCAAGAGGAGTGGCATAAGAATACATTGCAGGAGGTAGAAGAGCAAGTTTTCATTTCAACAACATCCCAGACTCCAATTACACAGGAGAAACATGCTAAGAGGACAAGGGAAAGTGTTTCCCCTTCATTTTCAGAAGTTCCAGAGATAGAGTTCATAATGTATAAGAAGAAGAATAAGAAGAAGAATCCTCTTGAAGATCCATTTCAGGAATAGAGTTCACAGGAACATACCACATTGGTTTTAACAAGTCTGCATGCTGCAACTTTTCCATGGATTGAGGAAATTTTCTCAATCTCTCCTGTATCTTCAGTCTTTCAAGACCCATTAGAAACAACTGATACAAGAGAGCTAACTCATACTACAACTAAACAAAGTATCTTTTCTAGAAATAGGGAAATCAAGAAGAAAAATGAAGCACTAAAGGCCACTAGTTATTCTGAATTTTGGAAACAAACTTCAGCTTCCCAACACAAGCTTCTCTCGGCATTAGATAATGAGAAAGGACAGCTTAAGATGGCCCTCATAGAGCCTAAAGTTCCCTTTCCTGGGACTGCAAAAGACTAATTTTTTACTTTTGATACTAAACATATTCATCCCATTGACCAGATTGATTTACACAAGCAAGCTGGAGAAATGATTTACTCCACCTTAACTAGCTCAAAAATGGCAGCATCTAAGTTGCAGGCTTCATTGAAGAATATTCATTCACAACTAAAGTTAGAAAAGATATAATCCCTGACCAAGGATACTAAGTTAAAATCCATAGAAGATCTGGTAATCAAAGTGGGATATGATCGCAGTAATGTTAAAGTTGTCGAAGAATGATCAAGAGAAAAAATGTTAATATCCTCAAATTAAGAAAACAACTAAATGTCCCTACCACAAAAGATCCGCAAACCAAAGAAGTTGGTGAATTGGAAAAATAGAAATAAATCATGTTTAAGATTATTGTTGAACAAAATTTACAGATATAGAAGATGGAGGTTGAATTAGAAAATTTATTAAATGAAAAAGATCAACAAGCTGATGTGGCAGCAACTATTCCTATAGCAACAACCTCTATTGCAAGTACTTCAACAACATGCACTTCTATTGCAGCAACCATAACAGTGGAAACACAATCCACAAATTCAACAACTGATTTAGCTAAAGAAATGGGATATTTATCTATAAAAGGTTAAGAATTGAAGAAGTTAAAGGCTCAACTCAACAATCTTCAAGAGTAGAAGATCAAAAATGATAACTCTTACTTGGTAGAGATTCATAAAATCTATAGGCTAACTCAGAGACTAGAGACCCTTGAAAATGAGTCTGCTATTGCTCAAACCATTGCACACTCCAATGAAAATATCTGGATGGATATCAGCGAGTCTATGACTAATTTATGGCCTTCAATTGAAATTATTTTTGAGCAGGAAGAATTATTGGAAAGGTCAAAGGAGATAATAGCAGAATAAAAGAAAGACCTGGGTCATAAACCGGGAGATGCAACAACATTGATCAGGATTTTGAAGAGATGGAAAACTATGACATTGAGGACAAAACTAAAACTAGTTTGGAAGTCAGAAGGGTACTTACTAAAAGGAATTTAATGTTACAGTTAGAAAGTAAATGTCATAATTTAGAAGCTAGCATCCATAAGTTTCATAAAAAGTTTAATGTGCTTTATGAGAAATTACTTCCAGGTTTAAGAGGAATGGGAGACAACCTAGTTCCCCTTGAATAATACCAACATAGATTGCATTCTATCATTCTGGGCAAATTGAGATTTTCTAAAATCAAGGGAACCATTACAGGGAATGATTTTATTGAAGATTTGAGCTTTGATTTGCTAATACAACATGCAATCAAACACAAACCCACCTTTCAAAAATATACTGAAGTAGATGAAACTTGCAGAAAATAATAAAATATTCCATTCCTGATGAAGAAACACGGGAAAAGATATGTCAGCTCATGGAATGAATAAACAATAGATTTCTAGCAGCAAACATGATGTAGCCAAAGATAAACCAGTTACAATTCACACAAAAATAGAGTAACACATAGTCTGAGAATGGTGAATAGTCCCCTTCTCCTTTTTCCTTAATCAGAATAAATTTACATAACTAGAAAAACATATATCCACCACATTTCCAGACAATCCATTGAACCAATCATATCCAAATAATCGCATATACCTGTCACAAATTATGTCACTGGTTCTGGTTGCTTGCTTATCATATCTCCTTGGTCGACCTGGCGAGGCAACTCAACTAAGATAACTATTGTTCTAACCAATCCATTAGAACTCAACCTCTCAAGTCTTATTCACTACCCAATTTCGTTGCCTCCAAAAAATGAATTCCAACAATAGAAAATTACTATTTTTTTGAAAATTATTGTTTTATCGTATGCAGAAAGTCGATGCATCATTCTCCTCTAGTTGAAAAGAACGCTGCTCCTGCAAGATGTTGTTCTCAAATTGTTGCCACTGAACGGGGTCCAAGGCCTTCAATTTCCTCTCTGTGATCCATGTACTTTCCTCCGATACGAAGCCTTCCCATTGTACCAAATACCTATTATATTGTTTTTGTCGAGTCTGAGCAATCTTCTTATCTAGGATACGTGTAATCTGTTCCTTTTTCCTGCGTGGAATGGTTTGTTGTCAATCCACCTCCTCCTCACTTTTATTTCCTAGATCCAACCCATGGAATACATATAAATCAGAAACATTAAACACGAGTGAAATATCAAAATCTGTTGATAAATCAACCTTATAAGAATTATCATTGATTTTCTTAAGAATCTTGCAAGGACCAATCTTCGTGCACTTCAAATTTCTCTTTCCTCAAATAAAGCATCACCAAATCACCCTCGTTAAAGACCTCAGGGTGTCGACCAATGTCTATTATTTTGTATTGTTGGTTACTGTCTTGCAATTTGTGTCTCACTGTCTACTGTAATTGTTGAATGTGTTCGGAAAATGCTTCCCCATCATCACTAATTCTGTCCCCAAGTGGTAGTTGTAATAGATCGAGGAAACCTTAAGGATTTCGGCCATAAACAATTTGAAATGAAGATTTACCTGTGGATCTATTCACAGAACTATTGTAGGAAAATTTTGCTTGGGACAAAGCCAAATCCCACTACATAGGCTTCTCACCAACAATGCTTCGTAATAGGTTTCCAAAACTTCAATTCACTACCTCGGGTTTTCTGTTTGTTTGGGAGTGATAGGAACTGCTGAACTGTAACTTACTCTCAACTTTCTTCCACAAAGTTTGCCAAAAATGACCCAATAACTGAGTACTCTATCAGAGGTAATGGTTTTGGGTACACCATGCAATCTAACAATTTCTGAAAAAAAAAAACAATTGTGCCTCCCTCGATGCATCACTAGTTATTTTGCAAGCAATCAAATGAGCCATTTTGGAGAATCTATCAACAACCACAAAAATGGAATCATTACCTCGTTGTGTATGTGGGGGCCCCAATACAAAGTCCATGCTCACATCTGACCAAGGGTTCAGGGGTATAGGTAATGACATGTACAACCCTGTATTTTGGGAGTGCCCTTTAGCCACTTGACAAATCCTACACCATGCCACATACTTGGTGATGCCCTTCTTCATCATTGACCAATAATACTTATCCGCTATTAAGGAAAATGTCTTATCCTTCCCAAAATGCCCTGCCAAGCCACTACTATGGAGCTCCCTGATAATATGTTCTCGCATAGAACCAGTTGGAATGCAAAGTTGTTTTCCCTTCAAGAGGTAAACATCTCACAGGAAATATTCACCATGAACAAGGCCCACATTCCCCACATTTGGATTCTTCAGATGTTCCACAATCTTTCCAAAAGTAGGATCAGACAGATAAAGATCCTTGATTGAATCAAACCTAGTTACCTGATTTTCCATGGTGGTTAAAAGAACAACACCCCTGCTCAAAGCATCTGCAACCTAATTTTGTTTTCCATATTTGTGCTTCTAAAAAAATTGTAGCCTTGCAAGAAAGAGACCCACTTTGCATGTCTATTGTTCAAGTTCTTTTAAGTATTTACATATTTTAAGGCAATGTGATCAGTGAATAACACAAACTCCTTCGGCACTAAATAATGCTTCCAATGTCGCAATGCTTGTACGATTGCATAAAATTCCACATCATAAGTGGAGTAGTTCTTCTTAACCTCATTCAACTTTTCACTAAAAAATTCAATGGGTCTACTTGCTTGGCTTAGTACGTCTCAAATGTTATATGTGAAGCATCACAATCTACCTCAAACACTTTATCAAAATTTGGTAATGCTAAGATGGGGGCCTCTGTTACATTTTCTTTAGAAAATTAAAACTCTTCTCAGCCTCCTTGGTCCATAAGAATGTCTTTCCTTTGTTATAATGTATGATGGGTGCTGTAACGATACTGCTAAAATTACGAATAAACTTTCTGTAAAATGTAGCCAACCCATGAAAACTTCTTACCTCTATTATGCTTCTTGGACAGAGCCATTCCAAAATTTCCCTGACCTTTTCAGAATCCATGATCGCTCCTTCTGCTAGGATTACAAAACCCATAAATACCAAACTTTCTTGCAAAAAACTACATTTCTTCAAGTTTACATAAAGCTGATGCTTTCTCAATAGATCCAAGATTGTCTTTAAATGTTGCAAGTGATCTTCCTTGGATTTACTGAAAATTAGCATTTCATCAAAATAAATGACAATAAACTTACCAATATAAGGGTGAAGCACAGTATTCATGAACCGCATGAAAGTACTAGGAGCATTGGATAGCCCAAAATGCATCACCATCCATTCATATAGCCCATCTCTAGTCTTGAAGGCAGTTTTCCACTCATCCCCTTCCTGAATACAGATCTGGTGGTACCCACTTCACAAATCGATTTTACTAAAAAATTGAGCTCCTACTAGCACATCCATCATGTCATCCAAGCATGGAATAGGAAACTGATAGTTGATGGTAATTCTATTAATGGACCTGCTATATGTTCACATCCACCATTCACCTCATATTTTCGGAGTCAACAATGTTGGTACAGAACAAGGACTCATGCTTTCCCTTACCAGACCTTTCTTTATAAGTTCTTCCACTTATCGATGAAGCTTTGCATGTTGTGTAGGACTCATCCGATAGGCTGCCTGATTAGGTAAATATGCTCCTAGAATTATATCAATGTGATCTTGAATATCTCTCATCGATGGCAGTCCATCAAGTAATTCGTTGGGCATAATATCAACATACTCTTCTAGGATCTTGGCTGCTTCCATTGGTATTGGGACAACTTCCCCTGCTACTTTTTTCACCATTAATGCATAGCAACAACATGTTACCTTTATTTCTTTAACAAACTATTTTTCTGATAGTAGATTCTCGGCTTTCCCTTCATCTTTAAGGGGTAATAAAATGATCTTAGTTCCATCCTTCAAAAAGGTGTAAGTATTTTTCTCTCCATCATGGACGACCTTTCAGTCATACTACCAAGGTCTCCCCAACAACAGGTTCCATGCATCCATTGGAATTACATGACACCATACTTCATCTTTATAAGTCTTACCAATGTAAAATTTGACTAAACATCTTTTATTCATGGTTACTTCATTCCCTTTTTTGAACCATGCAATTCGGTAAGGGCGGGGATGCATGTCACATATTAGCTTCAATTTTTCTACTATATCTTTGGAAATCATATTCTCACAACTTCCACTATCAATAATAACTTGACATACCTTTCCTCCTGAAGTACATCTGGTTCGAAAGATATTTGTCCAAAGCCAAGAATCCTGATAGTCGTTGCTTTACTTTCGCTCCTTTTCCGGAATCACCATGGCTCTCGCATCATGAGGTTCTCCCCCATATCTAGTGGAATTTGAAATTCAACCATTTCTTCTTCATCCTTAGCTTGGGCCAAGTTTAACCTTGGTTTTTCTCCTTGCCTTGGCACTCGTATATCAGAATTCAGACATTCAAACAATCGATGACCCTCTTCACCGCACTTAAAACAAACAAAAGGTCTTCCTCTGCCGCCATAACCTTGACCCCTCTGAAATCCACTTCCTCATGGTTGGGTCGGGTTCTTTTTTCATGTATCTTCTACTTTCATAGTTGTATGAGATGATTCACCTCTACCAACGTTGAAACCACCCCATGAGGGACCTAAGATTCCCCTTCTTTCTCCCCAATTCCTTTGAGAAAATTGACGATTTTGCTTTTGCTTAGCCTTTAAGGTTAATTGGTATGCCTCTTCCACATTCTGAATCCTTTGCATGCTCAATTCATCTTGAATAGTAAATTTCAAACAATTTACATACCTTGCAGCCAATTTCTCATCTGTTTCCTTGTGATCCACACGAATGGAGAACTAATAAAAATCATGTGTGAGTTCTTCCACTGTAGATAGGTTCTGCGCCATGTTCTGAAATCTATGAAAAAGGGTTTGGGTGTAGTCTTATGGCAAAAAATTCTGGTGCAACTTTTTCTCCATCTTGCTCCAAGTTTGAATCTTTCCTTTCCCTTTGTTTCCCCTGTCTTTCTTCACGTGATCCCACCGTATCATGGCATGACCTTTTGATTTGTTGCATGAAATTTTCAATTTCTTCTCCTCTGTCATAGGGTTCCATTCAAAAACTTCTTCATGTCGTTAAGCCAATCTATCAAATCCTCTAGTTTAAGACTCCCTGTATAGTCCCGGACTTCCATTTTTAACCCATCACTTCTCCCTTCTAGATCCCTGAGCACTCTCTCTTCATAAGTCAGGTTCCCTAGCTACTCTTCTACTTGCTGATCTTCACGTTCATGGTCTGTCTCCTCATCAGATGTTTCTCTTCGTATTACTCCTTGGTTAATCAGTGAATTTGTAATATCTCCAACTTGCCTTCGAAGGTTCTACATTTCTCGCCACATCTGAGCAACACCTGCTCTTCCTCTTCCTCTTCCAGCCATCTTCTCGCTCTGATACCAGATGATGTAGCCCAAAGGAAAACCAGTTATAATTCACACAAAAACATAGTAATACGTAGTATGAGAATGGCGAATAGTCGCCTTTTTTTTTTTAATCAGAATAAATTTACATAACTGGAAAAACATAGGTCCACCATATCACCAGATAGTCCACTGAACCAATCGTATCCAAATAATCGCATATGTCTGTCACAAATTATGTCACTGGTTCTGGTTGCTTGCTTATCGTATCTCCTTGGTCGACTTGGAAAGGAAACTCAACTAAGATAACTATTGTTCTAACCGATCCATCAGAACTCAACCTCTCAAGTCTTATCCACTACCCAATTTTGTTGCCTCCAAAAAATGAACTCCATCAATAGAATTTTTTTTCTTTAAATTACTCTTTTATGGTATGCATAAAGTTGCTTCATCATTCTCAAAGTCGCTGCATCATGCGGAAATATACTAAAGTAGATGAAACTTACAAAAAAATAATAAAATATTCCATCCTGATGAAGAAACATGGGAAAATATATGTCATCTCATCAACCGAATAAACAATAGGTTTCCAGCAGCAAACAACATGATGTGGGTTTTTAGGAGCAAAAGGACAGATGATTAAAGTGAATTTCTGTCAGGATTTATACATGATCAATTCTTGAAGTTTTCTATTGAAGGAGATTTTACATACCATTTAGTTCTTGTATACCTGATCTTGTTTCAAGCAAATAAATTTCAGCTTCAATTACAGAAGTTAGATGAACAGGGTAATTCTCATTTTGTAATTCATTAGTATTCCTTGGTAAGGAAGAACACCAATGAATTTTCCTTCAGTGATTACACCAATTAGTTCCTATATATGGTTTCATGTTTGCTCAATAGTGATGTTGTTCCTAGGATTTCACCTGAAATCAAGAGAATTCTCCACCTCAGCGAGTAGACAAAGAATGGAGATTGGTACCTGTATCAAAACTACATAAAAATCAGAGTATATCGATGTGATCTTCTTGCATATAAATTTCCTAAGTTTGTGCCAATCGTGATTTTTTCATTAGAGTATATTGGGCAGATGATGAACATGGATGAGTTTCTCTTTGTGAACCTAAGAAGAAGTCTCAATCTAAGTTAAAAGCTCAAATTGGACCCTTTATTTACAACACCATAGAAAAAACGAAGGAGGCAGATCTTCTTTTGAAACAAATTAAGTTCAAATTAAGTTTTACGTGGTCTTATGATCCCTTGGGGATTATTTCTAAGCTAAGGGTGGAACAAAAAACTACTCCTTATGCACACACTCCTAGATCATAAATTGAACAATACATGAATCAAGAGGAGTGGCAGAAGAATACATTGCAGGAGGTAGAAGAGCAAGTCTTCATTTCAACAACATCCTAGACTTCAATTCCATAGGGGAAACATGCTAAGAGAACAAGGGAAAGTGTTTCCCCTTCATTTTCAGAAGTTCCAGAGACAGAGTTCATAATGTATAAGAAGAATAAGAAGAAGAAGAATCCTCTTGAAGATCCATTTCAGGAATAGAGTTCACAGGAACATACCACATTGGTTTTAACAGGTCCCCATGTTGCAACTTTTCCATGGATTGAGGAAATTTTCTCAATCTCTCCTGTATCTTCAATCTCTCAAGACCCATTAGAAACAACTGACACAGGAGAGCTAACTCATACTACAACTAAACCAAGTATCTTTTCTAGATATAGGGAAATGAAGAAGAAAAATGAAGCACTAAAGGCCACCAGTTATTTTGAATTTTGGAAACAAACTTCAGCTTCCCAACACAAGCTTCTCTCGACATTAAATAATGAGAAAGGACAGCTTCAGATGGCCCTCATAGAGCCTAAAATTCCCTTTCCTAGGACTGCAAAAGACTAATTTTTTTCTTTTTTTACTTTTGATACTAAACATATTCATCCTATTGACCAGATTGATTTACACAAGCAAGATGGAGAAATGATTTACTCCACCTTGACTAGCTCAAAAATGGCAGCATCTAAGTTGCAAGCTTCATTGAATAATATTCAGTCACAACTAAAGTTAGAAAAGATATAATCCCTGACCAAGGATACTAAGATAAAATCCTTAGAAGATCTGGTAATCAAATTGGGATATGATCCCAGTACTATTAAAGTTGCCTAAGAAATGATCAAGAGAAAAATTGTTAATATCCTCAAATTAAGAAAACAACTAAATGTCCCTACCATAGAAGATCCACAAACCAAAGAAGTTGGTGAATTGAAGAAATAGAAATAAATCATGTTTAAGTTTATTTTTTAACAAAATTTTCAGATACAGCAGATGGAGGTTGAATTAGAAAATTTATTAAAGGAAAATGATCAACAAGCTGATGTCGCAGCAACTATTCCTATAGCAACAACTTCTATTGCAGGTACTTCAACAACATGCACTTCTATTGCAGTGACCATAACAGTGGAAACACAATCCACAAATTCAATAACTGATTTAGCTAAAGAAATGGGAGATTTATCTATAAAAGGTTAATAATTGAATAAGCTAAAGGCTCAACTCAACAATCTTCAAGAGCAGAAGTTCAAAACTAATAACTCTTACTTGGTAGAGATTCATAAAATCTATAGGCTAACTCAGAGACTATTGACTCTTGAAAATGAGTCTGCTATTGCTCAAACCATTGCACACTCCAAAGAAAATATCTGGATGGATATCAATGAGTCTATGACTAATTTATGGCCTTTAATTGAAATTATTTTTGAGTAGGAAGAATTATTGGAAAGGTCAAAGGAGATAACAGTAGAAGTAAAGAAATACCTGGGTCATAAACCGGGAGATGCAACAACATTGATCAGGATTTTGAATTCAAAGACAAGAGAAGAGATGGAAAACTATGACATTGGGGACAAAACTGAAACTAGTTTGGAAGTCATAAGGGTACTTACTAAAAGGAATTTGATGTTACAATTAGAAAGTAAATGTCATAATTTAGAAGCTAGCATCCATAATTTTCATAAAAAGTTTAATGTGCTTTATGAGAAATGACTTCCAAGTTTAAGAGGAATGGGAGACAACCTAGTTCCCCTTGAATAAAACCAGCGTAGAATCCATTCTATCGCTATGGACAAATCGAGAATTTCTAAAATCGGAACCATTACAGGGAACGATTTTATTGAAGGTTTGACCTTTGATTTGCTAATACAACATGCAATTAAACACAAACCCACCTTTCAGAAATATACTAAAGTAGATGTAACTTGCAGAAAAATAATAAAATATTCCATTCCTGATGAAGAAACATGGGAAAAGATATGTCAGCTCATCGACTGAATAAACAAGAGGTTTCCAACAGCAAACATGATGTAGCCAAAGGAAAACTAGTTACAATTCACACAAAAATGGAGTAACACGCAGTCTGAGAATTCCAAATAGTCCCCTTCTCTTCTTTTTTCTAATCGGAATAAATTTACATAACTAGCAAAACATATATCCACCACATCGCCAGACAATCCATTGAACCAATCGTATCCAAATAATCGCATATGCCTGTCATAAATTATGTCACTGGTTTTGGTTGCTTCCTTATCATATCTCCTTGGTCGACCTGGCGAGGCAACTCAACTAAGATAATTATTGTTCTAACCAATCCATTAGAACTCAACCTCTCAAGTCTTATTCACTACCCAATTTCATTGCCTCCAAAAAATGAACTCCAACAACAGAAAATTACTATTTTTTGAAAATTACTTTTTTTAGAAAATTACTATTTTTTTGAAAATTACTGTTTTATGGTATCCGGAAAGTCGATGCATCATCCTCCTCTAGTTGAAAAAACTCAGATCCTGCAAGTTGTTGTTCTCAAATTGTTGCCACTAAACGAGGTCCAAGGCCTGCAATTTCCTCTCATTGATCCATGTACTTTCCTTTAGTATGAAGCCTTCCCATTGTGTCAAATACCTGTTATATTTTTTTTGTCGAGTCTGAGCAATCTTCTTATCTAGGATACGTGCAATCTGTTCCTTTTTCCAGTGTGGAATGGTTTGTTGCCAATCCACCTCCTCCTCACTGTTATTTCCAAGATCCGTCCCATGGAATACATATAAATCAGAAACATTAAACACGGGTGAAATATCAAATTCTGTTGGTAAATCAACCTTATAAGCATTATCATTGATTTTCTTAAGAATCTTGCAAGGTCCAATCTTCATGTACTTCAACATGTGGTAGGTTCCTCTAGGAAATTTCTCTTTCCTTAAATAAAGCATCACCAAATGACCCTCGTTAAATACCTCAGGGCATCGACCAATGTCTGTTAGATTTTTGTATTGTTGGTTACTGTCTTGCAATATGTGTCTCACTGTCTGCTGTAGTTGTTGAATGTGTTCAACAAATGCTTCCCCATCATCACTAATTTTGTCCCCAAGTGGTAGTTGTAATAGATCAAGGACACCTTAAGGATTTCGGCCATAAAAAATCTGAAATGCAGATTTACCTATGGATCTATTCACAAAACTATTGTAGGAAAATTATGCTTGGGACAAAGCCAAATCCCACTGCTTAGGCTTCTCACCAACAATGCTTCGTAATAGGTTTCCCAAGCTTCAATTCACTACCTCGGGTTTTCCCTCTATCTGGGGGTGATAGGCACTGCTGAACTGTAACTTAGTCTCAACTTTCTTCCACAAAGTCCGCCAAAAATGACCCAAGAACCAAGTATCTCTATAAGAGGTAATGGTTTTTGGTACACCATGCAATCTAACAATTTCTGAAAAAAAAAAAAAAACAATTGTGCCACCCTCAATGCATCACTACTTTTTTGCAAGCAATGAAATGAGCCATTTTGGAGAATCTATAAAAAACTACAAAAAATGGAATCATTACCTCGTTGTGTATGTGGGGGCCCCAATACAAAGTCCATGCTCACATCTAACCAAGGGTTCAGGGGTATAGGTAATGACATGTACAACCCTATATTCTGGGAATGCCCTTTAACCACTTAACAAATCCTACACCATGCCACATACTTGGTGATGCCCTTCTCCATCATCGACCAGTAATACTTATCCGCTATTAAGGACAATGTCTTATCCTTCCCAAAATGCCCCGCCAAGCCACTACTATGGAACTCCCTGATAATATGTTCTCACATAGAACCAGTTGGAATGCAAAGTTGTTTCCCTTGAAGAGGTAAACATCTTGCAGGAAATATTCATCATGAACAAGGCCCACATTCCCCACATCTGGATTATTCAGATGTTCCACAGTCTTTCCAAAAGTAGGATCAGACAGATAAAGATCCTTGATTGAATCAAACATAATTACCTGATTTTCCATGGTGGTTAAAATAACAACACGCCTGCTCTGCAACCTGATTTTGTTTTCCATATTTGTGCTTCTAAACAAAATTGTAGCCTTGCAAGAAAGAGACCCACTTTGCATATCTATTGTTCAAGTTCTTTTGAGTATTTACATATTTTAAGGCAATGTGATCAGTAAATAACACAAACTCCTTCGGCACTAAATAATTATTCCAATGTCGCAATGCTTGTACGATTGCATAAAATTCTACATCATAAGTGGAGTAGTTCTTCTTAACCTCATTCAACTTTTCACTAAAAAATGCAATGGTTCTACCTGCTTGGCTGAGTACGACTCGAATGCTATATGTGAAGCATCACAATCTACCTCAAACACTTTATCAAAATTTGGTAATGCTAAGATGGGAGCCTCTATTACATTTTCATTTAGAAAATTAAAACTTTTCTCAGCCTCCTTGTCCATAAGAATGTCTTTCCTTTGTTACAATATGTGATGGTTGTTGTAACGATACTGCTAAAATTACGAATAAACTTTCTGTAAAATGTAGTCAACCCATGAAAACTTCTTACCTCTATTATGCTCCTCGGACGGGGTCATTCCAAAATTTCCCTAACCTTTTCAGAATCCATCGTCACTCCTTCTCCTAGGATGACAAAACCCATAAATACCAAAATTTCTTGCAAAAAACTACATTTCTTCAAGTTTACATAAAGTTGATGCTTTCTCAATAGATCCAAGATTATCTTTAAATGATGTAAGTGATCTTCCTTAGATTCACTGAAAATTAGAATGTCATCAAAATAAACAACAATAAACTTAACAATATAAGGGTGAAGCAAAGTATTCATCAACCGCATGAAAGTACTAGGAGCATTGGATAACCCAAAATGCATCACCATCCATTCATATAGTCCATCTCTAGTCTTGAAGGCAGTTTTCCACTCATCCCTTCCTGAATAAGGATCTGGTGGTACCCACTTCGCAAATCGATTTTACTAAAAAATTGAGCTTCTGCCAGCACATCCATCATGTTATTGAAGCACGAAATAGGAAACCAATAGTTCATGGCAATTCTATTAATGTACCTACTATATGTGCACATCTTCCATTCCCTCCTTTTTTTGGAGTCAACAATGTTGGTACATAAAAAGAACTCATGCTTTCCCTTACCAGAACTTTCTTTATAAGTTCTTCCACTTGTCGATGAAGCTCTACATGTTGTGTAGGACTCATTTGATAGGCTACTTGATTAGGTAAATATGCTCCTAGAATTATATCAATGTGATGTTGAATATCTCTCATCGGTGGCAGTCCATCAGGTAATTCATTGGGCATAATATCAACATACTCTTCTAGGATCTTGGTTGCTTCTATTGGTATTGGGACAACTTCCCCTGCTACTTTTTTCACCATTAATGCATAGCAACAACATGTTACCTTTGTTTCTTTAACAACATTTTTTTCTAATAGTAGATTCTCAGCTTTCCCTTCATCTTTAATGGGTAATAAGATGATCTTAGTTCCATCCTTCCAAACGGTGTAAGTATTTTTCTCTCCATAATGGACGACCTTTCGGTCATACTGCCAGGGTCTCCCCAACAACAGGTGGCATGCATCCCTTGGAATTACATGACACCAAACTTCATCTTTGTAAGTCTTACCAATGTAAAATTTGACTAAACATATTTTAGTCACGGTGACTTCATTCCCTTTTTTGAACCATGCAATTCGATAAGGGCGGGGATGCATGTCACATTTCAGCGTCAATTTTTCTACCATATTTTTGGAAATCATATTCTCACAACTTCCACTATCAATAATAACTTGACATATCTTTCCTCATGAAGTACATATGGTTCGAAAGATATTTGTCTGAAGCCAAGAATCCTGATAGTCGTTGCTTTACTTTCGCTCCTTTTCTGGAATCACCATGGCTCTCCTCATTAAGAGGTTCTCCCCCATATCTGGTGGAACTTGAAAGTCAGCTACTTCTTCTTCATCCTCAGCTTGGGCCAAGTTTAACCTTGGTTGTTCTCCTTGCCTTGGCACTCGTATATCAGAATTCAGACATTCAAATGATCGATGACCCTCTTCGCCACACTTAAAACAAACAAAACATCTTCCTTTGCCACCATAACCTTGAACCCTCTGAAATCCGCTTCCTCATGGTTGGGTTGGGTTATTTTGTCGTGTATCTTCTACTTTCATAGTTGTATGAGATGATTCACCTCTACCAACGTTGAATCCACCCCATGAGGGAGTTGAGATTCCCCTTCTTGCTCCCCTATTCCTTTGAGAAAATTGACAATTTTTCTTTTCCTTAGCCTTTAAGGCTAATTAGTATGCCTCTTCCACATTCTGAATCCTTTGCATGCTCAATTCATCCTGAATAGTAAATTTCAAACAATTCACATACCTTGCAGCCAATTTCTCATATGTTTCCTTGTGATCCACACGAATGGAGAATTGATCAAAATCGTGTGTGAGTTCTTCCATGGTAGATAGGTTCTGCTTCAGGTTATGAAATCTACAAAAAAGGGTTTGGGCGTAGTCCAATGGAAAAAAATTATGGTGCAACTTTTTCTCCATCTTGATCCAAGTTTGAATCTTTCCTTTCCCTTTGTTTTCCCTTTCTTCACATGATCCCACCATATCATGGCATGACCTTTTAATTTGGTGCATGCAAATTTCAGTTTCTTCTCCTCTATCATAGGCTTCCATTCAAAAAAAATTCATGTCTTTAAGCCAATCTATCAACTCCTCTAGTTTAAGACTCCCTGCATAGTCCGAGACTTCTATTTTTACCCCATCACTTCTCCCTTCTAGAGCCCTGAGCACTCTCTCTTCATAAGTCAGGTTCCCTAGCTACTCTTCTACTTGCTAATCTTCACGTTCATGGTCTATCTCCTCATTAGATGTTTCTCTTCATATTACTCCTTGGTTAATCAGTGAAACCGTAAGATCTCCAACTTGCCTTCGAAGGTTCTACATTTCCTCTTCCTCTTCCTCTTCCAGCCATCTTCCCGCTCTGATACCAGATGATGTAGCCCAAAGGAAAACCAGTTATAATTCACACAAAAATAGAGTAATACGTAGTATGAGAATGGCAAATAGTCGACTTTTTTTTAATCAGAATAAATTTACATAACTAGAAAATCATATATCCACCACATCACCAAACAATCCACTGAACCAATCATATCCAAATAATCGCATATGTTTGTCACAAATTATGTCACTGGTTCTAGTTGCTTGCTTATCGTATCTCCTTGATCGACCTGGCGAGGCAACTCAACTAAGATAACTATTTTTCTAACCGATCCATCAAAACTCAACCTCTCAAGTCTTATTCACTACCCAATGTCGTTGCCTCCAAAAATAAACTCCAACAATAGAAAATTACTATTTTTTTTTAAATTACTCTTTTATGGTATGCGTAAAGTCGCTTCATCATTCTCAAAGTCGCTGCATCATGCGGAAATATATTGAAGTAGATGAGACTTACATAAAAATAATAAAATATTCCATTCCTGATGAAGAAACATGGGAAAATATATGTCAGCTCAAACCGAATAAACAACAGGTTTCCAGCAGCAAACAACATGTTTTCAACAACATGATGTGGGTTTTTAGGAGCAAAAGGACAGATGATTAGGAAAGAAAACAAAACAACAACGTTTTTAGCTTCAATCATAACTAGAAGCCTCGAACTATGTGCAAAGATGTCCAAGCAATTTAATTTTCCTATTTTGTAATTCTATTTTTGTAATTAGTTTTAAAGATTTTATTAAATAAATCTTGATCTTTAAATCAGGATATTTTTAAGGAGGTTGAATAAATGATTTGTAGCTCGAAGTATGAAGGATTGAACGCTTGTCATAAATTATTAAGCATATCTATAATCCTTTGAAGTTATCTTATGAGATTAATAGAAGGATTTTGGATTCATTTTGAAACAACCTGTGTTCATGTGAGTAATTCTATGTTATTTATGTTTTCATTTTGTTAAAATCTTCACATGTTTAAAATAAATGGGAAATATGGGTAAGATAAGACTGAATATCAGTCTATTGGAAAACCACTGTGAAGTTATAATCAATTACAAAGATCACTTAATTAGAACTTTCCGTTTTCATTAATTCCTCTATATCTTTTAATTGTCACTTCTTATTGAGCTTTAAATATTATTTTTTTGGATGTAAAAGGATTTTACACACATCACCTATATATTATTAGTTAAATACTATGTTTGAGGGTTTAATAGATCATATATCTTCTTAAGTTCAACCTTACACATCTTTTTCAAAGATAAATTCTGTTAAAGGTGAAGAATTATCCCTTCTAATATATCATGAATACTTAAGAGTCTGCACCTGTTTAACAATTTAGAGCATTGGTCATCCAAAAATCCAAAACAAAACAAAACATTTTAGATGCTCTGGCATAATTCATTAACCTAGAATTATCTACAGAGGTACAACATCAGATTGGCACCAATCCCGGGGAGTGAAAATTTTTTAATTGTCTTTCCCTGGGACAAAGAGTAGGCTTTTCTTTTAATGGTGAATAAAATTTTAGTGGGTTAAAATATTTCGCTTGGCGATTCCACAAAGCAAACTAGCGCAGGCACACCAAATCTCTCTTAGATCCTCATATTTATTCTTTGTTGTCATGTCTAGAGAGGCTGGTGAGAGTTTCCTCTTTAATACGAAGATTAGAAGCCTCTACTTCTGCTCCTATATCACTTCCACCTAAAAGTATTTCAAAATTTAATCCTTTTAGACCTATCCTAATTCCTCATGAACTATCATATCTATGACCAAAAGTGCTAGAACTTTTATCCAAAGGGGTTGATTTATAGTAAGCTCTTCTTGTTTATCAGTTAGAATCATACCAAATTCCTGAAACTCTTTTTGAATCTCCTAAATTAGAAGCAGAATTAGGTTTAGAATTACATGAATTAAAACCTAGTGATTTCATTTCTTCTGTCATTCATACCTATCCATCTACTTCTGGTAAACCTAAAGATATCTTCTTTGTTTATATAAATACTTTATTTGATAGTGAAGGAAAATTTGGCCCAGAAGTGTATAAGTTAGTTATACAATCACTACTAATAAAAAATTCCAGAAATTCTTCCCAACCATCTTCACTCCCTTCAAACCCTAAAAGCTCATGTTCATCTTCACCATCTCTATCTCCTAAAATTTCATCTTCATCCTCACTATCTTCACCTAGTCAAATGGATGGTTTTCAACCTATTATTTAGGCTCATTATGCAACATAATTCCTTCCTTATTAGCTTAATAATTTTCTAGATGGATATCTAAAGCACTTACCTAGGTTTAATGGGGAAATGGTTTGTTTGTTGAGGATCATTTAGCTGTTTTTTGGACTTTGTTGATAATATGAATATGGAGCAAGAAGATGTGTACATGAGATTATTTGTTCAATCTATTGTAGGAAATGTTAGGATCTGGTTTAGACAATTACGAGCTTGTTCTATTCCTACATGGAATGAATTGATTACTATCTTTAAAAACTAATGGGGAGTTAAAAAGGATCTTGTTTACTATCTTACAGAATTTGATGATCTAAAAAGAAATCCTGGTGAACCTATGGCTGATTTCATAAAAAGATTTAATAAAATTTATAACAAAATGATACCATACTGTAAACCACCAGTGGCTGCAGCTAAAGTTAGATTTTCTAAAGGTTTTGATGATGATTTTGATGTTATGCTTAGAGAAGAACATTTTTCACCCTAGTAAACATGTAGACCAATGCCATTGAAGTTGAAGCTAATAGATCAGCATCAGCTAAACTTAAGGAAAAAGCAAAAGAAAAAAAAAATGAGAGAAAGATGAAAGCTAGGGAAGAAGGTACTTCTTCTTCTAAAAATAAGAGTGAAGATCATAAAATAGATGAAATTACTTCTCTACTAAGAAATCTTTCAAATATAATTTCAAAAATGGAAGCACAACCTAGAGTAGTTCAACCAGTATCAAATAGACCTCAAGTTCAATATAAGAGACCTTTTTAGCCTCAAATCTTACAAAGACCTAATACTAATAAAAAAATTCAACCCCCATTGATGATTGATGATCAGGAACCTGAAGAAACTGGTCCTTTAGTTACAAATGATATCAATTATTTTGATGATCCATCATCACAAAATGCTATAATTCCAATTTCTCATGATCAACCTTCAGTTCAAAATCAAGAGGCTTCCCAAGTTTCTAAATATCAGGTCTTCTCTAAATTTCTTATTGTAGAATTAAACAGAAGATATGATTTGAGACCAAGACCAGGACCTGGTAGACCAGCTAAAAATGTCACTATTAATGAACCTCTAGTCAAAACAGCTGAAACACAAACAACAATTATTCAACCATTAAATCAACTAAATGAACAAAACACATTTGAAAAGACTATTCCAACAACTTTTAATGTGGAGAAATAATTAGAGAGAGTCAAGATTCCCATTCCATTATCTGAACTCTCCAAAAACCCATGTTACAAGAATCAAGTGTCAAAATGGATTCAATATTCAAGTATTGACATTAAGGGACTCAATGTGATTAGTTTATAGGAGGAAAAACCTTCAGTGGATTTTGGTCATAGGTCTAATATGATTGATGAAAATGTCCCTCCCTTCTATGCTACTTTGAAGGTTCGTGATTTTCTCTTATATAATTGTATGTTAGATTCTAGGGCCTCTCATAATGTAATTCCTAAATTAATTATGGACCAGCTTCAATTGCAAATCACAAGACCTTATCATGATCTATATACCTTTGATTCAAATAAAGTACCTTGTTTGGATTCATCAAGGATTTAGTTGTAACTCTTGCTCAAATCCTTGTTAAGAGTGTAGTTTTAGATATTGTTGTTACAAATATTCCCCCAAAATTTGGGATGTTATTATCTAGATCTTGTTGTGCCAAGTTAGTGGGGAGTTTGCAAATGGATATGTCTTTTCCTACAATTCTTTTTTATGGGGGAGAGCATCTTAGATTATAAGGAGAGATGAGATTTATTAATATTGTTTGCAAAGATGATAAAACAATAAATCATCCTATTTATTTTGTTGATCAAGATTTTGGGTGTTTTAATTTAACAACTAATAATCTCCAAAATTCTCAACTTAGCATTGACCAAACTGTGAATAAATCCGAGTGTATAAAAATTGATGTTTGGAAGTTATAATTTGATGGAGCTTTTTCCAAAGATGGAGATGTAGCCAGAATTGTACTTATCTCTCCAGATAAAGAAAATATAACTCAATATTTTAAGTTATACTTTGATGTTACAAACAATGTAGCAGAGTATGAAGCCTTACTTTTAGGACTAGAGTTAGTTAAAAGTCTGAAAGTCCAAAACTTAAGTGTATTCAATGACTCACAGATTATTGTGAAACAAATTAGAAATCTATGCCAAGAAAAGCATCCTAGGCTTAGATCTTATCGAAATGAGGTATGGGATTATGTGGACAATTATACTTTCAAGATTTTAACATTACAATAATCCCTAGAGATGAAAATATTTATGCAGACTCTTTAGCAGTGTCTGCTAGCTCTTTCAAAACTCCAGATCTTATGCAATCGCAATATCAAATTCAAGTAAAGTATAGGCCTTCAATCCATGACAACCTTAAACATTGACAAGTTTTCGAAGATGATGAGCAATTAAGGATTTTCTTATAAGCAATTGATGAAATTTCAGCTGTACAAATTGAAGAAGAAAAAATCAATGAACATAAGTCAAATAATGAAAATGAAACTTCACAGCTAAATCATAAAATAACCTATCATAATATCATTCAGTTTCCTAATAATTACATTCCAAAGGGATTAATTCCTCTTGAAAAACTTTTTGATAATAATGATGTTTCAAAAAATTCATTAGCAAGTTCACAGCAAGAGGATGTTGAAGATTGTAATATTGGAACCAATGAAGAAATCATAAATGTAAAAATTTTAGCATCATTACCTAAGGAAACAAAAGACAAATATGTTAATCTTCTTAAACATTATAAAGATGTCTTTGCTTGGTCATATGAAGAACTTAAAACCTATGACACAACTCTTATTGAACATAAAATTCCTCTCAAGCCAGAAGCTAAACCTTTCAAACAGAAATTGAGAAGAATAAATCCAGTTTTGCTTCCAACTATTGAAAAATAACTTAAGAAATTATTGGATGCAAAAATTATTATTCCTCTAAGATATTTTGATTGGATAGCAAACCTTGTTCCTGTCAGGAAGAATAATTTTGAAATAAGACTTTGTGTAGACTTAAAAAACCTAAACAAACTATCTTTAAAGGACAATTATCCATTTCCCAAGATGGATCAATTGCTCCAAAAAATTTTAAGTTCAAATAGAATTTCAATGTTGGATGTCTTTTCTGGATACAATCAGATCTTGGTAAGTCCAGAAGATAGGGAAAAAACAACATTTATAACTCTTTTGGGTACATTTATGTATGATAGGATGTCATTTGGACTAACCAATGCAGGAGCTACCTTTCAAGAGAAATAGATCTAACATTTCTTGGTAAGGTTAACAATTATTTTGTTATTTATTTAGATGATTTGAATGTATTTTAAAGTTCTGATGAGAAACATTTAAAACACTTAAGAAAGTTTTTTGACAGATGTAGGAAATACGGAATTTCCATCAATCCAAAGAAATCTTAATATTTGTTTGCTATAAAGGAAGGAAAGCTACCTGGACACATTACTTCAAAGGAAGGACTAGTGATCAATCCAAAAAGAGTCTCAGCCATTGAGGTAATTATCCTACCTAGAAATAAAAAGGAAATTCAAACTTTTCTAGGAAAGATTAATTTTTTGAGAAGATTTATACCAAATTATGCTTGAGAAAGTTAAGGATATGCTAAATAAAGATCATGAAGTCAAATGGACAGTGTAGGAAATGTATGATTTTACATAGATTAAGAAAGTTATTTCTGAAGCCCCAGTACTAGCCAATCCTGATTATTCAAAGCCTTTTAGCATTTTCTCCTTTGCCTTTGATACTACCTTAGCTGTGGTTCTATTGCAAAATAATCATAATGAAGATGACCAACCTATTTCCTTTTTGAGCAAAGTAATGAGAGATGATGAGCTAAAATATGATATCATTTAAAATCAAGCCTTAAAAACCTTCAGAACTTATGTCCTTCATTCCCCTATTACTGCCAATGTCCCAAATAATGTTGTAAAGATTATCTTAACACAACTTGATACAGATGGTAGGAGAGGAAGATGGATTGCAAAAATACTAGAATTTGATTTAGATATCAAATCTACCAAATTGGTGAAAGGTCAAGGTTTAGCCAAACTCTTGGCTGAATCAAATTGTAAAGTTATGGGAATCAATACTATCATGCAAATATCAGGAGAGAAGAATACACAAGAACCTTCTCAAAGTATTAGGAGAGAAGAACACACAAGAACCTTCTCAAAGTTTAGGAGAGAAGAACACACAAGAACCTTCTCAAAGTTCAGGAGAGAAGAACACAAAAGAACCTTCTCCAAGTTCAGGAGAGAAGAACACACAAGAACCTTCTTCTACTACAGATTCAATTCCTCTTCAACTTCATATTAATGAAAAGTTCCTATTATCTGAATGGTATGTTGATATTGTACATTTTCTTTGTGACTTTGAGTATCCTCTTGGATTCACAAAAAATCAATGTAGAACTCTCAAACTAAAGGTTATGAAATATTGCATCATCAATGCCAATTTGTATTGGAAATATCCATTGAATATCCTTCTTTTGTGCCTAACTGAGAATGAAACAGAAGGTGTTATAGAAAAATTTCATGAAGGTATATGTGGAGGAAATTATGCTTCGAGAGAAACAACATATTAAATTCTGAGAGTAGGATTTTATTGGCCGAAATTGTTTTCACAAGTTGGAGAAAAAGTCAGAAGTTGGAGCAAAGGTTAGCAACACTTGTTGGAATTATGATACAGGTGTTGTCCTTGATGGCAACTCACTCACAGGTTAGTTCAGATTTGATAAAGGGAAACTCACATTGTAATAGGTCAATTCAGAGGTAGCAGGGCAATGGTACAGAAAGGAAGTTGGAACAAAGGACTACAGATCATAATCAAGAAGTTGAAGAAAAAAGATGTTTTAAGTCAGTTTAAGTTGTATACGTAGGTTCACCTTGTCAAAGTAGCATATACAAGCGGGTTCACTATACAAAAGGATCATATACGTATGAACACACTTTCACAAGAGGAAAAACGTGTATGGGTTGGAAAATTAAGTAAATTTAAGAATAAAGAATACCAAGGGTCAATACCATGGTATTAGCCCACAATATTGAGCATAACAACAGTTATTTGATCCCGTCCAAAAATTCCACAGGTTCTAAGTGTTGTTTTGGTACAAGGTATTGAGAAAGGCCAAAAACTATAAGGAGGAGAAGATCAAAGGGCGAAGTGCGCAAGTGAAAGGATTTTTCATGAATACTTCTATCTGAAGTATATCTTATGTTGTAAGGGCTATGGTGATGATATGATCTAAAATATCTTGTGAACCTTTTGATAAAATGTTGGATCAGGATCATGAGACCTGAAATGACTTATCATTGTATGATATGATAATTGTTGGGCTAGATATGAATACTGATGCATGTTTTATCCTATAATTGTTATGATCTGGGTATAATTAAGGTCTGGAATAGTTGTGAAGTTTTAAGTTAGTATTTGCATATATATATACGTTGTTTTGCCTTGGTGAAGGCGCGTATACACGTTGGTTCGAATCCTCCAAGCAGCATATGCAAAAGAATAGCCTATTATTCAGAAATGATTGATCTATCTTATCAGCGCTATTGTTTTATTGTTGTCTATCAATGATGTTTTCTTATAACTAAAAGTAGAATTGAATGCATAAGGAGATTGAGTCTGATTGATTGATTGATTAAGTGAGAACGGTGATCTTTTCTGCTGTCTATTTAGATCTCTATAATTTGACAGTAGATCTTTAGAATATTACTGGTTGGTACAATTTTAATTCCAAGGTTTTTATGATTAAGTAATTTTTGAGGTATATGCAGATTTGGTTAAGGGAAGTAGCGTATACACATAGGTTGGCTTCACTAAAGTAGCGTATACATTCTGACTTATGATTTTTGAGGTTGTAGTTGGTTCTAGATGATGATGCAGGTTTCTGGAATTAGGACAGTGTTCTGGGGACAATGATCTGAATATTCTGATTAACTGATTTTTGGTTGATGTAGTTATTATTATTGAGTTTGAGCTTCAATGTTACTGATGGGTCGAGTCTGAAAATTTATGAAACTTGGTCCCTAGAGGAAGAGAGAAGGTCGTAGCCATCTATAGGTCGGCGCCTACATACTGGTAAACATATTGGCTAGTACAAGAGCTAGGGGATTGTATCTCCCTTCCAGTAGAAGGTAGAGAATGAGAGAAGGTTGTAGCCTTCTGCAGGTGGGTGCCTATGTACTGGTACGAATCTGCACCAGCACAAGATTGTAAACATATTTTCTTTATATTAAAAAGAAGACAAAGACAACAGTAGCAGGTGGTTTTTCTCCTGCATTGGCTTTCCACCTTAAATCTTGGTGTTCATGGGTGTTTCTTATGTGTGAGGGTTTATTCTGTTATTACTGCACATAGTTACTGCTTAGTGAACTGATTAAAGATCAACACATGATGAATTAACTGAATCATAAGTCCAATGGATATACGTTGGTTTCCTTAATAACAGTTGTGTGCACATGCGAGTTCACTTCATTGAAGTAGCGTATATAAATCTGAATATGAAATGAAAATTTATTGAATTGTAAATACTGATTCAAACCCCCCCCCCACCCGCCCCCTCTTAGTATTATTTCCAATAATTGGCATCATAGCAAGTCATTCAGAAGAAGCTTGATCGCTTGAAGGGAGATCTCTAAAGATGAACAATCACGAAGGCATAGGATATATCAAACCACCAATATTCAATGGAAACAACTTAGTATATTGGAATATAAAAAACAGATCCTATCTTTAGTTGCTTGGAGCTAATGTTTAGGAAATAGTGGAAGGAGGATACCAATTTCTAGAAAAAATAACCATAGATACAACAAGAAAGAAGTTATACGAAACCAATGCCAAAGATGTGAATACTTTATTAGGAAGTCTATCCGAATCAAAATTCGTCAAAGTCATGCAGCTCAAGGAAACCAAAGAAATATGGGACAAAATCATTCAGAGCTATGAAGGAGACTCCTAGGTAAAACGTGCTAAGCTCCAAACCCTTAGAATTCTATATGAAACTCTCAAGATGCTTAGTGATGAAAGTATTGCTAGTTACTTTTTACGAGTAGATGAGATTGTAAATTGTATGAAGAAATAAAGGAGGCTACTTTACTAGAGAAAATTTTGAGATCTTTGTCTTCTAAATTTGAGTCAAAAGTATCTGCCATAGAATAAAAGAAGGATTTTCAATCTATTACTCTTGTTCAACTTCATGGAATTTTAATTGCCTTTGAAATGAGGAAAGGAGGTCCATCAGATATTAGAGAAGCCACTTTCAAAGCTTCAGCAAAGGGAAAAGAAAAGGAAGATCTCAATGAATCAAGATATATTTCAGAAGAAGATGAGGTAAAATTTGTAAAGAAGATTCAACATGGTTCCAGAAGATTCAGAGGTAAGATTCCATTCAAATGTTTTTCTTGTGGTAGAGTTGGCCATTATGCTACTAAATGTCCTCATAAAGATAATCATGAAAAAGGAAAGGAGTTTGCAAAAGGTAATAGAAAGCAATTTGTTAATAGAAGAAGTTATCATACTCATGAAGATAGCGATGGATTGTCTAATAGTGATGAAGATGAATCTGAACAAGATTGTAGACTACTCATGGCTTTTGACATTGATGATTTTATGGATGCCTTAGAAGAGGAAGATTTTCTTGAAGAAATCACTAAACTCAAAATTTGTTTGGAAGAAAAGAATATGGTCATAGACACTTTGACACATCAACTCATTGAAAGAGAAAAGCACAATGAAAAATTAGAATGTGAAGTAGTGGGTCTAAGAAAAGAACTTGAGAAGACAAAATCTCTTAATCTTAGATTTTCCAAAGGATCAGAAACTTTAGATGAAATCATGAAGGTTCAGTGTTCTCCTCTTATAAATACCAGTCTTGGATATACTAAAGAAACATCCCAATCACAAAATTTGTCAGCCATCACTAGAAGCTATCTTGATGTAGCAAAGACTAGTGAACAATGTGTCAATCTTCAACAAAAGCCTAAATGTACTCCTCAAGTAAATCATGCTCATTTTACTCCAAGGGTGAACATCAATAGAAGAATCAACGAAAAGGTAAACAATACCAAAAGATTTTATGATCACAGAAACTTCTTTAATGGACAATGTTTCTCATACCATAACTTTGGGAATAATGTTGCTCGATGTGTTGCTTACAAAACTATCATGACTAGAGAAACACAAAAACAAAGGAGCGTGACAGGAATCAAGAAAAGTTCTTATAATAACTTTTCTCCTCTTGAAGATGAAATTGAATGTTCATTTTGCAATAACTTTCATAATGAAGAATCTGAATGCAGGAGAAAATTTCGGCCAACAATTCAAAAGGACCAAACATCATCAAATTCCAAGGTATGGAGAAAGAAGGAATTTCAATCAGAAAGATGTGGAATAGCTCTATTTGCAGAAGGACAAAAAAATTAGTGGTACATTGATAACGGATGCTCTAAACACATGACATGTGATAAAGATAAACTCCTTTCATATAATGATTTAGAAAAGGAAAAGAATGTCTCTTTTGGAAATGAAACACCAACTGTCATTAAGGGTAACAGTGTTGTTTATTTGAAACAAAAGGTTAAAGATGGAAATGTTATGTATGTTGATGATTTAAAGAATAACTTGTTGAGTGTCAGTTAAATGTGTGATCAAGGAAATGAATTGTGTTTCGATCAAATGGATGTGTGGTTCATGAGCTTGATACATGAAAGAACGTAATCAAAGGTACACAAACTCCAGGCAATCTATATATACTAAAAGGAGGTAAAAAACAATGCTATCTAAGCAAAACAGAAGAGAATTGGTTATGGCACAGAAGATTGGGGCATCTAAGCTTTTCTCAAATAAGAAAAGCATGCAGGCTCAAGGCGATATGTGATCTTCCAGATATCAGCATCCCAGAAAATACCATTTGCAAACCATGTCAAGTCGGTAAGAAAACCAGAGTTCATTTCAATGACAAAGAAGGATCAAAAAGTAAGCCTCTTGAACTCATTCATACTGATTTGTGTGGGTCAACAAGGAAAAATTCACCTCGTGGAGAAGAATACTTCATTTTATTCATTGATGATTTTTCTAGAATGTGCTGGATAGGTTTACTAAAGCATAAAGATGAAGCATTTGAAAAGTTTAAAGCCTTCAAAGATTTAGTTAAAAATGAATCAGATCTAAAAATAAAATGTCTCAGATCTGATCGAGGAGGAGAATTCATATCAGATGAATTTTTTTATTTTTGTGAACAACATGGAATAAAAAGACAGTTCTCTGTTGCCAGAACTCCTCAAAAAAATGGCATGGTGGAAAGAATGAACATAACAGTTCAACAAATGGCTCGAGCTATGCTTGATGAATCTGTAACTCGTTCTACCTTCTGGGGTAAAGCTGCATATACTGTTATAAATATTCTCAACAAAGCTAATGTGAGGGTAAATAGTGATCAAAATCCATATCAACTTTGGTATGGTAAGCCTCCTACTTTAAAAAACTTCAGAGTTTTTGGAGGAAAATGTTTCATCAAAAAGACTGATGAAAAACTTGGTAAGTTTGAAACTAGATCAGACAAAGGAATTATTCTTGGTTATTCATCCAAAAGTAAAGGATACAAATGTTATAATAAGAGACTTCGAAAAATAGTTGAATGCATTGATGTAATAATTGATGAAGCATGCAGACATGCAGAACAGATGAAATCAACAAAGGAAGATGACAATGAGGAAGACGGTGAATGCCTTCCTGTATCAAATCAAAATGATATAGAGGAAGAAACCAATGAAGCATCAAAAGAAGATACAACTGACAAGGAAATGGCTCCATCTAGGCATGTTCAAAAAAATCATCCAAAATCTCAAATTCTAGGAGAAAAAGGGTCTGGAGTACAGACAAGAAGAACTCTTGCAGGAACTTCCAGTTATCTAGCATTACTATCCTCCATATAACCACATAATGTTAATGAAGCTAGCAAAGATGAATGTTGGGTTAAGTCCATGGATGACGAACTTGACCAAATTGAAAATAATGATACTTGGGAATTAGTTCCTAGACCACATGATAAAAATGTTATAGGAACAAATTGATATTCAAGAAAACGTTGAATGAAAATGGAGAGGTTATTAGAAACAAAGCAAGACTTGTTTGTAAAGGGTATGCTCAACAAGAAGGTATAGACTTTGAAAAAATGTTTGCACTTGTTGCCAGACTTTAATCCATAAGAATGTTTCTTTCTCTTTCAAGTTTTCGAAAATTCAAAGTGTATTAAATGGATGTAAAATATGCATTTCTTAATGGAGATTTAGAAGAAGTTTATACTGAACAACTAGAAGGATTCATTATAGGAAATGATGAAAAACTTGTATGCAAGTTCAAAAAGGCTCTATATGGACTGAAACAAGCTCCAAGGGCATGGTATTATCGCCATAACAAATATCTACAACAACAAGGTTTCACAAAAGGAACTGCAAACAACAACTTATACACAAAGATTGCGAATGATAAACTAATAATTATTAATGTTTATGTTGATGATATCATATTTGATAGAAATGAAGAATCTATGAGTCAGAACTTTTCTTCTGTTATGCAGCAAGAATTTGAAATGTCCTTATTCGGTGAACTAACTTATTTTCTTGGTCTACAAGTACAACAAACAAAAGATGGCATTTTTCTTTCACAGACTAAATATCTCAAGAAGATTATGAAGAAGTACAGAATGGAAGATTCTAAACTAGTATGTACTCCAATGGTAACAGGATGTAGTCTCAGTTCTAACGATGAATCTGTTATGAAACCAGCTCAAGAAAAGATAGAAAAGATAGATCAACGCCTTAGAATTTAGCCTATTCGAGGGGGAAACCTCCTTTACATTACATAAATGAACAATTCTTGGATGATACAAATGACAAAACCTCCTTTCTATATATAGGAGTCTAAGGAGTCACAATATAATCCAGCCGACCTAACAATAATAATATAAAACCACAAAAATAACAATAGAGGGATTCTATGGGGCACAAAAATAACAACATGGGGGTAATAGGGGCACAACAATATAAATAAGGGGTATAACTACAATAGTAATGGGGTAATCACTAGTATTATAGGGACCCAACATGCCCCTCTCCTTCAAAAAAGTGTTGTCCTCAACGCTTGAGTAGTTCTGGATACTTCTGCATAAAATTCTCATCCTCCCATGTGGAATCTTCAGCGGATAAGTTCTTCCACTTGATAAGATACTCTGAAATTGATCGATTTCGTAGCTGTCGAGTTCTTGTTTCTATGATTGCTTCCGGTTCCAATATAATTTTTCCTTCCTCATCAAGTTCTGGCAATATTGTTTGAACTGGGAGCTTGTCGCCTATAACCTTCTTTAAACATGAAACATGGAAAACTGGGTGCAATCGAGAAGCTGCAGGAAGCTCCAATTTGTATGCCATAGTACCAATCTTTTGCAACACCTTGTACGGACCATAATACTTTGGTGATAATTTATTATCCTTCTTAGCTTGCTTTAGGGACATTTGCTTATATGGTTGTAGCCGTAGGAATACCCAATCACCTACATCAAAACTTCTTTCACTGCGATGTTGATCTGCCTGTTGTTTCATTCTATTTTGTGCCAACACGAGGTTATCCTTTAAGAGTTGGAGGACTTGTTGTTGATGTTCGATGTGATGTTCCACTGCCTGAACCTTAGAATTTTCTCTTAAATATGATGTGATGGATGGTGGTTGATACCCATAAAGTGCCATAAATGGGGTCATTTTTGTTGCTGTATGGAAGGAAGTGTTATACCACCATTCAGCCAGAGGCAACCATTTGACCCATTGTGTCTGTTTATCAGATACAAAGCAACGAAGATATCCTTCCAAACATTTGTTTACTATCTCAGTTTGCCCATCAGATTGAGGATGATAAGATGAGCTATGAGCTAACTGAGTACCAAGACAAGAAAATAATTCTGTCCAAAAATTTCCAGTGAAAATGGGATCTCTGTCACTTACAATAATCTTTGGGTTTCCATGTAGCTTTTGAATTGTTTCCATAAATGCAGTAGAAACTGTACTGGCTTTAAATGGATGTGATAATGCACAAAAGTGTGCATACTTGGTAAGTCTGTCAACTACCACCATGATGACACTCTTTCCCTCAGACTTGGGTAAACCTGTGATAAAATCCATTGAAACCTCCTCCCAACGTTGGCTTGGAATGGATAAAGGTTGTAATAGACCCGGTGTCTTAATTGTTTCAACTTTATTTTGTTGGCAAACCAAACATTCCGCCACAAACTTTTGAATATCTGATTTAAGGCCATCCCAAAAAATTTCCTTCTTAACCCTGTGGTAAGTTTTTAAAAATCCTGAGTGCCCTCCTAAGGGAGAAGTGTGCAATTCCATAAGAATCTTTTGTTTTAGCTGGGAATTCTTACAGAGGTATAAGCGATCTTTGTACCATAACGAATCATTTTGCCAGCTAAATGTATCAGACGTACTGGAATCTTGTTGTAGCTTTCGAATAAGTGCCCACACTTCTTCATCATTCTTCCATTCCTCCCTTGCTTCGTTTATCCAATCTGGTTGGATAATAGAAATGGCGCACAACAATGCTTCCACATCCTCATCCTTTCTTGAGAGTGCATCTGCCACCACATTTTGCTTCCCTTTTTTGTAGATGATTTCAAAGTCATAACCCAACATCTTTGTGACCCACTTTTGTTGCTCTTCAGAGGATAATCTTTGTTCTAAAAAGTATTTAAGGCTATCATGATCCGTTTTTACCTTGAAGTGTCTTCCCATTAGGTAGGGTCGCCATTTCTTAAGTGCATGGAGTATTGCCAACATTTCCTTCTCATAAATAGCTTTGCTTAAAAACTTTCCCTTGATTGGACGACTTTCAAAAGCAATGGGTCTTTCATCTTGCATTAGAACAGCACCAATTCCATTTCCTGAAGCATCACATTCCACAATAAAGGTTTTTGTGAAGTCCGGTGTAGCTAAGACCGGTGCTTGGCACATTGCCTCTTTAAGATGTTCAAAGGCCTTTGTTGCTTCCGGAGTCCATGAAAATGCATCTTTCTTCAATAATGTTGTTAGAGGTGCTGCTATTCTCCCATAATTCTTAACAAACTTGCGATAATACCCTGTCAACCCAAGAAATCCTCGCAGATGCTTTATGGATGTGGGAATTTTCCATTCCTTAATGGCTTTAATTTTGCTAGGGTCTACCTTAACTCCTTCATGAGATACAATATGACCCAAATATTCCACCTCCTGGACTCCAAAGAAACATTTGGATCTTTTTGCATATAATTGTTTCTCCTCCAATAGTTGTAGCACCCTGTCAACATGTTCAACATGATCCTTCCAAGACTTGTTGTAGATTAGTATATCATCAAAAAATACTAACACAAATTTTCTAAGGAATGGTTTGAAAATTGAATTCATCAAACCTTGAAATGTTGAAGGTGCATTGGTAAGGCCAAAAGGCATGACCAAAAATTCATAATGACCCTCATGAGTTCTAAATGTCGTTTTCGGAATGTCTTCAATCTTCATTCTGATTTGATGATATCCTGAACGAAGATCCAACTTGGTGAAGTAAATTGATCCATGCAATTCATCCAGTAATTCATCAATGACAGGAATGGGGAACTTATCTTTAATAGTGAGCTTGTTGAGCTCCCTATAATCTGGACACATGCACCATGATCCATCCTTCTTGTGCACCAATACTACTGGAGCAGAGAAAGAACTTTGACTTGGTTGAATTATACCAGCCTCTAGCATTTCTGCAACCATACGTTCAATTTCACTTTTTTGGACATAGGGATATCTGTACGGCCTGATGTTTGGAGGAACACTTCCTGGAATCAGATGAATAGCATGATCATGATCACGCATAGGTGGGAGACCTTTGGGAGTCTCAAATACCTTGGAATGATTGTCCAAGACTTTTTGGAGATCTGGAGAAATAGATGATTCCAATGTGGAAACATCTAGCGAACATAATTGTGCAATTACACCTCTTTGCTCCTTTTTTAGAAGCTTTGTCATACCATTAGAGCTGATTATCTTTCCTGGTTTCCCTGCAATACCCCTTAATTCAACTTCCTTTCCTTCCGTAGAAAATTTGATGAAAAGTTCTTGAAAATTAAAAGCTATTGTACCCAAGGATTGTAGCCATTGGACTCCTAGTACAACATCAGCACCTCCCATTGGAATGGAAAGCATTGGGCTAGTCAATACATATTCTCCCATGGATAGCTTGATATTATGGCACTTTCCAGAGCAATTTATTGTTCCTCCATTTGCAATCATCACTTGACACTCTGGTGCTGGATATAGGAAGCAATTCAATTCTTTTGCTACCCTACAATGAATAAAATTGTGGGTGCTTCCTGAATCAATCAACACTATTACCTTTTTCTTCTTGATTTGTCCTTCTATCTTGATGGTTTGAGGAGTGGTAATTCCTGCCAATGCATTACAAGATATGGTCGGATTTATTTGTTCTTCATCTAGGCTTTGTTCCTGGAGTATATCTTCTTCTTTTGACCTTTCTTGCTCCTTTTCTTCTTCCTCTTCACAATCTATGTAGAATAATTTCTTCTCAGCACACTTATGACCTTTAGTGTATTTGCTATCACAACTGTAACAAAGCCCTTTTGCTCTTTTTTCTTCCAATTGTTGTGGTGTCAACCTTATAGGTTGTGGAAGACTAGGGGCAACAACACTTCCGTCTTTATAGTTGTGAGTGGTATGCTTCCTAGTTGCCATAATTTTGCTTTCCATTTTTCTTGCTAACCTGAATGCCTTCTCTAATGAATCAGGTTCCCAAAGGCGAACATCATGTTGGATATTATCCTTTAAAGACCCTATGAACACATCAATCCTATGCTCCTCTGGAATATCTTTTACCCTTATGTTCAATTTTTGGAACTCCTCAATGTGCTCCATTACTGAACCCTTTTGTTTGAGACTTATCAATTGGCTAAAAAAAGTGTTGCTTTTTGTATCTTCATAATGTGCTATCAATTCTTCCGTAAAAATTGCCCAAGTGATAAATTGTTTACGAGAGCAAAGCCATTGATACCATACAAACTGATTTGGTTCCAAATATATAGTTTCCATACGTACCTTTTGTGTGTTTTGCACATTATTGAGATCGAAGAACTGCTCCATCTGTAATATCCATGTGGCAGGATCCTTGCCATCAAACTTCCTCATATCGATTTTTGGAATATGGTGGGTCTTCGATCCAACATTAGAGTCTATGGAATCATGATTAACATTTCTTTTTTTCACATCATGAGTTTCCTTTACAACCTTTTCACCATTAGTAAGTATTTCTTGTAGAAAATTTGTCAAATCTGTCTTCAAATCTTCCATGTCTGTCTTCAAATCTGTCTTCAAATTTGCCATGTCTCTCTTCAAATCTGTCTTCAAATCTATCTTCAAATCGTCCATCTTAGCTTCCATGTCATTTATCTTAGATTCCACGCCATTTATCTTAGCTTCTGTTAGCTTTTGTGAGCGTGACATTTGTTGCACTTGTTCTTGTAATTTTGATATATCATGTAGCATTTCTTCCTCTTCTTCATGAGTCATGCTAGAGCTTTCAGGTTCCTTACTAGGTGTTTGCATTTTCTTTCCTCGAGGCATCAGTTACCGATAATAATGCTTTACTATGCCCTTTGAATTTCATTAAACCAAGCTTACACAAAAATTTAAAAAAAAAAACTACACACCTTTTTTCACTTTATAGAAGCCTGATATTGAATCTGATGTATCTCTGTAATTTCGGATCATCCAATTCTAAAATTGCGATCTGTAGTAGCCTTCTGTGTCCTCTTTCCAATGCCACAAGTCTGACCCAAATTGGATTCTCCAAGGAAGAGTTATGTGAAATCTCCCACAGTGACTTGCTTTTAGACTAGTTCAGTAGAGCGAACTTGTACGACGTGCCACGAGTCACTGTTTCAACCTTTGGATCTGAAACACACATACAAGAAACTAAAGTCTGTCCTCTTTCTATACCTTCTTATGAAATTTCAATCCAATACCCAGAGAGAAAGTTATGACGATTTTTCCCAGGTCACCTGTTTTGAATGTAATTCAGGAGTCTGCAAAAATACCAACTTCCTCAGATCATACCTCCGCAAATGTCGTGATAAAAGCTTTGAAATTCGGACCCAAGGTTCAGCGCGATTTCTTCTCAAATGGGTTTTTTTTGCGACTTCTAAAACGTCACAGAAAAAAGTTATAGTGAAAATGCCACGATGACCTGTTTGGAGCAGTGAAACCCTAGAATCCAAAGCTCTGATACCAAATGTTATGAAACCAGCTCAAGAAAAGATAGAAAAGATAGATCAACGCCTTAGAATTCAGCCTCTTCGAGGGGGCAACCTCCTTTACATTACATAAATGAACAATTCTTGGATGATACAAATGACAAAACCTCCTTTCTATATATAGGAGTCTAAGGAGTCACAATATAATCCAGCCGACCTAAAAATAATAATATAAAGCCACAAAAATAATAATAGAGGGATTCTATGGGGCACAGAAATAACAACATGGGGGTAATAGGGGCACAACAATATAAATAAGGGGTATAACTACAATAGTAATGGGGTAATCACTAATATTATAGGGAACCAACAGAATCACCTATACTGAATCAACCAGCATACAAATCTATGATTGGAAGTCTACTTTATCTAACATGTACCAAACCTAATATCATGCATGCAGTAGGAATTACTGGAAGGTTCCAAGAAAATCCAAAGGAATCACATCTTCAGGTTGTAAAAATAATATTCAAATATCTCCAAGGAACTCAAGGCTTTGGTCTATGGTATCCTAAAGATACAGATCTCACTCTTCATGCATATCCATATGCGGATTGGGTAGGAAATGTTGATGATAAAAAAAGCACTAGTGGAGGTGCATTCTATATGGGATCACAGTTAGTGTCTTGGTTCAGCAAGAAACAAAGTTCGATTTCCTTATCTACAGGTGAAGAAAAATATGTGGTTGTTTCATCTTGTTGCGCACAACTACTTTGGATGATGCAAACATTGCAAGATATTCAAATCACATGTTCTCCACCCATCTCCATTCTATGTAATAATACAAGTGCCATTAGTATTTCAAAAAATCTTCTCATGAACTCCAAGACCAAGAGCATACCCATTGAGTACCATTTTCTACGAGAACAATAGCTTGAACAAAAGGTTAAATTGGAGTATGTTCCCTCCAAAGAATAGGTTGCTGATATATTTACCAAACCACTTCCCAAAGAAACATTTGAATATCTCAAACAAAATCTGGGAGTAGTTTCTGAATCATCCTGCTATTAAATCTAGTTTTCAGAGGAATGTTTCCTATACGTGGGTTTCATGAAGAAGAGTCGCGTATATATGTGAATTTATGTGGTTTCAGGAGCGTATATATTTTTCTGATAGAAAAACAGTGGGTCAAACTAAAAATTAGTTCCTGTCATGGATGATTCAGTATGATATTGATGGTTACAGTCTACTGATATGCTTTGTTCATTACTATTTATTTGACTGATGAGGATGCCTTGATGAATGATTTGTTGACAATGCACAGGTAGCATAGGTTCAGGGGGAGCATTAGCCTTCAAAAACATTATGCATTGTTGGCATCATGGTTGCTGAATTTAGCTATGGTTTCAGATATTCATATCATTTGTTGTAAAGGTCATGTAAAGGCCTATAATGTAATAATAGGTCTCTTTCTGTCATAGTCTATTAATGAGTCCTTTTGGACATATGATGTAATTTTTACCCCCACTATGCATGGGAAAGATGATGTAATAATTGCAATTTTTTAATCATGTATGAACATTTGGTATATCCCCACTTGGTTGGGTGATTGATGTATGTATGAGTCACTGGTGATAGGAAGGTCATACTCACATAGTTGAGTTATAGAGTCGTGTTATTGTTTTTGAAAAATATCTCTGTAGACTTTGCATGTACTCAAGGGGAGCATGGACAACATAGTGTATCTCAAAGGGGGAGAATATATTGGTCCGCCCTTTACCCTTGATGTCAAAGGGGGAGAGTATCTTGGTGTTGTTTTATATATCTAACAGTTTCTACAACTTGATGTGATAAACACCAATATGGTTGCCATCAAGTCCAAAGGGGGATATTGTTGGTATTATGATACAGGTGTTGTCCTTGATGGAAAATCACTCACAAGTCAGTTCAGAATTGATAATGGGAAACTCACATTGTAATAGGTCAATTCAGAGGTAATAGGGCAATGGTACAGAAGATCAGGAAGTTGGAACAAAGGACTACATATCATAATCAAGAGGGTGAAGAAAAAGGATGTTTTAAGTCAGCTTAAGCTGTATACATAGGTTCACCTTGTCAAAGTAATGTATACAAGTGGGTTCACTATACAAAAGGAGCATATATGTATGCATGCACTTTCACAAGAGGAAAAGCGTGTATGGGTTGGAAAATTAAGGAAATTTAAGATTGAAGAATACCAAGGGTCAATACCATGGTATTAACCCACAATATTGAGTGGAGTAATAGTATTTTGATCCCGTCCAAGAATACCATAGGTTCTAAGTGTTGTTTTGGTCCGAGATATTGAGAAAAGCCAACAACTATATAAGGAGCAGAAGATAAAAGGGACAAGTGTGCAAGTGAAAGGGTTTTTCATGAATACTTCTATCTGAAGTATATCTTATATTGTAAGGGCTATGGTTATAATATGATCTGAAATATCTTTTGCACATTTTGATACAATGTTGGATCAGGATCATGAGACTTGAAATGACTTATCATTATATGATCTGATAATTGCTAGGCTATATCTGAATACTGACGCATGTTTTATCCTATAAATGTTATGATATGGGTATAATTGAGGTCTGGAATAGCTGTGAAGTTTTAAGTTAGTATTTGTAGATCTATACATTATTTCACCTTGGTGAAGGTGTGTATACATACTGGTTCGACTCCTCCAAGTAGCGTATGCAAAAGAAAAGCCTGTTATTCAGAAATGATTGATCTATCTAATCAGTGTCGTTGTTTAACTGTTGCCTGTCAATGATGTCTTCTTAGTTCTGAAAGTAGAACTGAATGCATAAGGAGATTGAGTCTGAGTGATTGATTGATTAAGTGAGGGTGATCTTTGTTGTTGTCTATTTATATCTATGTAATTTGACAGTAGATCTTCAAAATATTACTAGTTGGTATAGTTTTGATTCAGAGGTTTTTATGATTTAGTAATTTTAGAGGTATACGCAGGTTTGGTTAAAGGAAGTAGCATATACATGCAGGTTGGCTTCACTAAAGTAGCGTATACATTTTGACTTATGATTTTTAAGGTTGCAGTTGGTTCTGGATGATGATGCAGGTTTCTAGGTTCAGCATAGTGTTTTGGTGACAGTGATCTGACTGTTTAGATTGACTAATTGTTGGTTGATGCAGTTATTATTATTGAGTTTGAGCTTCAATGTTACTAATGGGTTGAGTCTGAAAAGTTATGAAACGTGGTCCCTGGAGGAAGAGAGAAGGTCGTAGTCTTCTGTAGGACGACGCCTACGTATTGGTAAACATATCAACTAGTACAAGAGCTAGGGGGTTGTAGCTCCTTTCCTGTAGAAGCTGGAGAATGAGAGAAGGTTGTAGCCTTCTGCAGGTGGGTGCCTATGTACTGGTATGAGTCTACACCAATACAAGATTGCAAATATATTTTCTTTATATTAAAAAGAAGACAAAGATGACAACCATAGGTGGTTTTTCTCCTGCATTCGGTTTCCACCTTAAATATTGGTGTTCATATGTGTTGCTTATGTGTGATGTTTTATTCTATTATTACTGCACATAATTACTATTTAATGCATTGACTAAAGATCAACACACGATGAATTAACTGAATCATAAGTTCACTAGATATACATTGGTTTCCTTAATAACAATTGTGTGCACATGCAAGTTCACTTCACTGAAATAGCGTATATACATATGATTATGAAATGAAAATTTATTGAGTTGTAAATACTGATTCACCCCCCCTCTCATTATTATTTCCTACAACACTACCACCTATTCCAGTATTGATTGAAGCACCCTTTTTAGAGTGGAGATTGGATTTCATAGGAGAAATAATTCCAACATCTAGTAATCAACACAGATGGATCTTAACTGCTACAGACTACTTCACAAAGTGGGTAGAAGCCATCCCTGCCAAGAACGCAACATATATTGTTGTCATTAAATTCGTTGAAGAAAATATATTATCTACATTTGGATGTCCACAACAAATAGTCATTGATAATGCACAAGAATTTAGTAGTATCAAAATGATAGAGTTTTCCCAAAAGTATCAAATTTTATTGCATCATTCTACCCCATATTACCCTGAAGGAAATGGATTGGTAGAATCATGAAATAAGAGTTTGGTTAAAGTTATCAAGAAGGTACTAACAGATCATAAAAATAATTGGGATGGTAATCTCAAGTATGCATTTTGGGTTAACAGAGTATCACCTAAGAGATCTACTAGTAAATCCCCTTTCCATCTTGTCTATGGAACTGAGGCCATTTTTCCTACACAGCTAGCTTTTCCTGTTATGAAATTTTTACAGGAATCGTATGAAGAACCTAATGATTTTTCAAGAAGAATCAATCAGATCATTGAGTTGAATCAAGACAGAGATGAAGTTCAGTATAAGATTTGTGAATATCAGAACAAGATGAAGAGTTTATTTGACAGAAAGGCTAGAGAAAGAGACTTGAGGCAAGGAGATTTAGTCTTAAGATGGGATGCCTGAAGAGAGGAAAGAGGAAAACATGGTAAATTTTATAATCTCTAGTTAGGACCATTCAACATTGCAGAAGTCAAGGGTAATAACACTTTTATCTTGCAGAACCTGGAAGGAAGATATTCTTCATTTCCTGCCAATGGACATTATCTTAAATCCTATATTCAGTATTGAGTTTACTTACAGTCATAGTTCATTGTACATTATTGGTTTTTATTTACATTTTGTTGTCAAGTGTGATTTTCACAGCAAAGACTCCATAGCACGACAAGAAGACACATGGATCTGCATGTTATTTGCATCCCACAGGGGAAGCAGTCCCCAGATGAAGCCGATGTTGTAACCTACTTTGTATTTTACATTTTATTTGTTGAAGAAAGAATAATATATATATATATATATATATATATATATATAGCAAAAGGAAAGGGATATAAAAAATTATACAAAAAATAAACAAAAAAGAAAAAAAGGAAAAAGAAATAAATCCTGTGCAGAAGGCATGCTAATTTAAATGCCGCCACATATATAACTAATTAGTCGTTAATTATTTTAAACATTAATTAGCAACTGATTAAATCATTTTATAAAGTATGATTTGAAATTTTGTTGTTTATTGTAATAATCATTTTATTACGGACCATCAAGATGTTCCCCGCCGAGATCAATGGCTGGGGGAACATTTCAGACTCCCCCCCCCCTTCGCTTCCGATGTTTAACGGGGGGGTTCCGAAAAGATGATTTCATAAAACTGCCATCTCTTATGTCTCCTTCCCTCGTTCACTTCGAAACCCCTCTCCAAAACCATTGACCATCTGCACCCCTCAAAAACCGCTGATTGACCATTTCCGCTCCTGTCAAAATAAAATTCTGCTCCGCTTCCACCATTTGTCAAACTCCCATTCGTTGATTGATTAACCGTTATATTATCCAGTCACTCCACCATGATCATTTCCTTCCCGCAATAATACCCCTCTCCTATCAACAGTTATCCCTCCAAATGGTTTAATCCTTATGCATAAATAAAACATATATGTTTTACTTCCATTTCTTTTGCTTATTTCATCCAGCAGCTGCATGCACAGGTCTGATACAACCAACATCAAAAACAAAACGTTCATCACTGTAGAAATCGACTAACCACCTAGTAAAATGACAGTAGTTACCTAATTATATCTTCAGCATGTCTTCCTCTAAAGGAAAATCTAAAATGGTTGAAGAAAATCCAATGATGCCCCCTGTCATAGACTTAGATAAGTTACCCTTAGTTTACCAACAGTACAAAATTTTTGAGACCAATGTGAGTTTGACCTCTATGAACTGCACAATTGGGCCAAACAGAAATTCTCTGATGCTAGCGATGAATTAAGCATGTGGGACTCCTTCCTGCCTCAATTCATTTTCCCTCAGACCCATTTCTTTCCAGAATTTGTAACCTGGTGTCATTTTAGGTACATTCCAAGTCAAAGAGATATTATTTCTCAAAACAATGATATTCTATTCATAGTATCCCCCGAGTCTATATGCCAAATGCTTCAAGTTAAACCTTCAACCCCTCTGCACCTTTTTTCTATAGATTCCCTCATGGAAATATATAAAAAAATAGCTTTCCCATAAAGATCCAAGATATTCGAGATATTCTTACCTGAAAATGCAGAATTATCGAGAACAAATCCTCCATACCCTTCTTTATTGTTTCCGGAAATGATTAGACAAGTTGTCTCAATTGTTTCTTGTCTATTAAGTTATCCAAATGATCAATGGGTTAATGAAATTATTCTAGGATTTCTATCAATGTTTTCAACAAGTGAAAAACCCTCCATTATCTTCAATTACAATGAATTTCTGTCAAAAGCTATACATGATCAATTCTTGAAGTTTTCCACTGAAGGATATTTTAAATACCCATCAGTTCTTCTATACCTGTTCTTGTTTCATCAAGAAGATAAATTTCAGTTTCAATTACAAAATTTAGATGAACAGTGTAATCCTTAATCTATAATTCCTTAGACTTCCTTGGTAAGGAAGAACACTAGTGAATTTTCCTTCATCGATTACACCAATGAGTTCCTATATATGGTTGCATGCTTGCTCAATAGTGATGTTGTTCCTAGTATTTCACATGAAATCAAGAGAATTCTCCATCTCAACGTGCAGACAAAGACTAGATATTGGTACCTATGTCAAAAATACACAGAGATCAGAGTATATGGATGTGAGCTTCCTCCATATAAATTGCCTAAGTTATGCCAATCAGGATTTTTGCATTAGAGTATATCAGGTAGATGATGAACATGGATGAGTTGCACTTTGTGTCAAATAAGAAGAAGTCTCAATTTAAGTTAAAAGCTCAGATTGGATCCTTTATTTGCAACACCAGAGTAGCAACAAAGGAGGCAGATCTTCTTTTGAAACAAATGTAGTTCAAATTAAGCTTTACGTGGTCTTATGATCCCATGGGGATTATTTCTAAGTTAAGGGTAGAACAAAAAACTACTCCTTATGCACACACCCCTAGATCAGAAATTAAATACTACATGAATCAAGAGGAGTGGCAGGAGAATACATTGTAGGAGGCAGAAGAGAAGGCCTTCATTTCAAAAACATCCCATACTCCAATTCCACAGGAGAAACATGCTAAGAGGACAAGGGAAAGTGTTTCCCCTTTAGTTTTAGAATTTCCAAAGACAGAGTTCATAATGTACAAGAAGAAGAAGAAGAAGAATCCTCTTGAAGAGCCATTTTAGGAAGAGAGTTCACAGGAACAGACCACATTGGTTTTAGCAGGTCCCCATGTTGCAACATTTCCATGGATTGAGGAAATTTTCTCAAGCTCTCTTCTATCTTCAGTCTCTCAAGACCCATTAGAAATAGCTTAGACATGAGAGATGCTTCATACTACAACTAAACCAAGTATCTTTGCTAGATACAGGGAAATCAAGAAGAAAAATGAAGCACTAAAGGCCACCACTTATTCTGAATTCTGGAAGCAAACTTCAGCTTCCCAGCACAGGCTTCTCTCTCCATTGGATACTGAGAAAGGAAAGTTTCAAATGGCCCTCCTAGAGTGTAAATTTCCCTTTCCTAGGACTGCAGAAGGCTACAACAAATATGTTTTTACTTTTGATACTAAACAGATTCATCCTATTGACCAGATTGATTTACACAAGTGAGATGGAGAAATGATTTAGTCCACCTTGACTAGATCAGTAATGGTAGCATCCACGTTATAGGCTTCAGTGAATAATATTCAGTCATAGCTAAAATTAGAAAATATATCATCCCTGGCCAAGGATACCAATATAAAATCCTTAGAAGATCTGGTAACCAAATTGGGATATGATCCTAGTAATGTTAAATCTACCAAAGAAATGATCAAGAAAAAAATGATGATATCCTAGCATTAAGAAAACATCTAAAACTCCATACAACAAAAGATCGAAAAACCAAAGAAGTTGGTGAATTGGAGAAAGATAAAGAAAGCATGTTTAAGATTATTGTTGAACAAAATTTACAGATACAGAAGATGGAGATTGAATTAGAAAATTTATTAAAGGAAAAAGAACAACAAGGTGATGTGGAAACAACTATTCCTATAACAACAACTTCTATTGCAGGTACTTCAACAACAGGAACTTTTATTGCAGCGGCCATAATAGTGGAAACATAATCCACAGATTCAACAACCAATTTAGCTAAAGCAATGGGATATTTATCTATAAAAGGTCAAGAAATTGAAAAGCTAAAGGCTCAACTCAACAATCTCCAAGAGTAGAAGATCAAAACCAATAAGGCTTACTTGCCAGAGCTTTAGAAAAGCCATAGGCTATCTCAGAGAATAGAGACCCTTGAAATGAGTCTGTTATTTCTCAAACCATTGCACAAGCTAAAGAACGTATATAGTTGGATATCAATGAGTCTATGACTAATTTATGGCCTTCAATTGAAATTATTTTTGACCAGGAAGAATTATTGGAAAGGTTAAAGAGGGTAATAGTAGAAGTAAAGAAATATATGGGTCATAACCCAGGAGATGCAACAACATTGATCAAGATTTTGAATTCAAAGGCAAGAGAAGAGCTGGAAGACTATGACATTGAGGACATAACTGAATCCATTTTGGAAGTTAGAAGGGTACTTACTAAAAGGAATTTAATTCTATAATTAGAAAATAAATGTCATAATTTAGAAGCTAGCATCTAGAAGTTTCATTAAAAGTTTAATGTGCTTCATCAAAAAGGACTTCCAAGTTTAAGAGGAATGGGAGACAACCTGGTTCCACTTGAAGAATACCAGCTTAGACTGCATTCTATAGCTGTGGACAAATCAATATTTTCTAAAATCAAGGGAACCATTACAGGGAAGGCTTTTATTGAAGGTTTGAGCTTTGATTTGTTAATACAACATGAAATCAAACATTTGTTCATAGTCAAACCCACCTTTCATAAATATACTGAAGTGGATGAAACTTACAGAAAATTAATAAAATATTCCATTCCTGATGAAGAAATATGGGAAAAGATATGTCAGCTCATTGACTGAACAAACAACAGGTTTCCAGCAGCAGACAACAGGTTTTCAGCAACATGATGCAGGTTTTTAGGAGCAAAAGGATAGATGATTAGGAAAGACAACAGAACAACAACTTTTTTAGCCTCAGTCATCACTAGAAGCCTCGAATTCTATGCAAAGATGTCCAAGTAGTTTAATTTTCCTATTTTGTAGTTCTATTTTTGTAATCAGTTTTAAAGATGTAAATAAATCTTGATATTTAAATCAAGATCTTTTGAAGGAATTTGTATAAATACTTTGTAGCTCAAAGTATGAAGGGTTGAACCCTTGTGATAAATTATTACGCAGATTTGTAATCCTCTGAAGTTATTTTCTAAGATTAATAGAAGGATTATCGATTCATTTTGAAACAACTTGTGTTCGTGTTAGTACTTCTATGTTATTTATGTTTTCATTTTGTTAAAATTTGCATATGTTTTAAAAAAATGGCAAATTTGGGTATGATAAGATTGAATATGAGTCTATATGAAAACCCCTGTGAAGTTATAATCAATTACAGAGATTAGTTAATTAGAACTTTTTGTTTTAATTAATTCCTCTATATCTTTTAAATGTCACTTCTTATTGAGCTTTAAATGTATTTTGTTTGCTTGTAAAAGGATTTTACATGCATCACCTATATATGATTAGCTAAATACTATGTTTGAGGGTTTAATAGATCATATATATTCCTAATTTCAACCTTACACGTATTTTTCAAAGCGAAATTATGTTAAAGGTGAAGAATCAACCCTTCTAATATATCATGAATACTTAAGAGTCTGCACATGTTTAACAATTTAGAGAATTGGCTATCCAAAAATCCAAAACAAAACAAAACATTTTAGATGCTCTGGCATAATTCCTTAACCTAGAATTGTCTACAGAGCTACAACAGTTCTCATGAGTGATATGTTGAGCTCCTAGTGAGTATATTATTATAACGACCTTCAATCTTGTGTTGACAAAGCTTCAAGCTTGTGAAAAATTAGTTCTTCCCTGGGAACCATCCTCAAATGGGAATACCAAATGGGTTTACTCTAGATATGTATTTCATGGAAAAAGGAGAATTATACATAACGAAAATTTTGGCATATGCATGAGGGATTCATTGAAAGAAACGGAAAATGTGGGGAAAACATAACAATCGTATGTAGAGAGCATTACAACATCTACATAGAAGGTTCCTAAATTTTATGGTTTAGAGATAAGTGGGCCCTTCATAGATTATCCAAAATTATTAAGAGGAGGATGAACCATAGTGGGTCAAACATGTTATAATAAGTCTTTTGTTTGCTCAATCATGTTTGTAGTCCAACACATTTTATATTTCATCATGCATCATCACTGAAGTTTATAGTTGAATTCGTTTTTATGCCCTTGAGCAAGTTTAGTAGCAATATTGCAACCCTCACTAAGAAAGGAAAAAACTATAGATAAGATCATCTAATAGTGATACATCTATATTTTAAAAAATCTTAAATAAATTAAAAAAGGTTATGAAAATAGTTGAAGAGAAGTAAGCGCAAGGAGTGGACCCTAGGATGCCACAACAAAAAGCCACAAAAATAATAAATAATATATGCTTGAAGTTAGTAATTTTGATATGCTTGTACTTATTTATTTATTTTGATATAATTTTAATTTGTTATCTTTCTTGTAGTCTTGCAGTATGGTTGACCTACTATTGTGGTATAATTTATTAGACATTGATGATTTAATCAAAGTTATATTTTCCTATGTACATGAATGAATGGATGGAAATAAATGAGGTATTTAATTGAAGACACTTTGTAAGTTTGTCAATATAGTCTTATTTTTAATGTTAATGTACCAGATAACTTATTTATGTCAATATGCATGTTTATTTTGGAATAGGGCTTCCAAATTTTTAATTTAATTATCAATAACTATTAAGTGAATTTTAATCTCCATGGAATATTCTAGAGTATTCATTATAGTATTCACACATCAAAGGCTAGTATTTATCTTTAAAGTATTTATTCCATTTTCTCTTTTAATTAAATTGATTAATTTAGAAAAAGTATCATATGAACAAGTGCCATATGAAATGAATATAGTTTTTTTGGAAGGTGGTATTGATAAGTCATGATATTGGTATTGACCCATGGTATTGTAACAAATCCTATTTACAAATTAAGAATATCTATGATAAAGTGGGGATGAATCTTCATGGTTAAGAACCTTGGTACATTTTTTTCAAATATATGTATGTTTAACTTATATATTAATTATATTTATTATCAATAATAATAATTTAAAATAACATTCTAATTTAATTAATTTTTATGATTTTTCTAATTTTAGCAATGTGAAATGTATTATGAAATATGTGTTTTTATGCTTGTTATGGATTCATGCCTATTAACATTTACTAGTCATATAATTTATATGGCTAAGGCTAGTATATGTGTCTTTTAAATATGATTTTCATTTATTGCATAAAGCTAAAAGACTATTGTAATGAGGCCACTATGGAAGAACTAATGCACACCTTAAACAAGGGTTGCAAAAATGTTGATGGAATATATGCCATCCATGCCACTAATGTGTTCTTTTTTATCTTATATATAGTCTAAATAGTGTAGTATAATTAATAGACAAAATGACATTTTTTTTGGCAATTTTTCTCATATTTTTTTTTGAAAATTCAATAATTGTTTTTAGGAATGATAAGTTTGATAAGTTTAATATGAAAATTTCAAGTGCACCAAAGGTTTTTCAAGGTTTTGAATTTATTTATGCATTCAAAATCACATTTAAATAACGATAAATCACATTCTCATCCGAAATTGTATTATTGGAATATAAGGAAAATGACATTTTGTCTATTAGTTAGACTTCACCTAAATTATTCATTTATTAATTAAAATATATTATGTTCACTCATAATGATAATGGTGATAGTAACTTGAAGGAATCATATGGTATTGAATGTAGGTTCTAACTCTATATAATTAATTGTCGCAAAGAGATAATTAAAAAAAAAATGCAATATAAAACACACACATTAACACATATTTTATTATCAAAACCCAAAACCCTGAAAACAAGCAAGATTTTTTCAATATATATTCTTATGTACATTATTACAATACAATATATATCCCATGGCATCCATGAATCACTAATCCATTTATCCTATATTAAAATACAACCATAATTCCTTCACTAATACTACAAAACCATGGGAAAAGGCACCATGGACTACAAAGCTACTTTGAACAAAAATCATGTGCTAAAAACTGCAAAAAATGAATTCAAAACACCACCCAATTATCTCTAACCCTTGCATAGGGGGGCTCCCACTCCCACAAAACCCCCAAATAGGGGGTTGCCACCCCTATTGTGCCCAAAACAATGTACAAAGCACGGGGCTAGTCATACAAAGAATATAACACATACCCAACATTAAACATTATTAACTTATATATTTTTACCTCATCTTTAAATGTTAGAAATTAATTATTTTATTTAACTGATTTTCTTGTATTATGTTTTTATAGAGTGAGGATGAGGAAGGTTCAGAAGATGAAGATGACACTAAAAAAATTTAGTTCTCTAATTTCAAATTCATTTATTTTCCTTATATGTGTACATGTTTTTCTATGCAATGTTGTATAAAAGTTGACATTTTCATAGAATAGTAATGTACCACTTGCTTTGAGTCATTTTTTATTTTATAATTCCATTTACTCTCATTGTCATGTTTATTATACATGTTTTTTCTACATATGTCATGAAATTGATTGAATGTTAGTGCAATAAAAATACATAATTACATTTATGAATACATGGTTTTTTTCTCTAGTCATGATGTGAAATTGATTGAAAATTATTAGGGTAGTGCATTTGTATATACATGGCTTTTGCTCTTACAATTGATATGCTATGAAATAGGCTTATATTGGTCATCACTTTGGTCACAATTTAAATGTTCTAAAAATAATAATTGCAAAAAAAAAATACCTAGTTAAAGTAATGAATTGATAAAAATTATTAAACAATTAATATTATTATTTTTTGCTAGATTATGTGAGTCTTAAGATGAATGACACACGTAACCTGTGGCATGAGTAGCCACGATTTAGGGGCATCTTTGTTGTCAAAGTCACCCAGGGATCACACCTAACTCGAGCCATACTAGACCTTAGCATGGTTAGATTTTTGTCCATAGAGTTTCGAATCAATAACCTCTATACCACAAAGTACCTTAATAAAACACCCTGTCACCATCTTCTTTACACCCCATTAAAAAATATTTAATAATAATAATTAAATTAACAAGAATAACAATAATTACATAATCAACAATAATTAAAATAATAACATCATTAATAATAGGATTTTGATGTTAAAATGAATTAACTGGGATGTGAAATCACATTATTGTAATACTACTACGACACATAATACATAATGATTCCAATACCATTAAAACAATGTCATAAAGATAATGACATCACAAAATGACACTAAATTGATTATAATCGAAACAATATGATGCTTAAAAGATACAGCTAGATGCAAAGTTCAATATTTTGACACTCAACATTGTTAAAAGTTTAGAATGCATCACTAGTATGGTGCTAACAAGTGTTATAATGATCTTAACATAATATATAATGACCAAAAGCGATGCAAAAAGAAAAACTAACTTAAAACTTATTGTAAAGATAAGTTTTTTGGATTAATCACATTGTTAGGATTTGGTCGACGTTTCGAACCAACTAATGTGGTTTATCCTCAGGGCAAGGTGAAAAATACATTGATCAGAAGGAATAAATAGTAAGGATGCAACATTGCCCAGAGTTAGCCATTAGAAATTAGCTATTGGTGAATTAGTTAGTAGGTCAAGAAATTAATTATTTTGGAATTAGGGGTGAGGAAAAATATTCTAAATTTAGTTAAAAATAGATGTTAAGGAAAATATAAAAATAATATTTTAATATTATTTATTGAAGAAGAAATAGTTTATATCATCTTGCTTGTTATGGGTTGACTTATTCATAATAGAAAACTAGTTGTTAGGAAAATATATTTAATCCCAAAATAAATCATTAATTGTTAATAACATTAATTATATAATAATAATATCATGTTTATATTATTTGATAGGGGATGCTTAAAAAAAAGGGTGGTGGGGGAATCCATGATAAATTAAAACAAATAAGAGTCAAAGGATAACTGGAAAATATTTAATGTGATGCAATATATATATATATATATATATATATATATATATAAGGGTTGGGGGGGAATCCATGATAAATTAAAACAAATCAAAGTCAAAGGATAACTGGAAAATATTTAATGTGATGCAATATATATATATATATATATATATATATATATATATATATATATATATATAGATATAAAATAAAAGAATATGAAAATAGAAAATTTTGGATAAAAATAGGTGATCAAGACAGAAACTAAAAAAAAAATTGATAAAAATAAAAATAAAATAGGGGAACCACACGGACACAAAAGAAAATAGACAAAAAAAGGAAAGAAAATGAGAAAGGATAAAAAAGAATAATGAGTTATGATGAGAGAGTCGGAATCCAGCTCTTATTCAATCTCCAACCATCATCCCTATTAAGATTTTTGGTGTGCCTTTCGATCTCAATCGCCTGCCTACACTTCTTGTGGTGGAAATGATCTATCTTAGCAATAACTTTGGATTCTTCAATGCAGACATGGTGCTTCAATTTTTCTGCATGCTCAGCTAAGGCTGATGAGCGGGAGTGATTGTGTCTGATGTCTGTTGCATGCTCATTGATCCTCTGTTTAATAGATCTACCTGTTTCTCCAATGTAGGGGATACCACAGGAGCAGGGAACAAGGTAGACACCTTTCGAGTCCTTAGGGTCAATAGGGTCTTTAACAGATCTAAGAGAATTTTTAATGGTATTGAGAGGCTTGAATGAAGAAGATACATTAATCTTCTTGAGGATATGGGCAATCCTATCAGTGGTTCCTTGGATATACGGAAGATGAACCTTAGAGATAGGATCGTCACGAGCAGGTTTAACTCTAGGCTCTTTGCATGCCTTGTGAAAGGCCTTGAGGCTTTGAGATCTGTTATACCCATTATTTCTGAAAACTTCAAGAAGATGGGATTTCTCCTGTTCGAGGTGGCTATCATCAGATATTCTTAGAGCATGGGTAGCAAGAGTGTTGAGAACCCCAAATTTCTGAGCTCAGAAATGATGAGAACTGGCATGGAGATACTGTTCCATGGGAGTGTTTTTCCGAATGACTTGGTGACAAATGGAACCATCATCCACTCTCAAAATGAGAATGTCGAGAAAGGGAAGGCAACTGTCCACCTCAACTTCCATCATGAACTTGATGGAGTCAGAAAGAGAATTAAGGTGATTGAGAAATAGGTCAAGATTCTCCCAACCATGAGGCTAGATGACACAGGTATCATCAACAAATGGAATAGTATCTCCATTCCATTTCTCATCATTTCCTAGCTCATAAATTCGAGGTTCTCAGCACTCTTGCTACCCATGCTCTAAGAATCTCTGATGATAGACACCTCGAACAAGAGAAATCCCATCTTCTTGAAGTTTTCAAAAGAATGAGTATAGCAGATCTCAAAACCTCAAGGCCTTTCACAAGGCATGCAAAGAGCCTAAAGTTAAACCTGCTCATGAGGATCCTATCTTTAAGGTTCATCTTTCGTATATCCAAGGAACCACTGATAGGATTTCCAATATCCTCAAGAAGATTAATGTATCTTCTTCATTCAAGCCTCTCAATACCATTAAAAATTCTCTTAGATGTGTTAAAGACCCTATTGACCCTATGGACTCGAGAGGTGTCTACCTTGTTCCCTGATCTTGTAGTATCCCTTACATTGGATAAACAGGTAGATCTATTAAACATAGGATCAATGAGCATGCAACAAACATTAGGCATAATCGCTCTCACTCATCAGCCTTAGCTGAGCATGCAGAAAAATCGAAGCACCGTGTTTGCATTGAAGAATCCAAAGTTATTGCTAAGATAGATCATTTCCACCATAGGAAGCTTAGGGAGGCGATTGAGATCGAAGGGCACAACAAAAATCTTAATAGGGATTGATTGGCTTGTAGGATGATGAATATAGAGGACACTAGACTAGGATTCCTCCTATAGAATCTATGTCTTACAAGGGGTACACTTTCCACTCATGCATGCTCAGCGTTACAAATAGAATTTTAATCATGTATATAGTAACTACTTGTTTATCATTAATGTCTTCTTAATACATAAATAACCATGAGATTTTATATTTTATAGGGCAGTGGAATGGTAGTTAACTATTTAGTCTATCGTAATTTGTAGCTAACTATTTTTGGATTCTGAAGGGTTTAATATTTAGGGTTTTAAAGAATTCGTTTATGTATTCTTTTATGCATGGTTGTAGCCAATGTACGCATAAGACTTAATTTTTATTTATGACCCATGCTCTGCAAACCTTTTGTAAGGAAATTGTTGATGATATTTAATTTTTCTTTCTCATGTAAATTATCTGATTGAAGAGGACTTGGAGAATTGTTGACAAGTGAAGAGAAATTTTAAAAGAAATATATGTGTTTATCTGATCTACAACCTATAAGGGAAAGGTATGTTCTATCTAGCTTAGACTACCTCTTCATAAAACATTACCTTTTGGTAACATGAGAGGAAAACATTCTAGAGCTACAATTGAATGAAGAGCAGTGGGAGGCTTACACAACTGGACTAAAAGTCTAAATTTCAAAAAACTTCTCAAATGAACGCTATTAAAGAAACAAAATTGCATAAATTTTTTACATTCTTCTATGATGCTCTTTTCTGTGCAACCTCCTTATGGTGTTTCCTTTGCAACATTTGGTGCAATTGCTAGTTAGAAAAAGATTCAATGTGCAAGAGACACACAATCAACACATGGTAGAATAATGTGCCTAGAAAAACAATACCTAAATGATGCTTCAATGAATGAGTTTTTATCGATTCAATGCAACTTTGATGCAAACATATGACACACCTCTTTGTGTCACGTAGCATAGTGCATTTATATATACATTTCTTTCGGTCTCATGTTTGGTATGATGTGAAATAGACTTATACTAGTCATTAGTTTGGTCACTATTTAAATATTATAAAAGTAATAATTGAAAAAAGAAAAATAATACATAGTAAAATAATTAATTGATAAAAATAATTAAATAATTAATAATAATTAAATTGATAAGAATAATAATAATAAAATAATCAATAATACGTAAATTAATTAAAGTATTAATATCATTGTCTCAAGGGGGAACTCAATTGGTGGTCGAAGTAATGTGAAATCTATGAAAACTAAGAGATCCAATGTGCAAAACCCCCAATTGTGACTCGATTTACAGAGAGGAGAACAAGTCGTAGAACCCTAGGGGTTTACTAGTAGTTACGTGTTAGGAGGGCTATTAGGTCACTCTGGGAAACAAAAAAAAAAATATTAATAATATAATTTTGATGTTAAAATGGAGTGATTGTGATGCTAAACAACATCACCATAATGTAACTACAACAAATAATGACTCTAATACCATTAAAAGAATTCCAAAGAGAAAATGGCATTACAATAATGATGTATAATTGAAAAGAGATAATGGCATTACAATAATGATGTATAATTGAAATAATATGATGCTAAAAAAATCGAACTACATGCAAAAGTTTTATATTTTGACACTCAAATATTGTTAATATTTTAGAAAATCTCACTAGTACGATGCTAAGAAATGTTATAATAAACCTAACACAATATATAATGACCAAAAACAATGCAAAAACAATGCATTTGAAAAAAAATGATACAAAACCAACATAAAACTTATTTTTAGAGACATTTTCAACGCAAAAGAGACACAAAATCAACATATTGTAGAATCATGTGTCTAAAACAACAATACCAAAATGATGCTTCAATGAGTGAGTTCTGGGATTTTTTTATTCAGATTACCACAGTATTGTGTGTCTCTTGTTGTCAACATTTCGAATCCCAAAGTGGATCCTTTTTCAAGACAGAAGTGATAGATTGAAAGAGGAGCTTACCAACTAGAACAAATAAATACCTAATACTTAAAAACAAAAAACAAAAAGCTGCCTCTAAACCTAAGCCTACGTGAGACTAATTACTGGAAACATATTTAATTTATTATATTAAACACATTTATTCAATTATAAAGAGAATTTTTTATAATTATTGCTTTACTTTTTATTTCCTAAAGATTTTTTATTTAAGGTGACCAATTAATTTAAAACTTTAAATTATTCTATAAATTAATATCCTAGAACTAATTTATAAAAATATGACACACATTAATTTATTAACTAAAATTCTATTAATTATTATGTTTAAAATTAATATTAATATCTATTAAAAAGATTCTTAATATTGGTAAAAATAAATTATTTTTTAATTCACTACCATTAAATATTAATGATTATTAATAATAATCTTAATATATTTATTAAAATATTAAGTTAATAAAAATTAAGAATTAAAGTAATAATAATATTAATGCTCCCGGATGCCGGTGATAATTAAGGACAGTAAGATGGCTACCAACTGGGTTGGCGTGTGGTGACACCACATGGCTTCCTGCAGGTTGGCACAGAGGTCCAAGAATGACATTTACAATCGTCATAAATGCACCTTGTGCGAGCGCTGCCTCCAACCTATTAACCGTCACCAACCTCGGCTCTGTGTAAACATGAATTCTCGAGAGAATTTCACCTCTGCTTCTGCCCATCCTCCTCTGCAACCTCTACCACTGCAATGCCTCTGTCCCAAGCCGTGACTGCACCCAGCTCCCGTACAACCACCAGGAGACGCTGCCACCTCCTTTGCTGCATTGTATTCGACCCGGGCATCCACTTCACCCATAGCTTGGATTGTCATTTTACCCTCTCTTCGACCCTAGATTCTCATCCCTCTGCTGAGCAGTCTGCAAGCTCAATTGTGTTATTGCACCCCTTTGTGCCCAATTTCGGAAGAAATTCGCATTCGCCTGCAGACAGTATGGTGTGACAATGTATGTGCGGCCGCAGGGGTGGGAGCCGAGGGAGCCTGAGTCGCCCCCAGCACTCTCCTGCTTCGGATACCACTTCCTCTCTGGCTGAGAAAATCCCCGGACATTACCCAAATACGCGTAGTGGAAGAGGTCGCCTCCATTTGGTGGCCTCTGCCTTGCCTCCCAGCAGCTTCCCTTCCATTTATGCCTCGCCTCCCAGAAACTCTCCACCCCTTCCTCATTTACATTCCCAGAATGCCCAATTCACCTTTCGCTCCACCCTGAACAAGCCCCTCATCACAGCCACCATCACCATTCTCTTCCATGAGGCGAAGTAGATCACTGAGGAACAGGCCACTGAGGCTGGTGGACGCACCAATGTCATCGAGGAGCAAGGAATGATAGGGGGTAGTAGCACCAGGGCAATTGGGGTATTGGACATTACTAGTGGTGGGCGCACCACAGCTGGGTGCAGCCACACCAAAGCCATACTGGAACTGGCTCAGACGAGCATCCAAGGAGCAGGGGAGCGGAACCAGAAGCAGAAGACAAGACATGCAGGGAAGGAGGTGAACGAGGCTCAACATACAGACGAGGTAAAGGACCCTTACTATTGTCTCGTAGAGGAAGAATACCCGGCATTGCAAGCTAGCAACATGGAGACCTCGCTTCTGGCAGGTGGCGACATGGAGGAGTACAGGTGCTTCATCGTGTCTGCTTCACTGTCTGCCACCTTGCTGCCACTCAGCACACCACGTGTCCGCCACACAGTCTGCCACTCAGCATGCTACGTATCTCAGGTTTTTTGGGACTAGGTTTTTTTTTAGTTTATTTTTCAATGGGGTTTCGGTGAAAAAATTATGAGTTTTTGGCTCTTTAGTGGGTTTTTTTTGGATGCTTTGCTGGTTTCCCCTGCGTGGGCAGCAAGCTAATTCCTTGAACTCTTTTCTGTCACAGACTGGTTTCCCTTCTGGGCAGTTCAGATCTAGATTTTGTTGTTTGTTGCCACTTCTCTGGCATGGTTAAGTATAGGCTAAGGCCTCAGTGTATGATATCTTTTTTTCATTAATAGAATTGGTATAACTTAGAATAAATAAATAAATATATATATATATATATATATATATATATATATATATATATATATATATATATATATATATATATATATATATAAATGCAATGCAACTTTGATGCAAACACATGACACACCTCTTTGTGTTAAATTTTGATTCATATAAATTTGATTTTTTGTTGTTGTGGAATTGAATTGTGTAGTAATGCTAAATATGATTTTATAACCATGTATGGTAGTAGTGACTGAATAACATACACAAATCAATATAGGAAAAATTCAAAATTTGCCACAAATACTAAATGTTGAAAAACATAAACACATAGCAAGATGAGCCTCTTGATTATTTCTATTTGATAAGGGAATTCAAGATGCAAAGAAAATTGACTATGCAAACCAATATGTCATCGCAAAAGTTTACTAGAAAACCAAGTAAATCATTAATAGTGTAGTAAAAAATATTAAATAAGCACTTTATACAACAAACATTTTTATCAACATTGTGAATCGTGGAGAAAAATGACCATATTTTAGGGAAAACAAATCTTCTTTAGACAAAATGAAATATGTTCCTAGTCGGAAATAATGCTCCAGATGAAATGGAAAAGTTCATGTAACCCAAAAATGTATATAAATTTCAAAAATAGAAAAAATCATTACCCGTGCAACCTAACAACTATGCATGATCAGACAGTAAACGAAATAAAACTTCAATCCATACCATAATCCTTTTGTAGTTTCCATAAGCTCCCTAGGATTTCAATAAAATAGGAAAGAAGATTTAAATGCATTCTAATACCATGTTCTTTCACACATGAATTAAACATAAAGGATAATCAATCAAATACATCAAAGATAATGATATTAATGCTTATGTGATTAAAATCCTTTAAAAGAGAAAACAACCCATGCCATTCAAAGAAATTTATTAATATAAAATTAATTTAAGTGAACTTTTCTCATTTTGATTATCAATTTATGACACTATGATTTCTAAATAAATATCATAAATAAATAAGGGTTAATCTTCTAGCCAAATGTAATTAATATTTAGTAGTTGAACCACTAGATCACTCATGTGTGGAACATGATTGTGACCATTAGATTAATAGACTACAAAGAACAACAAAGGAATGCATTAAAAGCAGACTAACTTTAATTCACATTACAGTGAGGTGAATTTCAACTAGCCCCTAGTGTTAAAATTCGAGAGGAGATTAGAGGAAGGATATTTCTTACTCGGGAAGGGAATTTACCGAAAACATAGGAAATTAATTTATCAATAAAATGTGATATGAAAAGGTCTTTTTTTTCGCATTCAAATGTGATATGAAAAGTCTAATTTTGTTATGTATATAATGAATACAGATCTTCCATGAATAATATCATGAAAACTAAAAAACAAACCCTCAAATCTATCCATGAAAATCCTTGGAATCACAATAGTTTCACAACAAAATATTTACATTTTGAAAACCCCACTCCTAAGAAAGATCAATGTGAAGAAGAGATGGAAAAATCCACTACTAATTTTAAAAAAGGCGAGGGAAAAAATCACTTTAGTACACACAACTTTCCCAACTTATATAGGATTCAATCCTTAATGCAATTTTTTTATTTATATGCTTCCTTTTTCTTTTAGTATTATTATTTTCTAGATGCCACCAAAATATCTATAACCGTCATACTGGTCTTCAAAAACTTCATGTGTGAATGGCTCAACTTTGTGATAGTACCAAAACGTATGTGCTTTTGTTATTGGAGGTCTAAAAATCATAACTATATCTTTTTAGTGACTTCTTGTTTTTTAAGTGACTTCTTGTTTTTTCATGACAAAGTTAAATTGTTGCGAGACACCATCCATTCATTCGAACTTTCTTACGTGTTGAAGCTTCCTTTTGCTTTCAAACACTGAGGAGGTAGATAATCATTATAGGGGATGGTTTCCTTGCTAATGAGATATGTTGTTATGGTCTTACCTTAAAGTCCTTATTTCAGGGTATCTAGGAGTTATTTAATTTGTGTATGTGGTTAATTTTTTTTAATACGCTCTACCAAATAGTAGTGGATAATTATTTAAAGTAAGAGGGATCATTTTATAAGGCTCACTAGGTAGTTGGTAACCATTAGTGATAAGACCCTGAGTAGTTAAGGTTTCTTCTATTGAAAAGATATTTAAAGAGATAAGAGACTATGGAATGTTGTATTTGGAGCCCTATTAAGTGAAAAGTTTCCCCACCTTAAGAGGAAAGTGAACATTTTCTTTGCATTATCTTAATACAATGATATTTATTATATCCTTCATATAATTGTCTCTGGTGTCTAGTTATTACAATTATATCTTGTGTATACTTGGCCGTGTTTCAATTTTTAGGGTTAAGGAACACTAAAAGTAGTATTAGAGATCTTTCCTAAGCCAACAAGCCTTTGAATTCTAGTAGAAATTTTTGGATTAGGATATATTTTTTCATCTTTAAATAATGTAATTAATTTTTATTGAATAGCTAAAAATGTAGTTGGGGAAGAATACATCTAGGAAATACAAATGGAATCACCTTTTCGGAAACCCTTGTGACCCTTATTGATACCCCTTTAAGTAGTAATGCATTAGGGAATGCCAATATATGGAATCTCAATTCCATGTACCTTTGGGTATATTAAAAGTGCCCTAGGCATACATGAAACTATCTCTAGCTCAACTAATTGACCACATTTTCACTACAGTACACCGAGGATAGAACTTGGGAGATCATTATTTAGTGCCTAGGTAGTTGGGTCGAATCTCTAAGGGAACAATTGAGCTTCCTTAGTTAATTCCCTAGTATACTAAAGAGTTATAGAACTTGAAATTCCTTTGTTTCTAGGACCTTGCAAATCCTAGCTTCTATAGTTAACCAACAAAATTCTTACATATTTGCATATGGGAGGAATTTTAAGACTATGTTACCAAAGTGATAATCAATTGGGAGTAATAATCCCACGTGATTAGTACTTAGATTATTTTTTTTAGGTTTTTCCAACACCATGTGGGAGATCTATCTCAAAATATCCCTTCCACCATTCTAATTGTGTGGGTATATCTCTTAACCCTTTTCAATTTTAATATATTGTGTATCAAATTGGGATATATCTAAACACATTTCTTTTAATCCCTTGATCATATTGAGATAATGTATATTTTTACTATAGCATGCCTTAATCTACTCTACTAATCAATGGAAACAAAATTTGATTGATGAAATCACGAAGCGGAAAAGGAATAATTTCAATCACACATAACACAATAGTTTTCTAGGGAAAGCAACAACTAAAATCCCCGCTATCTATATATTGCATTAACCAGAATATATGAGAAGAAAATACAATTCTTGTTCAACCCGAACAATCTTTGCACAAGTACAAACTATCTCACTGCTTCACAAACTAGCTCAAGCCAATACTTAACCAAATCTATTGTGTGCCAAGCTCCTACTTCATTGTGGGAATTAGCGCATATTTAATTGGGAAATTCCTCACTCATAACTACACAATCCATCCATAGGCCTTCCTTTTATTGCATGCATCATCCGTTTAATCTAGATGATTTTACAACTAATAGTATACTATCCCTGAACTCTAATCTCAATTGGGTCTTCCTCTGAACTAACATGCATGAGATATTTTGAGTGAATTATTAGTTATCTAATTGATCACTGCATGTGAATTAAATCCAATTTATTCACTTGACCTCTCACTAGTTCCTCCATCAATTAGAACTAGTCTAATTGAATTTAACTCAGTTAAATTGAATTAAATAATTAAAAATCAATAAGAACTCAACCTCGGCCCCTAAAATTTAGGGATCACTCTACATGACTCTATATAGACTTCGAACTCAAATTTATTGAGCCAACTAAGTCAACTTAATTTAGTTAGCTGCTACAAGTTTCTATGAGAATAGAATTACAATTTAATTCCCAATTTAATTCAAGGACAAAATTAAATTAGGATTTTTTCTTGATGCTTTTTTTAACATTTCTTTTTTCTATTTTCAACACTCCCTCTCAACAAGAAAGGAATTCAACTCTATCTCGATCTGGTACCTTTGGAATGTTTTGCATGTAACACTTCTCTCTAGTGTTGTTGTTGTTGCAACTTCTGAAACTGAAAAAGCATCCAAACTGAATCAGTATGATGCATATGTCACCAGAGTCTCTGACTGCTACTAGCTATTGCACTGTCTACTAAAAACTCTGCATTGTTGTTGACTCTGTACTATGTTATCTGCACTGTTATCAACTCTGCTCTGTGCTCCCTAATATCTGACTGCTACTAGTCTCTACCTCTATCACTCTAACATTTGACTACATCAACTGACACTGATCCATCCTTCTATTATGTATTGTGGGCTCCTGTAGCAAGGTAATTATCCATTAGAAAAAACTTATCAATGGACCCTGCCCAAATTTTTGCACTCTTGGGACTGTTACTTCACATTGCCCCACCTCTCACATGGAGGTATGGCTACATGTGCTCCCTCTTCCCACTTGGCTCAAAATTTCCCCTGTTGGAGGTCTCTACTTGAGTGGATGTCTCCACTCGATCTCCTCTCTGCTTCTCTAATTTTCGTTGCTCCACAACTTTCTAAGTCTGCATGTTGAGAGGTAATTCATTCTCCCTCTCAACTACCAAGTCTCTAACCTTTTCCTCGTTCCTAAAATTTTTGCATGCATATTGTACCTCAAGTGCATACAGGTTCTTGAATCTCACTTTGATCTATTTCACCTATCCCATGGTGATGTGTCTAAAGAAAACCTTTCCTTTATTTAAAATCACATCGTAGCCATGGTCTTCGAATACCGCACTAGAAACAAGATTATTCTTTAGTCCTGGAACATACATCACATTTGTGAGTCTAAGAGGGGATCTAGACTCCCTCTGAAAAGTAACAGTACCGATGTCAGTCGCGCTATACTTGTCGTCATCTCCAAACTCTATGTTCTACTTGAGGTCTTTCTCCTCCAAGTTACTGAAGAGATCTCTATTCCCCGTCATATGGAATGAGGCACTATTGTCGAGATACCACATGATTCCCATTACAGCGCTTGCCATGCATGTAATGAGAGTGAAATCAAGTTCTAATTATAAAGCTAGAACTTCACCTGCTACTACTGTAGGCTCCTTCTTGCTTGCTTTCTTCTGTGAGAATTTCATGGCATAGTGCCCGAACTCATGACAGTGAAAACACTTGATGTTCAACAATTCCTTCTTCTTGTTTCCCTCGTCGCCTTGGGACTTCTTTCCCTTGTCTTTTTTTCTTTGTTGACTAATGAAAATTCCTCTTCCACATCTTTGGATGAGGTCCCATATCTAGTGTTCTACCAAATCTCTTCTTGTACCAAGTCAGACCACAACCGATCCCACTCTAGTAGCCTCTCCCTCCCATTTACTAAGTCTTGGTAATTGTTCCAGCTCTTGGGGAGTCCTAGAAGTGTTATGCTCACCATATTGTCTTCAACAATGGTAACACTGACACTTCCAATCTCATCCCAACATTGGTTGAAATTGGTCAAGTACTTCGGTATTGTATTTCCCTTCTCCATCTTGATCTTTCTAAGTTTATCCTTCAGTGCCAGTTTCCTCTAATCATTGTTGTTTTGAAACAGGTCTGTCAATGCCTTCTACATTACAAATGGAGGTTCCTTACCATGGATATTTGATACAATATGATCTTGAATGCCTTCTGCGATAATCCTTCTCACCTTTGCCACACACTTTCTCCATTCAGCCAGATCTTTAGCATCAGATGTTGGAGGCTTCAGGATATCATGATCTATGAAATCCTTCAGCTTGTTTTCTTCCAACACTTCCTCCATCTTGTCCTTCTAAGATATGTAATTTGATCTTCCCTCTAGGGCATACTCAAGTCTCAAACCATAGAACGACATCTTGCTGATTCTCAAGTATGGAATTGAAATTTTGATTTCACCTGCACAACAAACTTGTATTCTCCTCTTCTATATTGATTTCAACTCCTATACCATGCATATTTTTACTATATATTCAAACTTCTTATGTAATATGTTAAAACAAAAGGCTTCAATCTACTCTACTCATTAGTAGAAACAAAAATTGATTGATGAAATCACGAAGCGGAAAAGGAAGAATTTCAATCACACATAAAACAATATTTTTCCTGGGAAATAAAAAACTAAAAACCCCACTATCTGCATATTGCATTAACCAGAAGATCTAAGAAGTAAATACAATGCTTGTTCAATCTGAACAATCTCTGCACAAGTACAAACTATCTCACTACTTCACAAATCAGCTCAAGCCAATACTTAGCCAAGTCTGATGCCTTCCAAGCTCCTAGTTCATTGCATAGTTTCCTAGGGAATTAGCCCATATTTAATTGGGAAATTCCTCACTCATAACTACACAATCCATCCATATGCCTTCCTCTGATTGCATGCATCATCGGTTTAATTTAGATGATTTTTCAACTGATATTACACTATCCCTGAACTCTAATGTCAATTGGGTCTTCCTCTGAACTAACATGCATGAACTATTTTGAGTGAATTATCATTTATATGATTGATCACTGCATGTGAATTAAATCCAATTTAATTCATAGTATTGACCTCTCACTAGTTCCTCCATCGGTTAGAACTAGTTTAACTAAATTCAACTCGGTTAAACCGAATTAAATAATTACAAATCAATAAGAACTCAATGTGGGGCCCTGAAGTTTAGGGATCACTATACATGAATCTAGATATACGTCCAACTCAAATTTACTGAGCCAACTAAGTCAAGTTAACTTAGTTAACTGCTACAAGTTGTTATGAGAATAGAATTACAATTTAATTCAAGGATAAAATTAAATTAATATTTTTTCTTAATGTTATTTTTAACATTTCTTGTTGCTATTTTCAACAGATAAGGGAATAATAACACTTCCATAAAAAATTTGTTGGTCTAATGGTTCAAACTCATACTATACCCAACTTGGAAAACCAGGAATAATCCCAACCCTGTTAGAAACAAGAATAGGCCCAACCTACTTAGCGGTAAACTATAGAAGAATTGGTTTTTGACATTAAGTTGATGCTCCATGTTATGTGTGAAATGAACTCCCAAGGAGAACTATCATAAGTATTAGGTACCCACTTGAATCTCGATATATCCAACCCAAACATTGATCCAACAAATGAGGAATTTCTAACCCATTAATTGCAATCTACACACATGCCTTAGTACAACCCCCAACCACACTTTCAATATTATAATTCATGGAACTACTTTCTAAAGGATTGCATGAATAATTTGATGGGTTTAATCCCTGAAAATGGGTAACAAAATGAAAAATTGTTTATCTATCCATGGCCTTGCCAATGACTTACACAAACTAAAAGTGAAGGTCTTATAGTTGGATGTTGAATGTTGGTATTGGTGGAAATGGTATAAGAAGAATTATAAAGGCTACATGGATAGACCCAATATATGCAAGTATTCTAATCTTGAATGTGAAACTCTCAATTTTGGATGCCTAATAAAATTATACCAAACTAGCACACTTGTGGATTGCATTACCACCTTTGAGCAATTGGTCGTAATCCATAGAAAGTTCCTATCTAATTTAATTTTAAAGAATTTTACATCACTGATCTCAAGGAAATTGTTCAAGCACATATCGTGATGCAATTCCCAAACACATAGATGGAATCTTATGATAAAGCTAACAAATCTAAGATAGTGATCAATGAATAAACCAAGAGACCTTTATTCACCAGTGGCCCTAGCCACCATGTGGATATTACCCCCAACTCATCTAATTCACAAGGAATATGCATCCACAAATTATCTCCAAAATATTGATTATGACTTCGTCATTGCTATAAATGTGATGAACAATATTTAAAGGGCACAAATGTAAAGATTTTATTTATTTATTTCAAATGGATGTATCACCACACAACTTCCAAGGTGACATTCCTATTGAAGACACTCCTAAACCAACTTGCAATAAGACTCCCCCACACACACCCTGCCCCCCCGCCCCCCCCCCCCCCCACCCCACCACCTCATCCCATTCCCCACCTCCCTCATAATCCCCCCACCTTCCATGGTAAATGAAGCCCCCTTACAAGTTCCTTATGAGGAACCCTAAATTTCTCTCCATGCCTTGTCAAGATTTGACACCTCACACCTTGAAATTGCTTAACTACATCAAGTACAACAAAGTGATTATGTTGATTGATAGAGGCAACACCCATAATTTTAGACATTGGAGAGTGGCACAAGAAACCCATTATTACGTACATTCCATATCTAATTTTCAAACTATGATCGTCAATGGTTGTATGATGAAATATGGGAACTGATGTGAAAATGTGAAACTAAATATTAGTGAGTATCATTTCAAAGATCACATGTTCACTATTGAAATGGGTGGTTGTGATAGGATTCTCAAGAAAACGTGCTTACACACTTTGGTACCTACCACCATGGATTTCAAATAACCGTACATAAGCTTTAGGAAGGGAAAAGGCATGCCCTTAAAGGGATTACATCTAGTTCCTTTGAATTTATCACCTCTTGTCATATGTAGAAGTTGTTTAATAAAGGACACTTAGGTATTATTTCATAATCAAATGCCATACTAGTAGTTGACACCACCGCACAAGAAATTCACCCTAATTTGTAGCGTTTTCTATCTAAGCATCAACAAGTATTTGAAACAACATAAGGTTTACCACACTGATGTGGGAATCATGACCATGGTATTCCCATAATTCTAGGTAGTCAACCACCAAATTTGTACTCTTATTGGCATGCTTTTGTAAAAAAAAAATTGAAATTGAAAAGAACAATAAGGATTTTTTGGAGGCAGAGGTCATTCATACTAGTACTGGCCCTTACTCATCACTAGTGGTCATGGTATTAAAGAAGGAATATGCTTGGTGCATGTACCTTAATTTTGTATCTCTTAATGAGTTGACCATAAAAGAAAATTTTCATATCCTAGTTGTTGATGACCTCTTGAATGAACTACACGAATTCAAGTTTTTCAGTAAACTCGAACTTCATTTAATTGGCTACCGCCAGATTAAGATGAAAGAGGAAAACATACCTAAGGCTAAGTTTTGTACACATGAAGATCATTACTAGTTTCTAGTGATACCTTGTGGCCTTTGTGATTCACCATTAACCTTTTAAAGCGTCATGAACAAGATCTTTCAACCATTTGTATGCAATTTTGTGTTGGTATTTTTTATGACAATTTGATTTATAGCAAAAACATGGGAATACCACACTAGCTAATTGTGAAATTATCTAAATGTGATCATGAATCTTTACAGGTTGAATACTTGGGTCACATTGTAAGTGAAGAAGAAGTGAGAAATTGATCCCAATAAAATCATAGATATTCAAGATTAATCCCATCCCAAAACTCTAAACAAATTATCTTATATTCTTATATTTAAAAATCTACTAAATAAAAATTTAGCTACTTTAAAATAAAAATAAACACTATTTTCTTTTTTATATTATCTTAATACAAAAATATATTTTACATGTTTCATATTATCTTATAATTATTATTAGCCTTATATTTCATATATACTTAATTATATATCAATTTTAAAGATTAAAAAACACTAAAGAAACTTCTACTTATTCATCCCTTGCATAAATACATACAAATATTTCTCATATATGATCATAGAGTACAATGTCCAAAAACCCATTTAAAAATAGTACCAATGTGTTCTTCCTCATTGCACAAATGATAGCAAAAGTGTGGTTTCACAATTTGTTGCTTAATATGATTGCCGATATTTTTCCACAACATATGATTGTCAATATATAAGCATCACCCATATCTTTAATGAACCAATTGAACATGATGCATATATATGAATTATTAAACCTCAAGGTATTGCAGAAATTCTTGCTTCAACTTAGTTTTGTTATTGGAAATTCCTCAGTTGGTGTTGTAATAATTGAAATTTATTCTAATATTGTTGAATGTGAAGTAGTTTAAGAGCTTCTATTATATTGTTTTCGCATAGGAATGATGATTGAAATTTCAAGAGTGAGATGATAGGTTAGATATTAATCTTCTTTAACTTTAATATTAAATTTACATATGTTTATTATTATAATAGAAATCATTTTTAGGACTAGATTTGTTTTGGCAAGTTAAGTCTTGTCTGGGATAATTAGGAATAGATATCATTGTAATATTTTTTCATTATCATACAAATTATCTTGATATAAATTATTATTTTTATATAAATTAAATAAATATGAACATAATTAAAAAAATATGAAAATTAATTAAAATAAAATATTTATATATTTATTATGATTTAAAGTATTTATATTATTGAAATTATATATAAATATTGAATAAAAATTAAAAATATTATATTACAAATTATTATTATTATTATTATTATTATAATTAAAATTAATAATATAAATTCCAACCTCTTAAACCATTAAACAATTGGCCTTTCCGCTATATGTTATTTTACCTTTTGAAATATTCTAAACCTTCTAACCACTCCAATGATTTTTTTTTTTTCTTTTTTTTCTTCTTGCACCTAATGACTCTAGTTGTTATGTAAAACAATTTAGCAAAACAAACATACCCAGGAGATATTTCTAAAATTTGTGACAACCTTGAAACATGGTTTTCCTATTCTTAAAGTATTTTACCCTCTAGTTTCCTTAAAATCAAATCAAACCAAACTAATTGAAAATTCCTTAAAATCAAACCAAGTTTTCAAAGTGACAATAGTAGAAACAAAGATTAATATGTTCATCTTGAATATCATTCGAAATAAAATTGGTATTTGACAAAAACAAAACCTCTCAAGTCTCACTTAAAGTGATGTTCATGTTCACTTTTTGACAATTAGGTTTTGTTACATAATTTTATACGTTAAATGGAATATGATTTCATTCATAATTATGTAAATTTGTTTATTTATTTATGTCAAAAATGTATGAAGGTTGAAAAAAAAATTTCCACGTAATTGAGCACTTTACTTTTTAGTTTTTAGACAAGTTTTATAAAGATTGAGCACTTTACTTTTTAGTTTTTAGACAAGTTTTATAAAGATTAAGAACATATAGATCCAAAATTATTATAACAATATATTTAATATGATTATAATTTTAATGGAAATTAAACTTTGCGAGAAAAGATAAAAATCATTCTCCAACCACTTAAAATACACACTTTTAACGAAATTAAAATATTTATAATAGTATAATTAAATATTTTTTAAATATGAACATGCATACTCATCCTATTTCATAACGAGGAGGAGAAAAGTGATTTCATTTGGTAATTACATAGGTTAGAATTTTATGTCACTTCTAGTTAATTAAATGGATATGTGAACAAATTGTGTTAGAATTTTATGTCACTTTTAGTTAATTAAATTGATATGCGAACAAATTGTGTCTTCAAATATTTAAGATATTGAAAACCAAAAGTCTGAAGAGATAATTTACGATGAAATTGGAAGTTTTTTTTAAATATTAATATTATTAATTTTAATAATGAAAATAATATAACAAATTATTAAAAGATTACGAAAATAATTAATAAATTATAAAATAATTATTTACATTAAATATTTCAAAGAGAAAATAATTTAATCACAAACATTTGTACATGAAAATTTTGGCCTAAAAATAATTTTTCTACCATATATGATTTATGGCCACACATAAAAGGTGACAGAGATAGAAATTTAAAAGAATTGAAGTTGTTAACAATTAAAGAAGCCATGTCCATAGGGTTTTGGATAAAGAATTATTAGGTGCACTGCTAAAGCACTTCTAGATGTTAAGTCACCAATTCAATTCCCCGTCATATTTGAGTGTTATTATTGGATATGACCTGATGTAGCCTCATCAATGTCGAACTTACAAAAAAGAAACAATGAAAGAAGCCATGCACTATCATGATATTAACTCAAACACTTACCAAAAGTTTCTTTGAAAAAGCAATAAATGTAGAATAACGAGAACTAAAAGAGAATTATTCTCTTAAGATAAGGAAAAGAGGCTCCCAAAAACATCAATCACTCATAAAGTTATCCAAAAGTGGTTATTATATATATATATGAATGATTCCCTTAAGATAAAGGTATGGAGACTGTAAGAAACATCAATCACTCATAGGGTTGTCTCAACATTGGAGAGTGGTTACTATCCTAAACTTGTGCATTTTTAAACCTTTAAATACATATTTGCTTTAGTTTACTTTCTTCCTTTCCTTTTTTTTCCATATCTTATATTTTGTTTATCAGCGATATCTTATATTTTGTTTATCAACGAACTTATATTTATTTATATAATAGAAAGATGAATATCTATTTGTCATCTTTCTATTTGTTTTATTTTTTTTTTCTTTTCTTTTTTCTTCATATTATATTTTATTATGGTACTTATGTTTATACATACATAAATATGAATATCTAATTTATATTTATAGATTTTACATTTATAGATGTAATAGAAAGATGAAATTTTTCATCTACCAAGTAAAACTTTGTTAGAGTTGTTAACAATATATATTCAAGATAAAATGGCAAGTTATCATCAAAGAAGTCCTTAATGAATCAAAGAGAGAAAATTGTAACTCACTTTTAGATGATTGTAGCTTTCTAGTTTTATTTTTTAGCGTAATGTATACCTAAGGTACTGCTGGAACTGAGAAGTCTTCGCTAATTCACTATATTTCTCATGATCCTTCAACTTCAACCGACTAATAAAAGTCCATTGTTATTGCTCGCTCCAACTAATATAGATGCTTTTAACATTCATGGAAAAACAATACGTTCTTCCTTGAAAATCCCTATAAAATATATGAAACTGTTGTTTGCCTAGACTCTAGCAATCTTTCAAGAAGAAATGAGGCATATTCACTATATATTGATTGATGAGATGAGATTTATAGGTTCGAGGCTTTTCATATAGATAGATTCGTGTTTGTGAGAAGAATTTCTTGTAACAAAGATTGTCCTTTTGGTGGTAGGTTTGTCATTCTTGTTGGTGACCTTGGCCAGCTGCCTCCTGTCAAGGATAAACCCTTGTATGCAAGTAGAACAACTAGTAAAGTTTTGTGAGAAAGCTTTAACATTGTTGTGACTATGGACAAAATATATAGGCAGTAAGGAGATGATTCGAGATAAGCGTCTTTTCGCAATATTTTAACCAATATTAGAAATGTGAAGCCTTTTCTTGCTAACAGAGATCTTCTTATGATGTGTGTTGATGGCTGCTTGGATAGACAATAAAAAAAGTTATTTGATTCTTCTATTCACTTGTTTGCAACGAATAATCTTGTCAATTTGCACAACCGGAAGATGCTTAAATCATTAAATTGTCTTGTTGTAAGATGTGCTACAGAACGCACTATAAGAACAAAATTTGGTGACAATGACGATGATGCGTTAGAGCGTGAAGTGCTACTATGTTTTGGAGAGTGTGTGATGTTAATGTGTCATTTGTGGGTTGAGGTTGGGTTGGTTAGTTATGTGCTTCAATATATTGAAGGTATTTTCTATGCACTTGGTTCGAATTTGCCGCAAGTTCCACAATTTTCTACATTTATTTTTGAAAATTAATATGGTGTTCACTTTGATAATGAATTACCTAATGTTTTTTCGATTGTGCCTATTGTTAGGGGGAATCTTAGATAAATGCCATTGAAAATTTTCCTTTTATTTTTAACCCTTTAACCAAAAGGTATGTTATTATAGTTTGTTAGTTGTATGTTAATTGCATGTTTTAAATTATGTCAGGTACAAGTGGCATCATAGAGGCTCGACCCATATTCATGGATTTTTGTGGTTTCCTAGAGAACTGGATATGGAAAAATTGGATTGGTCCAATGTTATTGTTGGCACGACAAATCGTTATTTCGACAAATATGTTACTGCTTGGAATCCCCGTGACATGCATCGTCGAAATGTCATGATCCCTTGAAGTTTGAATGACAATCCATGCCTATTAAATACGCAACAAATGTTTTCTTACAATACCAAAGAATATTATGAGCATTTGGTGAATCGCGTGCTGAGGCATACGAAATGCAATGTTGATTCGTGTCTACGTAAAAAAGGATCTGTCCTTTTGTGTCGCTATGATGCTCCTTGGGAGGTTCATGCAGAGTCAATATTGTATATATATGAAAAAAGGGAAAAAAAAGTATGAAACTACACGAAACGATGATTGTTTAAACATTCACAATGTTGATGTTTTAACAATGTGGTGAGAAAATGTGATTGCTAGCCAATTGTCTCTCGACATGCAGTCTTGAAATATATAGCAAAATATGATTCAAAGGCAGAGAGAAGATCATAAATTTATCATGAAATGTTGACAAGAGTGGCTAGTGGGAGTAGGTCTGAGGATCTTGTGTTGTCTGCATATAGAAGGTTTATTTTTGAAACGCTTGTTGAGTGTGACATTGGAGCTAAAGAAACCTTCCATTTGTTGCTAACACTACCTATTGTTGTTTGTAGTTGCGAATTTTTATCTTTGAATGTTGATGCATTCTGATGAGGTTTCATGTGCAAACAATTTCATTCAATTATATCAAAACAGGCTTGTTTTTTTGGAACACTTGTGCTTGATAGAAATAACAAGATCATGGAGTTTTGATGCCAACTGTAGGTAGTAGCCATGGAGGCCACAATATAACCCTACTATTGTTTGGGTTTGGCCACGATTTTATGTTGTTCTTTATGTTGGGTCATAAGATTTTGAAATCTTTTATTGGAGTGAGTTGCCTTTATGCAAGTCATTTCATGACCTTTCTTTTGATATAATGGTTTCAACTGAAAGTATCATTCAAAATTGGAGGAATTTGAGATATCGTACTATGTTTATCGAGGCCCTTTTCCAGATAGAGGCGATGAAGAAGATGTTGAGCCCCTTGCACATGAAGAAAATGTTGATTGAGACTTGGAAGAGTGGTAGTTTTTTTCCTAGATAGTTCCTCCAAGCAATGTAAGCATTTCAGACCTTGAAAATCTTGGTAGAAGGGACTTTGATATTCATTACAATTGGAAGGAACCAATGGTCCCAAATGATTTTTTGGAAAAAGGGATCCATTTTATAAAAGATGATCAATATACGGGTGTTTTGAATGGGAGCTTGGTTACAAAGACATTTTTTTGCCTTTGTGTCTATTAGACAAACAACTGGTTACCTTTGAGATTATTTTTGGGCACTTTGTTAATGTTGGGAATGATGGCGGTTTGAAAATGATTATTTAAGGTATTGTTGGAACTAGGAAGTATTCACTCATTCATTTTATTTATCATGCTCTTTTAGCTTCAACAATGGTTGATAAAATTCCATTGTTATTGCTCGCTCCAACCAGTATAGCTCCTTTTAACATTCATGGCAAAGAAATACATTCTGCCTTGAGAATTCCTATAAAAGATATGAAACCATTGTTTGGACATGCTCTGGAAATCTCACAAGAAGAAATGAGGCATATTTGTTATATATTGATTGAAGATATGAGGTTTATAGGTTTAAGGCTTTTCATATAAATATATTCTCATTTGCGAGAAAACTTTCCTGAAAACAAAGATTGTCATTTTGGTGGTAGGTATGTCATTCTTGTCAATGACCTTGGCTAGCTGCCTCCTGTCAAGGATAAACCCTTGTATGCAAGTAGAACAACTAGGAAAGTTGTATGGGAAAGCTTCAACATTGTTGTGACTTTGGACAAAATATATAGGTAGCAAGGAGACGATCTGAGACAAACATCTTTTTTCAATCTTTTAACCAATACTAGAAATGCAGAGCCTTTTCTTGCTGACTAGGCTTCTTATGACGTGTGTTAAGAACTGCTTGGATCGAAAGGAAAAAAAATTATTTGATTCTTCTATTCACTTGTTTGCAACGAATAATCTCGTCAATTTGTACAACCAAACGATGTTTAAATCATTAAATTGTCCTGTTGCAAGATGTGTTGCAGAACGCACTAAGAGAACATAATTTGGTGACAATGATGATGATGTGTTGGAGCGTGAAGTGTTGCCATGTCATGGAATCGGACCTCAGCTCTCGCTCAAGGCCATGCCTTCCAGGCCCGTTGGTAGGAGCTGAGGTTCAATTCTGAGAATCAGACCTCAGCTCTTGCCCAAGGCCACGCCTCTGGGGCCCCTAAACGGGAGCTGAAGTCTGATTCTCAGAACCGGGCTTTAGCTCTCGCTCGAGGGCTTGGGGAGCAGTCCGTGCAACTTCGCTCGCCTAGGGTCGCACCCCCCAGGGCCCTTGGGGAGGGTTGTGCTCTAATTTTTTTTTTAAGATTTTAATTTTAATGTTCTACTCATTTTTAATTAATTATGTTTTTTTTTAATTTGTCCTTTTTTTGTTTTTTAATGTTTATTATATTTTTTATGTTTTTATTTGTTTTTTAATTTAATTTTAATAGATTTATAAACAAATGGTTTGTTTTTAATGTTTTTTTTTAATTATTTACAATCATTTTAATTTTTTTGTTTAGTTTTTTTTTTTTATTATTAATCTGGTTGGTTTATATATATATATATATATATATATATATATATATATAGTTTTTTAAAATATTTGTATTTTTATTTATTTATTTTTATAGTTTAAAAAATGATAATATTTTTTTCAATTTTTTTTATCGTTTACAAGATATTATTTTTTTTTTACATTTTTTATTTATTTTATTTTTTTAATATTTTTTATATGTATTTTTATATTTTTTTTTAAGCAATTAACATTTTAAAAAATAGAAATAAGACAACTAGAAAATTTGTTAAGTAATCAACATTTAAAAAGCAATGGACATAAAAAAAAATTTAAAGTGTCAAAAAATGTAACATTTAAAAATAATATCCACACTTAATACATTAGAAAATTTAAAGTTTCAAAAATAAGCCCTCTAAAAAAAGGGGTTGATGTTGCATCAACACGTTTCAAAATCAGCATGAAAATCACTAACGTTTAAAAACAAATATTTATATTTCATACATAAGAAAATTTAAAGTGCCAAAAATATGCTCCGAAAAAAAAAGAAGTGTATTCTAGATCTACGTTTTTCAAAATTGGATGGTTTTTTTGCTACGTCAAAAAAACAGGTAATCGTATCAGTTCCCTTTTCAAAGTTCTTGTTGTTTTCTTTGCATCATCATGATCGAAAGTCTAAGTAGGAATTTGGAAAAATCCATACAAGGAGGTAAGTCAGTGGGACTAAGTACAGCGCAAAATATTAGAGGAGTAAATCAATCTTAGTTTGCAAATGATACCTTACTTTTGGGTGGTGCCTCCAAAATATTATTCCTATGTTTTAAAAATATTTTTAATTCCTATCTTGATCTATGAGTTGGTGTGGTCAATAAAAAGAAAAACCAATTATATGGATAAAATTGCGTTGATTGAATCGACATTGAATGAGTTGTTAAAGATTTTAAAGTTTCTAGTTGTCACAGAGTGGAGATCCTTCAAATATTTAGAAATCCCAATCTCACTCGGAGGAGCCAATGTAGATGAATGGGAGACAATTTTGCAAAAAATAGAAAAAAAAAATTACAATCTTAGGGCACTCATTGGTTAAAGATGGCTAGAAAGGTAGTTTTAATAAAATCAGTAATGTCAACTTTTCTAGTTTATATGGGTCCATTAAATTGGTCATCTATTGCAAAATTTTCTTTGGTGGGGAGGAAAGAACAATGAACATAGATTTCACTTAGTGAATTGGAATACTATGCGTCTTCCCAAAATCTATGGCAAATTAGTGATACAATATCCTGGGATAATGAAGTTGGCTTTCGATATGAAGATAATGTGGTGCCTTCTATCAGAATCCCAAGAGTGGTGGTAGCATGCCTTTGTGCATAAATATTCCACAAGGACAAGCTAATTAGACCTAAAAAATAAGTATGACCATATTAGGGTTCTAAAATCTAGAAACTAAGTGGTGGCACCAATTATTATGGACCATTTGGGGTGGCAAGTTGGAAATGGTGTGTGTATTAGTCTTTATAAGGATCAAATACCACTAGTAGCTCTATTGAATGAGAATGAAGGACTAAAGGAATTAGCTAATTGGATGGAAGCAAAGGGATATAGCAAGATTGTTAACATATCACAATGGGATGCCAATGGTCATTGGGTTAGTTGGTATTGTCCTAGTATCCCCCCTAATCTTTAAAATCATTGGTTAGTAGTGGTTAAATCATTAAAGGGCTTTGCTCCAATAGTTACAACAATATTGAATGGACACATATGGTTGGGTAGTAAGAAGAATGAATATACAGTGAGAGCAGAGTATGAATTTCTTATTCAAAAATTCCTACACCCTCCTTTAGAAAGGCTTTGGGAAAGAATCTGGAATAAGGATTGGTTCTTGGAAAGGTATTGATAGCGAAAAATCTCAAGAGAAGAAATATTCAAGGTCCATCTCATCGTGTCCTGTGCGAGAAGGAAGAGGAGATATCCCTCATGTTTTCTGACAATGCTCCTACTTTAGAGGTTTGGAAAATTCCTTTGGAATAGGCGAAATATATCTTATATATTCCAAAGAAGTTGAAAAAGTGTTTGAAACTTTAAACACCATGGTAGAGAAAATCTAATTTAGTTTCCATGAGATGTTGGATGGATTTACCAAAGTTTTTGTCTTGGGGAATTTGGATAGCTCTAGTCAAGCTATATTTAAGGATATTTGTCCAAATCGAATAACATCGACCTCCAAAGAAACTCAATTACACTTTGAGTCAATCTCCACAATGGGTTATGATAAAAGGGACTTGGAAGATTTGTTCCCAAGCAAGAAGTCTTAGCTCAATCTTGGACATTATTCAAATCAAGTTGGCAGCTTCAATCATAAGCAACCTATCAATAAACCATATATTCTCAAAATGGACGTAGGGAAATTCTAGAATTGGAAAAGTAATAAAGGTTGTTTTTATTTATGTTTTATGGAGCTTCGAGGGGTAAACCCAGGGAGGCGGGAGTGGGAGGCAGTATTTTTTTCCTTGGTGAAGAAATGGAGACTAATTATGCTTAGGGCATGGGAAGTGTATCTAACAATCATGTCGAATTATTAGCATTATTGCAAGAGATAGAATTGGAAATTTCAAAAAAATCTGGCAACTAATGGTTTTTGGTGACTCTATGCTAGTTATCCATCAAGTGTCCAATATCAAAGACAACTAGGCACAAATTATCTCTCCTATTCTGCATAGAATTTCCTACAAATAGCAAAGTTTGAGGTCATTGATTTATTCCATGTCAAGGTGCATCTCAACGCAATGGTAGATTCACTCACAAATAAAGGTTATCCCCAAATCAAGGAGTGATGGTTCAGGATGATATTACTATAGTTTTCAAATGTATAGCTTGAAAATTCCATTCAATAATCAAATATTAAAAGTATTGATAGTACTAATTAGAAATAAGGAAAAAAGGATTGGGTTAGAAATTTGATGCCCTCTTGTCAATTTTCAAGCGTTTTTTCCAACCAGATATTCTCTCACTCTTCAACTTTTATGGTTCCCTTCCATGGCTAAGTGTTGGGATCATGAGTACACATGGGCATCTCACGACATAATAAGGGACATGCGGAAGGCTTAATTCCTATTTATCAAATCCAGGTGGAGGAAAGGATTTAGTAACTTCAGTTTTGAGGTGCAACTAACATACTTGTGGTTCTCAATGTTAATGGAGAAAGATTTTAGTTCCAAAGGAATTAATTGTATGGATGTGCTTTAGGGTTGGAGAGTGCGCGAGGATGATGGTTGCTTTAATGCAGTTGCAAGAGGTGATGGGATGGTTGTGGAAGGAATGCAAGGTTATAAGGAGAGCATGATTATTTTCACTTCAGTTGGATTTTGAGTGTGTTTGCTTTAAAGTCCTGCAACAAAGGTAGTGTTAAGTGCAATTAACAAAATGGAGTGTTCGGTCAATGTTGAGAAGGAAGAAATTAATTGGTAGATGGATTATCTTATGGATTTGATGGGGTACATTCTAACCTTGGTAACTAGGTGGGGTGAGATGGGAAAGGTTGAAAATCAAGCCCTATATGTTCTCTTGCGCTAGAAAATCGACTTATTGCAAATGAAGATGTATAGATTTCAAGTGACTTATGATTTCATGAATCTTAAGTTGGATAGGTTGATATCCTTATTTGAAGGGGGGGCTAGTGGGGTGGAAAAGGAATTGATCACAGAGGTCCTTGTGCAGTATAGTGGAGCTCCAATTCATCAGTCATCGGTAACTTTGGAGGATGCAGATTTGGGTTCTCCTTCCTCTAGGCCATGAGTTGATGGTCTAGAAGTCAGTATTTCTCTTGGGGAGAATATTGAAGGATGGTATTATTTAGTTTTAAGTTATGTTCTATAAGTTTGTTTATGTATTAGGTATATTTTCGAGGAAGTATAAGCTCTACCATATCACAATAGAGGTCCGTAGATAGAGGATAAAAATATCAAAATCTTAGCCATTTTTTAACATAATGGATAATGTTTTTGAAGCAGATGTAAAAGGTTCGAGCCTTAAAACTAATATAAATAAACAAGAAAAACTCCAACTCATTTCATTTAAAAAAAATAATATTTTTATTTTTATTTTTATAAAATAACCATGTTATTTATTCTTCACACTCACTCTATCCTATGTTTTTTTAAACTCTACTAACATGTATTTATTTATTGATTGGACATGTTATTTGTTCTTCACACTCACTCTATCCCATGTTTTTTTAAACTCTACTAACATGTATTTATTTATTGATTGGACATTGTTTTATATATATATATATATATATATACATTTCACAAATATTATTTCTCTTATATACTTAATAAAATTAAGAAAAATATTTCAATTTAATAAATTAATTAATAAATATAATTAGTTTAATTATAATTATTAATATAAATAAATATATATTTTACAAATTTTATTTTAAAAGTATTATTTAATTTGTTAAGAAGATAAAAATTTGGGAAATATAAAGGATTTTCTCTCACATTCATGAATAGTATTTTTAATAAATTCATTAATATAAAATGGTTTTTCTTCATCATAAACGAGGAATGAGGGGACTATGGTGTGGATCTAATGAGTATTTGCAATGAGGTTTTTTCATTGTGATGGGAGAATATTGGAGTTTTTCATGACAAGTAACTATTGGTGGTGGGTAGTCTACATGCAGGGATTATCTCTTGTCTGTGGGTTACTTATTTTATGTTATCAGTCAAAGGCTCTACTCTCGATCTATGGTGTCAGTAGGATGGAGGAATAGGTGGATTAATCATTTGATCGCAATGTTCTTTCCCTTATTTGGGCGAAAATACCACCTCATACACTTGAGGTGGAGGCATGGGTTACAACTAGCTCTTTGGATCTGGGAGACAATGCAACTTTTCAGTTGTGGGAGATGGTATTGTATGATTCCCTTTTTTCCACCTTTCTCGATTTCTCTTTCTAATAGGGTCGGGGTTTACCATTCGTTTCTGGGTCGCAAAATTTTTGGGGGTTAGCACCTCAATCCTAACATTGTGCAATGAGTAGTACATTGGATCCCCCCCAGATGACTAGTTTCCTAGTATTTTCTCTAGTAGTTTTCTTGATTTTGAGCAATCACACACTACGTTAGAATTCAAAGACATAGTGTTTTCCTAGGTGATAGGTCCTCTTAAAGTTCAATGGGGGGTTTGATAATGTTTGAAAAGTCCAAGGAATGATTCACTAGTCAGTTCTCCCCAAGGGCTTGTAGGGAAATTTCTTGGGGGGTCAAACAATCTCTTGTCTATTCTTGAAGGGGAAAATAGTAGGCCTTCAGATATTGGAAACAACTATGAATAGTAGGTGGAAACCCTAAGATCTCATGTGATTCCAGAAGGCCACTTCTTTTCTCTGTTTATTTATGGTTGCATGTAGGGATCGAGATCAGGTGTGAATGAGGTAGATCACTCAAGTGGAGTGTGGGAATCTACATCAAATCCAAAATCCTTCCCCAACCTGTGAGGAGGCCAAGTAGACACATATTTCCTTGGTACATAGAACCGACTGCCTGATGCATGTTTAAACATCTGGGTTGGGATGTTATTGTATTTCTATTGGTATTTCATTCTTTTGTCTGATGATCTGATTTTGACACAAGATCACGGAGCAGTAGATGCTTGCAAATTTAGATGCAACAGATGAAAAAATTATTTCTAAAGTTTGGAAATAATTTTTTGTTGACCTAGGGGTAGAATTGGCTTTCAGTACAACATACCATCCACAAACTAAAATGGTGAACAAATTACTAGAAGACATGCTCAATATGCATGTCATGCACCAACCAAGGAAGTGAGAAGAGTTTCTTCCACTGGTAGAGTTTGCTTACAACAATGGGTACCAAGAATCATTAAATATGAGTTCATTTGAGGCTCTTTATGGTAGGAAATGTAATACTCCTCTCAATCAGAATGATCTAGTCAATAAGGTGCACACTGGGCTAGATATGTTAAAGGAGATAGAACATGAAATCACAACCATAAAGAATAATTTAAATATATCTTAGAATAGGCAAAAGAGCTATGAAGACCAACATAGAGTGCACAAGGAATTTAAAGTGGGAGATCATGTGTATCTTCTTGTTAGACCAAAGAAAAGCTCATTAAGAATTGGATCTTGTTCCAAGTCGAAACCATAATTTTGTGGGCCATTCTAAATTCTAGAAAGAGTGGGGCCAAAATCCTATAGATTGGCATCGCTGCCCAGAGTGAAGGAACATGATGTCTTCCATATTTATTTACTTAAAAAGTATGCACATGATGTTAATAATGTTGTTGATTGGTCTATGATACAGGTGGAATCTGGGGGAGAGCTCCAACCAAAGCCATTATGCATATTAGATCATAGGCATAATGTGCTCTTCGAGCCATTAAACAAGTTAGGGTGCAAAGGAGGCACGTTGGACTAGATGAATCCACCTAAGAGATGGATGAACAGTTGAGGGTATCATACCCATTTTTATTTACTAGTTAATTATCTATAAATGTAAATGTAAATGAACGTAAATAGTTGTGTACATAAATCTCTTGTAAATTATGTGTTTGTGTATAGAACACTCAGGATGATGTTCCTCTATGTGGGTGGGGATTGTGACAACCCCTATATCTAACCCTCTTGTAAATATCATTATGAATTGTAATTCATGTAAATTATGTGGAATTGTAACAAATTGACTGGCTGAGATGGGACATAGAATTAGAGGTTTAGAGGACACGAAGATTGCTTGTAAACCCAAGCCTTGAATTTATTCCATAACCTAAATCCCTTTTGGTTTAATGACACTATTATGTAGTCAATGAGTGGAGGAGATGGGCCTCCTAGGTGGAGGATGACTCAACAGACTTTCTCTCGTGAATCATGTTGACAGATTCAACATGCAAGAGAAAATTCGGGGAAGAAAATCTCAACAGGTAGACGAGATGGCATCATTTGATGTTCATCATCATGAGAATGGGAGGGGATAGACAGATTTTTCATTCTACATAAGTGGGGATTGGGGAACACAAAGTGGAGTCTGGTAGCTATTGTGGGCTGCTTGGAAGGCTCAAATTCTTCTAGAATATGTGTTTTTTTCTCATGGGATGGATTCTATGTGTTTCTACTAAGGCTTGCATTATTCTTGTGTGTCATCTTACTAAGACCTGAATGTATGCCATTTATTTTTTTTCCAAAGATATTTTGGTGGAGTTGTGATACTCAGGTACATGCTAAGTTGATCAACTCATAAGGGATTTCTCATTGATAAACCACTTGAGTTGTGTCTTTCCCCAGGGTTGATAAACCATGGGAAACTATTGGGTTGATAAAGTATTGTTAATATGAGACACCCAAGTTCTTGTTGGAAAGAGTTGATAAACCACCAAGTGCATGCCTTGGGGCTAATAAACCACATATATGATTACTCAGCAGGTTGATAAACCACATGGATAGTGGGTTCTTGACTCCTATAGTACCTAATATACATGATAAAACTCCCATTATGCTTACAATCCTTCTTCAAAAATGAGTTGATATTCCCTGTCCATTGGTCAAAACAATGTGGTTATTGTTTCATTGATTCAAGAGCTCCAATGGTGTTATATTTTGGGTTGTTGAGAAATCACTTGAGAAACAAACTATGTATGTTACTTGGTTGATTGGATGTTGGTGTGATAACTCTTGATCAATTACCTCCTCATACTCTGAATCAATATTTTTACCACAAAATCTAGCAGGCCTTGTAGAGTGAAACCCTACAACATGAATAGCTAGACTAAGTGTTAACAATGGGATAATGGCTCAAGTCACCACAACCAAGGTCCATTAATATTTATGGAATTCACTGATGGGAGGAGCCCCATTAGGGTTGTGATCACCTATAAGAGGTATTCCAGGGTTTAAGATGCAAGGTTATGCATTAAGATCTCTCAAGGAATACTTAAAGTTGTGATATAAGGCTTCAAAATGTACTTTGTTTTCTATGAGAGACTTAGAAATAGATTTCACAAGACCTAGGGTTTCGTGAATTTGTGTGGATAAAGGTACTCCCAAGATCAAGGAAACAAAGAGAAAATGATTCTTATGATGTACTTCACCAAGCAACAAGCTCATACTATTGAGAAATGGAAATAAGAAATTCCAGTTTAATTTGTCATGGAATTAAATTGTGAATTAAATTCGAATTCTATTCACATATAAACTTAAAATAGTTAACTTAAGTTTATTAAACTTACTTAAATTAGGAAATTCGAGTTGGAAGTCTTTTTGAAGTCATGTATATGTTCTCCCTACTTTGTAGGAGTCCCATGCGAGTTAATTGTGAGATGTAAAATAGAAGACTCGGTTTCATGAGGCAGTTCAGTTAAATTAGTTCTCAAACTGATTGAGAGAACTAATAGTGAATTAATAGTCAATGGTGACACTATTGAACTCCACCAGTGCTACCCTAGTTAACTGAATATTTACTTATCATAAATTCATGCATGTCGATTTTGAGAAAGACCCAGTTGATACTAGAGTGCAAGGACAATGTACTATTTGTTTTAGATTTTTCTGAGTTTCACTGACAGTGCATGCATTCAAGAATTGATCCTTGAGGGATTGCGCTATTTTAAGAGCTTTATTTCCCTTTAAATACAAGCTATTATCCATAGGAATTACACATTGGAATAGAGACTTGGAGAGCTTGTGAATTAGCTAGGATTTGGCCCTGAGATTACTTATGAGTTGGAGATTGAATTTGTTGAGTGTTGGGATTGTTCTAGAGAGAACAAGCATTGTAATTTCATCTTGATTTTCCATATTAATACAAAATAGATAGTGGGGTTTTGAGTTGTGGCTTTCCTCGGATATTTATTGTGTTATGTGCCTTTGATTCTATTCCTCTATTATTTTTTTTTGCTCAATGTTTATGGTTTTCTGTTGTAAAGAGTATAAGTAGATTCTTGTCTCTTTATTTAGCAAATTGCATTATCTTATGAATCTACAGGATTTTCTACATGGTATCAGAGAAGGATTATTTTTTGGTTCGAGAGTTTGCAGAGAATATCTGAGAATTTCTGTACAAAAATTTTCAAAAACAAATTGCAAATCTAGATTCCTTGGAAAAAGATACCCGAATTCAAAAAAAAAAATCAGTCGAATTGGAGTTTTGATGAGGGAGATATCGCTGATTTAAAATTAGCTCTCTAGAGGAGATTTCAAAGTTTTGAGTTTCTGGGTTACAGGTGAAAGTCAAATTTGCATACATACTCTAGGATTGGCAGATGGCATTCCATGGTTTGAGGCTTGAGTATGCCTTGGAAGGCAGCTCGAATTTCATAGCCTGGAGGGACAGGATGGAGGCTATGCTAGAGGACAATGGCTTGAAGGAATTTTTTGAACAAACAATTCCTAAGCCAGCAGCTACTGATGCATAGAACTTGGCCGAGTGGAAGAAGAGTGTGGCGAAGGCAAGGTGGATAATCCTTGCGGGAGTTTGAGATCGTATTGTCTCGAGGCTCCATGGAAAGGAAACCCCACATGCTATGTGGAAAACATTGACGGACTTGTATCAGAATAATAGTGATCAAAGGAATTTGGCACTGAAGGATAAACTTCGTAAAATCAAGATGCAAAAGGAAGAGACGGTTCAAATGTACTTGACCAAGTTCACTCAATGTCGGGATGAACTTGGAAGTGTTGGAATCATGGTTTCCGAGGAGGATATGATGATCCTTTCTCTTCTTGGACTCTCAAAAAGTTGGCATAGTTATCAAGACTCTATCAATGGTCAAGAGAAGCTACGAGATTGGGAACGACTATGATCAGATTTTATGCAGGATGAGATCAGGAGGAACACCAAGGGTGGCTCTTCATCAAAGACTGGTAATGAAGAGAACTGTACCTTAGCTATTAAGGCGAGGAAGGGGAAAGGTAAAATTTCTCGTTCCAAATCATATTCTTATCATGGAGGTAAGAAGAAGGACATGACAAAAGTTAAATGCTTTCATTGTGACAAGATGGGTCACTTTGCTACAAATTTTCCATTGAAGAAGTCCAAGGAGAAGTCCTCAAGAGGAGTGATGGGTGAGGATTTGGCCTCCAATTCGAATTGGACTTTTCCGTCATTGCATGCATGGTGTCTTCAATGATGGGAAGTGTTTGGTACTTAGGCAGTGGAGCTTCATTCCACATGACTGGCGACAAAGAGTTATTAAGTGAACTGGAGGGGAAATATCTCAAGATGCATATCGAGATGGGTGATGACGGTAAGTATAGTGTTACTGGTGTGGGTACTATTACTGTTTAGAGGGAGCATATGGCTCCACTCACCTTGAAGAATGTTATGCATGTTCCCAGACTGATGAAGAAATTGGTATCCGTTTCCATGCTTGAGGATAGAGACTATGATGTGATATTTTCGAAAGGAAAGGTGTTCCTTCGACACATAGCCACGGGTCAAGTAAAGAAGATAGGGATTCGAGTTTAGAATCTCTATAAGATAGAGGTATAGGATTGTGTTTCTTTGAGTTCAAAAGTGGAAAAGATGTTGAGCCGGGATGTTGACGAGTTCTGGCACAGGTGATTGGGCCACTTTCATCATGGGGCTTTGAAGATATTGCAACAAATCTCTACCGGTCTTCCCAAAGGTATGCTTGAGCAAACTGATACATGCAAGGGTTGTACTTTGGTAAAATACACCAAGTCTCCCTTTGGAGATAGAGGCAGTCGAGAAGGGTCTATTCTGGAGAGAGTCCATTCATATGTGTGTGGACCATTCTCAACAACATCCACAGCCAAACACAGGTATTATGTTATATTTGTTGATGACTATTCTCGTAAATGTTGGGTTTTTTTTATGCAGAAAAAGGATCAAACTTTCACAAATTTTTGTGAGTTCAAGGAATTGGTAGAGAAAGAGTCTAGCAAGAAGGTTAAAGCTCTACAAAGTGATAATGGTGGTGAGTATGTTTCCAATGAGTGTAATATATTCTGTGAAACATACGGGATTAAATGAGAGTTGACAGCACCCCATAACACTCAATAGAAAGGGTAGCTGAGAGGAAGAACATGAGCATAGTAGGGGAAACAAGGGAAATGTTGCATGATTAGGGCCTACCATTACACTTATGGGCTGAGGCATGCAACAAAATGGTTCAGTTTAAAACTGTAGCCCATATCAGATACTTGAGATGAAGACACTAGAGGAGGCTTATTTCAGTAAGAGACCATATATTGGTCACTTCAGGATTTTTGGGTCATCCATTTATTGCCATGTGACCAAAGATGCATGGAAGAAGACTGAACCAACAACAGAGTTGGAGATCTTTGTGGGGTACATTGATACACCCCACAACTATTGGGTGGTCATGCCGACTAGTCAGATGATATTGGTTCGCAGGGATATCAGGTTCGATGAGGAGAAGGCCATGCGAGTATCCCTTGAGAGGGAGCTTGAGCTACATGCAGATGAGAAGATTTTACCTCCTAACATTGAGGGGCCTCAAATTAATGTGGAGAAACCACATGCAGAGGTTCGAAGAGTGGAGACATCCACTCAGGCAGAGTCTTCCAAAGAGGGAAGAAAGCACACTAGAGGGGCTAACATATTACTAGATGATGCACGGGAGAATGTGGGAGCACCCTCTTCTCAACACAGACAGAGGAGGTCACTAGAGAGGTAGAGTGGATACATGGCCCTTATGGGTGCATGTGTTGTGATAGATCCATGTGTTGTGACAGAGCCATCTTCCTTTCAAGAAGCTTTGTAGCAACCGATTTGTGTTGATGCGATGGTGGAGGAGTATGACTCCATATCTCGAAACAGTGTTTGGGATGTGGTCCTGAGACAGGAGGACAAGTTAGTTGTGAGCTCCCATTTTCTTTACAAGGTAAAGCAAGCTAAAGATGGTAGTGTGGATAACCATAAGGCCATATTTGTGGTTTGCGGCTTTTCACAGCTAAAGGGGATTGACTATGATGAGACCTTTTCTCCTGTTGCAAGGTACTCGTCAATCAGATCTATTTTGGCACTATCAGCACAGATGGGTTCGAAGATCCATCATATGGATGTCAAGACTGCCTTCCTTAATGGAATGATTAAGGAAGAGGTGTACATAGAGTCACCTAAAGGTTTTGAAACCTTGGATCGTGAGTCGCATGTGTGCCGAATCAAGAGAATGTTGTATGGGCTAAAGAAAGCACCATGTGCTTGGTACACCAGGATAGATAGCTACTTCAATGGGTTGGGATTTACGAAGAGTGAAGTGGATGTCAACGTGTATCACATAGTGGTGGAAGGTAAGTTGTTGAAAAGTTTACTTTATGTAGATGATCTTATATTGACAAGTGATGATAATCTCATCAAATCTTACAAGGAGGACCCTACAAGAGAGTTTGAGATGAAGGACATGGGGCTCATGCATTAATTTCTTAACATGGAGGTATGGTAGGGAGATGGGGAGTTTTTTGTATCTCAGGGAAAGTATTCCAGTGAGATACTCAGAAGATTCTGCATGGAGAGAAGTAAACCCATGGAGACTCCTCTAGCTGGTGACTAGAGGAAGGAGGATGCTACTTCAGGGGAAGTAGTGGAAGCCACTGTTTATAGGCATCTTATGGGTTCACTCATGTACTTGGTGAACACACAACCAGATATGTGCTATGCAGTTAACCAGCTTAGTCAAGCGATGGTTAGGCCTACCAATTTGTATTGGAAGGTGACAAAGCATGTATTGAGATACCTCAGAGGCACTACTCAATTTTGGTTATGGCACAAACAAATAGAGGGAGTGAATATTCAAGGCTTCACCAATGCATATTGGGTAGGGAGTCCATCCCAAAGGAAGAGCACATCAAGAGGAATCTTCAGTGTTAGGTCAGCGACAATTTCTTGGTATGGCAAGAAACAAAGATTGGTTGCACTCAATTCGACAGAGGTAAAGTACATGGTTGCAAGTCAAACAACATGTGAGGCTATCTAGATGAGGAAGATCTTGGTTGGTTTTTTTGGTCAGCAGATGGATATGACAGTGATTTATTGTGATAATCAAGTTGTATCAAGCTCTCTAAAAATCCAGTCTTTCATGATCGGTCCAAGCATATTGATATCTGGTATCATCATCTCATAGATTGTGTATTGAGGCGGATCATGTTGTTAGATTACATGCCCAGAGAGGAGCAAGATGCTGACATCTTGACAAAGGCATTGTCAAGATGTAAATTCGAGTTTGATAAAGACAGGATCAGGGTAGTTGATAATCCCTTTCTTGTTGAGAGGGAGTGTTGAGAAATGGCAACAAGAGATTCTAGTTTAATTTTTCCTTGAATTAAACTTTGAATTAAATTCAAATTCTATTCTCATAGAAACTTAAAATAGTTAAATTAAGTTTATTAAACTTACTTAAATTAGGAAATTCGAGTTGGAAGTATTTTTGAAGTTGTGTATATGTTCTCCCTAATTTGTAGGAGTCCATCGTGAGTTAATTGTGAGTTGTAAAATAGAAGACTCAATTTCATGAGTCGGTTCAGTTAAATTAGTTCTCAAAATGATTGAGAGAAATAATAGTGAGTTAACAGTCAGTGGTGACACTAATGAACTCCACCAATGCTACTCTACTTAATTGAATATTTACTCATCAGAAACTCATGCATTTCGATTATGAGAAATACCCAATTGAGACTAGAATGCAGGGACAGTGTACTATTTGTTTTAGATTTTTTTGAGTTGCACTAACAGTGCATGCATTCAGGAATTGATCCTTGATGGATTGCATTATTTTTAGAGGCTTTATATCCCTCTAAATACAAGCTATTCTCCATAGGAATTACACATTGGAATAGAGACTTGGAGAGCTTGTGAATTGGCTCATCTTTGGCCTTGAGATTGCTTATGAGTTGGAGATTGAATTTGTTGAGCGTTGGGATTGTTCTAGAGAGAACAAGCATTGTAATTTCATCTTGATTTTCTGGATTAATACAAAACAGATAGTGGGGTTTTGAGTTGTGGCTTTCCCCGGATATTTTTTGTGTTATGTGCCTTTCATTCTGTTCCTCTATTGATTATTGTTTTCTCGATGTTTATGGGCTTCCATTGTAAAGAGTAGAAGTAGATTCTTGTCTCTTTCTTTAGAAAATTGCATTAGCTTATGAATCTACATGATTTCTACACATACAACCCTCAATGAAGTCCCTAAGTTGAGGGAGACTAACTAGGGTTTCCCTCTTTGGGCAAGACCTAGGGCAAGATATTATATGGACAAAATCTAAGTGGATGCCCACCAAACATGGAGGTCATGTAGCTAAGACCTTTAGCTTAATGTTGAGAATCGTGAATTCCCAAAAAACCTCCCCAACAGAAATTCACTTTAAGCCCTAGTTAGACGTCCCACCTTAAGTGGAACAAAATTTTTAAGAGAAGATTTATGGAGAAGAAATGTGGCTTACCACCAAGGACTTGGATTAGTGCCTTGTCCTTTGGGCATATGGAGTCTTAGTAGGCTCAAGATGAGTTAATTCATCTCTAAGGAGGCCTCAAATTGATGCCCTAGGTACCAATTCCCAACATTTACCCACTTCAAAAGATGATGGATTTGGTGGATATTTTAAGGATTTTACTCCACATTAATTACATGTTATACAATGAATAACATATCCAATACTTAACTAGAAATATTTTCAAATTTTGATTTTCAACAACTAGGCTACAATAAAGCATATTCTAGAAGTAGCAATTCCATACATTAAACAATTTCAAGAGAAAATTTCGTCAACATTAAACACATACAAGATAACATGAAATACATCCATCCATTATCCAAGGAATAGCTCCAAATACAATATCGAACAAAATTCCCAAAATCAAAATGCATTCATAAGGTATCCAATATCTAAGAAGGAACAAGTACAAAATTATTATAAGAGGTCAAATTCCAAGTGTGATGATGATGAGAGACTCAAATTAGGTCTCTTCTATTCATAAATTTCTTATGAATGGTAATTTAACCTCAAATCCCCACCTAGTTTTCAAATTATGGGAAAAACTAATTGAGGACAAGCCAACCTCATAGTTAGTGTAAAAACATAAGAAAAAAACCACAAGAGGGTCGAAATAATAATGTCATCCATCCGCAGAACTATTTGAGGCATGCATTGAGCTCTCTTGGTGCCAAGATGAGTGAAGAGGGCTCCAAAAATCATCCTCTATGAGTTGGTCCCTAGACATCCATGCAAATCATTTTGTGGATCCCAATTTTTTGTTTGGGCCACAAAATGGGTCTCATGGGTCCCCTGGTGATATAATAGGCTGGTTCTACTCCAATGTTGATGGCTTTGATAGTGATGTTATCCCTCCCATGTCTTTAGGGGTGGGAAAAACATCATCTGGGCCTCGGATCAACTGCCAAACTATGTTCACACTACCAAGTCGATTGGGGGCATACTAGTCCAAATATATCATCACATGACTAGGGTGGGGCAAAGTATAGACTGCTAGGTGTTGAAGGCTTCCAAGGAATGGATTGATGCTCTATAAGTAGTAGGAGTCCCATGGCTCTCAACACTTCACATGTAGGGTGTCATATGATCCTGTAGTGGACTTGGGCCCCAGTTAAGTTGCCTAGATCATGATGAAAACCACTTTCCAGTCACACACAATGTCCAATGCTACATCTTCACCTTAGGTATATTTAATAATTAGCGCTTCTAAGTGAACCAAGCTTGCCAATCAAGGGAAAATTGAGACTTCATATGGGGCTTCTCTTCCAAATTTTCGGCTTTGGTCTCGTAATAGTGTTACCTCTACATGTAGGAGTGACTAATAGGAAATCCTATTAGGTGTTCCCATCCCCTAAAGGGAAAGACATGTCCCTAGTACATCCTTTAGTTGATACGTGGCGTGTGAATAATGGTGGAACGAAATGGGTTTGAAGGGGTCTTAGGGCCCAATGTCATGCGTATAAGGATAACAATAATGAGGAATGCTGCATATTTGGTATATATATGTAAGGAGGGAGTAATCATGGTTGCATTAGCTACCCCAACCTTTGTTTTTCCACCCCTCTTTATTTTCCTTTTACTTTTTCTTTATTTTTCTTTATATTATTGCCCAAAGCTCCAAAAAATGAAAACATGTTGTGTATGATGTAAAAAAATTATCACCCCCTTAAAGGTGGGGCGTTTCAACACCCACTACAAGTTGGGACATGTATGGGTTCCTTTAATGATGTGATGGGGAATCTAGTGGCCCTACGAACTAGGGTGATGACTACAATGATAAGGGGTAAAACTCATGCTTGGATTTTCCCACGTGCTATATTAAATGTCCCAACCATCTTTAAATTTTATGATTTTCTTTTTCTTTTCTTTCTTTCTTGTGGCCATGATGTGCTTTTAACTTTATTTTAGATGCATCAACCTCCCGGGAAACGTTTTGAGGCTTGCACCAGATATGTGGACAAGGGGAGGGAATGTGCCAATTTTTTGTGGACCCAAAGAAGGGAAAAGGTGGAATAAGGCTTGTAATGTGAGGAGAGGAGTGAAAAATATGGAACAAAAAATGGGACCACATTACCCAAATTAGGGTTTGGGCCAAGTAGTGCTCTTCCTAAAGCCATATGCCAATAGGGGAGATTCCACAGGACTAGGATTGAATATTAACCCACCATTAAGGTGAGGGAAAAAAACCATGATCAAATCCATTCCTTCTTCCAAGTCACTCAATACTCCTACCCAAAATGTCCAAATGAAAAACAAGCATAAGCACCTAATTGCATAAAGAAAAACATACCCTTTGGGTGTTCGACGTAGCCCAACTTGGCCCAAGTTTTGGTCAAAGCTCCACATTTTAGGGAGCGGGGTACGCAGTACCATATATTTATGTACTACATGATGTTTTAGGGGCTTCAAGGTGGGATGAAGTCCCTTCTTTTTGTAATGGGTTTGGGCAATAGTTGATTTTTTTTAGGAGGACCATGGTATTTTGACATACTTGTTGACGTAATTAGTATATATAGGAGGAAAAATGTAAGTTGAAGTAATAAGAGATTGTACTATGATATGAGCATATGGAAATATATTTGTAATCTATTTTGGTTCTTGAAGGAAAGGCTCTGCAACTGAATATGCAAACACCTACATATGGGTGCGCAGGTCAAAGAATTGTACGTTGTTTCTAAAGATTTAATATAAGAAGTACATTTTTATGGGCATTACTTGTGTATGAGTATTTTGTACCTTTTTGTTTGTGTTCGATATTTTGGTTATGCTTTATATCAATGCAGTATTATTTATGGTTGTTAACGACATGGTTAAGTAGATAATCCACCCTACGAAGTAATCTATGTATGTTAAGGGTAAAATAGCATAAAAATACCACATCGCATCATCCCTCAAGGCTACAGAAACTTGGTTCTACATCCTCCCATAATCACTTCGGGTGGGATTGCGACCTTCCTTGTAGGTCATTGTTGAGAAGGCCAATGATTGAGGATTTTGTTGGTGTGCAGTAAAATCCAAACCTAGGTCAAGCCCACCTAAGCCAACAAATGGTTATGTTGCCGAGAGTGGGATCCATTTGAGGGATATGCTTATGTGGCATCCGTCGGAGAAAGTAATCAAAGATTGGGTAGAACAAAAGGAACGCGAATTTGCAGAGCAAGAAAACAGAAGCCCTCATATTTCAACTGAAAGGTGGTTGGAGAAGTATATTTTTGAAGATCAATACGAAATATTATTTTGTTAATTTCATGTTGATCTATATGATTGAATATCAAGGTTGACCGAGAGAAAGGATTGTTTTAAAGGAGACAAACCTAAGGAGTGGACTCTTGAATTGATATAGCGACTCAAAAACACCAACAATGGGATCTCAAGAGCTTTTGAATTATGGATTGATAGCATCTTGGGAGGATTCATTACTGAGTTCACGGTAGACTCGATTGTGTCCTACAATGAAGCAACATGGAAATTTTTCAAAGGACTGCGAGGTAAGTACTTGAGATCTCTGAAACTCTGGATTAAGATGATTTTGTGTGAAAAGGGATTTTTACAAATGCAGTTATATTATTAGCTACTTATGTTTGGGAGAAGATCCAAAGAAGAAACTGGAACAACCCGAAGTGGAAAAAGATATAGAATAGACAATAGAAAGAGATATCGTGACCAATATCGAAAGGTTTTTACAGAAACTGACTATGACCCTCTTTTAACTGAGTCTGAAAGTGAAGAAAACCCCTTAAGGACCCTGAAGTAACTCTACAATAATCACCCTTCCAACCTGAAAGTTCTTTGAAACAAAAATAAAGTAGTAATCAGGGTGCATTTAGTTTCCCCCATCCCCCTCCCCTTACGAATCCCCCTCCCCCTCCCCCTCCAGTAAGAACTATGGTTGATGATATCAAGCTACCTGTTTTTAAAGGGACTAGATCAGAGGACCCGTATTATTTCTAGATTTTATGTGAAGCAGTTTCGACAATGAAGTATGTCAATGTCGAAAATATAAAGAAAGTGCATCTTGTTACAACATTCCTAGATAGTGTTGGAAATAATACTGAGAGGGGGGGGGGGTGAATCAGTATTATCAAATCAATAAAACTTTTTCATTTCCATACTTAGATACATATACGCTACTTCAATTAAGGGAACCCATGTATATACGCAACTGTTTCTAATGAAACTAGTGTATATCCATAATACTTATGATTCAATTAATCCACTAAATGTTAGTGCATCAGAACTTCTTTAACCATATGTATAGTAAGAAGGTGCAGTAAAACATAACAGATCATTACACACAAGAAGCACACATGAACACCATGATATAAGGTGGAAACCCAATGTGGGTGAAAACCACCTGCTGTAAGTCGTCTCTATCTTATTTTACTAAGAAACTTCTTTTACAACAGTTCTGTACTGGTGCAGTCTTATACCAGCACGCAGGCTTCTACCTGCAGAAGGCTACAACATTCTCTCGTTCTCCAGACTCTTTTGGAAGGGAGCTACAACCCCCCCGATCCACTTACTAGTACGTAGGTGCTGGCCTACTGAAATGCTCCAACCTTTACTCGTTCTCCAGCTGCTACTGGAAGGGAGCTACAACCCCCTTAGCTCTTGTACTAGCTGATGTACTAGTACATAGGTGCCGACCTACAGAAGGCAACAACCTTCTCTTTCTTCCTCCAGGTACCACGTTTCATACATTTTCAGACTGGATACTCCTGAAGCATAACACTATAATCTGAAGGCCACGTTTCATCCAATTTTCATATTGGACCCATCAATATCATTGAAGCATAAAACAATCAATACTAGCATCATCAATTTCTGAATCACTGAAACCCTGTTAAAAACACAGTCACCAGAACACAGAGCAGACTACAGAACTCTGCAATAACAATCAAACCCAACTGCAACTTCAAACATCATACTTTAATATGTATACGCTACTACAATGAATCAAACCTGCGTATATACTCGCTTTTGCCAAAGCCAACCCGCGTACAGATCTATACATATTCAATCATGACTTTGAGCCTATTTCAGACATCAGCCATACCCAAATCATAACATGTGTACAATAAAACATGCATCAATAATTCCGATCTAGTCTATCCATGATCAAACCATATAAAGATGATTCATTTCAAACCATTTGATCTCAATCTATCCTTAGATCTTGTTCTCCATCAACCAGTGAGATCCCTCCTTAGCAATGCATCATAGCATACTGGATCTCATACTACATCAGAAATTCAAGTATTTTTCCATACCCTTGCCTATTAATCTTCTTCTCCTTTTATAGTCTTAGGCCTTACTCAATACCATGGTCCAAAACCATAACAAAACAATACCACGCACCCAATACTTGGGTTCAATTATTTTGGATGCAATACCACGGACCAAAACCATAGGATCAAAAACTATTGGACTAATACCATGAACCAACCATAATATTTCCCATGTGCGTGCGCTTTTCTCTGCATGGAAGTGCATGAATTTTTCTCTACATGAAAGTGTGTGAACTTTTCTCTGCATGAAAGGAAATTTTCTCTGCATGAAAGTGCGTGAAATGTTCTCTGCATGAAAGTGCGTGAACTTTTCTCTGCATGAAAGGAACTTTTCTCTGCATGAAAATGCATGAACTTTTCTCTGCATGAAAGAAACTTTTTCTCTGCATGAAAGTGCGTGAACTTTTCTCTGCATGAAAGTGCGTGAACTTTGTTGCACTATAATTTATCATCTGAGATGATTTTCCATCAAGGACAACACTTGTCTCATAATGCCAACAATCTCCCCCTTTGGACTTGATGGCAACGCTAACTTGTCATACTGAGAACTGTCATCTGATTCCTTTGAGTTGTGCGGCATCCCATGCATTCAGTCACATCTGATATTTCTTCTGTAGATTCATCTAGTTATAAATAAGTGAGATGTTCTTCTACGAGTAGGTTGCCATCAAGTACAACACAAGCATCATAATGCCAACAATCTCCCCCTTTAGACTTGATGGCAACAATACCAAATCACTCTCCCCCTTTGACATCAAGGGCAAAGGGCGGACCAAGATATTCTCTTCCTTTGATAAAAATTCTGCTATCCATACTCCCCCTGAGTGCCTGCTGAAATTTCTGAATGAGCTCCCCCTTTGTATATTCCAAGGTGTACCAATCTGTCCATGCTCCCCCTGAGTACATGTTGAGTCTCTACACTGCTGAAGTGTGTTGTTCATGCTCCCCCTGACTGTAGGCAAGATTTGCAAAAAGATGTTCTACAAGAAGAACATGACTCTATCATAAATGACCTTCCTATCACCAAAGACTCATACATACATCCATCTCTCAACCAAGTGAGGATATACAAATATTGACTCATCCACCCAACCAAGTGGGCTTACACCAGAAGTTTACTCATGATAAACAAGTACATTACATCATTCATCCCAGGCATAGTGGGGAAACCAAAATAGGCCGTTACATGACCTTGATAACAAAAGACATATATGACATAGAGACGAAACATCTAGAGAAAGACTATGAAAGTCATCAATAACTAATATCAGCAGCATTTGTCAATCACTATTCAGATCAACAACCAGTAAATGTCCTGTAGCAAGGTATGTCTGCATATAGATATCAACTCATCCTCTTGAAAGACATCATAGCAATCTCATCAATATCAAGATCTGCATGATCTTATATATCATCCATGTATCATCATTCGGGGACATCTGTATCAATCAACATATGTAAATATCGATCCGTCATTTTATCATCATCATGTCTCCAACAATGCAATTTTGAGTAATCATTCATGTATCTAGCATACTGTATATAGTACTATGTATCTTTAGCTCAAGATCATCAACCGCAGCAATCCTCATTCACATGAGAGCCAAGAACTATAGGAGACTTGCATCAACTATATTATATGATCTTTATGCATATGAGGATAGCAACATATGATAGACTCATCATCAAGTAATGAAGATGTGTATACAAGCTTTGTACTTCTCCTTATCCTTATGAATATCACCATGTAAGCACCATATATGCATTATCAGAGAATCAACCAAAAATCTGATATGAACATCAACTATGTAACCCCAAGAAACATGTGAGGTTTTGTCATGGATAACTCATAACCATAGCAAGATATATCACTTAGCCATATAAGCATCATCACCAAGGACTACTAACCATAATGCCAACAATGCATCATTAAAAGCATATGCTCCCCCTAAACCTGTGCCATCTGTTCACTGTCAGATCTGATCATACATGTATCAGCAATAAGCATCAAGACTTCATCATCATCAAGTTAGGATAAAAAATACTTCTAAACTTCTTAGGAGTATCAAGACATTTCCACACATCATTAGCAGATTGTAACAATTATCAAACAGAGCAAATGGACTGCATCCTATCAAACCCTTTTCCTGAGCCCTATCCCTACTGCTTTTCCTCAGACTGACATATACGCGACTGCGCAGTGGCCAACTCGCGTATATACGCGACTTCTATTTATGGAACTTGCGTATGAGATTCAGAACACTGCAGTTTTATATTTTCAGCTCTCCCTGAGTCTGTTATGTCTGTGTTGTGCTGTGTCTGAGTATATTGTGTTGTGCCACATCTTTCTGACTGTACTTCCTTCTTCTTCCATATCTTCAAGCATGATGAAGTTTTCTCCTTTTGGTATGGTGCCCGTACTTTATTCCTGCATTCCTTTGCTATATGTCCAAGCTTGTTACATGCATAACACCTTACATGTTTCATATTCCTTCTGTAGCAATCAACAACTTTGTGACCAAACATATTGCAAGAAAAACAATATCCCTGAAAGTAATGTGATGATCTTTCTGTGTGATGATCTTGAACCATTCTTCTTCTACATCTGGCTGCAACATGTCCAAGATTATGACATACATAACATTCAACATTATTCATTGGAGGAGTAAAAGATTTTCTTTGAAGTATTTCTTTCCTTGGCTGTTGATGAGGTTTTCCTCTCATCTCTTTGTTGAGCATTTTAGATTTCTCATTAGAGTTCCTTGCCTTTCCTTGTGAGCTAGATTCACCTTCAACAGATTCATAAAAACCAAGACCAGTTTTGATAGCAGGAGACCTTTGACTACTAAGAATATCATCCAAAATTTTAGTATTGTCTTGAAATCGTAAGAGCTTATCCTTTTCTTCTAATTTATCATTTAGAATATTTGCCTCAATCTGAAGATGCTCTTCCTTTTCACGATACTGCTTCTTTATGTTCTCCTCAGCTTTCCTTCCTTATTCCAACTGCTGTCTTAATTCAAGAACTTCGTTCTCTTGTTTTTCGATAGCTTGGAGTAGTCCTTTATTCAGCTTCTTTGATTCTTCAAGATCTTCCTTTATTGTGCTCCTTTCATTGACTTCATTTCTTAACGATGTCACTTCATCCTGCAGCTTTTCACATTTTTCCTTGAATAACTTCCTTACCTTATTTCCCTCCTCTAGTTGAGCTTTTAGTTTGGTAGATTCTTCTTTGAAGGCACATTCCTTCTTGCTCAACAGATCTTGTTGATCTCTAATTTTGTCTGTAAGCCTTTTAAATTTTGCCTCTATTTGATATCTTTCTTGTTCACCCATAAGTGCAAATTCAGTTGTTTCGCTATCACTTTCATCATCTTTAAGAGGATAAATAGATGTATCACCAGAGGATAACAAATTCATACCAGATAGATATTGTTCATCTTCATTCTGAAGTGATTCTGAACCTGATGTGCTTCTTCCACATATTCCCCAATCCATACACCCACTGTCATAGTTCCTCTGAGATGTCTTCTTCTTCTTAGGTGCTTTCTTCGTAAGCTTCTTTCCCATAGTTCCACGGTTCTCCTTCAAGCGATCAAGCTTCTACCAAAGGACCTGCTCTGATACCAATTGTTGGAATAATATTGGGGGGGGGGGTGAATCAGTATTATCAAATCAATAAAAATTTTTCATTTCCATACTTAGATACATATATGCTACTTCAATTAAGGGAACCCGCGTATATACGCAACTGTGTCTAATGAAACTAGCGTATATCCATAATACTTATGATTCAATTAATCCATTAAATGTTAGTGCATCAGAACTTCTTTAACCATATGTATAGTAAGCAGGTGTAGTAAAACAGAACAGATCATCACACACAAGAAGCACACATGAACACCATGATATAAGGTGGAAACCCAATGTGGGTGAAAACCACCTGTTGTAAGTCGTCTCTATCTTCTTTTACTAAGAAACTTCTTTTACAACAGTTCTGTACTGGTGCAGTCTTATACCAGTACACAGGCTTCTACCTGCAGAAGGCTACAACATTCTCTCGTTCTCCAGACTCTTTTGGAAGGGAGCTACAACCCCCTTAGCTCTTGTACTAGCCGATCCACTTACTAGTACGTAGGTGCTGGTCTACTGAAATGCTCCAACCTTTACTCGTTCTCCAGCTGCTACTGGAAGGGAGCTACCACCCCCTTAGCTCTTGTACTAGTTGATGTACTAGTACGTAGGTGCCGACCTACAGAAGGCAACAACCTTCTCTTTCTTCCTCCAGGTACCACGTTTCATACATTTTCAGACTAGATACTCCCAAAGCACAACACTATAATCTGAAGGCCACGTTTCATCCAATTTTCATACTGGACCCATCAATATCATTGAAGCATAAAACAATCGATACTAGCATCATCAATTTCTGGATCACTGAAACCCTGTCAACAACACAGTCACCAGAACACAGAGCAGACTACAAAACTCTGCAATAACAATCAAACCCAACTGCAACTTCAAACATCATACTTTATTATGTATACGCTACTACAATGAATCAAACCCGCGTATATACTCGCTTTTGCCAAAGCCAACCCGCGTACAGATCTATACATATTCAATCATGACTTTGAGCCTGTTTCAGACATCAGTCATACCCATATCATAACATGTGTACAATAAAACATGCATCAATAATTCCGATCTAGTCTATCCATGATCAAACCATATAAAGATGATTCATTTCAAACCATTTGATCCCGATCTATCCTTAGATCTTGTTCTCCATCAACCGGTGAGATCCCTCCTTAGCAATGCATCATAACCCATATCCTGCATACTGGATCTCATACTACATCAGATATTCAAGTATTTTTCCATACCCTTGCCTAATGATCTTCTTCTCCTTTTATAGTCTTAGGCCTTACTCAATACCATGGTCCAAAACCATAACAAAACAATACCACGCACCCAATACTTGGGTTCAATTCTTTTGGATGCAATACCATGGACCAAAACCATAGGATCAAAAACTGTCGGACTAATACCATGAACCAACCATAAGATTTCCCATGTGTGTGCACTTTTCTCTGCATGAAAGTGCGTGAATTTTTCTCTGCATGAAAGTGCGTGAACTTTTCTCTGCATGAAAGGAAATTTTCTCTGCATGAAAGTGCGTGAACTTTTCTCTGCATGAAAGAAACTTTTTCTTTGCATGAAAGTGCGTGAACTTTGCTGCACTATAATTTATCATCTGAGATGATTTTCCATCAAGGACAACACTTGTCTCATAATGCCAACAGATAGAGCGTTGACCTGGTACATGAGGTATTTAAGCAATCATACCAGATCATTTGAAGACATTAAAACAATGTTGGTAAAATAATTTAAGAAGTCGAAATCTGAGTCGTAGTGCATCACAGAGTTAAAAGAAATCAAATAAAGGCCTACTAAGTATGTTTGGGAATTTGATCAAAGGTTCAAGGTATTATTGGATCAAGTGAGTTTCAAAATAGCTCTACAACAACATAAAGCATGGTTCATAGTTGTGTTGTTTCCACATATAAGATTACCTTTGATGCAACAGAAGATAGAAACTCAAGCTAAAGCCTTATAACTTGCGATGAAATTAGAAGCTTCGCCTATAGGGGATACCGATGCAGGGCAACAGATCCAGAGTCAACTAGAAAATTTGACTTTGTAGATACAAGATATGAAGAAAATTAAGGAAGTCAGAGAAGAATTTTGGTGTACAAAGTGTAAAGAATAAGGCCATTCTAAAGAACAATGCCTTCTCTTCAGAAACTGCATGGCTAGTGGAGCACCGAATCCTTTGAATCTTGAATCCAGCTTATGGTGCGAGATATGTAAAACTAGAGGTGAACATTGAGCAGAAGATTGTTATTTGTTACAAAAATATGTGTAGACCCCAAGGAACCTATATTGCAAGTTCTGCAAATCAGTGGGACATGATGAAAACAATTGTCGAGCTTATGAACTAATGATGGAGCGAGGTGTTGATGCATATAGGATGCAAGCAGAGGAAAATGATCATGAAGACAATGGACAATGCAGTGGTCGAGGTGGTTATCAAGGAAGAGGTCGAGGTGGTGGATCTGGTCGAGGATGAGCACTAATTATCTAATATAACTGCGGCTAGCCAAGACACTTCATGAGAGACTGTCAAAATCCCACCACCACATGTAAGTATTGCAAATCCTTTGATCATGTAATTGAAGAGTGTTTGATACTTATCGAAAAGAATGAAAGAAAATCAAAACTAGCAGCAGACACAAAACATCCAAAGGATGACTGCGGAACCGAGGACCGATGAACCTCGTTTTAGTATTGTAACAAGGAGTGGAGTTGCGACTGGAGGTAATGAAGAAGATGGAAATAAATAAGTTGAAGCTACATGGTTAAGAAATATTGCGGAGAAAGTTCTTGCTTTCAATGTTCAGAAGGAAAAAGAAGTGTTTATGGAGGCAAGGCGAAGATTTATGGATGATGGGGCTTCAAATTCTAGCGTGTATCCAAAACCAATGCAGAAGAATAACTGCGACATAATATCAGCTGCGACACAGGATGTGGATCCAGGTATTTTGAAGTCTTTCCTACAAACTTGCATGAATCTTTTAAGAAACTAGAAAGTTGTAGAAGGGTTGTGGGAATTGATATATTTCTATTCTTCTAAAGAAGTACCGCAAAGCGACATGCGCGCAATTAACAATTTACATCAACATAATAAGAGGACTGGAAAAGAAATGAGGCATACTATGCAGATCAGAGAATACGACATGGATTAGGTTATTCTAGATTTAGGATCTGATGCCAATGTCTTACCAAAGAAGACCTGGGAGTTGTTAGGTAAGCCAAAGTTACAATGGTCACAAATTTAGTTGAGAATGGCCATCCAGTAGAAAACCTTCCCTATGGGGGGGTTATCAGGTGTTACAGTAGACATTGCAAGAGTATGGACCATTGCAGACTTTGAAGTGATAAAAATTGTGGATGACAGCAACCCCTATCCAACATTGCTTGGGCTGGATCGGGAATTTTATTATTTGGCTATAATCAACTTAAAGAAGAGGAGAGGTGTTTGAAAAGGACAACATGAGACTAATTGTTCCATTGAACCCATCATAAGGGATGAGATATATAAAGCCTGTCAGAGATGAGTATTGCATAGAAGGCATAGACAACATTTATCAGATGACAACAAAAGAAGAGGAATGGATTAACCCCACTGCAAATGGCACATTGGGCTGGGAGCAAGACAATTCTTGTACCTCAAATTAAGAAGAAGAATTGGAAAATTGGTAGAATAGGCTACATGAAGTGTCTACAAGGCGATGTGAAATGATCACTAAAACACTTCGTTGTATAACTTTTGAGGTATGTAACTTGCCTTACTATGATGGTTTAGGTAATGTGAGCACTTTCCTTGATGATTATGAAAGAAAAATACCATATGAGCAAAGGTTGTTCGCTTTGGATGTGGCCCTGAGATATACCCCTGCTAGATGGTGGGGTGCACACAAAAGAAATATAACAGATTGATAAGAGTGTCAAAGATTAATTTGGATCAAGTTTGGGCCAGTAGATACATAAATAGAGGTGAAATATGAAGGTAAAGTTGACCCTAAGGAGCATATTTGGTTATGTACTACAACATGGGGGAGATCCCACAACATGAATGGGTACATGGGTTTATTCATACATTGGAAACAATTCCTCAAAATTGGTACCTGGAAATAGAGCTTGGACATGGTACTGCGAGTTAGGAAGATATGGTTGATGGGTTTATATTAACATTCAGTTTTGAAGATGATTTCCAATGCATAGAGTCATATCTTTAGGTAGTCAGAACAAATAAATGCGACCTCGGTGACATGGCAGAAAACCAGATTGGACTGCGCAACTAGAACATGCACTGGAATGTTATAATATTATCACAGAATAGGATGAAGATCCGCCCAATATTGACATAGCAGAATCAGAAATACACCATGAATTCGTTGGACCTGAGCCAAAAATACCAGATATAGTGAAGCCAGAAAAAACTAAGAAGGTGAAATATGATCAAAAGAGGAACCAAAGTTCACAACGATTGGAGACTATTGGAATGAATATGCAATTACTAAAGTTATAGAGATGCTACATGAATACCAGGAGCTATTCTCTACAAACTTTTCAGAAATGACGGGCATATTAGGGGATATGGGAGTCACGAGGATTCCCCTTAAACCTGATGTGAAAACTGTCAAGTAAATACCATACAGATTGAAACCAAAATATAAGGAAAAGGTGAAAGAGGAGTTAGATAAAATGATAACAACAAGGATCATTGAACTTGTGGAGGAATCAAAGTGGGTATGTCCTATGGTAATCCAGGAAAAGAAGACTAAAGGATAAATCAGGATTTGTGTGGATCTAAGGAAATTAAACAATGCATGCATGCATGATCCCTTCCCTACACCCTTTACAGATGAGGTGTTGGATAATGTAGGAGGACAGGAGGCCTAGTCATTCACAAATGAATTTTATGGCTATAATTAGATCAAGATTGCACTAGAAGCTAGGCATAAGACCACATTTGCAATAGAGTGGGGCTCATATTAGTATATAGTGATGCCTTTTGGGTTGAAGAATTCCCTTGCTATATTCTCAAGATTTGTGGTCGCAACATTCAAGGAGTACATACACCAATTCCTGGAGGTATACTTTGATGATTGGACAGTCTTTGGACTATTGAAAAAGCATGTTGTGAGCTTAAGGCTTATGTTGGACACATGTAGGCAACACCAAATCTCATTAAACTTAAAGAAATATATATTTTGTGTGCCTTTTGGCATACTATTGGGGCATGTTATGTGCAAGAAAGTTTTAATGGTGGGTCCCACGAAGATAGTTGTCATTATGAACTTTCCACCACCAAAAAGAGACAGTTGTGCACTACATTGGGTCACACTGGATATTACAGGAAATTCATTACGGGGTATGCGCAGATAACTACACCAATGGAGAAAATATTGAAGAAAGATGTGACTTTTCAATGGAATGAAGAATGTTGGAAAAGTCTTGACATATTGAAAGAAAATATGGTAACTATGCCTATCTTGGTCTTCCGGATTGGAATAAGGAATTTCATGTTCATGTAGATGCATCTTGCATAGATTTGGGAGTAGTATTAACACAACCTGGTACAGAGGAAATCGATCACCCTATAGCTTTTGCAAGTAGGAAGCTGTTTAAAGCAGAGAAGAACTACACTACCACAAAAAGAGAAGGCTTGGATATGGTATATGCATTCCATAAATTTAAAATTATTCTGCATTGAAATATCTGGTGAATAAGCTTGTCCTAGGAGGAAAAATTTGTATATGGTTGTTTTTATTTCAGGAGTATGATTTTGAAGTTGTTATTAAACCAGGAAGGTGGAATATTGAGCCTAATCATCTCTCAAGGTAGGAAATAGGGGAAGAACCAACGAACATTGAAGATAATTTTCTTAATGTGCAGTTGTTTTCAATCGTGATTGTAGATGATCACTTCATAAACAATATTTAGTTTTTGGCTACAAGAATGGCCCCTACGGAATACACTACGCAGCATAAGAAGGAGTTGGTGGTAAAAGCAACTAATTTTCTATTGATAGTAGGAAATTTGTATAAGATGGGACCAGATGAAATATTGCGCACATATGTCCCCAAACATGAAAGACAAACTATTTTGGCATAATATTATGGAGGCGTAGCTAGTGGATATTATGCAGGGAAGGCTACTGTGCAGAGGGTTTTAAGAGAAGGATTAGGTGGCCCACACTACACAAGGATGCAAAGGAGTATTGTCAAGCATGTGATGTATGTCAGAGAACTGGGAGAGGGATGAAATGCCATTGGTGCCACAAGTGACATTGCAGGCCTTCAACAAATGGTCCATTGATTTCGTTGGACCTATTTATCCACCTGGGAAGAAGATTGGTGCAAGGTATATAATCACAAAAACTAATTGTTTGACAAGGTGGGCTGAGGCAAAAGGAGTAAGGGATTGTAATGCAAAAACTACTTTGAAGTTCATTTTTGAGTATATTTTGTCTAGATTTGGGTGTCCAAAGGTCTTGATGAGTGATCAAGGATCACATTTCCTGAACAAAACCATTGAGGCATTGACTGAAGAATTCCAATTGTATCATCAGAAAATCACCCCATATCACCCTCAAGCAAATGGCACAGTCGAAGCTTTTAGCAATATTTTGGAAAATGCATTAATCAATGTATGCAATGTGAACAAATATGATTGGTATTTGAGAATTCCAGTGGTGTTATGGGCTTATAGAACCACATGCAAGAAGCTGGCAGGCCATACACCTTTCAGGTTGGTTTATGGGCAAGAAATTGTGATGCCCATGGAGTATATTGTACCAATATTAAGGATTGCAGCCTTTACAAACATGGTCAACCCTGAGATAATGGAGGAAAGAATGGCACAATTTTTTGCATTAGAGGAAGATAGTTTTGTAGCAGTATTTCATCAGCAGGTGCAGAAAGCAAAAGAAAAATCTTGGCATGACTGACATATCAAGCAGAAGGTGTTCCACGAAGGAGACCTTGTCCTTCTATATGACAGTAAATTCGCAAAGTTCCCAGGTAAATTTAAGATGCATTGGTTGGGCCCCTATATCATAAAGCATATCATGGATGGAGGCGTAGTTCAGTTGGTGAAGTTGAATTGACAATTGATACTAGGGAGGGTGAATGATAATAGGTTTAAATTGTATAGGGACAACCATGTCATGATAGCTTCTCTCTAAAAAGGAAAGGAGGAAAGTCTTAGTGCCACCTGCAATTCAAAGTGGGCACTGGACTATAAACTATGCTGCAAAAAAGAGCTTCGACATAGGAAGGTTACTTCGCGACAGTCAGGAGTATGTCGAAGTTCGTAGGAACCATGACACAAGAAGAATTGTTTGCTACAATGAAAGGTGTGTCAAAATTCACTGGAAATATGAATGTTAAAAAGAAAACTCGTCGTTGGAGGAGTGAAAAATTGCATTTATGACTATAAGTGTTGAGCAAAGTATTGCATAATTGAAAATTTTGGTGCAAACATCCAAACTACCAGTGCAGTAGGCCAAACACTCCAACCAGAAAGACTAATAGAAACAACATTTGGGATGAGAATAATGCAGATACCTTCCAAAGCTACATAGTTCGACTCCACCAAAGTCAAGCAACAGGAAAAAGGTTGGGACCATGTCAACATGAACATGGAAGTGTTGTCCACTCTGGTATTACATGACTTGCACCAAGGCATCACAAATGAGCTCAAGGAGCATAAACAATGTACCTCACACTTAAATATTCACATAGAACAAGAGTGTATTGCGTTGAAGAAACAACTTGATCAGGTCATCAAGGATAAGGAACAGGCAGAGTTACAGTAATAGATACTGAAAGATGTGGTTGAAGCCACTTACATGGAAGTTTCGAACATGGATGTCTACGAGGAGGAATCAGTAGAAGATAAGGTCATGAAGCTCATCCTTGCAGTCAAGGAATCAAAGAAGAAGGTCGTGGATGTGCAGTTCGAGTATGAATTAAAGATCAGTGAGTTGCAATTGAAGCTGCATCCAGCGACACCACTAGAAATGCGCTAACAAAGGGAGATTGACCTAAAGACTGGAGTGGAAAGCATCTCTGAGATAGTGGCGGAGTGTGGAAAATTATTGGATGAGACCATGCAGATTTGGAATTCACTCCAGGAAGATCTGAATGTCCAAAAGATAGAAGAAGACATCCAACAGAAGTAGAAGCAACTAGAAGATATTCTGGAAACTGTGAAGACCTTGCTAGTCTCGCAGAAGCTTGCCAGAACCAGTGAAGGCAAGGCATTGCAAAAATAGATAGAAGAACTCATAAGGGAAGATCGAATTTTGATGGAGAGCGCTCAACCATGGAACGACGAGGCTCTCCAGTTATCACATGAAGTGGATGGGAAGCTCTTGGAGCTCCGAAAAAAGGAAGCAACAATGTTGCAGAAGATTGCAGGACCAGTGAAAGAGGCACTACTAGAAGAAGTGTGTAGGGAAGAGAATCATACATCATAGATACTCCAATAATACAATGTCCCCTACAACAACATCGCAGCAAATATTTGAGGCAAAGCGGCTGAGTGACTAGGGACAAGTCACATGTGAGTGTTGGGGATCTGTTGGGCACAACCTGATTTGGCCAAGTTTTGGTCAAAACTCCGCATTTTAGAGAGAGGAGTGCGCGGTATCGCGGAGCTATTTACTGTGCAATGTTTTAGGGGCTTCGAAGTGGGACAAGGTACCTTCTTTTTGTAACGATTTTGGGAAATAGTTGATTGTTTTTAGGAGGACCATGGTATTTTGATGTACCTATTGATGTAATTAGTATATATAGGATGAAAATATGTAGGTCTAATTAATAAGAGATTGTACTATGATACAAGCATAAGGAAATATCTCTGTAATCTATTTTGGTTCTTGAAGGAAAGGCTCCGCAGTTGATTGTGCGAAGACATCAAGTCTACAGCTGAGTGTGCAAACACCTGCAGTTGGGTGCGTAGGTCAAAGAATTGTACGTTGTTTCTAAAGATTTAATATAAGAAGTACAATTTTGATGGGAATTACTTGTGTATGAGTATTATGTATCTTTTTCTTTCTGTTTAGTATTTTGGTTATACTTTACTTCTGCGCAGTGTTCTTTATGGTTGTTAATGACATGGTTAAGTAGATAATCCACCCTACAAAGTAATTTATGTATGTTAAGGATAAAAGAACATAAAATTACCACATCGCATCATCCCTCAAGGTTGCAGAAACTTGGTTCTACATCCTCCCATAATCACTTCAGGTGGGACTATGATCTGCTTGCAGGTCATTGTTGAGAGGGCTAGTGATTGAGGGTTTTGTTAGTGCACTGTAAAATCCGAACCTGGGTCAAGCCCCTAAGCCAAAATTGGGTTAGATTTCCCACATCTAACATATTCTCTTGAAAAATGGGTGAGGAAACATACATACAATTGATGCAAGGAGCCGAGATAAAACGACACATCACATTAACTACGAGGTGGCTATCATGCATTGCTAGTTCTGACTAGAAGAAGATGAATAGGAACAAATCTCTCATAGGGACCCCAATTTTGGTGGGTAATAAGGCTTGGGGGTGGTCGATTGCAAGAAATATTACAGTGCAATTGACCTATGATTGGGTGGAGAGTTGAAGTCCCACTTTCAGTTGCTAGTCATTTTAAGATAATAAGATAAGTAGCTTACTTCTATACTTGATGCATTGAAAATATGAACATTGTTGTTATGTGTATATATGTGTGTGTGTGTGTGCGTGTGTGTGTGTGTAATTCTCATGGTTATAAGGGGCCTAAAAGCCTTGTGCATTAAAATAATATGTCCATGATGCGAAGAGTTGATCATATGATCCCATGTGACTACGAAATGTGGTCGACTAAGTTGCTATAGTGTGAATTCCATTGTCTGGTAATCTATTTGACAGGAAGGCTAGGTCAACATTTAATCAAGAGGGTGGTTGTTACACTCTCAAATGTTTAATGGAAAGAAGTTAAGGAACAAGTATATTATGGGTAAGGCTAGCATGGCTTCACCCTAAGTGGACCAAAGAGTACTCAAATTTTATGGTTAGTTGAGGCTTGAGTTGAGTCGACAAGTTGTGCCTTGTCTGTAGTGAGAAAGGTGCCAAATTTCCACAATGAGCGCTTAGTATTGATGGAGTCATTGTGGGAGGACCCAAACTAGTGGGTAACCCAGTTCATCATAGGGTTACTGACCAATGAGGTAGTGGCTTGATCGTTACTTACATGTATAAATTTGTATGCATAGGGAAAAAGTCCTTGAAGATCATGGGATATATTCATTATTATCAACCTAGAGGAATATTTCGACTAGTTGGTAGCATTAAGTTTATGAAGGCCTAGATTAGGGTCTTGTCTAGTCCTTAACTGGCTTGTTCATTTTGACTAATCTTGTCCAGTTAAGGTAAGTTGACTAGTTGGGATATTTTGAATAATATTGTATAGTCGAGGTAAGTTGGTTGGTTGGGTTATCTTGACTGATCTTGTCTAGTCAAGGTAAGTTGAATGGTTGGGTCGTTTCAACTATCTGTGGTAGTTGGCTAGTTGTGCTAAGTTGATGTGATGGAGATTATCTCGACTAGTCCTATCACGTTGACTAATCATGATTGGTCGACTGGTTGGGTTGTGTTAAAAGCACTCGACTAGTTAAGTGTGATGGTTTATTCCAAAGTGAAGTTTGTAAGCTTTGGAGAAGAAGAAATTTTATAACCATGTTTCCATAATGAGACCATGGAGGTCAGATTAAATTAAAGAACACCTTTCACTAAGCTAGTTTAGCCTAAGTGGTGGAAGGAAATGTTATAGGATGGCATGTGAACGTCCTTAATTCCATCTAATAATGTTATAATTATTATAAATTGTTGTTGTGAAGTTAATGTAAGTATCTAGATGTTGTGAAGTTAATAGTCAATGTAAGATGTATCCTTTTGGAAAATAAAAGAGACCCAATATTAGCATTTGCATTGGTTGTTCCCTTAGCTACCATTCTTTATGAATCTAGACTATCGGTTTTCTTGCTTATTGAATGGACACAACTCGAAGGAAATATTTATGAAGTGGACACAGAAGTGGGAGTTGTTTGGTATGTGTTGTTTATTAAACAAAGAGGGGTATTATGTATTCTTTGTAAATGTAAATTGTTTCAATGCATTGTTCATATTTGTAGATATTCACCCATAAGGGGAAATGTGTACTTTGTCCGTGGTTCAGTAAATATGTCTCACTTAATAAATATAGACACCTCAAGAGCAACGAAAGCAAGAACCAACCAAAAACAAAGGCATAGAGAAACACTTTCATGAACCACTCTACTTCCTCTATGTCTTTGTTTCATATTAGAGTGGTTTTCTCACATTGACACCCCTCAATTTATAAATCCACTCTCTTGAAGCACCACAGTGGTTTCATTCGTGGTATGAATTGGATTATATACATGGGATTGAAGCTATCTATTGAAAATAATATCTTGTATTCAATGGGATGGATTTGATCAAGAGATATCTTTGACCCATGACATATGGAAAAACCTACTTGGTTGTGGCTAGAAGGACATTCTCCTTTCCATGTGGTGGGAAGAAGGATGTATGAGAGTTATGAGAGGTCTTTTAGCTCATTCTCCTTCGATGTTGTCAATCCTTACCAGCAAATTTTCCATGGTTATTATTCATGCATTTAATTGAGAATGCATTGAAGAATAAAAAATATTGTATTTTCTATGAAGATTGCAACCAAATGAGCTTGAATGTGTTGCAGGTGAACACAAGTGTGTATTCCTCATATTTTCCAAAGTGGAGGGAGAAGGAATGAAATTGCCTTGTACATTGCTTTAGAAAGTGAGCATGTGAGCATGTAGATTGAAATTGTAACTTCACATTCAAGGAAATAGGTTTTCTTAGGTCTAAACTAATGAAATATGAAATAAAATCTCTCCATTTCCAAGCTCTATTTTCGCTATTCTAATATGGTTATTGGTAATTAGTTAATGTATATACACAATGTTTCCATAATAAACCTGCATGTTCTTTTTCTCATAGGAATCCTTGAAGTTGATGTTTTGTAGCGTTGGCTCTATTTTTGTTGTCATGATAGACCTACATGCTCTTTTCCCCTTGGGAGACTCTCAAGTTGGTGTTTTGTAGCTCTAGTCTTTATTTTTTTCTTCTAAGGTTTGACCTTACATTATAGGCCAAATCCACCATAAATGTCGTTGGTGTTTTGTAGCTCTAGTCTTTATTTTTTTCTTCTAAGGTTTGACCTTACATTATAGCCCAAATCCACCATAAATGTCGTTGCAGGTAGAAATAGCTCCATTAGAATACACCATTGGTCTACTAATTTAAGCCCTCACTTATTCCATGCGTGGTTCTTATGCCCCCATTTCTGATTAGGACACTTGCTCCAAAAATGGAAGAATTCATTGAGATGAATATCCCTCCCACCAAAAATAAAAGGAAGTCTCAATTGATTACTTGCTTGAAGAGAGCTGGTTTAGAAATTGATATATGACCAAAAACTATGGTTGCGTTAAAGTGATGGGTTGTTATGACTAGGTGGTTGCGTTAAAGTAATGATGTGATAGGTTGTTATGATTGTGTATAATTGAACTCCACGGTGGTAAATTCCGCATGATGACATCTCAATCATGTATTGATAAAAAGATGACAATCAATAAAACTATATATGTTACATTAAAATAATGAATGTAATGAATTAGTATTGATAAAAAGATGACAATCAATAAAACTATATATGTTACATTAAAATAATGAATGTAATGAATTAACTTCTTAATAAGATGATAATCAATGCTAATTATATATTACATTAAAATACTGGATGTAATAATGACAACATGGAACAATAATACTAAACTACACCATGGATAATAAATAAATCACTATTTAAAAGAATTAAAACCTACTCATCTACATGGCATGATAATGGGAATGAAATAATTATAATTAACATGGTTGGTTAAGGGCAATAAAGAAAATAAGTAGGTATGTGACAAAATGATGTAGGTCTCTAATTTAAGAATGGATATTTATAGTAATATGTGAACTCATTATTCATATTTAGTATGATATGACCATGTTTTGACGTGGATGTTTATGATGTACCACATAACCTGTACTATGATTGATGTATGATATTTGATTGACTAAATATGTGATAATTACAGTTCGGTGGAAGGGATAACTGTGAGATATAATCTGGTATCTGATGGAATGATGTTATTTCAGTGATACATTTGTATTTTATAGTGTTTAGATTAATTAATAAAATATAATGATTTAATGTTATTATTATGGAAACTAGAAATGTGTTGTATTTTAAAATTTAATATATAAAATAATATTTTAAAAAAATTATATAAATGTAAATTTAGATTTATTAAATTTTTTATTTTTTATTTTTTAAGTGTATTTTTAGCTAATTTTATATCATAATTTTTTTATATTAATGATTAAAAAATATGTCTCAAAAAAATTGATTGTTATTGATACTTTATAAATTTAGATTTAAAGCTTATAGGGGTGTTTGGTATGATCCGCCTATGCGTTATAGTTATTGAATGGCTGCCAACTCTTGCTTTTTCTTCTAATGCCAAGGTAGATGACATGAAGACAATGACTCCATAACATGCAATGAGCTAAGATTGCGAGTTTGAAACCTTGAGCCATAATGTTCCTTCAAGCTTGTTTCCCTTCATCTAGGGGCATGATTCCGAGCTGCCCCTACAATCTCATTGCGCCTCAACCATTATGGTCACAAATGTAATTTTTTGTGGTTATAATAAGCCTGGTTTCTCACCTCGCATATAGGATGCCTCACCTTTCTTGTTTCCTTTGTACAATTTGCTCTTTCCACAACCTCCTCTTACTGAGGCTTGGTTTAGTACCTCAACATGGTTTCTCCTTCCTGTTCTCGACCACCCATTTCCTTCCTACTTACTTATGTTTTCCATTATGCCTTGAAATGATTCTAGTCATGTTTATTAGGGTTTTCAAGGGCATCACAATGAACCCATTTTCTGGGCCCAATAGGGTGCAAAGGCCTCTATTTCCCTCTATTAGGAGCTTACTCCTTTAGAAGCTAAATCTGAGATCAACATTTCCCAAGCCAAAGATCATGTGGAGAGGAGCTATTGTAACTAAATTTTCACAATAACAAGGAGATATTTCTTCGTGAGCCTTGCTCGAGACTCACCAAACATATGTGTGTGAATAGATCAATGAAAATAGACCAATACAAATAGATTAATGAAAACCCTCCATATCAATTACATCCATGCATAACATCTCAAACAAATGGCTCAAGGAAGCACACCTTAACCCTCACAAGTTGGTGATGGGTCTTGGACCTGATTCCGTATGTGGAGACCCTGCTTCTTCTTGAAGATCTTACTCTTAGAAATCTCGATCAAATAAACCTAAACACAAATACAACTAAACAAGACAAACTTCCCTCCCACAAAGGGAAAATTAGCATGAAAAAAATATAAACATACACATGATACACAAAACATGTAGAGAATGGAAATCAAATGTTTTCATTAATCAATCAAATTCCATATAAATGAAATAGTATACCTAAAGGCACAAGAGCCTTCTCCTCTTTAGCTTGCAACTTGGTCTCTACCTCCTAGAAGAAGACCTCTCAAATCAACACGATTCTCATGATATAGTATGATATCTAGATCTAGCATTCCCCTTAACATGACAAGTATATATATGCATTTTAGCCTCCCCGAGAGAATGTATATGGGCACTTAGGGGTAATGGAAGTTAGGAAACTTCTATAATAATTTCCCCCTATCCAAATCATAAACCAAATAAGTCAAACTGATCTACTCGGGAATAAGAAACTCTAGATGTTATGCAACTAGCTCACAAAACAATAGAAAAGATATATCAACGACTTAAAAATTATCCTCTTTGAGGCGGGAACCTCCTTTACATTTCATAAATGAAAAATTATTGGATAATACAAACGATAAGACCTCCTTGGTATATATAGGAGTCTAAGGGGTCATAATATAATTAGAGAATACATAACAATAATAATGTAAGGGCACAACAATAACAATAGTGGGCTTCTATGGGGCATAACAATAACAACATGGCGGATACATGGGCACAAAAATAACAATAAGGGGAATACACTAGTATTATAGGGACATAACATTCCCCTCTCCTTCAAAAAAGTGTTGTCCTCGACCCTTGAGTAGTTTTGAATGCTTCTGTGTAAAATTCTCATCCTCCCATGTGGAATATTTAGCGGGTAAGTTATTTCACTTAATGAGATACTATGAAATTAATTGATTATGTAGTTGTTGGGTTCTTGTTTTCATGATTTCTTCAGGCTCAAATATGATTTTTCCTTCTTCGTAAAGTTCTAGCAACACTGTTTGAACTAGGAGCTTGTCACCGATAACCTTCTTTAAGCATGAAACATGGAAAACTGGGTGTACAAGGGAAGATGCAGGCAACTCCAATTTGTATGACATAGTACCAATCTTTTGCAACACCATGTAAGGACCATAGTACTTGGGTGATAATTTATTATCCTTCTTAGCTTGCTTGAGGTACATTTGTTTGTATGATTGTAGCCATAAAAATATCCAGTTACCTACGTCAAAAATTATTTCACTGCGATGTTGATCTACCTGTTGTTTCATTCGATTCTGCACCAGAGTGAGGTTATCCTTTAAGATTTGGAGAACTTGTTGTTGATGCTCGATGTGGTCTTCCATTTCTTGAACCTTAGAATTTTCTCTTAAGGATGATGTGATGGATGGTGGATGATATCCATAAAGTGCCATAAATGGGGTCATTTTTGCTATAGTATGGAAGGAAGTGTTATACCACCATTCAGCTAGAGGTAACCACTTGACACATTATGTTTGTTTATCAAATACAAAGCAACAAATATATCCTTCCAAACATTTTCTCACTATCTCAATTTTCCCATCAGATTGAGGATGATAAAATGAGCTATGAGTAAATTGAGTACCAAGACAAGAAAATAATTCTGTCCAAAAATTTCCAGTGAAAATGGGATCTCTATCACTTACAATAATCTTTGGGTTTCCATGTATTTTTTAATTGTTTCCATAAATGCAGTAGCAAGTGTACTGGCTTTAGAAGGATGAGATAATGCACAAAAGTGTGCATACTTGGCAAGTCTATCAACTACCACCATGATGACACTCTTTCCTTCAAACTTGGGTAAACCTATGATAAAATCCATTGAGACATCCTCCCAATGTTGACTTGGAATGGCTAAAGGTTGTAACAAACCCAAGGTCTTAATTGTCTCAACTTTATTTTGTTGGAAAACCAAACATTCTACCACAAACTTCTGAATATCATATTTAAGGCCATCCCAAAAAAATTCCGTCTTGAACCAATGGTAAGTTTTTAAAAATATTGAGTGCCATCCTAAGGGGGAGGTGTGTAATTCCAAAAGAATATTTTGCTTGAGTTGGGAATTCTTACAAAGATATAAGTGATCTTTGTACCATAATGAATCATTTTTCCAGCTAAATGTATCAAATGTACTGGGATCTTGTTGCAACTTTTGAATGAGTGTCCACACATCTTCATCATTCTTCCATTCATCTATTTCTTTGGTTATCCAATCAGGTTGGATAATAGAAATGACACAAAGCAACGCTTCCACATCATCATTCTTTCTTGAGAGTGCATCTGCAACAACATTTTGCTCCCCTTTTTTGTAGATGATTTCAAAGTCATAACCCAACTTCTTTGTGACCCATTTTTGTTGCTCTTCTGAAGATAATATTTGTTCCAAAAAGTATTTAAGGCTATCATGATATGTTTTTACCTTGTAGTGTCTTCCCATTAGGTAAGGTCACCAGTTCTTTAGTGCACCATGTAGTATGCCAAAATTTCCTTCTCATAAATAGGTTTATGTAAATACTTTCCTTTGATTGGATGAATTTCAAAAGCGATGGGTCTTCCTTCTTGCATTAAAATCCCACCAATTCCATTTCCTGAGGCATCACATTCCACAATAAATGAGTTTGTGAAGTCTAGCATAGCTAAGAACGATCCTTAGCACATTGCCTCTTTAAGATGTTCAAAGGTCTTAGTTTCATCTAGAGTCCAATAGGATGCATCTTTCTTTAGTAATGTTGTTATAGGTGTTGTTTTTCTCCCATATTTCTTAACAAATTTGCAATAATAAGAAATCCTTGAAGATGCTTTAAGGTTATGGGGGCTTTCCATTCCTTAATGGATTTAATTTTGTCATGGTTTACCTTAACACCCTCATGAGATATAATATGACCCAAATATTCCACATCTTGTACTCCAAAAAAACATTTGGAGGTTTTTGCATACAATTGTTTCTCCTCCAATAGTTTGAGAACCATGTCAACATGTTGTTCATGATCCTTCCAAGACTTGATGTATATTAACATATCATCAAAAAATACTAACACACATTTTCTAAGGAAGAGTTTGAAAATGGAATTCATCAAACCTTGAAATGTGGAAGGCACATTAGTAAGACCAAAAGGCATGACAAAAAATTCATAATGACCCTCATGAGTTATGAATGTTGTTTTTAGAATGTCTTCAGTCTTCATTCTAATTTGATGATATCCTAAACAAAGATCCAACTTGGTGAATTAAATTTATCCATGTAATTCATCTGACAATTCATTAGTGACATGAATGGGAAATTTATCCTTAATAGTGAGCTTTTTGAGCTCCCTATAATCTAGACACATACGCCATGGTCCATCCTTCTTGGGCACCAATACTAGTGGAGTAGAGAAAGAGCTTTGACTAGGTTGAATTATACCCACCTCTATCATTCCTGCAACCATACCTTCAATTTCACTATTTTTGGCATAGGGATATCTGTAAGGTCTGATGTTTGGAGGAACACTTCCTCGAATCAAATGAATAACATGATCATGATCACGAATAGGTGGGATGCCTTTGGGAGTCTCAAATACCTTGGAATGATTGTCTAATACTTTTTGGTGCTCTCGAGAAATATATGATTTCGATGTTTGAACCTCTAGTGAGCATAATTATGCAATTACGCCAAATTTTTCTTTCTTTAGAACTATTGTCATGCCATTAGAGGTGATTATATTTCCTAGTTCCCCTGTGATAACCCTTAATTCAAGTTCCTTTCCTTCCCAAAAAAAATTCAAGAAGAGTTCTTGAAAATTAAAAGCTATCGTTCCCAAAGATTGTAACCATTGGACTCTTAGTACAAAATCAACACCACCCATTGGAATGGGAAGAATTGGACTATTCAATGCATATTCCCCCATTGTTATCTTGATATTCTGGCACTTTCCAGAGCAATTTATAGTTCCTCCATTTGCAGCCATCACTTGACACTCTGATGTTGGATATAGGAAGCAATTCAATTCCTTGGCTATCTTACAATGAATAAAATTATGGGTACTACCCGAATCAATAAAAAATATTACATTTTTCTTCTTGATATATCCTTCTATATTGATAGTGCGAGGAGTGGTAATTTTTGCCAATGCATTACAAGATATGGTTAGATTCATTTTTTCTTTATCTGGGGTTGGTTCCTGGTGCATATCCTCCCCTTTTAATTTTTCTTGTTCCTTTTCTTCCACCTCTTCACAATCTATGTAGAATAATTTCTTCTCAACACACCTATGACCTTTAGTGTATTTTCTATGACAACTGTAACACATCCCTTTTTCTCTTTTTTCTTCCAATGGTTGTGGTGTCAGCCTTGTAGGATTTGGAAGACTAGGAGCAGCAAAACTTCCATCTTTATAGTTGTGAGTGGTAGGCTTCCTTGTTTCCATAACTTTGCTTTCAACTTTTCTTGCCATTGTGATTGCCTTCTCCAATGAATCAAGTTCCCAAAGACAAACCTCATGTTGGGTGGTATCCTATAAAGTCCCTATGAAGGAATCAATCCTATGCTCCTCTTGAATATCAGTTACCCTAATATTCAATTTTTGGAAGTCTTCAATGTGCTCCACCATTGAACCCTTTTGTTTGTGATTTATCAATTGGCTAAAGAAGGTGTTTCTCTTTGTATATTCATAATGTGTTATCATTTCCTCCGTAAAAATTGATAAGGTGAAAAGTGGGTTACGAGAAAAAATCCATCTATACCATACAAACTGATTGGGTTCTAAATATTAAATGTAATAAGTACGTTTTGTGACGGTTGCACATCATGTAGATCAAAATATTTCTCCATATGTATTATTCATGTTACTAGATCCCTGCCATCAAACTTCCTCATATCGATCTTTGGAATGTGGTAGGTTTTCAACCCAAAGTTAGAGTCTCTAAAATAATGATTAATATTCCTTTTTTTCTCATCATGAGTTTCATGAAATTGCTTGTCGCCATTAGGAAGAATTTCTTGTAGCAACTTTATCAATTCTTGTTTCAAACCTTTCATTTCTGCTTTTAAACCATCCTTCAAACCTTCCATTTTTGTTTCTAAACCATCCTTCAAGACTTCCATGTCCATTTTTATTTTTGATTCTAAACCATCCATGTTTCATTTTAAACCATCCATCTTAACATTCATCATCACTTCTAATTCATTTTTGGTTACTCTTTGTGAGAGTGAATTTTGTTGCACTTGGTCTCGTAATTTTGATATATCATGTTGCATTTCTTCCTCTTCTTCATGCGTCATAGAAGAGATTTTTTGTTGCTTACTAGGTGTGACCATTCTTTTGTTTCAAGGGATTTTGGGATCTGGAAAATGATATCTATGCTCCTATGTGCCCTTCGAATAATTTCAAACTGATTTTTCAAACAAAAGTTATGCAAAAAATAAAAAAATTACACACCTTTTTCTTGTTTTTTAGGAGCTCGATATTGAAACTATTATATCTATGTAATTTCAGATCTCCAAGGTATGAAATTTCATCTTGTTGTATCCCTATAATTTTTCTTTCCAACCCTTCAAGTCATTCTGAGATTTGATTCTTCAAGAAATATTTATTCCCAATCTCCCACAATGGCTTGATTATCGACTAGTTCAATAGAGTGAACTTGTACAGACTACCATGTGTCATTGTTTCAAACTTTAGCCCTAAAACTGCTACACGAAATACTACATTCCATACATTTTCAACCACTTTCGATTAAATTCAAATCCAACACTCAGAGAGAAATTTATGACGATTTTCCCTAGGTCACCTCTTTGAGATTGAATTCTGGAGCTTGCAAAAACCCTAACTTCCTCGGATCATATCTCTGAAAGTATAGAGAACCAAGATTTTAAATTCATAAACAAATTTCACCAATATTTCATCTATATGTGATTGCAATTTCATCTTCTGAATCCCTGTATACAAAAATCTATAGCAAAAATTCCAAGATGACCTGTTTGAAGAAGCGAAACCCTAGAATCCAAAGCTCTGATACCAAATGTTATGCAACCAACTCACAAAATAGTAGAAAATATAGATCAACGACTTAAAAATTATCCTCTTTTAGGGGTAAAACTCCTTTACATTGCATAAATGAATAATTCTTGGATGATACAAATGATAAGACCTCCTTGGTATAAATAGGAGTCTAAGGGGTCATAATAGAATCAGAGCCTACATAACAATAATAATGTAAGTGCACAACAATAACAATAGTGGGATCGTATGTGGCACAACAAAAACAACATGGGGGATACATGGGCACAATAGTAACAATAAGGGGAATACACTAGTATTATAGGGACCTAACACTAGAAGACACAAGTTCGACTCTAACCACGAAGGCTCAATCTGCATCCTAGATTCTAGTTGTAGACTGTGAATTTGTGGAGAAATGCAAGATGTACTTGGCTAATCAACGTCACTATTATAAAAATTTCGAAATCAAGGGTACAAGATATGCATCAAGGTCAAAAAGTCAAAGGCTTCTACAACTGACTCATTGTGGGTAAAATAGGTTGATAACATGAGCTATATTTGTGACGATGATAAAGAGAAAAATGTGGGGCATTAGGTCCTAAACATAGGCAACACTCACAACAAAAATACTAGATATTTACAATCAATGGACCTATACTAAAAATAAAGACAATAATAAGGAAAGCGCTTAAAGAGAGAAGTGAAGCAAAATAGGAAATCCTTCTTTGTCTAGATGCCTCTAGCTATAAGTCAAAAAGTTGGACCACAAGGTTTCCCTCATGGCAAAGAAGACTGATGGTTTACAGTTTGCGCCTCAAAGGAGGAGGATGGAAGCTCTAAAGCCATTATAATTGACTCTCCCTCTATCTAACATGCACACATTTATGTTTTTTATTTATTTGCTTGTGAGCAACGTCACAATTCTATGTCATAGGCATAATCCTAGCTTATCTAACAAGTCTTTAGATAATGATAAAATCCTTTTAATGCATTACTATTTTATTTCGAAATACATAATCATCTGGATAAAAGTCTTATGTTTCAATTCCTTGTTTGTTTTTTGTGTCGAGATACACTCTACAACCTAGTATGATGGTGATGTTGTCTCGTAACATTACATTTAAAAATTATAAAATAATACTTACATTAACAAATTAAAAAACCGATAATAACAAAAATACTCAATGTTAGCCATAAATAAAATACTTCAATTTCCACCATAATTTTACATCAGCTTTATAAAGAGAGATAAAGTAATTGAAAGTAAAAAAAATAATACCATTTAGTAGGAAGGAGATATGTAATTCTTTAGTACTTTAATACAAAGTTGTTAGATGACGTGTAAAAATAATATTTTTGATATTATATACTATGTAATTACTTCAATGTTTAGTTTATATATATATATAGCCATAAATAAAATATTCCAATGTCCATATTATAAAACAAAATTTTATAGAGGGAAAAAAAATTAAATTAAAGAATTTCTTATATTTTCACTTTCTCGTGTGAGGGAGATGCTTAATTTATTTGATTATTAATATTATGTTGATATATAACATTTAAAAATTATTAAAAAAATAGCGAGTTATAAATCAAATATATATATATAGAGAGAGATAGAGAGATTCTTATGTGCATGCATTAATATGAAGAATGTGAATCATAAACAAAATATTTCAATATTAACTATTTGTATATTATATAACACAAGTGAAAATAAAAGAGTTTTATAGTTAAATCATTTTATTATTATGTTGCTCCAAACCAGTATAGATCCATCTTAACTCCAGATCTACCGAGAGGCCAAAGGAATCAAATCTCTCAAGGTGTAAACCTTTCCTTAAGCTTTGCACTCAAAAAAATGTTTGCATCTTGAAAAATTTGATCTGTCTCAACATTTGGTAAATCCTAAGATAAGATAATTCTATGTTGATCCCAATAACAAACAAATAGTAATCTTTATGTTTAAAGTTCATTCAATTTAATACAAAATTACGATATAATTTTGAAAATAAATTTATATTAATAATATATGAATTTAATTTATTAAGATAAAAATATATTTAATTTATAATTAAATATAAAATATATTATATATTTTAATTTTAAATATAAAAAAAATAATAATTAATTATAACACAATTATATATATATATATATATATATATATATATATATATAATATTTTATTTATAAAATAGATCATATTTTTCACTTTGATTAGTTTAATTTCTCAACGCATATATATCAATCAACTGTATAATATTTAAAAATGAAGCGAGAACATCTCACGGAGGCTTACTTGTGGTCTACTCTCGAGGACTAGTCGATAGCCTCTCACGGAGGCTTGCTTGTGGTCTACTCTAGAGGATAGCCTCCTCATATGGATTAGAATGGTGTGGTTATCAAGTTTGTCTGTTAGGTAAGGTAGGTAGCTGGTAATGCTTAATTTGTTGGATAGAGTTTGCGTGGAACTAAAGGGAGTTGAATGGTTTCAATGCAATAGCTTGTGTTTAGGTTGAGATAGTTTGTTTTTTTTTCTTAGTAATGATCTTTGGTGGGTCCAGTTAACGGTTTTCTTAGTAATGATCTTTGGTGGGACCAGTTAAAGGGGCGGGGCTGCATATTAATTGACTCAATTTAGGGAGTTTAATTTGGATGGATTTGAGGCTTAGTTTTATTTATATGTTTAAACGATTAATAAGAATGTTTATATGGTTTGAGAAAGTATTTACACATATGTTGACTACATTAAAAATAAATAGGTTTTATTCTATTATATATTGTTGAGTTAATTTATATTTATATATTATGTGTAATTGATTTATATATTTATTTTGAAGAAAAAGTTTCATATTATTAATGATAAAGATAATTTTGAAAACCAATTAAGAAATAGCTAAGGCATTATCATAAGAAAATATTAAACATTTTGATTCCCAAAAATATAATATGAGAATTGATATAGGGGAAATTCACTATATTTGCCTCATCATTAGCTACGTAAATTTTATAATGAAATCCAAGCATAACTTGCTTTGGGAAACCACAGTTTCAAACAACTTTATAAGGGGAATATGTAGTGATATAGGAAGCAATTTCTATACACCATAAAATCCAAATTATAAGGGGAATATGTAGTGATATAGGGAGCAATTCTTATAAACTATCGCTTAAATTTCTCAGGCATGAGCTCACACGCTAAGGGAATAATAGGTTATTACATTATAAACAACATTTAACCAAAGGCATTTTTACAACTATTATCCTTATTGTCAAGTTACATCTATTCATGTTGGGAATAAAACTCTAGGTCATGAGTGGGGCGAAGATGTGGGGGTTAGAATGTGCACATAAAACACATGAAATGAACTCCAAATTAGATATTTGTTTTAAATGAAAGGGTCCCAATGTAGCATACCCTCGAATATTAGTGAATCCATATAGAAAATACCCCAAATATATAACCCATATTATGATATGTATAGATGAAAAAGTCACTATTCATCATTTTCCCTTTTAGGAACTTGAGATTTTTTTGATCATAATTCAAATCACAAAATTGTTGTAGCATAGATTTTGAAGGAAATAATCACGGCAGTAAATTTTAGCTCATATAAAGTCACATGTAGATATATCTTCCATTTTTTAATCCATTATTTCAATTTATTTTCACAAGTCAAAAATTAATTATTTTGCGTATAGGAACATGGAGCATCATTTTTTTGTCAATTTAAACATGCATACAATAATATAGAGAAAAAAAATATGAGACTTATCTATTTGTGAAGGTTATCCAAATAAATTGGTTGAGGTAAGTAATTTTCCACCCAACCATAGGATATATTACATGTCATTCTCTTTGCAATATGCCACCCCCTAGCCAAGCTAGGATAACATAAGGGAGAAATCAACACTCATAGGGATTTTTCAGGCAATCTCTTAATGACTAAGGATTAAGCTATTGACTTCTTACGAACAAAAGACAATTGTTGGGTACGTCAATGCCTTCCCTTCACAACACAAGGAGAGGACTCCCTTCGCTGCTACATAGTCCTTTAGATTCATTCCCCTTGAGTTCTCTTTAGTGTGTTCCCAACAAGGCCCCAACTATCATTATATAACTTCAACGATTTTTTATGATCTTCTACTCTTGTTAGGGTGTTAATCACTAACTTTGTTGGCTAATATTTCTCACAAAATATGATGGGCTCTCATTTGTGGCTTGATTTATATTTTTTCTCATTGTCTTGCTTACAAAACTTAGATATGTCTTCTACTCAAACTCCTCATTCATTTCCCATGCATTATTTGACTCTTAGAAGTCCCAACACTGATTATATTTAGCCCATACCTTTATATTTTTGGCGAAATGACTTTTCCACCAACCTCTGTATATGCAATTCATTAGGGTACTTTACCCATGACCTCATAACTAGGTGAGATGAATTTCCCACCAACCTCCTTGCATGCATTCAATGATTGGCTTGGATGAGTAAAAGGGAAAAAACAAATGTTTACAGAAAATAATTCAATAAGGTGGCTTGGGGAATATTATGCATGTAGAACCTCCATTATACCCCCTCACTTTTCCCCACTCATGGTATCATATCAACTATATAGGTGTTCATGCACAGTTAGCTGTTTGGTTTCTTCATTAAATAGAAACACACACACACACACACACACAATGTTTAACATGTCTAGATCACCATAGCATGGTAATAAAATATCCATGCATCAACATTAAGAATAATCAATTACAATCAATCAAAGTACCAAACCCCTCCCCTTTGGAATAACACCATCCTTAATAGTTTTCCATTTATAACAATGTTTTAAGATGAAAACAAAATGGATACCATGTCTCTCTCATAACATATTTTAGTTCCCAAGTCACTTCATTTGGTCCAAAGTGCTTACATTGCACCTTTACTTAAGTGATGGCTTAGCTTTAGAGAAATATTTCCCTTTCGTCTAGTATGCACAAGGGTTATAGTCGGAACTCTCCATTTGGCTCCACCTAGATCACATCCCAATCAATGACATGGTTCGAATGAAGTACATTTTTTTAATCAATGAAACATGGAAAAAATTATGTATTAGGAGGTAATGCAATCTTTTATGCTATTAATCCTAATCTTTCCAAAATTTAAAAAAATATTAGGGTGCAAGTATAGCATAGGTTACCAGCTTAAGGGAACTCCTTTTAGGTCTGACTTTGAGATACACATGGTCTCCAGCCTTAAATTATTTATGTCTTTTTTTCTTATTTGCATACCTCTTCTTCCTATATGTAACACACCCTCCCACCCCCTTGGGTTATTCTCGAGTAATGTAAGATGTTGCATCAAATCAAACCTTCAAGGTTTAATATGAAGACGGGGTCACAAAAATCCTCTTTTTCCTACCTTTGTGAAACTCAAAAAAGTACCACCATTGCATTCGACTCATTAAGAGATTTTTGGTGATATAAATTTTATCTCAATCCGATTCCCAAATTGAAATTAATGTCCATTTAAAGGTTTACTCTTTAAAACTTGCTACATTAGCATGCCTCACTACGTGGTGTTGCCAAGTGGCCTACATGGTCTACCACATTTCCTATAATCCAACATGGCTCCCACTACATCAACATGCGCAAAAGAAATGCACCATTGCGCTAAGGCAAGAGGTGGTGATCCTTCTGAATCAATGCGGTGAGACGAAAAATTTCCATGTTAAATGCTGGAGGAATTTTCCATTTAGTGCTCTTTGTTAACCGCGCCCAACACCACAGGGCATTGCACCAACATAGGAGGTGAACATCAGGTGCTAGACGAAGGTGCAAAAGACGTCACTTAACAAATTTTTTCCTACCCCACAATGCCTAATTGATGTAGACCCTTTTGTTACCTATGATGTGGCATGACCCACGACACCACCTAACAACCACATCATCTAGATCCACATCACCTATCTTCCCTACTACTTGCTGACTTCAAGGTGATGTCATACTACCACATGATATCCTCAGATGGTTCCATGTGTCACCCAAAAATCAACTCTTTGGCCCTCTAAATGGGGAGCTCTTACCTGCCATATGTCATGCCATATGGGAACCATGTCAACATGAATCCATGTCACATTCCACGTGGTGTCCATGTAGCCTTACATGACCTGCATGGAATTTTCCACCTCATCCTAGGGTCGTGGGTCCCACCAAGCTGACCTCTTTGTTTTTTGCAGCAAAACCACATTATATTCAGATTTGGGGAAAATTTTAGATTTTCACTTCCTCACAAATAGATCTAGGACTGGCTCATATCTGGGATTTATCGTGCTTAAGCTCTTCCTACAGTCCTTGATGTCCTAGTTTCCTAGATACATCCACCTCACAAACATATTCGAGCTCACAAAAAACCTTTGCCACAGGGCCCCATCTTGAATTTCATTCGAAATATAACTCACAAGTATATCTAGCTCCCAACCTTCAAGCTCCCAAGAGGGACCTACACTAGATGCAAACCATACTTGCAACATATATAGATCGATTTGAATTCGATGTCTACACAAAATTACTTAAGTGCAAATGACCAAATGTATGTAAAAATGAATGCATACACCATATCCAAGGGAGGCACAATGCAATTGGAGTATTTCCTGTCCAATAAAAGGGAAATATCCATCTTGTTCTCTCCATCTACAATACCCATTCCAAAAGCAACCAACGCATACATATTAGTGTGACACAATATGAAATTTAGCATCAAGTAATTAAGTAACCTCCAATGCTATTCATCATTCCTTCGAACACCAGATTTCATAGAGATTTGGTCTTGAATATGTATGCATATATATACGACTCCTTTCAAAGGATTTTGGTCTTGAATTTAATAAGTCAATAGGAATCCTCAAACAAAGATCGTGAACAAAATTGCCATGTCTTTCGATCTATCAACTTCTAAGAAACAAAAGAAAAAGAAAGGCTCCCAAGCTAGCATTAATTTGTAATTCCTATCCTTTCTAATTTGAGAGAGCTTAGGGCATAAACTATTTACATCAATTTAAACTGAGAGCTCCATAGCTCAACCAAGATCCTTAAGCAACACAGAGCATAAACCATCATTTCCATAAACATAATACATTGCAATATTAAGCACCTCAATGAACCTTTCATCTCATTAGTATCCAATCCATTAGAATATTGGTAATAGAAATTATCTACATGTTATCATGCAACCATTCCAAATTGCATATAAAATCAGGTAACATTCATATCACTCCAACCCTATTCCCAAGGTGATGAAACAAGTCAAGAAAGCCATCATGGAAACCAGCCTGGATGATAAAATAAAAAAGAAGTTGATTCCCTCCTGTGAGGTTATTCCTAGAATCTATGGATTACCAAAAATCCATAAGGAAGGGGTCCCTCTTAGACCAATTGTTAACACCATTGGTTCCCCTACCTATGAATTAGCTAAGTATGTAGCTAAGCTACTCAAACCTCTGGTTGGTAACACGAACTCTTTTATAAAAGAATCAAATGATTTTGCAAAGCTCATTAAGAATAAAAGGGTGGATAAAGACGATATTCTAGTAAGTTTTGATGTGGTTTCCTTGTTTACAAAGATTCCTCTAGATGAAGCTGTTCATGTTATAAAGATGGCCATCGATCCTAAGACAGCTAAGCTTGCAGAGATTTGTTTATGGTCCACTTTTTTCAGTTTTCAAGATCACTATTATGAGCAAATATTTGGTGTCGCCATGGGCTCCCCTCTCTCACCTATTGTTGCCAACTTATTCATGGAGTACTTTGAAAGAAAAGCCCTTGACTCATACCCTTTGAAGCCTGCTTGGTGGAAAAGATTTGTCGATGACACTAACCTGAATTGGACTCATGGTAAGGCGGAGCTGGAAAAGTTTTTCAGTCATCTTAACTATATATCTTCGGAGATCAAATTTACTATGGAGCTTGAAGAGAACGGTAAGATCCCCTTTCTAGATGTTCTAATCAGTAGAAAAGAGGATGGTACTTTGGGACACCAGGTCTACAGAAAGAAAACTCATACTGATAGCTATCTTCACGCTGACTCTTACCATCATCCTTCCCAAAAATCTGGTGTCTTAAACACTCTAGCTGTTAGGGCTTTCAGGATTTCTGACCCGGATCACCTAAAAGAAGAGATTGAGCACTTAACCTCTGTCTTCAAAAACCTTGGATACAAAGAGTGGAGTATCAAGAAAGCTATAAGAAGAGCTCAGGATAAGGCCCTCTCCAAGCATCCTCCTGGAGACGAGAAAGAAGATTCTGGGAAGGTCTACCTTCCATTCATCCAGGGGATTACAGATAAGATTGCAAAATTTTTAAGGAAGAATAACATAAACACTCAATTTACAACATGTGGAACTATAAGGCAGATGATGAGGTCAGTAAAGGATAACTTTGATCGTCAACAACTCAAGGGTGTGTACAAGATTGATTACTCTTGTGGCAAGAGTTATATTGGGGAAACAGGTCGATCTCTGAAAATAAGACTAAAGGAGCACGTGGCTAATATAAAGAATGAGAGATCCCATGCATCGGCGCTTGCGGAACACTCGTCCAAAACCAAACATCATGTGTGTCTGGAGGACGCTAAAGTGATTGCAAGAGAGGATAATTATCACAAAAGAAAAATCAGAGAGGCCATCGAAATTATGAAATTTCCTCAAAACCTCAACAGGGACAATGGGAGTGAAATTAGTGGAAACTGGCTTCCCCTAATCAGACAAATAAACCCCTCCAGGCCTTTGGAAGCATAGTATCAGGGTCTCTTAATAAAAATTTAATTAGATAAATTTAATTAAAATTTAATTAGATTAATTAAATCAAAATTAATTAATCTAATTTAATTTAATTATTTAATTAATTATATTAATTAAATAAAAATGGTAAATAATTCTAAATAAGAATTAAATAGAATTTCTCAAATAATTAATAATAATAAAATAAAATAAAAATAAAATAAAATTAATTAATTAATCAATTAATTAATTAGGCAATTAAGGCTTAATAGGTTAAAATGGTAAATATCAATAATTAATTAAAAATAATTATGGTTATAATTAAATTAAATTAATTAATCAATAAATTTAATTTAATTAATTAATTGAATAAAAATAAAATTAATTAATCAATAAGATTAATTAATCAATAAATTTAATTTAATTAATTAATCAAATAAAAATAATAGGAAGGATTATTAATCAGTTATTTAATTAATTTAAGTAGATCAATTAAATCAAAATTAATTAATTTAGTTATTCTATTCCAATTAAAATAAAGATTAAATAAAATTAGTCAATTAATTAAAAGAATTAATAATAACCAAGGATTAACATTGGATTAATAGATAAATAAGTAAAATTAAGATTATAAATTAATTTAATTAATTAATTAGAATGGTAAATAACAATAAATTAAATTAATTAATCAATTAAATTCAAATTAATTAATTAAATGAAAATAAAAACAATAAGTAAGAATTAAATTAATTAATTAATTAATCAAATAAAAATAAAATTTGTTAATTAAATTAATAAAAACAGTGGGAAGAAATGAAAAATTAAACTTATTCATGAATCAGATATATCAATTAAAATATTTTAGGTTCTGGGTAAATTAATAGGAATAATTAATTTGAAAATAATAATAATAATATAAAAAAATTAAAAAAATTAAAAAAAATGATTTATATAAGTGTCGGCTTCTTAAGAATTAGGGATCTAGGTTTATTTATACCCAGGTTGTTATAGTTCTTCTCTCAATAAGTTTTCATTCATATTCTTTCTGATTTAGTCCTGATGATGGACCCCCTTTGGGGTTTGAAACGTCGACGGAATGAACACGAAACTGTGGATAATCCAGATCATACCACTGCAACATTCATATCATCCACATAGAACTAGAATTTCAACTTAACCAAAAGAAAAATTCAAAGCCTATTTCCCATCAAGGACATGCAACAGTTTTTAGTAACCATTTAGGAATTATCACAAAGTCATACTTTAATTAATAACAAACTAGACATGTACTCGTTCACAATGATTTGAATATACAATAGTCATGGAACTTATCTGAATGGCTAGAAATGGCTGGAAACTGAAGGTGGGACTTCAACTCTCTACCCATCCATAGGTAAACTACACCACAATATTTCTTGCAATTGTCCACCCTCGAGCTAGATCCACGATCCAAGGAATTTCTATCTTAGGGATTCCAACCAAGTTCAGTTGGGGTATTGTTCAAGCTTTCTTTGTATGTGGTTTATCAATTGTTTTTTTCCAAGGTAAGCACTGCAGGAACCTATATCACACTATTTGGGTGATTTATCAGCTTACTTGGTAAACATTAAGTGGTTTATAAGCTTCCTCAACAAGCACTCAATGGTTTATCATCCCTTTTCAGCGAGCAACCCAATGGATTTCCACCCTTCCTATTGGTCTATCAACTTACTTGGCAAGAGATAAGTGGTTTATCGGCTTGCTCAACAAGCACTTAGTGGTTTATTAATCCTTTTAAGAAAGTACTCATCACCTAATTCCTCCTCTAAGCCTCCCACTAATATTTCAATCTTGGACATCATAGTCTAATGATTTCCATGCATCAATATTGGCACTACTACATTTGGGTAGAAATTTCAACGGTAGAATTCGACAGAATAGCTAAAATTGGAAAAAAGTGTTGGAAGTTAAATGTTTTTTTTCTTCTAAGTCCCTACTACCATCGAATATAAGATGATAGTTCTGTTGAGTTGTGTTATATTCTTTCCATGACTAGCCCATGTAGTTAACCGACACTTAGTGGTTTATTAATCCTTTTAAGAAAGTACTCATCACCTAATTCCTCCTCTAAGCCTCCCACTAATATTTCAATCTTGGACACCATAGTCTAATGATTTCCATGCATCAATATTGGCACTACTACATTTGGGTAGAAATTTCAACGATAGAATTCGACAGAATAGCTAAAATTGGAAAAAAGTGTTGGAAGTTAAATGTTTTTTTTCTTCTAAGTCCCTATTACCATCGAATATAAGATGATAGTTCTGTTGAGTTGTGTTATATTCTTTCCATGACTAGCCCATGTAGTTAACCGGGGGGTTAGAAGGGTGGGGGGGGCTTTGTTGCGTCGATTCTGTAGCGGGGGGGTCACAGGGGGTTTCGAGGGGTGCAGGTAACCCCCCTCAATGGGGTCCGGGGCAGCGCCCTGGAAAATTTTGTTTTTTGGACCCTATATTAGGTTGGGCAGACCTACCTATGGTTTTGTGCATGTTTTTCGCACATGGTTTTGGACACAATGGTTTTCGGTCCATGGTTTTGGGCACGATAGTTTTCGGTCCATGGTATTGGATGCTTTGGCATGTATAAATATGTATTGTAACATTGAAAGGAACAATAATGAAAAATCAAGCTGGTAGTCCCGGTTTTGGGATCCAGGGGAATATAGATTATATATATGTGTTTTATGTGTTATGCTCTTGCATTGTTTATTTTCTGTGTTCTAGAAATGTATGCAGGTAATTTCTGTACGGGGTTAAAACCTACAAGTTCTTTACCCGTTAAATATTTCATGAAATGCCCTATCTCGTCAATTATCATACATTTTCATATAATCTCTCCTGTCGTCGAATAACTGATGGTAGTTCTTCTATCGTCGGATATCCGACGTTATATCCAATATGAGAATGTGTTGTCCAATTTCCTACAAATGGTAAATAATCATTGCATAACGTTCAATTCCACCATTAATGGATTTTTGTGTTGACAACGTCTAATATGAGATTGCTTTACGTTGATCAATTTGGCTAATTAAATTAAATATAACACACACACACACACACACATATATGTGTGTGTGTGTAGAAGCCCTAACATAATATAACTTTGACATAGTTTCTATATATATTAGTTGTGATTGTTTTGAAAGGTTGTAGGCTTATTTTGAGGTTAATTTTTAAACAAAATCATCATTGAAAGTTTGGTGACAAAAAATGTCACATAACATTCCTCAAGGAGACCAAGGATCGGTGATTCTGAGGATGGAAAATGTTATTTCCCTTGTAGAAATTGGGGCTTGAGGTCAATGAAAAATCTAATAAAATCAACTTAAAATCATTATAGAGACTATGGACATGTTGAAGGTAGACATGAATATCATCCATTTGTAAGTTATTTATTATATTTCTTGTATTGTAGATTTCTTTTGTAGATGTCTATATATATATATATATATATAGACATCTACAAATATATATATATATATATCTATATATATATATATATATATATATATATTGTATTGTATTTTAGATTGTATGTCTTTGTATTGTAAATTATATTATCTTTCTATTGTAAATGTATTTTATAATATTATTTCATGAGGTGTTTGAATGATCCAAGAGGATCCTCAATTTTCTCCAAGTTCAAAGGTCTTATATGTTCCTAGAAATAGCACCAAGTTGAAGAGCTCGTCGTGCTAAATTTGACGGTGTCTTCAGTTTCACATTTGGCCTCCGAATGAAGGAGAAACTGCTCATTGAAGTTTATGGAGATCAGGTGAAAAAGGGGCTTGTTGGCCATGTGGAATTCACGCAGCTTGACATGTGGCAGTGGTCAAATCAACGCAGTCAGAAAGGTTAAAGTTCAGTTTGAGTGTGATTTGTCATTGGGTGCATATCTTCAGGTAACATGGTGGACATTATGGCATTTAGCTAACACAAAGGTTGATTTGTAGATGGTGTAAAAAAAAAAGTTGCAAAGGTTATCGTGCACATTTATTAAACTAGCATTTGCAGCAGATGTTGCAAAGGAAATGTCGTAAGGCATAAATTGAAGAACACAAATGCAATAAAAAAATACTTTGATAAAGAATAAAAATATATTGAACGCTCAAATCAATGTCCCATTAATTGGAACCACTTAGTAGACATATCTATCAACATTAGGATTACACACAATGATCAGGAAATCTCCCATATACAAACAACACCTTCCACAGTAACCTTTTCTTACATCCACATTTTAAAAAATGCCTTGGAACGTGATTGGAATCTCCCATATTGCCTTTTTCATTATGCAGATAAATCTTCCATATTGCTATTTTCATCATGAAGATTGTTAGTTCATTGTAGTAAAGTGTTAGTGTGTTAAATTCAATACTATAAGTTCAACAAGTGAAAAACATTCCTCAATTAGCATAATATGCATTTTTCTCTCACCGTGTATTTTTCAGTCATTCATTACAAAACTTCCATAAAAGAGCACAAGTAACAGATTAACATGTATTTTCCCTTCATTATTTTCATCACAAAAAGAAACATGAAATCCAAGAATGGGTGTTCGTTAAATTTGAATTGCTGCAATGGATGTGATCTTCCATAAAAAAGAGCATTCCCATCCTCAGATGAACCCCATTCTTCTCCAGTTGACCACTTGATTTTATTCAATTCCCATCATTTTTGCTCCATTCATTTGCCCCATCTTGTAGTCTATCAAAGGACTGCCCTTGTCCTCAGAAGCATTACCACTAGTACCAAGGAGATCATCAGAAAACACACTTTACAACTTTGAATAGGGCTGAGACATATCACATACAAGAGTCTTCAAGCTGCAATATTTTGTTCAAATGATGCATGCTAAGATCATTTAGGCATCCCATTTATGTACAGAGAGATGATTTTGTACTACCAAAAATTTGATCTGCAACATTGATACTGGCAAAATCAGAGTAGCATGACAAGTATGATGGTTCTGTTCATTGAAACAAAATTGCAATTAGGACCCTGATTTGATCAGCTAGCTGCAGTAGTCACAGTTCCATGATAGGTTAGGGGTGCCATTTTCTGCTGCTGAGAAGCATCCTGATCTGCTTCATCGATGTCTGCATTCCATATGAAATGGGCATATGATCCAAGAACATTGCTGCATAAGAGAGCCAATTAGTCAGGTAGCATAAGTATAAATGGTTTCATATATTAAAATCCACAGGTCTAACAGATCTTGTTTAGCCATTTAAGATATAGAAGCTTCGCAACCTTTGTATATGAGCTATGGTCAAAGGACTGCCCTTGTCCTCAGAAGCATTACCACTAGTACCAAGGAGATCATCAGAAAACACACTTTACAGCTTTGAATAGGGCTGAGACATATCACATACAAGAGTCTTCAAGCTACAATGAAACCCAAACAAGAAACATTGTTTCAAAGAATCAAACATAATGTATATACTAGACTAAGCATTGAGCCTAAAGAAAATTCATACATTTCAAATTATATGTCATCATGTCAAACACATCCATTGCAAATATAGAAACACATAGATGAAACTCAAACAACAACTATTGTCATACACAAATGCAAATAGACATCAAATATTGAACATTACACAAAAGATTGTAAAAACACAAACATTACAAATCAAAGTTTGGTCATCACACACAAAAAGTGTTTTAAATACACAAACTCATTATAGACAACAAGCATTAATAAAGGATATTCTCACACATTTCAAAATGTCACACATTGAGTAACCACGCAATCATATAAATGAATCTCAAACAACAATCATTACACATAATTCTGCATTTAAATTCATGAACAAAAAGTAGTGAAAAAACACAACAATCAATGCAAACAATAAAAACATACAACTTGATCACACAAAAATTTAACCAATCAATATGCATACAAAAATTTAGCAATTACCACACCCCAATAAATGTATACAATAAAGACATACACCTTGATCATACAAAAATTGAACTAATAAACATACATACAAAAAATGTGAAATAATCACAAAAACCATGGTTGGAAAAGATATTATATTGGTTAAATCAAATGCATATACACAATTTCAAGTTCATTTAAGATTTCAAAATTCCAATTAACATGTTATAATTTATATTGATGTATGATTTGATACTTCTAATTCTACAATCTATTAAACTAAAAGTATCTAGTTCTAAAATGAATAAACAAAATAAAATGAAAAAGTAAGGTGGAGAGATGGACACAAAACTTTGAGGATAGTCATGGTCCATCCTCAAGAGCAAAGAGAAAGGGATTTTAGCCCCTTCAAACAAAAGAATAATTTTTATTATTATGATGCTTTTGAGTAATTACATAATAATGATAAAAAATAAATGAATGTTAGTTTATTTTAGGTCATAATAACAAAATAAATTCATATCTTCTATGATGACATGTAGATATTTCATCTATCATGGCATGCTTGTATATTCTTCACGTCCTTCATATCCTTGCAAAAATAACAAATTATTAAAATTTAGTGGTCATCTACGCCTTATCTATAAAGTAACAAAAATTTTTGAAATAAGTTTAATATTTTAAGCAAGTGTCTAACCTATAAAGTAACAAAAACTTTTTGAAATAAATTTAATATTTTAAGCAATTGACTAACCTAATTTAATAATTGAAAAATTCTCAAAGATGAATTATACTCCATAATAAGAGAGCCAACATTGAAGCCCATACTTTCACTAAAACCAAAAGAAACACAACCACTTGTTAAGAAGAAATTCAAGTAATAATAATAAAACAAAAATAATAAACATCAAAGTATAAAATGGTAATGCCAACACACAGTATAAATATACATGCTCTATGTCCATTGTTATATTAAATGGGTGTGGAGAAAATTAGTAGAGAACCCAAAACTATATTTATAATTAGGAGAGGGGTGGAGAAAGACTTTAAATGCGGGTTGTTGTCATTCTAATGAAACCCTTTGCAAAGGGGATGTTAAGATTCTGAGAGAGAAGCTAGGCTTGGTAGAGAACACCTTCCTTGTGAAGACAAAATGTCAGTGTTTGGTTGCTCAGAGTTGTTCTCCTAAAAAAAGGGGCAGATGAGTTTTGAAGAGGATTCTTTGCAGGACGACTTATACATCTATGGAAAATTCTTTCCACATAGATGCTTGGCATCTTCTATTTCTGACCAGTGTAAGTTTATGACATATTTTATGAAAGTTGTGACAGATACCTCTCACATTATGAGCCATTTATGATGGGAGATTCACATGCTAAGTAGGGAACATCTCTTGAGGAACGATTATTTGTTATATTGGCCAATGATTCCTTTGACAGAAAGATATTTTTGTAATTTCTGGTACCTTTCTTGTCAAGTCAAGTTGGGAGAGCACTGTAGTTAGGCTTATATACAACAGTGTAACTTTTATATTGTGCGGATAAGAAAATATTGACCGTTGTTTCAAACTACTGTGTGTTGTCCACTATATTCATGTTATTGAATTATTAGATCTAGATATCTTCTGCTATGCCATGTCTTTGGTCTTTGAGTTCACCATTTAACAAATGTGTTTAAGCAGATTGGAAATTTTGATTGAAGTTTTAGTATTGGAGTTTTTGCTCTTATCATGGAATCATCATAGCGATTACTATAAATTATTTGAATAAATTGTCATACAAGAAAATAAAGAAATTCAATGGAAATACAAGGCAATCTAAACATTCTTATCACTAAGCAAAACAGGCATACGCATTTATGATATAAATCCCTTATTCTCCACGATGTAATCAACAATGATTTTATAACATCCCACAAGCTTAGCATAGTCAGTCAAGAAAATTCTTACCTCTGATAGATGAATCCACATAGGTGATATTTGCACCGTAACAAGGTTTTCTTTGCCCTGTTTCTCTCGATTTTGTGATCCCTATACCACGTCACCATGGATGCAGAGGATCTCGGATTTAGTTTAAAAAACGAAGAAAATAAGACACACAAAAAATGCTACAATTCAATTTTAAACGAAGAAAATTTGACACAAAAAAGACACTGCAATTCAATTTACAGGAATGGAGCTATGTCAATGAAATTAAATCCATTAACCTATAATCAGAGTGATCAAATACAAAGAGTTGGAAAATTTTTTTACCAAAGCCAAATGGTGCACCCCTGGGCTTTCAAATGCAACAGATTCATAAAAGTCAGATTGATTCGAGGGAGCCCTCCAAATCCAATCTGAAACCCCATTCCCATCTTCAATGTGACCCACTTTACCGCCAGGTTCTGAGGAATTTCGTCCCCAGAAAAACTCTCCTAGTGGCCACCGTCAAGATACCTCTGGTAGATGAACCCACAACAACATATCGACCCACTTTAATGCAGGCTCTGAGGAATTCCTTGTCCAGAAAAACACTCCTAGTGGCCACTATTCGACCATTGTTGGCATTTTCTATCATGGAGTCCTGTCCACTATATTCATGTTACTGAATTATTAGATCTAGTTATCTTCTGATATGCCATGTTTGTGGTCTTTGAGTTCACCATTCAACATATGTGTTTAAGCAGATTGGAAATTTTGATTGAAGTTTTAGTATTGGAGTTTTTGCTCTTATCATGGAATCATCACAGCGATCACTATAAATTATTTGAATAAACTGTCATACAAAAAAATAAAGAAATTCAATGGAAATACAAGGCAATCTAAACATTCTTATCATTAAGCAAAATAGGCATACGCGTTTCTGATAAAAATCCCTTATTCTCCACGGTGCAATCAACAATGATTTTATAACACCCCGCAAGCTTAGCATAGTCAGTCAAGAAAATGCTTACCTCTGATAGATGAATCCACAGAGGCGATATTTGCACTGTAACGAGGTTTTCTTTGCCCTGTTTCTCTCGATTTTGTGATCCCTCTGTCGCGTCACCATGGATGCAGAGGATCTAGGATTTAGTTTAAAAAATGAAGAAAATAAGACACAAAAATGTTGCAATTCAATTTTAAACGAAGAAAATAAGACACACAAAAAAGACACTGCAATTCAATTTACAGGAATGGAGTTATGTCAATGAAATTAAATCCATTAACCTATAATCAGAGTGATCGAATACAAAGAGCTGGAAAATAAATTTACCAGATCCAAATGGTGTGCCCCTGGGCTTTTAAACGCAATAGATTTAGAAAAGTCAGATTGATTCAAGGGAGCCCTCCAAATCCAATCTGAAACCCCACTCCCATCTTCAATGTGACCCACTTTATCGCCAGGTTCTGAGGAATTTCGTCCCCAGAAAAACACTCCCAGTGGCCACCGTCCAGATACCTCTGACAGATGAATCCACAACAACATATCGACCCAGTTTACCGCAGGCTCTGAGGAATTCCTTGTCCAGAAAAACACTCCCAGTGGCCACTATTCAACCATTGTTGGCATTTTCTATCACGGAGATGAGATGGTCATCACCCAGATCCAACAGTGAGATTGGCAGCAGAGGATCTATGCGAATGGAAGTTATGCCTATGTGAATTAAAACTAGGCAGATTGCAACCTAGAGAGGCCTGGTGAGAGCCACTAGTTGAAGAATATTTCTGTAAAATTGATTCACAATTCAATGGTTTTATTGATTACTTGTTGCATAGCCATCGACGCCGCTGCACATAGTATTGTTGTCCATTAAGTCAATCCCAGGAGGCGCAGTATTTTTCAATATCCATCTCTCGAACATTGTGGAGATTTCTGCATTTTTGAAAGCCATTTATGGAATTAGTAAAACGCTTTGCTGCCCATGAATTCAACGCCATTTGACACCTTATGGACATCTCTGCATCTTTTGAAAAGCATTCAGGGAATTATTATGGTGTAACATCCCATACCCAATTCGAATTGCCTGTCAAGAAAGAAATCAGGGTCAAAAATGGAAATCAATGCCGAGATTCATAAGCAGGAGAAGCCTAATCATTAAACAGTCTAGGAGTGGAAAGGCGGGACAAATTGCATCATGATGAACCCACTTCACATCAGCGATAGTTAATTGGGTCAAATGAACAGATCTGTGCACACTCAATTTTGATTCAGGTTGAATCCCAATATGGGAATTCAACGCAGAATTAGATGACCTGTTTGAAGCAAACCGTCTAAGCAACGAACTTTTAACTACTTTGATCGAATGGCTAAAACTTTTGCAATCGTCTAACATATAATCGTGTGACCCACAAGGATGACAAGTGGACAGAGAGGAGAGTTGATTTCAGAGAAGAATGCCTTACGGTATAATTATAGCACAGAACTATGGTTTACAACCATATTCCAAGGGGGCGCAAATATATATATGGTCAAAAGGCAAAGGATTAATAATACCAAACCATATACATGGTTTCAAAACTATCAAACCTAAGCTACAAACCTAAGGCGAATTTTAAATGTCATGGTGTGGAGGGGTTGTTAGTAAATCATAAACTTAAACAGCGATTCTGCATGCGGAAAGAACTGAAAAGAATTGTTGAAACTTAATGCCCAGGGATACGAATTACCTCCAGCCATTGGTGATGTTTTGATGCAGGCCACAGTCCACTTGCTTCTTCTTCAGCACTCCAGCTTCAATCCAAGCAAAAGAAAAACATACAAAATTCTGAAGGCACTTCCAAGCTCTGCTATCTCAGCTAGATGGTGTAAAACTGAAGGGGATTAAGATATGAGCTTGGGGACCAAACAGATGAACATATAGCTAAGCTTCCATCAAGCTTCTAATAGCTATGTGTTAGATGTCCCACAAATCAAGGCAGAGAACTCGAATCAAAGTGATGGACCACTTTAGTAGCTCCCAATTATAAATTTAGTAATTGCAGTTGATTTTCTTAACTTAAGGAAACTACTGCAGTTGGTTTCCATAAGTTAAGGAAAGACTGCAATTTAAATTCCATAATTGTAGGCAGCAATTGTGAAAAAATCAATGGAGCTTAACATTCTCCCACTTGGTCCATACTTCCAAACTTAATGTCTCAACTTAAAAACCATTGATAATCTGTATTAAGTAATAGATACATGAATCATGGCGATAAGTCCTCTAATGACGAGTATTATCTTCCATGTATTACTATGCATTTATTCTTATTATAATTTATGTGGCAACAATATCTTAATGAATAAACCTTATGTTTATTCTTGGTCCTTCTTAAATGAATTTTCTCAAATCAACTTAAAGTGCACATAAATATGAGAAAAAAACATCACAATAATTAAGAATCTCATTAACATAACATTGTCCATACAATGAGAAACTACATAATGGAACCAAGTCCCATATTCAATACATGATCCTTGAATTTAAACGGTGGCATGCCCTTAGTCAAAGGATCAGCGATCATTAACTCAGTGCTGACGTGCTCAATGACCACTTTCTTTTCTTTAACACGTTCCCTTATAGCTAAATACATAATGTCGATGTGTTTATTTCGACTCCCACTTTTATTGTTTTTAGCCATAAAAACAGCAGCTGAATTATCACAATATATTCTCAATGGCTTAGATATAGAATCCATATTCTAAGCCCAGAAATGAAATTCCTAAGCCATACACCATGTAAAGTAGCCTCAAAATAGGAGACGAACTCGGCTTCCATAGTGGAAGTGGCAATGAAGGTCTGCTTGGCACTCCTCCACGATACACCTCCACCGGCCATCATAAAAATGTATCCTGATGTTGATTTGCGTGAATCAACACATCCAACAAAGTCAGAATCTGAGTAGCCAATTACTTCCAAGTTGTCCGTCCGTCTATACATAAGCATGTAGTCTTTGGTTCCTTGAAGGTACCTCATAACTTTCTTTGCAGCTCTCCAGTGGTCTAAACCTGGATCACTCTGATATCGTCCCAACATTCCCACAATAAATGCAATGTCAGGTCTTGTGCAGACTTGAGCATACATTAGGCTTCCGACAGCAGAAGCATATGGAATGTTCTTCATTTGTTCCCTTTCAAAGTCGTTCTTCGGGCATTGGTTCAAATTGAACCTATCACCCTTCACAATGGGAGCTATACTTGGTGAACAATCCTTCATCCGAAATCTCTCTAAAATTTTATTAATATAGGTTTCCTGTGACAGACCCAAGATGCCTCGAAATTTGTCTCTATGGATCTTAATGCCAATGACATAAGATGCCTCACCCATATCCTTCATATCAAAATTTTTAGAGAGGAATTGTTTCACCTCATGTAGCAAACCCTTATCATTGGTTGCTAGCAAAAGGTCATCCACATATAAAACAAGAAAACAAATTTTACTCCCACTAACTTTCAGGTATATACATTGATCCATAATGTTTTCTACAAAACCAAAAGAAGAAATTACATTATGGAATTTCAAATACCATTGGCGGGATGCTTGTTTTAAACCATATAATGACTTTTTGAGCTTGCAAACCAATTGCTCACCATCACTAGAGGGGAATCCTTCAGGTTGTTTCATGTAAACCTCCTCCTCTAGATCTCCATTAAGAAAAGCCGTTTTCACATCCATTTGATGCAACTCCAAGTCAAAATGGGCTACTAATGCCATAATAACGCGCAAGGAATCTTTCTTAGATACAGGAGAAAAAGTCTTCGTGTAGTCGATTCCTTCTTTCTGAATGAATCCCTTAGCAACAAGTCTTGCCTTGTATCTCTCAATGTTGCCCAATGAGTCTTTCTTTGTCTTAAAAACCCATTTACATCCAATGGCTTTTGCACCATTAGGAAACTCAACAAGATCCCAGACTTCGTTACTCTTTATGGAATTCATCTCTTCCTTCATGGCATTGTACCATAGTTCTGATTCTTTGCAACTCATGGCTTGTGAAAAGGACTCGGGATCAGATTCGGCTCCAATGTTGTAGTCAGATTCTTGTAGATACACAACATAATCATTAGGAATTGCTGATCTCTTAGGTCTAGTAGATCTTCTTAATGTTGTACCATCATCTTCCTGAGAAGTATGTGGTTCAACTTGTTGTTCAAAAGTTCCTTGCAACTCTTGAACTCCTTGATCTACTGGAATATCGTCAGCAGCTTGTGGAACTTCAACAATTGGTTGTTCAACACCAGTTTGTACTTGAGGGGTGCTATGAACAATAACCAATCTATCACTTGAAGTGGAAGGTTGAGATTCTGAATGATCCTTCTCAGAAACTATGTTTCTGGTTTGATCGCTCCCACTGATCAAGTCATTTTCAAGAAACTTTGCATTTCTTGATTCCACAATCCTAGTGCTGTGAGATGGACAATAAAATCTGTAACCTTTAGACCTTTCAGCATATCTAATGAAATACCCACTAATGGTCCTTGTGTCCAGCTTCTTCTCTTGTGGATTATAAATTCTCACCTCAGACGGGCATCCCCAAACGTGCATATGTCGTAAACTCGGTTTCCAACCTTTCCATAATTCAAATGGTGTTTTAGGAACCGCCTTGGTTGGAACTCGGTTTAATATATACACTGACATCTTAAGTGCTTCAGTCCACAAGGATTTAGGAAGATTGGAGCTGCTAAGCATACTCTGCACCATGTCCAATAATGTTTGATTTCTTCTTTCTGCTACACCATTCTGGTCGGGTGAACCAGGCATGGTGTATTGGGCAACAATCCCATGCTATTGAAGAAACTTAGCAAATGGCCCAGGTGCTTGTCCATCTTCTATGTATCTACCATAATATTCTCCACCTCTATCTGATCTCACGATCTTAATTTGCTTGCCGCATTGTTTCTCTACTTCAGCCTTAAAGATCTTAAAGGCATCTAATGCTTCGCTCTTTTTATGAAGCATGTAGAGATACATATATCGTGAGTAATCATCTATAAAGGAGATGAAGTATCTCTGACCATGTGAGTCCATGTCTGGACTACATATATCAGTATGTATGATCTCTAATATGTCTGAACTCCTATTGGCACCTTTCTTTGACTTATTGGTCTGCTTTCCCTTTATGCAGTCCACACAAGTCTCAAAATCATTAAAATCTAGGGTATTAAGTATTCCTTCATTTACCAATCTTTTAATTCTATCTATGGATATATGACATAGTCTCCGGTGCCATAATCTAGAGGAATCTTCATTAATAACACATCTTTTAGTGCCAGTGTGAACATGCATTGAATCATAAGTGACATTGTTTTGTAAATTAATGCAGTAAAGACCATTAGACAAAATACCATTCCCAACATAATCAGATTTATAGAATAGACTGAAAGATTTTTCTGAAAAGTTTAAGGAATATCCAAAAGGTACAAGCCTTGAAACTGAAATCAAGTTTCTAGAAAAACTTGGAACATAAAAGGTCTTTTCTAATTCCAAAACAAAACCACTACTTAAAGTTAAATAACATGTTCCTATAGCTTCCACATGCGAGCCCATCTTGTTTCCTGATAAGATGCTTTGCTCACTTCCCACTGGCTTCCTTAGGTTTTGCAAACCCTGCAAGGAATTCGAAATGTGAATTGTTGATCCAGAATGAATCCACCATGTGTTAATATTAACGTTAACCATATTAGATTCATAACAAACAAACGAGATTAAATTACCTTTGTCTGCAAGCCATTTCTGAAATTTGGCGCATTCCTTCTTCATGTGTCCCTTCTTGTTACAGAAAAAACACTTGGAAACCTTCTTGATATCGGCTTGGGGAGGTACTTTACCTTTCCCTTTCCGATTGGCTTGAGATTTTCCCTTTCCACGCGTTGCCAACATTGCACTCTCTCCCAGTTCCATCACCAGTCTCTCTTCCTCTTGAACACACATGGTCATGAGTTCATTAATTGACCATTTATCCTTATGTGTGTTGTATGAGATTTTGAAAGGTCCATATTGGTGCGGAAGGGTGTTCAGTATGTAGTGCACTAGGAAGGACTTCGATATTTCAACCTCGAGTTTCTTCAATTGAGCCACAGTGTCCCTCATCTGCATGATGCGCTCGCGCACACCTTTCACACTGGTGAGCCTTAGGGATGAGAACTTCATGATTAGGGTGCTTGCTAGTGCCTTGTCTGAAGAGATGAATTGTTCATCAATGGCCTTCAACAAGTCTCGGACCTTTTCATGCTGATCAACGGAACCTCGAATACCAGCTGAAATTTTAGTCTTAATGAACATCATGCTTAGACGATTGGATCGCTCCCATCATTCATAAAGCGTGATGTCCACTGCAGTGCGGGTATTAGTGAGTGTCGATGGTTCATCTTTCCTGATAGCATAATCTATGTCCATCCACCCTAAATGAAGGAGAATCCTCTCCTTCCAAATTTTATAGTTATCTCCCTTAAGTTTAGGAATGTCACAACGAATTTCAGAGAAATTTGTAGGTTGTACTACTACATCAAAATAAAGAATCACATGCTTATGTTAAAATTGAGGCTTAATAAACTTTCATGTTTTACCAATGTAAATCATGCTAAAAAGGAATTGAATCAAATGACATAAAAAATTGCCTGTGGGCTAAATTTTCAATTCAAACAGATTCAATAAAACTTTATGATAAAACTTATTAATTCATAACTCCTGTGGGTAGGTTATGAAATTTTATCCTAATTAATTACATAAATATAATAAAAATTCCTGTGGGATAAAATTTATTATATTCAGTGTAATTAATTACAATTTAATGTCTAAATAATCTTTATGTGATCTAAGCAATCAAAATATATAATTTTATTTAATTAAAGATGTTGTGCCTATTCTCTAATTAATCAAAATCATATGGATCACTAGACATTATTTTGTTGCATAAACAAAACTTAACCAGAGAGAAAAATAATGTTTACTGAAAGGAGTAAGTCAAAATGATATTTTAATAAACTCCATATAACTGTAATAATTTTCCAGCAAAATCAAAATTAAGGTTAAAGCAGTCAGCATTACCGAAAATGACTACAAATTGATTGTTCAATTTATAAACTAAACCCGGAGATTGACTGAAGCAACATTGATCTACTTTGCATTTGCATAGCAAATGCAGTTCGAAGGCTAGCTGGCTTGACTTCAGGCTCCGTCCTTAAGTTTATAAAACAACAAAAATTGACCAGCAAACAAGCTATTTTGTTCACAAGATAAATAAATTTTAAATTAAATTTAAATTAAATTTCAACAATGCTAAATTTAAACTTCATGCGGAATAAACATGGAATCAAAAACTGATTGCCCGAATGAGAAATAAAGACTCAGTATGGCATACAAACAGAATTTCAATCTCTCAAAATCCCGCATACATAGAATAGCAAAAACCAGAATACTAATATAACCAAGGTGGAAACAAATTAACACATATGCCATGGGTTACATACCCACAGTTGGAGAGTTTAAAGCCGCAGTAAGTGAAGTTGTAATATTATTCCAATGTTGATTTTAATATAAATCGAATAAACATTAAAATGTATATAGTATTTTAACATCCCTCTTCAAAGCATTGCCGTTTCAGTTGATAGTTTTCACCATATCCGAGGCTCAAAATAATAAAACCTCCACAATTACATAAGCACTCTTTAAAATGTTTCTTTATGAAACGTACAAAATCCAATTCGTTTAAGCGTTTTAACAACCATATCCTCGCCTTCATATGCGATTCGATCAACAGTGCATAATGCGAAATATTAATAAAACTGTTGCAATTAACCCATCACATAAATGCATCAAGATTTCATCATCAAAGAATTAAAAATGAAAAGAATTCTTCTACGTGCAGTCATATTAAATCACTTCAAGCCATAATCACAATCACCAAAATGATAGTCATCAAGATAAGGGGCAAATGGCAATTTTATAAATATTTAGGTTGAACCTTTCGATATGAAATAGCGATTCGAATAAGCAACTCATTTAAGGAGACAAATTGTGGATATATATATCCACAAATTATTCAAATCATTTAAACATTGCGCCTATTACTCCAATAATTACTGAAATAAAAGTAACATACCAAACGCAAGACACTCCCAAAAAAAAAAAAAACAGAAGAACCTTTTAAATTACGTTCGGGACTCTTGATTGTATGAAACTGAATTTCAGAGACACTGAGTAACTGTGACCGAAAAAAAAAAATTTGTGAAACGTTTATCACGATAGCAAATTTGTTTGACAGAGTCGTTTTATAGTCATGAAAGATTAAAATGTTTTCTTTTTGTCCATCACATGCAAAGACATTTGTTCTCGGGGTTTTTCCATGCAAAACACGGGTTTCTAAACAGCACAAAGCCGGAACCCTCTGCGCATATACTGAAATTGACTGTTATGCTTAATAGGCCATGCCCAAAAATAAGAATTCGTTTCTTGGCCAACACACAGCAAGGCAGAGATAAAAGGGCTCTGATACCAAATGTTAGTAAATCATAAACTTAAACAGCGATTCTGCATGCGGAAAGAACTGAAAAGAATCGTTGAAACTTAATGCCCAGGGATACGAATTACCTCCAGCCATTGGTGATGTTTTGATGTAGGCCACAGTCCACTTGCTTCTTCTTCAGCACTCCAGCTTCAATCCAAGCAAAAGAAAAACATACAAAATTCTGAAGGCACTTCCAAGCTCTGCTATCTCAGCTATATGGTGTAAAACTGAAGGGGATTAAGATATGAGCTTGGGGACCAAACAGATGAACATATAGCTAAGCTTCCATCAAGCTTCTAATAGCTATGTGTTAGATGTCCCACAAATCAAGGCAGAGAACTCGAATCAAAATGATGGACCACTTTAGTAGCTCCCAATTATAAATTTAGTAATTGCAGTTGATTTTCTTAACTTAAGGAAACTACTGCAGTTGGTTTCCATAAGTTAAGGAAAGATTGCAATTTAAATTCCATAATTGTAGGCAGCAATTGTGAAAAACTCAATGGAGCTTAACAGGGGTTCGAACACCGTCAAGCGAATATGTGAACACAGGTTTGGTAGCCCGCAGAGTTAACAGTTATGCCACGGGTTAAGTGTTGTCGTAAGCGCTGGAGGATATTAATGTAACCGCCAACACAGATCATGTGGTACGGATAAGTAGGCCACCGATGCCACAATGTCATTTGCTACAGGTTGAAGCTTGGTTTCACAGTTGAAGTATGTTATAGTCATGGGTCCACACGTCGACACAGTTGGGAAAACTGTCGGAGCTGGCGAATGGGTCATGTTAGATATAGCAATGGCGCGAAGTATGTGGCGCAAAGGTGGCACGGTTTTGTGAACAGGTCGAGACTGTCGAGGTTATGTTCCACGGGGCTGTGACCGCCAGAGTTTGTTTTATTATATGCAACCTATGTCAACATCCGATGCCATGTGGTATGGTTGATCCCACCGAGGTTATACATTTAAATACATTGGTTATATATTGCATAGCGTAGAGACTTTACAACTATATGTTATATTTAACATATAGTTATACCATATTTAAAATAAAAATGCACCTATATCATATCAATGCACTATATGCAAATATTCTATTGCACCATGTAATGTTATTCACCTAAACCAAAAAACCATATTCCATGTATAGCCCGGGAGGTCCAAGGGTTTGACCCTAGAACCTTCCCAAGGCCGTGTAAAAGGATTACCATTGCATCGCTTTAGCAGAAGTTGAATGGTGAGACTTTGGACAGTCATTTGAGTATTATTTTAAATACTCTTTTGAAAGTATCTTGGCCATCCTGGGCATTTTTGGGAATGGAGAGTGGCGTTGGAGAGCTAAGACAAAGGTCTTCTTTTTTACAATAACCAGCAGTGCCTGCATGCACAGTTCAATTGGTGAAATTATATGTAAAGAACTTTTTTGGAGCATTCCTAATATGACATACGCCCATTGGAAGAGGACCCAGAGACATAGTCCAAGAGGGACGAACTTTGTTAACAATGTTTTTTGTGTTTTTGTCTTTTATTTCTGCTGTTCATTCTTAATTTCAGTTCTCAAAGTTTATGTTTAAGGCATATTAACAGCTTAATTTCCCTCATTCATTCACATAAATGAAACCTTAATTAATGTTGGCAAAATTGCGCAAATAATCAATCATGTAGATTTCAAATCATTGAAATATGTTTTTATCTTGATGTGGACTAGAAATATTATTTGATTATTTTCGTTAGGGTTATTTAAGGGTTTAAGGTGCGTTAGGGGTTAATTAATTTATGGGCTTAGGGATAGTGGGTTATTGTTTAAGGGTTAAGGGATTAGGGGTTACAGGCTTAGGGATTAGGGGTTGAAGGGATTAGGGTAATGAGGTTAAGGTGTTAGGGGGTTAATGTATATTGTTTAGAGGGTTAATTTGGACCTATAAGATTTAGAGTTTAATTATGGGTTTTTATGGAGCATTATTAATAAGTTTTTCAAGTATATTATGCAAAATATGACATTAAGAAATAATATGACATTACAATGATGAATGTAAAATAATATAAATATGCTTTTTATTATGGTCATGACTATATATCTCAGAAAGTATCTCACTTCCTACATGTCAAGAAAAATAACATCTTTCTTAGATTTTTTCAGCATATTCTTAAATATCTTGATAAATTTCAGAAGCATCATCATTGGTTTCTTGTCTTTGTTTCTTGGTCTCACCTAAGTTTTCTTTCTTTTTGTCCTTGTTGACTTTGATTTCCTTATATATTATATTTGTAAATTGTTGTTATATAGACATTTCAATATTGGCTATATATACTAATTGTATAGTATTGGCCTCCTAGGGCATTGCTCGACGAGGAAGAGGTTGTTTTAGTACAAGTTTTTTTTCAGGAACATGGAGCGATTAATATTGAGGATCAAGCTAATGATATTATGGAATAAGGTAATGATGGTGATAACATAGTTGAAGAATATGGGACCAATAGATTGATCTAGGAGACATTTAATCATGTTAGAATAGATGATGATGACAACTAGTATGATGACCATGATTTTTATTTACCTGTACTTGAGATGGAAACTAAACCTCTTTATGAAGGCTCAAAAACATCTCTTCTCTCTACTCTATTGTTGCTAGTCAACTTAAAGGTGGTGAATGGTTTGTCAAACACATGTGTGACACAACTCCTAAGGTATGTAATATATTTTGTGACATTTAGTACTATATACATGATAAAGAAATTATTTTTTCCATTGTTTTTAATGTTAGTATGTTGATCTGCATCATTTCATTAATTTGTAACATTTGGATGCAATATGTACGATTAATATTGTTTAGTACATTAACCAATACTATTTTTTTTAATGTTGTAGATTATTAGGTGAATTTATGTTACCATCGTCAAATGTTTTACCTCGTACGTATCGAGATTTACATGTCGTTATGAAAGATATTGGAATGGAGTATCAAGCTATTCATGCATGCCCTAATGATGATATTCTCTATTATAAAGAACATGCATTGAAATAAAAATTCCCAAAATGTGATGAGAGTAGATATCAAACCGATAAAGTAAAAAAAAAGGTGCCTCGCAAGGTTCTTCATTATATTCCTATAATTCCACATCTATGAAAATTGTTCAAGTGCAAATGTGTAGAAAAACTTATGGATTACCATGTAAGGAATAGAAGTGAATATGGTGTTCTTCAAATTCCTGCAGATGGATTTGCATTTCGGAATACAAAGGAAAATTGGCTGGATTTTAAAATAGACCCTCATAATATTAGGCTTTCATTAGCAACTGACGGTGTTAATCCATTTGGAGTGGCCAAATCTACTTACTCAGTGTGGTCTGTTTTTGTTATCAATGATAACATTCCTTCATGGAAGTCAATAAAGAGGGAGCACATAATGTTGACAATGAGTGTTCTAGGCATTAATTTGTTTAGAATATTTTTTTTAGCATAATAAGATCTCATTTGTCTTGTTTGTTTCATAGTTATGTCCTATATTTTTTTGTTAATTTACTCATATATGTTCAATTATGCCTTATAATTATGTCTTATAAGCTTTCTTATTTACTCATATATGTAGTAATAGTAATTATGTATTGTATGTTCAATCAATTAGGTGATGTCCAAAACCTGGAACTACTCCTCATATGTTCACTCAGGGAATCATCTTTGACGGTGTTGTTGTAAGTGCAAGTTATAGCGATAGATTGACTTATTAGTGCTAGTAGGCCATATGAAAAGCTGTGTATAATCCTTGGTAATTTGAATCCATCTTCATGGTCATCCACACTCCATTTGTGCATCTTCCCCTTGCTTCAAAGGAAAATTTCCAGATCATTGCTTTATTTTACCATTGATGAGACCACCTTGATTTTAACATCCAATGACTCAAGACAGTGTCATATAGCAACAGTCCTATGAAAATAATGGAGATCACCAACATATTCAACATTTATATCCAAAGAAATGTTCTTTAGCAATTAGATGGTTTGCATCCTTGCTTCCTTGAGTAGTTTCATGAGGGAAATTCCTCTTTGTGATCTGAACACATTGTGGTTGTTTAGGTTTCATCGAAGACTAATGATAAAGTTATGCCACTTTAACCCTATATGTGTCATCAACTAGAAATAACTCAACTTCCAGTAATATATTGCATTCATATAAGGGAACTTATTCTACCTTGTTTTGGGTAAGAACAATTAACTGCCCATGAAGAAAACTTTAGATTAACACTTAACAACCCTAACATTTGATTAAGGCCGTGAGGCATGGCCTATAATATCTAAAGATTTGCAGTTACAACATCAGTTGTTGCAAATGTTGATCTTTTCACCAAGCATGGACCGGAAACCTCAGTGTAAAGAGCATAAAATCCATCTAAGTCCAACTAAGACCTTCTCAAACTCATGGATTTTAAATCTAACAAATAAAACATATGTATTGAAACCTATGGTTCACTGATAATGAAATCAACTTAAATACGCCCCTTAGCTGAAATCGTTTTTGATAGATTTTAAGAATTTCTAACATAACCAGACAATAAATGGTGTTTCAAATAATTAGAACACTTTCAGGTTCTAAGATCAAATAAGAGGAGTTGCAAGGCAATTAGTCCCTACCTAGGGCTTGACGAAAACTATCAGACTAGTGTCACCATAATCCAAAGCGGGTTTTGAAAAAACCTAGAGACCAGTATCGTGATTTTCCTAGTAGGACGATTAGGAGCTTCTTAGTGAAATTGTAACTCTGTGCGGGACTTGGCAAGGAGGAAGGTAAGGCAAGTAATAAGAAAAGACCTGATTTTTGACGTCAACCTCCACCCTGATGGAGGTAGCATCGAGGCTGAATTAATGGCCATTGGTAGGTTAAGCTAAAATAATCGAGCAGAGTAGTTTAGTGGCCTTCTGATATGCTAATAAGTACCACAAAAATGAATGGTTGGTGCCTTGTATTGAACACAAATACCGTACCACTGAACACTACCAGAGAAGTACCAGACCGGGTGTTATATTATATGTTTGTGTCAGTCTGATATGTCACACCACCGGTTGCGTTCTATATAATATATATGCCAAAGCTTGGCCCCCCTCTCCTTCCCGGGTAACCTGATCACTTGTTGTTGGAAATCTTTTGCCTAAATCGCCGAAAAAGCGTTGCTGCCACCCCTGGAATCAATTTTTGTGGGTTTAGTCAATAGGAGGTGGTCGAAATTTGTTGGCAATTAGAAGTCTGAATTTGCGAAAAAGCACTTATGCCCCTGTGACCTTCTTGCATTGATATATGAATCAATCTATTAGGTAATTAGGATGATCGCAGTTATTGCTATTATAATAAAAAGAAGCACAAAAGTGCTAATGAAGCATAATTAGTCTACTTGCTGGACTCTCCATGAAGGTACCAAGCCCTCATAATAGGCCTTAAGGTATACATGAATCTATGCACCCAATATTCACGTTGAAGGCCTTCCCTCCCCCACTTCTGTAGAAACTTTTCTATGTGAATTGTAGGGTGGGTCTCTCTCCCCTTCGTACTGCTCTACCAACTTCATCGATTCCACATTAGCTAAGGGAAAATCATTAAATATATAAGTCAAGGGATGTAGTTAGTTGAGGGGTGTAATTAGTTGGAAATAATGAAATAAAGTGTGTCTATTATTATACGAATGAAGGAAGGAAAATACTTGACTTGTCACACAGATCTTGCATGCATTTCATGTGTCCCTTGAGTTCTCCATTAGTCACCGCACCGTACCAACCTTACCTTTCCTTCAAGAACCCTACTTTTTTTTGTTGATTGAACTGCTGAGAATTCTCTTAGGAATGAACCTATTCAACTGATGTCGCGAGAATCTCAATTTTTGACTGATGCTGGAAATGATCCTAGGGATGTTGGTCGTGATGCTATTGAGTGTAGTGCTCCTGGTTTTGATGTTGGGCCTACTTCCGGTTCAATCACAGGGAATGATCGAAATGATTCTGCTTGGAATGTTGGTTGTAGTTATGCCGCTGGTTCAATTGCTCATGGGAATCTCGTTTCAACTGATGATTGGAATGAATGATGCCAGGGAATTCTAGTTCAACTAATGCTACTGGGCCATGTCCAACTTCCCCTTTTCGAATGCTAATTGAAATTCTACGGGAAGTTCCAAGAATAATTCCAGTTCGGTTGTTGTTGGGCCTCCTTGTGCTCCTGGAAATTTTGGGAATCAGGATTATGCTTGAAATGATCCTAGAACTGATCCGGAAACTGTTGTTGGAAATAATCTTTGTATAGTTGGGGATTTTGTCGGTTCGAATGCTGCCGGAATCCTGTGGAAAAAGTTGATATGCTCCAAAGCGAGGGGAATGAAATAATAGATTCTCGCGAAAGACAGAACCACTACCGAGAGAGATTGATCGGCCAAGACCGACGCGACTTCAACCATGTATTATATGGATGGGTGACGCTTTCAGGGGTTCAGGGAGGTCGAGCAAATACGGTTCTAGATGCGGAGCTCCTTCAAAAGCCAGTTGATCCTGTGCCTGTTGACAACATATATGTTATTCAACATAACAACAAGCCCAGGTAGAGTTGTAGCTGCATGAAGGATGAACGAACAGAGGATCTGGTCGATTCAGTAGTAGATGAAGTAAGTGATTAAGCAGATCTAGATCCAGCCAAATAAGCAACTTAAGATCCAACAGCATGGGCATCAAAGGCATCATAAGTAGAGGTAGCAACAGATAATCATCTGCATAAGCTTTAGCTATTACTGGTAGCTGGTAGTTGTTGCATGCTCACCACTCTTGCCACGACAGTCTCGCCAACATTTTCATGCAGTCTCGCCATCTGCATTTGCATGTAGGCCACCTGTCTGAAATAAGACAACAATATATCATTTTTCTCCACAAAATGATATGAGATATCAGTGAACATTATCCCAAACATTAAATGTCTGGGTGTTGGCTTGTTGGGGCCTAACCCAAGTTCAGAGGTGATTTAGCCAAACAAATCCCAGTACTACCAGCCCTTTCGGCAACAATCTGCAGAGCGCAGATTGAGGTCTCACCCGAAGTTGTATGGGAGGGTGCTAGAGCCAGGTTTCCGCACCTTGGAGATGTTTGATGGTTTCAAGTGGTCTGCGGTTCGACCCTGCGCGCACGTTGCTACACGCACTTACCCATACCTTGTAGCCTGAGATTTTGCCTTCGCACAGCCCTACTCGAGGGTTGAACAGTGTTATAACCCAAGTCCTTATTGGTAATCCAATATTAGTTAATTAACTTAGCTTATCTGTATGCTTTCAGTTATACTTAACAATATTCACCATTCATACAAGCGCGCACAGTAGATAAACAATATAATTACAATTGATATTAAACATGTAATAACTCTGAACAGATGCACACAATTGGTAACAAAACCTCTCTTTATTAATCTCTTCTCTAGTTACAGACTCAACTCTACCTTGCGCACTCAGTTGCAGGGGTCTGCGCATTCAGTTATGGACTCTACTAGGCCTCCGCGCACTCAACTGCAGAGCCTCTTCCTACTGCTATGACCCAAGACACACTTAGACTCTTCTTCTATGCTTCACTATCTCCTTCTATCCATTAGATTCTATGATCCTCTTTACAAATTAGAGCCTCGCTCTATTTATACAATCCCATAGTCTGCAGACCATGGGTAGGCCAACATTACATTCAAACATAGGACAGACAACCCTATGACTCTAACATACATTCCGCGCCCGCAATTCATGAAGCTTTACAATAATATTACTCAAAACTTGGGCTTTGATCCCAAAAACATGTTGTGGGGGGATTCCATGCCCAACAGGCCCCCAACACAAACATCGTGACTCGCCCTCGAGTCACTCTGTCAGCACGATGATCTTGGCGCAGAGTCCCTCCAACTGGTTCCGAACGGTCCTAATGTCCGCAACGCACTGAGCTACTTCTTGTTGAACCTGCTGCATCCGTTCTTATGAGACCTTCGTGTCTGAATTGTTTCCTTACATTTGTACCGACATCTATTGTGTATGTTTATAGTCCCGCACCCTTGGCCGGCTCCTCGGGTCACGAAGACTGTGCTTCGGCTGGTTAGTCAAATAGTCGGCCCACCCGTGTAGGGCTTCAAGCGACTACCATTTACTTTGCCTAGGAAGGGTTCTCCATTTAGTTTGACTAGCTGGACCGCGCCTCCATCTGTGACCTCCTTAACCACATATGGTCCCAACCAATGCATTCTGAATTTTCTTGGAAAATTTTCAAACTTACTGTCATACAATAGTACTAAGTCATTTACCTTGAAGGTACGCAACTTGATATGGCGATCGTGCCAGGATTTTTCACGCTACTTTGTACCTGCTGATGAAATCCAGCCAAAAACCGTTCTTCATGAAGTTCTTCCAATTGCGCGAGCCTTTCCTCCAGAACTTCGCAGTCCGTCATTCCTGTGAGTGCTGCTATTCGCAAACTAGGTAAGATATATTCCATCAGCATGATGACTTCCATGCCATAAACTAACCGGAAGGGTGTCTGTCCCATCAGCTTCAGCTCGTCGTCTTGTATGCCTATAGCACGACAGGTACGCATAGGTCCCAATCGTTTCGCTATGCATTACACACTTTGGTTAGCGCAGTCTCCAGTATTTTGTTGAAAGCTTCTACAGTCCCATTGGCTTGTGGGTGGTATGGTTTACTTTTCTGATGATACACCTGGAATTCTTCTGTGAGCACACTAATAGTTTCATTCAGGAAATGTGTTCCGTGATCACTCATTAAGATTTTCGGACAACCAAAGCGGGTTAACATGTTTTCGAACAAAAACTTTGCAACTGTAGCGGCCGTGCAGTCTTTGACCGGCTGTGCTTCCGCCCATCGTGTCAGATACTTTGTTGCGGTGATGATGTAGCACGCACCCATCTTTCCCTGAGGTTTGATCGGTCCCACGACGTCGATTGCCCATTTTTTGAATGATTGCAATGTCATTTGTGGATTTAATGGCATTTCGTCCCTCCACGATGGTTTTCCCGTCCATTGACATATATCATAGGCCTTACAATGCGCTTTCGAATCCTTGTGTAGGGTTGGCCAGCACAACCCTATGCGGAGAATCTTTTTTGCAGTTGCTCGTCTTGCATAATGTCCTCCTGTAGCGCCCCCATGTGCTTCCACGAGGATCTGACTTCTTTCAAATTCAGGTACGTATCTTTGCAATATCTCATCATTTCCCATTTTGTATAGGTTCCCCGCGATGATAGAAAAATCTGCTATGCGCACCACCAATTCCTTTTTCTGTTGGACGGGGTATTCCTTCGGCGCAGTCACTGTTGTCAGAAAATGGATTATATCTTTGAAGTTCCCATCCGTGACGCGCACTGTAGGAGATGTGCATCAGGTAATCCTTCCTCCAAATTAGTGGGTTCCTCTCCTGTCTCAATGCGCAGTAAATGATCTGGCGTGTGTTTAAGTGTCCCGGCTTTACTACGACCTCGAAATCATATTCCTGGAACAATAAGAGCCACCTGCATATGTGCCCCCCCAATACAGGCTTATTGACCAATTATTTCAGCTCGGAATGGTCGGTATACATCTTGAAATGTCCTCCGAGAAAATAGTGTCGGTATTTTTGGAGCGCGTACATCATCGCCAACCCTTCGTGCTCGGTGGTGGAATAGTTCTTCTTTGCTTTGGACAACCTCTGACTTGCAAACGCAATAGGGTGATCCAAGCCTTCCCCGCCCTCCTGTGTGAGAAATACTCCTAGCGTGATACATGATGCATCAACATGGTCATGAAACTCCAGATCCCATTTTGGGAAGACTAGGATTGGAGCGGAGGCCAATTTCCCCTTCAAGACATCCAAACTTTTCATGCAATCGTCATTCTAGCAAAACATAACATCCCTTTTCAATAGTTTTTCCATCGGTGCGGTGATTTGGGCATATCTTTTGATAAACTTTCTATAGTACCCGGTGTGTCTCAAGGTAGCGCGCAACTGTTTAACATTTCGCGGTGCTTCCATATTTAGAATAACGACAATCTTCGTAGGGTCCACCATCCGTCCTTGCTTGTAGAACACATGTCCCAACAGGTTTCCAAAGGGAACGAGGAATGTGCACTTCTTAAGGTTCAGCATAATCTGGTGTCGTTGACAAGTATCCAGCATCAAGCGTAAGCTTGCTACATGGTGCTTAACTAATTCGAAGACAGTCCAATCATCCAGATAGACCTCTAAGAATTTGTGGATGTATTCTTTGAATGCGGCAACAATGATGCGTGAAAAGATGGCTGGTGCGTTCTTCAATCCAAACGGCATCACGGTGTATTGAAAGCAGCGCCATTTCATTGTGAAGGACGTTTTTCTCCTGTCTTCCGGCATGATCTTAATCTAGTGGTACCCAGAGAACCCATCCATGAACGAGTATGCTTCTTGTCTGCTGACATTTTCCAATACTTCATCTGTGAACGGTGTCAGGAATGGGTCATGTACACAGGAGTCGTTCAGTTTCATAAGGTCCATGCATATTATTATTTCGCCCTTCTTCTTTTTCTCCTGGACTACCATAGGACTCACCCAGTTAGATTCTTCCATTGGCTCAATAATGTCGACTGCGAGCATTTTGTCTAATTTTATGCGAACCTTTTCCTTATATTTCGGATTCAAACAATAAGGTCTCTACTTAACCGACTTCGCGTCAGGTATTAGGGTGATCTTCATCATCCCTAAGTCACCAACAATCCCTTTTAAATCTGCAATTTTGGTCGGGAATAAGTCTTGGTATTCGTGGAGTAACTCAGCAACCTTATCCACCGTGGCATCATCCCAATAGTCTCCAAGCATTGCATATCTTGGTTCCGTCTCTATTCCAATGTTTACGTGGTTTTTTTTAGCGGCATGGTGATGTCAGGATCCTCAATCAATGGTCCTCGACCCTTGTGACAGCTGATCCAGGTGGATGTTGGTGGCCACCCACGTATCCCATTTGGACTCCCACAACTGTCTCTTTCAGTTTTTCAGTTTCCTTAATTATAGCATAGTTTACTATTTTTAGCAGTTTTTCGGGTCCTAAACTTCTGAAGCCGTTTTGAGGCCCTAAACAATGTTTTTTGGGAAATCCACCGCTAGCAATTTTTCTGACTAAAAATCATCTTTTTCGTTGTAGTCCTCGAAGAGATCTTTCCAACGGGCTATCATGCGCGTCAAACGGAGATAGTACGACCAATTCGCGACCCCAGGAAGTTGATGTACCAACTTACCCAAAAACGGGGCCCACAATTTGGCGTTTCATCTTCTAGGGTTAGGTTTTGCAATGTGAAGGGTTTTCCATTGTTTCTCAACAATATATAGGCCCTCGAGCCTCATTGTAACACAATTTTTGGAGAACAGTTCAGAGGCATGTAGCCGACACATCTCTTCTCAGAGATAAGCTACCATCGCCCTAGCTGGGTTATTTCCATTTCTATTTGTAAGCATATTTCAGTATTTTATAGTAATGAGATGAAGTATTATTTCCGCTGCATATTTGTCTTTATGGTTATCTCTGTATTTTATTGTGTTCCTGTTTAAATCCGGATCAGTGGTATCAGAGCGGTCTGCTTTTTCTCTGTTTTTCTTTGCATGTCCCCAACGAGGTCGGGATTTAAGGAGTTAGGTCTGGAACTGGTCGAACCTTTGCAAGACCAGCCTCGTAAATCTCGACGACCTCCTATGGCGGATGAGAAGAAAAACAAGGGGGCAGGAGATCCTATCAAAATCTTGCTCGAAGAAGCCCTTGAGCGATAAAGGAACGCGATGATGGATAGCTTTGCCCAAATCCTTCAGCGGCTACCTAGAGGCGACGCATCGGCTTCCAGCAGCTACTCTGGAAATGCCACACCGTTTAAGGTACAAGTTAATTTTGAAATCCCCATCTTTGAGGGTCAAATAGACGCAAATGCCATAGATAAATGGTTAAATCTGCTCGATGGGTATTTTTCTGTTCATGAATTTTCAAGTTGGAAAAAGATTGTTTTCGCTCTTCTCAAAGCAGCCCCCCATGTCAAGGACTGGTGGGAAACCTACTACGAACAGAAGGATGAAAGTACAGGCTCACTGTTTTCAGCCGCACCCACTTGGAATGACTTCCGGGATGCCATCAAGGAGCAGTACTATCCTGTCAAAAGCTATGAGGACAAATACATCAAATGGACCATACTGCGGCAGGGACGAGACCAGGATGTGCCGGAGTTCACAAACATTTTTCATACCCTTCGCATACAATTGGGTATCAAATATTCTGAGCTGCATCTGGTACTCAAATACCGCGGCTGCCTACACAGATACATCCAGGAAGAGATGGAGTTCTTGAACATCTCCTCACTCAGCACAGCATACCGATACGCTGTCAAAATTGAGCAAAAGTTCAAACAGAAGAAGCGAGACTTTGGATCTGCAAATCCAAAGGCCAAAGGACAAAGCCAAGGCGGGGTGACCCAAGGCAACACCACGAAGCCGAAGAAGGACACAGGAAAGTGGTGTGAGTTCCACAAGAGTCCCACTCATAACACAAGTGAGTGTCGGACCAAGCAGTCGCTAGTGGCCGAGTTGAAGGCTTCCGAATTAGATGCATGTTCTGACTCTGAGTCAGAACCCGAAAAGGGGAATGACAAAGGGAAGCAGATCATTGTTGCGAATCCCAGCGCCACTGTTGCTACTGCCAAGATCCAGAAAAATGAGCCCGAAGATCCAGAGGAGGGGGAACGTCTTTTCCACTCACAGATGTGGGTGAAGGGTTCGCCGCTGTAATTCATTGTCGACAATGGCAGCCAAAAGAACCTCATTTCAGCAGAGGTCATGAAGCAGTTGGGCCTACCAACTACACCACACCCACAGTCGTACAGTATCGGTTGGCTTCACGAAGGACGAGATCTCAAAGTTCGCCAGCAGTGCCGCCTTCCCTACAGCATCAAGCCCTTCACAGACGAGGTATTGTGTGATGTTACACCTCTGGATGTTTGTGATGTACTATTAGGCCAGCCATACTTGTGGAGGCGACATGCTGTGTATGAGTCAAGGCCTCGCACTGTCATCATTTCTTTGGATAATTCATTATACAGGATACCGGAGGTAGCCCCACCTACCGCCACCTCTTTGATCACTACTAAGAGAGGCAGCAAGCTCATCTCATAGACTAGGAAATTTATTTTCTGTCTGGTTTGCTCCCAAAGTAAGGGGAAGATTGTTGCTACATCCATGACCCCCACGAAGGGTTCCTCCACACAGCAGCAACAACAGAGGGATACAGTCGTGACAGAACACGGGAACAACTTCTCCTTACCCGGAGGGGTACCACACAAGTTTCAGGTGGGCGAAAAAGTTTGGTTACATTTGCAGAGGGAGCGCCTTACCAGAACCCATCAGAAACTCAGACCACTTCGACATGGTCCTTACACTAGTAACAAGGCTACGGGAAACAATGCTTTGAAGCACAGCATTCCTCCATTCCTTCGCTTGCACCGAGTGTTCAATGTGGACTGTCGCCAACCATGCTCCCCACCATTTCTGGACACATCATAGATTGCAGAACAGCTCACCAGAGACCCAGATCAGCAGAAGCTTCCTCATCTCAGGGAGGAACTCAACGCAATGGGGACCATTGCTTCCTAAGGGGGGAGGAATGATCCAGGTGGATGTTGGTGGCCACCCACCTATCCCATTTGGACCCCCACAACTGTCTCTTTCAATTTTTCAGTTTCCTTAATTATAGCATAGTTTACTATTTTTAGCAGTTTTTCGGGTCCTAAACTTCCGGAGCCGTTTTGAGGCCCTAAAAATCGTCTTTTCCGTCGTAGTCCTCGAAGAGATCTTTCCAACGGGCTATCATGCGCGTCAAACGGAGATAGTACGACCAATTCGCGACCCCGGGAAGTTGATGTACCAACTTACCCAAAAAACAGGGCCCACAATTTGGCGTTTCATCTTCTAGGGTTAGGTTTTGGAATGTGAAGGGTTTTCCATTGTTTCTCAACAATAAATAGGCCCTCGAGCCTCATTGTAACACAGTTTTTGGAGAACATTTTAGAGGCATGTAGCCGACACATCTCTTCTTAGAGATAAGCTACCATCGCCCTAGCTGGGTTATTTCCATTTCTATTTGTAAGCATATTTCAGTATTTTATACTAATGAAATGAAGTATTATTTCCGATGCATATTTGTCTTTATGGTTATCTCTGTATTTTATTGCGTTCCTTTTTAAATCCAGATCAACAGCCTTCTGTTTCTGGAATGTTAATATTTCGTGGGTCCTCAACATTTACATTGTAACAATCCAGTGCACAGCTCAGCTATGTTTCCCATTCCGGCTGAAGTACTTCCATTGGCTCCTGGGGTACTTTGAAGATAACTGCTTTTACCACTTGTAGCACATCATCAATAGTATCCCACCACCGATCTTTAAACATGAAAGTTAACAAAAATCCCTCACGCAAGGTATCCTATTCATTCATACCATGGCAGAGTTCCGTCTCAGTATACCAATTCATGGGTATGATATCCAGGGTATTAAAGAACAAATGCACCCATTCAGGCTATGGTTCTTCCGTGTAGACCTTAGTCCATTTCGCTAGGTGTGTACGTGGATCATCCCGTCTGTCATACTTGTCTACTAACCACATCTGTGGTTTCCCAAATCATAGGCGCATCGTCCTTTTGCATCCGCACCAGTCCTCAAAGCTTCTCTGATGTGTACCCCACCACCTTGCGGGGGTAGTACGCAGTGCCCATTTCAAGTGTCAAAACGCTGTTGTTCTAGCACTTCTCTTTCAAATTTGTCTAGGAATTCATCCACCGCTGTTAACCCATCATACTTAGGCAGATTGATCACCTCGGTTGTCACGCAGCGTAGTAATCTTACCATCATCTTGCAATTGAGTGTGGTTACCTCTTGTAACCGGTTCTGCCATCATTGTATTTCTTCATCCAAATCCAAAGTGCAGGAGCTTTCACGCTCCCACGAAATTCTTCCATCTGCTATTAGATTCACCCAATCCTGCTCTTGCGTGGTTATCTTGTAGATACAGTTGATATCATCATCACTATCATCATTGCGCATCGGTTCTGTGTAGCGTGATCCTTCCGCAGGGTCTAAATGTACCACTACACATAGTGACTTTTTCTCAAAAATCATTTTGCGCTTCTTCAAATTTATGAATCCGTTCATATTAGTGGCCTAATCTATTCTAGGCAATGGAACCATTCGTTGGCTTGTTGGGGCCTGACCCAGGTTCAGAGGTGATTTAGCCAAAAAAATCTCGGTAGTACTGGCCCTTTCGGCAACAGTCCACGGAGTGCGGACTGAGGTCTCACCCGAAGTAGTATGGGAGGGTGCTAGAACCAGGTTTTCTCACCCTCGAGATATCTGATAGTTTCAAGTGGTCCGCAGTTCGACCCTACGCGCATGTTGCTACACGCACTTACCCATACCTCGCAGCCTGAGATGATGCCTTCGCGCAACCCTACTCGGGGGCAAAACAATGTTATAACCCACGTCCTTACTAGTAACCCAATATTAGTTAATTAAATTAGCTTATCGTATGCTTTCAGTTATACTTAACAATATTCACCATTCATACAAGTGTGTGCAGTAGATAAAAAATATAATTGCAATTGATATTAAACATGTAATAACTCTGAACAGATGCACAAAATTGGTAACAAACCTCTCTTTATTAATCTCTTCTCTAGTTACAGACTCAACTCTACCTTGCACACTCAACTGCAAGGGTCCGCGCACTCAGCTACAGACTCTACTAGGCCTCTGCGCACTCAACTGTAGAGCCTCTTCCTACTGCTACGACCCAAGACACACTTAGACTCTTCTTCTATGCTTCGCTATCTCATTCTATCCATTAGATTCTATGATCCTCTTTACAACTTAGAGCCTCGCTCTATTTATACAATCCCATGGTCCGCGGACCATGGGTAGGCCGACATTACATTCAAACTTAGGGCGGACAACCCTATGACTCTAACATACATTCTGCACCCGCAATTCGCGGAGCTTTACAATAATATTACTCAAAACTTGGGCTTTGAGCCCCAAAACATGCTGTGGGGGGATTCCATGCCCAACACTGGGAAATAATGTTAGAATTAAGCTAACATTGTGCTTATCGTGTTTGTCTAACCGTGATCAGAAATATATAAATAATTATAACGTAATGTTTTTGCCTCCCCACCTCGGGAAGAGGCCAAATAAGATGGTAAATGACTATATGCCTGAAAACTTTGATTATACCAGATTAACTGGCCCTAATATACAACTCTACTAATAGTAACTACCTCATTTCCGATTAATATAATCCCATGCCATTGCTAGATGGCAGGGACTAATTATGGTTTTACATTAGGATTTGTGATATTTCTGTAGTGTCCATTTGAATGTAACTTCCCTGATTTGTCATGAATTGAAATTTTTTCCTTTTCTTTCAATGAAACGTTTACCCAATGAGCGAAAGAGGAATGTGACTGTTACTGGATCCACATTTAGTTTAAATATGAGAAATATAGCGTCGTCAAGATTACAATGGAACCCTAAAAACCATTGTGCTGACATTTGGTATTCTTTCACTGACATCGAGGATTTCCCTTTACATATTGTGTTGCGTTAACTACAAGAACATCAAAAACAATTTCAACCTTCATTAGCTTGATGGATGGAATGTGGATTCCTGTGACATCTATTGTGCTCTAGTTTTGTACTTATCTCCTTTTGAAATTTCTTGCTTTACTGTTCGTTGGGAATCACTAAGGAAATATGGGAGATATGTATGCATCAAGATACTTTTTCCAGATGTAAACTTATCAATGGAAAAATACATATAAAATTAATAACTTCAAGTAGATTGAATTTCCCACTCTCCTAACATGTTACATAGTATATGGGAACTCAAAACAACATTGAGTCATTGACATTTGGCGCAGGGTTTCAAAATCAATGTTGTGTTTTTTTTTTTGTATGGTGGTTTATACCACATGCATCTAGATAGTTGAAACTTTTGTGTTTATATATACTATACTCCCCCATATATTTTGACATGTTGTGCACTACGTAGGCACCCTTCATGGGATCCTACCTCAATGCTTGGAACTAGGTTTGTATTGTGAGCTTTGATGTGTGTTGAATTGTGTGTTATGTAGCATTGACACTTAGCTCATGGACATATGTTGCTTGAAAATGACTTGGATATTGGTCCTAAGGGGCCAATATTATTTTTATAATACACCATTAATACTAACCCATCCAAGAATGCTAAGAAATCATCATTAAAGCTTCAGGGGCTACAAAATTTCCAAACTTTTAGGCGCTACAAAATGGCCAAAGCTTCAGGCGCTACGAAATAAATTGGTAGCGCCCAAGAGCCTGCATAAAATTTATATAGTGTTAACAAGTACCAGGTCAAATATATGAATGTATATATGCAGAGTTATGCAATAGTGTCACTGTGTATGATATCTCTAAACCAATAGTTGTACAAAGGGAATTTGAATTTTATGCAAAGTTTGTATGGACAATCAGGATGCCCTAGGGCTAACACATTTTTGTGGTTTGTTATAATGTTAGTCTGCATTTTAATAATGTTTAATTTTATGAAGTTCATTTCCAATATGTTTTTTAAATAGTTCGACCTTCATTGTACATATTTGAAATAATTGATATAAAAATGATTCCATCTCTTGCAAGTCTTCAAACAAAGGGTAAATTTTCTTATCTAGTTTGTGGTCCTAAGATTAAATCTCATTGTTCAAGAAGCTTAGGAAATTAGGTATTTGATTAGTATAGGCACTTCCTTTCTAAGAACCGTAGGTACTGAAGTACTGAAAAAACATATTTTCAATGGGAAAGAAGAGACTGTAGTAATACCACGGAGAATGACACCTCATGCATGGAAGTTGCAATATAATAGAGTCTCTCAAGGTATGGATCAAATTGTCAATGTATCAATATACATTATATGTTTGGATTATTTTTTCTTTTTTTTTATGGCATTTTCTTCAATGTACTAATTGATAGGTTATATTGTTGTTATAATATCTTCATCTATGATTCACATTGTAGGTTGTGAAGGCAGTACTAATAGGGCACTTCCATGAGGAAATAAAAGTTATCCTAAGAAATTCAATAGACTCCCCTACTATGAGCACCTAGAAATTGTTTACTTTTTTGATACAATGCACATTAGGAAGAATGTAAGAGAGACCTTATGGTGACTCTTAGATGGAAGGAGTGATAAAGAAACAAATTGTCAATATTTTTAATGAAATAAGGAGGTTGACCATGCATTAAAGTGTGATTCATTCAAATAGCAATGGAGACGACCAAAATATAAGCACCATTCCATGGTTATTACAGAGAAGCAAAGAAAGCATGTTAAAGAGGTTATTCTAGAAATTTCTTGCATATTCAAAACTGCTAATGTAATTTACTAAAACAGAAGACTTGAATCTACTATAATCATCAACGGAAAGCAATTTAATTGATCGAGAAATCACAACATAAACATGAGACAATATTTGATCACATATGCACAAAGATTTATCTAGGGGAAAGAAACTTCTCAAATCCCCTTACTATATGTATTGCATTAATCAAAGAATATGGATGAACACAATATGCTTGGCTCAACCTTGAGCTCATCCTGCACAAGTATTTTCTATCCTCTATCTTATTAATTTCCTTTGGCCAATACTTAGCCAAATTTCCAAGCCTCCAAGATCCTATTTCCTTGTGTTGTTCCTCTAGGAAATTAGCCCCTATTAAATAGGAATTTCCTCAATGAGAATTGCACAATACCTTTAGGCCTTCCTTTGACTGCATGCATGACCTATACAATTTGGAATATTCTACAACTGATAGTACACTACCCTTGAACTCCAATCTCAACTGGGTAACTCAAATTTTGTGCATGCATGAGTTAATTTAGGTTGATTGATCAATTAACTAGTTAAACACTGAAGTTGCACCCCACTGTTATACCTCTGACTAGTTCTCTATCAGTTAGAACATGTAAACTCACAGTAACTCAAATTAACTGAGTTAAATTGCTACAACTGAAATTAACTCAACCTGGGCTCTTAAAATTTAGGAATCACTTCACACAACTCAATTTATCCCTCCAACTCAAATTAACTAACCTAACTGAGTGATAATAACTCAGTTTAACTCATTCAAGTTCTCTGCTGATGTGGAATTTCGATTTCTCCTCATTTAATTAAAGACAAAATTAAATTAGGAATTTCTTGTTGCATTTTTAGCACTCCTTCTCAACCAGAAATGGATTATTAGATACCATAATCCAACACCTTTGGAATTTACTTCACACAACACTTCTCACTACTTTTGTTCCTACTGCAACATCTACAACTAAAAAGCATCCAAAAAACAAATTGAATCAACTGTGTCTGCAACTATCTACTGGGAAAATTGCATTGTTGTTGACTTTGCTACTAAGCCTCTTTCTCTACTGTAAACACTCCTTTTCACTCCTCAATATTTGAATGGCACCGATCCTCTTGTTACTAAATATTGTGCCCCCCCCCCCCCGTAGCAAGGTAATAATCCATGAGACAGAAAAACACCTCAATGGACCCTACCCAAATTTATGGACTCCTAGGACTATTGCTTCACATTGCCCCACCTCACACCTAGAGGTATGACTGCATGTGCTCTCTTTTCCCACTTAGCTCAAAATATCCATTTTGAGAGGTCAATCATGCTCCCTCTCAACCACCAAGTCTCTAACCTTTTCCTTGATCCTCAAGGATTCACATGAATATTATACCTCAAGTGCATATAGATTCTTGATGCTCATACCTATCTGCTTCACTTGTGTTGTGTCGGTGCATCTCAGGAATACCTTTCCTTCGCTGAATATCACATCATATCCATGGTCTTCCAACATTGAGATGAAAATAACATTCTTCTTTTGACTTGGAACAAACATCACATCCTTGAGTCTGAGAGGGGAGCCTAACTCCCTCTTAAAAGTAATTGTACCAAACTCAATGTTATGCTTGAGGTCTTTCTCCTTCAAGTCATTGAAGAAATATCTGTTCCACATCATGTGGAACGAGGCACCACTATTTGGATACCACATGCTTCCAATTATTGTTCTTTCCATGCACGTAATGAGAGTAAAATCAAGCTCTAACTGTGAAGCTAGAGCCTCCTGAATCCAAAATCCAAGCATCTTCATAATCACTCTTAAGATAGGAGGAAAGTTGTAATGTCGACGAAGAAGTAAAGACATATTCTGAGTCATTATCATCTTGATCATTTGCAAATTGTGCTGAGGGCTGATGAAACTTGGAAATTTTATTGATGTATGTTCGACAATCTTCAGCATAATGTCCAAATTTGTTACATCTTCGACACACAATTTGACTTAAGTCTCTTCATCTTCCTGTAGACTGTCCTCTGCCTCTGCTTTGACTTTTGTTTTGAGGTTGTCCTCTACCTTGACTATTATTTCCTCTGCCTTGAAAATATCCTCTTCCTTGATTGTTTCCTCTGCCTTGAAAATATCCTCTTCCTTGATTGTTTCCTCTGCCTTGAAAATTACTCCTTCCTAAACTGTTGCCATTGTTAAAGTTGTTTCCTCTGCTTTGGATTTGACCTTGACTTTCTACATTACGTGTTGCTTGATTTTGATTGAAATTCCCTCTGCCTTTGTTTCTAGAAATGTTAGTTGATGATTTACTAGTGTTGGCCTCTGTGAAAAAGACATCTTCACCAACTTTATTTTTCTTCCCAAAGGTTTTATCATGTTGGGTCAACATTTCGCAGAGCTCATTAAACTTTAGCTTTTGTAACTTCCCAATTAATTGTAGAGTTTCCAAAAAATGTGTGTAGGAAGAAGGAATTCCAACAATTAAAATTGTGACCATAAAAATATCATCTACTACTTGAAAACCAGCGTTAATGATCTCCTGCTTAATATTCTTAAGTCTAGAGATGTATTCAAGAACATCACCTCCTTCAGTCAATTTTTGTTGCAACAATTTTAATTATAGATCAACTCTTTTTTATTCAGGCTGAGTATCAAAGAAGTCTTTAAAAATTTGTAAAGTAGAACATGCATCTGTAGTGTTCGCTATATGGACATACATTTCATCATTAATAGAAGATTTAATGAGAGCTAATGCTTTGGCATTCCCATTTTTCTAGTGCAGCTACATCTATGGGTTTATTTGGCTTAATATCACCATCACATATATCATGCCATAGTTCATTATAAATGAGAGTGCTTTCAATGAGGCGTTGCCATGCTTTGTAAGATTTTGTGCCTTCAATTTTGTCGGAATCAGAAAAAAAATTAATCAACTTTGACATTGTAGTGTTGAAACTTCACACCACGAATCAAGCTCAAAAAAAAATATCAAGATGGGCAACAAAACATGCAACACACTACACAAAAACGATCTATCGGGGCTTGGCCCTTACCCTCGTATAATCGTTGAAACAAGAGAAAAATGACTGAGCTTTGCACTTGGCTCTAGTCAATTTCTCAAAAAAGTACAAGATAACTTTCGAAATTTGACTTTTACAATGCTCATGCAAATCTTGGTAAAAAAAAAATTAGCCCCCCGCAAAGTAAAATTACTTTGAGTTACAATGCCACACTTATCTCTCCAAAAACAAATTACAAATAAAATCTCCTTATTACTCCAAAAAATTACACAATCCTTATTACTCCAAAAATAATAAAACATTACATAAAAATAAATTCTCGTTCTGTTGTTCAAAATGAATAGAAAACCTAAACAATTCGATTAAGTTTTGGGACTGTGAACAAAACTGCATAGTGGATTTTTTTTCTCCTTAAAAACCTCATCTATTTCCCCATGACACATAAACAGAATGATAGCTCTGACCGGAAAGACGGAATAGACAAGTAACAAAGTAAAACTAGAATGGTAATACGAGTTGCCAACCTCCCTTAAAATCAAGGCAGTATTTCACTGACTAGGACTCATTCAACAACTCCCGTACAGATACCTTTTCCACACTGGCATTCACTTATCTGCACGCTGGCATTCATTTATCTGCACACTAGAGTGGGCATTCATTTATTTGCATGTTGGAGTGGGCATTCATTTATCTGCATACAAAATCCCAAACACAAAGTACAAGAATAATTTACTTCTTAAATGTAAGTGGATTTGCTTTGGGAAGACAGTCAACACCATATTGTGTTTCCAACATGTCCTCTTTCCAACGCTCTTGGCTTTGACATTTCTCTTAGCCGCCAACTCTTCCAAGATTCTTTTCTATCCTCAGGCACGGTTGCACTAACATAAGATTTCTATTAGCCGATAAATACCTCTGGATACTGAAATTGAGCCTGAATTGTTCTAATATTCACTGCGGTGAAGAAATAATATGCATTTTTCTTAGATAGAATTTTTAAGGGAATTTCTCGTCGTACTCTATGATTATTAACAGCATTGATGCCGATGATGTGAAGTCGTCCTGCTCACAGCAGTTCAGTGCATTGACTTCGTCCAAGAAAAGGTACAATTGTTCATCCTTTAATCAATCTGACAAATCATCCAAAGTGATAAGAAGAGCGAAACATAATAATGAAAATCAGAATATAAGACCTGGCAGATATTCTCAAAACCCTCGGGATTTGAATGTAATCCCATCCATTTGCTGATCAATTCAATGGAGTTTTCCAAAAACTTGTAGAGCTGGAATCTCCTCCTCACATCAACTGCATTACTGAAGCTCCGATACCACAATAATGGCAGAAGTGTCCTCAGACACGTAATTTTATTAATAAGAAAATCAATTACATCTGGAATTTTGCAAGAGTTTACACCTGAACAACAAAACACACTTGCAATGAGCTATTTATAAGCTCAAATGTCCTAACTACCTCTAATTATGGATCACTTATTAAATAACAAGTGTCCACTTACAATAAATGCTATTCAAACAACTTGCTAACAAATCTCCTAAATTAGAGCCTAAGATACAACACATTTGTAGAGTCATATCTTGTTACAACCATATACTAATTCTAAATGTCTCCATTAAATAATTAAATATTCTAGATTAATAATTATTAATTTAATATCTTAAATTAATAATTATTTTATTCCAACTTTATAACCTATGATAATATTTTATTTTTGGATCGTCTAAGACTCATCCTAGTACACCCTAGTAGACTTTACTAGCCTCCATTGATCTTATTTCCGCATTTTTGAAGAGTTTTTTGGCCAAAAATTGTGCTTGCATGTCCCTTGAATGGCCTCTCTGGCACCAGCGCAGGCTTGGTCTGGGCACAGTGCACTGCAGAGCACCCTTGGCTTGATGACAGTGCTCTGAAGCACATTTTCTCCCATTCATGGATGCGTTGATCCTCCTTAGGTCAAAAATCCCACCTTTGGTTTGGTTTTTTTTCCAAATTTCCTTATGTTTTTTTATTGCTGAAAGATAAATGATTGTTGTGTCTCTGAAATCAATTTCTGTTTCCTTTCCTAGCCCTACTTTGGCCTTGATTGTTTAGTGTTTCTTAAGTGATTTCTTTATCATTATCAATTCATTGTCAAAGTTAGTTTATATCAATTAGTCTTTTTTGAAAATGAAGTGTTGTAAAGTCTTCATTTCTTTGAAAACGAAACTGTCGTAAAGTGTTTGTTTCTTATGAAAAGTAATAATTGATTGTTTGTGCATCTAGTTCCTTTTTTATCATCTAAACATTAAAGGGATTGAAAAGAAAAACTTGCATTGTGCATATTGTAGCTTGTGAAATATTGATAGGAATAGCTAGGGAAATTGCATTAGGTGTGCTATTTTCTCTTTGTCAAAGATATGATTGCTCTATCCCTTACTAGCTATGGTTTTCATTGTTCAAATAAAATGAAAAGAATGTTTATCATCTCAGTTGCGTTCTAGGAATTTCAGAAAACATCACGTGGTGAACTTGAAAGGCAAATTGTTAAGCAAGATCAGCTTAAAATTAATCTCAATTAAACCTAATGGAGCATTGTCACCTAACGCAAAACTTTTAGAGGTTCTAGGCTAGAGATGTGCTCTAGTGTCGTAAAACATAGCAATTGTTGCTAACTTGTCTGTGATACATTTCGAGTGTGATACCTCATTCCACGTATGTGAGTATATCATAGCTCATCCACGTACCTTCGGGTATATAGGGCGGTGTTACAGTGCGTAAAGTATAAATGAATGATCTCAATGTGTGGTTTTGCATTAGACAGTGCTAACACAGACTGGGCCTCCACGTACTTTCTGGTATATATGGGAGGACTACATTAGGTTGCTATCCATCCTTAGGTAAATGAGTTGGCTGCCTTGTACACTGTGATACACCAAACACAGCATTCGGGGAGATTACCTACACATATGTTAAGTCCTTGGTTTATTGAGGCAATATATTACAGTTCATAGTTACTTGGTAATCCTTTTGCCTAGATTATCCCTCTTTTGTTATGTTATGTTATTTTGATTAAAATAAATTAATTGATGCAGATAACATCCTCCACATCACTCCTTAGTTGATCTTAGGTTGAGACATATGGCAACAACACCGGAGTCCATCGAGAAAGGAATTTCTTTTGAGGGGAATCCTTGTCCTCTTCCTCCTTTCAAAAATATTGGTGCTCCTTATATGGCTACATTGTCCCTTCCGGGACTTCCCATCATCTTGCTAGTATAGTTGTTGTCAACCTCCTTGGCCCCGCAACAAAATATTCCTACAAGTGGACAAAATCAACCCCCAATTGATCCTAAAGTTGAACCTTTGCCTTCTTCCTTGGTCGTTTCATCCTCCCCTTCTTCCTCTTCGCCTGGTGAAAGTATTGACACCAGTAACTAGGTGGATAAGAAGAAGAAGAAGAAGAAGAAAATTCAGCAGGGGGCAAACCAAGCAACCATTGCTTTGAATACAAATTTTGATGAGAAATCATTCAATAAGCCCCACAAACTTCGATATCCTTGCAAACTTCGTATGGGAGACCATATTCTTCAAAATCGTTCTAGTATTCCTCGGATCTTAGAAGAATGGTCTTCTCGTTCACATCATCATGTATCATCAACTTCTGGAGATCATGCTGGTGACACACCATCAACTAGTGGTAGTAAAGTTCATGGAAAAAAATGGTAAAGTTAAGTTTCCATGTAGGTTATGTGAATGGAATCACCCCAGTCACCTTTTCCCTATCTAGATGAAGCCCAAAAAGTGTTGGATAATCGTCCTGCTTCTCTGCAGTGAATTCCATCTAGTTAAGGAGACTCTCCCTTAATCCTCCACTAGTTGATAAAGTGATTGAACCAAATCAACCGTCGGTCAAACCCACTCTCTTTGAATTTGAATCCCATGAGTCTATACCTGGCCCATCACAAGTCAAGGAAACAATTGACCCGATTTCACCTTCAGTTATTCGTACCTTTCCCGTAGAGAGTGAGTATGAAACCACTCAGGTTCTTTTCGTTTTTTCAAATTCCAATGATCTTTGAGGCAACCCTCTTGTTCCATCAAGACAGGAGGAAAATCATCCCATTCTCATAACTCAAGGGGGTATTTCTCCCATTCTTACGGTACCCCCTCCAAGTAGTCTGGTCACTTCCTTTGATTGGAATCGACTAGCAAGATGTCGTCTTCCTTCTTATGTGCGTTTTCAGATCATAGTACAAGTTTGTAATATGATTGTACCTAGCACTATTATAGATGAAGGTTCATCAGTGAGTATCCTTTCCTCCACTGCTTGGCAAGTGCTCGGTTCGCCGCCACTTGTGACTGTTACCCAAAATCCGTTGACTTTTAACAGAGGAACCAGTCAACCATTAGGGATCCTTCCTCAGTTTCCTATTACTTTGGGAGGAAAAATTGTTTATCTTAATGTGATGGTAGTCCCAGGTCCTTTAGATTACAATTTATTTCTTGGGCGCAACTATGTTTATGACATGGGAGCTATTGGTTCAACACTCTTTCGAGTGATGTGTTTCTCGCATGAAGGCAAAATTGTCACCGTTGACCAGCTTTCATTTCTCGGTCCAAATATAGCTTTCAGTCAACCATCTTCCCTAAATGGTCCTTTTGTACCAATGGTATCTTCCCCACCACGGGTCAATTATGTGGCAACCCGTTCCATGCCTACATCAACTGATGATCAATTCCGTGATGTTGTGCAGTATGTACTGGGGGCATTGGAACTAGATCTCTCTAATCGATTCCTTGCTATGTATCCCTTCCAGGGAATTTTTCTCCCATCTGATGAGAACCTTTTGGAAGTCATGACCTCTTATGGGTCGTGAACAAGGAATATGAGGATAGTTCCTTATCTTGTGTGAACCTTGTTAAAAAATTAAACAAAGGGTATGAGGATAGTTCTTAGTCTTGTGTCAACCTCGTTAAAAAATGAAACAAGGAATATGAGGAGAGTTCCTAGTCTTGTGTCAACCTCGTTAAAAAATGAAACAAGGTTATGAGGATAGTTCCTGGTCTTGTGTCAAACTCGTTTAAAAATGAAACAAAGGTTATGAGCATAGTTCCTTGTCTTATGTCAAGAGCATTAAAAAATGAAACAAGGAATATGAGGATAGTTCTTTTAGTGTGTCAACCTCATTAAAAAAATGAAACATGTCCTAGAGCATAGTTCCTTGTCTTGTGTCAATCTTGTTAAAAAATGAAACAAGGAATCTGAGCATAGTTCCTTGTCTTGTGTCAAGCTCATTAAAAAATGAAACAAGGTCCCCTGGAGCAAAGTTCCAATTCAAGTCTTTGATTAGATCTCGTAAAATCCCAGTCGAGTCTTTCACTTGATCTCGTAAATGAACCTTCATTCCATCCACCTGATAGCCACGAGTAGTCTACTTCGCTTAATGTAATGGAGCTTGGGGGGCATGCACCTAGAATCGATTCATCATGCTGGGGGCATGTAAACCAATCTAAAGCATAGTTTTTTCATGGTTCAAGCTTGTGTAAAGAACTGAATCCAAGCATAGCTTTTTTGTTTCAAGTTTGTGTAAACATGAAACTGAATCCAAGCATAGTTCCCTATGGTTCAAGCTTGTGTAAAAATGAACCCATCTCCATTTTAACCCTTGTGATTGCCATTCTATCAACCTCTTCCATCAGATGAGCCTTGGTTTTTCTCCTTCCATCGTCACTATCTGCTTGGCCGATCATACGCTTTCACTTGGTTGTTTTACCCTTTTTGAGGAACAGTTGCAATGAGTGGTCTTATTAGCTAGCCTCTTCACATAAATCAACATGTTTTGAGAAGTTCCAACATCACCAGAACCAGTTGCTATCCTAGACACCACTCATTCGCCAAATCAGAGTCCTCTTTAAGCTCTTTTTAGACTCTCGAAATATGAAAAGATTGTCGAGCGCTTGTCCTTTTCAGCTCGTTAATGGATTGGAAACAACATCTACTCAGTATAAGTTTAACCCTTTTCCAGATTGAGATAGATTATTTACGAAAAAGGAATACGTTGATTGAACATGGTCAATAGGTTCTCTCTCATATTATTTTATGCTTTTTCAGACTTGAGAGACAAATTTACGAAAAAGAACTTGTGGAGTTTTCTTTTTTTCCCTTTTAAAACTCTCTAAACATGAAAAGGACCGAGTTCTCATTGTCGTTAAACTCGTTAAAACATCAAATAGCGACAAACTTGTCCATCATGACAAGACTAAGTTTCACCTTCGCTAGACTCGTTAAAACATCACATAGTGATGGATTCACCCGAAGGGTGGAATTATACAACAAGCATATGTTATCCTCCTCAAGCTTGATAAAAAATAAATAGGTATTGGTCAGCAATGATTGGGGGAAATGGGAAAGGGGTAAACCACTTTATGGTAGCAAGTCGCTCTTGAACATGACACTTTCACTTCATCTTTGTGACTACTTGGGTTGGGTTATCTGCTTGATGGTTATCATACCTATGGTCTATCATACCATCCATTACTTTGGTTTTGGGTCAATGCTGCCAATTCATTCAGTGTCGCCGACATGTTCAAGAGAAGTCACTCAGTTAAATTCATCCTTTGCAATACTCATAAACCTTCATTTTCATGATTAACATTCCTGAACCTTGTGTCATCAGTCACATTCTGTCTCCAAAAATTATTACACTCATTTTGTGTCATTTTCTTGTCAACGTCAGCACATTATCTAAGAAGATGGCTTAGAAACACCCTTTCAGTACCTTGGGGCTTACATACATCAATGGAAAGTTTCTCGCTTCCGGCGATAGGTTGACATCACTGGCCTTCAACCGAAATGCTTTGTATGGTGTTCAACATCAAAACATTTATTCACACCATGCAAAATGTATTGTAGTATCTTGAGAATCATTATCATTATCGGTGATTTCTCAAGCATCTGTTAATGGCTTACATCATTGGCTGGTAATCAGACGGTGTCTTCCCATGTTCGAATTCATATCACACACTCACATGGTTAGGCTCGTACTTGAGCGAACAATTGGACAAGATAGAAGACCCCGAATGTAGTTTCATCCATCCGGGCTGCAATTTCAGGAAAGTTAAATCATCTGTACAATGGCTTTACACTGATGGTCTTCCATCATGGGTCTATATCTATAGACAACTATCTATGTACATGTAATGAAAAGTTTATATGTTGAGTATGGGTATGCCTTCCCTCAGCAATTCATGAAAAATCCAAAATATCATGATGTTATGTATTGTAATTGATGCAAGTCACCGTCCGCTTCAGTTCCTCTCTGTCACATCGTAAATCATATCACTCGACATTATCATTTTCAACTTCATGCTTTAGGGGGAAACTGTTACAGGTTTATTTGGGCACATCACTCCCAACATTCAGATCAGTACTTTTAGGGCTCATCAAACCCTAATTCAGTTGTTACATGCCCTAGAGAAGTCAACTCATTGAATGCCTCCTTCTATGAAAGTTTCATGGCCTGAAGCCCTCCTGAAAAGCCTCCTTGGGACACCAGCGCAACCCAAGCCTTGAGATAGTGCACTGTAGAGCAGGAAGGCCCACTATGGCCTGTAATGTAGTGCACTTAGGCCTTCTTTAGCCTTCGTTGGGCGAGATTGAGCGAAATTTTCATAGGGTTTTGGGAATATTCCTTCATTCTAGATGACTCTAGAAGGTTCCCATATCTTATCTCTTCCTATGAGCTTGAAATTGGATAGGCTAAGGATGCATTAACCTTCGACCCTCTCATCCCTTGCTCCATGGAAACTAACTCCAAGATTGGAAAGCCACTCAATTCCCAATTTATGACAAAACCACCTTCATTTCCCTATAAATTGAGCACTCATCATAGTGATCAGGGGTTGGACTTTGAAGAATTGTAAGGAGATACTGTTGGTTTGAGGTTTGAGATCATAAGAAAGTATTGTTATGCTGCCAGAGTGTTGTGCTTTTGGTGTGATGAAGGATGGAACTCAAGCTGGATGAGTGACATGGGATCGGACTTCTTTGGTTGTAACTCTTCCTTCTACTTAGTAAAGTTGTTTACACCTTTTCCCATATACTTATATTTATGTATGATGATTATATGTGTAAATTCTTTTGATAGCATTTGCTTATAGTAGATAGATCTCTTGCCTTCATTGGATTTTATCCTCTGTTTATGATTGCTGGTAATGATCGAGCAAATTCAGTTCGAGAAGGAGTGATAGGAGCTATTCAAAGGAGACAAAGGGAAGCAAAAGATAACAAGTAGGTCCCTTGTCTTATTTATCTTCTATATGAAAAGGTTAAACTCTTTAATTCTGTTTTTCTAAGTGTAGCTACCCACTTAGGGAAGTTGTGTTTATTCGTAGATGCAAAATTCCACATAACAGGGGGAGAATAACCCATCATCAGAGAGACAATAACCAATATGAGATACTTGAATGCTTATCATCAAATAACCCTCAAATCTCAAACTTATTTATCATCAAATAAATCATCATAGAAGCAATTTGTATTGGTGAAATAAAGAGTTAGTATCTATTGAAGGTAAGCCTCGCTAAAGATGGTGGATTAAAATATGAAAATGACAAAGTACTATTGCCTCAATGTTATGTTAGAAGATGGGGGTCAACATCTAAGAAATCAAACTGAGCATCGAACATTCACCTAACTGAAAATTGGACAAACCTGCACAACATGTCAAAGAAAATGAGTATAATGTATTTACTGCAGCATATAGAAATGAATATAATACAATGAATACAAATTATAGTTTCTCTAAAGCCCCTCTTTCCCTAGAATCAATCTCAGATGGAAAGGATGGAGCGACCTCTCATTGGCACTGGGGATTTAACAAAAAGAAAAAAGGGAGGTGTGATTTTCCTAGTTTGAAAAATGAGTTGAGCCCTGGCAATTGGCAAAAACATACTGCTCCCATTAGAGTGTGTGGTAGTTCTATACTTTAGAACCAAGATAGGTTGACATGGTGGTGAAAATCTTCCTTGGATAGGGAAGTGAATTGAGGCCAAAGCAACATTTCCAGACATGCTGGACCATCTTGTCGCAGGAGGTACGTTAGTTAAGATCACTGTTATGAGGACATCAAAGGACATACACTGAAGAGACATGTACTTTTTTGCTATGATTCAGATGACTTCCAAACTAAGAATATAGATGGAACATTGGAAAGTTTCATGTTGGTTCCAGTTGCTCAAGCTGCAAATGTCATTCACAGAACCAAATATTTCAAGCCAAATTCTGTGATTTTTGTCAACGATTCCATGTTTCGTTAACAAGTACATAAATCCAAACCAATTAGGTTACTTTAACTCTTGCAAGTATGCAAAGTGGAGGATGCATATAAGATGATTAGCTGGGTAGTCAAGTGAAGAAAAAATATTACTTGATAGCAGTGAGATAACATATCTCAAATTCAGAGAAATGGAAATGAATATAAACATGAATGCAGAAGGAATTGAGCTAAAATGGATGAAGAAGTTGATGGAGAAATAGGATTAACAAACTCGATGAAAACTCACATATAAAAACAAAAAAAAGGGGAGGAAAGAGTGTCTTGTAATGAAATTTTTTAATTACAAAACTCTGGAGACTAATAGAATGACAAGAAATGTGTTACTTAAGTCTGACGACATTTAATGATTGACAGATACGCAGGGATTCACTAATATGGAGCAGAGAGTTAAAATATTTTAAATCTAACAAATGTTTGTACTCCAGATATCAGTTTCATAGCAGTTTCAAATAATGAATGCCAAATCAGTAAATTTGTCCAGGGATGCAGTGGAGGTGTGGACCCAGAGATGTTATTGTTGTGTGTTACATGGATTATTACGATGAAAAAAGAAATCATTGTTCCAACAGTGTTACAATAGAAAGTTGATATGGTGGAGATGTGGGTGATATGGTCGTTACATTTTTTGTGGATGTCAATGCCAAAAGTATAGCCCAAGAATAGGTATTATGCCACCTCAACAGACCTAAGTGAAAAATTATCTCAATAATTACATAAACTTGAAATATTTCATTGCATGCATACCCCATTATGATAATAAAAACATTATTCAGTCGAGAAGTAGGAGCGCTATTACCAATAGCATAGATTCAGTACAAATTCACTTTGCATCTCATTCATTATGTTTGGCAGTAACTGGAAGCCAAGTGTTTTTGGTGTTTGATAGGAAATTGATAGGTATTTCAGGGAATTACAGTGATTCTAGTGCCCAACAAGGCAGGGAAGTAGAGAGAAGTTATGTTGCTTCAATAGCAACGTGTCTACTCCAAATATATGAAGTAGGTGATTCAGACACATAAACACGATACAATTCCTTTGGTGACATCGAACAAATTTGTTTAAAGCATTGGACTATAATATATATGTGTATACCTCACTCCATTAAAGTGGAAAAGTTTTAGTTTTGATAAACCCGATCTAAAGGGATATATGTTCCTTTCCAGCAATATATATATATTATTAATTATCCATTAGCTCAACGTTGGCATGAGAGAAAAAAAATTGGAGCAGCGTTGGTGTTTTAAGGTTTTATGCCCTAATACGTGGCAACGATTAACGCATGGTAGCTTTGGCAGTTTTGGAAGGAGAGATACTGCGTATCTAATGTGGATACTCTAATCATAATAAAGTATAATCACTAGTCAAAACATGAGCCGGTTATTGAAGTCCCTGCCAAAATTTTGGGGCATGTATCCAACATGTAGGAGAAATTCATGAAGGGAAAAATACTCACCAAAGGATTGGCGACACTTAGGATGATGCTAGACCAAAGGCAAGAAGAAAAAAAGGTGGACAACTTGTTGCAGATAGCTAGCTCAGTCTTCGAGAACATAAATGGCAACATGCACTCGTTTCCAAGTAAAAGAGAGAGACACATATACAATTTCAATATATACAAAGAGAGAGACGCAGATACAATGAGAGACATAGATAAATAAGGTTTAGACATTTGAAAACCACAAAATGAGCGAAGTATTTTCAATATTGTAACCAACACATATGGAACCGGTTTGTTTATTATAGCAAGGATATAGATATGGCATGATCACATATGTATCATCTGTGAGAACGTCTATATGCAATAATAATATATAATAGAATTATGAACTTGCTAATACTAATTAGAGCGCAGTTGTCTTTAGTGAGACTTTTTGGAAGGTATTTCCAATTAGAGCTACTACCCAATATGATAATAACGACTATTGTGGATGAGAACATTGGTGCTACTATTGTTGGATGACCAAGCTAGAAATACTTGACCTAGCAAAGGAGCAGCACAAGTAATTTGGAGAGCATCATACGCAGCAGATATATTCCACGATTGGAGCGGCGTCTAATTGGAGATGGCTTTGGATATTATATATTTTGCGTTGAGAAGAAGAAAAAAAATCAGTTTCTTGCTAAATAAGCTATTGTTGGATCAAAATATGGCCTATGATAGTTTCCTTAATCCATCTGGTGCAATTTTTTTCCACATCAACGCATTACATTTGTTATGATTCGACTTCCCATCCATGCATATGAAGTGGCAGGAAAAAAATCTACATGCGATTGTTACGTATTATTCATGAATGGAGCAGTTTGTTCATTTAATACATTGGAGAGAGTGTTTCATTGCCTTAAATATGTCAATGCTAAAGAAATTATGTAAGCAAAGAAGTATTGTGAGAAAAGTCAGCAAATAATTATTGTGAGCAAAGAAGTATTGTGATATTATAAGGTTAATATTTGGTGTATTATGGTGCTTGGTGAATTATTATATGGGACAACATGACATGACAAATAGAAGTGGAAAATGGTAGCAATAGTTGTGAAAAGTAAGAAGGAGGGAACAGAGCGATAGCCTACAGAATCATCCCACTTGATCTTTCCATCTGTGTTGTGCTTCATTTATTTTCTCTCTATTATTATTTTGAGCACCCGCTTAGGTTTATGTAACAATTCGGTTATTTTTCTACTCTACGACATAAATCAAGAGGTCATGTACAGGGACCATAGTAAAAGGAGTAGCGATAAAACAAGTATTTCAAATTTTGAGCTAGGAACCTTGCGTGATTCCTTTGATAAGAAGAGGATCAATGATGCACTGGATAAGTGCCTTGATAAATCCTCTCTATTAGCTTCCAAAAGGAGCCATGAAACATTTCATTTGAGAAGACAAAATATCTTAAATAAATTGAGAAGGATACCAAAGACTATTGGAGCTCCAATTCCAATGAAAGCAATTTTTTTTTGTTGATGAATGGGTTGGCATTGCTAGTGAAATTCTCCAATTGAAGTCATTAATCATTTTGGTGAAGACTGAGAAGAATAGGGAGGATGCCATGGATCCTAGCAGTGTTGGTTTCCATAAGCACTTCCTCAACTGCAACTATATTTTCTACTTGGAACTTTGTGTTAAGTGGTCACACCAATACCTCTGCCTTTTGTAGTCAAGTTTTCATAGTCATTTACTTTCCAGGGGTATGAGGGTGTAGTAGCATTTTGGCATCATGTTTCATAGTTGATATATTAGTTGTTGCATAAATAATATCACAACAACTACTACTTCTTTCACATTGGATGTATGATCAATATATTGAATGATTCTAACATTCATATCAAGTAATGTTTTGATCATCTTAAACTTCAAAAAAATAAAATGAAGCGCAACAAGATAGAGTGTATCTTCAATACAAGATGGAGCATTATTTTGTGGCGCTAAAAGTACTAGAAGATTCTTTAATATAGTGGAGAGACAAGAAGAGTTGCGGAAGTGAAACACATTTCTGAGTTAGTGGACAGGTCTATTGAATCGATAAAGAAGGGACATGTTACTCATTTGTTAGATAAAGGATCTCTTTCCATTCATGTTGGTGATGGAGAGAAGGGTTTTCCAGGTGAAGCATTTTTTTGATGCTATCCATGTAGGTGCAGCAACTTTAGAAGTACTAGAGGCTCTGGTAAATCAGCTAAAGCTAGGTGGAAGAATAGTTATTCCAAATGCTAACTCCTTGATGATTATAGACAAAGTGTTTTTCCAATATAAATGAATTCAGGTGGTCTTCTTATATTGTATTAACTATTCTATACTGGAGCTAGTCACTGAGGTTCCACTCAATACAGTTTGTAGTCATATTGGTGTGAATTACATATGATAGGGATATCTTTAGCATACATATGTTCATTTCAATGCTCAATATAATGCATTTCTCATGCATACCATGCTTTCCTTATAAAGTGTTCTCTCAACAATATTCTTGATTTCAAAGTGTTCTCACAACAATATTTTGCAACACTCTTACAATGTTACAAATTTCTAAAGCATATTTGGAGCAACATTCATTCAATATGGAGGAGCCCTAATAATCCATCTAAGTGGAATTCATTCAATGATAGTGTCAATATTGTTTATGTAGAACAAGGCATTTAAATCTATAAATCATTTATACCTATTTGAAAAGATGTCAACAACAACTGAAACATAGACAACAACTGGATGGCCTAAACTCCTGCTTCAACAAAAGAAACAGATTTCACATCTTGTGAACACCTCCATGTCTTACATCTGCATACAAATGATGGACTAGATAACAAGCCCACAAAACATGCCTTTAAACAAATGACCCTTCAAGTCAAGCATGTAGAAAAAGACCATTAGGACTCTTTTTCAAAAGATGAAACACTTCATCATTATCTCCATTTGGAGACCAAGTTAACTTCTTCCAAGTCAACATGGCATCACATGCATGTCAAAGAAATCAACCTTGCAAGATAATTACACATACATGTTCAAAAACAAGGAAATCATCAACATCCCTGTGTTCATGCACCTCAAGCTTATGCATGCATTTCATCTTTCACTTAAACACACTGTACTTTCAAAGCTGAAATGAAATATAATGTAGATGCATCAATAGACCTGCAATCTTAATCGGATAAGAAATCTAACCGTTTCTTACCAATCCCTTTCAAAGGTACTACCTTTGTCTGCACATCAACATCATCATGTGAATCATCCCGAGACACATCATTCATTGAATCTTCACTTCCATTTCTACCATCTTCTCTTTCCACTTTCTTCAACTTTTGTGGAAGCATTGTTGGATTCAGATTCCAACACTTTGTAGCAAGTTGCCCTTGCTTATGGCAGTAAGTGCACTGCATGTGCATCCTCTTGATAGCATGATTTTCCTTGTCCAATGGACCTTTGGCTTCTTGCTTCCTTTCCTTCAAAAGTTTCCTGTATGTGGCCATTCTCTTCCAACATCTAGAAACATTATGGTTATCCAAACCACAAAAGGAACATGCAATTCTTTTCCCATATCTATGTTGGAATTTATCATGCTTTGCACAATCAAAAGGAAAATGTTTAGAACCAGATTCATACCTTTCTCTTTCACCTTTATTGCCTTTATGAGGAGGTGAATTGAATGAAGAAGTGGCTCCCTTTGGAACACCTTCAATCTCTTCAAGGCTGTCAGAGTCTCCCCAACTCTCTCGTTCAAGTGTGTGCCTCTGAACACCTACATCTTGCACATGATGTTTCAAGCCATTGCATTCCTCTTGAATAAAATCGTCACACTCTGCACTGCAACCCCTTCTTGGAGTTGTTTCAATGGCCTTCATGGCAGCTTTGGAACACTTTCCATAACACTGTCCATAGCCAAGACCCAAATACTTAGGCCTTTCCTAAACCATTATTGGTTCAACAATACCTTGTGCATGCTTTCCCAAGCCCTTTCCTTCATAGCCCATCTTGGAACATATGCCTCTAGTATGTTTTTCAAAAGAACCAATATAAGCATTCTCAGAGGAATTTGAAGACAAACTAGAATGGTTTACCTCTTCTTCAAGCTGATACTTGACTAAGGCTTCTTGGCCAACAAAGAGTTGTGTCTCCAACTCATGCATCCTTCTCAGGTTCATATTTGCAATATGAAGTTGCCTCTCCATTTCCTGCAATTTGTGAGAAAGCAACTGTTTCTCTTCCTTTATGGAATTCAACTGCTCTCTAAGTATGCTGCTCTTCCTTCCATCCTCATACATTTCTGTCACCATATCCATCATGGTGGAAAAGTCTTGCTTCATGTCTTCATCAAAGAGTCTTGTGATGAAGAAAGAAGAATTTGAGGACTCACTTGTAGAAGTTGTCATTATGCCAATGAACAAAAGAACTTCAAACAAGACTAATAAAGAGCTTATTCATTAACCTTTTGCAGCAAACCTCTTGTGCTTCAAAAATTGCCTTGAGGTCCTTTGGGATAGAAGAATGCCTTAAGCCCTTCTTCCTTCTTGGCCTTCCTGGACTGAGCTATCAATAGCTTTCCCTTCACCTCTGCAAACTCAGAAAATAGTCAATCTGCAAAACAAGCATACAATCAACCTCTGACTATTTAAACACCTTTCAGACAAGCAATTTTTGCTTTGTCAATTGAGAATTTTGATATAACCTTCTTTGAAGGTATGGTTAATCAATCTCAGGCTCTGATACCACCTGATCTGAAAATGGGGCACTTAGGCTTCTTGTCTAACTTACAAGAACCTCTCCCACTCCCAAAGCTTAAATATTCCCAAGTCACAAATGATTAACCAAATGCAGAATTAAATATGTGCCTGTAAATAAGGTGAATGCTTATGGTTGTTTTAAACTATTTATGTGCTGTAAAATTTATTTTCTTAAACTGATATAATATATATAACAGTGAAACAATGTAGCAAATGAAAAACACACATAACAACAATTTAACATGGATTTCACCCAAAACTCTTGGGCTACATCTCCTTGAGCTCTATTCAACTCAACTAGGCTCGCTAGGATTATGGTCTAAGTTCTTTTACAAGCTCCCTGGCTCAACTCCACTGGTTTACATAAAACACAATGGGTTTAGAACACCATCTTATCCCCTGGCTCTAAAGCTCTCGGCTTTCTGGCTCTAGGCTCTCTTCAACCTTCAGTTCTCTGGCTTTTCACTTGACCTCCAAGTGACCCCAAAGAGTCCCTCAGCTGCTCTGTGTAGTAGCTTTTTGCTCTTCTACTCTCTCCTTCTAATTTTGCTTGCCTTCTCCCTCTCAATTGAGCTCTCTGGGCTCCTTTAAGGCATTTTCCCGGCTTTTCGACTTCCCCATTGGTTTCCCTGCATTCGATCATTCCCCTACGGCTCTATGGCTTCTCTGCGTTGTTCTTTCGACTGGCCATCTGGCTCTGCAACTCTGTTGCTTTCAAATGCCTCATCATTTACCAAAAACGCCCGCTTGTAGAGTGGAATGATGATTAGGAGCTGTTACAAGGGATCAGGGCCGTTTTCCAGGCAATAAGCTGAAAATAGACAAAAAATCCATTACACAGGTATTTTCCCAAAAATACACTATCGGGCGTGTTTTTCGAACGTGAAATTCCATTCAATCAACCCTAAAATGCCTATCAAGTCTGCCATTATTTAGTATATCGCATCGCAAGGTATATTGGGCAAAATCCTAAATACACGAGAAAACACTTAAAAACCCTTAAAAATGCCTTCTATCGGACTTCAAAATTTATCGAAATCGCCAGCCACGTGTCGACCGATCTATGGGATCGGGCGGAGCCAGCCCAAAACCATTTTATCACTTGAGGCCCGCCTGAAATCTGCCTTTACAGAACTCAAAATCTATGCAATCGGGCTTAGAATTGCACTTCGGGTCCGTTTTATCGCTTCAGGCGTCATTCCTTTGTATTTCGGTTTTTACACCGAAAAACATTAATACACAGAAATTCCCTTTTATCGGATTTCAAATTTTATGAATTGCACTTATGAAATCCGTCGAGTCCAACAATCACCGATCGTCGATTTAATCATGGCCATCCATTCCTCTCGCGATCCGACAGCTGAGATTGCCTGTCACAATCGCTATCGCATGTTGCATCGCATACAGTCCAGAGGTTCTTTACATCGCCGATACCGATTCACCAATGCGATCATCGGCGATCGGCGTATCGCATGATCAATTTCCCTTTATAAGGGTTTTTTGTCCATTTTAGGGGTTTTTGCCTCTTTTTCCAAAAAAAAGGGCATCTTCTTTCTGCGATAACTTCTGCATCCTAAGTCCATTTTTGTCCATTCAAGTTGCAGTAGATTCAAAAGGAAAAGATCTCTGTGATGGGGCCTCTTACTTTGACCTTTACTGCTTCGTCGTTTCCTTTAGACTTACCCCTTTAGTGTGCTTGCCCTTAGAGGACTGCTTGTCTTCGAGTCCTGCTTCACCTTCCAAAGACTTTTACTGCATATTTCCAGGAACTTCCTTGGACCTTCATTTTCCTCTGTGAGGAACGCTTAGACTTTGGAGTCTATCCAAAATCCATTTTGGATCACAACAATATTTTGCAACTCTCTTACAATGTTACAAATTTCTAAAGTGTATTTGGAGCAACATTCATTCAATATGGAGGAGCCCTAATAATCCATCTAAGTGGCATTCATTCAATGATATTGTCAACATTTTTTATGCAGAACAAGGCATTGAAATCTGTAAAGCATTAATGCAATGATGACAGCTATAACCCCTTGCCATTGATGTCAAAGGGGGAGGTAAGCAGAGGTAATTAAGCAGCAATTAGAAATATCTTTTAGGACAAAAGGGGGAGGATGAATGTGTTGCCATCAATCCCAAAGGGGAAGATTTTTGGCATTATTGTCATTGATGGAAAAGGAGCAACAAAAATGCAAGGAGCAACATCAATGCAAGGAAAAGCAATGCAATGAGCAGCAAGAAGAAACAAGGCAAGCAACAGCAGCAAGGCAAAGAAGGAAAAAGTGCAGTGAAGAAGCAGCAAAGAAGCAAAGATGTGATGGAAAAGGAGTAGCAAGCAGCAAAATAAGGCAAGGTATGCAACATCAAGGACAAAGGAGCAGCAGATACATTGATGCTCTTGTTGATATCATGTTGATGGCTTGATGCATGGATAATGTTGCAGAGATTTTTTAATGAAGAATTTGTGGTGACACTAATTTTTTGTTAATCTTAATTATTTTGATGCAAAGGCAAGACTCCAAGGCAAAGGCAAAGATGTTGCAAAGATTGTTGTGATGCATTAATGATAAATATTGTTATTTGATGTTGACATTAGGTTAATGCATTTAATCATTACATGTGGCTGCAATTAATATTGGATGGATTATTTATTTTGGTGTTCTAATATTCAAGATCTGAAGAGTTTGGAAATGAATGAGTGGAAGGAAAAGAGTCAAGTCTACTCACTTCATATTCCTATGTGGGATACAAACAACCATAAAACTATCTTTATAAAAGATGTGATTTCGGAAGGCATTGTGAACTAGGGAATGGGAGAAATGTGAGCAAACTGATTGAACTATTATGCATTAGTTACCTCACACATACGAACTTGAGGTGGAGCGGATTTGAAGGGAAGAAGATGCAGAAATGAAGATGGAGATACGCAAAATTTATGACTAGGTAAACCAACACATTGTTATTTCTTGTTTGCATCATGGGATGGTAGTCTCCTTTCAAGTTGTGGCTTGATAAATATCCAGTCGAAGTTGGTTGAGGTAGGAACCTCCTGTGGGTTGTAGCCTACAAAAAACATATGGGAGTTGGAGCTTCCTTTGCATGTTGCAACTTGAAAAAAGTTGAGGTAGTAGCCTCCTGTAGGTTGGAGCCTACATAAAATCAAATGTAATAATGAGTCGAAACTTTCCTTTGCATCACAACAATAATAAAAGCATGGTTTTCTCCCTTTATGGGTTTCCACGTATATTTGGTGTCAATATGTGTTATTATTATGTGCTGATATGATGTTTTGATTTCCTTATTAATTGTTGTTCAGATATTCAATATGTTGGTCATCATTTGTTAAGTTGCTCATGTAATGTTTCAGTTAATGAAATTAATGAAAAGAATTTTAAGGTCCATGAATATCCTAAATTGATTCACCCCACACCCCCCCCCCCCCCAAGTTTAGTCAAGTTTTCTTCACCCACCTAAATCTACCATTGATTCATAAATGATCCAATGCCTCAGATCATAACTCTACAACAATTTTATAGGTTCTACATTTTTGGTGCATTTTTTTGGCACTTCCCATGAATTTTTGGTAATTGACATGGTTTAGAAGCCTTTGATTATTGGGCAAACCAAACACATAAAGCTTAGAATAATCTTTGTAACAATCCAAGAAACACCCCAAGAAGAATTTGTATGAGAAAAATGTGGTTGCAAGAACTTGATGTATCAACTAGGCTCCTTAGGGTCTACACGTCTTTTCCACCTCATCTACATGGATTAGGGTTTTAGATCTTAATATTTTTTTCCTCAATGGAGTTTCAACTTTATGTTAAAAGGAAGTTCCAACCCGTTCTAATAAAATTTTTGCAAATGAGAGTCGTAAACACATCTATTTTCAAATATAAGCTACAACCATTCTAAAAAAATTGTGTTACTTCGCATAATGCATTGTTTTCATTATTTCATTCATTAGTATAGTTTGCAATTTCATTTTATTACTGTACTCATTTTAATATCTCGATCACATTGTCCTTGTTATTGCTATATGCATTTCATTTTCAATATAATCCAAAACAATCTCCCTCATTGTGCATAAAAGCAACTTTTTTTGTCATGTAGAAGGTTGACTTCCTTTTCTATTCTCTACAAGATGGGAATTCCCAAATCAATGTTCAATGCCATATAAACCAAATATGTTCTCTTTGTGAAGAGTTATGTTTACCTATCACTTGGAACTCTAAAAGTTGATTCAAAATTGTTCACATTAACAAGATAATGACAAACTAATCTCACTTATAGCAAATTCAATTTTTTATTCTTAGCTAGAATATTTACTTTATTAAATGCTTGAGATCTCTTCTTCCTAAAAGACTATAAAGGCCAAATTGATTTTCATTTCCATAAAAATAACCCTTAATAATTTCTTATGACATCATTTATTTCTCCCTTTTCTATCTAAAGGAACCTAAACAACTTCTCACATCATTCCTTTCTCTCTTGGAATCCAAACAACTTCTCACATCATTCATTTCTCCCTTTTCTAACTAAAAGAGCCTAAACAACTTCTCCCATACAATTTTGATAAAAGTCCAAACAATCAAACTACCAATTTTCTCCTTTTTACCCCTCCCATGACAACAATGTGTTTTTCTTCTGAAGAAAGATTTCATTTTCTTGAGTTGTTCCATAATCCTCAAGAGACCCATTAATTTTCCTTTGGGTGGTTCCATAATGCTCAAGAGACCCATTAATTATCATCCATCAAGGATGTGTTTTAACTAACAACAATTCATTTCCTCAATCTATCAAATTATTTTTCACTTGTAATGATGTGTTTTAACTAACAACAATTCATTTCCTCAATCTATCAAATTATTTTTCACTTGTAATGGTAAATGGTTATTTATTTTAACCTTTTCCATTGAGATTCACCACCATTATCATTCTCATATAAATAAAGATTAAATATTTGTATAAAAACTAAACTTTAAATTAGGTGAGATTTCCCACCAAAAACATTTGTACAAAGAACAAATACACAGGTGAGCAACCGGGAAGAAGATAGACTTTTCACATCTTCCATTCAAGAACAATGAATTTGGACATGGCTCAACGAGAGATTTCACTGATCGTTTCCAAGGTGGGCTTCCAGGACCTGCAGCTACTCGTCTTGTACATCTCTAACTCCATTCGTACATCGCGAATATCCATTCGTGGAATCACAACCTCTTCCTCTCTCACCTCCCCCGGCTTCGAACCCATGACCACCAGGCAAGAGCCCGCGTTTACATTTTCTTGTTTTTTCTCTGCAGAAAGAAGAAGCGGCCGCACATAGGCCAGCACAGGAAGGATTCTGGCGGTGCTCTTGCAGCCCCGTTTGGCCACGGGACTCGCCTTTTGCAGAAGAGAATCCATCTCGGAAGCCGAGAGCGCAGTGTTGAGCTTCTCCATGGGGAGCATGAAATAGAGGTTCCCCAATTCCAAGTCCTCGTCCGCCGAAAGCGCAGAGGCTCGGCGCCCCACCTGCAGGGAGTTGTAATGGCTGACAAATTGCTGAGAATTCTCCAGCATCAGTTCTGCGGCCTTCACCGGCTTCTGAAACTCTTGAATACTACCATTGCACAGTATCACTTTTGCTGTCTTTGGCCAGAAATTGGGCGCGACGCAAGAAACGTAGTTGCCCATTCTTCGCTTCCTGTGATTCGAAACCGCGACCTCAGGGCAGGACTTGTTTAATTAATCGATGTGAGATTTAGGATGTAAATATTTATGTATGTACACAACATGAACCGCCTGGGAAGAGTTGTGGGATTTATAAAGAGAAGCCTTGGAGAGTAAGCCAAAGATACAGAATCCAGGCTTGCCCTCATTTCTGCTTCCTCCTCTTTGGAAGAAAAGTTTGAGATTCCATTTGGTGAGATACACAATCCAGACGTGCACTCTTATCATCTCCTTCCTTTTTGTGAAGAAATGTATTTGAGATTCCATTTGGTTTTATACACATTCGAGACTTGCCCTCTTATCTTCTTCCACCTCCTGTGAATAAATGTCAGAGATTCCTTTTGGTTTTGCTTACTTTCCTCTCGGTTAACAGGGTGTAACTGTGTTCTGGATTTGAAAAGATTTTGGCCTAAAAGTGTTTTTAGAATTTTAATTTATTTATTATAATAAGAATTTAAGTTATAAATCAAGATTATGATTTTAGTGTAAGTTATATTTTCCATTTATATAAATTAATTTTATTTAGTTTTTATTTACTACTATTTGGTGATAAATTAGAAGTTATGTTTTTTAAATTAAATTGGTTAATTAAAAAAATTGTTATATATATATTGTTTTCCATTTAATTCATATATTACTTTTTTACAATAATTAATAATAACTATAATTATTTTTAAATTGATATTTTTTATTATAAAAAAATTGCAATGTTGTAACAACTAATTAACTATTTGAGAATTTGTCGTACCTTATTGAAACTACCATGGATTTGACAGACTAGAAAAAATCACCTCACTTGGGGATGATCTTCTGAACTACTTTTCTTTCTTCTCTCTTAATATTGGTCCAACGAATAGGAGGCGGGTTAGCCAAAGTAATTTGCAAATTATTGATGAAAGTTGAAGAAGACTCTTTGTTGCTGTCAGAAGATCCTGAGTCTTGAGCACGCTTCAAAATACCCAAAGAGACATCTTTGTTTACCTGTTACCTATTTGCAGGGGTCACTGGGTTGTGAGGAAAGTGCTCATGGGTTTGATGAATAACGACAGTCTAATCCTAATCCCCTAAAACTATAACATCATCAACAACTTCATCCTCTTGGCCAGAGATAGAAGAAGTCTCACCTCCATAGGGGGCGGGACACATGGTTTACAACTTTTAGATTTGGAAGTTCTAATATGATGATTCTTGTTGGGATTTTACTGGGAGTGGGAATTTTGTAAATGGCTAGTTTGTAGACAAATTCGCCATTGAAATGCAATATTCTTGTAATCTAAAGATTGTGTCCAATGATAATCTCCAACTTTTAAATTTATTTGATTTAGTAGCTCGTTGTTGATATCAATTTCAACACATATTTTCTCATAGATGTACATGCCAAGTATCCTTGAGAAGGATCAGTGGCAAGAAAACAACCCAAGGAGTTCCCAATAGCCTGAAAATGTTGAATAGTGTCATAGGTAGGTAGACAAATTCAAAAACCAAACCTATATTGGAAGCCTGGTAATAATTGTTGTAGAGGGGTTGAAATCCAGAAACCAAGGGGTTATAAGCAGACTAGTTTTACCCTGCAACCAAGGCCCACCAATTAAGGCCTTCTAGTAATCTTTTGATTCAACGAAAAGCACTGTAAAAAAACCCTTTGAGCAGAGGATGACCTTGTACTTTTTGGTCCAAGACGAATGAATCCACTTATAAAGATCCTTTGAATGGGGCTTCTAACACCCCCTCCCAGGTCCACCCAAAGTAACCATGCCAACTAGGGTAAACATGAGGAGAGATACTACTAAAATCAAATTCGACCTCTATGTCACCTTAAGGAAGTGGAATCAATAGAACATCACATACAGTTATCCAACATCATCAACAGAACTATCAGGAGACAAGTCAGCCACTCAGACAGTCTATCCTTGGGTCCCACTACTATTCTGCAACTCTTAGGTGATAGTTGATCTAATGCTATGGGCAAGGGAGCGACAAAAAACCCAAAGTCGCTCTCACAGGCTTGCCTACCAGCAATTGTGGACCAAAATTGCTAGTTTTGTGCCAGCGACCCTAGGATTTAAGCCACTTTTCTAGCCCAGAATCCTGGCCTCTACCCAGAACTTGTTGTAACTTCCAGAATTCATTAAAAACATAATAACAATGTTGATCAATCAAAAATCACCCTCAAGACTAGGCTTGAGCATCTCCAACCAAAATTGACATTCTGTCAAACTCTTGGCATCAATGCAACATACAGGTCTAGGATACAAGACAAAGCATAAATGATTGAAACAACTTATGAAAGATAACCAGAAGAATCACCTCTGTTATGAAAACAACTCACAAAAAGATAGAAAAGAGAGATAAACGCCTTAGAATTCAGCCTCTTCGAGGGGGCAACCTCCTTTACATTACATAAATAAACAATCCTTCTTTCTATATATAGGAGTCTAAGGGGTCATAATATATTAGAGCCGACATAACAATAATAATGTAAGGGCACAATAATAACAATAGTGGGCTTCTATGGGGCATGATAATAACAATATGAGAACTACATGGGCACAACAATATAATAAGGGGGTTGTACTAATAACAATAAGGGGTTACACTAGTAGTATAGGGACCTAACATGCCCCTCTTCTTTAAAAAGAGTTGTCCTCAACACTTGAGTAGTTCTTGATGCTTTTGTATAAAATTCTTGTCCTCCCATGTGGAATCTTCAGCGGGTAAGTTCTTCCACTTGATGAGATACTCTGAAATTGATCTATTTCGTAGTTGTCTGGTTCTTGCTTCTGTGATTGCTATAGGTTCCAATATGATTTTTCCTTCCTTATCAAGTTCTGGCAATATTGTTTGAACCGGGATCTTCTGCAATTTTTAAATGAGTGGCCACACTTCTTTGTCATTCTTCCATTCATCCCTTGCTTTGTTTATCCAATGTGGTTGGATAATAGAAATAGCACAAAACAATGCTTCCACATCCTCGTCATTTCTTGAGAGTGCATCTGCAACAACATTTTGCTTCCCTTTTTTGTAGAAGATTTTAAAGTCATAACCCAACATATTTGTGACCCATTTTTTCTGTTCTTATAAGGATAATCTTTGTTCTAAAAAGTATTTAAGACTATCATGATCCATTTTTACCTTGAAGTGTCTTCCCATTAGGTAAGGTCGTCATTTCTTAAGTGCATGTAGTATTGCCAACACTTCCTTCTCATAAATAGCTTACTTGAGATGTAACCGTAAAAATACTCAATCGCCTACATCAAAACTTCTTTCACTGTGATGTTGATTTGCCTGTTGTTTCATTTGATTCTGCAACAAAGTGGCATTATCCTTTAAATGTTGGAGAACTTGTTGTTGATGCTCGATGTGATCTTTCACTGCTTGAATCTTTTTCTTCTTGATATGTCCTTCTATCTTGAGAGTTTGAGGAGTGATAATTTCTTCCAATGCATTACAAGATATGGTCGGATTCATTTCTTAATGTTCGATGTGATCTTTCACTTCTTGAACATTTTTATTCTTGATATGTCCTTCTATATTGATAGTTTGAGGAGTGGTAATTTCGGCCAATGCATTACAAGATATGGTCGGATTCATTTCTTTCTCGATGTGATCTTTCACTTCTTGAACTTTTTTTTCTTGATATGTCCTTCTATCTTAAGATTTTGAGGTGTTAATTCTTGCCAATGCTTTACAAGATATGATCGGATTCATTTCTTCTTTCTTTGGGGTTGGTTCCTGGTGTATATCCTCTTCTTTTGATGTTTCTTGACCTTTTCTTCCTCCTCTTCATAATCTATGTAAAATAATTTCTTCTTAGCACACTTATGACTTTTAATGTATTTGTTATCACAATTGTGACAAAGACCTTTTGCTCTTTTTTCTTCCAATTGTTGTGGTGTCAACCTAGTAGGTTGTGGAAGGCTAAGAGAAACAACACTTCCATATTTATAGTTGTGAGAGGTAGACTTCCTTGTTTCCATAATTTTTCTTTCCACTTTTCTTGCCAACCTGAATGCCTTCTCCAATGAATCAGGTTCCCAAAGATGAACCTCATGTTGAATGTTATCCTTTAAAGTCCTTATGGAGACATCAATCATTTGCTTCTCTGGAATATCATTTTCCCTTATATTCAATTTTTGAAAGTCTTCAATGTGTTCTGCCATTGAGCACTTTTGTTTGAGATTTAACAATTGGCTAAAGAAGGTGTTGCTCTTTGTATCCTCATAATGTGCTATCATTTCCTCTATGAAAATTGACCATGTAACAAGTGGTTTACAAGAACAAAGCCCTTTATACCATAAAAATTGATCCGGTTCTAAATATGAAATTTTAATACATACCTTTTGTAATAGTTGCACCTCATGTAGATGAAAATATTGCTCCATATGTAGTATCCAATTTACCGGATCTTTGCCATCGAACTTCCTCATATCGTCTTTTCTTGATTTTAGGAGATTGATATTGAAACGACTGTAACTCTGTAATTTTAGATCTGCAAGTTCTGGAATTATGTCCTGTAGTAGCCCTATGAGTTTTCTTTCTAACCCCGCAAGTCTGATCAAGATTGGATTCTATAGGGAAGAGTTATGTCAAATCTCCCACGATGACCTGATTATAGACTGGTTCAGTAGAGCGCACTTGTATGAAGTGCCACGTGTCACTGTTTCAACCTTAGGACCTGAAATCGATACACAGAAAACTACAGTCCGTCCTCTTTCTGAAACTTCTTACGAAATTTCAATCTGATGCTCAAAGAGAAAGTTATGACGATTTTCCCAAGGTCGCCTATTTAGGATGTAATTCGGGAGCCTGCAGAAACCCTAAATGTCTTGGACTATATCTCTGAAAATATAGCGAAAAAGGATATGAAATTCGGGCCCGAGCTTCACCAAAATTGCAGCTCAAATGGGTTTTAATTTCAGAGTCTGAACCTTCGTATAAAAACAATTATAGCGAAAATTCCACGATGACCTGTTTGAGATGGAATTCTGGAGTTTTTCAAAACCCTAACTTCCTCAAATCATACCGCTGAAAATATAGTGAGAGAAGATCTAAAATTTTGACTCGAGGTGCAGAATGATTTCAGCGCAAATGGGTTTTTTTCTAGCTTATGAAACTTTGTAGCAAAAAAGTTATAGCGAAAATTCCACGATCACTTGTTTGGAGCAGCAAAACCCTATAATCCAAAGCTCTGATACCAAATGTTATGAAACTAGCTCACAAAAAGATAGAAAAGAGAGATAAACGCCTTAGAATTCAGCCTCTTTGAGGGGGAAACGTCCTTTACATTACACAAATGAACAATTCTTGGATGATTCAAATAACAAGATCTCATTTCTATATATATAAGTCTAAGGGGTCATAATATAATCAGAGCCGACATAACAATAGTGGGCTTCTATGGGGCACAATAATAACAATATGGGGACTACATGGGCACAACAATATAATAAGGGGGTTGTACTAATAACAATAAGGGGTTACACTAGTAGTATAGGGACCTAACAACCTCCTTCTCCATTGAACTACTACATCATCAATTAGGTCTTGCATCCTTCCATTTAACAACTACATCATCAATTAGGCCTTACATCCATCCATTTAACAGTTACAAGTAAAAACATGAAATAACCATGACATGAACCAGTCATTCAACCATGCTTATAACCAACATAAAACCATATAAATATCAGAGATATGACAGCCATTAAATCTACATATAAATCGGTGCAAAAGTAGGAGAACTTATCTTTTATTAATCATAGGCAAATCCAACCAGGTTTGGAACTTCCACATACCACTCGACCATAGACATGGCTGAACCAAATCTCTCTTTCAGTCAGTCACCCCCGTTCCATATTCCAAACATGAATGTGGAATCTCATAGAACAACCAATCCAAGAACAACTGAGGGAATCCAGAGGTTAAACCACCTCCACCCTCATCAAACCGTGATCACACCAAAGCCGGTGCTCTGATCACAACCAAACAGATTGGAATGTCATCTGGAATCCATCACTATCCTTGAGGAATTTTCCATCTCCCTGTCTCTCAAGCTTTACTGCAATCCAAACTTGGATCACTATGCCCTAAACCGAGACTGCTCCCTCAAGTTTTACCATGTATCCTGCCAAAACCAGTCAAGGGATTTCTAGACCTTTGGGAATGAACCTTGAGACCACCTCTGCCCCAAATTTTGCAATCCATCCGGTAAACCAAAGCTTAAAAACCAAAATAAACATCCCAACATAACATGGCATCCGAAAAAAGGCTAGACTAGGCTGAGATCCATTTTCATAACCTGGAAAAACCATGCCACTGACAGTAAGAGAACCATACACCAACATGCAAGGCCATGCATGTCCAAACCAGCTAAGAAATCACACATGAAAAAGGTTACTTGCAAGTATTCCTGCTGAAGTTGTTTGATCCTGCTTTCATTTCCTTAATCCTTGCTTGATTTTCCTTTCCTTTCCTTGCTCCAAACTAGAGTGCTCTAAGAAAACTCTAAGTGACTAAGAGAGTGGGAGAGAGAGAGAATAATGAGAGAGATCCAAACTTGAACTGATAAAAGGTTGAACTGACAAAGTCTTAACACTGAGCAAGCTGAACACTAAGCAGCTTGCCAACTGATCCTGAAAAGCCTTTTTATCAATGAGGCCTCTAATTTCTTCATTTTCCATTATTTTCCTTGATTTTCCTCCTCACATGCACCATTTGAACTCTTACCATCCTAATCTCATAATTTCCTTTATTTTCATAAATAAATGCGCCAAAAAGGCCTGTTTTCCTTTTAATGCCTTTGCCTTAGCCTTTGCCAATTTTCCTTAGACAAACAACACACATCCAGTGATGCCCACTAGGATATATTTTCCCAAAATTCAGCTTGGAATACATGTCTGTTACCCATAGTCTTATTTTTCCTTTATTAACTTTTATTACATGAACTTTTCAGCAAGCTTGTTACAGAACCCTCCCCCTTGGGGAACACCGTCCTCCGTGTTAAACCACACCATGACCTCAGAAAAACCGATGAAAAGAAAACGTACTGCCCATGGAGCTTTATAACTTAGCTCATTGTAGTATTTACAATGAATGACCTGCTCAAAAGTAAAACATCATGACAACATGATCAGATAGAAACCATACCACATACTGGAGCTTTATAACACAGCTCATTACGTTATTTAAAATAACCACATATACACATATGCACATTTGCTAAACCATCAAATAAAAGGTTATGACATCCATATCAATCAACAAGGGATTCTAGAAGTTTACACCTCCACCCTCAAAGTAATACCAGGATTCACCTCCTTCCCAGGAAGTTCTGAATCCACTGCCATAGTCAAAGCTACATCTAATGTCTAGCATTATAATCTTGCGCCACTTATCCCCTCAATGAACAATTACCAACTCATTGTTCCAAAGCGCACTCCCAATGTGCATCTGATTCCATCCGGCAATGCTCATGACCAAAACAAATATATGCGCGACCTTCCCTTCTCTACTACACAATCCCACGGGAAATTCGGTCACCCCCTTCTGTGCAATCACTCACCTTCCAAGTTCCTTGGATTCCCCTATCCTGGAAATCCATCCCTTGGCAAGGATTCTTCACATCGGAATATCAACAACCAATGCATATACTTGCCTCAAAACCATCATACCGGTCATAACATTCCCATGGCAATCAATGGAAATTATTGGGTACCAGTGTCCCACAATGGCCCTGCTCTTGAAGTGCTTTACCAACATACTGTTGCATGTTCCAATTTATTTTGCTACTGCTACCAATTCTTGCAATCGATTTCAACCACCCAACCAGGCATGTTCATGCATTCCTATTCCAAGAACATAATTTCCATTAGATTCAAATAAATTGAAATAACCTCAAATCATACCTCATTGGTATTTCGTCAATAAGGTACACTTGCAATCTTGTTCGCTTCTTGTCACAACAAGTCACAATAACAGTTTGATCAAAACATCATGTATAAACATATCACATATGGTTAGCTCAAAACACAACCATCATAGGTCAACATCACAAACCACATGTAACAATCATAAACTAGAATCATAGATCATATATAATCATCATATACCATATTCATAAGTCAAATGCATAATAAAACTGAAATAAAATGATGATACTTATCCTTTCTGTATGCACTCCAGATCGGTTGCCACACTCGAAAAACACCCAATGCATTCTCCTCAACCATGTGCACATACACATAGTGTGCTTCACGCACATACAACCACACATAGCATACAACACCATGCAATACATGCACCTAGTACCACGTGCCTTCAACACAACATGTATGACATGTGCACAATACCACATGTTCACTAATACCATATGTACAAAGGACGACCTACACAACGTGTGCACAACATCACATGTACACGGCACCACCTACACAATGTGTAAATAACGCCATATGTACACTGCACCATTGTAAAATATGTACACAATACTAAATGTCTACAACATCACATGCATGACATGTGCACAACACCACATGTACATAACATCACATGCACAACATGTACACAACACCACATGTACAACACGTACATAGCATCACATGCTCACAGCACCACTTGTACAATCATGCACACAACACCATATGTACAACATGCATAGAACACCATATGTACATAGAATTGCATATCCAACATGTACATAGCATCATCTATACACAACACTACATATCCAACATGTGCATAACACCATATGCACACAACACTGCATATCCATCATGCACATAGCACCATCTATACCCAGCACTACATATGCAATATTCACATAACACTATATGTACCATCTTGTACATAACATTACATAAACAACATGTACACACGCTATGTATACACAATAATGCATGTGCACAACATCATAGATGCAACATGTATAACATATACAACATATGCACAACAATAGTACCTCACATCCAAAAGCACACTATCTCTACAAAGAAACCTTGCTCCCAACGTCTTATCTATGCTTGTCCCAGCATGTCGCAGACCACACTGCTTTCATTTCGCTGATGTATCCTTCCATATTACATGTCATAAACATATGCATAATACAAGTATACAATATCAATTCATATCCACATGATACTAACCTCGTATATTTGTTGTGACTACTCTTCCCACTTGATTCCTCATGGACCAATAATCTCTTCATGCCATTCACCTACATAAGAAATCATTCCTCCACAATAATGATCCTTGACAACCCAGTTAGATAGTGAAAACATACATACATACATACATATATAATCATTAGCATAAAACAATCATCATTACGTCAGACAACGATATACATACATACATGCATACATATATAAATATCAGCATAATCATGATCATGACATAATTACCAGATAACATAAGGTTTAGGTTAAGAGAACTTATTTTACCCGTGTACAACATGTATAACATTGAGAACAATCGTTCCCAACATATTCAAGGCATCTGACACCTTAGATACATTTAATTTACCTTTTCTAGTTACCTTTCACATGTTTGTACTGCCACCATCCATTTACCACTATGGACCAACCAGTCCAACCAACTATCATAGTCTTACCTTCCACTGTGCTTACTCATGCACAGAGCTTCATCTGAGTCTTACCTTACATGTTGGGTACCATATGACTCTCCCCGATCTCCACTAACTTTCCTCTTTCCCAACCAATTCCCAAGACTCAACACATAAAAGGTAAGAATGGAAACAACAACAAGAAGACCATGAAAACCAAAATAAATATGACACCACAATAAAGTGGCATAGCTATGCACCATGATAGGTTCCTATAATAATAGAGATCATAATTTTGAATTGACTATTTTAAGTTTTGTAATATTGTACATACCTTTGCTTTTCTGCAAATGTTTTCCGATATTAAAAACTGTAAAAATGGTATGTCCTAAAAGAATAATCAAATGACAAAAAGAAAAACAAATATCAAAAAATAATATTAAATATGAACCCCAAACAAAAAGAGATCACGAAAGTGTGTAAATTCAAGTGCCACTGCTTTTACTTTTATGTGCAAAAATAATGGTTGTGTGCATCTTGTCATAAATGCCACAGGCCATGATAGTCAAATAGCTTAATATTTACTAATTCATGCTTTAAATTTCATGTTTATAGATAGAGAATAAAGATCTAGCCAAACTGTTTAACCTTGGCAGATCATTAGCTAGGTAGAGAAATAAAAATGTGCTCATAAGCTTAATATGAGCCATTGGAAGTTATAAGGCTAGAATTAAATAGTTTGCTTGTCAAAAGAAAAGGATATTGACAGATCAGCTGGATCAAAGTGTATCAAATGAAAGGTCATAGTAAATAGAACATCCAGCATGAAGACCAAACAGCAAAGCAGATTAAAGTGCAAAATATCAAAAGATCAAACCTAGTAGAACCTAAATAACAGGGATAGCAAGCAGCAGTTCAATAGCCATCCCTATCTTCTTGCATGAAGATTTTTCTTTTTCCTAGATTAGTTTCCAAGACATTTTGGGATATCTTGTAAAATATTTTTGTATAAATACTTCATAATTCGAAGTATTGAGGTGTGGATTGCTATACATTTGTAGAGTTATTTTGATCTTAAACCTAAGGGTTATTGTACAAATTTTCAAGTCAACAGACTGGAGCAAGTAATAAAAAGATTGCACTACAGGATTCATGAGATGAGATATTGCAGTGAAGTATCTTCTTTGTCTGATTCTGTTACTTTCTTATGTGTTTCATAAACTTAAATGTTATCTAAATTTGAATGAATTAACTAGAAACTTAACTCAGAATTTGTTTAAGTACACTTTGTTTTTCACAGTGAATCATTTATATGTGTTCCTCTAATATCTGGATTTGAGAACCCTTAATTGCTCTCCCATCCCAATTGACTTCTTTCATTCATAACCCGGCCTAAGGAACGCTTAATTGCTCCCTGGATCCGATTAGAAACCATTTCACCATCAAGCCTTTGAGATCTGTAGTAACTCCTCTATCTTGCCCTGTAGACACTATTTTTAGAACTTGATCTAGTCTTGTTTGTCTGACATTTGAACTCATAGCCTAATGGTAAAAGTAACCCTCTATTCATCTAAGTAAGTGTGCCACCACCCAAATTCAAATCAAAAACCCAAGCACAATCATAACTAGAATAAAATCAAATAACGAAACAAAGTAAAATTAAAAAGAGAGAGCCCTCTCTGAGATTAGGAAGGCTAGATCCTGATCTCCAAAGTTGGTTTGTGGTTACCTCTATCATTTCTTTTTATAACAGCTTATAGGAATTTTTGGAGTGATAACATAATTGGCGACCATACTGGGGAGAGAACATTTTCTTCAGAATGATTATACAAAGACCATATCTAATCTATGATGGTGGATAGTGATCAAACACACAAAGGTTAAAATCATCCACCTGGCGACTCCAGCTTTAAATCAATTTCACAATCAAGACTCCACTGGAGGAATGAACCTGAAAGAACAATATGGAAAGATCAGGCTTTTAACTTGGATTACAATCCAAGACATTATGTTCTTTCTCATCAAGAAGGTTTTTCAATGTATATTGTATTTTAGAGAAGATCTTAGATTAATTTTTGAATATTTGTAGAAATTTTGAATAATTTAACACATATTCAATGGAGATTATCTTGATCATGTACTATTGCGGAAAACACACACAATACATAAGCTCCTCTACGTTGATCATCAATATAGTAGCATCAATAACAATAAAACATCAAGAGCATTCACACATTAACACAGTATGTATCCCGGGGAAAGCATCTCGCTAAAAACCCCAACTATCTGTATATTAATGATTGAGTCATGTAACATTACACAACATAATACTTCTCACAAGTATATCCACCTCTGTTACACACAATACAGCTCAGATCTGATCTCCAAATCTCTTCCACTGCTTGCCTGCCTCCACTGCTCAATACCTGCTCAAGAACTGATGAGAATGGCTCACCAAACTCGTTTTTCACCTGCAAAATAGTCACTCACACTTTTTTGGACGTGAGCACAAGCTATAATGTGGGCAAATACGTGAGCAAACTCATTGGCATACTCAATCCCTTGATTGTGCAAGATCTGGTGCACAACTATAGTCACAACTGATAGCAATCTGATTCTCTACCACCTGTCCCTGTTGAACTGAACATGCACTGACATGCAACTGAGTTAACTAATGTATTCATTAGTTGTATTATGAGTTAATAACTTGTGAATTAATTAATAACTAATTCACCCAACTCATCTCTAGTCTATTTTCCAGTTAGACTAAATACAAATATAGTCCAAATATTATTGTGAGATAATAATATTTGACTTTTCTATTTTTGACAGCCAGTCTAAAAATAGACTTTGATCACTCATACTGTGATCACTCACACTTTCATCAAAAATAGAAGTCCATCTATTTTTTTCCAACTTGATCAATCATCCATAAACAGCAACCTGCAATCCATAGACATGATCCATATGTCTAAAAATAGACATAGTCTAAAAATAGACTTGCGCCAAAAATAGCCTGCGGGCCCACTTAGTGAAGGCGACTCTTTTCACTAAGCTCCATCATCTTGTTGCAATCTCAACACTCCCTCTCGACAAGATATGGATTATCAGCAACCCCTATCCTGCCTTGGTGGTACTCGAATTTTCTCCTGGTGAGAGCCTTCGTCAGAATATCAGCATCCTGATCCTCCGTTGGAATGTAAGAAAGTAACATGATCCTCCGCTGCACACAATCTCTGATATGATGGTACCTGATGTCAATATGTTTAGATCTATCATGAAATACAGGATTAGCCAAGATTTTAATGCAACTCTGGTTATCACAATAAATCACAGTAGGATCCAAATGAGAACCGAACAAACCAACTAGGATCTTCCTCATCCATATAGCCTCGCATGTAGCCAAACTTGTTGCCATATACTCGTCCTCCGCTGAACTGAGTGCCACGGATCTCTGTTTCCTGCTGTACCAAGAAACTGCTGTCGATCCAATACTGAAGACCCCTCCTGATGTGCTCTTTCTGTCTGTTGGGCTCCCGCACCAATCTGCATCCGTGAAGCCACATAGCTTCACCTCATCCTCCTGTCTGTACCACAAACCATATCCCGATGTGCCTCTCAAGTAGCGCAATACATGCTTGCCCGCCTTCCAGAAGAGCTTGGTAGGCTTAACCATAGCTTGTGAAAGCTGGTTAACTGCATAGCATATATCAGGTCGTGTATTGACCAAATACATCAGCGACCCCACCAACTGTCGATAAACAGTGGCATCCACTTCTTCTCCCGAAGTGGCATCCTCCTTCCTCCAACCTCCAGGAAGAGGAGTATCAACAGGCTTGCAGCCATGCATGTTGAACTTCTCCAGTATCTCCCGAGCATACTTGCCCTAAGAAACAAACAGTCCACCACTGCGCTGCCATATTTCCAATCCCAGGAAATAGTGAAGGAGGCCCAAATCCTTCATCTCAAACTCTGTAGCAAGATCCTTCTTGCATAACAGTATCAACAGCTCATCGCCCGTTAGAATCAAATCATCAACATACAGTACAATGATAAGCAACTTACCCTCCACCACAATCTGGTATAGGTTCGGATCCGCCTCGCTCTTGGAGAATCCAAGTCCTGTGAAATAGCTGTCTATCCATGTGTACCAAGCACGTGGTGCTTGCTTCAACCCATACAGCGCTCTCTTGAGCCTACACACATGCGACTCGCTGCTGAAGACTTCAAAGCCTTCGGGTTGCTCAATGTACACCTCCTCCTCAATGACTCTGTTGAGGAACGCAGTCTTCACATACATCTGATGAATGTGCCATCCCATCTGCGCTGAGAGAGCAAGAATCGTCCGTATGGAAGAATACCTTGCAACAGGTGCAAAGGTATCCTCATAATCGATCCCCTCAATCTGTGAAAAGCCTCGGGCAACAAATCTTGCCTTGTACTTCTCCACACTCCCGTCAGCTGCCTGCTTAACTTTGTATATCCATCTCAAACCCACCACTGATTTCCCTTCCGGTCTAGGAACAATCTCCCATGCACTGTTTCTGACAATAGAATCATACTCTTCCACCATGGCGTCTACCCATGCGAGATCCTCCACAGCTTCCTCGAAAGAGGGTGGCTCAGTCACAACACACTTGCTCATAAGAGCCATGTATCCAGTGTACCGATCAGGTGACTATCTCTGCCTGCATTGGGCTGTAGGTGGTCCTACAACTTTCTCTGCATCTTGAGCCAGTCGCTCAGCTTCTGTCAAGCGCTTTCGCCCTCTGATGGTTGGCGCTGCATGAGTGGTCTCTTCCACTCCATGAACCTCGTCCTGTGGCTGATCCACGTCCTGAAGCTCATCCTTAGGAACTAATAGCTCCTCATCTGCATGCAAGTGTAGCTCCCTCTCAAGCGAACACTTCATGGATTTCTCCTCCTGAAATTTTATATCCCGTCGCACAACAGTTTTACCACTGTCTGGCAAATACACACGATAGTTGTGGGGCGTATCAGTGTACCCCACAAATATCCCAACCTCTGCGGTCGGCTCCAACTTCTTCCTGGCATCCTTTGTCACATGCATGTAAACGTTAGCACCAAAAAATCCTCAAATGAGAAAGATCAGGTTTCTTACCAGAATAAGCCTCCTCGGGTGTACTCATGCCAAGTATCCTATGAGGACAACGGTTCTGCACATAAATTGTTGTATTGCATGCTTCCGCCCACAAGTGAAGGGATAGGCCCTGATCATGCAACATTGCCCGTGCAGCAACCACAATCATTCTGTTCTTCCGCTCAGCTACCCCGTTCTGCTGTGGGTTATGGGGAGCTATGAGCTCTCTACGAATCCCTTCTTTCTTGCAGAAATCCTTGAACTCATCCGAGATGTATTCACCACCATTATCACTCCTAAGAGCCTTCACCTTCTTCCCCGACTCCTTCTCGACCAGTGCTTTGAATTCACAGAACTTTGAATATGTCTCGCTCTTCTTCTGCATGAAGAAGATCCGCCACTTACGAGAGAAATCATCAACAAAAATCACATAATACATGTGTTTTGCTGTCGAAGCAACTGAGAAAGGTCCACACACGTCTGTGTGAATTCTCTCAAGGATCGTCGTGGCGCGACTATCCTTCTCGTGAAAGGTGGCTTTCACAAACTTCCCCAAAGTACACCCCTTGCACTGATCTGACTGCGCAAGTGTGCCTTTAGGAAGCCCTGTAGTGATCTGTTGCAGTATCTTCAAGGCTCCATGGTGAAGGTGACCCAATCTCCTGTGCCACAACTCGCCATCATCCCGGCTCACCAATCCTTCTGCCTTTCCTGCCATTGCTGCGCATCCATCTACATGCAACTGATAAAGGTTCCTCACTCGAACCCCTATCTTCCGGGTCTCACCAGTTGTCTTGCTGCGCAGGAAGGCCTTTCCCTCGCTGAAAACAACATCATACCCCTTGTCTTCTAACATCGCCACTGAGATAAGATTCTTCTTCAATCCTGGAACATGCATGACTTCCTTCAATACGAAGGGTTTACCAAACACCCTCTCAAAGGAAATGGTACCGATACCGGTCGCACTGTATCTACCATCATCGCCCATCTCAATGTGCACTCCAAGATCTTTGTCCTCCAGATCAGAGAACAAATCTCTATCTCCAGTCATGTGAAAAGACGCACCACTGTCCAAGAACCACACTGATCCCATCACACTTGAAACCAAGCATGCGATCAATGAAAAATCAAGCTCAAACTGAGAAGCTAAGGTCTCTCCCCCTGCAGATCCAGCAGCTTGCTTGTTCTTCTTCTTCTGCGGACAATTTGTGGCATAGTGTCCGTGCTAGTGACAGTGAAAACACTTCACCTTGGACATATCCTGCTTCTTGCCTTTCGCACCAGACTGAGAAGCTTTCTTGCTCTTCCCTTTCTTTGCTTTGGCAGCCAAAGCACAATTCTCTTCATCAGATACCTTTGATGAAGATCCATTCTCACCTTTATTGTTTCTGAGTTTATCCTTGAGCGCCAGGTCGCTCTTGCTTTGGAATAACATTTTCAATCCGTCAAAAGACATTTTCAACAACACTGCTGCAAATTCAAATTTCCACCAGCTCCAACTCAACCGCTTCCGATCTAGAATTCGTGAGAACACAATATTTCTCGTACAGAGATTGACTGTATGGGCATTCACCAGATATCTCACCTTCCAAAAGAAGGATGAATCCCAAGGCTACTTGGCCCGATTACAGACTCTGCCTAAAGAAATAGAATGTAAACACTTCCTGAATAGTAGATCTGATGATCAACAACTCCGATACCATGTAGAAACTTTTTCTACAATTATCTAGCTCGCTCTATGAATAATTTAACACATATTCAATGGAGATTATCCTAATCATGTACTATTGCGGAAAACATACACAATACATAAGCTCCTCTACGTTGATCATCAATATAGCAGCATCAATAACAATAAAACATCAAGAGCATTCACACATTAACACAGTATGTATCCCGGGGAAAGCATCTCGCTAAAAACCCCAACTATATGTATATTAATGATTGATTCATGTAACATTACACAGCATAATACTTCTCACAAGTATCTCCACCTCTGTTACACACAATACAGCTCAGATCTGATCTCCAAATCTCTTCCATTGCTTGCCTGCCTCCACTGCTCAATACCTGCTAAAGGACTGATGAGAATGGCTCACCAAACTCGTTTTTCACCTGCAAAATAGTCACTCACACTTTGTTGGACGTGAGAACAAGCTATAATGTGGGCAAATACGTGAGCAAACTCATTGGCATACTCAATCCCTTGATTGTGCAAGATCTGGTGCATAACTATAGTCACAACTGATAGCAATCTGATTCTCTACCACCTGTCCCTGTTGAACTAAACATGCACTGACATGCAACTGAGTTAACTGATGTATTCATTAGTTGTATTATGAGTTAAAAACTTGTGAATTAATTAATAACTAATTCACCCAACTCATCTCTAGTCTATTTGCCAGTTAGACTAAATACAACTAGTTTAACAAAGCTAAACTGAACACAACTCCATCAACTCCACAATCAACTCCACCAAACTCAATTGATTGAGTTCTAACTGAAGTCATGCATGCAACAACTCAACTGACTCATAAGAAAAGCGTATTTCCTTCTGACAGCTGCATGTGCCACCTCTGTAGCTCAAACTGAAGTGCTCCAAGAGAATAAGATTAAGTTTATAGTCCAAATATTATTGTGAGATAATAATATTTGACTTTTCTATTTTTGACAGCCAGTCTAAAAATAGACTTTGATCACTCACACTGTGATTACTCACACTTTCATCAAAAACAGAAGTCCATCTATTTTTTCCCAACTTGATCAATCATCCATAAACAGCAACCTGCAATCCATAGACATGATCCATATGTCTAAAAATAGACATAGTCTAAAAATAGACTTGCGCCAAAAATAGCCTGCGGGCCCACTTAGTGAAGGCGACTCTTTTCACTAAGCTCCATCATCTTGTTGCAATCTCAACAATATTTTCCTTTGAGTATTGTAAATATATATTCTCCTTTTTCATTTTAGCAGCTTTCTTATGAATCTTATGATGATCATTTTCCGATTGAGAAGCCTCAAGCAATCAAGACTAATCTTACAATCCCTGTACATATTCCTACACCTTGTAAAGTTCCTGATAGATATAAGCCCCTCATGTTACCTCCTATACTCCATGATCTCCCTGATAACTATTACAAATATCTCCCCAATTTTGATGGAGATAATGGTACCACTACCCAAAAATATATTCAAGGCTTTGAGAATTATCTGGACCTATTTGAGATTGATGAAGATGATGTTAGAATCAAACTTTATGCTCTTTCTTTGCAAAGTAGAATAAAGAGTTGGTTCAAGAATCCACCTATTGCAAGCATCTCAAATTTCCAACAGTTTATCAAATTTTTCATTGATAGATGGATAATCAAAGTCAATCTTTTTGTGATCATAGAAGAATATAATCAGTGGAAAAGACAGCCAAATAAAACAATACAACAATTTTCTGATGGATTTAATCAAATCTATTATTCAATGCCATCAAATATAAGACGTCCTCCTAATTCAGCTCTCTTGCACTATCCAAAAGCATTTGATCCAGAAATAGAATTTTAGCTAAGAGAAAGAAACCCAACAACTCTTGAACAGATGCAAAACATTGCAATAGATGTAGAATTTAATCTGCAAATTAGAAGAGAAAAGTTGAAAGCAGAAGCAAAGAAGAACAACATTGCAGAGGTAAAATTTGGTAAGAAAAAATAGAGAAAAGGATACAGAAGATCACCATGCAAGATCATTTTTTTGTGCAAGATCACCATGACACATTTATTTCACAAAAAGAAGAGGTTGATATCCATGAACAAATTCTTTCTAATTCCAGCTACCATAGATTAGAAAATGGATTTACAAATCAATATGTGGAAGAGGAATCTACTGATTTAATGTGTGTGTTTGATGACATTCCTTATTTTAATGATTTGCCTAAGTATGATCAGTATGATGATAATTATGTTCTTCGAACTCAAGCTAGCTTTACAAAGCAATCAGAAACTAGTTTGGAGGATGAGGAAATTTAGTTTCAGCAAATTAAATATAGTGATCAGCCTATACATATCAGATATGAGAATGAGGAAGGAAGTGCATAAAATTCGGAAATAAGTGAAGGTACTTTGCCTCTTTGTTTAGCTTCATTTCATTTCATCAGAGAAAACTTTACAACAATAAAAAATCAGCAGTCTTTAGGTATTGATATTGAGAACAAAGAAGACAATGAAAATCTTAATCAGGATTCTTCGGTTTCACAATTACAGTTATCAAATTTCATTGAAACACCTGATCAAATGACATAGGAAAGTTCTATACCACTATGTTTTGAATCATTTCAATTTTTAAAGGAAATGTGGTATAAAATCTCTAAAGAAAAGGATGAGTAGCTTGTAGAAATTTGTGAAGTTCCATTCAAACCTATGAGCAATAAGTTGCAGCAATCCTTCCAAGTCTTTTATGATCCAATAGCTGATATGTTGGATAATGAATGCAATCAGAATTTTTCTTCATTAACTAACTATGAGATTCAGGATCAAGATGATAAAGGTTTCATCAGTCAAACATTTCAATCAGTAGAAATATCATCACAAAGCTTGTCTGAAAATCTGCAAGGGGGTAAATATAAAAATGACATTTTAGTTTCATGGCATGGAGGCCATCTAGAACAATTGTATAGTTGCTTAAATCAGTTGAACAATAGTGTATATATTTTGGAAGATCCTTTTGTACAGTTTTTAGAGTCAACAAAGGAAATCAAGTATTTCCTTATCTTCTCATTTGTTGACAAGGTTATATTGGGCTGTAGAACTTTAGTTTTAATCACAAACAAGCACAAGCAACAAAATCCACCAATGTATATGATGCTTGAATGGTTGCATTGGTTGTTTCATTTTACCTAACTAGCAGTTGGACAACTGATTAGAGTAAGTAGGTAGGATTTTAGTTTGATTAAATTCAGTTTTTTAGCAGCAAGTTTATTTCAGATCAAATTTCAGTACAGCATGTGTCAGATTTCAGTTTGCAAAAAAGGTTAAGATTTCAGTTCAAGATTTTCAGTCATAGAGATTATATAACAAAGAAGGTGCACGCTTGGGATCAGCCCAATGGATCAGGCCACTAGTCAAAGGTGTTCTTGACATCTCACAAGGAGATACCATCCCCAAGTGGAGCCACTGTTAGTTTCCTATAATAATAGGGATCATAATTTTGAATTGACTATTGTAAGTCTTGTAATATTATACATACCTTTGCTTTTCTGCAAATGTTTTCCCATATTAAAAAATGTAAAGAGGGTATGTCCTAAGAGAATAATCAAAGGACAAAAAGAAAAACAAAGATAAAAAAGGAATACTAAATATGAACCCCAAACAAAAACAGATCATGAAAGTGTGCAAATTCAAGTGCCGCTACTTTTACTTTTATGTGCAAGATAATGGTTGTGTGCAGCTTTTCATAAATGCCACAACCCATGATAGTCAAATAGCTCAAGCTTGACTAATTCATGCTCTAAATTTCATGTTTATAGATAGAGAATAAAGATCTAACCAAATTGTTTAACCTTGGTAGATCAGTAGCTAGGTAGAGAAATAAAAATGTGCTCATAAGCTTAATCTGAACCATTGGAAGTTATAAGGTTAGAATTAGATAGTTTGCTTGTCAAAAGAAAAGGATATTGATAGGTCAGCCAAATCAAAGTGTATTAGATGAAAGGCCATAGTAAATAGAACCAGTGTGAAGACCAAACAACAATGCAGATTAGAGTGCGAAATATCAAAAGATCAAAGCTAGTAGAACCTAAATAACAGGGACAACAAGCAGCAGTTCAATAGTTGTCTCTATCTTTTTGCATGAATTTTTTATTTTTCCTAGATTAGTTCCCAAGATAGTTTGGGATATTTTGTAAAATATTTTTGTATAAATACTTCATAATTCGAAGTATTGAGGTGTGGATTGCTATACATTTGTAGAGTTATTTTGATCTTAATGTTGGCATTATGGCACAGGTTTGGCACTATGGCACATGTGTTGTCCTTGATGGCAACTCACTCAAAGGGCAGATCACAGTTCAGGCTCTTAGAATGAAAGAAAATGAGGTATACGCAGGTTCATCTTAACAAAATCGCATATACATGCAGGTGTACCGATCAAAAGGCGTGTATACGTATGCACGCACTTTCATGCAAAGAAAAGCACGTACATGTGGGAAAACTTATGGTTGGTCCATGGTATTTAGTCCGTCATATTTGAACCTATGGTTTTGGTCCTTGGTATTGCATCCAAAGTGTTGAACCCAGGTATTGAGTCCCTAGTATTGGATCTCTATGGTTTTGGACCATGGTGTGAGTAAGGCCTAAGTCTATAAAAAGGGAAGGAGATCATTTGGCAAGGGATCAACTGAAGCATTGAATATCTTATGAAGAGCAAGATCGAGAATATTGTCATTGGGTTATGGTGCATAACTAGATTTGAATCAAGGAGGACCCTGAGCGCAAGGAGAAGGATAAGTTCTATTGATGGGTCAAGATCTTAAGGCGGTTTGAAGAGAAGTATCTTTGTGAAATATTTGATCTGTTATATTTGACACATGACATGATATATAAATCTGGGTATAACTAATGTCTGAATAAGTAAAAAGATAAATTATCTTTTATAGATCTATACGCAGGTTCAGCGCAGCAGAGGCGCGTATACACGCTGGTTCACTAACGTAAAACAGCGTATACGCTGGATGGCCTTGATACAGAAGCATATGCATGCAGGTTCCATATATTGAAGTAGCGTATATCTCATGAAATATGTTTTAGCTTCTTTTGTTTATTGCTGCAGTATTCTAGGTTCAGGATTGGTGTTTGGTTACTGGTACTGTTTTCTAGTTACAGCATTCTGAAAAGTTATTGGTTGATTCAGTATTTGTTTATACAAAGGAGGCTGGTTAATACAGATATACTTGATGTTTGATTGATATACATGGATCCAGTCTGAAAATTTATGAAACAAGGTCTCTGGAAGAAAAGAGAAGGTTGTAGCCTTCTGTAGGTCAGCACCTACGTACTAATACCTCAGCTAGTACAAGAGCTAAGGGGGTTGTAGCTCCCTTATAAGAGAGGCTGGAGAACGAGAGAAGGTTGTAGCCTTCTGAAGGTAGCAGCCTGTGTACTGGTATAAGATTGCACCAGTACAGAAACATTGTAAAAAGAAGTTTCTAATTGAAAGAAGATAGAGACGAATTGCAGCAGGTGGTTTTCACCCACATTGGGTTTCCACTTTATATCTTGTGTTCTAATGTGTGATTGCCTGTTCTGTTTTACTGTTCCTGGTTACTGTTCATATGGTTTGATGCAAAGATTAATGATCAACATCTGAAGAATAATCTAAATTACAAGTCTGCTCATATACACTTGTTTCCTTAACTGAAGTTGCGTACATACGCAGTATTTACTAACTGAAGTAGCGTATACAAATCTGATTGTGAAATGAAAAATAATTGACTTGATAATACTGATTCACCCCCCCTCTCAGTATTATTTCCAAAAATTAGTATCAGAGCAGGTCCTTCAGAAGAAGCTTGATCTCTTGAAGGAAGATCTATCATCATAAGAAACTACAAAAAAGAAGAATCAATCAGGCCACCAATTTTTGATGGAAGAAACTTCGTCTATTGGAAGGTAAGAATCACTGCCTATCTTCAATCTCTTTGTACAAAAGTTTGGGATATTGTGGAAACAAGATACATTTTTCCATTAGCAATTCCTATAGATACGGCTGGTAAGAAGCAGTATGAAACAAATGCAAAGGCTGTCAATACTCTATTAGGGAGCCTATCTCAATCAGAATTTTTCAAGGTTATGCAGCTCAAAACCACAAAAGAAATATGGGACAAGATCGTTCTGAGCTATGAAGGAGATGAATAGGTAAAACGAGCAAAACTACAAACTCTCAGAATTCAATATGAAAATCTCAGAATGTACAATGATGAAAGTGTGGCTAACTATTTCCTACATATAGGTGAGATTGTTAATTCTATGAAAAATTGGGGTGAAGAAATAAAAGAAGTTGTTTTGGTTGAAAAGGTTCTAAGATATTTTTCTTCTAAGTTTGAATCAAAAGTTTCCGCCATAGAAGAAAAACAGAATCTACAGAGCCTTACCATGTCACAGCTACATGGAATCCTAACTGCTTACGAAATGAGAAAAGGGGGACCATCAGACAAGAGAGAAGCTGCATTCAAAGCCTCAGGAAAAGGAGATTACAATGACTCAGGACATATGTCGGAAGAAGAGGAAGAATCAAATTTTGTCAAGAACCTTCAACGAGGTTCTGGAAGATTCAGAGGTAAGCTACCTTTCAAATGTTTTGCTTGTGGAAGAGTCGGTCACTATGCTGCCAAGTGTCCTCATAAAGATAAGCTTGACAAAGGTAAGGAACCAGTTAGATGGAATAGAAAACAGAATGTAAGTAAGAAGAGCTATTACACACATGAAGACAGTGATGGACTTTCAAATAGCGATGAAGATGAACAAGGTAATGATTATAGACTTTTGATGGCTTTTGAAGATGATGATTTCTTGGATGCTATAGATGAAGAAAGTCTTCATGAAGAAATTTTTAAACTCAAAATTTGCTTAGAAGAGAAAAATATGATTATAGATACTCTGACATTCCAACTTGCTGAAATGGAGAAACACAATGAAAAGTTAGAATGTGAAATTGTGGGACTTATAAAGGACATTGAGGAAACGAAAGCTCTTAATCTTAGATTTGCTAAAGGATCTGAAAATTTAGATGAGATTATCAAAGTGCAGCGTTCTCCTGTAATCAAGACAGGTCTTGGGTATACTAAAGAAATATCTCAATCACAGGAGCCATCTACCTCCAAAAGTTATCTTGAAGCTGCAAGGAAAAGTGAACAAGTTGACAATCGACAGCAAAGGCCCAATGGAGATCACCAGGTAAATCGAGGACAATTTACTTCAAGAATGAACAGAAATCACCAAGTAAATCGAGGGCAATCTACTTCAAGGATGAACAAAAGTTACAACCAACCACAGGTAAATCATTCTCAATTTACCTCAAGAATGAATGGCTATTACAATGGAAGGTTTGATTATCGCAGGAATTTCTTCAATGGCCAATATTTCTCTTGTCATAACTTTGGACATAAAGCAACTCAATGCGTTGCCTATAAGACCACCATGACCAGAGAAGCACGAAATCAAAGGAGTGTGACTGGAATCATGAAAAGAACCTACAACAACTTTTCTGCTCTTGAAAATGAAATAGAATGTTCTATCTGTAACAACTTTGGTCATGAAGATTCTGAATGCAAGAGTAGGTTTCGACAAACAACTCCAAAGGAGAAAGATTCATTGAGCCCAAAAACATGGAGGAAGAAAGAACCGCAACCAGAAAGATGTGGTATAGCCTTATATGCGGAAGGACAAGAAAATCAATGGTACATCGACGGTGGACGCTCGAAACATATGACAGGTGATAAAGAAAAACTTCAATCACATAGCACCTTAGAAAAGGAAAAGAAGGTCTCATTTGGAAATGACACCCCTTCATTCATCAAAGGTAAAGGTTCAGTTCTTTTGAAAGAAAAGGTCAAAGCTGGAAATGTTATGTATGTTGATGGCTTAAAGCATAATCTATTAAGTTTCATTCAAATGTGTGATCAAGGAAATGAGGTAATATTTCGATCAAATGGATGTATTGTTCGTGAGCTTGATACAGGAGAAACAGTGATCAAAGGCATAAGAACTCCAAATAATTTATACATACTCAAGGGAGGACAACAACAATGCTATCTTAGCAAGAATGATGAACACTGGCTATGGCATAGAAGATTGGGGCATCTAAGCTTCTCTCAGATAAGGAAAGCATGTAAATATTAGGCGGTTCGTGATCTCCCTGACATCAGAATTCCAGACAATACAATATGCAAATCATGTCAGTTTGGTAAGCAAACCAGAACTAATTTCCCAGAGAAGGAAGGATCAACTAGCAGGCCACTTGAACTTGTCCATACTGATGTATGTGGACCATCTAGGAAAAGGTCACCTCGAGGAGAAGAATACTTTATATTGTTCATTGACGACTTTTCCAGGATGTGTTGGTTAGGACTTATGAAGCATAAAGACGAAGCTTTCGAAAAGTTCAAAGCATTCAAAGCCTTAGTTGAAAACGAATCAGATCGCAGAATCAAATGCCTCAGGTCTGATAGAGGTGGGGAATTTACCTCGAATGAATTTTTCAATTTTTGTGAAGAACATGGAATAAGAAGGGAATTCTCTACTGCAAGGACTCCTCAGCAAAATGGAGTAGTGGAAAGGATGAACAGAACGATTCAACAAATGGCTCGTGCTATGCTTGATGAGTCTGGAACTCCCACAACCTTCTGGGGTGAAGCCGCATTTGCTGCAGTTACTATTCTCAACAAGACAAATGTCTGGGTAAACAGCACTCAGACTCCTCACGAACTTTGGTATGGTAAGACTCCCATGGTAAAATACTTCAAAATTTTTGGGAGCAAATGCTACATCAAAAATACTGATGAAAACCTTGGCAAGTTTGAACCTAGAGCAGATGAAGGCATTCTCCTTGGTTACTCTCCCCACAGCAAAGCATATAAGTGTTACAATAAAAGACTTGGAAAAATTGTTGAAAGTATTGATGTAGTGGTTGATGAAGAAGGAAACATTCCAAGGCAAGTAAAATCTGAAGAGTTCGAAGATGATGAGGACTATCCTTCTACAACAAATCAGACTCATGATGAAGAAGAAACCCATGAGGCACCAGAAGAACAGATAAGGATAGAAGAAAAGACTCCATCCAGGTACGTTCAGAAGAATCATCCAGAAACTCAAATTTTGGGGCAAAAGGAGGCAGGTGTACAAACAAGAAGAACCATTTCAGAAGCTTCAAGTTATCTAGCATTACTCTCCTCCACTGAACCACAAAATGTAAGAGAGGCATGCAAAGATGAATGCTGGGTAAAGGCCATGGAGGAAGAACTTGAGCAGATTGAAAAGAATAACACTTGGGAGTTGGTTCCTAGACCAAAAGATAAGAATGTCATAGGAACAAAATGGATATTCAAAAATAAGCTAAATGAAAATGGAGATGTGATTAGGAACAAGGCTAGACTTGTTTGTAAAGGGTATGCTCAACAGGAAGGCATAGAGTTTGAAGAAACTTTTACACCAGTTTCCAGACTTAGGGCCATAAGGATGTTCCTTGCTCTTTCTAGCTTTCAGAAGTTCAAAGTATTTCAAATGGACGTGAAGTCTGCTTTTCTAAATGGAGACTTGGATGAAGAAGTGTATATTGAGCAACCAGATGGGTTTATCCTTGGAAATGATCCAAAGCTTGTATGCAGACTCAAAAAGGCTCTCTACAGCCTTAAACAGGCTCCAAGGGCTTGGTATTATCGCTTGGATAAGTACCTCCATCAACAAGGTTTTACAAAAGGTTCCACAGATAGCAATCTATATATAAAAGTTGACAATGATAAGTTGCTAATACTTGTTGTGTATGTTGATGATATCATCTTTGGTATCAATGAAGAATACATGAGTCTTTGGTAATAGGAAGGTCTTTTATAGTATATAAAGTCATGTTTCTTATGTAGATCATCTTCTTGCAGACCTTGCCTACAGTCAGGGGGAGCTTGGACAGCGCAGCAGAGCAAAGGATTCAGCATGTATTCAGCGGGGGCATAACCCTTTGCCCTTGTTGTCAAAGGGGGAGAATGTTTTGAGTGACTTGGGGTTGCCATCAAGTCCAAATGGGGAGATTGTTGGCATTATGGCACAAGTTTGGCACTATGGCACAAGTGTTGTCCTTGATGGCAACTCACTCAAAGGGCAGATCACAATTCAATCTCTCAGAATGAAAGAAAATGAGGTATACGCAAGTTCATCTTAACAAAATTGCGTATACATATGGGTGTACCGATCAAAAGGTGCATATACGTATGCACGCACTTTCATGCAAAGAAAAGCACGTACATGTGGGAAAACTTATGGTTGGTCCATGGTATTTAGTCTATCATATTTGAACCTATGGTTTTGGTCCTTGGTATTGCATCCAAAGTGTTGAACCCAGGTATTGAGTCCCTAGTATTGGATCTCTATGGTTTTGGACCATGGTGTGAGTAAGGCCTAAGTCTATAAAAAGGGAAGGAGATCATTTGGCAAGGGATCAACTGAAGCATTGAATATCTTATGAAGAGTAAGATCAAGAATACTGTCATTGGGTTATGGTGCATAACTAGATCTGAATCAAGGAGGAACCTGAGCGCAAGGAGAAGGATAAGTTCTATTGATGGGTCAATATCTTAAGGCGGTTTGAAGAGAAGTATCTTTGTGAAATATTTGATCTGTTATATTTGACGCATGATGTGATCTATAAATCTGGGTATAACTAATGTCTGAATAAGTAAAAAGATAAATTATCTTTTTATAGATCTGTATGCAGGTTCAGCGTAGCAGAGGCGCGTATACACGTTGGTTCGCTAACGTAAAACGGCGTATACGCCAGATGGCCTTGATACAGAAGCGTATGCACGCAAGTTTCATATATTGAAGTAGCGTATATCTCATGAAATATGTTTTAGCTACTTCTGTTTATTGCTGCAGTATTCTGGGTTCAGGATTGGTGTTTGGTTACTGGTACTATTTTCTAGTTACAACATTCTAAGAAGTTATTGGTTGATTCAGTATTTGTTTGTACAAAGGAGGTTGGTTAATGTAGATATACTTGATGTTTGATTGATATACATGGATCCAGTCTGAAAATTTATGAAATGAGGTCCCTGGAAGAAAAGAGAAGGTTGTAGCCTTCTGTAGGTCAGCACCTATGCACTAGTACCTCAGCTAGTACAAGAGCTAAGGGGGTTGTATCTCCCTTCCAGGAGAGGCTGGAGAACGAGAGAAGGTTGTAGCCTTCTGAAGGTAGCAGCCTGCGTACTGGTATAAGACTGCACCAGTACAGAAACATTGTAAAAAGAAGTTTCTAATTGAAAGGAGATATAGACGAATTGTAGCAGGTGGTTTTCACCCACATTAGGTTTCCACCTTATATCTTGTGTTCTTATGTGTGATTGCCTGTTCTGTTTCACTGTTCCCGGTTACTGTTCATATGTTTTGATGCACAGATTAATGATCAACATCTGAAGAATAATCTAAATTACAAGTCTGCTCATATACGCTTGTTTCCTTAACTGAAGTTGCGTACATACGCAGTATTTACTAACTGAAGTAGCGTATACAAATCTGATTGTGAAATGAAAAATAATTGACCTGATAATACTAATTCACCCCCCCTCTCAGTATTATTTCCAACACTTAAACCTAAGGGTTATTGTACCAATTTTCAAGTCAACAGACTGGAGCAAGTAATAAAAAGATTGCACTATAGGATTCATGAGATGAGCTATTGCAGTGAAGCATCTTCTTTGTCTGATTCTATTACTTTCTTATGTGTTTCATAAACTTAAATGTTATCTAAATTTGAATGAATTAACTAGAAATTTAACTCAGAATTTGTTTAAGTACACTCTTTTTTTCACAATTAATCATTTAGATGTTTTCCTTTGATATCTGGATTTGAGAACCCTTAATTGCTCTCCCATCCCAGTTGACCTCTTTCATTTCTCTTCATAATCTGGCCTAAGGAACCCTTAATTGCTCCCTGGATCCGATTGGAAACCATTTCACCATCAAGCCTTTGAGATCTATAGTAACTCCTCTATCTTGCCCTGTAGACACTATTTTTAGAACTTGATCCAGTCCTGTTTGTCTGACATTTGACCCCATAGCCCAATGGTAAAAGCAACCCTCTATTCATCTAAGTAAGTGATCCCACCACCCAAATTCAAATCAAAAACCCAAGCACAATCATAACTAGCCTAAAATCAAATAACTAAACAAAGTTAAATTAAAAAGAGAGAGCCCTCTCTGAGATTAGGAAGGCTAGATCCTAATCTCCAAAGTTTGTTTGTGGTTATCTCTATCATTTCTTTTTCTGACAACTTATAAGAAATTTTGGAGTGGTAACACACCACACACATGCAAAATCGCAAATCAAGTACAACAATCGCAAAATACGAAAATGACAAGACTAACAACAGACACCATAACTCAATCCCCGTGTTTCCCTGTGCTTCCAAAGGAAATCTCAACCTGATCCTTCTTCAAGATTCATGGTAATAACTCTTTCCATGCAACTCCCTGCATTATACTGCCATAAACACATAATGCCAGTGCATAAATAAACATAACAATACATTAGTTACCTTATCTTGTCATGCCAATCTTGTTTCCTTGCAACTGAACACATCCACGCCATCTCTCAAGGGACTCCAATTATCTTGACAGATCCACATGTAACTAGAGACTAGCTAATATACTTTTCAAGTACATGTTCATGAATCTAGCACATATCCACATAATGTCAAACAAAATCAAGGTAAAGAAGACTCCCTGTGTGCAAAGCACTCATTTGTTTGGAGTTAGGGTTTCCAAACATAGTGAAAGGAATTCTTGCCCAACTCCTTTCCTTACCTTTTACCTTGTTGCAACCGAGGCTTACTATGTGTTGTCACACCATCCAACTATTAGTTATATAAACACATCAACTATTACCTTGTCATGCTACTACCAAGCATGTTTCCTGTAACTTCTCACACATGTCAACCACATGTTCCAAATATCAAGACAATCATATCTATCAACTTGAAATCAACCTAACAATCATGTCATAATCCATAGTCAACTCATAGTCATTAGACGTAATGCTACAATTGTCAACTACATTCAAGTATATATCAATTGTCTCAACACATATGTGTTAGTACAATCATCTTAAAACAAGATCATTTCTTCATGCAATCCTATAGACTCATACTCATATTATGCAATTCATCAAACATTCAACCAACTTGCAACATACCATGTTAAATAAATCAACTAGACGACATAATCAAACAGTCAAGCACCAAATATATGACATAAGCAAACTCATACCTTACTGTGTCTCAGGGGAGGCTATCTTGTCTGCACAATCAATCTAGTTAGCATGATATAACTTCACAACATATCAACTCAAACATAAATAAGATCATGATATCCAAAATAGTCACTAGCTAACATGTTTACATCATAACTCATACACAATTATCATTCACACATATGCAAGGTCAATCTAGATTAGTACAATGTCGGCTCATACCTAAATATCATAACCATAACCATTTGCATAGGACAATCCAATTTAGCATAATACACATAACATCAAGGTATAAATGTTATAACCCTAATCATCAAGCTAATTATCATTCTCATCAACAACATATAACCTAATCATCAGGTTATCTAATGTAAAACAACAATAGCAATGCATACAACTACAGGTTACTATCATTCTTGACTATCTGATAGATGTGCATATAACTACACTAATCAACTAACATCTATCATGAATGTAACCATAACATCAAAATACATGTACATAACCCTAATGTATATAAACCTAATGCATATAACAATCATTGAATTACATACCCGCATGCCAAACATACAATACATGTATGGTGATATTCTCTTACCCCAAAGTCCAATGTTGCAACCTCATTATGATTCTTTGCATCTCCTGCTCTATCTTTGATCCAAATCGAATCCACAAAAGACTGTCAAGAACCTTGACTGTATCGAGTTGAACAAATCCTTGAAAATTCCAAAACAGTGATAAAAAATGCCTTGAACCAATGGCAATGGCCGCCAACGTAGAATGACGAGGACCTCGGTCAAAGCGCGCTGACCGAGGCCCATGGAGACTGCGCAGGAGGTCAAAGTAGCCCCTGGGAGCCCCAAATTGGGAAAAGGAGGCGATTTTGATGCGTGATTAGCGCCTTTAGTGCTAATCGCGCATCGCTGGGCAAATAGGGCCAAAATGGAAGAGCCTTAAGCACTCGGTCGCGTTGGGAGCTGGAGAACCGCGGGCGGAGAAACAAAAAAATGCTAAAGGAAAAAGGCAGGACCTGCGCTCTAGAAAACCGGCGGTATTGATCGGAGCGCCCTTGAACAGTAAGAGGTTTTGGAGGAGAGCGGAGCGATCCCACTTAGCGACCGATGCGTGGCAGCGGAAGTCAGAGAAAAACCATTATTGATCGCGTGCTATCGGTCGAGAAAGTCAACCGCGCTCGACGTGCGTATGACGTTGGATCTGGAGGAGCCCAGATTGGACGGCTGAGATTGCGCCCGATGGAGGAAGCAGAATCGACAGGGGATTAAGCCGAGTTCTAAAGAGATTTGGAGTCCATTTGACCACCACGGTGGAGAACGAACGCATACACGACGTAACCAAAGAAATGAACCAACAAATCATGCTAGCACCAGTTGGATGGAGACACGTGGCCACTTCCTGAGAGATTGTGCTGACGCCGAACAGGGAATTCCAAGCGCAGCTGCAAAAGGTGAATCGACACAGGCGGGAGAGGAACCGAACAGGCATAGGGATCGAATGACTAAAGCCATGAATAGAGACAGTTGGAACAGAGACAGAAAGGGAGAGACAGAGAGAAGAGAAGAGTTAATTGGAAACCCGAATTGAGAGGAATCCAAGAAACTAAGAGAGACAGTAACACAGAGAGCAGTAAAGCCAAGCAGAGGAGACAAAGGGCCGAGCTGACCACATGTAGCATCGAGCACTAGAGAGCTTGAAGATTCAAGCCTTCCCATAGAGGAATCTGTCCGGACTGAGCATCACATTTGGCTCTTTCCACTGTAGACCAAGGGTCACAGAGCTGGTAGGAAGAAAAAGAGTTTGTGAACTCTGAGTGGCTTGGGAATCCAAGAACCACCCTGCCAAGCAAAATCTGCTTCGAGAGAACTCATATTAAGTCCCTGCATTGTAATTTCTTTGTTGTAAGACACAATAAAACAAGGCCACCACTGAATCTGGACTGGAGACGTAGCCCTGGAGAATAGGGTGAACTCCTTATTAAAAATTGTTTGTGTCTTTGTGTTGCTTACTATATTTCTTTGTTGTCTTTCCACTTATTTTTAGTGTATTGGCAATATGATCGATCCGTTGTTTCAATAACACATAACACACACACCAGCACATGAGTCTGTAATACCTTTTTGTTTAATAAATCTTCAACTGAGGTCACTCATAGGGTGATTATCAAATCAAGTGGTATCAGAGCTCTAGGCCGTAAGGTTAGACAAGCTTGTGTTGGTTTAGCTGTGAATGCTCACTAGATCAAAGCTCGAGTTAGGAGAAGGAGAGTTGGTGGAAACTAATCCTAAAATTGGGAGAGTCTATTCTCGGAAGACAATGTCAGAGGAAGGTTCTATAGGGCCAAACCCTCAATTCATAGAAAGTTTCCTAGCTATAAAGTCTATGGTAGAAGAAATGTATAGGGACTTTAGAAAGCATAAGGATGAAGATTCATCAGGCTCTAAGCATGATAAATAAAAAGATGAGTCTCATTTCCATGACCACTCCAAGGAAAGGGGAAAGAGGAAAGCTTTCTCACACCTCCTAATAGCCCTGTGCATAATAAGAAAGCATCTTTGATTAAGTTAGATGTTAAATTTTATTTGCCTATATATGATGGAGAGCTAAATGCTGAAAAGTTGGACAATTGGATTAGACAAATTGATGTGTATTTCAGAGTACAAAATATAGACTCAGACAACAGTAAGATTCAGTTGGCAAGCCTGCGCCTAGGAGGCACTGCCTTAGTTTGGTGGGAAGGCAGAACCCAAGCTGATGTGAAGAAGCATGGTAAGACCATCTTTGTCTGGAGTGAATTTGTTGCTGCAATCAAAATACAGTTCTATCCATTGGCCTACATGCAACAAGCCATGATGAGTTGGCAAACTCTTCGGCAGATGAAAGGGAAAAGTGTACAAGGGTATACTCAAGAGTTCAGAAAGAGAGCATTGATGTTGGGTATCTCATTAGACTCACCAGAGACTCTTTTGAAGTACAATGGTGGTCTACACAGCTACATGAGGCATACCATCCTCATGTTTAATCCCACTAGTATAGATGAGGTATCTGTACAAGCTACTCATCTAGAAGCCAGAGGAAAGAATGGAAATCTAGAAGTTGGGGGACCATCCCAACCCACTGTAAGCAAGAGAAAGGAGAAAAGGAAGCAGAAGTGGAACGCAAGGAAAGCTAACACTGCACAAAAAGGAAAAGCTTCATGCACTCACTATAAAAAGAAGGGGCATGATGATGAGCATTGTTGGATTCTGCATCCAGAGCTGAGACCTAAGAAGTCTGAGGGCAAGAAGAAGAAGACTGCTGCAGCTATTTAGAAAGATTTGGGGTCAAACTCGGGAGATGAAACAATCATTGCAGCCACAGGTATAAAAGGTAAGAATTCTGAAGCATCTACTAGTAATTCTGCTCAAGCTGTTATTGTTGAAGAACATGAGAGAAAAAGACATGAGCTTTTCCATATTCGAGCTATTTCCAAAAATAAAAAGATTGATACTTTGTTTGATAGTGGCTCACAAGTAAATCTGATTTCTAAAGCAATTGTAAAGAAATTGGGATTAGCAACTACACCTCATAAGAAGCCATACCCATTAGAATGGTTGAATGATAAAGCACCACTACAAGTGACTAGACAGTGCAAACTCAAGTTTTCTTTTGGGTCAGAATTTGTAGATGAGGTTGAGTTAGATGTAATTCCTTTGGATATATGTGGAATTGTTTTAGGAAGTCCTTACTTGTATGATAGAAAGGCTATTTTCTATAGAGCTGAGAACAAGTATCTACTTGTTAAAGATGGAATCGAATACTTTGTAAGAGCTCATAAGCTCAAGAATAATTATACTCTCATAAACTCAGGATAGATGAAAATAATGATAAATTCATGCAAATAGTTCTTACATATGGTTGTAAAGGAAAAGACACTTGAAAAGACCAATGTATTTGAGGGTTGTAATGCTGATCAGCAAGATGATATAGAAAAGATTTTTTCAGAGTATGATGTCTTATTTCAAGAACCTAAAGGTCTGCCACCCAAAAAGGGAATAGTACATGATATTATTTTGCAACAAGATGTTCCTTTGCCTAACATTGGGATGTACAAGTTGTCTGCTTTAGAGAATGCTGAAATCAAGAAGCAGGTGCAGGAGTTGCTCGAGAAAGGGTTCATCAGGCCTAGCACATCGCCATGTGGGTCACCCATCGTCTTGGTGAGAAAGAAAAATGGCTCATGGAGAATGTGCATTGACTACCGAGCACTGAATAAGATAACAATAAAAAATCGTTATCCTCTTCCTCGCATAGATGACCTTTTAGATCAATTGAAGGAAGCTGTTTATTTCACCAAGCTGGATTTGCACATTGGATACCATCAGGTCAGAGTTGCAGAGCAAGATGCATGGAAGATTGCTTTCAAAACAAAGCAGGGATTGTATGAATGGTTGGTTATGACTTTTGGCCTAACTAATGCTCCTGCTACTTTCATGAGATTAACGAATGATGTACTCAGACCTTTTCTTGATGATTTTGTTATTGTGTACCTGGATGACATTCTGATTTTTAGTAAAACGTGGGAAGAACATTTAAAGCATGTTAAGCAGACGTTAGATGTTTTGAAAAGAGAAAAACTTTATGTTAAACTCTCCAAATGTGAATTTGGAAAAACCTCTCTAAATTATTTAGGTCACATAGTAGGGGGAGGTGAACTGAAAATAGATCCCTCTAAAGTGGCAGTCATTGTAAACTAGCCTAAACCCAAGTCTACTACAGAAGTACGAAGCTTCTTAGGAGCAGCACAATATTGAAGGAAGTTCATTTCCAATTTTTCCTCGATTGCAACTCCCTTACATGCTTTGACAGGATTGAACAAGGTGTTTCAATGGGGAGGCAAACAGTAGAAAGCCTTCGACACCTTGAAAGAAAAAATTAGTACAGCACCTGTACTAGCACTGCCAGATCTACAAAGACCATTTGAGATCCAAACTAATGCCAATGACTATGCCATGGGAGCAGTGTTGACACAGCACGGTAAACCCATATGTTATCATTCTGAGACTTTTAATCCTACAGTAGTTAACTATCCTACATATGATAAAGAATTGTATGCATTAGTTCAAAGTGTGAAAAAGTGGAAACATTACTTAATGGGCAAATAAACAGTAATACATATTGATCATCAACCACTTCAATATCTACACTCCCAAAATAAGTTGCAACAGTCAAGACATTACAGATGGATGGGTTTTCTACAACAGTTTCATTTAGTCATCAAATATAAAAAGGGCATACATAACAAGGTTGCAAATATGTTATCTAGACCCATTATAAATGCATCTACCATACCTAAGCATAATTCTATGCTGCATGAAAGCTACATAGAACAGTATGCTGAGGATATGGACTTTAAATATGTATATGCAACTTTCAGTCAAGGCAAAAGAGTAGAAGAATTTGACTATCATGTGAAGGACCGACTCTTATATCATTGTGGGAAACTCTGCATTCCAAAAACTGAGAGAGTAAAGATAATTAGGGAAGCACACACTTCTCTGATATCAGGTCACTTTGGGGTAAGTAAAACAGTTGCACAGCTACAAAGGTTCTGCTATTGGCCGAAAATGAATGAAACAGTTTCTATATATGTAAAGGGGTGTGCTATGTGTGCTAAAAGCAAGCCCAGCAATAGAAAACTAGGCTTATACACTCCATTACCAGTTCCTTCTCACCCTTGGGAAAGCATTTCCATGGATTTTGTTGGAGGACTGCCCAAATCTAGGAAAGGTCATGATTATCTGTATGTTGTTGTGGATAGGTTCAGCAAAATGTGTATTTTGATACCCTGTAGTAAACAGATTACAGCTGAACAAACTGCAAAATTATTCTTTGAACATGTATGGGTTCATTTTGGATTACCCACTTCTATTGTATCTGATTGAGACACCCGATTTGTGGGGAAGCTTTGGTCAAGTCTGTGGGAACTAATGGACACCAAGTTAAAGAAAATCACAGCTTTTCATCCACAAATAGATGGCCAGACAAAAGTAGTTAACAGGACGGTGATCCAGTTACTGAGAGGATATTGCAGCAAACACCCTAAGCTTTGGGATGAACACTTGTGTTATGTGCAACATGCTTACAATAGAGCCGAACACTCTTCTACCCAGAGATCTCCTTTTGAGACCTGCTTTGGTTTCATACCAAGGTCTCCCTTGGATTTTGTCTTTGGTAAAGATGCCATGGTTGATAGACACAGTGATGTGGACAGGGAAACTAGGTTCATTGAACAGATCCAGGAGATCCACCAGGCAGTACAAGAATAGTTGGAAAAGAGTTAAGGCCAAGTACAAGGCTAGGCATGATAAGAATCAGATGGAGCATAGTTTTCAAGTTGGAGACCAAGTCTGGCAGTATATCAGCAAGGACAGGATGCAAGGTGAAGGTAAAAAGCTAAAACCTATCAGGTATGGACCCTTCAGGATACTTGAGAAGGTTGGTGAAAATGCCTTCCGCCTTGAGCTACCAGCTTACATGCACATCTACTCAGTCGTAAATGCAGACTGTTTGAGGTTGTTTGAACCTTCAATGATTGAGGACCCCGAAGAGCAGAGTCAATTACCTTCTGTTGACGACCTGCTACCTGAATATCTTAATGAGTTGCAGGAAGATACAGTGCTGGACAGGAAGGTAAGGATGACACGCAGTGGATAGGTGGAATACCTCAGGATTGGGCTTAAAGGTTTGAAGTCGAGCAGTGCGAAGTGGATTGAGATTGGGCAGGTGAGACAGCAATTTCCTCACTTAGTCGATGCTTGAAGAAAACCAACTTTTTGTGGTCCAAAAGCTTTTTCAGTAGGGAGGCTGTGATCCAAATCGGATCCACAAAAGACTGTCAAGAACCTTGACTATATCGAGTTGAACAAATCCTTAAAAATTCCAAAACAGTGATCAAAAACGCCTTGAACTAGTGGCAATGGCCGCCAACGTAGAACGACGAGGACCTCGATCAAAGCGCGCTGACCGAGGCCCATGGAGACTGCGCAGGAGGTCAAAGTAGCCCCTGGGAGCCCCAGATCGGGAAAAGGAGGCAATTTTGATGCGTGATTAGCGCTAATCGCACATCGCTGGGCAAATAGGGCCAAAATGGAAGAGCCTTAAGCACTCGGTCGCGTTGGGAGCTGGAGAACCGCGGGCGGAGAAACAAAAAAGTGCTAAAGGACAAAGGCGAGACCCGCGCTCTGGAAAACCAGCAGTATTGATTGGGGCACCCTTGAACGGTAAGAGGTTTTGGAGGAGAGCGGAGCGATCCCACTCAGCGATCGACACGTGGCAACGGAGGTGAGAGAAAAACCGTCGTTGATCGTGCGCTATCGGTCGAGCAAGTCAACCGTGCTCGATGTGCATATGACATTGGATCTGGAGGAGCCCAGATCGGACAGCTGAGATTGCGCCCGATGGAGGAAGCGGAATCGACAGGGGATTAAGCCGAGTTCTAAAGAGATTTGGAGTCCGTTTGACCGCCACGGTGGAGAAAGAACGCATACATGACGTAATGAAAGAAACGAACCGACGAAGCATGCTGGCACCAGTTAGATGGAGACACGTGGCCACTTCCTGAGCGATCGTGCTGACGCCGAACAGGGAATTCCAAGCACAGCTGCAGAAGGTGAATCGACACAGGCGGGAGAGGAACCGAACAGGCATAGGGATCGAATGACTAAAGCCATGAATAGAGACAGTCGGAACAGAGACAAAAAGGGAGAGACAGAGAGAAGAGAAGAGTTAATTGGAAACCCAAATTGAGAGGAGTCCAAGCAACTAAGAGAGACAGTGAACACAGAGAGCAGTAAAGCCAAGCAGAGGAGACAAAGGGCCGAGCTGACCACAGGCAGCATCGAGCACCAGAGAGCTTGAAGATTCAAGCCTTCCCATAGAGGAATATGTCCGAACTGAGCATCACATTTGGCTCTTTCCACTGTAGACCAAGGGTCACAGAGCTGTTAGGAAGAAAAAGAGTTTGTGAACTCTGAGTGGCTTGGGAATCCAAGAACCACCCTGCCAAGAAAAATCTGCTTCGGGGGAACTCATATTGAGTCCTTGCATTGTAATTTCTCTACTGTAAGACACAATAAAACAAGGCCACCACTGAAGCTGGATCGGAGACGTAGCCCTGGAGAATAGGGTGAACTCCTTATTAAAAATTGTTTGTGTCTTTGTGTTGCTTACTGTATTTCTCTGCTATCTTTCCACTTATTTTCTGTGTATTGGCAATCTAATCGATCCGTTTTTTCAATAACACAGAACACACACACCAGCACATGAGTCTGTAATACCTTTTTGTTTAATAAATCTTCAACTTAGGTCACTCATAGGGTGATTATCAGATCAATCTCAGCCAACACATTAGCATCATAACAATCAATAGAGCCATGATGACCCAAATTGCATACCATGATTTCACAAGGCATGTTTTACCTAATATTCATGCATACTATATAACCAAGACCATACATGCATAACGACTGCATATAGACATATAAGACATGAGTACCAAACCATATACACATCAGTCTAGCTAGAGTCCAGTCATCAATGCATCACCATATCAACCACACAAACCAATACCTCATGCATGAAAACCATCAACATGCATAAGTAATGCCTAATAAACTACACATACACATGAGCGCATGTATTCGAGCAAAAGCAATCAATTATTGTAACCAACCTACAAGATTGATACATCTAATCAAAAATACAAGAATGCAACCTAACATACAAGGATGTAATCAAGCTACATATAATCATGTAACAAGTCATATATTCCTGACAATGAATTCCATAAAATCAACATCAAGTTCCTCATGATAACCCTACTACAACCATGATCAACATTATGCAATGCAACAAGCACATGGAATGTAAGTGTAAGAGACACACATGCAACTAACATGCATGCATGACCAACATATTCACCCAAGGAGAGCACAACCACACTCTAACAACACTCTGTAACACTCCCTCCCAGGTCTACCCAAAGTAACCATGCCAATCGGGGTAAACATGAGGAGAGATGCTACTACAATCAGATTTTACTTCCTATATCACCTTAAGGAAGTGGAATCGACACAACATCACATACAGTCATCCAACATCATCAACAGAACCCTCAGGAGACAAGTCAACCACTCAGACATCTTGTCCCCAGGTCCCACTTCTATTCTGCAACTCTTAGGCCATAATCGCTCTCATGTTATGGGAAAGGGAGTGACCAGTAACCCAAATTCGCTCTCACAGGCCTGCCTACTAGCGACTGTGGACCAAAATTTCTAGTCTTGTGCCAGCGACCCCAAGATTTAAGCCACTTTTCTAGCCCAAAATCCTGGCCTCTGCCAAGAACTTTTTGAAACTTCTAGAATTTATTAAAAACATAATAATAATGTTGATCAATCAAAAATCACCCTCAGGACTAGCCCTGAGCATCCACAACCGGGACTAACATTCTGTCAAACAATTGGGATCAATGCAACCTATAGGTCTAAGATACAAGGCATAGCATAAATGAATGAAACAACTTATGAAACATAACCAGAAGGACCACCTCCTTATCCATTGAACTACTACATCATCAATTAGGCCTTGCATCCATCCATTTAACAGTTACAAGTAAATACATGAAATAGCTATGACATGAACTAGTCATTCAACCATGTTTATAACCAACATAAAACCATATAAATATCATAGATATGACAACCATTAAATCCACATATAAATCAATTCAAAATTAAGAGAACTTAGCTTTTATTAATCATAGGCAAATCCAACCAGGTTCGGGACTTTCACGTACCACCCAATCATAGACATGGCTAAACCAAATATCTCTTTCCTTCAGTCACCCCCATGCCATATTCCAAGCATGAATGTGGGATCTTATAGAACAACCAATCCAAGAGCAACCAAGGGAATCCAGAGGTTAAATCACCTCCACCCTCATCAAACTCTTATCACACTAAAGTTGGTGCTTCGATCACAACCAAACGAAACTTGGAATCCATCACTATACTTCAAGAATTTTCCATCTCCCTATCTCTCTGGCTTTACCGCAATCCAAACCCAGATCACTAGGCCCTAAACTGAGACTGCTCCCTCAGTCTTTACCGTGTATCCCGACAAAACTGGTCAAGGGATTCCTAGGCCTTTGGGAATTAACCTTGAGACCACCTCCACCCCGGATTTCGAAATCCATACACAAAACCAAAGCTAAAAAACTGAAATAAGCATCCAAACATACCATGGCGTCTGGAAAAAGGCTAGGCTAGGCTCAAATCCATTGTCATAACCCAACAAAACCATGTCACCAAAAGCAAGAGAACCATACACCAACATGAGAAGCCATTCATGTCCAAACCACCTAGGAAATGACACATACAAAAGGTTAGTTGCAAGTATTCCTATTGAAGCTGCTTAATCCTGCTTTCCTTTCCTTAATCATTGCTTGCTTTTCCTTTCCTTTCCTTTCTTTTCCTTTCCTTGCTCCAAACTAGAGTGCTCCAATAAAACTCTAAGTGACCAAGAGAGTGAGAGAGAGAGAGAGAATAATAGAGAGAGCTCCAAACTTGAACTGACAAAAGCTTAACATTGAGCAAGCATAATGCTGAGCAAGCCTAACACTGAGCAACCTGCCAACTGATCCTCGTAAGCCAGTTATCAATGAGGCCTCTAATTTAGTCATTTTCCATTATTTTCCTTCATTTTCCTCCTCACATGCAACCTGTGAAATTTCACCTTCCTTTTCTCCTAATTTCCTTTATTTTCATAAACAAATGTGCCAAATATGCCTTTTTTCCTTTTAATGCCTTTGCCAATTTTCCTTAGCCAAAGCACACACATCCAATGATTCCCACTAGGATATATTTGCCCAAGATTCATCTTGGAATATGTGTCCCTTACCCATGGTCTTATTTTGCCTTTATTAACTTTTATTACATGAATTTTTCACAGGGCTATTACAAGGCCATAAGCCACTGAAACAAAAAATGAGGTCTGACTTAGCATAGAGTTGAAGGAAGTCCTACAAATCTGGGTGTGAAATTTCCATGGAGGGTACAACCTCTACTTTGTCCACTTGGAACAACCTAAGAGTTGCCTAAGGCTGGTGAAAGATAGGACCTATCTGGAGGGCATCCTTGAAGGACATGGGCTTTGATACTGAAGATGCACCTCCTCCCTTGGCTCTTCTGTTCATGAAAACAACAAGAGAGATAGAGGTATCCTTCTTAATTTCATAATATTTGTACTAATTCCATCTTAAGTTGCCTTCCTTTGTAGAGAAGCCTCAACGAACCCACCAGAATTTGTGTCAATTATTATATCTTGGTTGTGAGCATGAGTACAACATCAGCCTCATTGACCATGATGTAGAGGGACTCTCGAGAAAGAGACTTGACTAATATTGGGAATTTTTAGAGATCAATATCCCCAATTCCTTCCCCATCTGGTTGGTGCGTTTTTTCAAACACATTGCATATTTTTTCTTTTGTACCACTCTCCAAGTGAGCTTCTCTTTCTAGATTTTAGACAAACATTTTGCAGTCAATCGTCCCTTCAATGGTTGCTCCAGGCCATCACCTGGCTACGGTATGGACATCACGTCTAATGTTTTACCCATTAGCATTCGAGCCATAGCCCACATAGACATCACCACTGGGATTAAAAACCCCCATGCCCTTGGGCTCTCAGGCAGCAAGATCAACATTGTTTTAGAAATTAGGATCCCTCAATGATCCTCTGTCAATCGTCTTCATAGACCTATTATTGAGCAAAGGCCTCGGGAGTAAGGAAGGAAAAAATTGCATGCTAGACCTTGTTATCACACCTCTACTCAAATCTATTGTGACTTCGTTGCTCAAGATTGTACCTTCAATATATTTTATATTTATTAGAAGACTACGATAGGCCTGTTGTTGGGAGAACTGGAGGTGTTCTTCCATGGATCGATTTCCCTATAGATGGTCGGTTTATCCTTTTTTCTAATCAATTTCTCTTATATCCCCTCACATATGTTTTTTTCTTTCTGGTTCGGATGTTCTTTGGGATTGAAGGTTGGTCGACCTTCATATTTTTATCCTGCTTTTCCATCAGCTTGTTGGTTAAGTAGTGATGATTGGTCTCTCTAGGTGTGGAATTTCTCTAACTAGATTATTCCTCTTTCAATTACTATATCAGTTTTGGGATTCTACTTTTTCAAATTTTCAACGGTTCATTGGGATACATTCAATTTGGATGCTCTTAGTGGAGGACACTTGATATATGTCATGTTGTGTTAAACACACATGGACAGCAAAACAATAGGAAAGATAAATCATTCAATACATTTTTTATTAACATAAGATACACATTTATAGTACAATACGTGACTCTTGGGATTCAGATCCCAAGGTCTCTTGGACTGCTTTTGTCCATTCGAATTCCACACTAACCCTTTAGGATTAGGTGTCCAACATTCCCCCCCTTAATCCGAAGGGTTATGTATGAGTCCAAGAAGAGAGCTGTAATACAAAATGTGCAAAAAATTGCATGGCAGCACTAGGCTGAATGTGCTCTATGAAATGTTGGTAAAAAAGGGCGGTGGTTTAAGGATGACCACCAACACTGGAACGCTTAGTGCAGTTCCCGGAACTCTTCCAATACTGGCAAGAAACTGAAGTTTTCTGCTAGAGGAAGTGATCCTATTGTTTTAAAGAGGGAAACCTTCAACCATGAAAGGGAGGTCTCACCCCGCATAAAAGGTAAAACTTCAACCTGAAAAGGGAAGTCTCAACCTGTGATGGTTTAAGGATAACCAACAACTCTGGAATGCTTAATGCAATTCCTGAACTCTTCCAAAGCTGGCAAGAAGCTGGAGTCTTCTGCTAGAGGAAGTGTTCTCAATCTGTGTTCACGGGCATCTTTGTCTCTGGCTGCAACTCTGAAACTGGTGTGGCAGGTTGTGGCTCAGGCTCGCTTGATGTGGCTTTGAAGCTTGTAGATGACCATCATTTTCCCCCCTGTCAGGTACAAGGTGAGAAGATGGAGAAAACTCAACTGCAAGACTGTTCAATACTCTAGAACAAGTTCTAACATGCGTTTGGAATATCTTCTTGGCTGTTGATGCCCATTGCCAAGAAGCGATCCATCCAAGATGAATCTTTGTTCTTGCAGGACGTTTGTTTTTGAAGCATCTGTTTGAAGAATGGCTAGTTTTATGATAGTGCTCACATGGATGAAGATCAAAACAGTGATCTTTCAGATGGCCAACTCGGTCACAGTGTTGGCATTTCACGATCTGTTGTTGTTGTTGTTGCTGTGGAAGAGGGGTAGAATCTGGAACAGCTGAAGCTGAACTGTCATGAGGAGCAGGTGAACTGTCATGAATGAATCCAGCACTTTGAAACTGAATGGGCTTGGCATAGTCTGGAATATGAAAGGACAAGTCCTTGTCATATCCAAGACCAGTTCTGTGCTTGTTGTGGACAAGCTGTTCCCAAGGTCTGATGATGGGCTTGGGAAGTGCAGACTGAACCTCTGCATCTGCATGTAACTTTGCTGCTTTATCGGAATGAACTGTAACATTATTGGCTTGCTGTTTATGGGAGTCTGCTTCATTGTTCTGAACAGAAACAGGTTCAGAATGATGACTCCATTTGTGTAATTCTTCCTGCTGTAGCTTTGTCTCAAGCTGCAAAAACTCTATCTTTTCTTGTGCATATTGCAGACATGTTTGAATGTCTGAAAGAGAGGCTTTGTTAATTTTGACTGTGCTGTTAACAGTGGACATGATTAGAGTTCTCAATAATTCTAATATTCTTTCAAGCTTAGCCATTTTTCTACACCTTAAAAGTCTCCAAATCTCACAGAAAAATGTAAGCTGCTAAATATCTTCAAGTTGCACAAGAGAGCCCTATAGCTTAAAGGGAAAAAATCAACCAGAGATATCTTGAAACTGTCAAAACTATACAAATATCACCAGACTTTCAGAGATTCTGTTCTTTAAATTCAGCAAATGTTAGGAAGAACAGTGGCTGTAGATAAGTGTAACCACAGAAAATACAAGTTTGTAGCCTTGGGGCTAGATCATTCTTTATGGAAGTCGCTGTAGAAAATACAAAGTTGGCCTATGAACTTTAGAAAGATTGCTTGACCAATCATGCTGCTCTGGTAGCACCTTATAATATTTTAGAAGTATATTGAGGATAATAAAGAATGGTTTTACATGAGACTAGATTCACAATTTTAAGCTGCGGGACTGCAGAGCATGGCAAACCAGGAATATGGAGAACCCAAAAAAAAGTGGAAATGCCTCTGGTCAGCCACAACATTTTGCATTGAAGGGATCACCTTTACCAAATCAATCTGAAAGGATGATGTTTTAGCACAACGCCTGACTTGTTCTGTATACGTTACTCACAGCATCTTCTGCACATCATAACTGCCGTTGAGGGAATCCATTGCAAACAATCATTTCTCACAATGATGCATCGATGAACAAATTTCGTTGATTTCTCAGTATATTTATTACTCCACTACGGTACAATGTTTTTGTAGTTTCTAGCCTCGTTCTCCTGAATTGAAATCTTCACCGAAAATTGATGGTTGAAATGAAATGTCCCACAACAGCTTACTGTTTTGGGCCTTACAATCACAAACAGATTCTCATTGGATATCTCTCTGGTCACCAGAGCCTAGCCTCGGCATGAGGAAAATCGAACCACGAGCAAAATCAGCTTTCTTCTACTCCACTCCTTTCAACGGCTCATATATTTTGGACCCTAGTGCTCACATCCTTGGGGAGTCTATTGAAATGGAGTATGGCTGCAAACTATGTATTGAACCCTGTACAACTCGAGGAGAGGGATTTTATTAAGACGCCTTCTATGACGATGTTACCTTGAACGATGACGAGTTCAAAAAGATTCATGCTCAGGCTACAAAAGCTGCTATGGAAAAACAACCATTTGAATGGATAGAAGTATCAAGGCAGCAGGCTCTTGAAATAGATATTAGTGCTGAACAATGCGTAGACAACTCGGAAATAGATATGGACAGCGTTCAAAAACTGCACCAAACAATGTCTCAAAAAACCGCGTCTGGAGAATGTCAACTTCTCGCCATTTTCCCTCCAGGATTTGAGCTATCAGTCGTCAATGTTGCTGTTGTCTCAATATCCAACTTCGCACGTTACCTATAGCTGGAGCATCGAGGGTTCACTGAATTTTATGAAAATGACGCCACAAATGGGTTTGCGCGCAGCGTTCTTGATGAATCAATTTCACAGGACTAAGAACGGCATCTCCCACCAACACCCATGGCCAATGTCATTGCAATCCAAAGAAATTCTGCTCTAGATTGAAAGGGCAGTGAGGTAGCTTGTCATTGCAAGCAAATCAATTCTGCTCTGGATTAAAATAAGAGCGGTGAGTTAGCCAATATATTGAAAACAGATTAACAAACTTAGTATAGCACAGACATTAAAATGGCCCTTCAGCAGACAATGGCACTTCTGCCTTCCTCTTCACCAATCTTATTCCAGCACGGTTCTTCATACTCTAGAAGTCGTAGCAACCATAAATCTCTTTGGGCTGGGTTTTTCATATTGCCCACATCCTCATCCATCAACAAACGCACGATGGTCGAAAGTCGACAAATTATTCCACAAGTTCTGCAAAACAGGCAGAATAGCAGAAGCCGTCAAACATTTTGAATACATGGTAGCCAAAGGGCAGATTCCCAATGCGGTCTCCTGCACAAACCTCATTGGTGGTCTCTGCAAAGAAGGTAAAATGGACAAAGCCAGTTTTCACCTTGACTGCTATAGCCAGAGACTGCTAGCTTACAGCCTAATTATTCAAACGAGAAACAGAATAAAAATGATGGGGCGATTTCATGGTATGGATTGGGTGCAGTGATTGCAGGGCAGATGCAGCACAGCACATGGCAGAAGCGTTTTCTGAGCGTTTATCGAAAAACACCGAAGAGAATACACAGTGGCGCAGAAGCGTTTTCGTTTCAGCTCTGACATCATTTGGTATGCAGCTTCAGAAGAGCAGGGCGCAGGTACAGCGCAGGGATGGCAGAATTAATGGAGCGTTACAGAAGACTAGGCCAGCTCTAGTCAGCACTATTCAAGGCAACTCAGACCAGTTGCTCAGGGAAAACAGGCCACTCATCATGGCTCTGATACCATGTTAAACACACATGGACAGCAAAACAATAGGAAAGATAAATCATTCAATACATTTTTTATTAACATAAGATACACATTTATAGTACAATACGTGACTCTTGGGATTCAGATCCCAAGGTCTCTTGGACTGCTTTTGTCCATTCGAATTCCACACTAACCCTTTAGGATTAGGTGTCCAACATGTTGCATTAACATATCTTAGTTTTATTTGCTTGCGGTAAATCTCTCAAAATGGTTTATGGTCCTTTCATCTTGGTTGGATTATATATAGTATATATGTGTTTTGTTGTTGTCACTATCCTTGGGTTTCTGGTCACTATCCTTTGGGTATTTGTGACTTCTATTGAGGTGTTTTGATATTTCAAAATCTTGGGACATTTGCGGGGTGTTCATCATATTTTCTAGACCTGTGGGTTTTTCATGGGTTCTTTAGTGGTTTCTGGTAAATTTCAAATTTGTTACGGTTTCTTATGAACATGGGATGGCACTCTTTCTCTCGTTTCTTGAGTGATTTCTATCTAGGTTAGTATTGTCTCTGCAAGGTGGCTTTTGTATCTAGAATTTCGACGTTAATTTTCTATCATCATGTTGTGTTTCTGAATTCCCAATCTTGGTGCACTTATGTGGTTATTTCCGGGCATTTATTTATCTTTTTTGGTGGTAGTGGCAGGTGGGTGATCTAGTGTTTCATTGATTTCCTCGCTCCCTTATGTGGCAGCTTGTTGGGCCTCTCTCTTATATGTGTTTATTCACACGTCGTTCACAGCTTTAGGTTTTGGCTCGATGTGGTTATCACCCATAGGATTATTTGGTGGGTGTCAGATGATATTACACATTGATATTATTCCCAATCTGATGTAGTTACAGGTGGGTGTATTTTTTCGAGGTTGGGCCATGGATGGAAACATTTTGTTGGTTGTTGTCTATGCATTGCATAGTCCAGTCATAGTGGTAGCAGTCGATCACACTTCAACATTCAGTCTCTTTTGACATAGCGGGATTATCATATCCCTGAATTTGGCGATCTTTAGTAATTTATTTATGGGCATTTATTTCTCCATGAATGTTGATAGCAGTGGACTCAAAAAAGATCACAACTATCATGGAGTGGAAAACTCCTGGGAATGTGGATGAGGTCAGATCATTCATCGGGTTATCAGGTAATTATAGGATGTTTATCAGGAACTTCTCACGGATTTCCTATCCTATTACATCTTTGTAGCGAAAAGGAAAGAAATTTGAATGGACAAAGGAATATGCATCTAGTTTTGAGCAGTTGAAATAATTGATTACAAGTGCTCTAGTTCTAAAGATTGCAAATCTAGATAAATATTTTGTAGTATGTACAGATGCTTGCAAAAGAGGACTTGGTGGAGTTTTGATGTAGGAAGGACAAGTAGTATGCTATGATTCAAGGAAATTGAATGAGCAAAAGAAAAATTATGTGACTTATGATCTTGAGTTGGAAATGATTATTCATGCATTGAATATGTGGAGAGATTATCTTCTTGGTAGGAGGTTCATTTTGATGAGTGATCACAGTGGGCTAAGGTACTTATTTGATCAACCCAATCTGAATGCCAAGAAATCTAGTTGGTTAGCTACACTCAGTGAGTTCGACATCAAGATCAGGTACATCAAGGGAAAGGAGAACAAGGTTGTCTATGCTCTTAACACAAGAGTATAGGTAAATCACAGTGCAGCTATGAGTTCATATAATATAGATTTACAGGATCATATCTTTCACGTAGGGCAGTCGGATGACAGGTACCAGCAACTTAAGAACAAGTTACAGCAACTGAGTATAGGTGATCAAGATGTGTATTTTCATCTCACAGCAGATGGTTTGGTGAGATCTAGGGACATGATTTATGTGCCAAACAACAGTGAGGTCAAGAATCTTATGTTGAGGGGATTTCATGTCAAGCCGTATTCAGGTCACCCGGGATATCAAAAGACTTTGACACTCATGAAGAAGTTCTACTATTGGTAAAATTCGAAGAAAAAGGTAGCTCAATTCATCGCAAGGTGTTTGAATTGTCAACAGGTAAAAGCAAAGTGTAAGCATCCAGGTTGTTTGTTGCGGCTGATTCCAATTCTAAAATGGAAATGGGAGGGTCATTTCCATGGATTTCATTATAGGTTTGTCAAAGACATCTAGACAACATGGTTCCATCATGGTTGTGGTGATAGGTTAACCAAGGTAGCTCATTTTATTCCAGTGAAGTCTACTAATTCAGCCAGTGAGGTAGTTCAGGTCTTCATCAGGGAGATATTGAGATTGCATGGTGTTCCTAAGAAGATTGTGTCATACAGAGACACCATGTTCACTTCTAAGTTTTGGAAAGAGTTGTTTGCAGGTTTGGGGACAAAGTTGGATTTTAGTACAACTTATCATCCGCAAACAAATTGATAGATAGAGAGGGTCAACATTATTCTTGAGGACATGTTGAAGATATATGTTATGTATCAATAGAGGAAGTGGGAAGAGTATCTTCCACTAGTAGAGTTTGCTTATAATAACAGGTATCATGAGTCATTGAAGATGAGTCCATTACTCCTATCAGCTGGAGTAATCCAGTGAACAAGGTATTGATTGGACCAGATATGTTGGCAGAGGTGGAACAGGGAATGCAATTTATTAAAAGGAATTTGAAGGCAACACAGGACAAGAAGAAGATTTATGTAGATCAACACAAGGCATTTAAGGAGTTTCAGGTTGGGGAAAATCTGTGCTTGCACATCAAGCCCAAGAAGAGATCCTTGAGGATTGGGTCATGTGCTAAGTTGCAACCTCGATATGCGAGCCTTTCGAGATCCTTGAGAGGATCAGACTGGTGGTCTACAGACTTGCACTGCCTCCTAAAGTGAAATTCCATGATAATTTTGTGTTTCATTGCTTAATAAGTATGTCTAGGATGTTGATCATGTGATTCACTAGTATGTATTACATGTGGAACCAAAGGGAGAATTCTAGCCAGAATCACAATGCATATTATAGTGGGAACAACTCATGCTCTGGAATAAAGCAATCGAGCAGGTTAAAGTGCACTGGAAGCACTTTGGGTCTGATGAAGCTACATAGGAGATGATTGATCAGATGCATGCTATGTATCCTTCTCTATTCGCTAGTTGAGTGGATATATTCAGGTATATGTGTTTGATGTTGTATTGGTTATATGTATATGCATATGTATGTTGTAAATACCACATTGAGTTGTGTTGTAAAGCTATAATAAGCGGTATGGTGTTCATGTTATGATGGTCATGGCCTTCATAGTATGATATGATGTAAATGTTGTATTGAGTTTGATTATAAAGCTCCATGGGAAGCATGCGTTGTTAGGCCCCTATACTACTAATGTAACCCCTTATTGTTATTATTACAACCCCCTTATTATATTGTTGTACCCATGTAGTCCCCATATTGTTATTATTGTGCCCTTACATTATTATTGTTATGTCAGATCTGATTATATTATGACCCCTTAAACTCCTATATATAAAAAGGAGGTCTTGTCATTTATATGATCTAAGAAATGTTCATTTGCATAATGTAAAAGAGGTTGCACCCTCGAAGAGGCTTATTTATAAGGCGTTCATCTATCTTTTCTATCTTTTTGTGAGCTGGTTTCATAACATTTGGTATAAGAGCTTTGGATTCTAGGGTTTCACTGCTCCAAATAGGTCATCGTGGTATTTTCACTATACCTTTTTTTATGCGACGTTTCAGAAGCTAAAAAGAAAACCCCATTTGAGAAGAAATCTTGTTGAACTACGCAGCCTAATTTTAGATCTTTTCTTGCCATATTTTCAGAGATATGATATAAGGAAGTTAGGGTTTTTGCAAGCTCCATAATTTCATCTAAAATATGGCATCGTGGTATTTTCGCTATAACCTTTTCACTACAAAGTTTTATAAGCTAAATAAAAAACCCATTTGAGAAGAAATCGTTCTGAATCTCAGGTCCGAATTTCAGACCTTATCTCGCTACATTTTCGGATATATGATCTGAGGAATTTAGGGTTTTTGCAAACTCCTGAATTACATCCTAAACAGGTGACCTTGGGAAAATCGTCATAACTTTCTCTCTGAGCAACAAATTGAAATTTCATAAGAAGTTGCAGAAAGAGGACGGACTGTAGTTTTATGTGCATAGTTTTCAGATCCGAAGGTCGAAACAGTGACACGTGGCACGTCATACAAGTTTGCTCTACTGAAACATTATATAATCAAGTCATCTTAGGAGATTGGGCATAACTCTTTCTTGGAGAATCAAATTCTAATCAGACTTGCAAAGTTAGAAAGAGGACTCAGAGGGCTACTACAGGAGACAATTTTAGAACTTTGAGATCTGAAAGTACAGAGTTATAGTCATTTCAAGATCGAGCTCCTGAAATCAAGAAAAGGCGATATGAGGAAGTTTGATGGAAAGGATCTAGTAAATTGGATACTACAGATGGAGCAATATTTTGATCTACATGGTGTACCACTATTACAAAATGTATGTATTACATCTTCATATTTAGAACCGGATCAATTTTTATGGTATAAATGGCTTTGTTCTCGTAAACAACTTGTTACGTGGTCAATTTTCACAGAGGAAATGATAGCACATTATGAGGATACAAAGAGCAACACCACAACAATTGGAAGAAAAAAGAGAAAAAGGGCTTTGTTACAAAGTGGAAAGCAAAATTATGGCAACAAGGAAGTCTAACCCTCACAACTATAAATATGGAAGTGATGTTTCTCCTAGCCTTCCACAACCTACAAGGGTTACACCACAATAATTGGAAGAAAAAAGAGAAAAAGGGCTTTGTTACAATTGTGATAACAAATACATTAAAGGTCATAAGTGTGCTGAGAAGAAATTATTTTACATAGAGTATGGAAAGGAGGAAGAAAAGGATCAAGAAACATCAAAAGAAGAGGATATACACCAGGACCCAACCCCAGAGAAAGAAGAAATGAATCCAACCATATCTTGTAAAGCATTGGCAAGAATTACCACTCCTCAAACTCTCAAGATAGAAGGACATATCAAGAAGAAAAAGATTCAAGAAGTGAAAGATCACATCGAGAAAGAAGAAATGAATCCAACCATATCTTGTAATGCATTGGCCGGAATTACCACTCCTCAAACTATCAAGATAGAAGGACATATCAAGAAGAAAAATGTTCAAGAAGTGAAAGATCACATCGAGCATCAAGAAATGAATCCGATCATATCTTGTAAAGCATTGGAAGAAATTACCACTCCTCAAACTCTCAAGATAGAAGGACATATCAAGAAGAAAAAGGTTCAAGCAGTGAAAGGTCACATTGAGCATCAACAACAATTTCTCCAACTTTTAAAGGATAACGCCACTTTGGTGCAAAATCGAATGAAACAACAGGTAGATCAACATTGCAGTGAAAAAATTTTTGATGTAGGTGATTGGTATTTTTATGGCTACATCTCAAGCAAGCTATTTATGAGAAGGAAATGTTGGCAATACTACATGCACTTAAGAAATGGCGACCTTACCCAATGGAAAGACACTACAAGGTAAAAATGGATCATGATAATCTTAAATACTTTTTAGAACAAATATTATCTTTAGAAGAACCAAAAAAATCGGTCACAAATATGTTGGGTTATGACTTTGACATCATCTATAGAAAAAGGAAGAAAATTTTTGTTCCAGATGCACTCTCAAGAAAGGATGAGGATGTGGAAGAATTGTTTTGTTTTATTTCTATTATCCAACTAGATTGGATAAATGAAGCAAGGGATGAATGGAATAAGGACAAAGAAGTGTGGCCACTCATTCAAAAGTTGCAAAATATCCCAATTCAAACAATATTGTCAGAACTTGAAGAGGAAGGAAAAATCATATTGGAACCTGGAGAAGTCATAGAAACAAGAACCCAAAAGCTACGAAATCAATCAATTTCAAAGTATCTCATCAAGTGGAAGAACTTACCTGCTGAAGATTCCACATGGGAGGACAACAATTTTATACAGAAGCATCAAGAGCTACTCAAGCTTTTAGGGCAACACTTTTTGAAGGAGAGGGGCATGTTAGGCCCCTATGCTACTAATGTAACCCCTTATTGTTAGTATTACAACCCCCTTATTATATTGTTGTACCCATGTAGTCCCCATATTGTTATTATTGTGCCCTTACATTATTATTGTTATGTCAGATCTAATTATATTAAGACCCCTTAGACTCCTATATATAGAAAGGAGGTCTTGTCATTTGTATGATCTAAGAATTGTTCATTTGCATAATGTAAAGAAGGTTGCCCCCTCGAATAGGCTTATTTCTAAGGCTTTCATCTATCTTTCTTATCTTTTTGTGAGCTAGTTTCATAACATGTGTTTTGCATGTTCATAAGTGTCATTGAACACCGAGAACGGTGTTCCCCCAAGGGGGAGGGGTTTCTAACAACCCTTGGTTGATTTTCTATGTAAATAAAATATAAGACCAAGGTCATGGGACACATATTCCACAATGAATGTTGGGAAAAACATAGTGATGGGTATCACTAGTGATTAATTAATGGTTATGGAAATTGGAAAAGGAAAAGAGGCATTAATTGGAATTTTATTTATGAAATAAAGGATAATAGGAGAAAAGGAAGGTGAAGAGATATATTTTCATGAGAGGGAATTGCAGGAAAAATGAAGGAAAATATAGAAAATAGAGGCCTCAATGATAAAAATGATTATGAGGATCAGTTGCTAGTTTTTTGTTAGTTTAGCTTTAGAGCTTTCTTTTATTCTCTCATTCTCTCATACTCTGCACACTTAGATAAATCTTGGAGAATTATTGGAGCATACTTGGAACACTTTAGCATTCACTTGGATTTGGAAAAAGAAGGAAAAAGAAATCAGGAAATCACAAGGGAACATGTGGATCAATGGCTACAACTGGATTGTTTTGTAGGTATCAAGATGCATATGTGAATTCCTTATTCATTTATGGATGCATGGTATATGTATGTGATTTCGTAGTTATGTGTTATCATTGGCATGGATATTTTCTTGGATTGACAATGGTTTTAGCCTTTCCTTTCCATTTCCTGGATAGCGATGGTGTTTTGGTATTTTCCACTTTATTGTTTTATAATTGGTGCTCATAATTCCTTATGGTTGTGGGTTGGAACAAACGCTCTGGGAGCCCTGGAACAACTTGGGTTGAGTTAGTAGTCTTGGAGCCTATGTTGGGAAAAAATCTCTAGAGCCCTTGGTGGGTTGAGCTACTAGTCCCTATAGCTGAGTTGGAAAAATGCTCTAGAGCCCTGGAAGGTTGTGGGTTGAGTTACTAGTTCCTAGAGCCTGGGATAACTTGGGTAGAGACCGATTTAGTTGGTGTTACTGATGTCCGACGGTGAGTTGGAATCACTGGTTGAGGGCTGAGATGGTTTGTCCTTTGGAAGCCTTGGTTTGGTTTGTCTTGGTTTATTCCATGAGATCCCACATCAATGCTTGGAATATGGTGTAGTGGTGATTGGTTGAAAGAGAGATTTGGTTTAGCCCAATCTATGGTCGACTAGTACATGGAATTCCTCAATTTGGTTGGTATTTTCCTATGTTGATATGAGATATTTTCCTATGATGATCTATTAGTATATGTATTGATTATTATGGTAATCTTATGGATATTCTACCATGATTTATATGTTGGTTGTTTTCTAGTTATATGTTGGTTATATGATGTGTATCATGTATAGCTCTTATCATGACTTGTTTATCTATTGATCGGTTGATGAATATATGGACTAATAAGTGTTGTTACATCTATGTGGAGAGGGCATAGGGCCTTCTTGGCGATTCTTATATAAATATCAAAATTTTATGATTAGATATACATTCATGACCTGTAGCTTACATGTTTACCACATGTTTTACGAAATGGGTGTTATGTTCTAGGCAGTCTAACTCAAGTTCTTCCTTCAAGTTTGAATGTCTAGCCTTGTTGTCAAGTAATTTATTATTTTGAGAAGTCTTTGTTGGGTGTGGAGCTTGATTATCTTCTTGATTCAGAGGTCTCAGCCACGTTGGACCCTAGTTCCTAAATGGGGCAGCAACGTTGCTCATATGATAGTTGCTAGGAGGGTCCAGAGGGGGGTGATAATTACTTTTAAAGAGCCTCCCCTAGCGGGGGTTCGGGGGCAGTGCCTCAAAAACTAAAAATAGATGAAATATTACCTTGTAAAATATTATAATTTCATATTCAATCTGGGTTTTTCATTAGGTGAATGATCGGATGGTAGAATTTACGTTAATTTAGGGTTTTTTGCCCTATAATGTAACCCTCAGTTTATATGAGGGAATTTTATTGCAGTTGTGAATGATTATTCTAAGAGAGAGAGAGAGAGAGGAGGAGGAGGTTGTGTGAGAGCAAAGAGAAAATTATAACGGGTCTGTTGTAGGTTATATCTCTTCATTTTGTTGGATAATATAAAAGGAAGGATTGGTTGTTTCTTCACAAACGTAGCCCAAATTTGGTGAACCACATATATATGTTTCTCTCTTGTTTTATGCATTTCTATATTTGTGTTTCCACAATATTTCATGTATTTGATTGTTCCGTTAATTCATTTCTAACAATCTCAGGCAGTTCTAGGCAGTGGTCTGGGGGCTGACCTGGAATTGTGGCTTAGATCTCAGGACCGCACCCTTTGAACCAGACAATTTTTGTGACAACAACACTCAGGAAGTGTTATGCATGTGGTTGTAGGCCTTCAACCACACCCAATCTGTGTCATGCATGCGGATAGAGGTTAGGTTGTGAGAAAAGCAACCCTAACTTAGGGTTTGGTCACCTGGGGTGGTCCTTTGGCCCCTGAGTGTCCTGTGGCCCTGATCGATGTTGTGTGTCATCAGTTTGAGGTCAATTTATAGGCCCCACTTCCTTAACTAGTGTTGGGAGGTCGGGTCATGTCATACTAGCTCTTCGTCTCATGATTACCTTGGAAGGCCGTTGAAATCAGGTAAATGTGGGGTGGGGGGGGATTATAGATTTAAAATGATGTGATTATTTTAGAGTTTTGTGTAACATATGTATATATTGTTAGAACAATAAGTAGATAGAGATTGATTGAAGAAATTTTTTGTTTAAATACAGTTGAGAGAAATTAGTATTTTAAATCAAAGAGAAAAATAATAGGAAATACTATTGATAAATCTAGTGCTAGTTATTTTCTTTCTGTAGTATTTACATAGAAGAAGCTTTGTTGTTATAGCTATGGAATAAAAGTGTCATTTTTATTTTACTTCTAAATAAGATATTGAATTAAAAAAAGATAAATAGTGTGCATGCATATGTATAATGATACATAAAAAGAAGTAATATAATTATCGATGATTAACTATAAACAAGAATAATAAAAAATATAAGAGTATATGTAGTAAAATATGAAGTAAATTATGTACAAATATACATACTATTATATATCATAAACAAACAAACTTTGTAAGATAGTAGAACAAAAATTAAAATATGTCAAATTGTACGCGCACGCACATATATAGACTGTGTGAAGAGAATCTAAACATGTATTCTTCAAACAACAAACAGAAGGATAAATTCCATAGTAATCCTCTTCTCAAAAATAAAGACAATAAAACAAAAATTATATTAAAAACTTTATTAGAACTATAACTATGTTCTATGTTGTAGACAAAATAACTAGATATAAAAACATCGGAAGGAAAATACAAGAGTATTTATGTGCATAACATTATGGAATTGTTTCTTCAAAATACAATATACAAAGTCTCTTGAAATCCTATATCACCATTATATGAAGGCCAAATCTAGAAAGAGGCAATTTCGACTTTAAAAGAAATTGCATTGAATAAATACTAAATAGAACCAAAGAAGTTTTGTTCACTATGAAAATAAAATTTTAATACACTAGAAGCTCATGGATTGTTTATATATTACTTAGTTCTGAAGGAAATATATGCCATATAAGGCATAAAATAAAATAATTAATACACAACTCCAGGTGCATACAGTCTAGGGATTGGCCTTCTTATAGAAGAATCACGTCCATGTAGAAGAGACCAAAAGTTGGAAATCTCCGACCTAGTGAATAAGACGAGTAATTTGAAGTAGAAATATTGATCCGGATTGGATCATTATATTGTTTTTCATCCATATCGATGCATTCAGAGTGGAAAAAGTGGAGGAATCGGATCACGGGACCATTTTTACCGGCGGGACCCAGTTTGGCAAAACTGGGTCTAAAACCTTTCGGGAGTGTTTCGAGGCATCAAACGAAGTTTTTTGGGGTAAAAAATTACCGCTTTAGCCCCACATCTTTTGATGCTATTCTACACACAAAGAGATTTCCAACAGTGCAAGAAGCGCATCAATGAGAGTCTGTATGCAGAAGTTATGCCACTCAGAAGTTGATCTTCCTATTTTCACACCTATAGTTCGGGATGTTGTCACGTCAACCCCCATTATTCATCGAAAGGTGGCTAGCCACGTGTTTTTTATGTAAAATACTTTAGAAGAGTCTATATTGTAACTCTAGTTAAGAGTTGATGTAGTCAAACTTAACCACTAGTAGGCCATCGGGTTGTGTTATAACGAGCCACTAGGAGGAAGAGGCATTCCATTCTTTCGAGAGAATTTTGTTCCATAGTTGAGCAAAGATAGCCAGGAGAGATAGGAGGTAGAGCACACATAGAGTATCTATGCATTGTAGCAGCCCATCAGCCATAGGCATTACTTCTTTGTAACTGCAACCTTATGTTCTAGACAGAGAAAGAGAGAGAAGAAGCCTCACCTTCCAGTTGGTTTTCTCCCAAAAGAGTTTCTCAAAGCATATATTGTGTCTTATGTGTGTGTGAGCTTATTTTGTCATTCCCTATTTTTCTACATAATTTACATTTGCATCCATGCACTAATTACAGTTAAATTTACATATCTAGAAGTTTAATAAAACTATAATAGGGTAAAAATCATAATTTTAATATATTATTATCAGATCTGTTATGAAAAACTATCTAGTGGAATATCCATGGCAGTTCACAGATAAAAAATGACTAACTTGAAAATGTTTATATGTAAATGCTATGATCAAATTTTGAACCCGTACTTGTAAATTTAGTCATAGATAAAATTAGTGAATAGTGATAAGAACTACATAGAAAAGTACGGAGAAGTGTTTAGTAGTTAAAGGAATATACACCGGTAGGTTAATCTTAAAATTACCTGAGATGAAGATGAAAAAGTCCAAGTGCCTTCCCTTCCTATATAGTGGAAATAAAAGATTAGCCACTATATACAGAATGAGGGATATTATTTCTAACAAGTGTTAAACGTATAAAAAGCATAACCAAAAAATAAACTTCGATAAACTAAGAAATACACAAGTTTGTAAACCCAAAACAGGGCTATATGTGAATGAAGACTGAGTTTTAACAAATTTTCTTTGAAGAAAGAAAATGTTAATATCAACATTAAAACCCAAACGTAAATAAATTTTGTAAATGATTGAAGTCACAAATAAAAATTAGTAGTTGTAAAACGAAGGTCAAAGAGACCTCAAACCAATAATTATAGTTAGAACACATGAAGGAACAGTGCTCACATTTAACAGAGAATCTATAATCAAAATGGGCTACTGAGAAAGTTGAATAATAACTTGAGACAATAGCCATAGAGTGATTATTAAACCCTTTCTAAATACAAATACTATAATATAATAATTTTGATAGTGTAATTGTATAGTATTTATATGAGAATATGAAATAAGGGTTACAAAACCCTTGAAAATTTCTTCTTCCTTCTAAATTTTTAGCTATGTTACTATCGACCAACATAAAATAGTGATTGATTCCTTTCCCGATACTACTGAAATACTAAAAACAAACCTAGAAAATGTTTGAAATGAAGTGAATGAGTAGTCAAATTTCATTCTTATTATGTTACCATAATGAATATTAAACCTAAAACACATAACGCTCTTATAGAACCAAAATTCCTGACCATTCAAACTTATTATGGTTTAAGAGGTCATAACTCAACAAAAGCCTAAACAACTTTGTTTGATGAATAACCAACGGTAAACTACTGTAGACCAAAACCATAACTTGGAAAAAATTACCCCAATAGAGGAGAAAGGTACTTGTTGTATAAATTTAGAACCAAATTTATAAAATTGCATGTTGTGCAATTTCATTCTTGGCAAGAAGTTGGAAGCAACAAGTTTTGCGAGAAACAGACCTAGTGAAGGAAGAAGTAGCAAATAGACCCGGTGAAGGCAAAAGTAACTAACAAACCTAGTGAAGGTAGAAGTAAATAACAAACTTGGTGAAGGAAGAAGCACAAAGTAGACCTGTGAAGAAAAAAGCAACAAGAAGACATGGTGAATGCAGAAGTAGTTGATATATATGGTGAAGGCAGCAGAAGCTAACATACTTGGTGAAGTTAAAAGTAGTAAGTAGACTCATTAGGGGTTGGTATCTCCTATATGATGTTATCTATAAAAAAACAAACGGAATTAATATTTCGTAGAAGGGTTCCTACAAAATAGTAGAGGAGATTGGTGTCTCTTGTAGGTTGGTGCCTAGAAAGAAACAAAGGGGATTGGTGTCCCCTATAGGTTGGTACCTATAAAGTAGAGGGGATTGGTGTTTCTTGTAGGTGGGTGGCTATAAACTAATAGAAGGGATTTGTGCCCCCTATAGGTTGGTTCCTACAAATTGGTGTAATACTAGGTTGGTGCATTCAATATCTTTCTTATAAACAGGTTTTGTGATTTTCTCTTGTAATGGTTTCCACATATATCTTAAGTTTTTCAGTTTATGAGATTGATGCTTTATGAAGTTTGAATGTTTAAATAAGTAAAAATTATCATTATATTGATTCAAAACCCCCCTCTAAGTATAATTGTGAATCCAACATGGACTCTAACGAATACAATTTCCATTTGTAGGCTTTGAAAACTAGGAATGGGTCATTTGTAGTTCACCATGGTTAGGGAGGAAAATAAATTCCTTAGGCCCCTAAATGAAGCTTCTTAGAAACAAGCATTTTGAAATAAATTTCCAACATGACACATGTCATATATTTGGGGGTATCTTTGGGCATTTACTACGATATTAGATTTGTTGGGAATATGTCCCATGTATGGATATTGGGTAAGACCATGATTGAAAAATGAAAAAGGTTCCCTATGGCCCATATGAAGGTTCTTGTATTCAATCACTATGAAAAAGTCTTCAAATAATTGCATAAGACCTCTATAATATATATTTAGCCTTCAAGTTGGATATTAGAGCCACTAGTAGATTTTGCACACTATGAACATATTTCAAGGTCTTGAGCCATATTTAAGGGAGGAGAAGAAGGGCCATAAACCAAACATTGAACCTTCTTGGGCTCTAATGTCATGAAAAAAGCCTTAAACCACAACAAAGGACCTCGATAAGGGGTATTTAGCACACAAGTAGGATATAGGTGCAATTAGGAGATTTTGTGTACCTTGGATAATATTTGAGTAATTAACAAACATTGAGGGAGCGAAAAATATCATTAGAACCTAAAAAAACTTCCTTACATCAAGTCCCATTTACAACAACCAACGCCATGAAATAATCTCCTATTATGTTATCTTTGGCCTGGATGTGGGATATAGTTGTCATTAATAAGTTTTGCACACCACAGATGAGTGTCAATACCTTTACCACAATTGGGGAAGGAAAAAATGACATTAAACCCATAGATGAAGCTTCTTTTATTCAAGTAACATGAATAAGGTCTTGAACCACCACAAAATCCCTTTTTATGGGATATTTGGTCCTTGAGTTGAATATGGGTGCCATTAGGAGATTTTTCACAAAGTGGATGGATCTCAAAGCCTTAGGGATAAATGAACATTTTCAAGCTCAAGTCCCATAAAAAAATGTCTATAATTTCCACACATGACCTCTATTAGGGACCTTTGGCAATGAAATAAGGTATGGACACTATTAGTTGGTTTCATACCCTAACAATGGATCTTAGACCTTTGACTATGGTCCAAGCTCCATTATAATTTTTTTCATGATGTGGATTGGTCATTATCCCTTAACCATCATTAGAGGATGAAAGTTAGGGTATTATGCCCTAAGTAAAGAGACACAATATCAATTCTCATAAATAGAACCTAGAACCTACAAGATATCATGGTTCTCACATATTAGTACTTACATATTCCTGCCCATTTAAATATATCATGGTGAAACCTTCTTCTATGTCATTTCCATACCTGACTAATCCAAGAATGACTTTTTTACCTCTTTTATTTCATGTAAAGGCTCTTATTTTCTAGATTATTTTTCCTTGGATCACCCTTCCATAGCCTAAATTTGTGGCCTCATTTTGGATGTGTAGCACTTATGTGAGGTTTCCTTACTACCTACCCTCTTGTGTTTATCCTTTAGCCATTGATTCTACTATTCTAGATCATGTTGAGGGTTTGATTGTGTCACTCTCCTACTATTTGGGGTTTGTTTTGGGCTCTAATCCCTTGATTTATCCTACAATGATGAATGAGACCTATAATTGGAATGAATTATCTCAACTATTTATTCCACCTCCAAGCGAGACTTTTGAGAAATGGCAACAAGAAATTCCAATTTAATTTGTCCTTAAATTAAACTATAAATTAAATTTGAAATCCATTCTCATAGGAACTTAAAAATAGTTATTTAAGTTTATTAAACTTACTTAACTTAGGAAAATCGAGTTGGAAGTCTTTCTGTCGTCATGTGTATGTTCTCCCTACTTTGTAGGAGTCCAGTGTGAGTTAATTGTGAGTTGTAAAATAGAAGACTCGGTTTTATGAGTTAGTTCAGTTAAATTAGTTCTCAAACTGATTGAGAGAACTAATAGTGAGTTAACAGTCAGTGGTGTCACTAATGAACTCCACTAGTGCTACTCTAGTTAACTGAATATTTACTCATCAGAAACTCATGCATGTCGATTCTGAGAAAGACCTAGTTGAGACTAGAGTGCAAGGACAGTGTGATATTTGTTTTGGATTTTTCTAAGTTGCACTGACAGAGCATGCATTCAGCAACTAATCGGTGAGGGATTGCACAGTATTTAGAGGCTTTATTTTCGTTTAAATACAAGTTATCCTCCATAAGAATTACGCATTAGAATAGAAACTTGGAGAGCTTGTGAAGAGGCTAATATTTTGCCTTGAGCTTGCCTATGAGTTGGAGATTGAATTTGTTGGGTGCTAGGATTATTCTAGATAGAACAAGCATTATAATTTCATCTTGATTTTCCGGATTAATACAAAACAGATAGTGGGGTTTTGATTTGTGGCTTTCCTCGGATATTTATTGTGTTATGTGCCTTCGATTCTATTCCTATATTGATTTTTGTTTGCTCGATGTTTATGGGCTTCTGTTGTAAAGAGTAGAAGTAGATTTATGTCTCTTGCTTTAGAAAATTTCATTAACTTGTGAATCTACAGTATTTTCTACATGGTATCAAAGCTAAGAACAGTATACTAGAGGAGATTTTGAAGTTTTTAGTTTTTGGGTTACAGGTGAAATTCGAATTTTTGATACATACTTCAGGATCGGAAGATGGTGTTCCATGGGTTGAGGCTTGAGTATGCCTTGGAAGGCAGCTCAAATTCCATAGCCTGGAGGAACGGGATGGATTCTGTGCTAGAGGACAATGGCTTGAAGGAATTTGTTGAACAAGAAATTCCTAAGCCAGCAGCAACTGATCCACAGAACTTGGCCAAGTGGAAGAAGTGTGTGGCGAAGACAAGGCAGATAATCCTTGAGGGAGTTTGAGATCATATTGTCTCGAGTCTCCGTGGAAACAAAAGCCCGCATGTTACATGGAAAACATTGACGGACTTGTATCAGAAAAGCAGTGATCAAAGGAAGTTGGCACTAAAGGATAAATTATGTAAAATCAAGATGGAGAAAGGTGAGACAATTCCAAAGTATTTGACCAAGTTCACTCAATGTCGAGATGAACTTGGAAGTGTTGGAATCATGATTTCCAATGAGGATATAGTGATCCTTACTCTTCTTGGACTCCAAAAGAGTTGGCATAGCTATCAGGACTCTGTCAATGGTCGGGAGAAGCTTCCATATTGGGAACGACTGGTCAAATTTGATGAAGGATGAGATTAGGAGGAACACCAGGGATGGCTCTTCATCAAATACCGATGATGAAGAGAATTGTGCCTTAGTAATTAAGGCAAGGAATGGGAAAGGTAAACTTTCCCATTCCAAATCAGATTCTTATCATGGGGGTAAGAGAAGCAGATGACAAAAGTTAAATGCTTTCATTGTCACAAGATGGGACACTTTGCTACAAATTGCCCATTGAATAAGTCCAAGGAGAAGTCCTCAGGAGGAGCGGCAGGTGAGGGTTTGGCGTCCCAATTCAAATTGGAATTTTCCCTAATTGCATGCCTGGTGTCTTCAATGATGCGAAGTGTCTGGTACTTAGATAGTGGAGCTTCATTCCATATGACTGGCGACAAAGAGTTATTCAGTGAACTAGAGAAGAAAGATCTCAAGATGCATATCAAGATGGGTGATGGCGGTAAGTATAGTGTTACTGGTGTGGGCACTATTAATTTTCAAAGGGAGCATGTGGCTCCACTTGCCTTGAAGAATGTTATGCATGTACTTGGACTGATGAAGAACTTGGTATCCGTTGTCATGCTTGAGGATAGAGGCTATGATGTGATCTTTTCAAAAGGAAAGGTGTTCCTTCGACACGTAGCCACGGGTCAAGTAAAGAAGATAGGGATTTAAGTTCAGAATCGCTATAAGATAGAGGTAGAGGATTATGTTGCATTCAAAAGTGAAAAATATGTTGAGCTAATACGTCGGCGAGTTGTGGCACAGGTGATTGGGCCACTTGCATCATGGGGCTTTGAAGATATTGCAGCAAATCTCTACCGGTCTTCCCAAAGGTACGTTTGAGAAAGTTGATACATGCAAGGGTTGTACTTTGGGAAAATACACCAAGTCTTCCTTTGGAGATAGAGATAGTCAAGAAAAGTCTATTATGGAGAGATTCCATTCAAATGTGTGTGGACCATTCTCGACAGCATCCACAGCCAAACACAGGTATTATATTATATTTGTTGATGACTATTCTCATAAATGTTGGGTATTTTTTATGCAGAAAAAGGATCAAACTTTCACAAAGTTTTGTGAGTTCAAAGCATTGGTAGAGAAAGAGTCTGGCAAGAAGGTTAAATCTCTACGAAGTGATAACGGTGGTGAGTATGTCTCCAATGAGTTTAAGAACTTTTGTGCAGCGGAAGGGATTAAATGAGAGTTGACGGCACCCCATAACCCTCAATATAATGGGGTTGTCGAGAGGAAGAACAGGAGCATAGTAGGGGCAGCAAGGGAGATGTTGCATGATCAAGGCCTACCACTACACTTATGGGCTAAGGCATGCAACACAACGGTTTATGTTCAGAACCGTAGCCCACATCGGATACTTGAGATGAAGACACTAGAGGAGGCTTATTTTGGTAAGAGGCCAAATGTTGGTCACTTTAGGATTTTTTGGTCATCGGTTTGTTTCCATGTGACCAAAGATGAACGGAAGAAGCTTGATCAAACTTCAGAGCTGGGGATCTTTTTGGGTTACACTTATACACCCCACAACTATCGAGTGTACATGCAGACCAGTCGGATGATAGTGGTTCGCAGGGATATCAGATTCAATGAGGAGAAGTCCATGCGAGTATCCCTTGAGAGGGATCTTAAGCTACATGTGGATGAGGAGATTTTAGCTCCTAAGGTTGAGGGGGCTCAGATTGATGTGGTGCAGCCACATGCAGAGGTTCAGAGAGTGGAGACATCGACTCAGACAGAGTCTTCAAAAGAGGGAAGAAAGTGCACTAGAGAGGCTGACAAATTGTTAGATGATGCACGGGAGAATGTGGGAGCACCCAATTCTCAGTGTAGACAAAGGAGGTCACTAGAGAGGTACACTAGATACATGCCACTTATGGGTGCATGTGTTGTGACAGAGCCATCTTCCTTTCAGGAAGCAGTGCAACAGCTGGTTTGGGTTGATGCAATGGTGGAGGAGTATGACTCCATAGTTCGAAACAGTGTTTGGGATGTGGTCTCGAGACCGGAGGACAAGTCAGTTGTGAGCTCCCGTTGGCTTTACAAGGTAAAGCAAGTTGCAAATGGTAGTGTGGAGAAGCATAAGGCCATATTTGTGGCCCGTGGATTTTCACAGGTAGAGGGGATTGACTATGATGAGACCTTTGCTCTTGTTGCAAGGTATTTGTCAATCAGATCTATTTTGGCACTATTAGCACAGATGGGTTGGAAGATCCATCAGATGGATGTGAAGACTTCCTTCCTCAATGGCATGATTGAGGAAGAGGTGTACATAGAGCAGACCAAAGGTTTTGAAACCTTGGACCGTGAGTCGCAAGTGTGCCAACTCAAGAGAGCGTTGTGTGGGCTGAAGCAAGCACCCTGTGCTTGGTACACCAGGATAGATAACTACTTCACTAGGTTTGGCTTCACGAAGAGTGAAGCGGATGCAAACCTGTATCACATAGTGGTGGAAGGTAAGTTGTTGATCATTGTACTTTATATAGATGATATCATACTGACAGGTGATGGGAAGCTCATCAAATTTTGCAAAGAGGGCATTGCAAGAGAGTTTGAGATGAAGGACATGGGGCTTATGAATTACTTTCTTAGCATGGAGGTATGGCAGGGAGATGGGGAGTTGTTTGTATCTCAGGGAAAGTATGCCAATGAGATACTCAGGAGATTCTGCATGGAGAGCAATAAACCCATGGAGACTCCTCTAATTGGTAACTGGAGGAAGGAGGATGCTACTTCAGGGGAAGTAGTGGAAGCTATTGTTTACAAGAAGCTTGTGGCTTCACTCATGTAATTGGTGTACACACGACCGGATATGTGATATGCATTTAACCAGCTTAGGCAAGTGATGGTTAGGCCTACCAAGTTGTATTGGAAGGTGGCAAAGCATGTATTGAGATACCTCAAAGGCACTACTCAGTTTGGGTTATGGTACAAACGGACAAAGGGAGTGAAGCTTCAAGGCTTCACCGATGCAGATTGGGCAGGGAATCCATCTGATAGGAAGAGCACATCAGGAGGGATCTTCAGTATTGGGTCAGTTGTAGTTTCTTGGTACAACAGGAAACAAAGATCAGTTGAACTCAGTTCGGCGGAGGCAGAGTACATCGCTCTAAGTTAGGCAACATGTGAGGTTATCTGGATGAGGAATATCCTAGTTAGTTTTTTTGGTCAGTAGATGGATCCGATAGTGATTTATTGTTACAATCAACGTTGTATCAAACTCTCCAAAAATCCAGTTTTTCATGATCGGTCCAAGCATATTGATATCCCGTATCATCATCTCAAAGATTGTGTATTGAGACAGATCATGTTGTTAGATTACATTCCCACGAAGGAGTAAGATGTTGACATCTTGACAAAGGCATTGTCAAGATGTAAATTCGAGTTTCACAGAGACACGATCGGGGTAGTTTATAATCCATTTCTTGTTGAAAGGGAGTGTTGAGAAATAAGAGGATCGTTTGTTTCTTGATAATCCATTTCTTCAACCTCCAAGTGAGACATGGCGACATAAATGGTTTATGGGGCCTTCACCTTGTCTAGGAAAGGAATCAAGTGCCTACAATGGAGTTGCTCCGTGTTTAGAAGGGAAATCCAAGACATCATAAAAAACCACTACAAAATAAAACAAAGACCTAATCAATTCTTACCAAGTAAGAGCACCTTTGTTCATTGACATTGCTACAATACTACAAAATGTCGAGCATAAGGATCATATCAATAACTAGAGGTCATTTTAGGACTGTCACAAGAATAAAATCAAACACAAAATCCCACTAACTCATTATATTGTCCACAAGTTTGTGTATCAACAAAGAAGTGGTATAGAATAATGAATAGTGTGGGAGTATTAAGTCCCCATTTATTTGGTGATCTATAATGAATAGTGTGGGAGTATTAAGTCCCCATCTATTTGGTGTTGCATGTTGATGCACTTGTTAAAAAAAAATTTAGCATTCATAAATAATGGTCATTTCATGGGGAGATGAAGAAAGTCTCCCCACACCGTGGTCCCATTTTCCATTATGCAACCGTCTTAGGTATTAATGTTTGCATTCTCATAAAAAAAAAAAAAAAAATTATTACATAGTCTTGATTCATAATGAAAATTCTTTGCATGTGGCAAAAAAAAACCCAAATTTTTTTTTTAAGAAAGTTGTTGAAAAAATATTAGAAACATTTTAAAAACTTTTATCCTTATAAACATAAGGACACTTTGAAACATTGTTAAAACCTCCGCCTCATTATTGAATCATTTCTTAAATCCATATATATTACATTTCCTTTCCGCAGTTGAAGATCCAAACATGCAACCCTTTTTAATATTAATTTTATTAATATCACTATATTAAATTAGCAATTCCCCACCTTTTAAAACATGTGATATTTCTATTCAAGGTAAGAATTAAAATAAACACATTTTAAAGGTGGCTAGTGTATGTGGAAGGCGATATAGGTTGTATGTCTTCTTTTTTAAATTGAAATTGAAAGATTTGTATTAATAAATAATGTAATGAACTTACAACAAATTAATAAATTATAAAGTTGATTTGTATAATAAAGCTAAGTTGTTATATATTATGTTATTGTTGTTTTAGAGATAATTATTCAATTATCAATTCTTACCTCATCTAATGAATGCTCAGATTCTACCAGCTGACAAGTCCAGTACTTCAAAGCTTCCTCAATAACCTGAACTCTAAATAATTTCACGGGTCACACCGCTGATGTCTAGAAAACTGGCGGTGATTAACCAGACAGATTCGTTTTTTCAGTGAAATCTTGGTTCCACACCCATGTCGCCGCTGTGTTGAAGACAGGCAACTGCCTATTCGTGCCTATTACCATGGGCACATTGATTAAGAAGAAAATGTGCCGAATTTCGTTGAAACAAAGATATTTAACGATCACAAGAGGCCGGTATGCTTCAACGGAGGAGGCGACAAAAAGAATCTGATTAACGAGGTTGAATGCTGGTAGGAGACAACTACCAGATTTAAAAATCTTTGCCATCAAATCTCAAAGTATCGAGAGCAGCAATTTTATTTGGAATGGTTATCGTTGTGGCAGCAATCTGCAGGTTGAATTTCCGAGTAGATTGATGTTTATAACCAACAAGGAACATGTTTATTACACTTAACTCTGTAGATTTTGAAAATATGTAAGTCATATTCAATAAATTTTTGCATATCAAATTTATAACTAAGATCTCTCGATATAACTAAGATCTCTGTGTTACAGTGGTGCAGTTGGATGCCCTTATCAAGCAGTGCAGGTATTTTGGCATATCATGAAAGAAAACAATGAGTGATTTCTTAACATTTTCGATTCGGCTGTGGTATATTTTGGGTATGTGGATTGTTGATTTCTCGAATATTTCCTTATCAGACCATCAATTATTTAACCGCGCCCATATTCTTCTGATTACAAAATATTCTATAAATCAGCAATCAATATAAACTCAGGGCTATATTTCAATTATAAGTTCTTTTGACTATAAATACATTGATGTCCGGTTTGGTAGGGCCTCAAGTCTTTTCTCTGTATTTGCATAGATGAGAATAGGGTGGCTATAAGCGAGATGTTTGAGGCGGGTGACGATCTGTTGGCTGTAAACGATTTGTTTCAAGCGAATGAAGATGGGCGGGCTCATTTAACCATCTGATAGTTTGTTGGATGAAATGAAAATCGGTTGCATTTTTGCCCCGCGTGTATTTTTGGACACTCTTGCTTGATGCTCAGGCATTGTTTCGTGGAGTAATGCAGCCATTGGATATAGGAATCTCCAATTGACATCAGGCATTGAGATATAACTTTTTATTCAATAACTTTTGTTTCATGCTTATTCTATATTAGAATATTTAATATATTTAATTAATATTAGACACTAAAAAAATTATAATAATATTTATTTATTAAGTTTATAAAAAATATATGTAATTGTTTATTTTAATAGTTTTTTGGAATTTTAATTTAATTATTAAATATTTAGTTTAATTTTGGATTTATGAGTAGCAATCATTTTTTTTTCATTTTAGAAAAAGATATAAGTTTACATCTCAAAATTTGATCTAGGAACTTGATAAATCAGAACTTAAGTGATTTAATTATTAACCATTAATAATTATAATTATAATTTTTTATTATTATTATTATTATTTTAATTTTTTTTAATGTAATTTCTTAACATCAAAAAGTTTTAATTAATAATTATGATTTTTAATTTTACTGTTTTATTTTCATTTATTTTTATGTAATTTGACTAAGTCAATATGTATACATATCATGACAAGAATAGACATAGTTGAATTGAGGCTTCTGTGATCCATAGTAGTTGAAAGAATAACTTCGGCGTAAATCACATGTAGACATACATTTGTTTCGAACCAACTAGTGTGGTTCATCGTCAGGACAAGTTGTAAGAATAGACATTATAACATCTCTTTTATAGAGGGTTGGAGAATGCCTCTAATAATTATTAGGTGGATGGCAAGGATTCAAACTCTATAAAATAATCATAAAATATTTTTAATAATAGTTAAGGATAAAGGGTAGAAAAGAAATAGTAACTAGCATAGCAATATAAGTTAAATGGCTAGAAATGTCGATAGCAATAAGTTAAATGGCTCCTGAATGTCGATAGGCTTAGGAGATAGTGCAAACAAAAAAGACCATAAATCATCTCTTTTATAGAGGGTTGGAGAATGCCTCTAATAATTATTAGGTGGATGGCAAGGATTTAAACTCTATAAAATAATCATAAAATATTTTTAATAATAGTTAAGGATAAAGGGTAGAAAAGAAATAGTAACTAGCATAGCAATATAAGTTAAATGGCTAGAAATGTCGATAGCAATAAGTTAAATGGCTCCTGAATGTCGATAGGCTTAGGAGATAGTGCAAACAAAAAATACCATAAATCGCTATTTATAAAATGCAAGTAATTTAATTATTTAATGACAGCCTTTCATTAAATATATTTTTTTTTATTATTAATCTTGAACCTACATGAAATATTTGTAACAAAAAACTCTAAGGTGAGGTCATCTTTCCAATATAGAAATGTGTATTGACATAAATATCTATATAAAAGTAATGGAAAAAAATTTGTTAAAAAATTCATATTTGAAGAAGGTTCACATTTTGAAGATGGAAAGGGATGCCATGGAAGACAAATAGTTGTTCAATAGTCATGTTTGTGGATAGGAAAAAGATTTCCTTTATGAGACATTTCAAGTATTAATGATGTTCAATGATACTAGAAACTTGGTTCACAAGTATAAGGACAATATACCTTATGATGATGGAATATGAAGCAACTTTGTATCTAGTCGGTTGAAACATTGCTTTCAAATATAAAGCCTTTAAAGAATGTCAAGTTGTATTTTTAGTTCTGTCATTGTGTCTTTGCTTTCAATAGTGTAAACTTTAAAAGACGATGTTAGATAAAAAGTATAATAATACCTAAGTTGTTAGGTATCTAATTACTGTTAAATGATGATTGAGATAATCACTTAACCATCTCTTTTTAAATAAAAAGCAATTAGATCTAATCATTTATAAACTCTATAAAAGAGAGATATGCTAGTGTAATGATGAATTGTAATCAATATTGAATATCTTCTTCAACTCTATAAAAGAGAGATATGTCACTGTAATGATAATTAAAATCAATATTGAATATCTTCTTTAAATTTCTCTCATCTTATTTTTCATTATATTATCATTCAATCTTCATTCAATTAAATCTTATTCTTATACTAAAATAAATCAAAAAACATTTATATTCAATAATTCTAATTCTAAAAATAAAATCTTAAAATAATTTCAAATATAATATAATATTAAAATATATAAATGTAAATTGTGATAAAAATAAACAAACAACATTCATCCATAAATGGTAACTTCTTCTCCATTAATTTCAAATGGTAACTTCATCATCTATATGTATTTCTAGATATTTCATTGCCTTTATAAGTTCCACGAGTTGGGGGTTGTTGTAATTAATGAATATTTTCATCTAGTTGAATACAATTTGCAGCATGTTTTCTTTCATTAATTAGACAATTAGTTGATATGATTTTTTTAATAATATGATTCTTTCCCTATGACTTCTTTTGAATATAAGTAATGTTTTTTGAGTTACCATTTCTTATTTTTTATTAACTATATAATTTATCTTCGATTGGAAGGTAAGCAAATTAAATGTTCATGCTCATAAGTTGTATTTCTATGGCATTTAAATGTTTTTTTTAGTTTTTTATAAAAATAAATAAAAAATAAAAAGTTGTGTATTAAATTTAAAGTTGTCAAATATACAATGCAATAATAGGAAAAATATATCTCAAAATAAAACTAATAAATAATTAAGGTAAATTGTAAATAAGATAAAATTGTGAAATATATAATGCAAATGCAAAGAAAGAAAAAACATATCCCAAAACAAAACTAGAAAACAAACAAGCTCAATTATAAATAAGATATGAAGATATTAACTTAACTAGGATAAGCACTTCCCAATGCTCCTATTTAGAATTCCCAACACAAATAGAAAAGTAGTATTAACAACCAATTCAGTTTAATTAGGAATCAAAATCAAAACCGAAAAAATCTAAGCATAAGTCCATTAATATTTCATATTACTTATTTCAAGAAGACAAATGATTCAAATGCATGTTTGTGAATTAAACATGACCTAGTTCACACTAAACCTTAAAATAAATTGATTTTAAATGTGATTTTGCATGCTGGGCCACACTAAGGCTGAAAATAACTAACTACATTTAAAACCAATTACAATGACTTTACAAACACCTTACCTGCAATAATATTTATATAAATATAATAATATAATATTTAAATTACATGATATGTATGTACACATACATCCCTATGTAGACACAACAACATAAACATATAGATATATGTTTGAAAACAATGAAGAAGTGATAGCTTGACTGACAGCCAATACTATTTCAGGAATGACGTGGATAACGAACATCCTGATTTGGTGTTAAGGTTCCATATCCTGATGGAAGACGTTATGCGTTGTCTATGATAAAATATCATCGAAATACGCGTGAAGACGGATTGCTTCCCCTAAATCGGGAAAGTATTACAAACGAAATTGGAACAATATAGGGAAAAGAGATCGTCCGTTTGCACGGAGAAAAGTGGGGGAATCGTAATCGATGTCGAATTTACGATGAAGCAGAGCAGTGCGAATGGCGTGCGGAAGAAAACTGATGTTTGTTGTCTTTCGTGATCCGAAACCTCCATCTATAAATTGGAGAGACACCCAGCTCCCATTTCACAAGGTCCTACCTCGGGGAGACAACGAAAGCCGGGAATCAAAAAGGATCCGAGCAAAATTCTGCGATCGGGTTCATGGAGAATTTGTTTCTCGTATTGATTTGCGTTGGGATAGGAATAGTTCTGAATGGCCGATCATCCTTAGTTCATTCGGCTGCTCCCTTCCCCTGCGATCCCAGCACCGGGAAAAGCAACTTTCCATTCTGTAACACTTCACTGCCGGTTGCAGAGAGAGTGACGGATCTCATTGGACGTCTGACTCTGCAGGATAAAGTGCAGCAGCTGGTGGATGGCGCCGCCGCCATTCCCAGCCTGGGGATTCCTAGTTATGAATGGTGGTCTGAGGCTTTGCATGGCGTGTCCAACTTAGGTCCAGGAACAAACTTCCGTGGCCCAGTTCTTGGAGCTACCAGTTTTCCACAAGTTATTCTCACCGCTGCTTCCTTCAATACTTCTCTGTGGAAAGCGATCGGCCGGGTTCGTATTTGCACAGTTTTGTAGATGGTATTTATGTTGCTTTTAATTGGTTTTTATAATACTCTTTATCAATTTGGTTTTATGGAGTTTTAGTGTTTGGAATCAATTTGTAAAAATAGTTTATTTGGAATTCAAATTTTTAGAGGCAACACTCACCTCACCCATATATTCTCATAGTATAGAAAAATATAAGCAATATAAAAACAAGTCCTATTACCAACTCCGCCCTCTAAAATTTTAGTGTTTAAAATCGATTTACAATAATCCCATCTTTGAGCTTACAAATATCCATTAATGAAAAAAAAAATCTATTAGATACTACCAAAATTTTGCTCTCCCTAAAATTTTGGATTTAAAAATAATCTCATCCATAGCCATACAAATATCCATTAATGGAAAATAAATTTATTAGATGCTACCAGGATTTTGCAATAAAAACAATTTTCACGTTCACTACTGTAGTTCAGTTACATTTTAACTCAGATCTGCTTCTGGCCATAGTTTTCTCCTGGCTTTACTCCTGCAAACTAGATGAATAAAACATCCGAATAGAGAATCCTCCGTTCACTCCGTCAAGAATATCGTAACGAATTTACAGGATCTTTTACCAATTAATGCAACCATTTAAACTATAAATGTAGATACATTTTAATGTCAAAAAATGTTTACGACTTCAAAGTCCGACAATTAAGATGACTGATGTTATAGTTCAAATTCATTCATGCCTCAGTTCAATACTTCGCTGTATTTTTATTTAAATAATTATGGCCGTAGGCGCATTTAGTTCAATACTTCACTATATTTTTATTTAAATAATTATGGCGGTAGGCGTTTTCTTTTCTGAATAAGTTTTTAATATTTAGATTTAATTATTAGTGTTTTTTTTCCGAAGGTGGCAAAACCTATTAAACTCAGGTGTGAAACCAACAATGAGGACAGCCATCTCTGGCTGCTATCCGCGAATGTCGGTTTGACTCATCACCGTTATCAAGGAAAACCACGCTACATGTAATAACCCGCTGGTGGTCCGTAAGGGAGCAGGGTTTCACTCCTGCCAGATGCCCCTGGTCCTGTTTCCTTAGATTTAATTATTAGTTATTAAATAAGTTAAAATATTTAAAAGATTATTTAAGGAAAAAAATTATTTATTTATTTTTACATTTAATTAATTAAAAAGAAATGTTATATTTGGTATAGTATTAATAAAATATGATATTGGAACAGAAGTTTTTTACAAATTTAAAATGTGTTTGGTTATTGGTAACAAGTTTTAGAAATTTTTTAGATATAATTATTTATAAATTAAGAATTCTTTAATGTTTTTAATGTTTTAGAGTTTTTCTAGATATTATAAATTTTTATGACAAAATAATAAGGAATCTCTAATAATATTATTTAACTCATATATTAATTCTTTTTATATTTAATAATAATTTTAAATAAATTTATATTCTAGTTTATTTTTATTGTTTTTTAATATGAACAATATAAGAAATATATTTGATGAATGTTTTTATCATTAATCCATTTTCATTTACCAATTATTTAATTTATATCACTCTACTGATTAAAATTAATTTATAGTTCTATTGAAAAAAAAATTAACAAGATCATTTGTTTCTTATAAATCTATTTTTCCTGGGGCGTAGGCAAACATTTAGCTTTTCTAAATACTGTGACAAGCAGAAAAAATGCCACAGAATTCTGCCCTTCTGAGGGCTGGATGTGGCTGCATCTAAGGTCCACGCTGGAATCAAATCAATTCCAATGATAGATAATGGCTATCGTGTTCCTTGTCCGTAAAAACGAGAATCTGGTGTTTTGGCCCGGCGAGGGTACCCAAAATGGACCTGAAAACGAAAATCGGCCCAATTTTGAGGGCCAAGCTTTCAAATTTTGAACGTAATTTTCGGAGAAAGGGTGCTTTTTGCGTGTTAGTTACGGGAAAAAGCGCTAATTCGAGTGTGCTGTGCAGGTGGTATCAACAGAGGCGCGGGCTATGCACAACGCGGGACAGGCAGGGCTGACATTCTGGAGTCCCAACGTGAACATTTTCCGTGACCCGAGATGGGGGAGAGGGCAGGAGACACCTGGTGAGGACCCGCATGTCGCCAGCCTGTACGCCACCAACTACGTCCAAGGTCTCCAAGAAACCGAAGGTGGTGACCCTAACCAGTTGAAGGTGGCGGCCTGCTGCAAACATTACACGGCCTATGACGTGGACAACTGGCATGGGGTCGAGCGTTACACGTTCAATGCCATCGTGACGCAACAAGATCTGAAGGACACATACGACCCGCCATTTAAGAGCTGTGTGCTGGATGGCAACGTGGCCAGCGTGATGTGCTCCTACAATCAGGTCAACGGCGTCCCCACCTGCGCCGATAGGAATCTGCTCGCAGGCACCATCAGAGGCGCTTGGAACTTGAACGGGTAGCTCTTTTTCTCTCGGAACTGAATTTGGCTACCTACTGATTTATTTACGTATGAAACTGCAAAGATTAAGGTTTCATGACTTCAATTTGCAGCTACATTGTCTCAGACTGTGACTCCGTTTCTGTATTCTACAACCAACAGCACTATGGGGCAACTCCTCAAGACGCAGTTGCCGATGCTATAAATGCAGGTACATGGTAGACAATGCCTCACATGTTAATCAGAACTGGGTTTTCAGATTTCTGAAATTTGGTTAGTTGCTTGATCATTCTATTTAATTCAATGATTCTTAAAACCTAATTCTTTAGATTTGAAATGTTGGTCTTGATTAAGTTTTTCCAAGATTTGGCGGGAGGTTATCAAGTTTTCTTTTTGTGTTTTTGGGGTTAGACTTTGATAGTAAGTTGATGGGAAGTGATCTTTTCAGATGGATTGGTCTAAATCATTAAAATCTAATTCTTTAAATTTGAAATGTTAATTTTGAGATGTTAATTTTGAAGAAGTTTTTCAAAATTTAAGTCAATGTTTCAAATCAACTAGGATAGTTCATCATCTAAATCTTGACAATAAATCATACTAACTATCCAAAAAAATTCAATATAATTTCTCAATAAAAATTTCACCCATGTAATATAAATCACAAAAACTTAAATTCAAATTAACAATCCAATCCAAATAAGGTTTCATCCATGTAATATAAATCACAAAAAATTAAACTCAAATTAACAATCCAATCCAAATAGGGTTTTCAAGATTTCTGACATTATTCTATTGAATGTGAAGATTCTAGAAACTTTATCCTTTATATTCGAATTGTTATTGTGAAAGACTTTCATAATTAATTGGCATGTCTGGATATAACAGGTCTCGATCTCAACTGCGGGACATTCCTAGCTCAGTACACACAATCAGCTGTGCAACAAGGCAAACTGAACGAGACTTCCATTGATATAGCTCTGCATAATATCTTCACGGTGCTGATGCGCCTCGGCTGGTTCAACGGCAACCCGGCTCAGCAGCCATATGGGAATCTTGGACCTAATGATGTGTGCACTGATGCTAATCAGCAGTTGGCTCTCGAGGCTGCGAGGGAAGGGATAGTGCTGCTAAAGAATGATGGTAAATTGCCATTGGCAGTAAACCAGGTCCACTCCTTGGCTGTCATTGGCCCCAATGCGAATGTCACTGCAACAATGATCGGAAACTATGCCGGTATGTAGCATGTTCATTCTCCCAATGCCCATTTATTTTGGAGCTTCATAGTGGCTACTCAAAACGCCTCAATTTAGGCCAGCTACTCTGGAATTCGACCAAATATTGTAGATAAATCTGTGTTCAATTTCCTCTTTCTAGGTAGGAATATTAGTTTTAATCTCATTCTTGTTTTTAGGATTTTATAATAATTTTAAAATATATCATCTAAATAAAAGTAAATGATTAAAAATGTGTAAATAATTAATTATGATTGATACAATTTGAGTAGGTTTAATGGTCAAAGGCCTGTGTTTTCTTTTTCTTCTTTAAAAATCACATGTTCAAAACTAAAATGATAAAATATTACAATCAAATCGTTGAATAAAAATAAGTCCTTTGTCCCACAAACAAAAAATCTCATGCATAATATATACATTTATATCATAATAAATAAATAAAACATATTTATTTATATTTTAAATTATTTTTTATATTTAAAAAACTACCCAATTTATATCTATTAAAAAACACCTTAAAAACTCAATCAAAATATCACCTTTTTTAACCCATATGCCTTAATTTTATACCTGAAATAATGATAAAACCTTAAGCTTACAACTCTAATAAAGAGGTTATGCCTTCCATCAACATGCCTGAACCCTATACATAAATCGAACATAATAATCCTAACTGAAATTTAAGGTAATCTCAAAAACAAACAAAAACGAATTATTTTCTTTAGGGTTTATTCTCACATATTATTTTTATATATATATAATAAAAAATAAAAAATAAAAAAAATAAAATAAAAAAACACCAAAAATTATACAAAACCATAAAATGTAAGTTTCTGATTCAGTACCGCATTTATATTCAATTTATCACTTCTAGTTTTGTGTAGCGTAGTCTCAAAACTTTGAAAAGGAGTAAGTGAATAGATTGGCCAGGCTTTCCCTGCAACTCAAATCTCCAAAAAAAAATGGTGCTGTTTGAGTATGCCAGAGCCTTGACAATCGAGAAAGGGAGCAAATCGGCCAGAACTTTGACCGTAACTCAAATGATGCGTTTTGAGTGGCCTTTAATGGTTTCTTCATCAGATAGTTGTCTGGATTTACTGAACACTCTTGAAACTTACAGAATCTTGTTGGCAGGCATCCCATGTAGGTACACAACGCCCCTTCAAGGCCTTTCAGCTTACACTCAAACTGTCTACGCAGCTGGCTGTGCAAACGTTGCATGCACGGGAAACGAGTCAATACCTCAGGCAGTCCAGACAGCCAGCAATGCAGATGCAACAGTGCTAATAGTTGGTGGAGACTTGTCATTGGAAGCAGAGGCTCTAGACAGAACAAGTTTGCTGTTACCAGGACTGCAACAGCAGCTCGTAGACCTAGTTACCGACGCAGCCAAGGGACCTGTAGTTCTTGTGATTATGTCAGGGGGTCCATTTGACATAACATTCGCAAAGAATGTTAACAAGATCTCAGGGATTCTTTGGGTGGGTTATCCGGGACAAGCTGGAGGAGCAGCCATTGCAGATGTAATATTTGGAAAATACAATCCAGGTAAGCCATATTCACCTGCTTTGCTGAGGAATCAAGGTAGATAATCACATTCAATCAAGGTACATAATCGCATACAAACAAAAACCCTGTTAATGTGTCATAGCATGAAATTCCAACCGGGATAGAAAAAAGATCACAGACTGTCCCCACCACACTTCCCCTCGTAGCATGAAATTCCAACCTAGATAGAAAGGAAGATAACAGACTGTCCCACCACACCTCGGCTCGACTCAAATCACTGAATTATTATTAAGACTTGGGTTATTAAATAGGTCCTCTTAATTTTCAGAATCCCCACATACCAAAATTTTTCTGCAAATTTTGGGACCAGCCCTGATAATTTTTTCCTGGTGCTTTGTAAGTATAAATCTGAATGCATACCAATTAAGGCAATTTTTTCTCTCTGTAGGTGGCAGACTGCCTGTGACTTGGTACCCAGAAGAGTTCGCTGCCAAAGTCCCCATGACTGACATGAACATGAGACCAGATCCTGCCCGAGGTTACCCTGGCCGGACTTACAGATTTTATACAGGAAAAACTGTGTACAATTTCGGTGATGGACTAAGCTATACAAAATTCGAGCACACTATAGTTAATGCACCCAAGGTCATCTCTCTTCCCACCCGTGGACGCAGAACATGTTGTCCGACAAAATCAAAACCTTGTGTGGCTGTCAGAGTCACCCACATTAAATGTGAGCACTTGTCCCTGAAACTTGCTGTTGATGTAAAGAATGCTGGTTCTAGAGATGGAAGCCAAGTATTGTTTTTATTCTCTACACCACCATCCAGTAATCGACTCAATCCCCCAACGAAGCAACTGATTGGATTCAGAAAGATTCATGTCCAAGCAGGAGCCACAAAAAGAGTCCATTTCAGACATAATGTTTGCAAGGACCTCAGCGTTGTTGACAAGACTGGAACCAGAAAGGTGCCACTAGGTTCTCATCAACTTCACATTGGTGATCTGCAACAGGATGTTTCTTTTCAGATAACCTGCTGATTCACATGAAGGGAGGGGAAATATGGTTCTCATAATGTTTCTCAGCCAAGTGAGGAACATATTATTGATCGTTTTTCATGTTTTTTAACAATTAATGGCAGTAGCTATGTTGCTATTCATGATTGCTATTTTGTTTCTCCAGCTGAAATTGCCATGGGTCAGATTCATGATATGTAACATCATTGCCTTCACAGTAAATCTTCACCCAGAGATTCACCAGTCAGATCAGGGGTGTTGATCACTACATTGTTTTAGAATCTTCATCAGTCAGAAGAAGGGTGTTTGATCACTACTTGGAATTGGTTTAGATTCTGTATGATGACTGGTTTTATTAATGAATAAGCAAACTTTAACTCGATATATATACCGTAAATTTCATTGGATGACTCAGGCTATTGGGTTAGAACATGAGAAATTACACAATTTTATTTTTGTTATGTTTTCTTTTATATAATCAAATTTATTTATTTTACATTTCACTTTGTCAATCGATCTGTAAATTTCATCCTGTGAAAATTCGCCATCAGACTCAATTCTTTATTAATGGTTTTACTATCTTTCCACGAGCGAAATTCCCCCTCATGATCCTTCATACATATATATGTCAAACTCTGATAAAAATGTATTTCTATATATTTACCTCTAATGAATATATTTATTAATAAAATATTATTTTAGATAGTATTTTTATCAATAAATAATAGATAATAAATATTAAAAAAATTATTATTAAATAACTTTAAAAAAAATATTTAAAAATATTAAAAAAAATAACTATTCAAATTACAACGCTTGAGATAAAATTTGAAGACAATGTTATAGTCAAAATTAAAGAAACTTGAAGTAACATTGAAATTAAAAATGGTTGGTGTTTATAATTATTTTTAAATATTATAAATTTAGAAATCTGAAAACATAAAAAGAGATGGTAAAGTTTATTTTTAAGAAATATTATAGAGAAATATGTAATCAATTAGGCTAACAATAAAAGAATAATAAGAGGACATGGGAACAAATTAGATAACACTCAATTATCTAAATCAGCTACAAAAACAAATAAAGAATGGGTTAGGCTCAAGATATGAGGAAGGAGACCTCATGCAAAGAGGGATGACAGTAACATATGCACACATGAAGTGCTTAACAAAGCTTAGATATATCATCACTCATTCATCCAAGAAGTTATATGCATATGAAGAGTCCAAGAGCAACCCAAAAATGTCTAATGTTAGACATCAAAGAAGAAGAGTTGGTTACTTGGAATTAGAAAGTACTTTTAATTGCATAGATACTCATCTAACTTGGAAGCTAGAATAACTATATACCATTTGCAAGGAAAATCCTCTATATTGTGGGATAAGTTGAAGCAATTCTAATACGTTGATAAGAAAATGATTTCTAGGAAGCAATTCAATAAATATTTCCAATATCAATATCCTTCATAGCACTCCTATGATAAGAACATGCAAGAGTTTTTTGAACTCAAATTGGGAAGCATGACCGTGGAGGAGTATGAAAGAAAATTCTTTGAGTCTTTAAAGTATGTGGGCTCTATCAAGGAGGAGAAATTAAAAATTCAGAGGTTCTTATGTGGAAAACTATAATTTTATAAAGACAAGATTCAATTTGATGAGCCTAGGAATTTGGATGAAACCATTAGAAAGGCCAAATACTTGTATAAGCAAAACAAAGGCAAAGAGTCTTATCAAAAACCTTGAAGGGATAAGAACAAGGAGAGGCTAGATCAGAGAAAGAAAGGATTTCAACCACCTTTCAAAAGCAATAGCCTTGAAATATATCAACAAAATAATCATGCACAAAACAAATCCAAATGGAAGGCCCGTTAGGAAAAATAGGAACACCACCAATCAGAAGTTGAGGATGTAAAGGAAATCACTTGTATAATGATTCCCTCATAGAGATGACATAATGAGGACCATGGGTAGCATTCAAAAGGATACAATAGTGGAAGACATGGGATAAATATTCCAAGGATATATGCATCCTTAGATGATTAACAGGAAAAGCACGAAGCTTGTATGATTAAGATGGAATGTAAGTTATAAATCGGTCTATTGCTATTTTGATTGATTCAAGAGCAAGTTATAGTTACATTGAACCTAAATTAGTGAATTGATTATATTCGATGAAAAATAGACTTGAAAAATCATGGTTGGTTCAAATAAGCCACGAGAACCAAGAGAAGAATCAATGAAATTGTCAAGAATCTTCCTATAAATAAGAATAGAGTTGATATAATTCCAATCTTGAACATCATACCATTGGGATGTATTGACAGCCAAAATTGACAATATCAACGTTTGATAAATCGCCCAGTCATAATCCTAATTAGACCCTTTTTCCATTTGATATAGTGATTTCAACTGGTGTGTGGGTCCAGTTGCCACTTAAGGAATTTGATCCATTAATGAAGACTTATTGCAAGGATTATGAATAAAATGAATTTAAAAGGAAACAATGTAAATGAATCTTATAATTTAATCATAATAAAAGAAATATAGATAACTACTCTACCACTACTTATATCTCACTAAGATAATTATATCCTAGGTATTATAGCTTATGTATGTGAAACAAAATGTTTAGTCATAAGTATGTGATGCATATCTACACACTTATCGATTGAAAGGAACCGATTATATATGAAATTAGACTTCAGTTAAATAGTTAAATGAATATGCATTCAGTCACAGTGTTCACATGTGTATTCTTCCCTTAATGCCTCAATAATAATGAAAGTTATTAGCCAACAATAACTATAATACCAAAGCAATAAAGTAGAGTAAAGCATTTTGATTTCAATATAAAATGAATAAGTAAATTAGAGCAACAGTACCATAATCACTTGAACTCATTAAAACTTGAAATCTTTGTGGTCCAGAATTATATTAAAGAAAAGGTCAACTTTACAGCAGTGCGGAGTTTATTTCTTCAGAAAAATCATAATCCTTTTGTTTAGACTCATCCTTCCCTTCAAATAATATTACAAAATAAAGGATAAATATCTCATCAAAGTTTTCTCACTAGAAACTTTGAAAAGAAAAATAGAAAAGTAGAGATTTGTTATGATTTTGGGATAAAATATGCCTTTAGCTTGTGGAGGTAACACCCTAGGAAGCTTCGATTGCTGGTAATGTTGACCTGACATTTGAACACATGTGCTTCAATTGATGGTAATTCTTGCACTATTTTGTCAATAACTAATTTGGTCAACAAATATGACTTTGAGGTTTGACCAAATATCTCCAAATAGAATCCAGGTCAATCTTTTGCATTTGCTCAATTTGACTTCAATGCACTAGTCTATATTCTTGCACCTTCTTCCTCAAAATATCGACTTCAAGTGGCTTGTCCTCAAAAATATTTGATTATATTTCAGTCTCTTTAACCACCTACATTATTGATTGTCCCAATGGAGAACAACTGTGTTCTACAATTTTTACTAGTTCTTTGCAAATATGCAAGAAAATTTTCCAAGATTTTAGAATTGCTTCTTATGCATCATGTTGATTTTGGGTAGGCCGGGTATGATTCTCCTCTACATTTTTCCAGGCAATTAGCTGGGTTAATTTCCTGTCAACTTCTTAATATTCCATTTCTTTGTCAATCGTTTCATTAAGCAATCCATTTACCAAGTTTTGTTGAGCTTGAGCAAGTCTTAGCTCATTGTAGAAATATTCTTGTTTATGAAGGAATTGTTGGTTGACCTCAAGTGCTTCTTGCTTAAACTTTCCTAGGTCAACTACATTATTGGTTGCTTCAGACTTTCAATTGAAGTTCAGTTATTTGGGTATCCTTCTGCTTATCATAGACATCAAATTCATGTTGTAATTTGTTGATTTAATCTTTTAATTTTTGTTGCAATACATCAATATGTTGGGTTTGCCTTTGATGAGACTCACCATCTTGTTGTCATAGCTATTCTTGAAAATGTTCCTCTTTCTTAGACAATTGTCGTTCCAACTTTGCAATCTTGCCATATTTTTGCTCAATAATCCTTAATTATTTGGTAACATACCAAAAATTAGCATTTGCATAGGCTCCAATAGAATGAGCCAACTCAATTGTCTTCTCTTCACTTAACTAAGAACCATCCTCGACTAAATGAGGTAGAGTATTTGTGTCTTCCTTTTCTCCTTCCATGTTTCTCTTTTTTCTACTCCTTTTAGTTATAGGTTTCTTTTAAGGGCTGAAATAGTAATACAATGGAGGGATATACTCCATTTCATTGGTGGACAAAGAGTTGGCCATCATCACATTTTTTGAATTGTCACTAGGAAGAGTATTGATAGGAATTTTCAATATAAGTTCAAAATCGACTAAGTCATTGAATCAGTACCAACATTGGTAGGAGAAATATCTATATGTTGTTGTGGATGTTGCACAGGAGTAGAGTTATCAAGAGTAGATTTGAGGACCTTTTGTTCCTCTAAAATACTAGTCATAGACAATATGAAATTATCCCATACTTGTTGCATTATGGTAGTGGTTGCAACTTTCTCTATAATGTCCTTCAAAATTTCATCAGCAACTTCTACTATTATTTTCTTCATTTCTCCTAAATCCTCATACGGAATCACTATAGGTGCCTTGGATGTAGTAGACTATGTAACTTTGGGTGCACCAACTATTTTCTAAAGAATGAGTGACAAAGATGTTTTTCTTTCTTCCTTAAAGTAAGGAAATGTTGATGCATGTCATGAGATAATTTATGTGCTTTTTGGCAGGCTTCTTCATAAGATTGAACTCTGCAGAATATATCATCATATGGTAACTTTTCATGTATATACTTCTTCATACTAACCATAAGGAAATAATTACCCACATAGCTAATGCACGCTTAGAAGGGAAGGTAAGTAAGAAGGAAAGAAGGTGGGCAGGTTGTGATCACTGAAACTCAGCAGGATCCACTAGCCAGCAAGCGAGATAACGACCAGATAGCAAGACCAAGCTAGTGATGCCAGCCAGAATGAATGGGATTGATAATTGATGTGATATGAATGAATTGATTCCATTGATTAAGCCCCAGCTGGTGAGCTCATTCATACCAGCCATCTGCCATGAAAGCCAGCTAGAAAGCGGTATAACCTATTCTTGGAGCTAGCCTCCTTTATTATTGGATTTTGGCATATGGAAGCAATCTTTCTTATTAGTGCAACCCACCCTTAGAGTATAAAGTGGTTACTATCGATGGGACCAGACCAGTAGCGAGCGAACCATCCAACATAGTCACCCGACATAGCCTTACCACGTAGCCTAGCATAGAAAGACAGAAAGAAGGTCATTGCTGATGGCTAATAGTAGATCCAGGTAGGTTTCAGGTGTTTATACAAGTGTAGATGCCGGTACCAAATATAGGTGTCCCTGCATTATCAGTACTCGCTGGTGATGATTCTTTTCCGGTACTCGCTGGAGGCCATCCCAGTATATGCCAGGTAACTTGATCCAGGTATCAATACAAGTGTTTATGCTTTAAATGCTTAGCTTTATTTCTTTATACTTGAAGATAGAACTATTCCCATTGAGCAAGGGCTATTATATAATATCCCCAGTACAATCTGATAAAATGACCCATCTTACGGGAGAGGCATCGATCAAGTGAATCAATTTCTTTTTGATGAGTCTTACGAGAAGAGCGTTACCACCAACCACTTCAACATATTCCAAAATAGGCGTTATCACCGGCACAGGCAACTTCTACACAAAGAGGACATTGATTTAGGCCATTCAATCCGCCCTATTCCGTTCGCCCTCATTATTATCATCGCTACCGCTTGGGAATGAGCACCAGTTGGAAATGATTGCTACCGCTTGCCTTATGTGGAAGGAAAGGAGGAGCGCTGTCGAAATAGCCCTATTTAAGAAAGATGAGCCTGGTTCCAATAGCCCTTTCAAATAGACCTGGTGAAAAAAGACCTGGAGAAAGAGTAACCCTTCCTTATGAGGAGCCTGGTTCGTCATCTGACTCAATCAAAACAAGGTGTCATTGAGCCAAGCTAAGATGCTTATGGGGTGGTGGGGCATATGGTTGAGCCTTAAAGCGCATCATGACTGGAAGAAAGAAATGAGAAACCATATATTATATATGTCATTATGCAATTTTGAGAGATCGATTTCTTCCCCTCAATCTAGCCAGCTTGGGCCTTTTGAAGTAGTCGTAAAACGCACGCAAGTGGCCTTTCAGTAGAGATTGAGTCAGATATGGAACTAGTAGAGAGAGATAGGGTATGGAGGGGCATAGAGCGGGGAGTGGATCCAGTTGGTTCCGCGCCCTAATCTTATCAGCGCATCAATCAAGTTGGTTCAGAGAGAAAAGCGCGGGGAGTGGATCCAGTTAGGCTGAGAGAGAGAAAGGGGAATGGATCCTGATCAGTGGACCCGTATCCGTCCTCCGTCTCCATCGAGAGGAGAGGGAGTGGTTCCGCGCCCTAATCTTGAAACCCTCTCCCTCTCCCTCTCCTCTCCCTTATGGTCGAGCACCCTAAAGGGTCCTTAACAGTCGAGCACCTAAAGGTCCTCTCCTTAACAGTCGAGCCTGCTTGCGCATCCTTATGGTCGAGCCCCTGACGGACCTTATGGTCGAGCCTGCTTACGCATCCTCCACCAAACTAAAATGGCAAGAATGGGAGGGAATCTTGAAAAAACCTCCGTCGGAACATAAAGCACCTGGACTTGAACAAAGAGAATGGGGCCTGAAAAAGCTTTCCCCGCATAACGTACCTCTCCTCTCCCTCTCCTTAACAGTCGAGTACCTAAAGGTCCTTATGGTCGAGCACCCTAAAGGGACGGAGTCACTCACTATTCATATGGTGAGGGTCCTCTCCCTTTTGGTCGAGTCTGCTTACGCATCCTTAACAGTCGAGTACCTAAAGGTCCTCTCCTCTCCCTCTCCCTCTCCTTAACAGTCGAGTACCTAAAGGTCCTTATGGTCGAGTACCTAAAGGTCCTCTCCTTATCAGTCGAGCCTGCTTACGCATCCTATGGTCGAGCCCCCTAAAGGGTCCTTAACAGTCGAGCCTGCTTACGCATCCTTATGGTCGAGCACCCTAAAGGGTCCTTAACAGTCGAGCACCTAAAGGGACGGAGTCACTCACTATTCATATGGTGAGGGTTTTAACTCTCACTCATCATATGGGTGAGGGACGGAGTCACTCACTATTCATATGGTGAGGTCCTCTCCTCTCCCTCTCCTCTCCTCTCCTTAACAGTCGAGCCCCCTAAAGGGTCCTCTCCTTAACAGTCGAGCCTGCTTACGCATCCTTATCAGTCGAGCCCCCTAAAGGGACGGAGTCACTCACTATTCATATGGTGAGGGTCCTCTCCCTTTTGGTCGAGTTTGCTTACGCATCCTTAACAGTCGAGTACCTAAAGGTCCTCTCCTCTCCCTCTCTCTCTCCTTAACAGTCGAGTACCTAAAGGTCCTTATGGTCGAGTACCTAAAGGTCCTCTCCTTATCAGTCGAGCCTGCTTACGCATCCTATGGTCGAGCCCCCTAAAGGGTCCTTAACAGTCGAGCCTGCTTACGCATCCTTATGGTCGAGTACCTAAAGGTCCTATGGTCGAGCCTGCTTACGCATCCTTAACAGTCGAGCACCTAAAGGTGATGGCGGCCTTAACAGTCGATCCTGCTTACGCATCCTCTCCCTCTCCCTTATGGTCGAGTACCTAAAGGTCCTATGGTCGAGTACCTAAAGGTCCTTATGGTCGAGCACCTAAAGGTGATGGCGGCCTTAACAGTCGAGCCTGCTTACGCATCCTTAACAGTCGAGCCCCTACCGGTCCTTAAGATTGATATCGAGCTTAAGGTTCATCCCCAGATCCAAAGCTAGTAGTTCCATATCCCATTGAATAACCAGGTAACCGGGTGGACAAAGTAGCATATTATTAAGTAGTAGAGTCCCTAGTGGCAGAGTAAGACCTAGCAGCAGATGCGGATCCATAAGGACTTCCTATTCCATATCTAGGTGCATATCCAGATACAGATGCATATATAGATCCATTAATGAGAGATCCCGTTCCGGCAGAATCATATCTGGTTTACCGAGTAAAAGCAATCATGATGTTTAAGAGTAATATGGGCTAGATTGATAGTATGATAAGTCAAGATTTATTTCTTAGCATGGCCAGGATTCTCCAATGTGTAAATACCATTATGAATTGGAAAATTGGGCTATATTTTCTTAGAGTTCCTATGAAAATCATTAGCAATGGCAATTTCAATAGTTTGGCATGTTATTTCCTTACAAATAAGTTTATCATGAACAAAAAAAGGAAGTGCATGTGGAGGTGCTTCACATACATAAATTCTAATATAAGAAAAGGTATCATTAAAATACCAGTCACCTATATGAGAAATGCTCAGCTTGGCTTCTTCTGGAATATGAGGTTTTGTCTGGAAGAGATTCTCATAAATGGGGATGATGACATAATGGAAATTATGATAAAAATGCTCTCCATAATTCTCTTCCCATAGCTTAGAATGATAAATGTGAAAGGGTTCTTCTTTAGACATTGTCCATTTCTAACTTGTTAAAGGAAAAAAAAGTAGAAAAACAAATTTCATCCATGATATAGGCTGACATATATAATGGAGGATTAAACTTATTAGTTTTGGAAGCTCTAAAATTATTAACTTGTTTACACAAATTTTCCAAAACGATATTAGCCCAATTGAAAGAATAACCATCTAAATTCTTCTATATTAAAGGAACCCATTTTAAATGGAAATGGGTGGCTCCCTTTTTACCAAATAGTCTATAGAGCATAGCTGTCACATAGGATGGACAAGAGTTCAAAGGTGCAATTGCATATTCCTTGGAACTCTCTTCTTTAAATTTGTGTTCATTATCCCTCTGTGCTCTAATCAAATTAGAAATAGTTTTCCATATTCAAGATATTCCTTCCAAGTAAGCTTATGAATAAATTCAACATTATGCTAGAGTTGAGCTTCAAGGAGTTTATACAATACTTAGATATTGCTAGAAATAACCCATGATAACACCATCGAAAGTGTATATATAGTGTGTTGGCACATGCACATGGTCCATGGCTTGGTGAATCATATCAGTATATGGTAGGAGTCACAGTCGTGTTGCTATCTTATGTAGAGCAGACATTGCAACTTGGAAAAGAGTGGTAGTGGGCCCCCTAATTGCTCCAACTTCATTTGGTTCTATCTCCTCTGAGTTTCCCTGAGCTTCCACTTTGAATAGCTTATATACATTGTGCTAAGAAGATGTATTGATTTCTCCTTTCAAAACGATGGTATCAAAGAACAAACTAGCATTCAAATTCCTATCATCTGCATATTTCATTGCTTGCTATTAAGTTCTCTGAACTTTCTTAGCTTGTTTGCCCATGATGTGCATCCTAGTGAAATTTGCAGAGTGTGAAGCCTAGAATACAAAAAATAAATGAAATGAAGGGATTACTTGAGTGCATCAGAGCATTTTAGAATTTCAAAAACATTTAATACAAATCAATCCTTTGTTTAAATGCCATAATAATTTGAATGCTTCCACTTAAATGAAAAATCATGTCCTATTGATACACTTCCTTTTAACATTAAATCTTGAAATGACTTGCAATTTCCCACAAGGTTCCTTTTCTTAATTATCTAATAAATGGTAATCATTTTAATTAACCTTAATCCATGCCATGGAGATTTTTCCAAGTGATGCATTTGTGTATCACTTCGAGTTTAGGCACGGAAAGGTGTGAAATAAATCTATTATTAAATGAGAAAGTTAAAGTTTATTAGGCCCCTTTTCATTAAGATAAGTTGGCACTTTGCCACCATGACTAGTGACATGTATAGAATCATCACACGTATGCCTTGTTGCAGGGACATGTGGTAGGTGAAAAATGTGATTTGAAATGGCGAATTGGCAAAAAATGGATGACACCTGGCAATGTTCTAGAGTGACAGGTGGCAATGTGTGCTAGGTAGTGTCAACATAGAGTACTATAGCCACATCATCGCGGGGTTTTATTCCCCATCTTTGTTTCACAATTATATATTTTAAAAGTAGGCATGGTTGACAGGAGGCACGACCTAATAGAAGTTGTGAGATGAATAATTTTATGTTAAATGATGGAAATAATTCGCATCCCACTACAACATTTTATGTATAAACTTTGAGTTTTTATGGTAAAGGATGCATGGTGCAGTTAATGGGGAGTGGGATGGAAATATTATATGGCATTTGATGGAGAAATTAACATCGCGCCATGGCGTATTTCCATAGAGTATTTTACGGTTTCCTGGCACGATAGACGAAGGTGTGGGATGGGAAAATTTATGATATTTCACAGAAATCATTTCTGTTACACCAAGGAGAGTTTGCATAGAGTGAATTTCTAGCCTTAAGCACTATAGGCAGAGAGCACACAATTGGAATATTTTTGTCCCAAGGCATGGGAAAAGGCGTGTTATTTGATGGCATGCTTAAGACCTAGTCATATTGCATTTTATAATGTTTTGTTTAAAGAAGGACAGAGTTATGATAATGGATTTATAAAAAGGGGAGATTATATACATGTGAGGCATACAACAAGGAAAGGTTTATATATAATAAAGAAAAGGGTAAAAAGATAAAGGAAAAGGAAATAAATAAGGAAAAATAACTCAAACGAAAAGTGGGATATTGGAAATTTGAAAGGGTCCCCATTTTTATTAGGAATTATATATAAAATTGGGGGTTGTTTTTCCACATGAGAATGTTATATCATCTTAATTGGAATGGAATGATCGGAAAAGTATCATGCCATCCTAGATTTCCATAATAATACATCTGCATGTTTTGATGAAGGAGGAAATCAAAGCATTGTACAAGGAATTCCAAGACCCATTTCTAGAAGGAAGATTTCAACTTTGAGTTTTTATGGTAAAGGGTGCATGGTGCAATTAATGGGGAGTGGGATGGAAATATTATATGGCATTTGATGTAGAAATTGACATCGCACATGGCGTATTTCCGTAGAGTATTTTACGGTTTCGTGGCACGATAGACGAAGGTTCGGGATGGGAAAATTTATGATATTTCACAGAAATCATTTCTGTTACGCTAAGGAGAGTTTACATAGAGTGAATTTCCAGTCTTAAGCACTATAGACAGAGAGCGCACAATTGGAATATTTTTGTCCCAAGGCATGGGAAAAGGCGTGTTATTTGATGACACGCTCGAGACGTAGTCATATTACATTTTATAACGTTTTGTTTAAAGAAGGACAAGGTTATGATAATGGATTTATAAAAAGGGGAGATTATATACATGTGAGGCATACAACAAGGAAAGGTTTATATATAATAAAGAAAAGGGTAAAAAGATAAAGGAAAAGGAAAGAAATAAGGAAAAAGAACTCAAACAGAAAGTGGGAAAATGGAAATTTGAAAGGGTCCCCATTTTTATTAGGAATTGTATACAAAATGGGGGTTTTTTTTTCCACAAGAGAACGTTATATCATCTTAATTGGAATAAAATGATCGGAAAAGTATCATGCCATCCTAGATTTCCATAATAATACATTTGCATGTTTTGATGAAGGAGGAAATCAAAGCATTGTACAAGGAATTCTAAGACCCATTTCTATAAGGGAGATTTCAACCTTACAATTGAAGAGATGTTTGAAGAAAGGATGCCAACTATATACATTCCATGTAGAGGAGCTATAAAATACCAAATAGCCAAGTCATGAATATCATCAAGTGTTGAAGGATTTTGAAGATGTATTTGGTAAATACCAGGTTTTCCACCAAAGAGAGGTGTGGTTTCTATATTGATTTAATGATTATAACTACTCCAATATTAAAGACCCCTTACGAAATTAGCACACAAGAAAAGAAGGGTTACAAATTGAGCTAGAAGAATTGTTGAAGAAAGGGTACATACTCCCAAGTGTTTCACCTTGGAGAGCACCAATCCTTTTTATGAAAAATAAGGATGGAACATTGAGATTATATATTGCCTTTAAATAGTTGAAAAAGGCCACATTAAAGAATAAATACACTCTACCTAGAATTGATGACCTATTTTTTAGGAAACATGGTTATACTGAGGGGAGGGGTGAATAAGTATAATGCCCAAGTTTAACCAATCAAAACACTTCAATGCACATATAATATCAATCACATCAACAACATAAAAATACATTATATCTATATATATATATATATATATATATATATATATATATATATATATATATATATATATATATATATATTGTGTGATCTTGTAAGAAACAACCTACTATTACATTGATTTACTGGCACCAACCAAAAAGGAAGAACTAACCCCCTGAAACATTTTGCTAAAACCAACCAAAATGAGACACCAGTCCCTTTAGAAATGCAAGTTCCAACCTAGAATTCTTTACGAGCACCAACCAAAAGGAGGCACCAACCCCCTGAAAAATGTTGTAATGGCACCAACCAAAAATGTTTTACTCGCACCAACTAGAAGCAAATACCAATCCCCTAAGAAATACAAGCATCAAACTAAAATGCTTTACTTGTTTTTGATCCAAATTGTCTTTCCTTAAGGTCTCTTCTACTTCTGCATATCACTCGTAGCTCTATGTCTTCAACTCAATTTTATCCAAAATCCTCATATGTTGCTCCTATGTTCTATATTGGCAATCATTACTTACCCTAAAATACCTGGATGGTTGGACATTTTTTCTCCACAACCAATTTTGCCACAATTGCCTTATTCTTCACTATTTTAGCCAAAATGAAAATACACAGGAAACCTTCACCAAACCAGTCACTGGTGTGAATCCAAAGACTCAAAAGTTATCATGTCACTACCACATCATCTGTCATATCATTGTCATGTCATCTTCCAAGTCAGCACACTACCACATGTGTCATTTTCTGCCATGTCCAAGTACCTACCAGATGTCATCTCCCACCTATCCAACAAGCCACCTAAAAATTATAAAATGAGTGCCACATGTTACCACCTATGGCTACCACATTATCACTTGGTCCATGTCACTACCACCTACCTCCATGTACTGCCCCATCGACTGGGGTCCACCTACAATTTTTTGTCAAGTAAACTATTGGTATCGTAGGGGGCCCTTCCTGATTTTGGTACAGAGAAAGAGGGGGGCCCGCAACCAATCACATGTTACCACATCACCAGTGGTAAATCATGATGCTTTCCAACATGGAGGGGTACCCTCCTATTATGTTTAGAAGGGCATGGGCCCCCTCCTATCATCAATATGCTCAATAGCTTAATCTAATAACACTTAACCTTATAGAAAATAACTCCATATCCAACCCACTTCTCAAGTTGTTTCCTCTATGCAACCCTAGATACCTAAATGATTGGATGCCCTAGTGCATCCTGAATGTCTACAAAAATATTTGGATCTCTTTGAAAGAATTGGAATTATTGCTTAAACCTAGATATAACTATAATGTGGACCTTGACCATCTAGAACCTTGCTTTGACTTCTTCACTTCAACTTCATTTTCTCTTGATTCTTTTGGAGTTAGGAAAGGTACCACATACCATTGGAAAGGTATCAAAATAGACTATTCAACCATATAACTTTTAGTCTTATTTGGAATAGGGAGATAGAGAAGAAATTTCTTCAAATATATGTTATTCAAAATACAGTTTTGACAACATGTTATTCACACATTCAACAATCTCCAGTGTTACTGGACTTTGACCATCAATGACACTATAGTCAACATCAATGGAAACACATGTGCAACAATCTCCCCTTTTGGCATTAATGGAAACACCATCAAACATCTATTGGTCATTGATGATCTTAGGTTAGATTTCCACTATTTGTTTGTTGATTGTACTCGCACTATATGCTTATGTCTACTTATTCTCTTGATGTATTTTTATTCTCACCCTTTGACATCAATGATAAAGGGCATATACTCCACCTAAGGTTATGCATACTCTTTCCTTGAACTCCCACTGTCACCAACATGTTTCTTTTTTAAAATAAATGGATCACTCCCCCTTGTGAGGAAGAAATTACACCCATTTTGTGTATGAGATATTCAAGACTTTCTATGGGTATAGGTTTGGTAAATATACCTACAATTTTCTCTATTTTTGGAATGTATTTCAATCTTACAATTTGATCAACAACTTATTCTCAAAGAAAATGGTATTTGATATTAATGTACTTTGTTTCAGAATTCATAATAGTGTTTTTAGAGATATTGATAGCATTGGTATTGTTACAAATGATGGGCACATGCAGATCGCCATTTTCTTCAAGATCCTTAAGGTTTTGCTTCATCCATACGAATTAATTGCAACATTATGTTGTTGCAATATATTTTCCTCGGATGTGGATAGAAAAAACGGAGGTTTGTTTCTTATTGAGCCAAGAGATCAAACTACTACCTAAAAAGAAGACCCCCCCCATTGGTTATCTTCTTATCATCGACACTTGTAGTCCAATATGCATTTGTATAAACTCTAAGAGTAAGATATGTGCCCCTTGGATACCACATGCCATAATCTATGGTGCCCTAAGATATATTAATATCCTTTTAATTGCATTCATGTGAGTTTATTTTGGGCTTTATTGAAATCTACCCACCATACCTACCGCTTGCATGATATTTGGTCTTGATTCTGTTAAGTAAAGAAGGTTTCGAATCATGGACTTGTGCATGGTATAATTTGCTTCTAGATACTCATCATCCTTACTGAGCTTGCAACCTAATGTCATGGGAGTGCTCACAAGTGCGCAACTTTCCATGCCAAACTTCTTTAAAATTTCTTTAAGATACTTAGTATGAGAGATAAAGATGCATTTTTCTTATTGATGAACCTACAATCCAAGAAAGAAAGATAGTTCCCCCAACATAGACATTTCAAACTCCTTTTGCATGTTATGCAAAAAATTCCTATAGAATCAACATCGCTTCCAAAAATTATTCCCTACACATAAACAACAATGATTAGTAAGTTATCATTTTCAGTCTTGATGTAAAGGTTACTATCTTCTTCCCCTATCTTGATTCCTTGCTTCTAAGTATACTTATCCAATCTAGAGTACCATGCTCTAGGTGCCTATTTTAATCCATACAAGACTTTCTTCAATCTGCACATGTAATCCTTATCTTGAGTTAGCTAAAATCCTTGTGGATGCTCAATATATGCGTATTCTTGTAGTTCTCCATTTAGAAATGTTGATTTTACATCCATCTAATAAAATTTAAACCCCTTAAATCTTGAAAAGGCCAAGAACATCCTTATTACTTCAAGTTTGGCTACCAAATCAAATGTCTCTTCGAAGTCCACACCTTCGACTTATAAATATACTTTACATACAAGTCTTTCTTTGTTAATCCTTATTACATGTCCATCGTTATTCAGCTTGTTTTTCTATATTTGCTTGGTTCCTACACATTTTTGTCCTTATGTCTTGGAACATGCTCCCATGTCTCATTCTTCTCAATCTAATCTAGTTATTCATTCATAACCTTAACCCATTGTTCTTCTTGACTAGCTTGAGAAAAGTTTTGAGGTTCCATCAAGGATAACAGAGCTAAGTTATCATGGCTTGTTGTTCTAACAAACTTTCTTCAAGTTTACACTCTTGATTCCTTATCTCCAATAATTTGGCTATTTGGATGCTTCTTTTGGACATATCTGGACAGGGTTTTTGGATGCAATTTCTGACCTTCTTCTTCTTATTCCTCATCATGTTCTTCATTCTAATTTTCTTCTTCTTGTGCTTCTTGTTAGTTATTTGGTTGTGGTTGGGTTTGAGGGAATGCTTCATCTATTCTTACATCAATACATTCATCAACATTTCATGTCCTTTTGTTTTAACATCTATATCTTTTGCTTCTATATGCATATCCAAGAAAATTCCTTCATCATATATGGAAACAAATTTTTGGAAATCATCTTAATTTGTCTTAATACAAAATTTGCTTCTAAACACTTTGAAATGTTTGAGAGTGGTCAATCTACCATTATATAGTTCACAAAGTGTTTTAGTATCGTCTACCCTTATATGTGCTCTATTCAAGATATAAATTATTGTGTAAATCACTTCTCCCCAAAATCCATTTGGTAACTGAGTTTCAATGAGCATGGTTTAGTCATTTCTTGCACTATTCAACTTTTTCTTTTAACCACTCCATTATGTTGTGGAGTTCTTGCACTAATTAGTTATATTCTAATTTCAGAGTGTTCATGAAAGCTATTAAATTCATTGGAAGTAAACTCACCTCCTCTATCATTTCTCAAGCATTTTATTTTTAGACCAGTTTCATTTTCAAGTAAAGCCTTGAAAGATTTGAATTTCTCAAAATCCTCAGACTTTTCTCTAAAGAAGGTAACCCATGTCATTGTTGTATATCCATGACCAGCATAAAATACCCTTAACCTTTCAATGTTTGAGTCCTGGCTAGTCCACAAAGTTCTATATGGATGAGTTCCAAAGGCTTGGAGGTAGAGCATTCTTATGTTTTGAAGAATATGGGCTGAAATGTGTCCCCAATAGATAGGGGGTCTCCTCGGTGTGAAGTCCGAGTTAGACATCACACCATTTGAGATGGGAGTCCCATCCAATATGTAGGCCTAGCTACCATCATGTTGGTTTTGCTCCTAGTTGTCAAATGAGGAGATGTTAGAGCGAGGACCCTAATGAAATGCACAAACAATGGAAATAATATCAACCCAAGATTGACAAACTGTAGAGCGAGATACTAGAAAGTAACAGCAACAACAAGAATATGTATGCCATGAGAAGAATCAATGAGATAAATCCATCTCATACATACATGGACATGAACATGCCAGAGGTTAATTGCAAATAAGTTCGCAATAAGTTACCAGCATGGTGTGGAATAAGTAAGCACAGATTCAAAGCAAACATGAAATCCATAAGCTAAGAATGAGTTCATTAACATATGCCCACATGAAAGCACACATACAAACATGATGGAAATACAAGAAAGCCAGTACAACAATCATAAATATGCATGGGAATCCATGTTGAAAGAAAATAACTTCTTATTAATGTTTTTGCAAATACAAGTACAAGTCTTGCAAACCATCAAGCCCAATAGTGGAACATGGGTTTCTCATATCATTATCCAAAGCAAAACCCTAGCCTCACCATAACACACCCTACAAGCTGCCAAAAGTTGAATGCCTCTAGCTCTTCAAGCATAGATCAACTATCTATTTTTTGTGCTAACTCAAGTGCTAAAATTCCTTTAACAATGAGGCATGAGGGTATATTTATAGGGGTGAGGCGATTGTTCACCTATTGTGACCTTTCATCTACCCTCATGACTCTTGAACTTCCTCACTGCTCCCTCATGCCTAATGAATAATACATGTTCAAGTCACTCCGAACATAAGTGTTATCATTATGATGATCAATATTTTACATTATGGTGAAAGAGAAGTTATGAGGAGAACATAGAGGGTTCTTTTAAACCCCAAAGTACTCATTGCCAATGTTATTGCTAGGTCACAAGACAAAACTATTTTCATGTTATTGTGCCTCACTTGCATCCAACCAAACTTTGATGTTGTGACCTTGGTATTACTAATTGATTTCAATAGCCTTCATGAGATACCTTAGTTTCCTCTACACAAGCCAACATTCTCATTCTCTGCAAGAAAACACATAGGTCATATACATTGGAAATTAGAGAACAATACTGGAAACTTAACATATTCATGAAAAGAAAATATCAGTTCTAGACCCTGTAACTATTGTTTGATCATCCAAGGGTTTCTTCATCAAACAGAGCTTTAACATCATCCATAAGCTTATGAATAGGGCTTCCTGAACAATCCCTCATTGGGAAGTATTCTAAATCCTTTGTAGTTCCAATGGTCACAATTATTCCTCATCCTTTACTATAAAAGTAATGGAGCAAATGCTAAATGCAACTTCATTTTCTTGAAGTGATAAGAGGCATGTAGTTTCCCTAGTTTTGAGATCTAGAACTTATGCAACTTCATTTTCTTGAAGTGATAAGAGGCATGTAGTTTCCCTAGTTTTGAGATCTAGAACTTTAATTCAAGTTGCCCATTTCCTTGAATATGCAACCTTATCTACTTCAAAAATATTACGATGCTTAATGCAAAGTGCTACTAATTGATGTAAATCCGTTATTTATTCCACCAAATTGAGGATGGAAAAGGATTTCTCTCGTTTGGAATTTCTCTTGTGATAGAGTAAAAACTCCTTCATGGATTTCTCTCGTTTGGAATTTCTCTTGTGATAGAGTAAAAACTCCTTCATGTTCCACTATGAAGGATGCTTTACATCCTTAGCCAGCTTTGCATAATAGCCTTTTGTTATATAACACAAATTCTCCTCAAGAGTGAGCACGGTGTTCATATTAGTAAAACCAATCGTAGTGATCCTTGGCCCACAATTTCCACACCTATATGGTGCATAACATTACTGCATAAGATTGGAACACTAAAAGTGATTTGAAAACCAATGTTGACAACTATTCCTAATGTTCGTCATGTATGCAGTAAAGTTATTTGAAAACCAATGTTGACAACTATTCCTGATGTTCGTCATGTAGCATATAGAGCTAAAACTTCCTGATCGAAATTGAAGTTTTTAATATTCCAATACTCCTTCCAGATTGTTGCATATCCTTTCTCCACCCATACTTGCAATACCCTGATCCACCATCTATGATGACTGACATTAGTCTTTTCAATGGTTACTTGAGAGGAAGAACGCCCAACATAGATCGCAACTTTATGCCCGAGAGAAAGTCACATTTTTTGGAGCAAATCACATTTTCCTAGGCTTAGCAACTGGAAGCTGCAAATGCAATTTGTGATCTGAGAACTACAAATCGCATGCTTCAGTGTAAGTCACACTTTGCATTATAATGAAGATCGCATTTGACTGTAGATGGAGCTCCAGGTGCAATTTAAGACCTAAGGTCAGTCACAATGCACACTTCCAATGCAGATTGCATTTTTCCTTTTGTGATGAATTTCATTACACTGCGAATTTACACCATTCTTCAACACGGCGTTATGTGGTTGAGTGCACTTAGATGCAGCCTCCGAGGTCCATAATGATAAATTTTATTGTTATCCACGTTTTGTGCATGTGCAACATGCATTATCTGGGAAGTTATTCAACACATTCATTTACTGAGAACTTCAACACATTTCTGATTTAGCCTTGGAGTAATTTCAGTGCCGGTCTTTTATGGTTTCGAAATATTTCACTGGCGTGGTTTTCCAACGTGGCTACGTTGCATGTCACTCACTCATTCCATGATTGTATGTCGTTTGCACTATTACTACACCTTGTATGTGTGTTAGGTTTCTTCTTGTGTTGCACTTAGCACTGGAAATAACCTTTGTAACTATGATACACCCTTCATGCCCTTAATATAACTTGTAGCAAGTTTTTTGCGTCCTTTATTACCTTAGGCTCATTTCATGGAAATATTTCTTCTATTTTGGCGCATATGTATTGTATCCAAAGGCTTAAATTTTCCAATGCTCCCTTCAATGCGGCCTTTGAATAGTCTTTATGATTTAGGGTAACTTGTATCATTTATGCGATGAATGTATCACCTTCTCATTGTGTGTTTGATCAGACAATTTGGTTCATGTGGAATGTCTCATGTCGACCCCTTGCAACGCGTTACTTGTGTGTTAATGTACACACTGTTGTGCTTATAATATTTATTTCTATGGACTTTCAACGCAACTGAGGTATCGATAATGATTCTTAATGCCACCCCGTTAACACTTGTTGCTTTTACGTTATCGCCCTTGCAATGTATTCATGTGTTCCATAATATAACAGTCTTCAATACTTTGTCTTTTTCGAATGGGATCTAGTCCCATCGCTCATGCTTCTTAGCACATTAGCTGTCAAATGCGCATGTTAAGAGGTAACAACGTTAAGATAAGCATATTTATAGGCCGAAGTTTCCCCACGAGTCGCATTTCCAAAAGGCATCCTTGATGCGACCTTTTGCTGGTCGCATTTTAGTAGTTATAATGAATGAATGATTTTTAATGAACTCATGTTTTAAGGGACTACATGTTGTAACTTAATCCATATTTAGATTGTTTTTTGTTTGATTATGCTATTATGGATTTTGAGTAAGAAGTTTGTTGTTTTGTGAAGTTTTATTTTCTTAAAACATTGATTGAGAGTGTTTATCTTTAGACTATTATCAAAATGATAACGAATAGTTTCATACCTACACATTCTTTGATAAAATTCCATTATGTTTCTGTCACCCCAGCCAATCATTAGTTGTGCAATTAAAATTTTAGTTTTTCCATTTGATTGAAGAACTCAAATACTCTTTATCATCATGTTTCCATGTTGGGTTAAATTCTTTAACATAATATGTTTTGTTTTTGCCTACTTGTTTGGTCCACGTGGTAGACCTCAATTTTTCTAACACCTATTTTTTATCTCCTCCTTAACATGAGGACATGCAGGCATATTTATGTCCCATTTGCCTAACCACTTTCTATTTTGCTTCATCCATGTCTTTTTCGGGAGATTTAGCTCTTCTTCAACAACCAATTTGGGCCACCTGTGCTTATCCATGTTTTCAACATTCTTTAGGTAACTTAGCAAATGAATGATTGTTGAAACCTCAATTGGAAACATGGGATATCATATGGGACCATTGATTTGAATTTGAAACTACTTGTGATTAGGTGCTTTTGAATTATTTCTATTTGTGATCCAGGTGGATGTTGGTGGCCACCCACCTATCCCATTTGGACCCCCACAACTGTCTCTTTCAGTTTTTCAGTTTCTTTAATTATAGCACAGTTTACTATTTTTAGTAGTTTTTCGGGTCCTAAACTTCCAAAGCCGTTTTGAGGGCCTAAACGACGTTTTTTGGGAAATCCACCGCCAAGCAATATTTTTGATAAAAATCGTCTTTTCCGTCGCAGTCCTCGGATAGATCTTTCCAACGGGCTATCATGCGCGTCAAACGGAGATAATACAAGCAATTCGCGACCCCGGGAAGTTGGCTGTCTAACTCACCCCATAACGGGGCCCACAATTTGGCGTTTCATCTTCTAGGGTTAGGCTTTGGAATGTGAAGGGTTTTCTATTGTTTCTCAATAATAAATAGGCCTTCGAGCCTCATTGTAAACACAGTTCAGGACAGTTCAGAGGCATGTAACCACCACATCTCTTCTCGGAGATAAGATACCATCACCCTAGCTGGTTTATTTCTATTACTGTTTGTAAGCATATTTTCAGTATTCTCCATTAATGAAATGAAGTATTATTTCCGCCGCATCTCTGTATTTATGGTTATCGCATCTCTATATTTATGGTTATCTCTGTAATCTATTGCGTTCCTGTTTAAATCTGGATCAGTGGTATCAGAGCGGTCTGCTTTTTTTCTGTTTTTCTTTGCATGTCCCCAACGAGGTCGGGATATAAGGAGTTAGGGCTTGAATTGGTCGAACCTTTGCAAGGCCAGCCTCGCAAATCTCGACGACCTCCCATGGCAGATGAGAAGAAAGACGAGGGGGCAGGAGATCCTATCAGAATCTTGCTCGAAGAAGCCCTCGAGCGGCAAAGGAACGCGATGATGGATAGCTTTGCGCAGATCCTTCAACGACTACCCAGAGGCGACGCATCGGCTTCCAATAGCTACTCTGGAAACGCCACACCGTTTAAGGTACAAGTTAATTTTGAAATCCCCATCTTCGAGGGTCAAATAGACGCAGATGCCGTAGATAAATGGTTAAATCTGCTAGATGGGTATTTTTCTGTTCATGAATTTTCAAGTCGGGAAAAGATTGTTTTCACTCTTCTCAAAGCAGCCCCCCACGTCAAGGACTGGTGCGAAACATACTGCGAGCAGAAGGATGAAAGTACAGGCTCACTGTTTTCAACCGCCCCCACTTGGAATGACTTCCGGGATGCCATCAAGGAGCAATACTACCCTGTCAAAAGCTATGAGGACAAATACATCAAATGGACCACACTGCGGCAGGGACGAGACCAAGATGTGCCAGAGTTCACAAATATTTTTCATACCCTTCGCACACAGTTGGGTATCAAAGATTCTGAGCTGCATTTGGTACTCAAATACCGCGGCTGCCTACACAGATACATCCAGGAAGAGATGGAGTTCTTGAACATCTCCTCACTCGGCACAGCATACCGATACGCTGTCAAAATCGAGCAAAAGTTCAAACAGAAGAAGCGAGACTTTGGATCTACAAATCCAAAGCCCAAAGGACAAAGCCAAGGCGGGGTGACCCAAGACAACCCGTCGAAGCCGCAAGAAAAGAACAACACCACGAAGCCAAAGAAGGACACAAGAAAGTGGTGTGAGTTCCATAAGAGTCCCACTCATAACACAGGTGAGTGTCAGACCAAGCAATCGCTGGTGGCCGAGTTGAAGGCTTCCGAATCAGATGCATGTTCCGACTCTGAGTCAGAACCCGACAAGGGGAATGACAAAGGGAAGCAGATCATTGATGCGGATCCCAGCGCCACTGTTGCTACTACCAAGATCCAGAAAAATGAGCCTGAAGATCCAGAGGAGGGGGAACGCCTTTTCCACTCACAGATGTGGGTGAAGGGTTCGCCGCTGCAATTCATTGTCGACAGTGGCAGCCAAAAGAACCTCATTTCAACAGAGGTCGTGAAGCGGTTGGGCCTACCAACTACACCACACCCACAGCCGTACAATATCGGTTGGCTTCACGAAGGACGAGATCTCAAAGTTTGCCAGCAGTGTCGCCTTCCCTACAGCATCAAGCCCTTCACAGACGAGGTATTGTGTGATGTTACACCTCTGGATGTTTGTGATGTACTATTAGGCCAGCCATACTTGTGGAGGCGACATGTTGTGTATGAGTCAAGGCCTCGCGCTGTCATCATTTCTTTGGATAATTCATTATACAGGATACCAGAGGTAGACCCACCTACCGCCACCTCTTTGATCACAGCTAAGAAAGGAAGCAAGCTCATCTCACAGACTAGGAAATTTGTTTTTTGTCTGGTTCACTCCCAAAGTAAGGGGAAGATCGTTGCTACATCCATGACCCCCGCGAAGGGTTCCTCCACACAGCAGCAGCAACAGAGGGATACAGTTGTGACAGAACACAGGAACAACTTCTCCTTACCTGGAGGGGTACCACACAAGTTTCAGGTGGGCGAAAAAGCTTGGTTACATTTGCAGAGGGAGCGCCTTACCAGAACCCATCAGAAACTCAGACCACTTCGACATGGTCCTTACACCAGTAACAAGGCTACGGGAAACAATGCTTTGAAGCACAGCATTCCTCCATTCCTTCGCTTTCACCGAGTGTTCAATGTGGACCATCGCCGACCATGCTCCCCACCATTTCTGGACACATCAGAGATTGCAGAACAGCTCACCAGAGACCCAGCTCAACAGAAGCTTCCTCATCTCAGGAAGGAACTCAACGCAATGGGGACCATTGCTTCCTAAGGGGGGAGGAATGATCCAAGTGGATGTTGGTGGCCACCCACCTATCCCATTTGGACCCCCACAACTGTCTCTTTCAGTTTTTCAGTTTCCTTAATTATAGCACAGTTTACTATTTTTAGCAGTTTTTCGGGTCCTAAACTTCCGGAGCCGTTTTGAGGCCCTAAACGACGTTTTTTGGGAAATCCACCACCAAGCGATCGTCTTTTCCGTCGTAGTCCTCGGATAGATCTTTCCAATGGGCTATCATGCGCGTCAAACGGAGATAATACGACCAATTCGCGACCCTCGGAAGTTGGCTGTCCAACTCACCCCATAACGGGGCCCACAATTTGGCGTTTCATCTTCTAGGGTTAGGCTTTGGAATGTGAAGGGTTTTCCATTGTTTCTCAATAATAAATAGGCCTTCGAGCCTCATTGTAAACACAGTTCAGGACAGTTCAGAGGCATGTAGCCACCACATCTCTTCTCAGAGATAAGCTACCATCGCCCTAGCTGGTTTATTTCTATTACTGTTTGTAAGCATATTTTTAGTATTCTCCATTAATGAAATGAAGTATTATTTCCGCCGCATCTCTGTATTTATGGTTATCGCATCTCTATATTTATGGTTATCTATGTAATCTATTGCATTCCTGTTTAAATCCGGATCAATTTGTCATCATTTGTGGATTGACATGTTGTTCCCCATATTTCACAGCCATAGAAGATAACTGGCACGATTAATAGACCAAAAAAGGTTTTCTTAGTCTTCCAATCTCATAATTTTGTTTGTCTATAACTGTTTTGAAAAAGATACGAAGCTTTCCACCCTCCTTAAATACTCTTTGGTATAAATTTCTCCAAATTAAACCAAGAAAAAAAAAGAGCAGGTCGCAAAAGGGAATGGGTCACGAGGTCGCAACAAAGGGAAGGTCGCAAGGTCACAAAAAAGAGTAGGTTGCATGGACCGCTGGCTCTTTCAGCTACGATCTTGCGACCCTGCGTGTCACGCCCCCAAGCCGGCGGTAGTCTTTCAACCGCTCTTAGCGAGGTGCGGCACCACCGAACACTTTCTTTTCACCAATACTTATGTTCGTGGACTACGCCTAATTCACTTTCTCTTACTTAGTTTGTGTTTCGCAACCAAGTATTATTATGTTTAGCCTTTATACCAATGAACACCCATACTCATTCATTATCAATAGCAATTATAACAAGAACACAATTGCACAGTATAAAGGGAGGGGCAACTCCCTGAACAATGAGTCTGCCCGAAATATATATATTAATCAATCTTTAACAATACAAGCTTTTACATGTCTACTTGGAAGATACCAAGTTCCATACTTAGCCAAATTTACAATCACGGCAAAATTGCCTCTATGCACACTTGCACGATGGGCGGGTGCTCACCCGAGTCACCAAGACACCCACGCCAAGACTTCGTGCACCTACAACCAACCCACGGGCACACCTTGCCCAACACCTTCGTCTTTCTTCAAGTGCGAGCTAAAACCGTGCGCAAGTCCAACCTTAGCTGTAACGTCCTCGGGTGCGCAGCGCGGTTGGGCACCGGGCGGACCGGGCATGCGCGCGGGTGAGAGGCGAGTTAGGCCACACGAAGGTTGTGCGACGGAGCTGCGACAGGCGTGCGACGAAAACTTGCAACAATACACATGCGATAATGAAATGCGATGGAATTTATATAATGATTGGAGCATGGAGCGATTCATTTGGAAGCCGACCACACTTGGAGCGAAGGCCGACTTACAACGAAGGGCTTTCAAGGTGAAGTGTGGGTGTTGGGGGGTCGGCTGGGCAAGCCACCACCCCCACTTACGATGGCTACATATATGTGATGCGTTTGGAGCATTTATCATCACACAATTCGATAGCTTCTTCGCATAAGGACTTGAGTGTGCAGTCTTGTGCGCAGGAACAAGGAGGATAAGGGCGCATATCTCATGCGCACTTCTTGGTTGAAGTCGCACATTTGGTGAATGCACTTGGAGTTAGGTGAAGGTGTTGGGCAAGGTGTGCCCGGTGATCGGTTGAGGCGTGCACGACAGTCGTGCAAGTGCCCGTTTGTGCCAAGACTGGCGTGGGTGTTTTGGTGGCTCGGGTGAGCACCTGCCCATCGTGCAAGGTGTGCACGAAGGTGAACGGAGGTTTGCCTTGATTGTAAAATTGACTGTGTAAATTTGGGGTTTCCCAAGATTTAGCTTGTAAATTGTAAAAGAGAAGATTATATAATATATTGATTCGGGCAGACTCATTGTTCAGGGAGTTGCCCCTCCCTTTATAGTGTGCAATTGTGTTCTTGTTATAATTGTTGTTGATAATGAATGAGTATGGGTGTTCATTGGTATAAAGGCTAAACATAATAATACTTGGTTGCGAAACACAAACTAAGTAAGAGAAAGTGAATTAGGCATAGTCCACGAACATAAGTATTGGTGAGAAGAAAGTGTTTGATGATGTCGCACCTCGCTAAGAGCAGTTGAAAGACTACCGCAGGTGTAGGGGCGTGACAGGTGGTATCAGAGCTAGCTGATGACTGGGTTGACGATGAAGTGATAATCCCACTGCACTATCGTGACAGTTGGTATCAGAGCACGCTGATGACCGGGTTGACGATGAAGTGCTGATCCCACTGCACTATCGTGACAGTTGGTATCAGAGCTCAGTTGGAGCTGGTGTTAGAGCAGGGTTGCTCGTGACGAAGTGACAGTGGAAGCAGGTACTTGCAGGTGAAGGAAGTTGATTTCACATACAAGCGGAACAAGGGCCGGTTCATGGTTGCAGGGAACTTGGTGAAGCTGGTGAATGGTGAAACAGGTTTAGCAGGGGTAAAGCTTAGTGCTTGGGCCAAGCTGAATGACAAGGCATGGCAAGTTTGGAAGAATGCGAAGGGAAGCTCTTGCTTACCTTATACAGGTTGAAGAGGTTGAAAGAAGAGAATCCCCGGATTCGAAAGGAACTTGAAGTCTTGGAAAAGAATGTTGAAGACGAACTTCTTCAACTTGGTTGGACAATGGAGCAAGATGAAGTTGCAGATTGTGCTGACAAGGAAGAGGAAGCCGTGATGATTGAGGATGTTGCAGATGTGACAACGATGGAGGATGAACTTGAGATTGATCAAGTTGGACCAGGATCGTGTAGTTTGCAGACATGGATGAATGGGGATACTCACATGGAGGAACCTCATGATGATGATGATGTAAGTACTATTGATACTTGTGTTTCACTTGAGCATTTGGTAGATGGACCATATGTAGGGAAGGGCAAAGTCAGTTTGCCAATGCAAGGGAGCATCTTACCATGGATGACTATGATGAGACCTTGTATGGAGAAGCAAGGATTGTTGATTGTTGCAAGACTTGTTGGGGTTGTTTGTGACCTTATGGTAGAAGGTACAAAGGCCAGTGACAAGGGAGGAACATAATGATCGTTGTGAAGGATGGGTCATGCTTTAGCCACATAGAAAATTGGCTAAGTGCCCGGCATGAATCGTGGACAAATTGAAGGGCACACACTTGAGGTATGATGATGCTTGGGTGGACTTCTCATGGCCGAGACCAAGAGAAAACCTTGGTGGAACCTTTAGTGGGGGAGCTATGATGGAGAGACTCATGTGATGATGATATGGTTGGGTGACCGAGTTCACTAGACCGAAGATTACAGACTTGGGTGAGGATGACCGATTGTTGTGATGGGTCTACTTGGTTGGACTACATGGGTAACTTAGTCATGGACATCAGGTTGGAGACATGGAGCATGGCAATCTTATGCAGGGACATTGTGCAAGAGCACTTGAAGAGGTGTCACTTATGGGCATCCAATGAGGAGTGTCAAGGCAGAGATGTTGTGCAGATGGATTTGCTGATGTGACATGGAGACTTATTACTTATGAGCCGATGGAGAGGTTGTGCACTCTTGTACAACAAGGCCATGGACTTGGATGGAGTTATGAGCAGACTATGGAGCATTCCTACTACATGGGAAGCTGAGGCATCTTGCAAAGACCTTTAGGCCGAGACTTGTATGCTTGATGAGGTGTTGGTTGGGGATGGTTTATGGAGCTCATGATGACATGAGATTGTTGTGACTTTTGAGGACTTCATATATGGTGGACTTGGAGGATCTGATGCATTGAGGAGCTGAGGTCAGGGACTTTGATGCAGGTGCATACTTTCAAGTACATGCATGGGTATGGCTTGAAAGAGTGACTTGATGTGGAGGATCGATATGAGACACTTTGGAGTGATGGAGTTATGATGATGATGATGCCTTGGTGGCAACACTTGGGCATGGGTTGAGCCGAGACTCAACCATCTTTTGACATGGGAGCTGATTGATCTATGATCATGGGCAGCACATGGATAGATGAAACAGGTGTATACTTGTTTCTGTGGCAGACTTGAGGGATGGCACATTGCAGATATGATGGAGGTTGCTTCATGGACCTGGATGTGGCACACCGGGAGTTAGAGATTGATGAGATGATCTCTTCATATGGAGGAGATACACATATGGATGATGTTGGGATAGATGTGGCTGATTTCATGTAGCACATTGACACCAAACATCATGGACAGCATGTTGCAGATGAGATGAGGATTACTTCATGGACCTGAGCATGGCCTACACTTGTATGGAGATGGATTCTTGATCGAGTTGAGGATGTGACAGGATGTTCTGAGAAACGACTGATGGTGACATGAGGATGTGCATTCTCATGGTTTGAGCGTGACAGTTGGACTGATCACCCAACTAGTTCAAACATGGGGGTTAACAGTGTGCAGAGATGTGTTGACATTTGTTGGAGTATCATGGCAGTGGTTCACATGATGACACATGATGAGGTCGACACGAGATGTTGCAGGAAGCATGTAGCTTGAGATGGAGGGACCAGCCTTCCATGACGGGGAGAAACATGTGGAGATTGTGACAGGGTGATCGATGATCATGGATTGAGATGATCTCTTATGTATGACATACCGATGAGGTGTATACCTTGGTATGGTGATCTTGGTGGATGGCTACCAGGATGATATGTTTTCGAGGACGACAACGATTTCAGGTGGAGGAGGATGTAACGTCCTCGGGTGCGCAGCGCGGTTGGGCGTCGGGCGGACCGGGCTCGCGCACGGGCGAGAGGCGAGTTAGGCCACACGAAGGTTGTGCGACGAAGCTGCGACAGGCGTGCGACGAAAACTTGCGACAATACACATGCGATAATGAAATGCGATGGAGTTTATATAACGATTGGAGCGTGGAGAGATTCATTTGGAAGCCGACCACACTTGGAGCGAAGGCCGACTTACAACGAAGGGCTTTCAAGGTGAAGTGTGGGCGTTGGGGGGTCGGCTGGGCAAGGCACCACCCCCACTTACGATGGCTACATATATGTGATGTGTTTCGAGCATTTATCATCACACAATTCGATAGCATCTTCGCATAAGGACTTGAGTGCGCAGTCTTGTGCGCATGAACAAGGAGGATAAGGGTGCATAACTCATGCGCACTTCTTGGTTGAAGTCACACATTTGGTGAACACACTTGGAGTTAGGTGAAGGCGTTGGGCAAGGTGTGCCCAGTGATCGGTTGAGGCGTGCACGACAGTCGTGCAAGTGCCCGTTTGTGCCAAGACTTGGCGTGGGTGTTTTGGTGGCTCGGGTGAGCGCCCGCCCATCGTGCAAGGTGTGCATGAAGGTGAACGGAGGTTTGCCTTGATTGTAAAATTGACTAAGTGTAAATTTGGGGTTTCCCAAGATTTAGCTTGTACATTGTAAAAGAGAAGATTATATAATATATTGATTCGGGCAGACTCATTGTTCAGGGAGTTGCCCCTCCCTTTATATTGTGCAATTGTGTTCTTGTTATAATTGTTGTTGATAATGAATGAGTATGGGTGTTCATTGGTATAAAGGCTAAACATAATAATACTTTGTTGCGAAACACAAACTAAGTAAGAGAAAGTGAATTAGGCGTAGTCCACGAACATAAGTATTGGTGAAAAGAAAGTGTTCGGTGGTGCCGCACCTCGCTAAGAGCAGTTGAAAGACTACCGCAGGTGTAGAGGCGTGACATTAGCGCATGAGCTATGCACTCTTACCTTGTACTTAATGCGCACTTTACACCTGCACCTCTTATGCGAAGTTTCCTTGTTCGAATGAGTTGATTCGATGATGGTTTGAACGCTCCAAAGTGCATCCAATATATATGCGTTGTAGTGGGGGTGGTGGCTCACCCAGCCGACCACCAAAACATGGTTTACACACCCTCCAAACGTGCTTGAACATGTCGTCCTGCCCTCCATCATGGGTCGGCCTACAATCATTTCATCCCACGCTCCATCATGTATAAATCTCCCACCGCAACCTTTGTCACATAAGTGTCGCAATGTTTCATCACATCTCCGTGTGCCTCAGCTCGTCGCTCCACCCACGCGCCCGTCGTGTGCCTTAACTCGTCGGTTGCCCACGCCCGCACCCGGCGTGCGCCACAACTCGTCACTCACCCGCACCCGCGCCCGGCGTGTGCCTCGACTCACCGCTCGCCCGCACCCGCGCCCAGCGTGCGCCTCAACTCGTCGGTCACCCGCACCCACGCCCGGCGTGCTCCTTGACTCGTCGCATAACCGCGCCCGTGCCTGGTTCGCCCAGCATCCAACCGCGTTATCACCCGAGGACCTTACATCCTCCTCCACCTAAAATCGTTGTCGTCCTCGACAACATACCATCTTGGTAGTCATGCACCAAGATCATCAATGTCCATGATGTCAACTCCTCCACATACGGCAAACATCCCTGCAACATATGTAGAACTCCATCTCCACCATGTCTCCTCAGCAACCAACTGTCACCAAGCTCACCATACCAAGGTATACACCTCATCGGTATGTCATACATCAGATATCATCTCAATCCATGATCATCGACTCCTCTGTCACAATCTCCACTGCAACATCCGTGTCGACCCCATCATGTGTCATCATGTGAACCTCTGTCATGATACTCCAACAAGTGCTAACACATCTCTATCATGTGCCAACATCTCATCCCAACAGCAACATCATCCTGTACACTGGATCCCCTCATGACTCAAGCTAGTTGGGTAGCTAATCCAACCATACGCCCAAACCACAAGAATGCACATTCTTCCATCACCATCAGTCGTTTCTCAAAACAACCTGTCACATTCTTGACTCATCAAGAATCTATCCCCCATAAATGCAAACCATGTTTATGTCCATGGAAACTCCATCCCATCTCATTTGCAACATGTCATGATGCTTGATGCCAAGCCATCCCTACACCATCAGTCATACCTGCTCAACATGTTCTAAGGACTCACTGCCATGAGGAGCTAACAATGAGCCCCATCTTCTCATCCATCTAAGAAGATGTAGAGGGAATAGGGCCTGAAGGCTCTCCCTCACTAATCAACTTGATCCATCTATCAGGATCCTCAATCTCCATCCTTTGTAGATAAGCAACCCGGTCCTGTCCCTGAACATCCGGCCTCACATACACTTCCTCATCATCATCATCATCCTCAACCAACTCTAGCCTTCTTGACAAGTCTAAGATGCTATCTGAAAGTGTCCTGATGACCAATGACTGCTTGGTAAGCTTTGCCTCAACAGTAGACAACCACTTACTCATGTTTCCCATTCACTTCTCGTCCTCCATTTGCATCACTCCCAATTTACAATCAGGTCTTGTTACTCCAATGGTTGGCACACCAATGGGTACATCCTCCCTTCCATCATAAATGTAGAGCTTCCTCAAATGTGGAACAATCATAGCATCAAATTTTTTCATGAATTCCATCCCTAGCACAGCCTCATAGTCATCAATCCGCACTATAGTGAAATCAACCTTCCCTGTCCATTCACCAAGTGTAGTGTCCACCCTTTCAGCTATACCAAGAACTTCAATAGGAGGAGAATTGACTGTCTTCATCTGTGCCTTTGCCGGTACAAATTTCAGCCCAATCCTTCTCGCAGTATCTTCACCCATGAAGTTGTGAGAAGCCCCACTATCCACCATAGTGAGTACATCAGCACCTCCAACCTTCATCCGAACATACTCCAACCTGTTCCTCTCAGGATCTCTCCGAGAGACCACCTCTGTAGTAGCAGAAGCACCAAGTATTTGCATCATCCCCACAGAAGCTCCTTCATTCTTCGCATCATATTGTGCAATCGCAGCCACTTTCGGTCTAGAAGGACAATTCTTTACCGTATGTGGTCCAGCACATATCCAACACTTCAAGGCTTTCTTCGTCTTCGAACTATCATCCAATTTCAAAGCATCACCCTTCTTCTTCTCCTTCGGCTTATCGGACTTCTTCTTCTTATCATCAGAAGTCTCATCATAATGCTCCACCAACCTGTCAACGGTAGCAAAAGCCTCCTCAAGTGTTCTAATCCTCTGCCTCTTCACTTCATTTCGTGCCCAAGGCTTCAAACTAATAATGAAGTTGAACACCTTGTCCCTCTCCGCCATGTCAGGAAGTTCCAGAACCGCACTTGCAAACTCCCACTGATATGTCTGTAGGTTCCCGGTCTGCTTTATGAACTTAATCTTCATCCTTGCTTCCCATGTTTCATCCTGCGGACTGAAATGGGTCTGCAAAGCTTTCTTCATGTCATCCCACGAAGTAATGTCACCAGCACTGCCATTGGCAATCTGATCCATCCTCCTTCGCCACCACATCTTAGCATCCTTTGTTAAGAACTGAGCAGCTACCTTGACCTTTGTCTCATCATCAAATAGACCCAACCGTTCCAAGTATTGCTCCATGTCCCATAGAAAGTTGCCAAGAGTCTTTGCACTCCTTGTACCATCATAAGATTCTGGTTCCTTGACTTTCACATGAGGCACTCCTCCACCTGAGTTATGCCTCACGGCCTTCTTCAACACCGCGATCTCATCCCTGGCTTCGTCAAGAGATTTCTTCAAGTCCATGATCTCTGCAAGACCCTGGTCCCTTTCTTCTTCAACCTCCTTGACCCTTACTTCAAGTTGTGTACACATAAGATTAGTGTACTCGTGTTGAGTCCGGAGTTCCTCGAGCTCTTCCTTCATCTTCGAGTTGGCCTCTTGCTCCTTAGTGAACAAGTCCATCTTCTTATCCCAGGAAGTTTCCATAACCTCCATCCTCAACAACACCTTTTCCATAAGTGTGATAGTAGCATCCTGCACATGATGACTAGACCCAGCCTGAGATTCAGCTGCCATCTCTAACAGCTTCTTCTTCTTTTGCAATCTAGTTTCGACCATCCAACAGCTTCACCAAGATGCCTGCAACCCAAGTCCTTGATGCAACACTAGAAAGTGTTCACCAACCTCTTTCACCTGCAAGTACCTACTTCCACCGTCACTTCGTCACGAGCAACCCTGCTCTGATACCAACTTCACTTCGGTGAAGTTGTGTAGCAGCTTCAACCTTCAATGCCCGAATCAGCTGCTCTGATACCACCTGTCACGCCCCCAAGCCAGCGGTAGTCTTTCAACCGCTCTTAGCGAGGTGCGGCACCACCAAACACTTTCTTTTCACCAATACTTATGTTCGTGGACTACGCCTAATTCACTTTCTCTTACTTAGTTTGTGTTTCGCAACCAAGTATTATTATGTTTAGCCTTTATACCAATGAACACCCATACTCATTCATTATCAACAACAATTATAACAAGAACACAATTGCACAGTATAAAGGGAGGGGCAACTCCCTGAACAATGAGTCTGCCTGAAATATATATATTAATCAATCTTTAACAATACAAGCTTTTACATGTCTACTTGGAAGATACCAAGTTCCATACTTAGCCAAATTTACAATCATGACAAAATTGCCTCTATGCACACTTGCACGATGGGCGGGTGCTCACCCGAGTCACCAAGACACCCACGCCAAGACTTCGTGCACCCACAACCAACCCACGGGCACACCTTGCCCAACACCTTCGTCTTTCTTCAAGTGCGAGCTAAAACCATGCGCAAGTCCAACCTTAGCGCATGAGCTATGCGCTCATACCTTGTCCTTAATGCACACTTTACACCTGCACCTCTTATGCGAAGTTGCCTTGTTCGAATGAGTTGATTCGATGATGGTTTGAACGCTCCAAAGTGCATCCAATATATATGCATTGTAGTGGGGGTGGTGGCTCACCCAGCCGACCACCAAAACATGGTTTACACACCCTCCAAACGTGCTTGAACATGTCGGCCTGCCCTCCATCATGGGTCGGCCTACAATCATTTCATCCCACGCTCCATCGTGTATAAATCTCCCACCACAACCTTTGTCACATAAGTGTCGCAATGTTTCGTCGCATCTCCGTGTGCCGCAGCTCGTCGCTCCACCCGCGCGCCCGTCGTGTGCCTTAACTCGTCGGTCGCCCGCGCCCGCGCCCGGCGTGCGCCACAACTCGTCGCTCTCCCGCACCCGCGCCCGGCGTGCGCCTCGACTCGTCGCTCGCCCGCACCCGCGCCCGGAGTGCGCCTCGACTCGTCGGTCACCCGCACCCACGCCCGGCGTGCGCCTTGACTCGTCGCATAACCGCGCCCGTGCCCGGTTCGCCCGGTGTCCAACTGCGTTATCACCCGAGGACCTTACATTGCGACTAAGTAACATTGAGGCAAGTTCACGTGGCGATGGGAAGGTCACAAATCATGAGTGTATCAGTGTGGACTATGGGTGCGATTAGTGACTTGGGGAGAGGTCGCAAATTGGAAGTGTGAGTTGAGGAGAGGTCGCAAATTGGGTCATTATGCCAGTCATTCAAAAATAGTCTTTGAAGCATATAGAACAATTTCCTTGGAAATATCAAGGCGATGGCTTTGAAAACCAAAAGCACCGACTACCTGCATGGGATTCGTTCCACTCCATGGCATAGGCAAAGTAGTCAACTCCCATAAGATCACACCAAAGCTAGAACATCCCACTTTTTAATTCGATGGTGGCAGAACCTCTAGTGCCACCCATTTTGGCGTTCCTGCAGTTGACTTGGAAGACAGAACTATATGTTATTTCAAGCATGACAATCCAAAATCACAAACCTTGGCAACCCAATTTTATCAACAAGAAGATTTGGGGGCCTCAGGTCTAGATGAATTATTACAGGATTGCCACTATGCAAATAATTCATTCCTTGAGTCGCATCAAGAGTGATTCGTAAACGCCGCTTCTCATCTATCTGTAAGTAAGGGTGGTGGACTCAGTTAAAACAAAGATATTTGGAGGTCGAGTGACAACTCCCATAGAAGAATAATATGTGGGTGATGCAATCCTCGCATGATACGCACTTTACTGCAGAATTATTCTAATGCATCTCGTGAAAAATCTTGATCAAGACACTTCTCAACACCAACTCTCGTTCAATTCCACTCCGTATGATAAACTTCTCCATACAAACCACCATTGATTAGATCCCAAATTCATATTTCCAGCAAAATCAGTCGCCAAACATTGATACACACTCTCCATTGCAATGAGAACGTTTAACATGTATGCACTCCGATAGATTTAATATTTGACATATCCAAGGTGGTGTGCATTGGTACAATACATGACCTTTAGTTGTTACGAGGGATGGCCTCTTGGATGACCCATTTTCCACAAGCCCCGTCGTTTACTTTACAATCTCGTTGTATGGATTTTGGTAGGTCAAACGTGGCCCCAGCGCTTAGTTTGTATCACATTTGTTGGCGTGGTTAACATATTGGTCTTGTTTTGGCAGATTTGTGATGCATCCCATGCATTTCCTTCATTCATTATTTTTTTCTTCGGTTATCCCAGTGTTAGATCCCTTCCAACAGGCTAGGTCTATATATATGTTACTGGAATGAGCTTCACCATGTTTCATTGGAGTGTATTGTGTATTAATCATGTACACCCTTGTATGACCATTTTCACAATCTGCGCATATGTTGACATGTTGACTTCCATATCGTTATATACGTGTTGCTGCCAAGAGGTTGCGAAAAGAGAGTGAAATCCTTGTTCTTTCGCCCCGGTGTGCGTTGTATTGACACAATAACAATTTAATGCTTCTATATGCATGGTTCTTCCAACACGTAATCCTATCAGAGCGTTGAAACCATTGCTATGCATCGCCCGTCTCATCGTTTAAATTAGGGCAGCGCTATTTACTAAGTGTTGATCATGGTTTCTCATATGTGCGCTGACCCACTTAAATGATTAATAAAAAACTTAAGTGCGTTGGCCGATGTTAATGGCTTTGACATTTGGTCTGGCATTATCGGATGTGCTCTCTTTGCTTTTCCCTGCATAGCACAATGCAGCAATGGGTTAGTTAAATGATGCTACATGATAATGTTTCATAATTAAAAACTAAAATCTAGAATACGTAATCAGGATTAAGTGTTTGTAGATTATCTTTAGGACTCATCGCATTAGTTTTTAGAATTTCGACGTTTCGTTCGAACGTGCTTGAGGGAATATGAAAATGTGCCCAATTGTGATGTGTCGTGCACTAATTGGAATTTTGAGTACTAAGTCTTTATGCCCTAGTAAGGTTGGAATTTTGAGTACTAAGCCTTTTATGCCCTAATAAGGGTTTTTTTTCAAATAATGAGATATTCAAGCACGTGAATGAGTTTGTTTAAGGTTTTTTTTTTTTTCAAATAGTGAGATATTCAAGCACGTGAATGAGTTTGTTTATGGTAGGTGATATGATATGTAGTGATTCTTATCATGATGCTATGTAAGTGCGATGTAATAATGATGAGAATGCGTCTCTGGAGGGTTATGGGTTAGGATAAAACGTGAAGGCAACTACCATTTTGATAATATAGGGTTTTAAGGGTAGATAAGCACAAGACCATCTCCCAAACTTTAATGTAGTTAACAAAATGAGAGCCAATATGAAGTCTTTATCCATTAATAGAAGGTACCTTCACTAATTATGATGCATAATATAGAAAGATAAAACTTCGACGTTGCATGAGACACTTGTACATTAATAAGATCGATATCCACAATAGAACACTAGGAACAAATATCATATGCATCACACAAGCATAAGGATCAATAGAGTCAACAACGACCATGTTAATGCCAAGTTTTACTTATTCAAATTCTTAAGCATAATCCTTGAGACCTAGACAAGCAGATGGGGACCAAAAATTTTGGTGTTAGGCCAAAAATTTGGGTGGGTGTTGTAGCGGCTAGAACACCATATTATCAAAATTGATGCGTCTCAATCTTTTGCGTGATATCCAACTCTCTTCTATCTTTCCCAAAAAGCATTTTTCTCTTTATGTTCCATCAAAAATGTACACATTACCTGAATTTAGGTTAGCCTTTTCCACCATGTTTTCTGTATTAGCATTTCTAATTTCACATTTTTTGGAATTGAATGTGAAATCGTACCCCTGATCACACATTTGACTGACAATCAAGAGATTATGTTTCAATCCTTCCAAATAGAAAAAAAAAATTGGGCCTTATTTCTTCCATTATCTATGCATATTGTGCATTTCCCAGCTATTATTTCCGATGCATTGATACCAAGTAGCATTTTTCCTCCATCTTCTTCCTTTAGTTTAATGAATTTACTCTAGTCTCATGTCATGTGTCTCAAACATCCACTATCAATATACCATTTTTTTTCTTGTTTTTGGGCATATAACATAAGATTGCACTCTTCCTTCTTCTCATGTTCCCTTTCCCATACTCTTGGACATTGACTTCTAAGGAACATTATTCCTTGCCTTGGTTTTGAGACGTTTTCACACTTATTTTGCAATCTCATGCTTTCTGCCCATAGTTGTTGCATATGTAGCATTCAATTTAATTCAATAGAGGGCAAAAATAATTTCCTTTTATAATACCAGTTTCATATGTACCTTTAGGTTTTGCACTTAAATAGTCGTTCATTGGAGTCTTCAAAAATTCTTTTCTTCCATAGTCTCATGTGCTCTATAATCAACTTCTTTATGGCCAAAGTTATTACATGACTAGTAGTATCCATAAAAGAAATTATCTTCTCAGAAGTGAAACATGTATCTTTCTTGCTATCATAGAGAGGGAAATAGGATGAAAAGGGAAAATAAAACAAAATAAAATAAAATAAAAATCCCTAAACCATTGGATCCTTGTTTGCAACATGAATATGGAGTAATCAATAATCAATTTAGGCACCTTTTCCCAATAGATATCTTGGGCATACAACTCCCATTGATGTTCCTTGTGACATGTTGCAAGTTGAATAAGGAGGGACATGGCTAAGGGTTAAGGTCTTGACAAACATACTTCTCGTCATGAAAATCATATTCAAAAGAGGCAGCCAAATTTGGCTCATAACATTCACAATCTATGGAATCTAAATATGAAATATGAATGATATCAAAAAGAAGTGAAGATAGTTCAAACAAATAAATAATCATACCTTCTTGATCATCACATGGAATTCAAGGCTCATTTCTAATAATATCCCCTTATGACCTTTATTTGATTCATGATCTTCTTCTTCAGCTTCTTCCTCAACATCTTTAAAAGAATCATAGATACATTCCTTTTGGAGGGTTATAGCCAAATATTGAAGGACATCCTCAAAGGTTTGAAAGGTTGGTCCCAAATACTTAAGAAAATTTTCAATGAGTACCTTAATTTAAGGGATACTTTTAGGTTTGCAAGAATATTTAACCCATTCACATTGATTTGTCCCAAGAGAATTATTGAATAATTTCATGAGAGCATCCTCATGAACCATATTTATCTTTGAAGCATACTTAATCAATTTTATGATAGGATCAACTACTTAAGAAGGATCACTATTTTGGAACATTTGACATATAATTTGTACCATAATGATTAGGATGTCCAAGAATATCCTTAACATCCACAGCAGGGTTCATTAAATGCAAATCCCAAGTATCCATTTTTATGAAAATCAAATATGAAATCGCCAAGGTGAATTTAAAATGCCTTCAAAGATGCTTGCTTCACCCTACAAACATGGAAAGTTGTAACTTCTATGAATACCTTGGTATTTTTTCTTTCAATGGAGTCACCAAATGAGAAAAAAATGCCTTTTTATGGGATAAACTTTATCAATAAAATGAAGCTTAGACTTTGGATTACGAGGAGGCTGACTCAACTCCTCCATAGCAATATCGCCAAAGATGTTTGTAGCAAAATATAGTAGGGGTAGTGAAAATCCTCATCGTGTGAGGACCAAACCTTATAGAAACTAAGAGAAAGGGTTTCCACTATCACCTCAGTTCTCCTTCTTTTTAGGGGATTTTTAACAACAAGGAATGCTTCCCTAAATCACCTAGAAATATACTCTAATACTAGAGCTCAAGGTGATGATTAAATATCAAATGTTTCATAGAGTACTAGTAAGGCCTCACATGGATTAGGATTATTATGTTATGGTTCAAATACTCTAAGCATTGACCAACAAATAGGATACTATAAGTTAGGGCTTATATCATATGCAATGATATGGCATTCAATATCATATAGCAACCTTAAAAAATGTCTAAAAATGATATTTAATAAAATAAGGATCAAGACATTCTAATAGAGTCTAGGTTTAAGCTAGGGTAAATTATTATATGGCTATTAGGTATGCATAAACAATTATAAAAGAGTGTTTTAAACACTATTTAGGAGTTTTAGGTTATGCCCTAAGCTATATTTTTCTCTTGGAAAAATTATAGAGGCAATTCTTATTTTATCAACCACCAGCATGCATTTAAAATTTAACTTTATTCACAAATTATCCCCAAAAACCATAGTGTCTGCCCTATTGATGCAGGAGCATCCAAATGAAGAGGCGACAGCTAGGAAATATTTTTGTTCTGTTTTAATTTGTTTCATTTAAAATTAAGGTTGACTCAGCCATTGTTAGTTCTTAAATTAGACAAACAGATTAAGTTAGGATTAGTTAAGAACTGTTTGAAGAAACTATTGAGAAATTGTTTCATAATTGAGGAACAGTTCCTCGAACTGTAAAAAAAAATTGTTAATGATGTATTGAAAAGGAAACAAGAAACAAGAGTAGGGAGTTAGCCAAAATGAGAATGTGACTGTAAACCTACGGTCAAGTTGTAAGTAGAGGCCACTGATAATAGAAGATCGGGCCAAAGATAGAGAAATTATGCAAATGTGTGTTTATACGTAGATTCAGTTCCAAACTGTGTAAGTGCGTGATTCAAACTTGAAATGTTAAATTATGTGTGTATCAGAGATTATGTGTAATATTTGAATGTAGGTGGAGTCGCGCAGTGAAGGAAGAAGAACCATGAAATGACCTAAGTCGCAGAGAAACATTGAAGAAATGATATAAAACCCCAAATCAAAAGGAAAAGCGAAGAGGCGAAGTGATGATGCACAGACACCGTTGGATTTATCAGATCAACAGATAGGGTTCAGTGGCATAGAACTGAAATATCACATCGCAACGTTTCGATCATAAGGAATGAACCTTGGGCCACTTGAACCAACGATGGCGATTTGCGACGAGCGATATCATCGCTAACCGTTGGATCGAAAGGTTGGATCAACGGTGGAAGATCGTCGCGAAGTATCACATTGCAACAATCCAAGGGGGAGGGATTTAACATTGGCGGTAGCGATTACGAATTGCGATTGATGCGATCAGCAATGTGATCGCATCGCAAAACCCCATGATAATGTATCGGCCGAGACTGAATGCGACATGCGAAGTTAAACGAACCTGATAAGGAATAGGCATCAATGTATAGCGTTTGGAATCCGGCGTTATCGCATATCGAAGGAGAAGGAGTTATGTATTGTGTGACCGTGGCCAACCCTGATTGCGATTAGCGATAAAGGGGAGCCCTTGAGAAATGTGCAAAGACTATGGAAAAAGCGGGAAAAGGTGTGTTACACATGTTTTATGCGTATTTCCTTTATAAAGGTTTTATAATAATTATAGCACCGATTTGAAGGATTTATGTGGTAAGTCCAATATAACCAAGGTTAAAGAGGAGTGGTTATATATATGCGGGATTAAGGACTTAAAGCGTTATAAAGGGTTATAGAGTTCCGATAGGATGAAATGGTGAAGGGAAAGACTGGGTTACTGAATTGAATCATTCCACAGAGACTGGTTAAAGGGGCCGTAGCCATTAAGGTTTGAAGATTGGTGCATGCAGGTATTTGACGGCATCATTTTGGTATCAGAGCTGGTTTTCCTTCTCTTAGTAAATATGGAGGTAGGAAGAAGGGGTCGAGGAAGAGTTGTCAAAAGAGCAGCAAATGAAGAGTTACGAGAAGAGATTAGAAATTTAACTGCACGTTTGGCAGCAGTGGAAGCAGGAAGGCGTAGAGATCCGGAAGGCGGGGATGACAGTGAGGAGGAAAACATAGCCACGACAGATGGGTCAGATGACGAAGGACCCGAAATTAAGCTATTGAGGTCAATTTTGTTGGCTAGCAGCAATCCAAGACCAGAGCTCTCTAATTATGATGGCAGTTTGTCCACAGAGGCCTTGTTAGACTGGATAAGTGAATTAGATAAATATTTTGAATATGAAGAAATCAACGAAGACAAGAGGGTCAGGTTTGTTGTCACCAAATTGAAGGGACATGCAGCATTATGGTGGGACAGTGTACAAGTAGAAAGGAGGAGATTAAACAAACCATTGATTAAAAAATGGGACAAGATGGTTTCTAGAATGAAGAGAAAGTTTCTGCCTAAAGGTTATCAGATTTCCTTTATAGACAGGTACAAAACCTGAAGCAGAGAATGATGACTGTGAAGGAATATACTGAAGAATTTTATAAAATTAACCTAAGAGTTGGTTATGTAGAAGATACCCTTGAGAAAAGAGCGAGTTTTGTGAATGGTCTACGGATGGAGATACTAGACGAAATTAGCATTCTTTCCCCTAAGACCATGGAGGAAGCTTATCAGAGTGCTTTGAAGGTGGAGGAAAATATTGCTAGGAAACAGAATGCCAGAAGAGGACGTGGTTCTAGTAGAGGTCGAGGACAGACCTTGGCAGAGGTAGGACTGCCAACAGCAATGAAGAGGGTAATAGTTCGAAGACTTCGGGACAGAGTGAAAGGGAAGCTAACACCATAGGAGGAAGGCCATACCAGCGAGGAAGTGGTAATGGCAGAGGCAGAGGAAATGCCTATCAGTGTTACAAGTGTCACAAGTGGGGACACAGGTCCTTTGAATGTCCTAAAAATGAACAAATTGCGCAAAGGGGAGCATATGTCGCTCAGCCCGATGAAGCGGAGGTACCGCCACAAGAGGTGGAAAATATGCCAGAAATTGGGGAAGCCTTGGTGTTGAACAAGGTATTATTAAAACCAGCTAAGGAAGTAGCTGATTAGACACAGAGGAAAGAATTGTTCTGGACTGTATGTAAGTCACACGGAAAATGCTAACAGTGAGAGCGATGATAATTTGGTAGCTATGAAGATGGTGGAGAAACTGGGTTTGAAGAGAGCAAAACACCCAACTCCATACAGGGTGTCGTGGTTGTAGAAGGGACACCAATTGTTAGTTGATGAACAATGCGAGGTAGATTTTCAGATAGGCAAGTACAAGGATAAGGTGACTTGCGACATAATGTCGATGGACGTGTGCCATATTCTACTGGGAAGACCATGGCAGTACGATAGAAAGGTAGTCCATGACGGAGTGAAAAATTATTACAGATTTGTCAAAGATGGGATAAAGCATACCTTGGTACCCATGAAAGAAGAGGAGACAGCAGAAACAAGTGGAACGAAAGCATTTATGCTAGGAGGAAAGGATTTTTTGCGATGGATTGAGGAGAGTGAATTAGGTTATGCAGTTGTGAGAATACCAAGGGCAGTGTTAGTACACACCAACCTTACTGATTTACCTGTGGAGATACAGAACATGCTGCAAGAATTTAGTGATATTGTGGTAGACGATCTACTGGACAAATTACCACCGAAGCAGAGCATTAGTCACCATATTGATTTTATTCCAAGAGCCAGTTTTCCAAACAAGGCTGCTTATTGGATGAGTCCGAAGGATAATGAAGAAATATGGAAGCAGGTGTAGGAGTTGTTGGGTAAAGGACTGATTCGGGAGAGTTTAAGCCCTCGTGCAGTTCCAACTGTTTTAGCTCCCAAGAAAGGAGGTGAGTGGAGAATGTGCACGGATTCCTGGGCCATTAACAAGATCACCATCAGGTACAGATTCCCTTTGCCTCGGATGGATGATATGATGGATTATTTGAGTGGAGCAACGTACTTTTCAAATATAGACCTAAAAAGCGGCTACCACCAAATCAGAATTAGAGAAGGCGACGAGTGGAAGACAGCTTTGAAGACTAATGAAGGCTTGTACGAATGGTTGGTTATGTCATTTGGGTTAAGCAATGCCCCTAGCACGTTCATGTGATTGATGAACGAGATGCTAAAGGAATTCATTAGTAAATTTGTGGTTGTGTATCTGGATGATATACTTATATTCAGCAAGACGAAGGAAGAACATTTTCGACACGTGAGGTATGTATTGGAAAAATTGTAGTTGAATAAATTATTGATAAATTTGAAGAAATGTTCTTTTTTCAAGAAAGAGTTAATTTATTTGGGATTTGTGATTTCTGAGAATGAACTAAAAATGGATCCGGAAAAGGTTGTAGCTATAGTTAGTTGGCCATCTCCCAAAAGTTTGTTTGAGGTACGGATTTTTCATGGATTGGCGAGTTTTTATCATAAATTTATTAAAAATTTTAGTGGGATTTGTGCACCCATGTTGGACACCATTAAGAAAACAAATTAGTCTTTCCATTGGACAAAAATGGCAGAGAAGAGCTTTCAGTTACTCAAAAAGAAGATTACCGAAAAACCGATTTTGAGATTACCAGATTTTAACAAACTTTTCCAAGTTCGTTGTGATGCCATTGGTGCAGTACTCAGTCAAGAGGACAAGCCAGTAGCCTATTTCAGTGAGAAACTAAATGAAACTAGGCAGAAATACACGTCTTATGACAAAGAATTTTATGTGGTGGTTCAAGCGCTAAAGCATTGGAGACATTATTTGTTGGCTAATGAATTTGTATTATTTTCAAACAATTCTGCGTTGCAGTATATTATGCAGCAGCATAAGTTGAACCATAAATATGCGAAGTGGGTGGAATACTTGCAGAGTTTCATGTTTGTGTTGAAATACATCAGCAGTCAAGCCAACAAAGTGGCAGATGCGTTAAGCAAGAGGAATTTGATCCTACAGAAGAGTACAATACAAGTATTAGGATTTGAACATCTTAAGGACTTGTATGAGACAAATGCAGATTTTAAGGAAGCTTATGAAGCTTGCCAAAATCCATTGTTGAGGGATAACAGTCCATGGCTGGACTATAATATGCAAGAAGGATTGTTGTTCAAAGGAGGGCAGTTGTGTATTCTGGAATGTTCTATGAGAGAGAACTTAACCCAAGAAAAGCATAATGGAGGTTTAGTTGGGCATTTTGGCATAGACAAGACCTTGGATTAGTTAAGCCACTTTTACTATTGGTCAAAGATGCGTAGAGATGTACAAAGGTTTGTGACTAGATGAAAAGTGTGTCAGCTTGCAAAGGGACACAGCCAAAACACAAGGTTGTATATGCCCTTACCCATTTCGAACAGACCATGGGACTCAGTCAGTTTAGACTTTGTCTTAGGTCTACCAAAGACGCAATGGGGATTTGATTCCATCATGGTGGTGGTGGATCGTTTCACCAAAATGGCACATTTCATTCCATGTAGGAAAACCAATGACACCACACATATAGCACATTTGTTCTTTACCGATATAGTCAGATTACATGGCTTGCCGAAGTCTATTGTTTCGAACCGAGATGTTAAGTTTACAGGACATTTTTGTCGAACCTTATGGAAGAAATCAGACACCAAACTAAACTTCAGTTCAGCTTATCATCCACAAACCGATGGTCAAATCGAAGTGGTGAACCGAAGTCTGGGAAATTTATTGAGGAGTTTGGTTAGAGAAAATTCTCGACAGTGGGATTGTGTGCTTGCACAAGCGGAATTTGCTTATAACGATTCGCCCAACCGAAGCATGGGCAGTAGTCCTTTCCAGATCCTATACGGAATGTACCCACGTGGAGTACATGAGTTACAGGATTTGGGACAGTTGGAACGTAGGAGTGTTGATAATGAAAATTTCGCAAAGGCAATCAGCGATCTTCATGAACAGGTGAAGTTAAAATTACAGAACAGTAGCCAAAGATACAAGCAGAAGGCAGATTTGAAAAGGCGGGAGGTACAATTCAATGTAGGAGACCTAGTATTAGCACACCTACACAAAGAGAGGTTTCCTAAAGGCGAGTACAACAAGTTGAAATGGAAAAAGATTGGGCCTTGCAGGATTCTTCAGAAATTTTCTGCGAATGCTTACAAATTGCAGTTACCCCCAAGTATTGGAATTTCACCCATTTTCAATGTAGCAGACCTGTACCCCTACATTGCGGCAGAGGACAAAGACAATTCAGAAAGACAAACACGGGACACCCAGAAATATAATGATTCATGGATTAAACAAATTCCCCCAGCAAAGCCTCTAGAGATCGAACAGATCCTAGATACCCAAGTGGCTAGATGAACTCGACGGAAGGAATATTTGCAATACCTAGTCAAGTGGAAGGGTCATCCTATTGAAGATAGTTCTTGGTTAGATGCTGGCCAGATTCAAAGCGCTGGGTACTCTATTGAAGAGCTCATGGACAAGAGCCATGAATTTAATTTACCCCGGGAGCCTGATGCAGGAGCATCCGAATGAAGAGGTGACAGCTGGGAAATATTTTTGTTCTGTTTTAATTTGTTTCATTTAAAATTAAGGCTGACTCAGCCATTGTTAGTTCTTAAATTAGGCAAACAGATTAAGTTAGGATTAGTTAAGAACTATTTGAAGAAACTGTTGAGCAATTGTTTCATAACTGAGGAACAGTTCCTCGAACTATAAAAAAAAAAAACTATTAATGATGTATTGAAAAGGAAACAAGAAAGAAGAGTAGGGAGTTAGCCAAAATGAGAATGTGATTGTAAGCCTACGGGCAAGTTGTAAGTAGAGGCCACTGATAACGGAAGATCGGGCCAAAGATAGAGAAATTATGCAAATGTATATTTATACGTAGATTCAGTTCCAAACTGTATAAGTGTGTGATTCAAACTTGAAATGTTAAATTATGTGTGTATTAGATATTTCGTGTAATAGTTGAATGCAGGTGGAGTCGCGCAGCGGAACAATGAAGGAAGAAGAACCATGAAATAACCCGAGTCGCAGAGAAACATTGAAGAAATGATATAAAACCCCAAATCAAAAGGAAGAGCGAAGAGGCGAAGTGATGATGCACAGACACTGTTGGATTTATCAAATCAATGGATAGGGTTCAGTTCCATAGAACTGAAATATCGCATCAAAACATTTCGATCATAAGGAATGAACCTTGGGCCACTGGAACCAGTGATAGCGATTTGCGACGAACGATATCATCGCTGACCGTTGGATTTGAAAGGTTGGATCAACGATGGAAGATCGTCGCGGAGTATCACATCGCACCAATCCAAGGGGGGGGGATTTAACATTGGCTGTAGCAATTGCAACTTGCGATTGATGCGATTGGTGATGTGATCACATCGCAAAACCCCATGGTAATGTATCGGCTGAGAGTGAATGCAACATGCGAAGTTAAGCGGACCCGATAAGGAATAGGCATCGATATATAGCGTTTGGAATCCAGCGTTATCGCATATCGGAGGAGAAGGAGTTATGTGTTGTGTGACCACGACCAACCCCGATTGCAATTAGCGATAAAGGGGAGCCCTCGAGAAATGTGCAAAGACTATGGAAAAAGTGGGAAAAGGTGTGTTACACATGTTTTATGCATATTTCCTTTATAAAGGTTTTATAATAATTATAGCACCGATTTGAAGGATTTATGTGGTAAGTCCAAGATAACCAAGGTTAAAGAGGAGTGGTTATATATATGCAGGATTAAGGACTTAAAGGGTTATAAAGGGTTATAGAGTTCCGATAGGAAGAAACGGTGAAGGGAAAGACTGGGTTACTGAATTGAATCATTCCACAAAGACTGGTTAAAGGGGCCATAGCCATTAAGGTTTGAAGATTGGTGCACACAGGTAATTGACGACATCACTTATCCATCTATGAGAGAGGAAAATAGAAAAAGTTCAATAAGTTTTATGCTTAATTAACACAATCTAGACCAATGCCTTATCCTACTAGGTTTTAATAGAGTCTTTAGGGAACAAATTCAAGGGAATGATATTGATGGAGTAAGGGGGGATCCCCGATGCATCCACTTTTAAAACCCTATATATTTCTCTTGTAAGGGGAGAAATTAAAATGGGGACTACACATTAATATTTTCCCTATATGCCTTTGAGAGAACAATTTTACATGCAATAACGAATCAAAATTTCAATGATAACTAAGAATTTAGTCATGGCATAATAGAAATTATATTTTAAACATTAAGCGTGCAAAATACCAATGATAAGACAATAAAGTTAAAAAATCATCCACAAAAGGAACTTCTTTCAATATTAGAGAAATGTATCCATGCAAATTCACATCCACAAGAAATCCACACCATATAAGACTACATCTTGCCCATAGTAGCCAAAAATACTAGCTTGCATTCTGTTGGAGAGGAAAAGAATTCAATGTGTGATGATGAGATACTGAAATGAGGGGGGTTTTATTTATATGAGACCTATACCACTCATTTTTACTATAATTCAACTAATGTATCCCTATTGGCAAGTTCACTTTAATTTTTCTGCAAGAAATAGATTACAAGCCAACCTCATCGCTCAAAAACATAACAATGGTGCCATAAATGCCCACACATGTGGGAGAAAATCCTCCTCGAGCATGATGTGTCCTTAAAATGAGCTATATATTCCACAAAAAGGTGGCATGTGGGATAATTAGTGTTTGACACTCCAAGATGTATCTCATAGATCATGTGCAAGCCTCCAAAGTGCCTTTATGAAAACACTCATCTCCATGGTACCCTATGTCACCCTCAAAAGAGAAAGAGGGGTGATGTGGCACTCTTTATCTCAATAATTTGGTCTACAAAGGCATGTTCAAGCCCTCCCATTTCATCTCAAGGATGGTCATCATCATCCACGTTATGGAACAAGTTATTCCCATCAAATAGTGTCAAGGCTAGCCTACGAGTATCCTGGGTACATTGGGAACATTATCAATATCTCCAACTTCAAGCTTCATGAGTTCAACATTTAAGCATCTAGGGGTCCCTTGGATTGTCAAGCATCATATTGGGTCATCAAATAGCCCAATGCTTTATTATAGATAGGAAATGTTGCATCAACAAGGTCAATCTCTCTCTCTGCAAGGGATAAAATGACATATGTTGCTCTACTGAGAAGGTGAGGAAATCAATTCAAGAGATCTTTTCTACTGTGATGAGAAACACTTGAAAATACCCTCTCAAGATCAAGTGAAAATCAGCAATCATTAGGTATAATATACATGGGTGCAACATAGTGGTCCATACTTAATACTAGGGACACAATAATACTTTGCACAAAGATCACCTCCACATATCTAGCTAAATTTGAGTCTCGTATAAGTGCTACCCCCTTGTGCTAGGGATGGTTAGATGGATAACCCTGTTAGGTGTTTCCAACCCCCAAGAAAAATTAACACGTCTCAAGTTAACCCATCAATCCATAGGTGTGTGTGAAGGTGGTGGCAATGGAGTGAACATGACTTCAGGGGAAAGTTATATAAACAAGTGATTAAATAATGGTGGTACAACATATTGAGTGTATATATTTAAAGAGAGAGAAATCGTGAAGGAATGAGTTACCCCTTTCCTTGGCCTTCTTTCCACCACTCTAGTGTGTATTTTACTTCTTTATGATCATGCTTTGATTTCAAAGCATAGTTCAAGAGCCTAAGCTTTATTTTTGAGATTAGACATTTGATACCCCCTTAATGAAGAGGTAATTTATCACTCATCAGGATTCGAACAATAAAAGGGTTCCTTTTATAGATGGATCATCATGTGCTCGAGGAACTAGGTGATGGCTAATGAGTGGGGTAAAGTTAATGCTAGGATTTTTCCCATGAGCTAATAAAATTCCCCAGCCATCTTTTCCATTTTATTATTTTTCTTTCATTATGGATTTCTTACGCTTTCAAATTTCTCTTAGCCACATCAAATTCCATGGAAATTTTTTCTAGACTAGACTCAAGGATGACAATATGAGGGTGCCAATCCCCATGTCCAATGACCACCAAACCAAAAAGTGGAGATGGAATAACGGGAAAAATGGAAAGTGGTAAGTATGGGATGACACTCTACTTCAATCAAAACCTACCCATTAGCACCCTTCTTAAATCCTAAGGCCTCATAGGAGGTTCCACTAGACTAAAGGCAAAGACTAACTGCCAAGGTGAAGTGAGGGAACAAGAATACATTTAAGATCGATCAATCATCCAAATCACCAATTAATTCATATTAGTATGCCTAAAACATTAATTTAAATCACGTGATTATAAAATCAGTAAAGTACTTATTAATGGATGACCCACCTTCCTTCAAAAAGAAATGTTGGATGGGAGAAATAAATCTGACCTAAGCAAGAATTGGAGGATCTATGGAATCATGTCATGTGTCGATTAATAGGGCTTTTGGCTAGCTAACTATCCAAGGAGGAAAAAAAATCTCCTAGGGTTTACCTATTTTTTGGTGAGTAACATCTAGCTCTAACTCGGGGACATGTTCTTACAATAGAGCGCATGATCCATGTGCTTAAACGAGGAGTGCACAAGAACTCTAGAAATCCCCGAGGCTTTTTGAACCTATTTCTTATACACTGAAAGCAACTCGTTAATAGCAACTAAGCAAGGTGTTGATTGTCACCCTTTTTTTTTCGAAGGAGAAATATCGTAATTTCCATTATATGTTGAAAATTGCATGTTGTAGATGCCCATAGGTATATGAAAACACTGTGACCTTATTCAGCTGATAGTTCCAAACAAAAATAAGTGTAGACCCAGTAGGGTTGTTTTACAACAATGATAGTTACATGAGCAAAAAATCACCAGAGTGTGATCGTTGTTCAGATGCCCAAAAGTGTTGTATACATGTATATAAAACCTATTAAAAAGACAAAAAGTGTTGTTGGTTTAGGGGTTGTCCGCCCGCCGAAGTTGTTGATCTATATATGGCCTGTGAAAATACTGGTAGGTCCCTTCCAGTGAATATTCTGTGATTAGCCATTCTCCTCTAGGATGATACGATGCCTCTTTCGATAGCTTGCCCACCCCTTCATTAAGCTCCATGTAGATGTGAGTGCATGAAATATGATCAAAATGTGTTTTGAGAAAAATAATATCATCCATAATAGTTCTTATAGAATATGCATGGCATGTAGCTGTGTCATTAAACCAATTTATAACTATTTTGGAGTCCCCAAATATTTGAATGTGTCTACAATTTCTGAGAATGGAAAAATTCATCAGGTGTCTAAGGGTGATCAGCTCTGCATAATTATTTGTGCCCTCGCGTAAGCCCACGCATATATGGAAAGAATGTGTGTCTGTTAGGTGGATAATTACAACCCCCCACAACCCTATGTTTGTGCTGCCCCATCAAAATATGCTCAGGGCTATGTTGTGTCAATCTGTTCCTAAGTGATAATCTGTTGAAGCCTCGAAAATCGCTGCAACAACATGGGGAGACCACCCGGTCCGGACCTTGGTTAGCAGCTCCTTATCCGTTTGGAATGGTGGTTCCGACTGGTTCAACTAGGTCCAGTTACCTTCTCTCAATCTCCAATGGCTTTAAAATATGACTTTCATTCACCAATGGAAAAGAGACATCAGATCGTCCTTCTTGCTGATCAGGCAAGAAAGTGATCCTTAAGCTGATTTAGGGCTCAGCCAATCCACTACTAAAGTTTGCCTCTTTGGGAAGAGGACTTAAAAGAATGTAAAATTTACTCTAAATGCAAACTTGTTCTAAGATGCAAGCAAAAGAAACTATCCTAATCCTATCTCAATTAGGCAGATATAGATCTAACCTAACCAAGAGCAGGTATTTAAAATATTGAGATTTAAATGTCTCGTTTATAATGAATATCAAGTTAATGAAATAGTTCAATTAACTGACATTATGGATACCAAACACATCCTATTAAGACCTTTTAACTGAAATAATCAATCAACAACACTCAGGAAGTAGTTCACAGAATGATCTTGATCATTTAATCAGTAACTTGAATAATTAAACAATAATATGCGGAAGAAGTTCACAACATATCACTATTTATTCATCCGATATCAAAAGATAGATTTATAAGTAAATAGTTACTTAGAAATCAGAATTCAATCCATAAGAGCATAGATAAATAACAACATAAAATAGAAGCAAATTACCCATACCGACAAAAGTGCACAAATATGTAAGCAAATTGACACCATTCCTGTTATCATAAAATGAAACCAGCATTTAAAACAATAGTATTCGAAATACCAGTTTATTAAATCCATTTCTCCAGCTCCGATCTCTAATAGTCATTTACAATGCCTGGGCTTTTGCTTTCAAAAGCAAAGCTACAATAGTGCAAACTTTGTTCATTATACATAACTCAGGATGTAAAATAAAAACCTCAATAATCTCCAGATCTGAGATTCCACTCCTCCCACCTACAACTCTAAATCCCTATTACAAAAGTGCTTTTAGAGTTCCAGAATTGCAGAGGAGAGCAGCCCTTTGTTACCTTCTGCAATCTGCTATTTATAATTTTTGCAAAGGAATTCCTAAGATGAAAGTTTGTTGCAGAGAAATCTGCCCAATCCAATTTTATTTGCTCCAATTTCCCATCTTTAATTGTTGGAGCATTCTCATTGATTGAGATCTTTTCTCCATATCTCTTCTACTGTTTTCCTGCAAAAAAAAATCAAAATGAATTAAAATGTAACAATAAAATCAAAATACCATTTCTGACATTAAAACAAATCCAAACAAATTTTATTTAAATAAATAATTGAAAATAAAATATAAGCTCTCTATTGATGCCTAGGATGGTTTAATTGGCCAAAGATATTATTGATGAGCGAATCTGCCATTAGAAAAGACTTAAACAAATAAATATGCAGAAAATAACTCAGAAAATTTATCTTCTTCTTAGAAATTCGGAGCTTGATCTTCTGCATGATTTTTGACCCGATAAATGATCAAATCTGTTACTGAAACCTCCTCAGAAATGTTCTCCTTGATTTTATCTTTCTAATGAGCTGTCATGGGCCTCATTTGGCCAAGTAAAACTCATTCCATGATCTTCCAAAGTTGATGAGTCAAATCTGGCCTAAATCTGAAATTTTGTCGCTAGGCTAAAAATTAGAATTTTTAATTAGCAAAACTAAACTAAACTAATTATTTAATAAACTATTTATTAATTAATGTTAATATAATTTAACTAACCTATTAAATATTTATAAACTAATTAATATTAATATAAATAATATTTAAATTTAAATTTAAATTTAATTAAATTAATTAAATATTATATATGAATTAATTTAATTAATAAAATATATTAAATATTAAATATTTTAAACTATTAAAACTAAACTAACCTACCACTATCCTATTTCACTCACGTATGAGTTAAAGTTAAACAAGGAAAAAAAAAACAAATGTATTATAAACTTTAAACAAAAACAAATGCAAAGTTCGTTAAAAAGAAATAGGCCATTGCACATCGCAAGAAATACACCATCGCATTTTTTGGAATGTCCACATATAAAATCTGCGATGCGATAAATTTTGCGGTGTAGGAATGTGGAATTAGTATGGAGTCACGGGGTTATAAGGAGTTAAAAATAAAAGTCAATGTTTGACTTATAGCATCGGATAAATGGTTGAGTCGGGTTGTATCAATTGAGGACCCCAATGCGATGGAACGATCGCATTGAGACTTAAATACATGGTTTTTTTATTAAACTTTGGTTAATGCTTGAAGAGCCATCGCGTATCGGGGAATGAAGGTCATCGGGTTTTTTAAGATGTGCATGTTATTAAAATTGCGATGGTTGCGATATGCGATGTAATTTTTTGTTTTTTATTTGTTATATATATATTTTATATATTAAATTTTATTTTAATTACATTAATTATATTAATGTAATTAATTCAAAATTTAATATTAAATATCAATTTTTTATTTTGGTTCTGTTTTTATGAATGTTTAGTTTAGTTATGAAATTTTCTAAACTACAGCCACTCCGAAAATAAATAAAAATAATAAAAATAACATTTTTAACCCAGACTAGATAAATGATGGGACTTCAAAGGAGTACCATTTTCAAACCAGTTGACCAAATGAGGCGAAACAAGCGTCAATGGGAAGCTTATAAAAAATCGATTTTAACAAAGCAATCAAAACAAGAATCCAAAGAAAATGAAAAGATAACAATCGCATAGGATAATCAAATAAAATAAAAATCTTAAAAGGTGCTTAGCCAAAAAAAAAAAAAATTATAGAAAGGGTCCCCATTATATTGAAGTGAAGACGTCAGTAATGGGGGGGTTGTGTTTTTACCACAACAATGGCGACACACGGGAGAAGAACCAGTTATCTCTTGTTTGATATGAATAAGATTTTCCTAAAATCAAAGTAAAATAATTAAAGAAGAGAGAATTATGCTTGACTAGGTTCATTAATCTGAATAAAAGCAAGAATCATCTAACTGTAATTTTTCTTAAAATTTCTCATAAATTAAAATATTTCAAAACTCTATATCATTCCTTAATTAGTTGTAGAGATATAGTAGGGGTCACTTTACAGCTTAGCTTTTTAAAATATACTCATTTATCATAGGTAGAGCCACTGCTGCCAGCAAACGTCTATAGTCTCGACAGGGTTACCTTTTAATCATCAATGATTCAGAATCTCATCCCTTTAAGACTTATTGACCTAGAGATAAATCCATTTATATATGTTTATTTTTTATTTTTATTATAAATCTTAAAAGTCATTGTCCTGGTTTGGTAGCCAGATAGTTGACAATGCCATTCACTGGTTATAATTGGACTGAACAAGCTAACTCGTGATGAGACCCCTTGTCTTATAATTGTTTGCAATCATAAGCCATTACCCTAATTTGTTTAGCAGTGTTGGTAATGTCAGCCTATTTTTCCCCTATGATCATGGTAAGTAGGCTCATGATGAGACCTCTTATCTTTTAAGTTTAAATATATTTCTGGATTATGCTCTAGAAAAGTAAGACTCTTTTGGGACGGGGAGAATCATTGACTCCATAAGAGTTAAGAATGACAATTTCAAAGTTAAAGGTGCTTTGCTGTAAAGTGTCTTTACTTGGTTATAAATAACTTTTCTTGACTGATAATAGAACTTTGAAAGATCTTAATAAAATTTTGAAATCTCAAAATGATCACAATTTCGACGAAAAAGAAATTTCTCAGATTTTATGATACTTTGCCAACTTCTCTTGATCCGTAATCTCTTCCTTAAGTATGTCTACTTTCATAATAAGAAAATCAAACTTTACTAAGAGATTTAATAAAAAGCTAATAGCTGATTATTAACAATTTTTCTCCATGTATGCCAACCATAGTTAGGTAACAGAAGGCCTTCCATATAAACCACGGCAAAGTCACCAAAATCAAAACTGAAAACCAAAGAAAAGAAATCTTATGCTAAAGTGAGAAAAGAAATCAGCAAACCAAAATGAAGATGAAGAAATTTTAAAAGTGTAAAGGAAAATCCAAGTTTCAAAAGATAAACTCAAACAAGAATGTTTATACCAATGTCTCAACAATATGAAGAAAAAGAAAATAATCGTGTAATCATTCATTCTTATGTCGAGATTTTAGAAAAATCATACCTTGCAGGGTTGTAAGTGTTTTAGGCTTTTAGATAGCAGTGACGATAAAATTCAGCCACAATGAAAATTTTCTGTCTGATATCAATCTTCTTGTTTCAAAGCATCAACTTAATGATTTTCTAATGAGATGAATGCTTAAAGAAACAAACTAAAGGTTCAGAAACTTCCTGGTGTAGCTATTTCAATGAGGATTATTGTTGCTTCTTGAAATTAAGCCAGGAGAAGAGTATGGACTTTGAAAATATGATCTGGCTGAGGATTGGAAGCTTTTATGAAGAGCTGCAAAACAGATTTATATATCAGAAAATCAAAACTGAAACTAAAGTAACGAAATGGAAATAAATGAAAGTGGGTACATGAATCTTACCATTGGATAATTGCTTTTGATCTTACCTGAAAGGTATCAGTTTCTCCAAACTAGCTGACTTCTTATTTTAATTAACATTAAAAACTTGAAGAAGTCAAACTAACTAAAATCCTATAACCCAAAATCATTATTTATTTTATCTTAACTAAAGCAAGCAGAAAAATGCAAAAAAGAAATGCTTAGTGCTCAAGGGAATTGAAATTAAAACCAATGCATCAGAAATGAGAATGAGAATTTGCAGTAACGATTGTTTCTCAAAATATTATAAGTTCATGATGATGATGATGATGATGATGGTTAACGTCCACTGAGACCAAATTGGTCTATCGGACCTACAATTTTCTTAATTTTTACTTGTCTGGCTCCTCGTCTTTCTTGGCGAGATTGTTGTTGTAGCTTTCTTTCTTTTCTCTACGGTCTTCCAACTTCCTTTGTCTTGCATCTCCTTCATCTCTTCTGGTTCTTGGGACATTGGTGTCTTAGCTTCGCGATCTATTGTGTTCGTTCTTTTGAAAATAGTCGGAGAATAAGTTTGGTTTAGGAGATCTGCTTTGCTGTTAAATGAAGATTTATTTTCTGCGGTATTCAAATCCTCATAACTGTTGATTTGTTGGGGCGGGCTTTCTCCTTGCTTGTTTTGAGAGTTGTTTCCTTCTTCCTTGATTTCTTGTGACTCATTTTCTCTAGAATATTCTTCTTCTTTGATGACAGTGTAGTGTTCTTTTTGTGCTCCTTCCCACCATGTAGATCTGTGGTGGTTTTTTCTAGTAAAATTTTTCTCAGAGGCTTTTGGGCAATTTTTGGCTAGATGCCCTGTCTCAAAGCACGATCGACATCTGAAGAGGACACTTTCATAATCAAGCTTCTGGTTCCACACATAGTCTTTACTTGTTAGGTTTATTTAAGCTGGGAATCCGGCGCTGAAATCCATTTCCACACAGATGCGTGCATAGGTGGTTCTCGCATATTCCTCTGTTTCTAGGCACCTGCAGTAAAATTTTCCAATTGCATTTCCGATGGCTTTTAGCGAGGAGAGATTCCAGAGATGCAAGGGTAGGCTTGGCAATCTCACCCAAACTGGTGCTGAGGTTATCACTGCTGTAGAGGGATCGAATGATGGGTTCCATGGCTTCATGAATAGGCCTGATTTTTCCCAAAACCAAGGGCCGGAATCTAGAATACATTGTCTGCTTTCAGGATTTTCAAAATCTACTATAAAGAAACCTCTAGCACAGGGGTAGATATTAATTTCATCAGAAATGATAGGCTTCCATACCTCCGAGATCCAATTGTGGAGTGCTATCAGCCGCGGCCAAAAACCATTGAACCGGCAAATTAGGGCACTTTCGGAGAACTTCAAAGCTTCATCGAGTGAGTCCTGGACCACTTGGATAGTGGGAGTTGGGGCTTCACTCACGATATGGGCAGGAGATTGCCCTCCAGAGGCGGGTGAACCACCAATTATTTTTGCGAAGCTCGGAGCCATATTTTACTTCCTCGTAGAACCCAGCCGCAGACAAATAAGACAGAAGATAAGAGTAGATCTAGATCTGACCGCAGAAATTAGCCGCCTAGATCTAGCCTCAGATCTAAAACCTAGCCGTGAAATAAACTGTAAATGCGAGCAGATCTATACCACAGATCTGCACCAGATCTATACTGCTGCAGATCTATACCGAAAGCTAACTCCACAATAGATCTGATCAAGAGATATGAAGTAGATCTGATCAAGAGATATGAAGTTTCGCCCAGCTCAACAATAGATCTGATCCAGAGATATGAAGTTTCGCCCAGCTCAACAATAGATCTGATCCAGAGATATGAAGTTTCGCCCAGCTCAACAAGAGATATGAAGTTCATCGCAGCTCAACAAAAAATCTGATCAAAAATATGAAGTTAGCGCAGCTCAACCGCAGATCTAAAGAGATCTGAAGAGATACGAACCAGACGATCATTGATACCGCAGACGAACAGCAGACGATCTGTATAATTATACCGCAGACGAACCGCAGACTAAGAAAATGATCACAGTAGAATATCACGTAGAACCGCAGACGAAGAAAATGATCACCGTAGAACCTATTTGAAGGCGTAGAGTGCCATAATACCATATTACATAAGAAAACGTAAACGTTGGAGGGCGGAGGGCGTGGTGTAAAACGCCAGAACAACCCACGGTCTCTTCGTGCAGGGCTGCAAAGCTTACGAAAACCTGAGTTTAATCGAAGAAACGGGAGCGCCGGGAGTTTTCATTGGAATGCCCTGGTGTAATCCGTCGGGACAACCCTCGGTCTCTTCCTGGAGAGCCGTGCTCCACAAGGTCAAGCGATGAGAAACTGAGAGTGTACACACTGCATCAGGACGAGACGCTGTAAATCAAAAAACCCTAAACGAGAAATCAGGTATAAACTCCATGATTTTGTAAATTGTCCAGAATCAAGACCAAATCCAAGATGATAAAATTTAAATATGAAGATAGAAAGGTCTTGAATTTCTTATTTAATTATGGAATTATATATTTAAAACTGAAATATATGAGAAATCAAAATGATTTAAATATGCTGCAAATTGGTCATTAACTACTCTCTTACCATAGTGGTTACCCAAGCTTGCTTTAAATTAACACATCGCCGTATTGGATGATTCACATCATATGTTTCTTTACCATGCTTCAAGTTTAATCAGCAAGACTTCACCTTTGTTGCTATGCCATATATTGATTAAATCTTAATGGCTTCGAGGCATGCATTGGAAAGTATCGCATCGGATGTTGCAATGGCAAGTTGCCGATAAGAACAGGCGATGAGAACATGTGCAATGAAATGAAACGATCGCATCATTAAAGATATATTGTATTGTGGATGAGGGAATATTTAAATTGCGCTTCCCACATCGCACATCGCACATCGCAGAGTCGGAAATGTGATGTGAGCATAAATATAAATGTGATGAAGCGATTTCGATATCGGCGATGCGATGGATGACATCACTAATCGGCGATCGGCAATTTTAAGCAACCGATATAACACAATATGATTCTTGCAATGTCGATATGCGACGAATGACATGGTTGATCGGCGATCGCGATCGGCAATTCTTAAGCGCACGATGTAACAATTCTCAATACGTCGATATGCGATGAAGAGCGGACGCGATATTTTTATGAATTTGATTTGAATTTCATATCGGATCCGAAATTATGTGGTCATCGCAATATCGGTAAAGTCATTTATCGGAGATCAGCGATTCATGATAATGGAAGTATACTTCACTTGCAAACCTCCGATATGCGAAATGCGATATGGCATATGAGTGAGGTAATACATCGGAGATCTTTTATTAGAAACATGAAAATCAGGTTGAAACATTTCAGGCATGAATCTTGCAATAATGTTTTAAATTTCACTTGGGTTTTCTAATGAATGAAAGCAAACAAAAATAATGCTTGAATTCTAATGAATAAAATTTCCCTGAACCTGTTGCAATTTTGAAATGGGTTTGCTGCTTACTTCAAGTTTTGAGAAAACAAATGAAAATCTGCAATTAAAATAGAACAAGAATCAAAAATAAACTAAGAAAAAGAGAAACTTAATAAGGGATGAGAATGAGCTTGTAAAAGCATACCTTGAAAGAAATTGTCTGCAGATCTTACCTCACAAATCTTCAAATCTTTCCTTGGATTTATCAAAATTCTGACTTCGTTCAACATCATCTTATTATTTATTCTAAATCAGAGTGTGCAATTAGCCTAAATAAAATCTGTTTATTCATGTTCAGGAAATCTGAAATTTACCAGAAATAAATATGAAAATAGTCTTCCCTTTTGAATTGAAACAGCAATTTATTACCTTTGTGCATTCCAAATTAATCTTGAGAAAAAATTGTATTGTTATAGTCATTGTTCAATAATGGCTTTAGTAAATAGATATGATGCATTTTACATCATTAGATAATAAACTAAAGAACCGAATGGGATAAAGCCACTAATTGTGGAAGAATATCAACACAGATTTAGATGTGTGCCAAGTACATATTCTATCAATACATTATTCGAAATAGGCAGAGATGTATTCATGGGTAGAGGTATTGCTGCAAGAGATCTTGATTTAAAAATGGGAAGGAAGAATTAGAAATTTTCTGATGAGAGACAAATATTTCCTTGAACATGTATATAATATGAGAAGGGCTAATTGCTTCCTTTATTTTTAATCTGCAGAACTATTAAAAATAAATTAACTATATAAAACAAACTAACTAAATTAATTCTACTCCTATTCTAACCATATACATGAAAATGACTAGGTATAGTCATATATCCAGTGTAACCATTCTCTCATTTTTATTCCTGCATGTATGTACAGTTTAAATGCTAGTAATAAAAATAGAGATCTTATTGAACTAAGAAAATTAATTCTGTAAGTAGAATGTACAACTATTGTTAGAAGCTTATTTGAAATCTTCTTCTCATGAAATTTTGTTTCCAATTGAGTACCAATTGGATCATAGAAATCTAGATGGATTTCTATTAAGGATTGGGAAATGTTCAAATGAAGAGATAGCAGGCCAGATTGTGGATATGAGTTTTTAAATTCAAAGGCCTGGAAGAAACTGTTAGTGTTATGTGTAAATGTTAAGTTATTAACAATCTTCCATGAAGGAAAAGTTTCCAAATATTTTTCAAATGAGTTAATGAAAAATGGATGGAAATCTTTCAAATGAAATGGAAAATTATTAATTAAATTGGATTGCTAGCAAATTTCTAAAAATACGTTCTCTTGTTGATATTGCCTTTGAGAAGATAGAAGGTTTTGATAAAACATTAGCATTGATTGAAATTAAAATTGAAATAGCTTTTGATGCTCACGATTATAATATAAAACTTCAATGTTCCAACAGGGCAATGCATCAATTGAATGTTTGATAGTAAAGTGTTCAATATGCCAGCGTAATGTATCAAAAATCTGAAAAATAAAATCTGAAAATAAATATGATTTTATACAAAATAAGTGAGGAAACAAAAATAAAATGAAATCACTATTTGTACAACTAATGTTACAGCACAATTGGGATTGTTTTGAAATAATTTCTCTTTCACAAGGATTGGCCAGAATTATGGAATTTGAGTAATTTTGAATTCCAACTTGTGAACTAGAAAGAGAATTATGATTATGAACAGGAATGAAGGCTTGATCATTGCAAATTTCAGATTCCAGATCATTCTTTTGTGTGCTTATGCTCTTTTGAAGAAGATTGCTTTGTTGCTCTGATTTGGGCATTTGTTCATCATGGAAAAATTCAGAAATTTGCACAGCTGTTTGCATTTTCTGATTTCCAATCTGATTTTTTGAATTTAATGCAGAGAAACTTTCAGATTCCATGAAGGAAAAGTTTCCAAAATTACTGTTGTTGTCTTCTTGTTTTTTATCAGAAATATTTTCCAAGTTTTTTGAAACTTCTTTATCATAATTTATTTGCACATCCAAATTGGGATTCTCCTTTATGTTAGAAGGGGATGGCACAAAGCTTGAACTAATTTCATATGGATCGGGAATAGGTGGCAGAGAATAATCATGATCAACACAATCTAGTGACTCTTCATTTATGAGTTCATTTTCAACATTAAATTTCAAACAATTCAAATGAAATCGAATATTAAAATCTCTAACAGACTCATTTTCATTTCGTAGATATTCAATTTCATCACATACCTAATCATAATCATAGCGGCCAAATTTACAAACGAAAATTGTAACAAATTGATCCCAGCTGTGAATTGAGGCAACCGGAAGAGTTCTACACCAGTTCCTGGCTTTTGCCACAAATGTGAGAATAAAAATTATGCATAATATGTCTTCATCAATTCCTTGAAAATCATAATTTGAAACATTTTGAATAAATTGAAGGACATGATTAAAAGCAGAAGAATTTCTCTCACCATTAAATTTTACCTGAGACAAGAGTCTTACCACTTCAGGTGGAGTATTGGAAGATGCACGTCCATGGATACAACTCCAAATTGGAAGTTTAAGAGGAGCCATCATGATTAAATAGAATGTTAAAATTGAAAAGACTCCAACAGACAACAAGTTTCAGGCCCTCCTTCTAGCGCCATTATGTTGAAGCCTCGAAAATCGCTGCAACAACATGGGGAGACCACCCGGTCCGGACCTTGGTTAGCAGCTCCTTATCCATTTGGAATGGTGGTTCCGACTGGTTCAACTAGGTCCAGTTACCTTCTCTCAATCTCCAATGGCTTTAAAATATGACTTTCATTCACAAATGGAAAAGAGACATCAAATTGTCCTTCTTGCTGATCAGGCAAGAAAGTGATCCTTAAGCTGATTTAGGGCTCCACCAATCCACTACTAAAGTTTGCCTCTTTGGGAAGAGGACTTAAAAGAATGTAAAATTTACTCTAAATGCGAACTTGTTTTAAGATGCAAGCAAAAGAAACTATCCCAATCCTATCTCAATTAGGCAGATATAGACCTAACCTAACCAAGAACAGGTTAATTTAAAATATTGAGATTTAAATGTCTCGTTTATAATGAATATCAAGTTAATGAAATAGTTCAATTAACTGACATTATGGATACCAAACACATCCTATTAAGACCTTTTAACTGAAATAATCAATCAACAACACTCAGGAAGTAGTTCACAGAATGATCTTGATCATTTAATCAGTAACTTGAATAATTAAACAATAATATGCGGAAGAAGTTCACAACATATCACTATTTATTCATCCAATATCAAAAGACAGATTTATAAGTAAATAGTTACTTAGAAATCAGAATTCAATCCATAAGAGCATAGATAAATAACAACATAAAATAGAAGCAAATTACCCATACCGACAAAAGTGCACAAATATGTAAGCAAATTGACACCATTCCTGTTATCATAAAATGAAACCAGCATTTAAAACAATAGTATTCGAAATACCAGTTTATTAAATCCATTTCTCCAGCTCCGATCTCTAATAGTCCTTTACAATGCCTGGACTTCTGCTTTCAAAAGCAAAGCTACAATAGTGCAAACTCTATTCATTATACATAACTCAGGATGTAAAAGAAAAACCTCAATAATCTCCAGATCTGAGATTCCACTCCTCCCACCTACAATTCTAAATCCCTATTACAAAAGTGTTTTTAGAGTTCCAGAATTGCAGAGGAGATCAGCCCTTTGTTACCTTCTGCAATCTGCTATTTATAATTTTTGCAAAGGAATTCCTAAGATGAAAGTTTGTTGCAGAGAAATCTGCCCAATCCAATTTTATTTGCTCCAATTTCCCATCTTTAATTGCTGGAGCATTCTCATTGATTGAGATCTTTTCTCCATATCTCTTCTACTGTTTTCCTGCAAAAAGAAATCAAAATGAATTAAAATGTAACAATACAATCAAAATATCATTTCTGACATTAAAACAAATCCAAACAAATTCTATTTAAATAAATAATTGAAAATAAAATATAAGCTCTCTATTGATGCGTGGGATGGTTTAATTGGCCAAAGATATTATTGATGAGCGAATCTGCCATTAGAAAAGGCTTAGACAAATAAATATGTAGAAAATAACTCAGAAAATTGATTTTGTTCTTAAAAATTCGGAGCTTGATCTTCTGCATGATTTTTGACCCGATAAATGATCAAATTTGTTAGTGAAACCTCCTCAGAAATGTTCTCCTTGATTTTATCTTTCTAATGAGCTGTCCTGGGCCTCATTTGGCCAAGTAAAACTCATTCCATGAGCTTCCAAAGTTTATGAGTCAAATCTGGCCTAAATCTGGAATTATGTTGCTGGGCTAAAAATCAGAATTTTTAATTAGCAATTTAATCCTAAATTAGTCTCTAGTTAATTCTAATTTAATTGTTAACCATAAACTAAACTAATTATTTAATAAACTATTTATTAATTAATATTAATCTAATTTAACTAACCTATTAAATATTTATAAACTAATTAATATTAATATAAATAATATTTAAATTTAAATTTAATTAAATATTATATATGAATTAATTTAATTAATAAAATAGCCCACGGGGCTTTGGATTGACGGTGAATGGGTGCGTTGTTAAGACACTCCTTGCGATAGGTCACTGGTTAACTTAGTTTAGTTTAATAAAATATATATTAAATATTAAATATTTTAAACTATTAAAACTAAACTAGCCTACCACTATCCTATTTCACTCACGTATGAGTGAAAGTTAAACCAAAAAAGAACAAATGTATTATAAACTTTAAACAAAAACAAATGCAAAGTTTGTTAAAAGAAATAGGCCATCGCACATCGCAAGAAATACACCATCGCATTTTTTGGAATGTCCACATATAAAATCTGTGATGCGATAAATTTTGCGGTGTAGGAATGTGGAATTAGTATGGAGTGACGGGGTTATAAGGAGTTAAAAATAAAAGTTAATGTTTGACTTATAGCATCGGATAAATGGTTGAGTCGGGTTGTATCAATTGAGGACTCCGATGTGATGGAGCGATCGCATTGAGACTTAAATACATGGTTTTTTTATTAAACTTTGGTTAATGCTTGAAGAGCCATCGCGTATTGGGGAATGAAGGTCATCGGGTTTTTTAAGATGTGCACGTTATTAAAATTGCGATGGTTGCGATACGCGATGTAATTTTTTGTTTTATATATATATATATATATATATATATATATATATATATTTTATATATTAAATTTTATTTTAATTACATTAATCATATTAATGTAATTAATTCAAAATTTAATATTAAATATCAATTTTTTATTTTGGTTCTGTTTTTATGAATGTTTAGTTTAGTTATGAAATTTTCTAAACTACAGCCACTTCGAAAATAAATAAAAATAACGTTTTTAACCCAGACTAGATAAATGATGGGACTTCAAAGGAGTACCATTTTCAAATCAGTTGACCAAATGAGGCGAAACAAGCGTCAATGGGAAGCTTATAAAAAATCGATTTTAACAAAGCAATCAAAACAAGAATCCAAAGAAAATGAAAAATTAACAATCGCGTAGGATAATCAAATAAAATAAAAATCTTAAAAGGTGCTTAGCCAAAAAAAAAAATTATAGAAAGGGTCCCCATTATATTGAAGTGAAGACGTCAATAATGGGGGGTTGTGTTTTTACCACAACATAATCCTAGGTCAGTTGATATGCTCTTCAGCTAGAATTTCCTCATAGGCTGAGCAGATCTTTGGTGGAATCAGTGCCTAATTTATAAGTCGGTCCAGGAAGATGATATTGTTTCGACACATCCAGATGTGCCAAGAGACCAATAGCGGCAGATTTCTACTTTTAGGATCCATGGCAGCTTCCCACCAATTGACCCAGGCAGTAGGGATATCCGCACCATGCCAGCTTAGACTGATATTAAGAGTGAGCAGTACTTGCATCCATAACTGTTTTGTAGTAGGACAATCGAGGAATAAGTGATGGTTTGATTCCTCTTCCTGATGGCAGAGAACACACCAAGTAGGTCCAATGAATGCCCTTTTCCTTAAATTTACTCCTGTGGGTGTTTTATCCTCAATGATATTCCACATTAATAATATAGTGCGTGGGGGAGCTTTTAACTTCCAAAGCTGAGTCCACCAACTCATTAATCTGTCCGGTTTTGCCTCTGCTTGAATGAGGTCATACCCTTGCTTGGATGAGTAGTGTCCCTTTTTGGAGAGACCCCAAATCAGTTCTTCCTTGTCTTCATTGAGTCGGACATGGGATTCAGTCAGAGCTTGCAGGTAATTTTTCCACTGTCTTTCCCATTGAATCGGGATGTGCCATTCCTCACCAGAGTGCCAGGCTTGTAAGAAAATAGTTGGGTTGCGATGATCACCAAGTTGAGAGATATACAGGACACCTATGTTGTTCAGACGTGTGATCAAATCCGGAGGAAGCTGATATACATTCCCACTCCCAGTCCAGGGATCGAGTCCAATGCGCATTGATTCCCCATTACCAATCTTCCATATGAGGCCTCTTTGGATAATGGGTAGGGTATTTAGGATGGCTCTCTAGATTACTGAGATACCTTTTCTGTTCCAAGAGGGTCTTCTGATCCACTCACTTAAGGTGTTGGGCCAAATGTATTTGTGGGAGGTCACCTCTGACCAGAGGCTCTTATGGGTCAGGAGCAACAAGCCTTGTTTTGCAGCCAGAGCTTGTGCAAAAGTCGAAAGGTGCTTTAGTCCCCAACCTCCCCATTTTTTGGGATTTTCAATTCTGCTCCATTTGACCCAGGCAAACGGCTTCCCATCCTTTTGTCCCCTCCACAGGAAGTGGCTGCAAATTTTTTTGGATCCTATGTAGAATCCCTAGGGGAATCCAAGCCAAGGACATCCAGAAAACCGGGGTAGCTTCTAAAACTGCTTTGATGAGTATCAATCTTCCTGCCCTAGATAGGAAACGATGACACCAGATGTTTATTCTTTTCTCCACTTTTGTGAGCAGCCAAGTCCAATCTGTTATTTTATATCCATCTGCTTTAATTCTAAAACCCAGATACTTTAGTCCTACCTGCAGATCCAAAACTTGAAAGGGGAAGTTGTGTAGAGAAAGTTGAATTTCCTGATGAATGCATTCTGAGAAAGATATGGTGGACTTTTCCCTGTTGATTTCCATTCTTGTAGCTACACTGAAGAGTTTTAATAGCTCCTTTAAAGTAATAATGTCATGTACACTCCCATTGAGGAAGACAAGAATGTCATCCACGAAGAGAAGATGGGACAGATGGAAATGATCAGTAATTTTCAAGCCCCTGAGTCTCCCAGCTTGCTTCTCCAAATCAATAAGTTTGCTCAAGCCTTCCATAACAAGGAGAAATAGCAAGGGGGATAAGGGGCAACCTTGTCTAATACCCCTTTCAGCCTGAAAGGGGGGGAGGCAGACCTATTAATAAGAACTGCAAAGGATACAATTTAAGTAATACAACCCATTATCCATCTAATAAACTCCAAGAGGAAACCCAAATGAGTGAGGATCATTCTAAGGTATAGCCAACTTACTTTGTCAAAGGCTTTGGATAAGTCAATTTTGAGAGCCATCCCTTTGAGATTTTTTAGTTTAATAGAGTGGAGGGCTTCCTGGGCAGAGCCAATGGCTTCATGGATATGTCTGTGGTGGAGGAAGGCAAATTGTTCTTGTGAGATGTGTTGAGATAAAATAGGCTTTATACGATTGGCTATAATCTTGGCAATAATTTTGTAGAGACAGTTGCAAAGGGAAATAGGACGAAAATCATGAAAGGAGGATGGGGAGTCAGACTTTGGAATAAGGGCTATGTAGGTGAAGTTGAGAGGGGCATATATACAACCAAGAGTTCGACTTTCTTCAATCACTCCAAGTAGATCCGGGCCAATGATGTCCAGGAAGGCAATATAAATTCCACAGGCCAGCCATCTGGGCCTGGACTTTTGTCTCTCTTGAACCATTTTAATGTGCTTTCATGTTCCTCCATGGAGATAGGTTTAGTAATGTCTTCAATACCATCCGGGTCCAGATATCCAAGGAAGTGGCTAGCTAAGTTAATGATTTCAAGTAGAGAGGGGGCCAAAGGGGCTTTAGAAAGCTGCTTAAAGTGTGAAGTTCCAAGTTGAGCTAGCTGGGGATGAGTGGAAGCCATTCTCTCTTGGTCCATGGGCATCTGCCAAATTGTATTGTTGGTTTTCCTTCCATTAGCAAAAATGTGGAAAAATTTTGTATTGTCGTCCCCTGCTTTCAGCCAAATTTCTCTGCTTCTAAGTCTCCATATTTCTTCCTTATCCAAAAGGATCTTGGATCTTTGTGATTCCAATTCCACCAGGAGGATTTTTGATTCATTGGATAAATATCCAATCCGATTTTCATCAGTTTAGAAGGCCAGTTGATCTTCAATATCTATTAGTGATTGTTCATCCCTTTCTTTTTTCCTTTTAGACCAGTCAATAGTTAATCTCTTGAGCTGTTTCAGGTTTCTATAGAAATCCTCAGCCTTTCTCTGATATCTTAGTGGATGTTGGGCTTGCCAAAAATCTGATACCAATTTGACATAGTCCAGGTCTTTTAAACAAGTAGAATTAAATTTGAAAGGGACCTTAGGTTTCCTAAATGGGTCGGACACCTCCAAGTAAATTGGGGAATGGTCCGAGATGCCTCCCAAGCCAACCCATTGCCTGTATAAGGCTAGGGATTGGAGCAGCTCATCATGAATAAGATATTTGTCTAGCCTTCTTCCAAGAGCAGCAACACCAGTACGCCTATTATGCCAAGTAGGCATCTTCTTGTTCATGGGAACATCAATAAGCCCATGTTGGTCCAGGAGGGAGCTCAGTTGATCAGAGAGAGTGTCTATCTGTGCATGATGGCCCCAGGATTCCTCACTCCCAATGGAGAAATTTAGGTCTCCCCCAATGATGGTGGATTGGTTGATCAAAGGGTTTCCTAGTAATGATTGCCAAAAAGCAAGTCTGTTTTGGTTGGGGGCATAGACGTTAATGATTCGGATATGCTTGCCTATGTCCATTGCTAGGATGTCCATGCCTAAGAAGCCCGAACCACCCCATGAAGAAAGCACCTCGATCGATTTAGGGTTGATCCCCATTGCAAGTCCCCCAGATCTTCCCACAGCATCCAGGCCTTGAAAGTGCCATCCAGGTAGTAAAGAGTGAAGGATATTAGTGATCTGCTCAGAGGGCCCAAGGGTTTCCTAAAGAAATAATATGTCACAGGGGGTACGGGTTAAGAGGCGCTTGAGAGCCAGTTTTTTCTTGGGGTTGGCTAAACCCTTGCAGTTGAAAGAAAGCCAAATCATTAGGGAACAGAGTCTAGGGGTTTAGATGCTCTAAGTGCCCTTTCAATGGTGGATTGATGACCCTGTGCCACATCTGCAACCACAGATTTGATAGCTTTTGCAATCTTTGTAGGTCTGCCTCTAGTAGGTTTTGACTCGGATGGGTGAGAGAGGATACCGAGACCGAGCAGGGGGATGTTGTTCAAAGGCCGAGAACGTAGGTTGTAGGAGTGGGAGCCCGATGCTAAAGATGAGGATGATGGATGAAGGAGATGGTTAATGCCTGAAGATACGGTGGGGTATTGGAGATGATGGCCGGGGGGGGGGAACAATACCACAGGTGATGGGGGGAAGAGGACTCATAAGTGAATCCGAGAGTGTCACAGGATGATGCAATGTTGAATGTAAATGATTAAAAAGATGAGTCGAAGAACAAGAGATAGGGCCATTACCCGATGTAGGAGCAGCTTCCACCACAGTCTGGGATCAAGTTCGTGGAGGGGATGTAGATGGCATCCTTGGAGTACTGGTTTTTTTTGCAGTAACTCCTTTCGCTCCCTTAGAGTGATCCAGACTCGAGGGTTGCTCATCCACATTCGGTTTGTCAGACAAACGGTGTTTCAAACCCCATGCAGGCTCCTAAGCAGACAAAGAGAGCAATGGAAAATCCTTATAAAGATGACCAACCTTGTGACATCTTCGGCAACGAAAGAGCACTCCTTCATAATCCAGAATTTGACAACGCGAGAAATGCCTCCAGTGAACTGTTATTTTCTCCTCCAACCCCTCCCTGGTATCCAGATGAACAAGTATTCTCACCATTGTCATGATCCCAGATTTCTCAAAAGACTGGTCGTGTTCCAGATAAGTCCCAAGAGCATCTCTTATGCGCTTGAACACCACAGGAGTCCAGAATTGCATTGGTAGGCCTGGAAAACGGACCCAAATTGGCCCTGCACCCAACTGTTCGCGCTCTGGATCAAATAAGGGGTCCCATCTTTTGAGCAGTACAGGGGCAAGCTCAATATGCCAGAAACAGGAAAGAATCCAATCAATGTATTCTTCCCTATGGAAGCGAAGGCAAACCAGCCTCTAGCCAAAACTCTGATGATGGGGAGCTCCTTGAGTAAGGAACCCCAAATCTCCAAAGTCCATAAGCATAGGCGCTCCACTGAGTAATTTATGCCCCTTACACGTCCTACCAAGACCTTCTTTGTCGTGTCTGCTACCTCCCCCATTGGAATATCTTCACCAAGGGTTAAGTTAATGTCCCTATCCACCGCTTTAAGGCACCTTCCCTTCTTGGGCTTATCAGAGTGTCGGCCTATCGAATGTTCCTTAAGCAGGCCTCTGCAGCCCTGATTGAAAGTATGGGGGGTGGAAGGGGTAGATTTGGGGTTAGGTATGGGAGAACTGAAGCACCCAGAATAAATGGGAATATTAGGGTTAGAGCTTCCGGAAGCGAGGGTTGCGCTGGTGTGGGCAGGAATAGAGAGGGGAGGGGGGCCGGACGGGGGGATGTGGGAGGAGGAGGGTGTACAAAAGGGAATAGAGGATTGCATAGGGTGGACCAAGGGTGCATCAAATGTAGGAGAGGGTTGAAGGCAGGTGCCTAGGAGATTTAGGGTCGCAGGTGAGAGCGGGGGGTAGTCTAAGCCAAGAGAGTCATCAATGTGAACGGAGGGCGTAGGATGCTTATCTGACAGACTCGGGCTGAATGGAACGGACTAGTCAGCTGTCTGCATTCGTAGATTGGCAGCAAAGGAACCAGAGCCCTTCCCTGTTCGATGATGCTTCCAGATATCTTGGTTAGGGTTGGGGTCTGCCTCATAGTCTACATCGTCGATCTCCATCAAACCGACAGGCACGGTCAGCTGAACAGTAGATGTCGTGGAGGCAGTAATCAAGGAGCTAGGTTCCAAGTGTTCACATTGAGTCACAAAGAAAATGTCTGTAGCAGGGAAGGTGTAACCACGCAGATAGAGGGTGGGAAAACCAGGTAAGCTAGGTGCAGAATATTATGGTCTTCAATCCCCGAGGTTATGGCCCCCGAGGCCACCATGGATAACCGCTACAATCTTGCAGAGCTCTCTCATCCCTCTCGTCCTCCAAGTTCAAGTCTCTACTTTCGATCGTCACCCTTATAATATAGGATAAAATGATACTAAAATAAAATGTTCGATAAAATAATGCATCTAACTACTATGCATAAACATCAACATGAACAATATAAAAATTAGGATGCACACACAATAATGCAAGAAAACAAATGCACTCCCTCCTTATCCTACCATGTCTAGCATATATATTGTTGATTTATCCTTCGGCCCTAGATCTGGTTTATGGCTAGATCTTAACTCATACATGCACTTTGCACAAAAGAAATATAAAAACAATCAATAACATTACACAAGAATATCCTCCCAAATCTCATTTCTAATTAGTCCATAAATAAGAAAACATTGGGACTCTCGTACCAGGGATCATGGCCCTTTACAACCCCTTATACAACTAGTATACATAGTATACAGTAAAATACACAATATTTCCTTTGACTGTTCTAGGGCTTTAGATTTGATCCTTTAGATCTCCAATTTGCCCAATGAAACAAATGCATACCTAACCTAATCCTTTAGCTCACGGTCTTCAGCTTCTTCATCTACTATATCTTCTTCTTCAAATCACAAATTTGACTTTCCTCTTGCATATCTGACCTTCCAGGACTCATATCTGAATTTATTCTTGTAGATTTGACCTTCCAGTACTCATATATGACTTTCTTCTTGGAAATATGACCTTCTAGTTGTGGCTAGATCCTCCTACTCTACCTCCTTCTTGCTACTACGACTCTAAGGCAGATATATATCTAGGTCCATTAGCCTACCTCTATCCACAACTAAAATTCCTTCTCAACTTGTGTGTTTAGGCCTCTCCTTTCGCCTCTTATTTAAACTTTTTGTGTGAGTGACTTGGGGTTTTCCTTGCCCATCAAGAAACTCTCATTTAACAACTCAAACACAAATTAGAATAAACAACTAATTATCTTGGGTCTCAAGATCATAAATTTGGGTCAAAACCCAAACCACTTGGATAACTTTCCCAACCAACTTCCTTTTGGTGGGTTTTCTCCACTCAGAAAAACCTTCTGAGCTACCCAAATTCCAACCTATATTGACTAGGTATAGTCATAAAATCGATGAATCCAACATCTTATCAAATCAATATCACACATCTTACCACTGTGCTTAATTAATAGATAAAACAAGGGAATATCTTAATCAAAAACCCTATCTTAAAGATTGGATTAGAGAAAGAAGGGTGGGTGGTGGGAAAAATGCAAGAAGTGAAACATGTATATTTCTTGTTATCATGGAGAGGGAAAGAGGATGAAAAGGGAAAAGAAAAGAATTTCCTACATCATTGGATCCTCTCTTGTAGCCTAAATATAGAGTAAACGATAATCAATTTTAGGCACTCTTGCCCAATATCTATCTCAAACATACAACTCTCATTGATGTCCCTGGGGACATGTTGCAAGTGGCATAAGGAAGGCAGTGACTGAGGGGAAATGTCTCGAAAAATAGGTTGCTCAACATGAAAATCAAATTCAAAGGGGCAACCAATGTTGACTTGTCATGTCACAATCCATGGAATCTGGCTATGACTAAGGAATGATGTTAGAAAGAAGTGAAAATAGTATAAACAAATCAATAATAATACCTTCCCTAGCATCACATAGTGTGCAATCCTCATTGTTAATATGATCCCCTTCATCGTGACCTTGACTTGATTGATGGTATTCTTCTTCATCTTCTTCCTCAACATATTCAAAAGAACCACATAGGTGTTCCTTTTGGAGGGCTACAACCAAATATTTTTAGGTGGAAAACCCCATACAACAATGTAAGAAGATAATATACACAAAGATTTTTAGGTTGAAAACCCCCTCCGGGTAAAAAGCCATCGAATGCTTCTCTAGTAATTGTCTTCTTCTCTCTTTAAAAGAAATATTAATTACATCAAGATTTCAGCTACAACTGAGGGATGTGTCAACCCCCTAATTCACAAGCCATAGGACGCTACTAAACCCATATCCTGTTGCAACCAAAAGGACGCCCCAATTCCCTGTAGATCTAACCACAACTTGATGCGTGCCCAAATACTCTATTTACTAGCTGTTGTCAAAAAGGATGCTTTGTTGCCTTGTTAGTTTATCAGCCACAACTAAATGCTCACCACAACACCCTATGCAAGCCACAACTGGCCCTAGCATCACCCTGTCACCCTGAAGTGTTCTCAAACCATAATTTGAAGGTGATTCCAATCACCTTCCTTGCACCACCCTGACGAGCCAAAAGACCACCTTTCACAATTTTTACACTGGATCCCCTTATGCTCTGAATCAATATAGTAAAGTTGTAAATAAGATGTTGTATATTTGTCAAATCCTGGTAACCACTGACCACTGTACAAACTGCTCAAGATGACCACCCCACAATTCTGCCCAAGCTGATCACTGCACAACATTGCACATCAAACCCTGTATGCCAATGTTGCCAAATCAAGCTGCTATCACTGACCACTGTATATCAACTTTGAATTGCCACTTGTTGTGGTCACCAACACCCCCCTCTTTGTTTGATATTAGTAATAACATCAAGCAAAGGGGGACCCTTAACTAAAAAATCCAAAAAATATTTTTGTTTGAAAAATCTTTTGTATCAACCCCCTAAGAGCTATATCGCGTCACAAAGGAAAAAGGAGCGCTTTCCCAAAGCGCATAAACACACCAAGGAAGAGCGATGCGAGAACTCATCGCATCGCGTGCATTAATGGCGCTCAAAAGGGGAAAACCTAAAGAACAGCCGACGGCCGATATGCGACATCGCAATGTCACATAAGCAGCACAAAGTGACAAAGCGAAAAACCTTGCGACCTTGCGATATTGCGATATGCGATCTGCGACCATGCAAAGTTGCGGCCTGCGATCTATGGTGTGCGACAAATGAGACTATCAATCGCTACGATGCCACCTATTTACCTCGCAATCTTCGATGCTGCGATGCAAATCGCAGAATCCAACCGTCGCAGGCATTCCTCGGCATGATCTGGGAACCTAAAGTTAGGCGCGCACCTTACGGGAAATTAATGATTGTACGCCTGTGTATCCAAAGATGATTATGTTGCATTTTTCGAAGAGTCAAGTCATAATGGGTGACATGATTATGCATTCATTAGAACTTAATTGCTTTCATGTCAATCTTTTCTTCTGTCTCTTTTCATTTACGTGAACTATAAGTCAGCAACTGATATAAATCTATATGCAGGAAACATCCAAGGAAAAGCGCCAGAACTAGAAGAACAGAGAGGAGATGACGTTGCAGATGGGTACCGCATACAGCAGGACCACGGATCCCAAAGTATCACTCAACAAATGCTGATGGAAATAGGCTATCTAGGACTCAGAGTCAAAGGTGCACAAAAGCAAAGCGTTTATGAAAGATCCTGAGTCCCAAATTGGGTAAAGCAAAAAGAAAAACGCTTAAGGGGAAAGACGTCTCAGAAAAGCCTGGAACAAAGAATGGAAACAAGTTTCAATTGAGAAAATCGTTCAGGCAACAAAATCCCCAGCTCATGAGTCATTCGCACGGCCGGAAACCGAAATAGCAACAACACAATCAGTTTGAAAGAAATCTGAGTTGTACTAAGTATACACGCCGTGAAGACACTCCTCTAGAAGAACACTTTCAAAAATATCTTCTAGTTTGTCAGAAAGAGGTGCCAGCTCTTGTTATTTCTAATTTTCAAGCTTGAACAAAAGGAAAGGACAAGCAGCCGACTCTTTCACGGCGAACAGCGCATCGCTTACAGCACTAAGGAGCAGATACAGAAATGGTTAAAAATTAGATTCAGTTTTTAGAAATAAATTTGTTTTAGTAAAAGGGCGGTCATTTGAAGCCATTCCCTAAATTTGTATAATTAAAATTAGCCGGTTAGTAGTATTTAACCCTTCTCGTTGCATTGGAGAAGGGTCCGGAAATTTGTCAAAAAACTTGTCCTCAGAACATGCACTTTTGCACCCTCGGAGGGGGTTTTTGATGAATGGACGGATCAAGATTTATTTATGTTTGCATTTTAATACCTGCTACTGATGTTGCACTTCTGTACTCTTAGTAGGCATTAGAAGTAAGTAGAAATAGATCGTTATTGCTTCAGGTCTGTGAGTATAAAGTCAGTCATAAATGGTACTTTTATCTCTTGACGAGTTTCTGCTTGCATTCTTAGAGTAATATACAGCTGATGTTGTTTATATGTTAACGTATGAATGAGTGGACTACCATTTGGCACTTCTGTACGGTGGAGTTATTGATTTATGCTTAATACATGAATAACTGATTATGCGATATGTTGTTCACAACCGTTTTGTTTAACTTCTTACGCAGGATGGTTCATCTTAATTGATTTATATTCTCATAATAGCTGAATAATCTTCATTAGCAGTTATTGTGTGAAATCTTTCTAGATCGCATAATGGAAAAAGTTCTAACTCGAGTTAGCGTAGATTAGATGTGTTGTTCTTGATAGATTAAAGTAGTATAAAGTTTAGTCTCAGAGTTTAGAACTAGATTAGCTTAGAAATAATTCCATATTTTCATTATCAAATCTTACACACACACACATCACCAAACTCTACACAAACACACCCCCTTAGAACGGGAAGCTAGTCCCGTTATCCCCAGTCGGACCCGCTACAACAAATGGGCACGGAGCCGCCAACCAGGTTCCCGACCGGGTGGGTATCCCCCTTGTTGTTGACCCGATTTCAGGGCCCTCAACATATTTGGCGCTAGAAGGAGGGCACGAACTATGAATGGCACCTAAAGAAATATCAAAATACCATTCTGAGAGTAATACACCCTCATCAACTCCCTCGACTTCTCCAACACGGTTAAACCCAGAATTTGAAGTCGCTCGAGTACCTACCACTGCTACATATTCGAACATATCAGACCAATCTATCATTGATCCCCCTGAAATTCGAACTTTGATTCGTAAACTCCAGGGATTCTCTATTTTTAACCAGAAGTCTGATAAATCTAAAAGCAGCGTGACTTCGCAGTACAACCCTGCTCATCCCCTTACCAGATCAAAGAGTGAAAAATTTGGCATACAACCAAGTGAACTCCCTCTCCCCACCAGGAAAAGAGCAAGGAAAACACCACCAGAGTCTGACAGTCAGACTCCTTCATCCACTTCGTCCATATCAACTCCCTCACCGCGAAGTCAACCACCCACTCTTTCATTCCAACTCACTCACCCATCTTCAAACATCAAAGATCTTAATATCTTCATCTTCTCAGCATCAGGGATCGTCTTCTGCACTTCCGTTAACTAGCAGCTCAACGATGGCTCAGTCTCCATGGAACAATCCTGGGGCGGTTTTAATGCCTCCACCCCTGAGCCCTATACCGGCTCATCCTGAGAAATGGCTGCCTAAATTCAATCCGGAAGCAGGAATGCTAGCCGAGGAACATATCAATAATTTCATGCTTTCTGTTAATCTTAATGGAGTCACTAACGAAGACGTTGTTGTCCGGCTTTTCCCTTATACAATGCAAGGAACAGCCGGGTCATGGTACTTTTCGTTACCTTCCGGATCCATCACAAGCTGGGACATTTTTCAAAGTCAGTTCCTCACCAAGTTTGGTGATGACAGATCCACGGCGACATTGATCAATGACCTATCTAATCTTAAAGCTGAGGCTAGAGAACCCATTAAAGATTTTAACTTAAGGTTCAATAAGATCCTCAACAAAATCCCCGCTGCCTCACAACCCAGCGAGGAAGTAAGATGTGAATGGTACATCACGGCTTTACCTCCAAACTTGGCTATCTTCGTAGATAGGGCAAACAAGACCACCTTAGTTGACAACTTGACAGAAGCATTAGCAGTGGAAAAACGCGTGGTAGCCCTAGAAAAGAGATCCGCTATAGAAGAACGCAAATCTAAGAAGATCTCTTTCAAAGAAGACACCAAGAAGAAGCAAACGAAAGATCCTTTCGATTTGGAAGGATTACAAAAAGTGTTGAAAGCCATGTCAAATGAGATGATTGATATTAAGAAACAAGTAGCAGAGACTTCTTCGAAAAAGCCCTTTAGGACTTTTAAAAGAAACCCTCCCATGGAGGTAAGACCACCTAGTGTTGTCTCAAACGTTGAATCTGAAGAAGACGAAGAAGAAGAGAATACCACTGAAGGGCAGACCGACGAGGAAGAGGTCGTAGAACTACAAGGAATGTGGGACTTCATCCTCCCACAAGAAGAGGATCAAGAAGCATTTCCTGTTAGCACGAGAAGAAGAAATCAACTTGATCCTCCCCTAACTACCCCAAAACAAAAGGGCGCAAGCCCTGCAACAAAAGAAAAGGTCGCAACAAAAAAGACAACTGCTAAAGCGACCCAGATTAGCCCGGTCAAATCTGATCAAACGCCTCCATCAAGAACACTAATAGTGTCGGATGAAATGGAGTATAACATCATTGATGACATGAAGAAGACTAGGGCTAATATCACTCTGTATGAATTGAGTAAATTGAAACACCAGCAGAAAATAATGATGAAAGAATTACATGTTGTGCCTACTACATCTTTACCTACAGCTGTAGCTTCCCACAATCTGGGAAGGCCTCCAACCAACACGATCAATAAAATTGATCCAAATGACATCGCCTTGATTGGAGGAAGATCAAGATCTCATACTCCTCCTTTTCTTCTCACATATGAAATCTTCAACAAAAACGTGCACAATTGCTTGGTCGATTCTGGTGCTTCAACGAACATTTTACCCAGGTCAATATGTGCCAAGTTGAATGTGCAACCTCAAAAATCCGCAGTACGTATAGTTCAACTTGATCGATCCCAAGTCGAAGTGATTGGTGAACTCAATCAGGTGACCATAAGATTGTCATCTAACCCAAAAGTGTGTCAGGTTATCGACATTCTAGTAGCTGATATCCCTGAATTCTATGGTTTGATTCTTAGCAGGGATTGGTCGGAAAAACTCCACGGATATTTTTCAACCGATTGGTCGCACATGTGGTTACCATACAATGGTAAACCAAATCAGATAAAGGTTGAACGAGAATTGCACCAAAAATACATAGTGACAGAACTGGAAGGGGAAAATGAGGCCATAACGTACAATAGCAGCATTGTAGGCAATTACGCGATAGATTCTTTCCTAGGTAATTTCAATGCTCATATTTCACCATACTTAGAGAATTCAGTTTTATCCCAAGTTGAAAATTTCTCCCAAACTGATGACTCAAAATGTTTTAGTTTTTTAGATAATTCTGTAAATACATCTTTATTTTGGAAATTATATTTTGACGGATCAAAATCCAATGAGGGGGCAGGAGCAGGATGCGTTCTGATTAACCCAGACGGGAATAAGATTATGCTCACATGCAGACTTGAGTTCGATTGCACGAACAACACAGCGGAGTACGAAGCCTTGGTTCAAGGCCTATACAAAGCAATCGGATTGAACGTTAAGTATCTTCAAGTCTTTGGAGATTCGGAGATCGTCGTAAAATAGGTACGTAACACCATACATTGCCTGTCAAGTCATTTAAAGCATTATCAATCATTAGTTCAAGATCTCACTGCACATTTCGTAGCATTCAACATCTCGTCAATTCCAAGAATTCAAAACGCAAGCGCAGACCTGTTAGCTAACGTAGCCTCTAGACTTATCCCTTCTGAAGATTTTAGTCCTGATAGGTTTTCCATAGAATTAATCTTTAGACCATCCATCCCTGACAATATCACCAATTGGAGAGTGTTCAACGACGATCCTGACATCGTAAATTTCCTTATTTCTGAAGGATCCTACTCAAATCAGATAATCGACGAAGACCATCATGATCATCAAATACAACAGAATGGCTCCGACAATGCTATACCGAAATCGGTGGTCAAGTAGAAGATTTATATGATTTGAAAAGTCGGTTTAAAAAGTCCGCCAATGCTAAACTTTGCAGTTCTACCCTGAACTATGAATTAGTAAACCTAGGGACCGATCAGAAGCCACAAAACGTTAACCTAGGTCACGGCCTAGCCCCTGATGAGAAATCAGCATATATCCGTCTTCTGAGACAATACAAAAACGTTTTTGCTTGGAATTACGATGAGCTAAAAACATACAACACTTCTATCATTCAACATGTTATCCCTATGATTAACAATGAAAAACCTGTCCAGCAGAAGCTCAGAAAAATACACCCTAACCTAAAAAATCAGATAAAAACTGAGCTTAATAAGTTGTTGAGAGACAGAATAATTTTCCCCGTAAGGCATTCTAAATGGGTATCCAATATGGTGCCCGTTAGGAAGAAAAACGGAGACATTAGAATCTGTATCGATTTCCGAAATCTCAACAAAGCCTGTCAGAAAGATAACTTTCCCCTCCCACCTATGGAGCAAATATTACAGGCGGTAGCAGGCTCAGAATTAATGTCATTCCTGGATGGATTTTCAGGATACAATCAAGTACTGGTGCATCCCGATGATCAGTTAAAGACTACGTTCCGAACCAAATGGGGCACTTATGCATATCGGAAGATGCCATTTGGGCTGATCAATGCCGGAGCTACCTTCCAAAGAGCCATGGACATCGCGTTTAAAGGGTTAGTCAATAAATCAGTAGTGATTTACTTGGATGATATAACAGTGTACTCCAAAAAACGAAACAACCACCTCAAAGATTTGAAGCAAATCTTTCAAAGATGCTTGAGGTATGGGATTTCGCTCAACCCAAAGAAATCTTTCTTTGCGTTAAGCGAAGGGAAATTGCTCGGATTCATAGCGTCAAAATCTGGTATTCATATAGAACCCGACAGAATCAAGGAAATTTCCGAAATATCCATACCCCATAACAAGAAAGCCATGCAATCCTTCCTTGGACAGATCAATTTTGTCAAAAGATTTGTCCCGGATTTTTCACGTATTATTTCTCCCTTACAAAATATGATAAAAAAAGAATTCAAATTTCAAATGGGGACTAGATGAGCATGAAGCGTTCAACTTAATCAAACAAGCTATCATCAATGCTCCATCTTTGGCCACCCCAAATTTTTCAGAATCTTTTACCTTATACACTTTTGTCTCAGAGAAATCCTATGCCGCGATTTTGACCCAAGCAAATCAAGAGAAAGCGGAGGCTCCAATCGCATTCTTTAGCTCAAACTTACAAGGTGCTGAAATTAATTACTCAGACGTAGAGAAACAAGCATACGTTGTTTTCAAAGCGATCAAATATTTCAGACCTTTCTTGCTTAAAACCCACACTAAAGTCGTAGTACCGTTTCCGGCGGTAAGAAACCTTTTAGTGCAGAAAGACGTGGGCGAAAAGAGAGCTAATTGGATTACCGCTTTACAAGAATATGATCTTGAGATCAAACCAGCAAACATCGTAAGAGGTCAAGGCTTCTGCAAGATGTTAGCCGGAGCATCGCAAATCCCGGAGAACTCATCTGAAGAGGTACAAGCGTACGAGGTAAGCCTGAACGATGCAGAATCATCATATGCTGACACCATTTATTTTCTTAAGAACGGGTATGCTCCATCACGTCTGGATCATACCAAGAAAAGAGCTCTGAGATTAAAAGCTAAACAATACCAGCTCATAAATGATGTCTTGTTTAAAAGGAATTACGATTCTGTGCTTCTTAGGTGTCTTGAGAAAACTGAAGCCGAAAAGGTTTTGCAGGAACTCCACGATGGACCAGCGGGCGGACACTATGCCGGAGATGCGACTGCACATAAAATCTTGCGTGCAGGATATTATTGGCCCACGCTGTTCAAAGACTCATACAATCACGTGAGGAAATGCCAAGTCTGCCAGACTGCTGCAGGAAAACAAAGGAAACCGTCCATGCCGCTACAACCAGTCATCATCGACCAACCATTCAGTCAATGGGGCTTGGACATAATAGGTGAAATCGTTCCTCACTCTTCTAAGCAGCATAAGTATATCCTTACGGCAACTGATTATTTTACCAAATGGGTAGAAGCAGTTCCTCTCAAGACAGTTCATTCTGAAAATATTATTGAATTCATAGATCAATTTATCATCACTAGGTTTGGATTGCCAATAGCATTAATGTTTGATAACGCTTCATATTTTTCTGGAAATACTATGACTGAGTTTGCGCTTAAAAGAGGGTTCAAACTGAAATATTCTGCCAACTACTATCCGCAAGGTAATGGATTGGTTGAATCAACAAACAAGAACCTAATCAGAATTATCAAAAGAACAGTCGACCAAAACCAAAGGAATTGGCACAAGGCGCTGGTAAATGCTTTATGGGCTGATAGAATCACAAAGAAAGCTTCAATCGGCACTTCTCCCTTTAATTTAGTTTATGGGAGAGAAGTGGTTCTTCCAACTCACCTAGTCATTCCCTCTTTGTCTTTAGTGCAATATATCGATGAAGTATCTACTTCCTCTTTACAATTAAGACAAATGGAAATAATCAAGCTAGAAGAACAAAGAGCACAAGCTAGGAAAACCCATGCTCATCACCAAGCGCTAATAAAATCTTCTTTTGACTCAAGCATCATAACCAGAAAAAACTTTCAGATGGGTGATTTAGTTTTGAAATGGGATAAGGCTCATGAAGAAAAAGGCAAACATACGAAATTTCAGAAGTTGTGGCTTGGCCCTTTTCAGATTGTAGAAGTCGTAGGCCCATCTACATTCGTGTTGCAGGATCTGGCAGGAAGGAGAGATTCTTTACCTGTCAATGGACTGATTCTTAAATTATATTTTCCATAGAAGAGAAATCTTCTAATTTTTGTAGGATAGATTTAGTTTTTAGTTTTTAGTTTTTATTTTGTTTTGTTTTTCTCTTTTATGAATAAAACCCGTTGTAGATGATCATTTAAAAAGGATTCATGAAAGAGCACGCCAATTCTCTATCAGATTTTGATTTCGCTTGTACAAATAGCAAAAAATTTTGAAAAGCTGAATTTTATTATTGACAAATAGAGTTAACTTCACTTTGATTACGATACTCGTTTCGACCTCTAAAAAACTTTGACAAAAGCAACCTCTGGTAAAAGAATTGTTTTGTATCACCACCATGAAAGGTATCATCAATAATAAAATAAGCATTCTCTGCAAAGCTGTTGTTTTCAAAAACTCTATTATTGTCGTCCAGAGCTTTCTTAAGGAAAAACAATGACTTCCTCCCTGCTAAAAGGAAACTACAGCGTCCAGAGAAACAATCCAAACAAAACACTATATCTCAAAGAATAAGAGGTCTCATCATGAGCCGGCTTATCATGATCACAGATATTATAACTTGCTGACTTTGCCAATACTGTCTATCAAAACAGGGCAACGACTTAAGATTGTTGTAATCAAAAGACAAGAGGTCTCATCACGAGCCGGCTTGTTCAGCACAAGTGTAAATCAGGTGAATGACTGTGTCATAATTTGGCCACCAAACCAAGACATTGTTCTTTAGAGAATTAAAAAAGGAAAAGTGTGTTAAAAAGGATTTTTCTCTGGAATGTTGCGAGTAACCTCAAGCAAGAAAAAGGATCATTGCTGGATAACATGGTAACCCTGTCGAGGCTATGGACGCTTGCGGGCAGCAGAGGCTCTACCTACGACAAATGAGCATACTTTTAAGCCAGTACGCAGAGAAGACCTTATTTTATCTTTTATCAAGACCAAGTAATGTCTGATACAAATGCAAGAAGAAACCTGAGGAAGCAAGAAATTGAGATATAAAAAAAGTTGAGACAAAATATCGTCGACAAGGTGAGGGGCAATCTACTCTATCTGTCCATAACAAAATTTAGACATATAAAAATTTTTGTTGTTTCGGAAGTGAACGGTCAATAGAAATGCAGAGATAACTGGTTCTTCACAGTGAATCGCCATTGTTGTGGTCACCAACACCCCCCCTCTTTGTTTGATATTAGTAATAACATCAAGCAAAGGGGGACCCTTAACCAAAAAATCCAAAAAATATTTTTGTTTGAAAAATCTTTTGTATCAACTCCCTAAGAGCTATATCGCGTCGCAAAGGAAAAAGGAGCGCTTTCCCAAAGCGCATAAACACACCAAGGAAGAGCGACGTGAGAACTCATCGCATCGCGTGCATTAAAGGCGCTCAAAAGGGAAAAACCTAAAGAACAGCCGATGGCCGATATGCAACGTCGCACATCGCAATGTCGCATAAGCAGCACAAAGTGACAAAGCGAAAAACCTTGCGACCTTGCGATATTGCGATATGCGATCTGCGACCATGCAAAGCTGCGACCTGCGATCTATGGTGTGCGACAAATGAGACTATCAATCGCTGCGATGCCACCTATTTACCTCACAATCTTCGATGCTGCGATGCAAATCGCAGAAGCCAATCGTCGCAGGCATTCCTCGGCATGATCTGGGAGCCTAAAGTTAGGCGCGCACCTTACGGGAAATTAATGATTGTACGCCTGTGTATCCAAAGATGATTATGTTGCGTTTTTCGAAGAGTCAAGTCATAATGGGTTACATGATTATGCATTCATTAGAACTTAACTGCTTTCATGTCAATCTTTTCTTCTGTCTCTTTTCATTTACGTGAACTATAAGTCAGCAACTGATATAAATCTATATGCAGGAAACATCCAAGGAAAAGCGCCAGAACTAGAAGAACAGAGAGGAGATGACGTCGCAGATGGGTAACGCATATAGCAGGACCGCGGATCCCAGAGTATCACTCAACAAATGCTGATGGAAATAGGCTATCTAGGACTCAGAGTCAAAGGTGCACAAAAGCAAAGCGTTTATGAAATATCCTGAGTCCCAAATTGGGTAAAGCAAAAAGAAAAACGCTTAAGGGGAAAGACGTCTCAGAAAAGCCTGGAACAAAGAATGGAAACAAGTTTCAATTGAGAAAATCGTTCAGGCAACAAAATCCCCAGCTCATTGAGTCATTCGCACGGCCGGAAACCAAAATAGCAACAGCACAATCAGTTTGAAAGAAATCTGAGTTGTACTAAGTATACACGCCGTGAAGACACTCCTCCAGAAGAACACTTTCAAAAATATCTTCTAGTTTGTTAGAAAGAGGTGCCAGCTCTTGTTATTTCTAATTTTCAAGCTTGAACAAAAGGAAAGGACAAGCAGCCGACTCTTTCACGGCGAACAGCGCATCGCTTACAGCACTAAGGAGCAGATACAGAAATGGTTAAAAATTAGATTCAGTTTTTAGAAATAAATTTGTTTTAGTAAAAGGGCGGTCATTTGAAGTCGTTCCCTAAATTTGTGTAATTAAAATTAACCGGTTAGTAGTATTTAACCCTTCTCGTTGCATTGGAGAAGGGTCCGGAAATTTGTCAAAAAACTTGTCCTCAGAACATGCACTTTTGCACCCTCGGAGGGGGTTTTTGATGAATGGACGGATCAAGATTTATTTATGTTTGCATTTTAATACCTGCTACTGATGTTGCACTTCTGTACTCTTAGTAGGCATTAGAAGTAAGTAGAAATAGATCGTTATTGCTTCAGGTCTGTGAGTATAAAGTCAGTCATAAATGGTACTTTTATCTCTTGACGAGTTTCTGCTTGCCTTCTTAGAGTAATATACAGCTGATGTTGTTTATATGTTAACGTATGAATGAGTGGACTACCATTTGGCACTTCTGTACAGTGGAGTTATTGATTTATGCTTAATACATGAATAACTGATTATGCGATATGCTGTTCACAACCGTTTTGTTTAACTTCTTGCGCAGGATGGTTCATCTTAATTGATTTATATTCTCATAATAGCTGAATAATCTTCATTACCAGTTATTGTGTAAAATCTTTCTAGATCGCATAATGGAAAAAGTTCTATCCTGGGTTAGCGTAGATTAGATGTGTTGTTCTTGATAAATTAAAGTAGTATAAAGTTTAGTCTCAGAGTTTAGAACTAGATTAGCTTAGAAATAATTCCATATTTTCATTATCAAATCTTACACACACACACATCACCAAACTCTACACACACACACCCCCTTAGAACGGGAAGCTGGTCCCGTTATCCCCAGTCGGACCCGCTACACCAAACGGGCACGGAGCCGCCAACCAGGTTCCCAACCGGGTGGGTATCCCCCTTGTTGTTGACCCGATTTCAGGGCCCTCAACACCACTTTACATCCCAACCGAATCATTGTACTGGCTACCATTGCATGTCACTGAACTTCTCTGCTCATGAATGAATAAGCATCAAGGGTCATATGCAGACAACCATGTCACGCTTTACTCTACTGTACCAACCTCCTTTTGAAGTTGCAATCATCTGGCACTATTGTCAAATAATGGCACAAACCAAGGTGCCTCAGGTCATCCCTATGACTTTCCTGTAACGCTCTTAAGCTTTGCCCACAGGGAGCAACCAGCATAAGTGTAAACATTGCTGCTAATCATTGATCAAATATTGTTATCCATTTTCACATCAATGAGTTGTACAAGATGATATTATCATCAAATATTTGTTGCCAGTCACAGTTATGTCACTATACACTCTCTAGGTTAATACTACAAGTACATATCTCTAAGTGATTGCAGTCATAGATCTATGTCTAGTGTCATGTGTTAAAGTGTTAAAGTCAATACATGATTTTACTTATATATGTCATGTCAAGGTACATGTACAACCAAGTTTCATGTTCAATTCTTTTGTTATGTCATAGTTGCACAATTCAGCAATAGGTATTCAAGCTTAAGCATCTCAACAAAGTCTGAGGTCACTGAAATATTTATCTACACATTAGTCATTGTGTTAAGTCTACTATTGTCTCACTAATTTTCCAGAATAAACATCAAGTCACTAAGTCACATCTCATGGTCATATCGTGTTGATTCATGGTCAAGTCTAACAATCAATATATATTTAATGCTTATGACTATTACATCAAATTTATGTTCACTACCTATTCTCTGTTAGTAAATCACAATACTATTGTTGTCATATCATGTTCACTGTTAGAGTCATATCATAATCAAATAATTGTGTTAAATAAGTCATTTCAATATGTCAACAATTCAAGGTCACTGAATGTTGTCCACAAATTTGATGCACAAACAATTGTTCTAGGGTCACATAAGGTAAGTGTTATGGCACTCTTTTTTGGTTCAGAATTATAATGAGAGATTTGTCAACAAGATGCACAAAAATAAAATTCAAAGACAACGATTGGGTTATTGCTTTTGGTTCTTGAAATTATTTAACTTAACATGAGATTACTGCCAATGTCTTATGGTGAGAATCAACGTCGTATAGTGAAAACTATAGGAGAACAAACTTCATTTCATCGAAGTTAAAACAAACTTAGACAAACCTAACAATTTTCATTAACACAATCCACCCTAACTAGACTTTGACAAGACCTAAACATTAGCTCTAACTATGCCTAGATTGTTTGTGTTCTTATTCAGTCAAGGAGGGTCGAGATTCATAAGATCAGAGCTTTGTTCCCTAATGGATGTCCCTTACCAATTCGCTGCCCTAGACAGAGGTGTGGATGCCAAAGTCCTGAAACAGTAATCTCATAGCAGCATTCAGACAAACATAGAAGAGGTCATATTCTAGAGGTCCGAAGGGCTAAGATATTAGCCTTATCAAGCCTTGTAATTTTGATGAGGAGAGTGAGGCATTGTACCAAGGCTATAAGGTCTGAACTTAGGTCTGCAACAAGGGTTTAATGGGAGGGTTGAGGTGTTGTACAAGCCAAACGATGCTCTATCCAATACTTAAGACATGATCCAGTCATATAAAAAAATGAACTTACCTCAGGGCCGAGTAGGAGAGGCAAATTTAATTTTCCCTAGCACAGAAGAGAACATTGAAGATGCGTGCTACAAGAGGCTAAAAAATTCATGTCATTTTAGAAATAGTCACAAGAAAATTCGTTGAGAGTCTGATGTGATTTGGTGAGGAGTATGAGTGTCATTTACAGGTTAGGGAGGGGTTTTTTTAGAAATAGACGTTGAAGTTATATCATTTTTGAAAAATATTAATTATTATATGACTTTTATTCTAAGGTGAGGGCTACTGCCCTAATTTAAGTGTAATGTGAAATAACATAGCCCTAATAGGTGGAAAACATGGTTAGGTACGTCCACTAATAATAACCTTAATAATAAGTAGTCCACTAGATTAACCATTTAATGATGACTAACCAATTAGAGTATGTAGTGACACCATCTCATGGGATTTTAGCCCAAAATCTGGGGGCTTCAACTTCAATTGTGAATATCTCTCAAATCGGGAGGCAGCACGAGGTGTACCACATATCAACAGAAACATCTCTTCGAGAAAAATCTAATGACCTAGATCTCCAACCCAAACTCAATGGTTTGATCTTTCAAAAACCCTCAACAAAGTTGGGGTACATCCTCGGTCTAGGGAACCCAAACCCAAGGACTTGGGTTTTCAACCATCCAAGAGTATAGTTGTTATCTTGATGTAATTTGGCAATTACTAGGAAGCGTACATTAACCATTTGACATAAATGACTGGTGTTTTTAATCAAAGTCAAACCCAATCAACTCTATGGGTTGACATCAATGACAACACCATCCAAAAATTCCATTATATACACATCTTAAATCAAGATAAAACTCTAATTATATGTAAAACTATGATTGATTTTTTTTCAATTTTATAAATAACATTAAAATTAAAAAATATATATATATATATATATAATAAAAAATATATTTACACCGAAGGTACCTTTGCAGACTCGAGGTTAGCAAACAATGTTCACTCCAGCGCATAGAAACTTTAGCAACTTTTCATTTTCGTCATCCCACCCAAGCAACTTTAGCAACTTTTCATTTTCGTCATCCCACCCAATAGAAACTTTTTTATTTTCATCGTCCTCTAACCAATCTAACCAATTAAAAATGAGCATGTGGCTTATGAACTTGGAATTTGTCTTTCCCACCTGTTATGAATTTGGAATTTTTCTTTCCCACGCGTGCAGACTCTGAAATTCGATCAATGACAAATTATTGTGGTTGCCTTACATGTGAAGACTCTGAAATCAGATCAATGTGGTAGCCCGGAATCCGCAATCCAAACAATGTGGTAACCTTTAAGCTTTGGAGGCCATGCAGACTCCATTTTTCCCTTGTCACCTTGTCATTGTTTGCAGACTCCATTGTTCCCTTGTCACCTTGTCGTTGTTTTCTTGACTGCGGATAGCGAGCGTGCTTGACCACAGATGGATAATGGTTTCAGCGGTTCATCTTCTCTGTGATATTTGTGGCTGGATGCTTGCTCTAGTAATAGATACGCGGGCAAAGTGCCTCCTCTTGATTCAAGAAGAAACTTTTTGGACTAGCATTATGTTCTATCTATTTCGGGCACATAATTCTTTCTCCCACTAAACCTTTCTTCAGCTATCAGTTGTTCGACATGAATCTGCCAAAGGTTTATACCCACCGAATTGTCACCCAGTAAGTGAAGCTAGACCTTCTGCCAACTCAAACTCGAGCATAACAAACTGTCTTGCAGGATTCAAAGTATCTTGTTGTAGGATTGACTTTGGTTCAACCCAATTTACTAGTGTTAAGCGTTCAACGAGTATTAAATATGCCTTGCCAACTTCAAAAACATAGAGTTCCACCTTAAACATCTCCACCTTCTGTCTCATGGACTACGCAATGAATGCATGTCCATTAATTTGCAGTTACCTTGCTCCAGGAGGAAAAGAAAATTCCATGTAAAATCTTCAACCTAAGTGGTCCAAAGAACGAAAATGCTATACATGTCACCATACCTTCCTGTCGTTGTATACATGTCACCATACCTTCCTGTCGTTGTAGTTCTCAACGACCGTTCTTGAAATCTAAAAAAAGCGAGAAGGAAAAATAGCAGAAAAACACAAGTGGATGAGAAGCAATCCAAAAAAATAACGCCCTTACACAAATAATTAAATTGATGAACACGAGGGTGGTCCAAAGAATGCCTTTGCCGCCACACTTGGTGGGTCTTTTTTCGATTTTGCTGGAGTTTTTATTCATGCCCAGCCATGGCTTCCATAGCCACACTCAGCCTTTTCCTCATCATTTCTCTCGTCGATGCCTCTACCAATCCAAATACTCAGAAGGGTCCCCAACCCACACTATAGAGTTTTAGAGTCTTGATAAATCCGGCCTGTCGAGCAACTCAAATGCCAGACCTCTGCAAGTTGTCTTTGTCCATCAAGGTACTTGCAAATGTCGAAGTTGAAAAGACCATCGGAGCAACAATGGGTTTCGCATCAAAGCAGCTGAAAAGACCATCGGAGCAGCAATGGGTTTCCGCATCAGAGCAGCTGAAAAGACCATCGGAGCAGCAATGGGTTTCGCATCAGAGCAGTAAAGAGTTTTGGCCTCAGATAAAGCGAAAGAATCCCATATTTTCTCCCAGAGTTTGTTAATGTGGAAGCTAGAGGAGATTTATCTATTGATGTATCCATATGTCCTCCATTCTCCTCGGTGACTCACACAAGGACATGTTGTTTGTTTTTGAAATTACACGTATCTATTTATTGATATGTCGCCATTACCTCACTGACTCACATCACATAGGGACATGCTCTTTGTTTTTGTTTTTGGAATAACACGTATTACAATATTTTAAAAACACGTCATCAAACACATGGAAAAGAGAGAAGTGTACTGAAAAATATCACTATTGACAAAACTTGGTCAGTCTTACAATGAAAACATTGATGGTCCAACGTAATTAAATTGTATGTTATGTGTTGGGTTAACTTTTCACTTGCTTGGATCCTAGGTTTTATGACAGTGTTTTTCAAAATAAAGCCAAATTAAAATGATTTTTTTTAAAAAGAAACTTGTATTTCCCATTGTTGGGAATGCATTTCATTTGCCAGAGACAAATATATTCTTAACGTGTTGCATTCCCTTGGTGTTTTGCGTATTTGCTTAATTATTTTCATAAGAATCTATGTTCAAAGCAACATTTATTTTTATAGAGAGTCAACATTGGTTATTTCCATTATGCTAGCTTCTGGTTAATTATTTAGTTGTTATTATTTTTGTGGATTTTAGAAACCTGTTAATTTTCCTATGGGTATTATTGTCTTTCATAACTTTGCAGAGCGAGAATCGCACATTGTGGACGTTGGGGCATTACCACCAGGGCTGATCACTTATTATAAAACAACAAATATACATTATATGGACGGCATGAAAGCCATAAATAAACCCTAGCTAAACCCTAACAGTTAACGCAGTACAGGTCCCGGCAAGAGGAGGCCGTCTGCAAATGTAACAAGGGTTTGGAGAAATAATAACCAGACCTGAGACATGTAAGTAAAAGGGTCATGAGCCACGCCTCAGACCAGAGAACGATGCCTTACACTTCTCAAATAAACCTCACTTTCTAAGGAAAAAACTATAAGAGCGAAATGAGCATACCTGTGAAGCTTGAAGACGGCAAACCCTTGCGGGCAGTAGGGGACTGCGAACGGCCGACCCACCTGCACATTGAGAACTTACGGTAAGCAAACTAGAACAGTCGAATAATCAAATGACTTCAAGGAGTACGCAATACATGACTGTAAATGAATACCAGGTGTGAAAACGCGGAGAGGTTAATACCTGAACAAGCAGGGTAGTGCAGAGGAAGTTGACACGCTGAGGAAGCGCTCGGCTGAGGCGGTAGTGAACAAATGAGCTGATCCGAAGAACCCGGCACCTTAAGTATTGGTTGCCGAACCCTTAAACTGATCTGAGCCACAAGGGCTGATCACTTATCATAAAACAACAAATCCTCTAGATATAACCCAGTATTAGTATGGACAAAATACGCAATGCAATTGTTGTTCACTTCAATGGAAATATGAAACCATGGCTTCATATTGGCATGAATCAATATTGATACATTGGACCAAGTATGTAAACTATGATATGGAGTTTGTGCAGGTGTGCAATTTCGGTCATTGAAAAAAAAAATCAAGGATTTGGAGTTGTTTTATTTAAGTTGGCTAACATCCCTACAATAAGGCATGGTTTTATGATATGCTTTGTTGTTAACCATATATTATCAAATTGCGAAAAACATTTTCCAGGTTATGTAAGGAGATGTTTGAGAATTTTATAGCTTCCTTTTTAAATTTGCTTAGAGATATTTGGTGTCTTTTGTAATACTTTATTACACTATTGTAAATTTTCTACTAGTTTAACTATTATTTGGCTACTCAATTTATATTTGGTTCATTGGATCATAAACTCAACAAAGAAAATATTTCCTTGACTTGAGAATTTATAGAGGGTGATAGCAATGCACATTGGCAAGTAGACTGGGTCACGTCATAATTCGGCTCGTTGAGATGTAAACTTGCTTAGTTTCAAGAAGATAAGAAGGTAAGGGTTAAAAAGATCATTGGGTAGAGCATCTTCTAGTATTAATAATGTTTTGATTATTGATATACATTAGACACACTTGCCCATGATGTTAATAGAATTTATGTTTTTAGGTGCATCTTTCAGGAATATTAATTGAATTCCCATGGTAAATATTGAAGCATACTTTTGCTTTTGCTTTTATTTGTAAGAAAAAACTAAAATGTTGGAGCAAGAAAGTACTCTCTACAAATCTAAAATGTTAGAGCAAGAAAACACTCTCTACAAATCTAAAAGGTTAGAGCAAGCAAATATTCTCTTCTTTTGACGATAAGGAATATGTCTTTGAGTTTTGGCAAGTAATGAAAAGGAGATTTTATTTTTTGTTGCTTTAAGTTTCCAAAGATTCTCAGTATTCATTTAGTTGATTTCTTAACAAACCTAGATGTTCTTTTATACTTGCAAAGAGACCATGTGGGTTTTGATCATCTTATATTTAATTACAAATTTGCAGAGTTTCATGGTCTTATATACTTAGTTGGTCTCTTACAGTAATTAGCTTTAGATCATTAGCATTTCATATCCACTCTCTTCAACATAAAACGAACCATTGGTGTCATTTTCTTTTTCTTTTTTTTTCTTTTTTTTTTTTTGTTCTCACCTTAGCAAATCCAATAGTTTAGATTGTCTAAGTTTTCCAATATTATGTCATTAATTTTTTGTACAGTGATTGTCCCTTCACAATTTCTTTTCTGTTGTATTGTTCTAATTAATTATCCTAAGCCTCTTTGACAAAAGGAAGAATGCAGTAAATTCAGTTATTGACAAGTTGAGAACATGTTTTTTTGCCTTTGGTGCATCCAAACTCATCATAGGAACAAAATATTATGTCGTTTATACAATGTTTTCGACACTATTTACATAAATTGAAATACCAATTGTGAGCAAGTAACACCTTAAACCAATGCTCAAAACTTGATCCATTTGATAGCATGCCATATTTCTTAGTAAATTTGAGATAATTTAGATTTTTACTTTTTGTTGCTCAAAATTTCCAAGGATTCTATTTTTCTTCATAAACCCATAATTTTCTTTTCCACTTGCAAAAATACCATCTAGGTTTTCCTCGTTTCATATTTAATTACAAATACTCAGAGTCTCATTCTCTTATACCTAATTGAAGTCTTTTATAGTAGTTAGCTTTAGATCATCAACATTTCATATCTTGGTTCTTGAACATAGAATCATTAGTTTCATTTCATTTTTTCCCCTTGAACAAATTCCATTGTTTAGATTCTATAAGCTTTCCAATATTACGTTGTTAAATTTCTAGATTCTTCTTGAGCTTTCACACATTCTTCTTTGTTATATTGTTCTAACCTATTGCCCTATGCCTCTTTGTGGAAAAAGAAGAATGCAGTAAAACAAGCCACCAACAAGTTGAGGACATGCTTTTCTGTCTTTGGTGCTTCTAACCTCAACATAGGCACAAATGCTCTTTATGCAAGGCTTTAGACACTATTTACAAAGATTGAGATACTAACTGTGGACAAGTACCACCTTAAGCCAATGCTCAAAACTTGATCAGTTGATAGATATCATGCCATATTTCTTATGATGTTGTATACATTGTTTTAATTAAACCAACCTGTTTGATAATTGTACCATAGAAAAATGGTACAATTGAGGGAAACAACAGTGGCTAGGTAGAGCGATGGCTCACTCTAAGATAATTTAGCAAACTACTTTGGACTAAAAATTAGGTGAATATCTCTAGCACTTATGGCAAGATTTATTTTTAAATTATACAATTGCAGTCATTCATATTTGATATAGTTGACAGACAATGTGTGGTCATAAGGAATGGACTGTAGTAGGTCAACTTTAAGATCAACCCTATTTTCCTATACTTATGAATTTTGGGGTCAATTGTAACATAATGTTTAATTTAGTGTTATTGTTACATCCAAAATAGATGCCATGAGCCTTAGAGAAATGTGTTAGAAAATTGTCGAACTATTAATCAAACAAGAAATGACAAGGTTAGTGACTGTACTATTTGTATGGCTTTGCATACATAGACCAAAATGTAAAAGTAGGAAAAATGTTAGGTGTAAATGAATTAAAATACTTCTTCCATCTTCCCTTAAGGTCTTTTTAAGTAGGGGAAGCGAATTGTAACAATGCAATTACTATCAATTAAAGATAACAAAACCAAAGTTTTTATGAAATTCAATATGATATGATGCATCCAAAAAATTAGTCTTGGTTGGTCTTATATGTTGTTAACGGAGAAGATACTAGGGGTTACTTCTCATACGCAGTGATTAGTGACTTTGGGATTGTGAAATAGATCCCACAAGAATTTTATGTTAAATCATTATAGACTAAAGCCTCATTCTCATCAAAAACACATACCAATTAACACACCTAAATAATTAAATTGACAAAATCAAAGTTAAAATTTATATTTTTGTAAAAGAAACATCTAGATGGAAACTTTAATAAATTCGAAAGAAAATTCCATTATTTTTTTTTTTTTTGTAAAGATATCAAACTACTAAATTTTCATTGTAATAATCTAATTAATTATTTTAATTTTCTATATAAAAAATTATATTTTAAAATTTAAATTTAATTTAAGTAGTTGAGAATTAGGGTGATATTGTTTAATTGTGACTACTCTTATTCAAGCCCAAAAAATTTAATCACAATAATATATGATTTTTAATAACTAACATTTTTTTCTTTAATTATCAACTTCGAGAGTTTGGTAAATGAATTATTTTAATTTTCTATATAAAAATTATATTTTAAAATTTAATTTTAATTTAAGTAGTTGAGAATTAGAGTGATATTGTTTAATTGGGACTAATCTTACTAAAGCCCAAAAAATTTAATCACAATAATATATGATTTTTAATAACTAACATTTTTTTTTCAATTATCAACTTCATTTGAGAGTTTGATAAACCTCATACGCATGCATTTAGTAGTGGACATTATTTGTGGCGAGATGATCTTCCAAATTTTCTATGCCTTTGATGTACATTTATGCATGCATTTAGTAGTGGACATTATTTGTGGCGAGATGATCTTCCAAACTTTCTATGCCTTTGATGTACATTTACGCATGCATTTAGTAGTGGAAATTATTTGTGGCGAGATGATCTTCCAAATTGTACCTTTACACATGCATTTAGTAGTGGACATTATTTGTAGCGAAATGATCTTCCAAATTTTCTATTCCTTTAATGTACCTTTACACTACAAATGCTAATTTATAATTTGAAAATAAATAAATAAAATAATATAGAAATGAGATATTTATAAAAATAACAAATAACAAATTAAACCAATCACTTTACACCATGCAAAATTGACTTCACTCTGGTTTGAAAGTCCACATCATCACCAAGTTGGTTGTATTGTCTTGTCCCTCTGTAATGATGTTATGTTTGAAACCCTTGTTCGAAGAAAACACGGATGGATAAAAATCCCATTCTCGCTAAATTCACAAATAAGCGTTGACCCATTCACAAAAATGACCCACGAAATGATCCAGGTTGCTGCTAAAGTTTGTGGTCGACTATACATTACAGTTATCTGTAAAATTAGTTAACTTCTTCTTTCTCTTTTGTGTTCAAGCTTGATGTGCTCTTCAAAGTTAAGAAGCTAGCTAAGTTGGCGAGATCTTAACTTGAGTCATGGCCGTTTTAATTATTATATATGTTAGAAGGATGAATTAAAATTTGGTTAAAAAAAAAATTAGCTAGTTAGGTTGGAGAAATTTTAATTTGAGTCATAGCTGTTTTAATTATTAAAAAATGAATTAAAATTTGGTTAAAAAAAAAATTAGCTAGTTAGGTTGGAGAAATTTTAATTTGAGCCATAGTTGTTTTAATTATTAAAAAATATATTTTTTTTTTCAGAGAGAAAAAAGCTTAATATATTATATGAAAAATATAAAAGTCCAAAATTTGTTGAAATACATCCAATAGTTCTAAATCTGATCTGTATGTCGCATAGTCTCAAAAATTCCTATGTTCTATAGAGAAAACATAATATCTAAGTATCCATAAGAACTATCTGCTATCAAATCTCTGCAATTAGTACAGAGAGAACATGATTATAGAGAGAAAATATCATCTGGTGTGGCTAAATTTCCAAAACAGAGCACTAAAAGTCTGGTAAAACAAAATCTTGGATCTAAAAAGTGGATCCATCCGAAACTATCTCAAGATGCCAGAATCCAGGAGAGGAGGAAAGACCCATTTTAGAAAGTGCATCGGCTGTAGAATTTTTGTCCCTGCTGATGTGCTGAATAGTGTTATTCACCATGCGGCTCCAGTAGTAGTTGATCCTGTCTCTCCAACCAGTCAGGTGTTGCGCCAAAATGGTATTTCTCCTGTTTACCGAATCAACCAATAACTTCGAATCTCCATAGATAGCCACCAGCTATATGTCTAGGAAAATACAAAATTTTAGAAGTCCTGAGAGTGCTAAGGCTTCAGCCAAATTATTGGAGCCATGACCTCAGTGCCAGAATGAAGAAAAATGAGAAGATTCATTTATCTTGATGTGGAAACCACAGCCACATTGTCCCTTTTGTGCGGCCCCGTCGAAGTATGCGGTCGGCTGAGAAAGTTGTACAGTTGATGACCTGTCTGGGCAATTGTTCTGGTACTTGATTTTCTTCAAAGGAAGAGATTCCAAACAAACTGAGATAGAATCCAAAGTTTTAGCAAACGAAAATTTCGAGCTATCGAAGACGCAGTGGTTTCGCCATTTCCAAATATACCACATGGTTAAAATACAAATTTTACGCCATAGGATATGGCGCTCAATGCATTTTATGAACTATTTCTGGATCGAATTCTGCATTTCCAGCTTAAAGCCATAAACTCTATCTAATTCCTGCCAAATATGATATGACTGCTTGCATTTAAGAAATATATGCATGTTTGACTCCTCGTCCTCTCTGCATAAAGAACAGATGTTAGGTCCATTCCATCCCCTCTTCATTAAGTTCTCCCAGGTAAGGTTTCAATTGTGAAATGCAAGCCATGAAAAGAGAATCATCTTCGTAGGGCAACCATCTTTCCAGAAGATTTGTGGGAAAATAGGGGATCCAATAGATTGTTGTCCGATCAACTGCTGATAAATTCCCTTAACTGATATATCCTCCGCCTCATTCGGGATGTTCCAAGATAGGAAATCTGAATCTCTTGTTCTGAAAAAACCTCCATTTTGTAGCCTCAACCTTATGCTATTCCACTGCTGCGCAATCTCATGGGGAATGTTCAATTCGACTGCATCTTTCCACCGTGGAATGGGGCCATTCCATTCTGCAATCAATTTATCCCAATAAAAGTATCCGCTTCTGTGGAAATGATGAAGAAGGGAATCTGGAATATCAATTTCATCAGCGCCGCATTTGAAGCGGTCACTGCCAATAATGATGTTACTCCCCGATTGAAAGCGCCAGATCAGATGCTTCAAGCAGAGCGTCTCAATCCTTCGAAAACTAAGCCATATGGGGGATCCATATGCTGCGCCAATAGAGCCTCTACAGTACCAGAAAAGGAAATTCTTCTTAGCAAGATACTTCGATCGTATCATATGACTCCACGGGCCTACACCTTGAATTGCTCTCCAAAAAGACTTGCACAGGAGAGCTCTACCAAAGATTCTCAAATTGGTTAAACCCCAACCGCCCATCGACTTAGGAAGAGTGATACCGGACAGCTTAATAAGATGAAATTTACTCCTATCAGCATGACCCCCCCATATGAAATTTGCATAAAGTCTATTCATATTGTTGATAATACTCACCGGAAAATGGTATAGGTGCGCCCAATAAACAGAGAGTTGATTCAAAATGGATTGTACTAATATAATTCTCCCAGCCAAAGAAAGGCATCTATACTCCCATGCGGAGATTCTCCTATAGAATCTGTCCACAATCCAGTTCCAATCAGCTCTCGAGTATCCATTCGCTTTTATCCGGAAACCCAAATACTTTATGCCACTGCTGATATGATGGGCTTTTATACCAAATAGCTCAGATAGCCAATGAACATCTTCCTGCTTGAGATCAGAATGGTATATAAAAGATTTATCCAGGTTAACCTGAAGTCCCGTAGCCCTTTGAAATTTTTCCATTATATTATGAAAGCGCGTCCAAGTGGTCCTGCAAAACATAGCGAATAATAATATATCGTCTACAAAAAAATTATGAGTCAGAGATATGTTTCTGCATATTTTGAGAGGCCGCCATGCTTGCTCATTCACAGCCTTATGGATATGTAAGCTGAGAGAGTCTATAGCCAGTATAAATAATAAAGGGGAGAGAGAACATCCTTGGCGCAGCCCCCTCTCTGCACAGAAAAAGGAGGTAGGAATGTCGTTTATAATAATAGCGTAATCCACAGGATCGACACAAGCCATGATCCAGTTGATCATGTTGCTCCTCAAACCAATTCTTGCCAGTAAACACCTGATATATCCCCAATCAATGCAATCGTATGCCTTCCTGAGGTCTACTTTGAGTAAGACCGCCTCTCTATTCTTTGAGTGGATAGAAAATAATGCCTCCTGTGTACCAGCGACAGCATCATGGATGCTTCTCCCTTTAAGGAAACCATACTGTTCTTTTGATATTGACTCAGATAACACTCCTTTCAGTGTTTCTGCAATGATCTTAGATAAAATTTTGAAAGTAGTATTACATAATGAAATCGGCCGATAGTCCTGAAATGTCTGTGCTTCCTTTTTTTGGGGGATGAGTGCTATATATGTGGAACTTAATTGTCTGCTGATATTCCCCTTTATTCTGATCTCTTCCAGCATCTCTAAAAGATCGTCCTTTATATATTCATAGAAATGTATAAAAAATTCTATAGACCAGCCGTCTGGTCCAGGGCTCTTGTCTCGGCTGAAAGATTTCATGGTCGCCTTCAATTCTTCCTCTGAAATAGGCTGGAACAGCTGGTCGTTTTCTTCGTTATCAAACATCACTGGGTAAACTTCTATTCCCCACAATATATCCTGAAAACTTCTATATTCCATCCTTTGATATTGCTTTTTGAAATGAGCCACTGCTTCCTTTGAAATGTCTTGCAGAGAGTATAGATATCCTCCATTCCCGTCACTAATTTTCCATATTGTATTTTTGACTCTTCTGGCATTGGCGAATCTATGGAAAAACTTCGAGTTTTTATCGCCTTCTTTCATCCATATGGCCCTGCTTTTCAGACGCCAGAATATTTCTTCCTTCTTCAGAATAAGCAGTTTCTTTTTTTGGAGACTCTTGATGTGTTGTCTCCTTTCGAAGGATAAAGAGTTATAATCCGAAGAATATGCAGTATTATCTAGTTCCTTTTGGATGTCTTGAAGTTCTTTTCTATTGGATCGTCTTTTCTAATACTGCCATTCTTTAACAATTTTCTGAATTTTGATCATCTTTTTTATAAAATTCATCTGATGAGAATCAGTTCCACTTTCTGTAAATTCTCGCCACGCTTTAACAACAATGTCATTAAAATCAGGCTCCTCTAGGCTTTGTCTGTTGAATTTAAAGGGGATTCCTTTCCTGATACCCATAGACTTCCATCCCAGAACTATCGGCCGGTGGTCCGATATGAAGCAGTTTTCTACCAAAGAGAAAGGCATGCCGAGGATATCTATCAGGGAAGCATGAATAAGGAATCTGTCTATCCGCTTTGCAGTGTAAGCCTCTTCGCACCTTCCATTGTCCCAGGTGGGCAGTATAGTGGGCGTAAGAATGTCAATGAAGTTTCTCATCAGAAATTCATTTCTGATCATAGTAGCATTTGGATCCATTCTCTTACTTTTCCCCCGTATTTCGTCCGAGCTGAAAGTAATATTAAGGTCACCTGCAATCAACAGTGAATCAATATCAAATACTTCCGATGCAAATAGGCCTTCCCAATATGTTGATCTGTTCCTATATGGAGCATATATGTTCAGAATGTTGATGGGACATCTAAGACCTCTAACATGTGCAGAGATAAGAATGCTCGCTAAGCAGCTGTATGCCTTCGCACATATCCACTGTGGATCCCATAAAACAGCTAGACCACCAGATAATCCTACGGCATCAATTGCAGAGATGTGCCATTTAGGAAGCATTTTCTGAAAATATGATATAGTGACAGGAACCGGATGCATTGTTTCTTGGATTAAAATAATTTTAGAATTCTTTGACAAAAAAATGTTTCTTAAGGCCAAGTACTTCAAGTCTGCTCCCAGGCCTCGAATATTTACTAATAAGATAAAATTCATTTTGAAGGAAGATCGGCCTTTCCAGCTCTAAGAGGTCTATCAACTAAGACATCTGTGATGGGAACATCCACCAGCGAGAGATTCCTGAAACAGCAATCGGACACAACACCCCTCCCCCTGAAATGTCTACTACCCCTGTTGTTCTTCCTTCTTACAGTGATATTCATAGCGGAAGAAGGGCTGATCCTTGGAGAAATAGGAGACTTCGGCTTATGAACAGTGAGGGGTACAAGATCAAGAGATTTCTTGGATAACAAAAAGTCTAAATCGCTACCAATCGAGTTGATAGGCGATTGAGACGGAGAGTTAGCAGGAGTGGGAGTAATCAATGGTTCGGCGCCTTTATCCCCAGGAGAGGAATCAATAACATGAGGAGATAGCGGACATCGATGGGTACAATGATCATTTATGACAGAAGAGAGTGGAATAGGAGGCAAAATCGGGACATTTTGATCCCCGATTGGTTCCACAGGATGATTCAGAGGAAGGGGCATCTCATACTCGGAGGCTGTCTCCAATTCCGGCATCGACGGCGATACTCAGAGTAACGAATCAGGAACAATAGGCCGATTGGGAGTATTCTGATGAACACCGATCGGAGAATCTGAACTGAGGGGGCGAGGAGAGATAATAGAGGAAATAGATTTCTCAGGTATCTTAACAGGATCTAGAGAGTTAAATGGATATTCTGAAAATTTAGTAAGGCGATGATGTTTTCGACCCAAAGCTCGCCTTCTCGGGCAATGCACGATGAGGTGTCCAGTATGATGACACGCTGCGCACCGAAACGGCACACCCTAGAAATCCAATCTCTGTCTGATTGACAAATCTCTCCAGTAGATGTCGATATGCTCCGGGAACCCACCTCTGAAGGATCTATCAATCAGAATCCAGGCAATACATTTGTCTTTCTCCCCCTGACCCCAGGGATCAACATAAACGCATCTACCAACAACATTACCGATCTCAAAAAGAGTCTCAGAAGACCAGAATTCCAGAGGTAGACCCGGAAGTTTCATCCAAATAAGATTATTAGAAGGAGTGTTTCTAAGGGGATTAAATCCCAGATACCACCTATGCAGAGAAAGAAAACTACGGCCATATACCCATTGGTGTTTTAAAATGGCTTCCCGATCCCCTGCATTAAGAAAATGGAAACAAAACCATTCTTTCAAGAGCTTAGCAATTATCGGGATATACCCGATGATGGGTTTCCACTGAGCTTCTAGCCAGTCTCTCATCTGATTGTCGTTCAGTTCCGGGAAATGCCACCTCCCAATTAAGGCTTTATCTTGAAGACTATCAATACGCTCAGTCAACTGTAAGCTGTCAATCCGAATAGCTCCCGGAGGTTGTGAAGTCTTTGCCGGCTTATGACACTTGCGGGAGCGATCCTCAGAAGGAACTTTGCCATGATGATATTTATCAACTTCTGGAACATGTGGAGGGTTCGATGGCTGTACCAGCAAATCATCCAAGGTGGAAGGCCAGTCAGAAGATGGTCTGGCTTTATTATGGAGTGATTCAGCCTGTATGGCCGCGTGGACCATAGCCTCCGTGGCTGATGAGTCAGATTTTAATTCCATCAGAATAAAAGGTCTGGCACATGACCTCAATAAAATCCAAGGAAAGACTAAAAAAGGATATGGTCGTATATCGCTTACTGCAATGGAAGGAGGCGTACAAAGAGAAGGACAGGAACAGGATGGATCAACCTAAAGGATCTTCAGACAGTACAATCAAAGTACACCTCAGGATGGGCTGAGCATTAACTCAAAAAGGAAAGTCTGATTAAAAAAACATGACAGTCACCCTCACAGACATCCTCGAGATATAGATAGATTCTGCAGGAAGGATTTCATAAACTATCGACGGCGATAATGACCAAACCTCATTTATATCGGTCCTATACCGGTCAGGAGTAGATAAAGGCCATAAATACAGCTAGTCCCAAGGTGGTAAAATTTAAAATCCTACTGAAAAAACAACCGCAATACCAGAGATCTAATACCAGATACAGTAACCAGAGAAAAATGCAAATTCAGAGACTGAAACATGGTAAGCTTGTAGAGGATGGCCATAGAAGAAAAACAACTTCATGAGAAATCGGTCTGGCATGTAAAACAGCAACAGAAACATATGTCACATATGCACCACCATGGTCCCAGTTTACACCGGAAATCTGTACATGGTTTAGATATAAAACAAAAGCTCTGGAATCTGAAACATTTGACCCAAGACCAGCAAATACTAGCGAGATTATACATGTAAATTGTTCATAGACCACGTTAAAAGAAAACTATAATCCGCTAAAAAAGGATAGCATAGATAATATCTTAATAGGAGGTAATATTTAAACTATGGAAAGTCCCTGATTTTCCAATAACCAGTGCAGAATTTTCTAAAACAGTTATCCGAATAACTCAAAGATATAGTCAGGAGTTTCTTTTAAACATACCTGGTAATGCCGACATATCGAAAAATGGGGTGCTTTTTGATGAAGTGCGAAGCCGGAGCTAGTCCTTCAAGCAGGAATGGACGTGCAGTAACTCGACGGAGAGGTAAGATGTGTGGATGATTATCAGTCGAATGATGGATAAATATGCAATAACAGAGGTTTATGTGTAGGTCAAAGGACGCCGCAGGAGGCAAGAATATGGAGCCACAAGAAAAAAACTAAACAGACGGAAGCGAAATGAAGTATATAGATAATAGTTGCATGAAGGATGAAAAGAGAGATCTCCAGGTGTGAATGTGCATGTAAACGCACCTGTGTGTGGTCTGGCTTACCACCTAACGATTCGCTAATAGGCTCAAGGTTGAGGCAAGGAAAAGCACCCCATTCGATCGTCGCGCACACTAGAGACTGCGTTCTTCTTCAACTAAAGATCCATTTTTTTCTTAGAATATAGTTATAAAATATATATATATATATATATATAATGAATTTTGTTATTTAATTTTTTCATACATAGATATAATATTTTCAGAAAATAATTTGGCCACTACATATATAGATTTAACACTTTAAAAAATCTACACAACTAAAAAGTGTGATTCCCAATTAATCCTGGTAAATTTTTAAAAAAATCCAAAATTTGTAACAAGTAAACTCTGGTTTTTTAGGCCAACTATGGTTTTTTTTTTACTGAATAATATAATTACCTTTCATTTAAAAAAATAACAAACTAAATTTCTTTGATTTACCACTTAAGCGGTACGATAGCTCTCGGGAACGTTCTGGATTTTCTGACACTTACCAGTCGATCTTTAGTGCCAATGAAGAGGATGTTAATTGTGTCACGTTATGTGGTCACTGCCAGGAAATATTCTAATCTGGAAGCGTGTCGACGGGGGCTCCATTATTGAGCTAATTAAATCACTGACATGCTATTGGGATTCTCCCTGTTGAAACTTGTCGCTACTCCTGAAACTCCCACAGACTGCTGGCACATAATTTCTCATTCATTGTGCGGTGTCCAACCTTCAGGATATGTCCACCACGTTATGGATCGGGGAATTTCCGTAAGACAAAATATTCAAACATAGACCGCCAATTCCACTTTGACACGTTCAATCCTTACTGACTCTGTAAGGCTCCGAAATAAGCGCTGGAAAGGTTTTGTTTGCTTTTCGTGCACCATAATATCTGGACATTCCAAATTCGAACCAAAAGGGAGCCTCTAGATCTTTACAAGCCCTTTTACTTTTTAGGTGGTGGATGGGGATAAGCATAACCTGCAATGAATTAAGTTTTGATCTTCTTGCATTGTCTCGGCGTTGCTTTGCTGCAACTTATAAAGAACCTTCCATTAAATTGATAGAAGTGTCCAGAGATAGCTGGACCCCTTATGTCGGTTATGCAATGTAGATAAGCCAGAGGTTTTGGATATATATGATCATGTGATTTGATTTTCTACAGTGGAGATTCATTTTTCTGCCATAGAAGGTATTTCATATAATCGTGTTAATCCAAAATCAGTACATGTGAGCCATGGAGACTACATCATTTTATTCCATTCTTGGGGTTAATAAGGACTCCTCCACTGCTGAAATACGCAGCGCTTACAGAAAGCTTGCAATGGTGAGCAGAAAATATTTGTTGTTTTGGTTTACTGTGGAGTAACTTATGTTGATGAATGCTATGTACTGATTCTGTCAATCCGTGAGTTGTAGAAATGGCATCCTGATAAATGGTCAACAGATCCTTCTTCATCAGAAACAGCCAAGCTCAGATTCCAGCAGATTCAAGAGGCTTATTCAGGTATTCTGAACAACCTGCACTTTTATGCCCCTAGCATTTATATAATATTACGTGTGATAGCTGAATGATTCTTGTGTTTGCAGTTTTGTCCGATGACACGAAAAGAGCGCTCTATGATGCAGGCATGTATGAGTCCTCTGAAGATATGGATGTAAGTTAGTTACAGAGTCTCTGCTTTGCTCATTAAAGTTTAGATCATATAATTAGCTATAATTCCAATCCTAACATGCATGAAACCAATAAACAATGGGAAAGTTTTGGCAAATCCTTTACCATAATTCTGCTAAGGATTAATGACAGTAATCGATTAATGGATTGTCATGTTCAGTATACTGAATTAATATGATGAATTATGCAAGCTCTCAGTACTAAGCAGGGCATGTTGTTGGTTATTGCAGGCGTTTTGCGATTTCCTTGATGAGATATCATCTCTAATGGCCACTGTAAGAGTCCAGGTATGAACTGATTGATGTTTTATACATTAGAACACAGGGTCTCTGTAACCCTTATGGAAGGAAAGAGAAAGACCACAGTAAATCATCATCATATATATATATTATGCCTGTTTTCAGCTTTTTTTAATGGTCAACCGTGAATGAATATTGTGAATTGCAGAGCAACAAAGACGACGAACTTTTACAGTTACAGGAAATGTTCACGAAAATGCTCGAAGAAGATTGGTTTTCAACAGATGATTTCGAGTCATGTAGTGGAATCAGCTCCGAACACAGTTATGATAAACCAGAAAATCGTCAAGATCATGATAAGCGCAGGGGGAGCATCAACGATTCTTAACCCTTGGATTTTAAACATGCAGAGAATGAACGCAATTTTGTGTAAATCTCTAAATGGATGTGCTAATTTCTTATTTTAATTTATTAGAATCAGGACAAAACTCGTCCACTTCTTGCAATTAGGCTGGTTGCAATTATGCTGTAAATTCTCTTGAACATCCGTTCAAGAAACTCTATTTTTTTATTGCAATTTGTTATGTTTTAAATTTTCTTGAACATCGTTCAAGAAACTATTTTTTCATTGCAATTTGTTACGTTGTAAATTTTCTTGAACATCGTTCAAGAAACTCAATTTTTTCATTGCGATCGTGATTTGTTATTGATATTAAAGGTCAAGATTAGTTTACCAAGTCATTATTTTTTTTTAAATGATTTTTTTAAATCAAAGATTGGGTAGAACATTCGGTGAAGAACTGAATTTCGAATTTTTTATCCATGCTCGGTCCAAACATTAATCTTCAACATTACAGTGAATGAGGTGGTATGCCCCCTTGATCAAGAACCTAATTCTCAAAGTTAGGATGAAAGTTCAAATTTAATTCATTTATCATATAATAATAATTAAAAAAAAAAAAAATACACAATGTATTCAAAGGCAGCAACAACCTCCACTTACATCACACCTCATGTACCTCATGCTCAACCTTTATTCACCTGTCACATTGCTGAAAATAAATATAAAATACACGAACCATTATCATATACCACGTTCCAATTGATCCCAAAATGCTTAAATTAGAGCACAAGAACATCTCATCCAAATATTTCGTCATCCACAAGCCATCAAACAGCCTCTCACAAAATTCCCCACATCCGTTCTTTTCAAACTGTGCAAAGCCAGGGTCACCAATCTCAATTAGAGACTTGGTTTGGGAACCCTTTGAGCCACCTAACATTTGATCCAGAAAATAATAAAAGTGCAATAGTCCATATATGAAGGAAAAGAAGAGAAATACAGTAATCATTCCAACCCACAAGACAATTTCTAAAAGGGATGCATACATAATATCATTTTTTTAATTGAAAAAAATGGAATAACATCAAAAAAAAAATTGTTATAATTACTGTTACAACATTTACCCTCTTGTCAATCATTAATTTTCCCCAATAACATAGCATCTGGTCCTCCAAATATAGTATAAGAATTAGAATTTGGACAGTGAATCAAACCTATTGTCAATCATTTTCCCAGTAACATAGCATCTTCTCAACCCCATTAAATTTCCTCCAAATATAGTATTAAAATTTGGACAGTGAATCAAACTGGATGGCTGGAAGCTAAGGAATTAAATTTCCTCCAAATAGAGTATTAGAATTTGGACAGTGAATCAAACTGGATGGCTGGAAGCTAAGGAATCGTTCTCTGATCGCTGTCATCAATGCATCTCCAAATCAGAATTATGAGAGTATTCAGTTTCTGGATTTAGAGCATTCAGTTTCTAGATTTTGCTTAACTAAAATACATAATGTAAAATACAATAGGCAGAGCACAAATAAAATTAAAATCATCAAGTCAAATAACTTATCGATAAATTAAAGTTATAAAACAAATAGACGTATCATCTATTTTTCTAAAAAGAAAATGAGGATGCTTAATTAAGGCCGTAGTCTAATCAGGTTTTAAATATTTTGGAAATTCCAGTCAGATTTTAAAATTTGGCAAATTTCAAAATCCCAGTTGTAAAACCCAGATTACAGCGATCAAAGTTCAAGATCAAGTTCTTGCATTTCTCTCATTCCGTCAAGTCTCGTAAATCTATATCCCTACGAAAAATTTAAGTCTCGTAAATCTATATCCCTACGAAATATTTAATGGAAAAGTCTCGTAAATCTATATCCCTACGAAATATTTAATGGAAAATAATTTAAATTATAGTTTGAATTTGGAATTAAAAAAAAAAAACAACTAATTTTTGCCATAAATCTGTTCCATCTGTGTCATTTGAAAAAAGAATCGAAGAAATTTCTGTGATAAAGATTTTACGTGGAACGGAACTGCTCCTTCATGCAGGCCCTGTTCTATATAAGCCTGCTCTTTCTGGTTCAATCGTTTTCCTTCCTCCAGCCTCGAGGGCTGGAGGCATCCTTCGTCTCTGCAACTATCTATGCCTGTTGTCTCTCTGTTCAGTGGTCTGTTCATGGTTCATGGCTCCTGGTTGCGGGCGGCTCCCTCTCAGGATGCTTTTTCTTGGTGGGCCGATCAAAGTTCCGCAAGGCAGGCTCTTTTCTGTCTCACATGCTGGAATATCTGGACATGGAGGAACAGGCGCATCTTCCAGGCCTCCTGCCTGCCGCTGGTTTCCATTCTGCCTTCTATTATGGGGTCAATGCCCACACAGGTCTAACTGGCCATATGCATAACAATCTGTGCCTCGTTCTTTTTGTTTCGCGAGCTATGAAGCTTGGTTATTATAATATGGCAGTATACTCATTATATTGCCTCTCTGCCTGTGTTTCTTTATATGATTTCACACATTTTCTTGGCGCAGTCACAAGCGCTCATCTGCTCACTATATGACTCCATGCATGCTGTCTATTCTGCGCAGTTATATGCACACAATCGGCTCCTTGTATGTTTTCAGCCCTCGTCGCTTTACTGAGGCCATACGCCTTCCATTCTGATCATTAGTCCAAGACTATCTGTCTTCATTGTATCCATGATCCATATATTTTCTCAATATAATACATGCAGATTTTTTCTTACTGAAAAAAAAAAAGATTTTGGATTTCTATCATTCTGTGAAGTGTCGTAAATTTATATTCCTGCGATAAATTTAACTGAAAATAATATATATTCTGGTTTCAGTGTAAAATTAAAGATATGCTTTTTATTATTCGTTAGAAACTCCTTTTGGTCTGTATTCGCTTGAACTTTATCAAAATTAAAATTAAATTTGAGGGGAAAAAAGAAGGCATTTACATATTTGAACAAAAGTTCATGAAAACAACTTTTCATATGTTGTAGCTCAATTACTAGCTAGATTAATGACATCTTAGAGATAACCAGTGAAGTAGCTGGGGGAGTCACGAGGTGAGAATTTTGTTTACAATACAAAACCATTGCAATTTGTTCCTCCTCGCATACACTAATCTCTTCTTCGCATTCAAACATCCTTACAGTGTCATTTTGTAGCATTCCTTCCTCCTAAAGATAAAATTTGAGACACGTGGCCACACGCACTCCCTGCGTGCCTGTCATGCCCCCACACTTGCGGTAGTCTTTCAACCGCTTGTGGCGAGGTGCGGCACCACCAAACACTTTCACTTTCTTTTCACCAGTACTTATGTTCATGGACTACGCCTTAACATTCGATACTTAGTTTATTTTTCGTTACCAAGTATTATTATTAGCCTTTATACAATAAAAACCCATACATATTCATCATCAACAGAGATTAACATATACAATTGCACAACAGTATAAAGGGAGAGGCAACTCCCTACAATATGATTCTGCCTGAATCAATATATATAATATTTTTTTATAGGTACAAATTAAATCTTGGGAAACCCCAAATTTACACTTAGCCAATTTTCCAACTTTGGCAAACTTGGTTGCCCAGCTCGTCGGCACCTCCGCATGGTCGTCGCATGACTCACCAACCCTTCGTTCACCTCGTCGCACGATCATGTTGTTTGCCCAACTTGGGCATGCCTCGTCGTAACCAAGTCGCCACACACGGACGCCTCCGCACGAGTCACACCTCCATTCATAACCCCAACACTTCACCATTTCCGTCGTTTCGTCGTGCACGGCACGCCCTACCCGAGTCACCCGTCCGCACGATCCTTCGTTTCAGCGTGCACGGCACGCCCTCACCCAGCCACCCATCCGCACGTCCACCCATTCACCCAAACGCATTCACTCGAACAACTTCACCACAGTCGCCACACGACTTCACCCAGGTGCCCGAACGACCTCACCCGGCTTGCTCGACGACCTCACTCGGCTCGCCCGAACGACTTCACCTAGGTCGCCCAACGACCTCCCCGGTTCGCCCGAACAACCTCACCCGAGTTTTCTGCCCAACAACCTCGCCCAAGTTTCTGCCCGACGACCTCGCCCAAGTTTTGCCAGACGACCTCGCCCGAGTTTCTCACCCGACGCCCTCGCCCGAGTTTCTCACCCAACGACCTCGCCCGAGTTTCTCACCCGACGCCCTCGCCCAAGTTTCTCACCCGACGACCTCGCACGAGTTTTTCTGAACGACTTGCCCGAAGTGCGAGCACATCTCCTACGCCCTTCGCACTTCCACACCTGCATCCAACTTCGCACTCCAACCAACTCGTAGAAGAACTGCGTGGTGGGATGATGGCTTGTTTTCACAAACCGTTCACCTATGTATATGAGCAGGTGGCGGGTTGTGTAACCCGACCGACCCACACCCAATGCCCAGTTGACTCATTCATAAGTGAAGTCTTCGCCCAAGAGGAGGGTCGGCCCGCCCAACTCGTGGGATCACCCCCTCAATGCTCACCCAACACCTATATGAACTCGTCCAAGGCTCGTTCAACCTCATTTCGCACATGCTCCTCGCACGCACTTCACACGGTGAAGGTGACCCGGACCGTAAGTCCTTACATCCTCCCCCACCTGAAGTCATTGTCGTCCTCGACAATATCTCACCCTGGCAACCATCTGTCACCAAGATATCCATACCAAGGCATACACTCCATCGGTATGTCATACATCGGAAAATCATCTCAATCCATGATCATCAACCACCCTGTCACAATCTCCATATGCTGCTCTCCATTGTGGAAGGTTGGCCCCTCCATCTCAAGCCACATGCCCACTGCAACATATTGTGTCTACCTCATCATGTATCGTCATCGTGTGAACTGCTGCCATGATACTCCAACAAATGCTAACACATCTCTGCACACTGTCGACCCCCATGTTTGAACTAGTTGGGTAGCTAATCCAAGTGTCACGCCCAAACCACGAGAATGCACATCCTCATGCCTTCACCAGTCGTTTCTCAAATCATCCTGTCACATCACCAACTCGATCAAGAATCCATCTCCATATAAGTATAAGCCATGCTCAGGTCCATGAAGTAGTCTTCATCTCGTCTGCAACATGTTGTCCATGATGTTTGGTGTCAATGTGCTGCATGAAATTAGCCGCATCTATCCCAACATCATCATCCATATGTGTATCTCCTCCATATGAAGAGACCATCTCATCAAACTCCGACTCTCGATGTGCCACATCCAGGTCCATGAAGCAGTCTCCATCTCATCTGTAATGTGTCATCCCTCAAGTCTGCCATAGAAACAAGCATACACCTGTCTCATCTATCCATGTGCTGCCCATGATCATAGATCAATCAGCTCCCATGTGTCAAAGTGGTTAAGTCTCGGCTCAACCCATGCCCCAAGTGTTGCCACCAAGGCATCATCGTCGTTGTAACCCCATCACTCCAAAGTGTCTCATATCGATCCTCCACATCAAGTCACTTTTCCAAGCCATACCCATACATGTACTCGAAAGTATGCATCCCATTCTACATCAAAGTCTCTGACCTCAACTTCTCAATGCATCAGATCCTCCGAGTCCACCATATATGAAGTCCCCAAAAGTCACAACAATCTCATGTCATCATGAGCTCCATGAGTCATCTCCAACCAACACTCAGCAAGCATACAAGTCTCGGCCCAAAGGTCTCTGCAAGATGCCTCAGCTCTCCATGTAGTAGGAATGCTCCATTGTCTGCTCACAACTCCATCCAAGTCCATGGCCTTGTTTGTTATGAAACCAGCTCAAGAAAAGATTGAAAAAATAGATCAACGCCTTAGAATTCAGTCTCTTCGAGGGGGCAACCTCCTTTACATTACATAAATGAACAATTCTTGGATGATTCAAATGAGAAAACCTCATTTCTATATATAAGAGTCTAAGGAGTCACAATATAACCCAGCCGACCTAACAATAATAATATAAAGCCACAAAAATAACAATAGAGGGATTCTATGGGGCACAGTAATAACAATATGGGGATAATAGGGCACAACAATATTAATAAGGGATGCAACTATAATAGTAATGGGGTAATCACTAGTATTATAAGGACCCAACATGCCCCTCTCCTTCAAAAAAGTGTTGTCCTCAATGCTTGAGTAGTTCTGGATGCTTTTGTATAAAATTCTCATCTTCCCATGTAGAATCTTCAACGGATAAATTCTTCCACTTGATAAGATACTCCGAAATTGATCGATTTCGTAGCTGTCGAGTTCTTATTTCTGTGATTGCTTCAGGTTCCAATATAATTTTTCCTTCCTCGTCAAGTTCTGGCAATATTGTTTGAACTGGGAACTTGTCACCTATAACCTTCTTTAAACATGAAACATGGAAAACAGGGTGCAATCGAGAAGCTGCAGGAAGCTCCAATTTAAATGCCATAGTACCAATCTTTTGCAACATCTTGTATGGACCATAATACTTTGGTGATAATTTATTATCCTTCTTAGCTTGCTTGAGGGACATTTGCTTATATGGTTGTAGCCGTAGGAATACCCAGTCACCTACATCAAAACTTCTTTCGATGCGATGTTGATCTGCCTGTTGTTTCATTCTATTCTGTGCCAACACGAGGTTATCCTTTAAGAGTTGGAGGACTTGTTGTTAATGTTCGACGTGGTGTTCCACTGCTTGAACCTTAGAATTTTCTCTTAAATATGATGTGATGGATGGTGGCTGATATCCATAAAGTGCCATAAATGGGATCATTTTTGTTTCTGTATGGAAGGAAGTGTTATACCACCATTCAGCCAGAGGCAACCATTTGACCCATTATGTCTGTTTATCAGATACAAAGCAACAAAGATATCCTTCCAAACATTTGTTTACTATTTCAGTTTGGATAAGATGAGCTATGAGCTAACTGAGTACCAAGACAAGAAAATAATTCTGTCCAAAAATTTCCAGTGAAAATGGAATCTCTGTCACTTACAATAATCTTTGGGTTTCCATGTAGCTTTTGAATTGTTTCCATAAATGCAGTAGAAACTGTACTGACTTTAAATGGATGTGATAATGCACAAAAGTGTGCATACTTGGTAAGTCTGTCAACTACCACCATGATGATAGTATTTCCCTCAGACTTGGGTAAACCTGTGATAAAATCCATTGAAACCTCCTCCCAACATTGCTTGGAATGGATATAGGTAGTAATAGACCCGGTGTCTTAATTGTTTCAACTTTATTTTGTTGGCAAACCAAACATTCCGCCACAAATTTTTGAATATCCGATTTAAGGCCATCCCAAAAAAATTCCTTCTTAACCCTGTAGTAAGTTTTTAAAAATCCTGAGTGCCCTCCTAAGGGAGAAGTGTGCAATTCCATAAGAATTTTTTGTTTTAGTTGGGAATTCTTACAGAGGTATAAGCGATCTTTGTACATAAAGAATCATTTTGCCAGCTAAATGTATCAGACGTACTAGAATCTTGTTGTAACTTTCGAATAAGTGCCCACACTTCTTCGTCATTCTTCCATTCCTCCCTTGCTTCGTTTATCCAATCTGGTTGGATAATAAAAATGGCGCACAACAATGTTTCCACATCCTCATCCTTTCTTGAGAGTGCATCTGCCACCACATTTTGCTTCCCTTTTTAGTAGATGATTTCAAAGTTATAACCCAACATCTTTGTGACCCACTTTTGTTGCTCTTCAGAAGATAATATTTGTTCTAAAAAGTATTTAAGACTATCATGATCCGTTTTTACCTTGAAGTGTCTTCCCATTAGGTAGGGTCGCCATTTCTTAAGTGCATGGAGTATTGCCAACATTTCCTTCTCATAAAATAGCTTTGTGTAAAAACTTTCCCTTGATTGGACGACTTTCAAAAGCAATGAAAACAGCACCAATTCCATTTCCTGAAACATCACATTCCACAATAAAGGTTTTTGTGAAGTCCGATGTAGCTAAGACCGGTGCTTGGCACATTGCCTCTTTAAGATGTTCGAAAGCCTTTGTTGCTTCTGGAGTCCATGAAAATGCATCTTTCTTCAATAATGTTGTTAGAGGTGCTGCTATTCTCCCATAATTCTTAACAAACTTGCGATAATACCCTGTCAACCCGAGAAATCCTCGCAGATGCTTTATGGATGTGGGGATTTTCCATTATTTAATGGCTTTAATTTTGCTAGAGTCTACCTTAACTCCTTCATGAGATACAATATGACCTAGATATTCCACCTCTTGTACTCCAAAGAAACATTTGGATCCTTTTGCATATAATTGTTTCTCCTCCAATAGTTGTAGCACCCTGTCAACATGTTCAACATGATCCTTCCAAGACTTGTTGTAGATTAATATATCATCAAAAAATACTAACACAAATTTTCTAAGGAATGGTTTGAAAATGGAATTCATCAAACCTTGAAATGTTGAAGGTGCATTGGTAAGGCCAAAAGGCATGACCAAAAATTCATAATGACCCTCATGAGTTCTAAATGTTGTTTTCGGAATGTCTTCAGTCTTCATTCTGATTTGATGATATCCTGAACGAAGATCCAACTTGGTGAAGTAAGTTGATCCATGCAATTCATCTAGTAATTCATCAATGATAGGAATGGGAAACTTATCTTTAATAGTGAGCTTGTTGAGCTCCCTATAATCCGGACACATGCGCCATGATCCATCCTTCTTGTGCATTAATACTACTGGAGCAGAGAAAGAACTTTGATTCGGTTGAATTATACCAGCCTCTAGCATTTCTGCAACCATACGTTCAATTTCACTCTTTTGGGTATAGGGATATCTGTATGGCTTGATGTTTGGAGGAACACTTCCTGGAATCAGATGAATAGCATGATCATGATCACGAATAGGTGGGAGACCTTTGGGAGTCTCAAATACCTTGGAATGATTGTCCAAGACTTTTTAGAGATCTGGAGAAACAGATGATTCCAATGTGGAAACATCTAGCGAACATAATTGTGCAATTACACCACTTTGTTCTTTTTTTAGAATCTTTGTCATACCGTTAGAACTTATTATCTTTCCCGGTTTCCCTGCAATACCCCTTAATTCAACTTCCTTTCCTTCCACTAAAAATTTCATGAAAAGTTTTTGAAAATTAAAAGCTATTGTACCCAAGGATTGTAGCCATTGGAGTCCTAGTACAACATCAGCGCCTCCCATTGGAATGGAAAGCATTGGACTCCTAGTACAACATCAGTCCCTCCCATTGGAATGGAAAGCATTGGGCTAGTCAATACATATTCTCCCATCGATAGCTTGATATTATGGCACTTTCCAGAGCAATTTATTGTTCCTCCATTTGCAACCATCACTTGACACTCTGGTGCTAGATATAAGAAGCAATTCAATTCTTTTGCTATCTTACAATGAATAAAATTGTGGGTACTTCCTGAATCAATCAACACTATTACCTTTTTCTTCTTGATTTGTCCTTCTATCTTGATGGTTTGAGGAGTGGTAATTCTCGCCAATGCATTACAAGATATCGTCGAATTCATTTCTTCTTTATCTAGGCTTTGTTCCTGAGTATATCCTCTTCTTTTGACATTTCTTGCTCCTTTTCTTCTTCCTCTTCGCATTCTATGTAGAAAAATTTCTTCTCAGCACACTTATTACCTTTAGTGTATTTATTATCACAACTGTAACAAAGCCCTTTTGCTCTTTTTTCTTCCAATTGTTGTGGTGTCAACCTTATAGGTTGTGGAAGACTAGGGGCAACAACACTTCCATCTTTATATTTGTGAGTGGTATGCTTCCTGGTTGTCATAATTTTGCTTTCCATTTTTCTTGCTAACCTGAATGTCTTCTCTAATGAATCAGGTTCCCAAAGGCGAACATCATGTTGGATATTATCCTTTAAAGTCCCTATGAACACATCAATCCTATGCTCCTCTGGAATATTTTTTACCCTTATGTTCAATTTTTGGAACTCCTCAATGTGCTCCATTATTGAACCCTTTTGTTTGAGACTTATCAATTGACTAAAAAAAGTGTTGCTTTTTGTATCCTCATAATGTGCTGTCAATTCTTCCGTAAAAATTGCCCATTGATACCATACAAACTGATTTGGTTCCAAATATAAAGTTGCAATACGTACATTTTGTATGTTTTGCACATTATTGAGATCGAAAAATTGCTCCATCTGTAATATCCATGTTGCGGGATCATTGCCATCAAACTTCCTCATATCGATTTTTGGAATATGGTGGGTCTTCGATCCCACATTAGAGTCTATGAATCATGATTAACATTTCTTTTGTTCGCATCATGAGTTTCCTTTACTACCTTTTCACCATTAGTAAGTATTTCTTGTAGAAAATTTGTCAAATTCGTCTTCAAATCTGCCATGTCTGTCTTCAAATCTATCTTCAAATCGTCCATATTAGCTTCCACGCCCTTTATCTAAGATTCCACGCCATTTATCTTAGTTTCTGTTAGCTTTTGTGAGAGTGACATTTGTTGCACGTGTTCTTGTAATTTTGATATATCATGTAGCATTTCTTCCTCTTCTTCATGAGTCATGCTAGAGTTTTCAGGTTGCTTACTAGGTGTTTGCATTTTCTTTCCTCGGGGCATCAGTTACCAATAATAATGCTCTACTATGCCCTTTGAATTCCTTCAAAATAAATTTTCAAACCAATCTTAAGCAAAAATTTAAAAGAATCTACACACCTTTTTTCACTTTGTAGGAGCTCGATATTGCCTCTGATGTATCTCTGTACTTTCAAATCATCCAGTTCTGAAATTGCGACCTGCAGTAGTCCTCTGTGTCCTCTTTCCAATCCCACCAGTCAAATCCAAATTGGATTCTCCAAGGAAGAGTTATGCAAAATCTCCCACAGTGACCTGATTATAGACTAGTTCAGTAGAGCGAACTTGTACGACGTGCCACGAGTCACTGTTTCGACCTTTGGCTCTGAAAATATATACAAGAAACTACAGTCCGTCCTCTTTCTGTACCTTCTTACGAAATTTCAATCCAATGCTCAGAGAGAAAGTTATGACGATTTTCCCCAGGTCACCTGTTTGAAATGTAATTCAGGAGTCTGCAAAAAGACCAACTTCCTCAGATCATATCTCCGTAAATATAGCACGAAAAGCTCTGAAATTCGGACCCGAGATTCAGCACGATTTCTTCTCAAATGGGTTTTTTTTTTAGCTTCTGAAACGTCACAGAAAAAAATTATAGCGAAAATGCCATGATGACCTATTTGGAGTAGCGAAACCCTAGAATCCAAAGCTCTGATACCAAATGTTATGAAACCAGCACAAGAAAAGATAGATCAACGCCTTAGAATTCAGCCTCTTCGAGGGGGCAACCTCCTTTACATTACATAAATGAACAATTCTTGGATGATTCAAATGACAAAACCTCCTTTCTATATATAGGAGTCTAAGGAGTCACAATATAACCCAGCCGACCTAACAATAATAATATAAAGCCACAAAAATAACAATAGAGGGATTCTATGGGGCACAGTAATAACAATATGGGAATAATAGGGGCACAACAATATTAATAAGGGATGCAACTACAATAGTAATGGAGTAATCACTAGTATTATAGGGATCCAACATTGCTGTACAAGAATGCACAACCTCTCCATCGGCTCATAAGTAAAATATCTCCATGTCACACCAGCAAATCTACCTGCATAACATCCCTGCCTTGGCACTCCTCATTGGATGCCCACAAATGACACCTCTACAAGTGCTCATGCATAATGTCCCTACATAAGACTGCCATGCTCCATGTCTCCAACCTGATGTCCATGACTAAGTTGCCCATGTTGTCCAACTAGGTAGACCCATCACAACAATCGTTCATCCTCATCCAAATCTGCATATCCGGTCTAGTGAACTCGGTCACCCAACCATATCATCATCATCACAAGTCCCTTCCATCATAGCTCCCCCACTAAAGGTTCCACCAAGACTTGCTCTTGGTCTCAGCCATGAGAAGTCCACCCACGTATCATCATACCTCAAGTGTGTGCCCTCCTTCAATCTGTCCATAAGTCATGCTGGGCACTTAGCCAATTCCACATGTGGCTAAAGCATGACCCAATCCTCCACAATGATCATCATGTTCCTCCCTTGTCACGGGCCTTTGTACCTTCTGCCACAAGGTCACAAACAACCCCAACAAGTCCTACAACAATCAACAATCATTGCTTCTCCATACAAGATCTCATCATAGACATCCATGGTAAGATGCTCCCTTGCATCGGCAAACTGAATTTTCTCTTCCCTGCATACAGTTCATCTACCAAATGCTCAAGTGAAACACAAGTATCAATAGTACTTACATCATCACCATGAGGCTCCTCCATCTGAGTATCCTCATCCATCCATGTGTGCAAACTACACGATCCTGGTCCAACTTGAATGACTTCAAGTTCATCCTTCATCGCTGTCATGTCTGCAACATCCTCAACTATCACGGCTTCCTCTTCCTTGTTAGCACAATTTGCAACTTCATCCTACTCCATTGTCCAACCAAGTTGAAGAAGTTCGTCTTCAACATTCTTTTCCAAGACTTCAAGTTCCTTTCGAATCCGGGGATTCTCTTCTTTCATCTGCTTCAACCTGTATAAGGTAAGCAAGAGCTTCCCTTCGCATTCTTCCAAACTTGCCATGCCTTGTCGTTCAGCTTGGCCCAAGCACTAAGCTTCACCTCTGCTAAACCTGTTTCACCATTCACCTGAATCACCCTGATATTCCACCTGTCACTTGCAAAACTTGAACTTCCTTTCAAGTATTCGGTCTTCATAGAATCAACTCCTTGATTCAGTTCACCAGCTTCACCAAGTTCCCTGCAACCATGAACCAGCTCTTGTCCCACTTATATGTGAAACCAGCGTCCTTCAACTGCAAGTACCTGCTTCCACTGTCAACCACTGTCAAGTGCATCCACACCTGCACTTTGTCACGAGCAACCTTGCTCTGATACCACCTGTCACGCCCCCACACCTGCAGTAGTCTTTCAACCGCTTATGGCGAGGTGCGGCACCACCACACACTTTCTTTTCACCAATACTTATGTTCATGGACTACGCCTTAACATTCAATACTTGGTAACGAAAAATAAACTAAGTATCAAATGTTAAGGCATAGTTCATGAACATAAGTACTAGTGAAAAGAAAGTGTTCGGTGGTGCCGCACCTCGCCATAAGCAGTTGAAAGACTACTGCAGGTGTGGGGGCGTGACAGTGCCTGTCGAACTAGCACTATAGTTATTTTACTTAAATTGTTTTATTTCGTATTAAATTTTTTTATTTATAATTTCAATGATTATTCATGTGATATTGTATACTTTAATTGAATAAATATAAACTAGTAGTGCACATCTTTAACAAAAAAAAAAAACCTAATTAAGAGAAAAACATGTGCAGCGAGATGCATACATAAGTCCACATCTCTACTTCATCATCCTTCCAGATATGGGAAGGAAACTTTAATGAGATCCCTCAACACAAGCTATGTTACTTCATTCTTTCGGCTAGATTTTTCTCTGGTTGTAGGTGAATAAGGCCAACCTCGACCAGTGCCATGATTGGTCTCTGATTACTTTAAAGAGACCCTCTCAACACAAGCTCTAGTACTTCATTCTTTCAACTAGGTTTTTATCTGGTTGTAGGTGAATGAGGCCAACCCCGACCAGTGTCATGATTGGCCTCTGATTGCTTGCTCCTATGCTTTCCATACCATGCATTCATTCATTACTCCCAAATCGTGAATGGCTCGTCTTTATATGGCCAGCAAACTGAGGGAGCAACCTAGAATAGCACCATACCTTACAACAATAGAGTATGTTGAAGTTCGGACAATATTTTTCAAATAAAGAATCAAAATAGACTACATTAAACTTCCTTCAGTCTTATTTTGCTTGTGTTTTCTGTTATTATTTGCAGGTGGGAAGCCCACGTTGTTGGGTCGGTTTTAAAATGGATCAGTTAGGATAGGAGATGTTCATGAGAGCTAACATAACATTCTATTTAGAAGGAACTTGAGAAATTAACAGTATAAATGTGGTTCAAAATGGTACATAATGCTTATGTCAAATGTACAAAATAATACATTATCATTACTATTGAAGTAACTGCCATCAACTATGCTATGTGTTTCATGAAACAACAGCGAGGTATGATCAGCTAAATTTATGATCTCTGAAATAGTGCTTAAAAACAAAATGCTAACAAGTGTTTTATGAAAAGAATCGGCCTCTTCCTAGGTATGAGAAGAATCTTGAGAAGCATAATGAGCAACAGATAAGCAGCAATAGTTACGAGGAACCACAATCATGATGATCCCATATGAAGTGCGCCACCATGGGTTGTTCTGCTAAGAAGTACATGACGCTACCATTTATATATGAAGTACATGGCGAAGGGCTACTACCCCTCGCAAAAAAAATGATCATAGAATCGGTTTATCCTGGCACGCGCCTAAGCCTATAACTGCCCCGTCTCACTCTAGACTTATCCCCTCAAAGCTCTCTACAGTGCTCAGGGATATGAGTTCTTCCGTGAATGAGCCACAGACAGACAGTTACCAGATTAGCACCACCACAGTGACTGAAGGGCGGATTCTCTCTCACAAAGGGAATGGTTCGATTAGCGCCGACATAGTGACTGAAGGGAATATAAGAATTGATTAAGGGGATGCCTCGATAGGTACAAAGTGCATGTTGTTTTATCTTTGTTAGGCTACCATGAAACCAGCAAAGATTCTTTATAATGAAACGCTGGTTGGCTACAATCGCAAGTATGTCTCACATAGTTTTGTTGCAAATTTACATATTTTTATCGCTTTGTGCAACTCTTTCATATGCTCCCTATTTCGATTGTCTTATAATCTTGTACTCCTTAAAGAATCCATTCGGATTGTTATCCTCCTTTGTCTTTATAATAATAATAATAAATTTTAAGCTTTTGTGGTAGTTTTTTGGAGTAGCATGATCCGGATTATCCACAGTGTTATGTTCATTCTGTGGATATTTCGAACCCCAAAGGTGGTCCATCATCAGGACCAAAATTGATAGAATATGAATGATAGTTTCTTGAGAGAAAAATCTTCCAACCAGAGTATATATAGACCTAGAAATTGATAAATCTTTATATAAAAGTCGACCCTTACATATATGAATTCTTTAATTTTTAATTTTTAATTTTTATTAAAGAATTCATGTATGTAAGGGTCAGCGTCTATATAAAGATTTATCAATTTCTAAGTCTATATATACTGTCGTCGGAAGATTCTTCTCTCAAGAAACTATCATTCATATTCTATCAATTTTGGTCCTGATGATGGACCCCCTTTGGGGTTCGAAATGTCGACAGAATGAACATAATATTGTGGATAATCCAGATCATGCTACTCCAATAATAATAAAATTCTCCATGTATTATAAGTTTCTAACCAGGATAGTAGCTCTTGTAAATGAAAAGACATGCACTTTCATAAGACACTTGTTAGCATCTTGTTTTTAAGCATTATTTCAAACCCAACAGGGATTACCGCTACCTACAGTCCTTGTTTAATTATATTAAATCATCTTTCCCTATTCATCTTAGGGATTAAATTTTTATATTTTTTTAATTTCTTTTTTATTTTATATTAAAAATCTTAATTAAAGAAATAATTATATATATATATATAATGTTTTTAAAATTTGTCTCATAAATAAACATTTTATGTTTTTTAAATTCCCTTCATCCTCCAAATAAACATTTTAGATTTTTTTAAATTTCCTTTCGATTTTTAACATTAGCATTTTATGTTTTTTAAATTTCCTCATCTTACCAATAAACATAATAAACTAGTGTTTTTAAATTTCTTTTCAATTTTATATTAAAAATCCTAATTAAAGAAATTGTCAATTCATTTTTCAAATTTCTTGTTTCTTATAAATAAACATTTTATTTTTAAATTTGCTTTTGATTTTATGTTAAATTTTCTCTCATATATTATATTAAGAAAATATAATGAGCAGGTACATAAAAGCCAAATCATGGCAGCCGGCTGTTCCTGAAAATTCAGAAGATATTAGCTGAGGCCTTGCAAGCAAAAGCTAGAAATCTGGGCCTATAACAAGAAAGAGCTTAAACAAATCCATATGTGAAGACCTAATATATCAAAACATATCCTGGATATCTTCCAATAATGAGAGGGAAATTCTGTGGATATATTATTTAGTAATATATATTTTTTTATATAAATTAATATTTTGTTATTATCATGTATTTATTTAAATAAAATTATCTTTATTATTAATAATGCCATTAATAACACTGATTAATTCATTTTTTTTACCATTTTAAAATTATCATTATTTATATTAATTTTATTTTTAACAAAATTATTTTTATTAATAATAACCACTAAATCCAATTTATTTTCAAATTATTTTATTGGTTAATTCAAATCATTCTTTAATGAATTTTAAATCTATTTTGTAATTATTTTAAAAAAATTTGTTTTCTGATTATTATTAAAATTTTGTTTTAAATTTTTTAATTATTAGTAAAATCTTATTTTCTCATTATTATTCAAAAATTAAAAATTATTTTAAAAATAAAATTGTTAGTTTAAAACATTTCTTTTAACATATTCAAACTATTTCCTAGTATTGTCATTATTTTCCTCCTTTATTATTTTGAAATTATCAATTATTCATTTCATAATAAATAAACATTTTATTTCGAATATTAATATTATTTTAAAATATAAAAATTTACAAATAATTATTTTTATTATTTTAAATTTTTCAATTGATTTTTACAATAGTATAGCTATATTTTGTTTTAAATTTTTTAATTATTAGTAAAATCTTATTTTCTAATTATCATTCAAAAACTATTTTAAAAATAAAATTGTTAATTTAAAACATTTTTCTTTAACTATTTCTGAGTATTTTCATTATTTTCCTCCTTTATTATTTTGAAATTATCAATTATTCATTTCATTATTTTCCTCCTTTATTATTTTGAAATTATCAATTATTCATTTCATAATAAATAAACATTTTATTTCGAATATTAATATTATTTTAAAATATAAAAATTTAGAAATAATTATTTTTATTATTTTAAATTTTTCAATTGATCATTGCAATAGTATAGCTATTTTCATTATTTTCCTCCTTTATTATTTTGAAATTATCAATTATTCATCTCATAATAAATAAACATTTTATTTCAAATATTAATATTATTTTGAAATATAAAATTTACAAATAATTATTTTTATTGTTTTAAATTAATTTTTTCAATTGATCATTACAATAGTATAGCTATTTATTCTAAACATTAAAAGTTTAGGAATATAAAAATCACTAAGTTACATGGGAACTGCTCCCTACATATAGGGAGCTTTAGAATGGGGGCAAAGTGTTTTGTTTTCCCAAGGAAAGATAACAGGAGCAAGGTCACATTTCTAGAACTTTGAGGACGTTGATCATGGAACTTGGGAGCAGAGCTTTTAGTGTTCCCAACTGTGGGAATGACCACTCGTTCCCTCCTTGTCGAGGAGCGTGTGGGGGGAAAGTGTTCTTATTTCCCAAGGAACGATAAGAGGAGAAAGGTAACATTTCTAGAACTTTGAGGACGATGATTGGGGAACTTGGGAGCAAAGTTTTTAGTGTTCCCAACTGTGGGAACGCCCACTCGTTCCCTAGGGAGGGAAAGAGTGGTCGTTCCCATAGTTGGGAACACTAAAAACTCTGCTCCCAAGTTCCCCAATCAATGTCCTCAAAGTTCTAGAAATGTTACCTTGCTCCTGTTATCGTTCCTTAGGAAAACAGAACACTTCACCCCCACACGCTCCTCAATAAGGAGGGAATGAGTGGTCATTCCCACAGTTGGGAACACTAAAAACTCTGCTCGACAACGTGTGGTCGTTCCCATAGCTAGGAACACTGAAATGACATAAAATGGCACGAATTCTCCTCTTTGGCACCAAAATTTTCCCTCAATTCTCCTTAATTGACGTGAAAGCGACTTTGCCTCTACTCCCAAACATCCATAAATTCCACTAGATCGAACCTCATCACTCATTTGATCACTGAGGTGTGAGGCGGGTGAGAGCATTGTCACTGTTTGTGCACTACGGATTGATCAAAGGAGAGTGATCTATGTATTGTTGAGAGCCGGAGGAGAGAATCTCTATGTTCACCTGGCAGCGAATGGTCGAACAATGGATAGTGGGTTGAGCAATGAGCTTTGCAAAGGAGAGGCGCTATTGGATGACCCGATGCAATATTGGATGACCCGACACAACTACAAAAGGAGGCTTGTTGGCAATTCTAATTTTTTTCCTTAGTTATAGAGAATTTAAAGAGGAATTTGCATAGGCTACAATAATTTAATTAATATCAATGCATTTTGTGCAACTAATAAGGTTACTATACATCATCAAATTAAGTCATTAAATTCTCATTCTAAATTTACTCTTAATGGATTCATAGTGTCTTGGATGTATTATGATTTTTGTTGTTAACATTGAACATATTTTAGTTGGAACGACTAGGTAGAGCACTTGCATGTTTATGGCAAAATTTTAATATTTTTGGAGTTTGTTGTGTTGTGTCTTACAGCGTGTTATTGTATTTTGTTTTATGTTTGGAGACATGGTTTCGATTAGTGTTGAATTGAAATGATTGAATTAGTATACCATTATTGAAATGTTGACTACTGGACACGGAAGAGTGCTTGACAAAGTTCGTTGTAACTTATTTTGTTCTAACTCTCGTCTAGTTTCCTTTTGCCTTTGTTTGCATTCATTCTTTGTATCGGAATATGCTCGAATAGAACTACCACCGGAACCAATGCACAAGAATAACTACTCTGATATCTGCAGGACCAAGCTACTGCCAGGACCTAATGCCATGCTACTTTACCTAGCAATGTCTTTTTTCGCTGAAGCTTCTAAATACTTTTTCCATATTAGCAGTTGACAAGATTAGGGGCAAATGAACTCGTCATTATGTGTAAAATTATCTCCCTTAATTGCTTGCCTTCAATAAACAATGATGAACAGAATAACTTAAAAAAAAAAAAAAAAAAAACAATTTTCTTCTCATGATTGCACTACTACTTGTGTTCCTAGATGCAAAGATAATTGGAAGTACTACCAATTAGAATGTATCAAATACATACTGTACTATTTTATCTTGTGTGTATCTCGAGATCTAGAATCTTGGTTTTATCCATGTTGAAACACATTAGATACCATTGCTTAGAATGACTCTGTAGTTATGGCAGTGATTGATTAACAACCTTCATCATGTTGTTTGCTTTGTAAAGTTATGGCTAGATGGCATTTATCATGTGTTCTTCTTCATTAAGTCATTGATTGATGGATTGTTTTTCATATATTGTTCTTGTTATAATGACTTTACTATCAATTGTGAGATTGAAGGTGAGATTGAAGGTCCTAATAGACTCGTATAATCATTTTCCCCATTGTCTTTATTTCTATAATCATTTTCTCCATTGTCTTTATTTGTATCCTGATGACCAGTGTATATTACAATTAATTGTGCATACTTCTCTATGGTGATAGGAATATGTTACTTTTTTTTGATGAAGTACACTATAATTTATCAAATCTCTCTTTTTCCTTCTTATGAAAAAACCACTGGACTATCTTACTTTTGACTTACATCAAATGGTTCTAGATTTCTCATAGATATTTTTCCTTTTGTTAGGTCATAATTATCATGTAAATTTTATTGATTCAAGTGTAGTGGCAAAGATTTATAATTTTTTATTTATAAGTAGTATTTTTTTTAAGGTTTATTTTTAATAACTACTAGCACATATTTATAATTTCGGATTTACAAGTAGTATTTTTTTAATTAATTTATATAAATTATTAATCAATAATTAGTTAATTAATTTTAAATTAACATTATATTAAAAGAACAATATTGATTCTTAAATGTTCAAATATCAATATTATGAAATTCTCATTTTATTTTGATAATTTGCAAAAAAAAAATTTAATATTATATATTGCTATTTCATTCATGATTTAAACATGCCCAAATTTGTAAATTTTGTTTAAGAAGTTGAATATTCAATATGCTTTAATCATACTTTTAACTTTCAAGTTTTTAAATTTGTTTAACATGTATTTTTTTCATTTCTCAATGTACATTTTGTTTATGATATGTTTTTTTGTTCTTGTATTAATCACGGAAATCATGGAGGGTGGTAGTTCAATACCAACTAGTAGATATGAAAATACTTCTCTTCCTCCAATTCTAAGTGGCCAAGTCCAACAAAACACAAACACCAAGAAACCCTTGTTTAAAGATTGTGAAGAAATTACTAAAAACAAGAAAAAGGATAGAGATGGTTGTGAAAAATGGATGTGCACATTGTGTAACATGTGTTTAAAGAAAGTTACGCTAGGGTGTGGCATCATCTTTTATTCCTATTTGGTGATGAGATAAAGGGTTGTACATGCATTATTGAGAAAAAAAATGGAGTTGACAAAGCTTCACTTCACTGCCCTAGGATCCAATGTAATGAACTTGGACAATGATTGTACTTTTAAAGTACCTAGATCTTCTTTCCATGATATGGACAATTCAATGAATCAAAATTGATCAAACCAATTTGAATTTGTGGGGGATTCTACTTCTAGGAGGAGTAAGCGGCCTGCTAGTTTTTTTAATGAACAAATTTCTAAAATATACAATTCATTACATAGGGATGAGGCTGATGATGTTATTACTGATTTTTTTAATGGAAAATGGAATTTCATTTAATGCTACCCATTCTCCACATTACCAAAAAATGGTGCAAAAAATCATAATTGTTAGGCCAGGATATGCACCCCCAAATCACAACAAAATGAGTACATCATTGTTAAATAAACAGGTGATAAGAATTGACGGGCCTATGGGCCCCCTTAAACAATCTTAGATTTACTCAAGATGTTCAATGGTAATGGATAGTTGGACAGACATCAACAAAGGCCATTGTTGAATATTATTGTTACATCTCCAATTGGGCCCTATTTTTTAAGAGCAATTGATTGTAGTTGGAAACTAAATGATTCTACCTTCATGTTTGAAGTATTGAAAGAAGCAACATATGAGCTTGGTCCTTCAAATGTAGTAAATGTAATCATAGATGCAGTACATGTTTGCAAAGCAACAGGTTTGATGGTACAAAGTCGATATAGTTGTACCTTTTGGACTCCTTGTTTTCTACATACCTTGAATAATGTCCTCAAACACATTGGCAAAATATCTTGGATTGAAAAACTCGTTTTAGATGCAAGTAATGCACAAATGTACATTTGCAACCACCATGCCTCTTTAGCAATCTATAGGATGTATTCAAGGGAGAGATTTTTAAAACCTGCAAAAAAAAGATATGTTACATACTTTATTCTTCTTCAATGTATGGTTGAAGTGCAAAGCCAAAAATATGTTACATACTTTATTCTTCTTCAATGTATGGTTGAAGTACAAGCATCCCTAAAAGCCATTGTTATTTCTTAAGAGTGAAATGCATAGTCTGAATCTAAATTAATGTAGGCAAAGAAGTTGTGAGAGCAACTTCTCAATGATGATTGGTGGTCTGATTGTAAATATATTGTTTCTTTCACAGGTCCAATTGTGGAGTTGATTAGATATGCAAATTCTTATTCCCCTACCCATGGGAAAATCTATGGATGTATTGATAGCATGGTAGGCAAGATAAGGCACATCATTCGTGATAGAAACCCCTCTTTGGAGTTCTTCAATGAAATTCACAAGATAATAGAGAAGATATGGAGCAATACCTCTCTTGACATGGTTGCCTATGCCCTTAATCCAAAGTGGTATATGGAAAGACCAAATAGAGTTCTACCCATTGATGATGAAAAAGTAGAACAAGGCTTTTTTGATGCCATAAATAAACCCTATACACCTAATGAAGCAAATGCAATGCAACAACAGTTTATTGAATTTGGTGCCTTAAAACCCTTCCACATTTTCTCAAGATGCAAGGGTGGACATCAACATTTATGCACAAAAGAATCTCATTCGATGGTAGAGAATGTATGGGGGGAGCCCAAAAACTTCGAAATCTTGCATCGCACTTGTTATCTCAGGTTTCTAATTCATCAATAGTTAAAAGGAAAAGGAATTGGTCCACTTATAGTTTCATTCACTCTGTTAAGAGGAATAGGCTTACCACTAAGAGATCAAAGAAATTGATTTATATGCATAGTAGTCTTCGACTTCGCTCAAGGAAGCTACCTGAGTATTTAGAGCCCTACATCACGATGGGATGTTGATGATAAGGATGGTTCTCAAATTGATGATGATGAGGATAATCCTTCACTAAATGTAAGTTTAATTGGCATGCCTTCGAAAGAATTTCAAGTGATCTTGGTATTAATGATGGTAATGATGATGTTAATAATGATGTTTATGATGATGTTAATAATGACGGTGATGATGATGTCAATGATGATGATGGAATTGGAGTGCCTAGAAAGGCTCAAGCCTATATGGATAGTCTTGATGCTAAAGATTGCCCTTTAGGATCATCTTCAACCTTAACGTTATATTTTGGCCTTTCAACATTTTTGGACCATGTGTTACTTTGACATTTTGGGCATTTGCCATTTTTTTTATTATGTACTACATTAGGCAAGTTAGCAATATGAAAATTTTTATGATGAGTTCTTTGATTTACACTATGTTTCTTAAATTCAAAAGTGTCCCTTGAATTATTTACATTTTCAATTTTTTAGATTTGAATTTGATATTCATATAATGAATTAAAATTTTAAATTGATTTTAATATTTGAACATTTTAATTTAATATTTTAACATTTTACATGTACCAAGTTCCAACTTAATAGGTAATACTAATTTTTAATTTACTAATTAATGTTGGTTCATTAAGCAAATGGCATACATACACCACAATATCATTATCATACTTGCAATTATTTTTTCCAATTCCCCTTTGGAGGTGTTTCAATGTTTAAATTTAACCAAATAGATGCAGTAAACAAACCATTTTTACAATTTGTCACCAAGCTTGACAATGAAATTGGATCTCAAAAATGCTCATGCAATCTATGTGGATTCATATTTAGGGGAAGCTACAATAAGGTGGTTGCCCATTTAATGGGGAATGAAAATCAAGGGATTAAAAAATGTCATCATTCTAAAGAGTAACACAATGAGATGATGTTGCAAATTTCTTATCAACATCAACTTTATAGGAACCACTGTAACCTATAACTTTGTAAGCATTGAAGTGTTTGCTAGTGTATGACACAAACATTCAAGGAACTAATGTAACCTATAACTTTGTAAGTATTGAAGTGTTTGCTAGTTGACATGACGCAAACATTCACTTATGATTGTAAGTGTCAAACTTTAATAGTGTTTTGAAATATAAACCTTTTTCATTCGGATCCTAAATAGTACTAAGTAAATGGCTTTAAATTTTTTTGAAATGTTTCATTGAATCTCTAATGTTGTTCTAAATTAATTTTGATTATTGAATTAATATTAATTTTATTATATTTTTTCAAACTTGATAGATCCTTCCATTTTCATTAAATATAAGCAAGTTACATCCATATATGAGTAGTTAGGTGGCCACAACTTGCCGAAAGGGAAACCAAGTATGTTGGCCACCTAACCGCATGATAAGCCATCCAGTATCAAAAAATGATAAGTCTTTCTACCCAAGCCATATAAGTGTGTATATCATGACTGTGTCCACACACTATTTGCCTATGAACATATAAAACATCAGGTTGAAAACTAAAAGCTAATCACATATGTACTAATCAAAATTGAAGCCAACTATCATCCCATTCATCTCCCTTTGCAGAAGCAAATTCGACCGAGGTCAGGTCCTTAACATTGGAACCAAGCAGCACAGGCAACACTGTCTGCGAGAGAAGGCAAGGGAGGTGATCTTCAATTCGACATAGGCATCCATCATGTTTTTGCAATTAGAATTGAAGTTTCTAGAAGTCCTACTTGTAGTTGGGGAAGTCATGTACTGTTGTCGCCATGCTCAATGAAATTTGTTCCAAGGCTTTGCCCAAGGGACTTTTCATGGTCCAATACAAATACCAAGTTTGTTTAAACTGAGTCACTCGCCCACGAGTATGCCTAGGATCCAGTACCATCACTCGCCAGTCCTCCATCTCAATATCCATTGAGCCTGCCTGGCGATTAAGATCTCCTTCCCACTCCTCAATCAATCTTCTGATTTCTTCACTGGTCCCCTCACGATAAGCATTGGCCGCATCATTATTGATGTTGGCTACCGGCTTATGGCTCCTTGTTTTTCCGCCTGAGGAACTGGGTTGTTCCTCCTGCACTGTCACCCGAGGCCTCCTACCACAACCCCTAACCAACTCACAGTGCCCAGTGAAAAGTTGGTGTTGTCAGATGCCTGAACAGGTGGTAGCCCGAGCCCACAAGCTCTTCGCTTCTTGGTGAACCTACCTCCCCGCGCACCTGCCATGGGAGAACGAAACCATAATTTCCATAATAAAAAATGTTGAATCTCTGCCAGTCTCAATCCATGCATCCTATTGAGGCGTTCCATTCCACACAAGAATTCATATTCCTTACCCCACAGCCGATTTGCATAATAGCCAGAAAGAGTTTAAGAGACCACCATGATCAAGAGTAACAGCATTATAATAATCCCCAAACCTAGAACGGTGCAGATCCTCAATTGTAACCCCATGAAAGCTTCCACGAAGGCCATGGGTGTGGAAAATAGCAAGATAGACAGCAAAATATGTACAGTGACAAGACCACCAGTTATGCAGGGGGTAAAACTTCCCCTCAACCCCATAAATTACAGTTAAACAACCCTACAAGCAGAGTTGAAGACAACCCAACCCCAAACCCCATGGTCTTCGAACCAAACCAGAGAGCAGCATTCCCAAGGGTTGGCGCCACAATCACGCATCCCATATAAACCCATTCAAGAGAGAAGAATTTCATAACAAACTGACACATAGACCATACCAATCAGGATAACATACTACAACAATAATATTAGCGCCAGTGGCTTCCAACATCCCTAGTTACTCCCACCTGCAGACAATTCGACCCCATGGAAAACCAAATCCCATGACCAAACAATCGAATGCATGGAGGGGGAGAAAAAACAATTAACCTACCAGGTTACCCTCGTCCAAAGACAAATAGTCCACCACTTTTCCTGGAGCTGCAGTGTATCTCTACCCTCGGCGTCACTCATCCACACTACAAACCCCTGGACACTGAATCGACCAACAAACCTCGCAAAGCTATTGACACCAAGCCCGTCCACTAACATAATGTCGCTGCCACCTTCCGCAGAGGTATTTACCGCTTTCATGCAAGGAACCACCACACCCATTGCCTCGAGCGTGTGGGGGGTGTTGGGTTTGTACCCTCATGTCCTTCGCATTAAATCTAAATTGATGGGAGTGGCATCCAACTCATACCCCGATCGGTGTATTGAATATTAATATCTTTAATATTATTATATTAAAAGTTAATTTTAAAATTTTAAAAATATAAGAAATTTAAATTTATAAATAAAATTATATATATATTATTTTTTTATTATATAATATTGTTGCTTCTAAACAGTCGTTTCTTGTAAATTTTGGAGAAACCTCTAGCCATTCTGGACACCCATACCCAAGTTCCTAATGCTTCCCATATAAGAAACCCATACAACATAGAAAACTCATTAATTCTTCTCAACAAATTAGAAAAATATGTATCGAATAATAAGAATATATATATATAAAACAAAGAATCCACGATCTCACACAATTTATATTCAAAGTATCAATCAAATTATATAAGTCGGAATATGATAATAAAAGTTTAGGTGAATTTATATTTTTTTGGGGCGTTAAAATCTATGTTTGAATATATAAAAACCATAGTTACACAGGTACCACTCCCAGGCATTGGAGAGCACATACCCGAACCTCCCCCGCTCCTAAGAGCTTGGGAGCTGATCAAAAATGCTCCAAAACCGCCGGGAGCTTCAACAGGTACTTTGGAGCTTTTCGAGAGCTTCACTGCAACCGATTTTTGACGTTTTCGGAGCTTCACTGCAATGAACAAGTGCAAACATAGGTGTATTTGACATTGCCAGCTTGGGTGCTACTTAAACTAATGGAATTGTGTGAAGGGAAAGTATGCCGCTGGGTTCATATTTGGATATGGGCCTGGAACTAAGAGAAACAACCTGTTTATGGAAAACCCTTCTATCCAAATGAAGATGAGGCGTCTGGCCAATCCTAATCTTTGTCATTGGAAAGCTATTCATTCTCCTCATATACGCGGATGGCGAATGGATATAAAAGAATTTAGGAAGATTGTTGGCCACTGGCAAAACCATCATTATCACCCAAGCTGAATGGACAAAAGATGGAATACTAAAAAAAAAATAGTTGAAATTATGAAATATAAATATTATTAAAAAAACAATTTTTAATTTAATTTTCATATTTATTTAAGTATAAAATATATATTAACTTGGAAATTTATAATTTTATTATACAAACTCTTTTTAAAATAACATTGGATTTAAACTCTATTGTTTTAATTTTTTTAATTACTATTAATATATATTTTATTTTTTCTTATCTCTATTATAATTAGATGTAATATATATAATATTGGTGAGGTTACATCAAGGGCGAAGAATTGAACCAATGACTTAACATATAGCATTGCATGAAATCACCTAATAATCGAGTAATAACAATCTTTTTTCCGGTTTGGGAGTTCTGCATGTTTCTTTGCTCTGAAGGAATTTGATTGAGAAATTGTTGATGGATTAATATTTTGATTTTTTTTGGCAATGTTTCAAAATTCAATCTTTTACATGTTTCTTTGCAAGATGGAATTTGATTGGCAAGTTTTGGATGGAAATAAATAAATTATTTTATTTTTATTTTAATATATATTAAATTTTAATATATTATATTATTGCCGCTCCCAACTTGACGTTTCTTGTAAATTTGGGCAATACTTCTAGCCATGCCAGATACTCGTTCCCGCATATCAGAAGTACCCGCGTAAAAGAAACTTGTGCAACATAGATAAAAACTATTGGAAAAATTTTAATTATACCAAAGAAATAAATTTGAAATAAAAAACAACACTTAAAGTAAGTATTTAAAATATATTCTAAAGTACAACATTAAAATATAACTTTAAATGCATTCTTTCCCTTTAAATTAAAAAATAATATAGAACAGTGTAACAAACTCATCAAAATTAAGGATGATGAGGTGTGAGAGTCGGTATGATCGAATAGATTGACTCGATTTAACACGTGCCCCGTACGTCAGCCAATCATCTATCTCATCTTGGACTCTAAAGATGAGGAATTAAAAAAAAATCCAAAATTCCCATCCAAAAAAGCGTAGTGAGAACCAAAAATTCCAAACACACAAATTATGGTTAAGAGTACATATTAGGAAGTTGGTTAACAGTGTTGTAAATTTGGTTGTCTGACTGTTTGGCACTCACCGTGCTGGTAATATAAATATTTTCACTCCATTAACTACCTCAGATCAAACAAAAGAGAAGGAACCGCCTTTAAAAAAGAAGATCAAATTCACAAATATTTTATTGCATTTTCCTGCTATATTGGTTACTTTTCCATATTTACATTTCCCTTCTAATTTTGTTAATTTCCCGTAGTTATTTATTTTCCAAGTTTAAACTAGTTGCCAAGGACTTATGCAATTTTCCATGTTTCGATTTCCATTCTAATTTTGTTAATTTTCCACGTTTAAAAAAATTCTCAATGCATGGAGTCTAATATTGTGTGTGATCCTTATTTTCGTTGAACCAAATGCCTTTAATCTTTTGGATTTCGTGCATATCATTATTAAACATAAATGAGTCAATATCAAAATAGCCATTGTAACATTGCATGAAACAAAATGCATAAAACTAATTTCAAAGAATAGATATGTACCTCTTCTTTCTTCTGATTTGAAAACCTTTTAAATTGACTTTCACTAACGAACATGAATCTTACTCCCTGTGACTTTCTGCGACCAACTGTTGAGATGGAATCATGTACACTTACCATCCTGTTTCTGTCCTTAGTGATAAGTGCCCTGCGTGCTAATATTTCCAGTTCACAGTCTCCCACAATAGTTGTCATGTCCAAAAAATCAAAAAATGTCCAGGAATGTATGTGTGCACTCTTCAATTTTGCAGTTGTATTAATTTCGGAGGTGAATCTATATTCTCAAAAGTTCAACATTAACATAACAATAAAGGATGTCAATAACTATTCAATAGGTTCAAGATTAACATAACGATGAAGGATCTCAATAAAAAAAATTCGAACCATTGAATATTGACATCATGAAAACATTAGGTTCAATTTTTTTGAGAATCCATATTGTCAAGAAAAACAAACAATTAAATATTGACATCCTTCAATGTTATGTGAATATTCAATGATTCAACAATTTTTTAAGAATATAAATTCAACTCCAAAAAATAATAAAAGCACAAAAACAGCATCCGCGAAGGTATTACCCATCCCTCCAATGCTATGCAATGATTGTGACAGCATTCTTGTTGACATCTTTAAATGTTGTCAACATTCCATGATTCAACTTTTCATAAATTCACCTCAATACTCAATGGTTCAACCTTTCGAGAATATAGATTCACCTCCAAATATAATAAAACTTCGAAAATGCAGCATCTGTTAGGGTGGTCTTACCCATGCCTCCAAAACCATGCAATATGACTGTGACAGCATTTTTTCACTCCCCTGTTCCAATGGATCAATAACTTCGCTAATGGCCTCCTGAAGTCCAACTGTTGCAATAATACGAAACATGACACCCATAATTAAAAGTTATCTATAATAGTAATAACAACCTCTCGAAGAATTAAAATTAATTAATTTTGGCAAGATATGGGCTGGATAGATTTGCCTTCTTACAATAACTAGCATCATATATTTCTATACCGATTTGGATATAAATATGCTTGTATTTGACATCCAACTGTTGTGCAAGTTCACCCAGTTCTTCCTTGTTTACTGACGTGGAGAAGAACCTGTAATCAAAGAATGAAATTCCGCTAAAGCACCCATCACCCATCAAACAGACAAAATAATATAAAACAACCTATTCATCCTGAAATGATAAACCTCGATATCACTGCAACGAGTATGGTCCAGGCTGTGGCAACAGTTCTGAAAGGCATTTTGATAAAGATCGGGAGGCTGAGAACAAAGAGGGGACTAGGATCATGGTGAGGTTCTCAAGGCATTGACTCGGGCCTTAAGTAAAACAGAGGAAGCATACTTGGAAATGGCTGATAAGCCCATCGCTGAAAATCCAAAGCTGGCTGTGATTGTATTTTGTGTGCTCGTAATGCCGATGAAGAAAGAATAGGGCAATCCCGGCCAAGAAACTAAAGGCTGGTCCGGGTGAAATGGCTTCTAAATCTTAGGCAGCGGGAGAATCCCGACACTATAGAGACTTAGTACGAATCAATGAAGAAACCTCATACCATTTGGAGACATGATATGTGTTAAAATTGGCAACTAGGGCCAAACTCCATGTGGGTCATCTTATTAATGGCAGCTGATATTTTTCTTGGATCCCTCTCATCGAGAGGTGTAGGATTGATCTAGAGATCATCCGATTCTAATAAGTATTCATGGAGATATGAATTTATTTGTGTTATGGGACAATTCATCAAGGTCGGCCAGCAACCAAATAAACCCCTCATGTGCTCCACGTTTTTGTATAAATAAAGGTGCCTTGAATCATTTGAGAACACAACTCTCATGATCTCCCTCTCTCCACTTGTTTTGGGTTTGTCTTCTCTCAAGGAAGACGCAGTGGAGAGGGTCATCTAAAAGAGCCCTAGACGTAGTCATCTAGGAGAGCCCTAGCCGTAGTCTTGGAGGAGATCTGGCCGCAGATCTAAGAAGCCCTAGCTGCAGTCAATAGGAGTTCTAATGCACAGCAAAGGGAGCCCTAATCCGCAGCAAAGGGAAGGCTCTAATCCGCAGCAAAGAGAGCCCTAATCCGCAGCAAAGGGAAGGCTCTAATCCACAGCAAAGGGACCCCTAATCCGCAGCAAAGGGAAGGCTCTAATCCGCAGCAAAGGGAGCTCTAACCACAGCAAAAGAAGGCCCTTATCTGTAGCTAATGGGAGCCCTGAGTCAAGGCCTTAGCCACAACATAAGAAGGACTTCATCCGCAGCAAAAGGGACCTTATCATAGCATGAATCAACGTGGGCATGGACAGCAGCAAGACAGGGAAGCTGCAGTCACAAGGAGGAGAGATTCAGGGTTGTATATGTATGTGTTTGAGTGCAGGTAAGTGTTGTCAGCTTGCCCGAGTTCATGAGGAAAAAAACGTTGTTGTTTGGGTATCATTTGGAAAGGCGGGGTGCTACAGCTAGCTATTGTGCTAGGCTGCAAGCCAGAGCACACAGCTGAGGTTGTGTCAAGGACTGTCAAGTGTGGACAGCACCTTCAAAGGGCGGCGTGGCATGAGGGAAAGCTCTTCAAGATAAACTGCAGTCCTAAAAGGACTCATTTCATGACTGTGTGGTAGCCCTAACCTGAACACAGTCATAACAGCAATGGGCAACAATACATATGATCAGTATTGCTAGACATAGGTGCTGCAATGGGACAGCATGGCAATGATGAGGTATTATAGCATGCATGGTAAAACATGATGCAACATGGGACAGCTGCAAGCATGAAGAATCATGGACAGCAGCAGCATGGTAAAGCATGGACAGCTGCAAGTAGAGTGTTGTATGGGACAGCAGTATAGTACTTGATGCAGCTAGGACACAAAGCAGCAATGGTGCAGCAAGCACATGGGCATAGCATGGTGCAGCCGTGGCACTAGGTAAACACTGGGACAACAGCAACATGAGGTCCAGTATTGTGATGATGGGTGCAGCATGGTGCAGCACAGTGAGGTGCAGCATATGGACGAGATGCAGCACATGATAGGTGAATGAGTCACCTTGGAGAATCAGTTGAAGCAGCATGTCTTCAACTGATCTCATGTAGAGATAATATATTAGTCAAAGTATTGACTTCTGTTGTAAATGTACTATCTCTCTCTCTCTCTCTGCTGAACTATTGAAGAACATATAAGAAGAATTGATCAAGGGTTTCCCCACATTGGGGTTTGTCCCTGGCTAGCGCCACATCTTGTGTCCCCTTGTCTTGGCTTGTTTTCTGCGATTTATGTTTATGTTCTATCTGTAGTTTACTTTAATGTTGATGTGATTGCTAAAGATATTGAGCTAACTGTGAAAATTGAAATAAATTGCTCTAAGCATAGAACCTAAACATAAGATGGTATCAGAGTTGAGGCGAAGACAATGCCCAAGCAAGAGTGAGAGAGCAATCACCAAAGACAATTAGGAAAGGACAAAAGGATCAATGGGTTCTTCATCCCTCTTCAAATTCACTGAGGGTGAAATCGAAGCAGAGAATATTATCAGAATGGCGCAGCGGAATATGGCCTACCTAAAGATCACTTCATTGGGAAGACTGGATCTCAGGGTGGAAGGAAAGGCATCTTAGTTCGGCCATTATGCGAAGGAGTGTCTGAATGGCAGGGACACATCACTTGATGATGATAACAATCATTCCAGGGACATCTTCAATGATCAGAGGAATGACAGTGCAGGTCATCAAGGTAACGACTGACTCTTCAAGAAAGCAAGGAACCCCAGGTATGAAGAATCAAATGTTGTTTCTGATAAGATAAAGAAGTGATATCTTGTATTGGCCCTCTCCTTCAGATTCTTTGGGAATTTGGCTTATTGATTGTAGTGCTTCAAGGCACTCCATCGGATAGAAGGGTGCTCTCTCTAATTTGGTAGAGATGGAAACAATCGTGGGATTATACTTGGAGCCGATGCCACCTATCCCGAAAAGGGTGTAGGGAATGTTACCTCTCAATTGAATGAGGGTAACTCGATTCACTTACAGAATCTCTTTTATGTACCTGATCGCAAGAAGAACCTGGTGTCCATTTCGGCAATGGAAGTCAAAGGTTTCAAGGTGGCATTCATCGATGGAAAGGTACATGTTTAAAAAATAAAAATTTCTAAAGATGATTTTGAGTTCAGGGTTGGCAATTTGTATCAAGTTGCAGGATGGTCCATTGGGGACCATATCAATTGACACATCTGATCTATAGCACCGAAGGTCTACTTATGGGGCCCTACCTGATATGAGTCAGATGCCTGAATTCAAGAAGAGCATGAAGGTACATGTTTGAGATGTACCGAAGGCAAATCTTACAAGGGGACCATTCCCCTCATGTAGCAGGTCCACAGGTTTGGAACAACCCGAGGAGTTTGAGATTCATGATTCGGAATCTCATGTATACGGGTGGAAGAAAGCCCTTTATGGCTTGAAGTATAACACCCCGGGCATAGTATGAGAAAATTGATAGTTGTCTGATGAAGCTGAGATTCACTAGGAGTGAAACCAATTCAAACCATTGCTCAAAGGTTGTGGATGATAGACCTCTCATATCGGCACCTTCTGAGGACGACCTATTTCTGATAGGTGCAGACCCTCTCACTTGCAGAAGTAAGAGGGAGTTGGATTCCAGATATGGAATGGTAAACTGCAAGCTCGTGACTACCTTGAGGATCTTAACTTTCAGAAGTTATATGGTGGTGATGCCGGACCAGATTTGGGAAATGCCTCTGAGTTTCATAAACTCATCTACATTGATGTTCTTCGTGAACTTTTGTCCGTATATATGCTTTGCACTTAGCATGGTGAGCTCATATTTGGTTGAGCCTCACATATATTGGTGCCAAGAATCTTTTGAGATATCTTCAGGGCACAATCTCTCATGGATTGAGATACACTGCCGGAAATATAAAAGTTGCATGATTATTCGAATGTTGACTGGGCAGGAAATGTGGAGGATCGCTAGAGCACTTCTTAGTGTTGGTTCTCTCTGGATTCTGCTTCGATATCATGGATGAGCAGGAAGCAGAAGTCGGTTGCTATAAGCACCGCCGAGGCCGAATACATAGCTACGAGTATGATCTCGTGTGAAGTTGCCTAGTTGTGGAAGCTCATCAGTGAGTTGTTTGTACACATCATGAATACCATTGCGATTCTTTATGACAACCAGGGGGGGATTCGATTATTGAGGAATCTCGTATTCAATGATTGCCCCAACAGATAGACATCAGATACTACCTTATCTGGGATATGGTAAGTCGATGAGCAAGGACACTCCACCGCATTGAGACTGATGTATAAGTCGTAGACACTTTGTCAAAGCCCCAAGGAAAGGTCAAATCTATGATTTTCCCGAACGACTTGGAGTCGTTGAGAGACCTTCGTATAAGGGTCCTACATGTTGCATGCACTGAGCTCTGGGAGCTCTGGAGGGCTTGGGGTACTTACTGGAGCGACATACGACCACAAGGCGACTCACCCTCCCCTGGTGGTGCGCTATGTACAGGGTGACAGGTTCAACCTTTCCCTGTGACACATCGTGGCGACTATGGAACAGGATGATTAGTTCTCCTGTGGGCCGAGATGATTAGTTCTCTCGTGGCAACTATGGAACAGGATGATTAGTTCTCCTGTGGGCCGAGATGATTAGTTCTCCCGTGGCGACTGTGAGCCAGGATGATTAGTTCTCCTGTGGGCCAGGATGATTAGTTCTCTTGTGGCGACCAATGGACAGGATGATTCGTTCTCCTGTGGACAGGATGATTAGTTCTCCTATCGAGGCATACTACCCATGCAGTCTAGGACTCATAGGAAGTACCTCTCATCTGATCAATGAGCAGGGAAATGGGGTTAGGGACCATAGTAGTACTATCGATGGACGCATCGTTGTATCTACCGTACTCCCTATGCTAAGATGACCTCCATTGATCTGGGATCAATGAAACTGATCTAGGATCAGTATGAGTGGTTTGAGACACTCTTGTGATATTGATCTGGGACCAATAAAACTGACTTCGGGTCAATAAGAGTGATATGACATTCTCTTCAGATGAAACTAACTTCGGGTCAATAGAGAATGGTATGAGACATTGTCGATCAATTCTTCTTCTTCATGGTTCAGCAAAGCAGAGCAGAACAGTGCAGGGCACTAATGGCAGAGGTAGTACAATCAGACGTATAGATCAACGGATGGAGTCCTCACTCCTCCCTAGTTGAGAGGGAGTGTTAAAATTGGCAACTAGGGCCAAACTCCATGTGGGTCATCTTATTAATGGCAGCTGATATTTTTCTTGGATCCCTCTCATCGAGAGGTGTAGGATTGATCTAAAGATTGTCCGATTCCGATAAGTATTCATGGAGATATGAATTTATTTGTGTTATGGGACAATTCATCAAGGTCGACCAGCAACCAAATAAACCCCTCATGTGCTCCACGTTTTTGTATAAATAAAGGTGCCTTGAATCATTTGAGAACACAACTCTCATGATATCCCTCTCTCCACTTGTTTTGGGTTTGTCTTCTCTCAAGGAAGATGCAATGGAGAAGGTCATCTAAAAGAGCCCTAGACGCAGTCATCTAGGAGAGCCCTATTCGCAGCCTTGGTGGAGATCTGGCCGCAGATCTAAGAAGCCCTAGCTGCAGTCAATAAGAGTTCTAATGCACAGCAAAGGAAGCCCTAATCCGCAGCAAAGGGAAGGCTCTAATCCACAACAAAGGGAGCCCTAATCCGCAGCAAATGTTAGGCTCTGATCCACGGCAAAGGGAGCCCTAATCCGCAGCAAAGGGAAGGCTCTAATCCGCAACAAAGGGAGCTCTAACTGCAGCAAAGGGAAGGCCCTTATCCGTAGCTAATGGGAGCCCTAAACCACTGTCAAGAGGAAGCCCTAAAATGTTGTCAAGAGGCGCCTTGAGTCAAGGCCTTAGCCGCAACATAAGGACTTCATTCGCAGCAGAAGGGACCTTATCATAGCATGAAGCAACGTGGGCATGGACAGCAACAAGACAAGGAAGCCACAGTCACAAGGACGAGAGATTCAGGGCTGTATATGTATGCACTTGAGTGCAGGTAAGTGTTGTCAGCTTGCCCGAGTTCATGAGGAAAGAAATGTTGTTTTTTGGGTATCATTTGGGAAGGCGGAGTGCTACAACTAGTTGTTGTGCTACGCTGCAAGCTAGAGCACACAACTGAGGTTGTGTCAAGGACTGTCAAGGGTGGACAACACCTTCAAAGGGCAGCGTGGCATGAGGGAAAGCTCTTCAAGATAAACTGCAGTCCTAAAAGGACTTATCTCCTAACTGTGTGGTAGCCCTAACCTGAACACAGTCATAACAGCAATGGGCAGCAATACATATGATCAGTATTGCTAGACATAGGTGCTGCAATGGGACAACATGGCAATGATGAGGTATTATAGCATGCATGGTAAAACATGATGCAACATGGGACATCATGGCTATGATGAGGTATTATGGCATGCATGGTAAAACATGATGCAACATGGGACAGCTAAAAGCATGAAGAATCATGGACAGCAGCAGCATGGTAAAGCATGGACAGCTGCAAGCAGAGTGATGTGTGGGACAGTAATATAGTACTTGATGCAGCTAGGACATAAAGCAGCAATGGTGCAGCAAGCACATGCGCATAGCATGGTGCCGTCGTGGCACTAGGTAAACACTGGGACAGCAGCAGCATGAGGTCCAGTATTGTGATGATGGGTGCAGCATGGTGCAACACGGTGAGGTGCAGCATATGGACGAGATGCAGCACATGATAGGTGAATAAATCACCTTGGAGAATCATTTGAAGCAGCATGTCTTAAACTGATCTCATGTAAAGATAATATATTAGTCGAAGTATTGACTTCTGTTATAAATGTACTATCTCTCTCTCTCTCTGCTGAACTATTGAAGAACAGATAAGAAGAATTGATCAAGGGTTTCCCCACATTAGGGTTTGTCCCTAGCTAGCGCCACATCTTGTGTCCTCGTCTTGGCTTGTCTTCTGCGATTTATGTTTATGTTCTATCTGCAGTTTACTTTAATGCTGATGTGATTGCTAAAGATATTGAGCTAACTGTGAAAATTGAAATAAATTGCTCTAAGCATAGAACATACCTAAACTTAACAATATGGCATCTGGATCAGCCAGGAAAGAGGCCAACCTTGGGTACTGTGCGGTTATCCATGGATTATGGTATTGGTGTTGAAGAGGCAAGATCATATTTCTTTATTTTGCAATCAACAGCATACGCTCGTTTTAATTGATCTTCATTCATTTCTATTTTGTTTCAACTTTCCAAGTGTGTACCTCGCCCAATTTTCATACTCTATCGAGGATCTATAGGGAAGCATGCCATGTGTACTGCCAATCCTACTACCCGATCTGGAATCAATGCTCTGTGACTTCGTCGGGCGCGAGACAACAGCCTGGATTCCACAAGTTCGCTGCCATGCACCGCTCTGTGGGAGAGCATTTGCTTGGCTTTGGCACCCCGACTGCCGCATTAGGTGACGGGACTGCCCACCAACAAATACAATATAAACGGCACCTCCCTTCCCAGGCTTTGGAAATAGACGAACAGGAAACCAATTATGCGAACGTGGTCCATGAATTGAATTCAAACAGATATGGTGAAATAACAATAAGATTAGCGAAAGCTAGTTGATATTCTCTGAGATCAGTCCTGGTAATGCTCATGGAAAACCACTATTCCCTCAGACAGAAACGATGTTTACCGATTATGACCATTGTGGGAGAGTTGCAGAGAAAAGCCACCCAAGATGTGTGAGGTATGGTTGGTTTGTTTGATTGAAGGACTATGCTGGCATCAATATATAGGCCCAGCAGTCCAAGCCTTGGTGAGTTTGACCAGTGTTGAGCTAGTTCAGTATCAATAATTGAAATAATGACAACATGAAGTGATTCCAAAATTAGTTTTCATTCACCTGCCTAATTTCATTGCAGGTAAATGTTGTAAGAGCAAATCTACTCAAACCCTTCCCTCTAATAAATCAATTTGCATTACAGATTGAACAGATATTTCGGCCATCTATCTATTTCCAAAGTCCCCCTTACCTAGGTTATAAATATTGAATTCCATTTTACCATTTAGGTTCTCCTTATTTTGTTTGCTACGATGAATACTTGAACAAAAATGCATCTGGATAATTAACAACACAAAGTTGAAACCTCGTGTATTTTAAAACAAAAGGTTCTACAGAAATGCACCAGGATAACTATCTGAAAGTTAAAAGTTAAAACCTAACGTATTATTTACAACCCTTTGGACAACAAAAAAGCTAAAAACCTTATGCTTTTTTTACAATCCTTCGAAATTTAAACCATACTGAGCCTATAATCCATTCATCTGTTGACAGAGCTATTAAGTCGCTTTGGCAATGTAACCAGAGAAAACCCCTGATAAAATTGAAAATGAAACCTTGTAGAAAAAAACAGCACGTCCACTACTTATAGTCCTTTTACACATGCAAAGTTCGAGATTACTTCAATTAGGATCATTTGATCAAGTTAGTAAATTGAGATAGACCTCCTATAAAAAAACGCATTGATTTTGCATACTATTCGATAACTGCCATACGTAAGATTGTAAACAAGACAAGTATGTTGAACTAAATCCTGCAAATTTTAGTAGTCTCCGAAAATAGCTCTTAAAGAATTTACCCTTGCAAACCTCCAAGCTCATGAGCTGGTTGCCAATTTATTCAATCTAATTTACTACCACTGCAATTATTTCAATTAAGGTCATTTGATTGAGGTAAGTTTCCTATAAAAAAAGCCATCCATTTTGCACACTTTTCTGCAACTGCCATCTGTTGAGATTGAAGACAAAACAAGTATGTTGAACTAAATCCTGGAAATTTTAGTAGCCTCTGAAAGTAGCTCCCAAAGTTCTTTGAAGAAAATCATTTACTCTTGGAAACTCCCAAGCTCATGATCCGGTTGCCAAGTTATGCAATCTAGTTAACTACCACACCAAACAATTTCGATTAGGGTCATTTGATCAAGTTAGTAGATTAGGGTCATTTGATCAAGTTAGTAAATTGAGATGGGCTTCCTTTTAAAAAAACCATCCATTTTGCACACTGTTCTGTAATTGCCATCCGTTAAGATTAAGGGAAGACAAGTATGTTGGATTAAATACTGCCAGTTAGAAGTCTCTGAATGTAACTCCCATGGTTTTTTAACAAAATCATTTAAACCTGTAAAACCGGTTGCCAAATTATTCAATCTAACTAACTACCGCTACAAAATGGCAGCTAAGCAACCTTATGGTCTCAACGTGGAAGATGATTCATCGTCATAGGTCGCATACAGAACTGCATTGTCATTGCTGAAGCTTAAAATCAACAAAATAACTGTAATCACGGCAAGTCCTAAGTTTACCAAACCTGAAGATTCTTATATGAAACCCCACAGATAAATATATGGAAAACCACAATTCCAAAGTAGTCTTTTATTTCAAATTTAAAACAAAAATAAGTAAATAATAAATTGAAACCCAAATACATTATTCGATGATTAAAATGTATAGCCGGCAATTACAATAAACCCTAGATTTACCAAACCTCATGATTTTCACATGAAACCCCTAGGAAAAAATATGTGGAAAACCACAATTTATTCCAGAATAGCCTTTTTATTAAAATGAAATAAATGCATAATTGAAAACCCCACATATCGTTCGATGTAAAACGCATGGCCAGGAATCGCTGACTGAAGACAACTTCATTAAAAATATATGAAAACTGAAAATGAGAAGAAAACATTAAAATACGAACCTCTCGTCTAGAGAAAATTTTCGGACGAGAAAGCCTGTGGGCAGAGTGGAGTGTCTGTCTGTGAACATATATCGCTCCTCATAATGTTTTCTGCGAGGAGGGTTCGGTTCCTTTTGGGGCTATAGGTTCTGTTGCGGCTTCGGTTTACTCCCAGTTCGCCTCCTTCCCGGGCCCCTTGGAACAGCTTGATGCCAGTTAAAATGCGAGGGCGTCTCTCAACACATATTACACACATAGATTTGCTCTCATGCTTGCCATCCAAAAGCACATTAGGTGGTTGTTCGGAGTTTTCAGTTTTAACCCGGTAGAGGTATTTTGAGAAAGACTACATTTGAGGGTAAGATATATATGAGATGATTAAAAAGTGAGATAAATATATGAGATGATTATGATGAGTGTAAATATAAGATTTTAAATTAGTAATTGTATCACATGTCTCCACTGAATATAAAATTAGCAATTGTCTGAAAAGGTGTAAAGAGAGGTGGATAGGATTGCTAAATTGGAATTGTTGAATTGCAAAATTTGTACTTTGAATTGAAATAATAATTGTTGTATTACACCTCGGTTGTTGAGTGTGTTTGAGTTAAGTTGGTAATATACAATTAAAACAATAATTGAAATATGGAGAAAACGAAAGTTGTTTGAGATATAATTTACTACTTATTTTATCAATGAAAAATTAAAACCATTGTGAAGAAATATTAATGTTCTAAAATGGGCAATTTATACTACGAGGAAACAATAAGTACAAATTACTTTTGCGTCATTTTAGACATTCTCTGTGTTTTGATGAAGGGCATTTAATAATAAAAATTGCCTATGTCTGATATGGTGGTATTCAAAATATATGTTATATTCTTCTTTTTTTGTAAGCTTAGGTAGAGCCTCCTTTTCTATTTATATAAAAGCAAACTGAAACCACATACAGTTAATAGGTGGCCTCAACTTGCCCATTGGAAAACCAAGTCTGTTGGCCACCTATGCATATTGTAAGCCATCAAAAAATGGTAAATTATCAGTCCTTCTACCCAAGCGATATATATATAACTATTTAAAGCCCAGTCTATAGTCTTAGATCCCATAAGCATGCATATAAAAGAAAGCTAGCCGCTAAAAAAACAAAAACCTGAGCTATCATTGTGCTCAACTATTCTTTGAGGTCTTCCGGTTCTGACTCAACTGTCACTGGATCTTCAGCTGAATCTCTAGGTGCTGGTGTCATTTCAACAATACATGGAATGTGTCGTTGTATACGGTCCAATATTATGTCCTACTTGCAGAGCTGAAACTGGATAGTTTGCAGGTCCTTTTTATAGTCTGGCATATCTCTGATGATCAAAGCCATCCCCATGTACACTTGTTCCATTGCTTTTCCTACCAGTCTTTTCATGAACTAATACAAATGCAGGGTCTATTTGAATTGGGATAGTCACCCTCTGGTGTTCCCTGGATCTGGAATGTGGTCTTTCCATTCCTCCATTTCGTCCTCAAAATCCTCTTCCATAATTCTTTACTCCATTTCTTCTATAATTTTTCGGATCCCTACATCCGTCCCTTCTTTGTATGCTTTGCAGCCGCCCTGACAGTCTCGTCCATGGGTCATCTTCCTTGCCTCTGTTCCGAGGTTTCCAGGTCCTTTGAAGGAGGACCAAATTTTCCTCGTCCTCCGTGACCTCTTCCTCTGGTTGGTCGCGCCATGTCACCAATGTCTGCTACCTGTTCACAATGGTCACAATTCAATGTCAGGATAAAACAGCCATTACCATTCCATATGCCAATTGCCTCATAGGGTTTCTGCTCTCCGTCCCTACCTCCCCTTTGCCTGCACTCCGTTGCTCCCAGGTTATCAGGTGACCCAGGGGTGGGCTTCACCTTTTCCCTGCTCCCCCCAACCTGTCTCTCGATCAGACCCATAGTCTATGTTTCTCCTCCATTGTCCCTTCCTCCCCCGTTGAGGTCCCTCAGATTAACCCATTTCCTGTGCGACCCCAATAGAGCGAACAAAGGGAACTGCGTGCTGAGACTCTCCTCCCTCCCCCTACCTTGCTGGCCATCGCCACTCCCTCCCCTAGCAGCGCTACCTCCTCTGCATGTCCCCCATTCCTTTCTTAGCCCCCTACCCAGCTTTCCCTCCCAGGCTTGCTCTTCTCTGCTGTCATAACTCCCCCTATCTACCCAGAAATTTGGCCTGAGGAACTTCTCCAGACCCTCTGTCCTCCATTCCACCTAAATAAAATCCTCTCTAGCCTCGCTAGCCTTGGTCCTGAGCAAAATGCACCACTCCCTAATAGCTACTATGCCCTCAAGCCTGGCCAGCATCAATGCAAAGCTACAAGGCCACTCTTTCTCACTGATTTTGCTCTTGCTGCGCAGCATAACCTCTCCCCGAGGTATTTCCTTCCCCATCTGGCACAAATTCCTTCCCCCACCCGGCATACTAGACTTCCCTTCACGAATTACAGAAAGAAAACAGTTAACCTACCCGTGGGTGCTATGCTTGCTTGCTGAATGCAAGTATGGCTGGTCCTCCGCTTTCGTTCTCCCGCTACCCTGCAATCTAGCTCTCCTCCCTTCTCTACACTTCCTCTCATACTCTGCCTTACCTACCTGTCGTCCCATCCACCTTACGCCGTCGTCCTCACCACCTCTCCTCTTACCTACGTACCAAACGCCACTTCTCCCTTCTGATGTCGCTGTCGTCATGCAGGGCTCCACCACGCCCTGCGGTATAATCGTGTTGGCAGTGGTAGGTAATCCTTGCGCCTCTTGGCCTCTGACACCCATAATTGTTTTGATTACCCACTCCATCACCCCGATCGGGATAAAATATATGTTATATTTTTATTCTCATTTGTATTCTCTATTATTGATGGTTATCTCATTTAGGGAATTATCTGTAATTAAATCAAGGCAATGTATCAACCCAAAGGATGACAAATTAGAAGAATCCTACTATTGTTGTATATTGGTTGCTTCAATAGTAGGTTTTGGATGATATTGTTTGCTTACAAGTTGTCATAGGTTCTTTCATAGTGCATACCATTCTACATATGCATTTGTGGAGTAACTCAAAAACAATACATTGCCCTATCTTCATGAAGTCTCATAGTTTATCTATACATATCAAACAAGCCCTAGTGCCATACGCACACTTTTCTTAGTAATGAAAAATGAGATCTTCTTCTCACCTACAATATAAGATGTGGCAACTAGTCAAAGGATGGTTCTTATATTGCGAGTAATGGAAACTTTTATAATTGTACATCATCTAATAGACCTACAATGCATGGAGCTTTTGTATGAATTCTCTAGTATGGTATTCAAATATAAATTTGTGCATTAATTTTTGTGTTTAACCAAATCATTGTTACGGTATGCATTTGATAAAAAATTTGCAATAGTGACAACATGTTATCATATATATGTTTGTTTCTAAATTAAAGAAATGTATTAAATTATAGATTTGTGTATTAATTTAGTTCTTTATTATCATTTTAAGAATGGAAATAGTTATTACTTTATCAAATTAGTGTGTTTTATTTTAACATAAAATTTTATTTTTAGAGTTTTTGTAATGATAAAAAATAAATTAATTTGCTTAGTCTAAATCATACAAAATTTAAATTATACAATCTATGAAAAGGATGAGTCATTTTTATGTTAGACTAATATATTCTTCCATAAAAAAATAAAAAAATAAGAAAATGTTGTAAAATAAAATTGTCATAAAAATATATATATTTTAACTTATTGTAATAAATATAGATATCAAGAATGTATTTTAATTTATTTATAAATATTGATGTTGAAGTCTAAATTAAAATTATTTTGTCAGAAAAATATATATTTTTTAATTTATTGTAATAAATATAGATTTCAAGAAATGTATTTATTTATAAATATTGATGTTGAAGCTTAAACTAAATTAACTTTAATTAAATTTATTTAATATTAAAATGTTTAATAATTAAGTAATATATTATTTAAGTTTTCAATTTTGCTTTACATTATATTTAGTTTGTAATAAAGGTCATCTACTCTATGTTATAGATATTTTTAGTTATTATAAATTGGATGAAGAGACCATATACCTAATAAATTATTTATCTAACATTACTTTTTATTATACATAGAAATAAAAATAAATAATCTCTTTAAAAGTAATTTAATATTAGACAAAAATAGATAAAACATTATTGAAAAATATCCAAACTGTCAACTCCCAATATCTTAACATCTCATAACTTCACCCATAACTAAATATTAGTTATTTGAAAATATTTGCTGAAGTGATAGTGCCTTCCTTTTATTATGAGAGCCAATTTTTTGCCAGCTCTTGGGTATATGGAGAGACCAAGCAGAGTTCTACCCACTGATGATGAAGAAGTAAAACAAGGCATTACTGATGCCATACGCAAAACATATATACCTAATTAAGCAAATGCAATGCAACAACAGTTTATTGAATTTGGTACCTTAAACCCTTCCACATTCTCTCAAGATGCAAGGGTGTACATCAACATTTATGCACCAAAGAATCTCATTGGATGGTGGAGAATGTATGGGGGGAAAGCCCAAAAGCTTCGAAATCTTGCCTCGTGCTTGCTATAACTAAATATTAGTTAATATTTGCTAAACTGATAGTGCCTTCCTTTTGTTATAAGAGCTGATTTTTTCCCAACTCTTGGGTATATGGAGAGACCAAGCAGAGTTCTAACCACTGATGATGAAGAAGTAAAACAAGGCATTATTGATGCCATAAGCAAAACCTATACACCTAATGAAGCAAATGCAATGCAACAACAGTTTATTGAATTTGGTACCTTAAACCCTTCCACATTATCTCAAGATGCAAGGGTGTACATCAACATTTATGCACAAAAGAATCTCGTTGGATGGTGGAGAATGTATGGGGGAAGCCCAAAAGCTTCGAAATCTTGCCTCGTGCTTGCTATCTCAGGTTTCTAATTCATCAGTAGTTGAAAGGAATTGGTCCAATTACAGTTTCATTCACTCTGTTAAGAGGAATAGGATTACCTCTAAGAGATCATAGAAATTGAGTTATATGCATAATAGTCTTCGACTTCGCTCAAGGAAGCTACCTGAGTATTTAGAGGGCCCTACAGCACGATGATGATGAGGATGGTTCTCAAATTGAAGATGATGAGGATAATCCTTCACCAAATGTAGGTTTAGTTGGCATACCTTCGGAAGCATTGCAGGTGATCTTGGTACTAATGATGGTAATGATGATGTTAATAATGATGGTGATGATGATATTAACGATGATGATTGAATCGAAGTGCCTAGCGAGTCTCATGCCTATATGGATAGCCTTGACGCTAAAGACAAACCTTTAGGATCATCTTCAACTTTAATGTTATATTTTGGCCTTTCAACATTTTTGAACCATGTGTTACTTTGCCATTTTGGGCATTTGCCATTTTTTTTTATGTACTACATTGGGCATGCTAGCAATATGAAAATTTTTATGACGAGTTCTTTGATTTTCATTATGCTTCTAAAATTGAAAAGTGTCCCTTAAATTATTTACATTTTCAAATTTTTAGATTTGAATTTGATATTCGTATAATGACTTAAAAATTTTAATTGATTTTAATATTTAAACATTTTGATTTAATATTTTAACATTTTGCATGTACCAAGTGCCAACTTAATAGGTAATACTAATTTTAAATTTACTAATTGTTGGTTCATTAAGCAAATGGCATTCATACATCACAATATCATACTCATGTTTATTGTTTTCAATTCCTCTTTGCAGGGGTTTAAGTTTTTAACTTTAAACAAATGATTAGCAAACAAACCATTTTTACAATTTGTCACCAAGCTTGACAATGAAAATGGATCTCAAAAATACTCATGCAATCTATGTGGATTCATATTTAGGGGAAGCTACAATAAGGTTGTTGCCCATTTGATGGGGAATGAAAATCAAGGGATTAAAAAATGTCATCATTCTAAAGAGCAACACAATTGGATGTTGCAAATTGCTTATCAACATCAACTTTATAGGAACCACTGTAACCTATAACTTTGTAAGTATTGAAGTGTTTGCTAGTGGACATGACACAAACATTCAAGGAACTATTGTAACCTATAAGCATTGAAGTGTTTGCTAGTTGACATGACGCAAACATTCACTTATGATTGTCACTGTCAAACTTTAATAGTGTTTTGAAATACAGACTTTTTCATTTGGATCCTAAATAGTACTAAGTAAATGGTTTTTAAATTTTTTTGAAATGTTTCATTGAAACTCCAATGTTGTTCTAAATTAATTTTGATTATTGATATATATATATATATATATATTTTGTAAGTTTGGTAAATCCTTCCATTTTCATTAAATATAAGCAAGTTACATCCACATGAGTAGTTAGGTTGCCTCAACTTGCCCAAAGGGAAACAAGTATGTTGGCCACCTAACCGCATGATAAACCATCCAGTAGCAAAAAATGATAAGTCTTTCTAACCAAGCTATATAAGTCTATATATCATGACCGTGTCCACATACTATTTGCCTATGAACATATAAAACATCATGCTGAAAACTAAAAGCTAACCGCATATATACTAATCAAAATTGAATCTGATTATCATCCTATTCATCACCCTCGGCAGAAGCAAATTTCACTGGGGTCGGGTCCTTAACATTGGAACCAAGCAGCACAGGGAACATTGTCTGTGAGAGAAGGCAGGGGAGGTGATCCTCAATTCGGCGTAGGCATCCATCCTGTTTTTGCAGCTAGAACTGAAGTTTCTGGAAGTCATGCTTGTAGTTGGGGAAGTCTTGTATTGATGTTGCCATGCTCACTGAAATTTGTTCCAAGACTTTGCCCAGGAGACTTTTCATGGTCCAATACAAATACAAAGTATGTTTAAACTGGGCCACTCGCCCGCGAGTATGCCCAAGATTCGGTACCATCAATCGAGTCCTCCATCTCAATATTCGTCGACCCCGCCTGGCGGTTCAAATCTGCTTCCCACTCCTCAATCAATCTTCTGATCTCTTCACTGGTCCCCTCACAATATGCATTGGCCACATCATTGATGATGTTGGCTACTAACTTACGGCCCCTTGTTCTGTTGCCTGAGGAACTGGGGTGTTCCTCCTGCACTGTCACCCGAGGCCTCCTACCACGGCCCCTAACATTTGCAGCCCTTGCCATCACAACCAGCTCACAGTGTCCAGTGAAAAGTTGGGTGTTGTTAGATGCCTGAACAGGTGGTAGCCCAAGCCTAGAAGCCCTTCGCTTCTTGGTGAACCTACCACCCCACGCACCTGCCATGGGAGAACGAAACAATAATTGCCATAATAAAAAACATTGAATCTCCGCCAGTCTTAGTCCATGCATCCTATCAAGGCCTTCCATTCCACACAGGAATTCGGATTCCTTACCCCATAGCCAATTTGCATAGTAGCCAGAAAGAGTTTAAGAGACCACCATGACCAACAGCAACAACATTATAATAATCCCCAAACCCATAATGGTGCAGACCCTCAACTGTAACCCCGCAGAAGCTTCCACGAAGGCCATGGGTGTGGAACATAGCAAGACAGACAGCAAAATGTTTACAATGACGGGACCACCAGTTATGCAGGGGGTAAAACTTGCCCTCCACCCCATAAATTACAGTTAAATAGCCCTACAAGCAGAGTTGAAGACGACCTAACCCCAAACCCCAGGGTCTTCGAACCAAACCACAGCAGCATTCCCCAGAGTTAGCGCCACAATCACGCATCCCATAGAACACCATTCGGGAGAAGAATTTCATAACAAACCGACACAGAGACCATACCAGTTAGGATAGCATACTACAGCAATAATACTAGCGCCAGTGGTTTCCAGCATCACCAGTTACTCCCACTTGCAGACAATTCGACCCCATGCAAAACCAAATCCCATGACCAAACAATCGGATGCATGGAGGAGGGGGAGAAGAAACAATTAACATACCAAGTTACCCTCACCCGGAGACAAATAGTCCACCACCTTTCTTGGAGCTGTAGCGTATCTCTGCCATCAGCATCATTCGTCCACGCTGCAATCCCTTGGACACTGAATCAACCAAGCCCGACCACTAACATAATGTCGTTGCCACCTTCCGCAGAGGTATTTACCGCTTTCATGCAAGGAGCCACCGCACCCATCACCTCGAGCGTGTGGGGGGTGGTGGGTTTGTACCCCGATGTCCTTCGCATTAAATCCAAATTGATGGGAGTGTCATCCAGCTCGCACCCTGATCGGGGTATTGAATTAATATTATTAATATCTTTAATATTGTAGATAAATGTCTTTCGGATTAATCACATCATTAGGATTTGGTCGACGTTTCAAACCAACCAATGTGGTTCATCCTCAACCTTGTCCTAAGGATGAACCACATTGGTTGGTTCAAAACATCGACCAAATCCTAATGATGTGATTAATATGAAAGACGTTTATCTACAATATAGATCACAAAAGTCTCAGATCTAACATCTTTAACATTATTATATTAAAATTTAATTTTAAAATTTTAAAAATATAAGAAATTTAAATTATATAAATAAAATAAATATTTTTTGATTTTTTTTATTATATAATATTGTCACTTTTAATCAATCGTTTCTTGTAAATTTTGGAGAAACCTCTAGCAGTTTCGAACACCCATACCGAAGTTCCTAATGCTCCCCATTTGAAAAACCCCTACAACATAGAAAAATCATTAATTTTTCTCAACAGATTAGAAAAATGTGTATCGAATAATAAGAATATATATATATGAAATTAAGTGACAAAGAATCAATTTATATTCGAAGTATCGGTGAAATTGTATAAGTCGGAATATGATAATAAAAGTTTGGATGAAATTATATTTTTTAAAGTGTTAAAATCTATTTTTGAAGCTATAAAAACATTTAGTATCTTAAAAATACTATTGCAAAAAATTTAATTATACAGAAGAAATACATTTACAACAACAACACTTAAAGTAACTATTTAAAATATATTCTATAGTACAACATTAAAATATAACTTTAAATGCATTCTTTAACTATTTATACAACATTAAAATTTAACTTTAAATGCATTCTTTAACTATTTATACAACATTAAAATATAACTTTAAATGCATTCTTTCCCTTTAAATTAAAAAATATTATAGAACAGTGTAACAAACTCATCAAAATTAAGGATGATGAGGTATGAGAGTCGGTATGATCAAATAGATTGACTCGATTTAACACGTGCCCGTACGTCAGCCAATCGTCTATTCATCTTGGACTCTAAAGATGAGGAATTAAAAAATTTCCAAAATTCCCATCCAAAAAAGTGTAATGAGAACCATAATTTCTAAACACACAAATTATGGTTAAGAGTACATATTAGGAAGTTGGTTAAAAGTGTTATAAATTTGGTTGTCTGACTGTTTGGCACTCACCGTGCTGGTAATATAAATATTTTCACTCCATTAACTCCCTCAGATCAAACAAAAGAGAAGGAACCGCCTTTAAAAAAGAAAATCAAACTCACAAATATTTTATTGCATTTTCCTGCTATATTGGTTACTTTTCCATATTTACATTTCCCTTCTAATTTTGTTAATTTCCCTAAGTTATTTATTTTCCAAGTTTAGAATAATGGAGAAGGACTTATGCAATTTTCCATGTTTCGATTTCCATTCTAATTTTGTTAATTTTCCAAGTTTAAAAGAATTCTTAATGCATGGAGTCTAATATTGTATTATTGTGGGTGATCCTCATTTTTGTTGAACCAAATGCCTTTAATCTTTTGGATTTCGTGCATATTTTATTAAACATAAATGAGTAAATATCAAAATGGGCATCGTAACATTGCATGAAACAAAATGTATAAAACTAATTTCAAAGAGTAGAAATTTAGTACCTCTTCCTTCTTCTGATTTGAAACCCTTTTAAATTGACTTTCACTAACGAACATGAATCTTACTCCCTGTGACTTTCTGCGACCAACTGTTGAGATGGAATCATGTACACTTACCACCCTGCTTGTGTCCTTAGTGATAAGTGCCCTTCGTGCTAATATTTCCAGTTCAGTCTCCCACAATATTTGCCATGTCCAAAAAACTGAAAAAATATCCAGGAATGGATCTTTGCGCTCTTCAATTTTGCAGTCGTATTAATTTTGGAGGTGAATCTATATTCTCGAAAGTTCAACCATTGAATATGTGGTTCAACATTAACCTAACAATAAAGGATGTCAATAAAAAAGTCGAATCATAGAATATTGACATCATGAAAAAATTAGATTCAATTTTTTTGAGAATCCATATTCTCAAAAAAAACAAACAATTAAATATTGACATCCTTCAATGTTATGTGAATATTCAATGATTCAACAATTTTTTGAAAATATCGATTCAACTCCAAAAAATAATAGAAGCACAAAAACAGCATCCGCGAAGGTATTATCCAAACCCTCCAAAAGCTATGCAATGATTGTGACAGCGTTCTGTTCCCTCCCAGGTTCCAATCTATGTTCTCAAAAAGTTGAACCATTGAATGTTGACCTCCAAATATAATAAAACTTCAAAAAAACAGCATCTGTGAGGGTGGTCTTACCCATCCCTCCAAAACCATGCAATATGACTGACAGCATTTTTTCACTCCCCTGTTCCAATAGATCAATAACTTATCTAATGGCCTCCTGAAGTCCAACTGTTGCAACAATATTAAACATGACACCCATAATTAAAAGTTACTTATAATAGTAATAACAACCTCTCAAAGAATTTAAATTAACTAATCTTGACAAGATATTCACCTGTATGTTCAGGATAAGGGCCGGATAGATTTGCCTTCTTACAATAACTAGCATCATATATTTCTATACCGATTTGGATATAAATATGCTTGTATTTGACATCCAACTGTTGTGCAAGTTCACCCAGTTCTTCCTTCCTTGTTTACTGACGTGGAGAAGAACCTGTAATCAAAGAATGAAATTCCGGTAAAGCACCCATCACCCAACAAACGGACACAATAATATAAAACAACCTATTCATCCTGAAATAATAAACCTCGACATCACTGCAACGAGTATGGCCCAGGCTGTGGCAACAGTTCTGAAAGGGCATCTTGATAAAGATCGGGAGGCTGAGAACAAAGAGGGGACTAGGATCATGGTGAGGTTCTCAAGGCATTAACTCGGGCCTTAGGTAAAACAGAGGAAGCATACTTGGAAATGGCTGATAAGCCCATCGCTGAAAATCCAAAGCTGGCTGTGATAGGATTTTATGTGCTCGTAATGCCGATGAAGGAAGAATAGGGCAATCCTGGCCAAGAAACTAAAGGCTGGTCCGGGTGAAATGGCTTCTAAACCTTAGGCAGTGGGAGAATCCCAACACTGTAGAGACTTAGAACGAATCATTGAAGAAACCTCATACCATTTGGGGATATGATATGGCATCTGGATCAGCCAGGAAAGAGGCCAACATTGGGTACCGCGCAGTTATCCATGGATCATGGTACTGGTGCTGAAGAGGCAATATCATATTTCTTTATTTTGCAATCAACAGCATACACTCGTTTTAATTGATCTTCATTCATTTCTATTGTGTTTCAACTTTCCAAGTGTGTACCTCACCCAATTTTCGTACTCTATCGAGCGTCTATATGGAAGCATGCCATGTGTACTGCCAATCCTGCTACCTGATCTGGAATTCATGCTCTGTGACTTCGTCGGGCGCGAGCCGCCCACCAACTAATACAATATCAATGGCACCTCCCTTCCCAGGCTTTGGAAACAGACGAACAGGAAACCCATTATGCGAACATGGTCCATGAATTGAATTCAAACAGATATGGTGAAATAACAATAAGATTAGCAAAAGCTAGTTGATATTGTCTGAGATCAATCCTGGTAATGCTCACAGAAAACCACTCTTCCCTCGGACAGAGAGGATTGTTTGCAGATTATGACCATTGTGAGAGAGTTTCAGAGAAAAGCCACCCGAGCTGTGAGAGGTATGGTTGGTTTGTTTGATTGAAGAAGGACTATGCTGGCATCAATATATAGGCCCGGCAGTCCAAGCCTTGGTGAGTTTGACCAATGTTGAGCTAGTTCAGTATTTACTATTAACAATTGAAATCAAGACACAACTTGTCATGCTTCCATAAATGACAACATGAAGTGATTCCAAAATCAGTTTTCATTCACCTGCCAAATTTCATTGCAGGGAAAATGTTGCAAGAGCAATTCTACTCAAACACTTCCCTCTAATTGCTTGGAACCTGTCAATCGGATTCTTCCTGTGGAACCTCTGTAAAGCCCAAAACAGGGTAATATTCAGAAGATAAAAATGACACAGGGGAAATCTGGAACCAAATTATGGGGAATATAAGGGAAACAATAATTCTGGGAAACTGGACAGAGGAACACTAAAAGACGGAAGGTATGGAAACCAGCATCATGAACCGACTGGAAATTAAAGTAAAAAACACAAGCAGCACAAGGAAGATACAAGATGCAGAACAGGTAAGAGCGGAAGAACGTTACAGGAAACCCCCCCCCCCCAGGATTCATAAAACTAAACTTTTATGGGGCAGCCAAAGGCAACCCAGGGGAGGCGGATATAGGAGGAATATTCAGAAACGAGGAAGGAAAGATCATAAGGGTATATACAATGGACTGTGGCATTGCCACAAACAATGAAGCAGAATATCATGCACTAAATAGGGGACTGGAGATAGCGATACGAAAAGGGTACCAAAGATTGCAGATAGGATGGGATTCTAAGCTGGTCACAGACACCATAAAACAATTACAGCAAGGAGTAACTGCGGAAAAACTAAGCAAAAGTTGGCGGACGGCGTGGGTAATCACAGAAGTTGAAAAGCAACTTCAAAGACTAGCATATACTATCTCGTCCCATGCAAAAAGGAAAGGAAATGCCCCCGCGGACCTCCTCACGAAATAGGGATGCCGAAACAGAGAGCACCAATTAGATGTGGGAGAAGCAGAGCTCAACCAGAATGAGGAAATGAATCAGATGAAACAGGCAATCGAGGCAGATCAGAGATAGCAAGAGAATTCGGATGGCGTAAATAGGAGGGCAGAAAGACGCAGGCAAGCGCAGGCAGATTAGCATAGATCATCCACGAAACAGCACAGGACGGAAGAAAGGACCGAGAGGACATGGATGACGGAAGAGGAAATAGAAAGGACAGACCCGAGAAGCGTGGGGAAAGAAATGGAAGGAGGTGGGTACAGGGAGAACAGGACAGCAGGACTGAGAAGGGACAGCAGAGGAGAGCCAGATGGCAATGCGGAGTCAGCAAATGGACTGCAAGAGCAGCTGGGAGAAGATAAACATTAATGAAACACAGAGGACAAGACATTTGGGCAAAATCCCAAGGAAAAAGGGCCAGAAAACGCGCCATGGATCGTCGGAAATGGAGACAACTAGAGGCAAGGTTAAGACAGAGGAATGTTAAAAGAACAAAGTATGAGGGACTCCATGCATGTTGCATGTGGACGCAGAAGAAGGAAGGTGGTGAGTAAGAACGCGTCGACGGCCAAAGACAGCTGTAGAAGATAGAACAACAGTTCCAAACTGATGGGTATGTTAAAACTCCTCCCCTCACTTGGAAAAAAGCTTTTGCATGAAGCATAACGTAGGCATGCAGTTAGATAGGGATAATCTGCATCACCCCAGATTCAGTTACAAAGTTAAGATAGTCTGGGTCAAGGGAGAACCCCGAGAATCCATGGCTGGGAAGGGTGATTATATTAGTAAGGAGAAGGGCTCACAGGAAAGGAAGGACCCATCATTCCTTGACCCCTGCAACAGATGGGAAGCCCCTAGAATGCCAAACCCTGAGACTATGCCTTTGGTAAGGCAAACCTAGATCACCCGAGCGAGGAAGCAGGTGCCTTCCATAGGAACCAGAGATTTGGGGAAAAATAGGGAGGGGGACCCTGAACCAGAGGAACTCAAAATGGGAAGGGGGATAGGAAAGCCTAGGAGAGATGGGAGGGGCCTAGAACGCAAGACGGTCCGCGCAGCCCAGAAAAAATATGCTAACTATCCTAGCGTAACCCTCAAAAAAGAAAACTCGGGACTGGAAAGCTATAGAGAGGCTTTGGATATGTATTCAAGCGTCAACCATCACTCGAGAGGACCTACGAACAAGGGTGGTAGCTCTATCCCCTCAAATCACACTGCCCCAACAGTTAAAACTGACTATTGTGTTCATACAGTGATAGGTCTAACTCATAGTGAGGGGACATCACTCATAGTGAGGGGACAACTACAACCCAGCAAGTCTACCTAAAGGATCAGAGCATCAGCTGCCCAGTAAAAACATGGCACCCAGGCGAAGCAAAAGAAATGTCAAGCAGGAAGCCGAAACAAGCAGCACAGGCTAGAAAAAAGGAAGAAAATAAACAGGTAAACAGGTCAAGAAATTAGTGGACGCCTATATGAAAGCAAATTCGCAGGAAATCCGGGACCAGATATGGAGCTGGGAACGTGGCCTGAGACAAAATCTTTGAGGTAGAGAGCTTCCCCTGCATGAGTGGGAAGAAATGGTACAAGACCCAGGCACTACAAACGGCACGCAATCTCTCTATACCAGGACTTTGCAACAATATTGGATCATGAAGCACATAGTCGCTTGCGCTATGACTCTCCATCAGGAGCACATGGAAGGAGAAGTGGTGAATCAACAGGAGCGAAACAAAGAACCGGAACATGACAGAGGGGAAATAATGAAGGAATTGGCAACCATCCAGATCCAAACATACAAGAACAACCTTGCTTTGGGCCGCATTGAGCAAACTCTGTCCGAGCTAAAGTGGAAACTGTTTCAGCAGGGATGAGAGCTCCCAGGCCCAAGGGTAAAGCCGCAGAACAAAGGAAAGAAGATGATGAATCCGAAAGAGCAGGAAACTTTTCAGATAGCCTCCTCAAATGAGGAGTAGATGCTTTATCTTTAGTCTTTTTGTCTATAGTTTTATGAATGTTTATGCCTGAAAGACCAGAGAGAGGAACTTGGGAGATACAGATGATGATGATGAACTTATTTAAAGTTTGGAATGGATACAATGTTGATCGATAGCCACCTGGTTTCCTTCGAGCAGGTGGCTGGCTAATCGATGTGTTGGGAATGTAAATTTTGAAAAAGTAAATATAGAAAGTACTACCTTGTTTACAAAAAAAAAGCATTTCCCTCTAATAAATCAATTTGCATTACAGATTGAACAGACATTTCGGCCATCTATCTATTTCCAGAGTTCCCCTTACCTAGGTTATAAATATTGAATGCCGTTTATCATTTAGGTTCTTATTTTGTTTGCTACGATGAATACTCAAACAAAAACGCATCTGGATAATTAACAACACAAGGTTGAAACCTCATGTATTTTAAAACAAAAATTTCTACAGAATAACTATCTGAAAGTTAAAAACTAACCTATTATTTACAACCCTTTGGACAACAAAAAAGCTAAAAACCTTGTGCTTTTTTTACAATCCTTCGAAATTTAGACCATACTGAGCCTATAATCCATTCATGTATTGACAGAGCTATTAAGTCGCTTTGGCAATGGAACCGGAGAAAACCCATGATAAAATTGAAAACGAAAACTTATAGCAAAAAACAGCATGCGCGCTAGTTTTACACTTATGCAAAGTTCAAGATTATTTCAATTAGGGTCATTTGATCAAGTTAGTAAATTACTAAATTGAGATAGGCCTCCTATAAAAAAAACCATTGATTTTGCATACTGTTCTGTAATTGCCATCTGTAAGATTGAAGGCAAGACAAGTATGTTGAACTAAATCCTGCAAATTTTAGTAGTCTCTGAAAATAGCTCTTAAAGAATTTACCCTTGCAAACCTCCATGCTCATGAGCTGGTTGCCAAGTTATTCAATCTAATTAACTACCACTGCAATTATTTCAATTAAGTTCATTTGATTGAGGTAAGCTTCCTATAAAAAAAGCCATCCATTTTGCACACTTTCTGCAACTGCCATCTGTTAAGATTGAAGACAAGAAAAGTACGTTGAACTAAATCCTGGAAATTTTAGTAGCCTTTGAAAGTAGCTCCCAAAGTTCTTTGAAGAAAATCATTTAATCTTGCTAACTCCCAAGCTCATGATCCGGTTGCCAAGTTATGCAATCTAGTTAACTACCACACCAAACAATTTCGATTAGGGTCATTTGATCAAGTTAGTAAATTGAGATGGGCTTCCTATTAAAAAACCATCCATTTTGCACACTGTTCTGTAATTGCCATCCGTTAAGATTATAGGGGAAAACAAGTATGTTGGACTAAATACTGCAAGTTAGTAGTCTCTGAATGTAACTCCCATAGTTTTTTAAGAAAATCATTTACCCCTGCAAAACCGGTTGCCAAGTTATTCAATCTAACTAACTACCCCTACAAAATGGCAGCTAACCAACCCAATGCACTCAACGTGGAAGATGATTCATCGTCATAGGTCGCATACAGAACTGCATTGCCATTGCTAAAGCGTAAAATCAACAAAATAACTGTAACCACGGCAAGTCCTAAATTTACCAAACCTGAAGGTTCTTATATGAAAACCCACAGAAAAAATATATGGAAAACCACAATTCCAAAGTAGTCTTTTATTTCAAATCTAAAACAAAAATAAGTAAATAATAAATTGAAACCCAAATACATTATTTATGATTAAAATGTATAGCTAATGTATAGCCGGCAATTACAATAAACCCTAGATTTACCAAACCTCATGATTTTCATATGAAACCCCTGGGAATAAATATGTGGAAAACCACAATTTATTCCAGAATAGTCTTTTTATTAAAATGAGATAAATGCAAAATTGAAAACCCCACATATCGTTCGATCATTAAAACGCATGGCCGGGAATGGCTGACTGAAGATAGCTTCATTAAAAATATATGAAAACTGAAAATGAGAAGAAAACATGAAGATACGAACCTCACGTCTAAAGAAAATTTTCGAACGAGAAGACCGGTGGGCAGAGTGGAGTGCCTGTCTGTGAACATATATCGCTCCTCATAATGCTTTCTGCGAGGAGGATTCGGTTCCTTCTGGGTCTATAGATTCTGCTGTGGCTTCGGTTTACTCCCATTTCGCCTCCTTCCCGGCCCCCTTGGAACAGGTTGATGCCAGTTAAAATGCGAGGGCGTCTCTGAATAAATATTACACGGATAGCTTTGCTCTCACGCTTGCCATCGAAAAGCGCATTAGTTAGTTGTGGGGAGTTTTCAGTTTTAACCTTGTAGAGGAGGTATTGTGAGAAAGACTAAATTTTTCCCTTTTCCCGTAAGTCTGCTTTTACTAAAATCATAGGAACTTAGCATAAGATTTGCCTGCTTTTGCTAAAATCATAGGAACTTAGCATAAGATTTGCAGGTGGTTGGTTATGCTATAGTGGCAGCTATGAGGTTTGATCCTTGGTCTCCCATAGGCCTTGCAGTTACCGATTCACCATGTAGTTAAATAAAAAAAGTATTGAAAATATAAGGTTTTTAATTGGGTATTAGATGTTGTAAAGGAAATATTGTAAGGGATAGATTTGATAATAATTGTTTATAAATTATGTAATTTTTCTAATGTTTATTGCTTTTCAATCTTAAAAAATACTTTTTCAAGTTTTAATAGCAAATATTTTATAAATATATATATATATATATATTTTGTTTAACACTTTTTAGGAATTTGGACTGAGGTTTATTCAAAGCTCTTTTCTAAAATGACAAATTCCAAAAAAATATTCACTATATTATAACAATTATTCACACTTATCCAACATTAATTTGATCAAAAGCTTACACTCTTTTACCACTTGTTTTTAAGGTGATTGGGTTTGTCTTTGCTTGTCTTTGCTTAATTTTTTTGGGGCTTTTGGACTGACACAAGAGGTTTATTCAAAGCATTTTTCTAAAATGACAAATTCCAAAAATATATTCACTATATTATAACAATTATTCACACTTACCCAACAATCACCAAGGACATTTCCATTACAGCAATCCATAAAAGGCATTGTGATAGATGGGGTTCTATGAATCAACCAAGGAAAGATCATCTCTTCTCTAAATGTTATTTTTTTAAGAGTTAGAAATCTAAAACTACAATTGTTAAATCAATAAATTTGCAGAGGTTTTGTCAAAATCCTTTCTTATCTCCATCCTTGAAAGGATAAGGTATAACAAGGAAACAAAATAACTTTCTCATATATATACAAGGACATTCTAAAGTCATTTAGCCAAACTTATGATATTTGAAGGACAATATCTTTTTTCATATACATACAAGGACATTGTAAACCCATTTAGTCAAACTTATGATATTTGCATGATAGTAACCTAACTAATTATTAAGTAATAACTTGTTGAAATATATAAAATTGGTCCATTCTTTATTGAAAGAAATGAAAAGTAAATGAATATATAAGTAAGACTTCATATTTGCTACATATATTGGTAGTGAAAACCAATATGGAAAAAAAAAGAGTAATAATTAATTCACTACTTGATTTATTGTTATATAAAATATTTTTATATTATTGTTTATTTTTTTATTTTGTACTTATACAGTGAATTTTACTTTTTGTTTCCTTTCATAACATATATTATTTTACATCTTTCATGAGGATGTGGTTTTATAGTGCCTTTTCTTTTGCAAATAAGATATTAATAAATTTATTATTTATTTTGTTATTAAAATATTAAAGATACTTATTATTATATTATTATTTCTTTTATTGATATTTTATTTAATGTTTTCCTTTATAGTTTATTATATGTTCATTCATATTTAATTCACTAATTTTTTTTTGTAAGCTTGGTGGAACTACATCTTCATCATGTCCTAATGTCACCTTGATCAGGGCTAGAAATTTGTAACACCCCCAAATGCATCAGAGTGGTCAATGGGAGCGTGGGAAGAGACTTATTAAGACTATTATGAAGAAGAAACACAACTATAGAACGTGCAAGTACAAAGACATCTGGCAAGAATTCCAACTGGGATTCTTTAATAGAGCAAGCAATAAGAGGAAATGTGGGTGTGGAGTTGTCATTGTCATTGAGCTAGGTAAATTCTTCCATTTCTTGTGGGAGGACAAACTGGGTACTAATAACAAAGCAAAGATCATAGCATTATGGGGAGTCCTTATCCCGGCAAAATGCCCAAGACTCAAAAGGATACATGTATATGGAGATGCAAAAGGCATCATTGATTGGGTAAAGGACCACACAAAAATCAATCCTCCCATATCAACAAATTAGATGAAGCGAATTAGAGATTTGGTAAGCACCTTTCACCACATTCAGTTTCACCATATTTAAAGGGAACAAAACTGGACTGCAGACCTACATATTATCCAAGCTAGGCATAAAAAAGAAATATGGTAAGTTTTTTTCCGCGACTTTTGAACAAGGTGTTATGGTTAATGTTGGCAGCATTAACTACTCTTAAGAGACAGTGAATGCATAGAGGATATTTTGATTTATGTAATTTGATATATCATATAAGGATTTTGTTGTAATGTTGGGGAAGATGGAGGCACGGAATTGTAATGTGATAGTGAGACTCAAAATGTAGACAAGTTCTTTGAAAATATAGATAGGGAGACACAAAATGTAGACAAGTTCTTTGAATATGTGTGCGTGTGGGGGAAGAAATTTGAGATATGATAAATAGAAATAACAAACAAGCAAAGGAATAATCAAACACAAGCATATGAACTATCTTTTTTATTTTAATTTCAAAAAAAGAAACTTTTTTCCTCGGAAAAAATAAATAAATAAATAAAAATTAAAAAACAAACAAACAAAAGAAAGAAAAAAAGGCAGACATTGCACTTATATTGGCTCATGAAGCCATTGATTTGCAAGGCAGTTGAGCAAGTCTCAATGGGTATGGCTCTAATAACAAGGGACATGCCTAATTATAAAAAAGACTTGCAGACTATTCAATTTAAACTCTGCAAACAAGATATGTGAATGGATCGCATAGAGAGACACATCCCCAGTATAGCGAACAAGACTCCTGTGCCTGGCGACTCAGCAGCGGACCCAGATATGGTTGAACCAGATCAGGATGAACTGGATGAGTAGACTGAGCTTTTGTTCTCAAAACATTATTGTTTAGCGGCAAGTTTCTTTATATAGTTGCATAGGTATTGGAAGATTAGATAAAAACTATATTTTCAATAGTTCTGTTTACATAGCATGGTTAGAAAGACTTCAAACTTATGTATCATTTTGGCAAGATCGATGACCAAAATACGATAAAAAAAGGTTTTAAGAAACTGCAACCAGTCATTTAAAATTTCAAACTTATATTTTGGAATGCCATGAAACATTTGGATCTTTTTAAGAATCCATCAACATTTTCCAGCCAACAAATCATATGAAATTTCAAACTCAGTGAAATTGTATCTTGGAATGCCATAAAACTTTTGAGACTCTTAACAATCAACCAACATTCTTCAATCAGCTCCACATGCATCAGGGCACTTATCTATATCCAAGAATAACATCCTTCTTTAATGCAGGAACATTCTAAAATCTATTACTAGTGTTCATTGAAGGATGTTGTAAAATCTCTTACTTGTCTTGAAATACAAATTAATTTAGTTGTGTTCAACCTAAGGTATGGTAATCATTGTTATTTAACTTCAAAGCTCAAAACCAATGGCAAACTTAACACGTTGAACATAGTTCAACATGAGAGCTTTATGGTCTCTCAATGGTAGTCCACATTCCAATGGCTTTGGCTTGCGCTCCTGTTGCACGTCTTATAGGCAGGGGCTCGAACATATAACAAATCTGACCATCATTCTCAGCCTAACCAATCTGTGTCTTATAGGCAGGGCTCGAACTTATAACAAATCTGACCATCATTTTCAGCATAACCAATCTGACCATCATTCTCAGCAAAACCAAAGACAAAAATGTTGTCATTGCATGCTACGCAACACGAAATCCTTGCAAGAGTGTTTGGAAGAGAACCCACTGCCCTCCAAACGTTTTTATCAAAATCGTATTCCATCACTCCCTGATGCTTATGGAATGAAAGCAAGCACTGAGAAGAAGCAACCATACACGACTGTGGACCTCTCCCTTCCCCGACAGTCCACATATTCCACGGCATGCTCCATGCCCCCTTTTCCGGATCATAAATTTCGGCACTCCAATCGAATAGATTACCCGACTCGGGACTGTAACCGTTGATAACGAAAAATTTGTTGTGGATGAAAGCACCATAACATTCATCTCGTTCTTGGTTCATCTCAGGAAGAAGCTTCCATTCGTCTTCAAACACATTGTAAACAGTTGCCGATGGTAGGAAATCTTCATAGTCATCGTGTACGCTGGCAACGTAGACGAGTCCCTCAGGTGATACAGACGAAGCACCGGAGATTTGAATCACCGGCATGTCTCAGTCGCGGCTCCACTTACCAGATGTGAAATCGAAGATGAAAATGGTGTTCATGAGTGCTTCCTCTAGGTCGAGGTCAGAAGGCTTCCATCCATCCATTAAAATGAGCTTTTGATTGACACAAATGCAGTCACAAAAAAAGAGGAATTCCCTTATGATTGTCGGGGGAGTGGGGAAGGGGAGAAAGCGTTTTTAGGGTGCCTCCCAGAAGGTCAAACACAGAAACCAGAAATTCTAGATCATCATCATGGTAAGCCCGTAGCTCCACTAAACATATACACTGTTGCGAAGTCCCATGGTTTTTTCTGTCTTTGTAGAACTAGGGGGTGCCTCACAATCGCCTCCCAGATTTTGCAAATAGATCTGAGGTTTTCATGGGAATCATAAGGGACTCTTAGCAGACACTGTCGACCAATTTACCATGGCAGACTAGCAAAACACTCCATAATAAAATGCAGTCTCAGCTAACGAAATGTAGACCGATACTATTGGTATTCGAAATTTCGTTTCAATGGGTGAGATATAAAGTTCGCAGACCCAGACTGTTGGAAAAACCTTGCAAGCGAAGCACAAGATGATACCTTAGTAATGGGATGAATACAGAAGCGATCTTGCAAGCCAAAACTGACCCACCAAAATCAGCTAGAACGGCTAAGCCCTGTCGTTTGCTCAATACCAAGCCGGTCGGATCGAAAAAAATTAACGCTAACTGTCTACACAGTCAATTACAGAACAAAAGAGTAATTTTGAGTGAGGGACAACCTGCCGCACCCATGCACAGGTTGTCTCGACTCAGGAAACTGTGGTAGCACAAGGGAAAATTGAAGAACAAAAACCTGGAAGCCTGTTGGTGTACATGCACTTAGACTAGCTGTGTTGGTGTACATGCACCTAGATTAGCTCCAGTTAACTTATTGCTTGCATGTGGCACATGTACATATTAACATAAGATAAAGCACACTTAGCTTTAGTTAGCTTTAATTATTGCATGTACAACTAAGCTTAACTTAGTTGCTTTTATGTATTTATTCTAAACCTAATATTGTAGAATCAATTTTTTATTCTTTTTTCAATTCTTGTTCGCTTCCTTCCTTCTCTTGCAAGCTTGTTTATTGTTTTGCAGATCTAGATCTATGTATCTCAAAAATCTTACATGATATCAGAGCACAGGGATTTGTAATCAGTGCACAAGCAATTTTATTTGCAGGTTCAGAAGATTGAAGCAACAACAAAGAATGGAGTCTAAATTGGAGTTTCCACAATCGGCAATTCTCACTCCATATAATTATTTCGAATGGAAGCCAAAGATTCAACTTCATCTCAGAAGTAGAGGCTTATTTCGAATAACCATGGAAACGGAAGTTGAACCAACATCGGCAATGGAGAAAACAAGATATTTCAATGACATGGACGAGGCCTTCGGCATCCTATGTTTATCTATTTCTCCGGAACTGCTATTTCATGTTGAATCATGTTCAACTCCAAATGAAGTATGGAAAATTTTGGAAGGATTGTTTGGAAAACAGGATGAAATGCAAAGTCACATTCTCGAAAATGAGTTAAACTCATTAGAACCGAGAAACTTTGAGAACATTCAAGATTTTTTCACAAGGTATAAAGCCTTGTTGGTTCAGCTGAAAGGATGCGGGATCGACAAATCCAAGTAAGAAAATCAATTGATTCTTTCCATTTTATCAAAACTTGGTCCAGAGTATGCAGTATTCGTCTCTACATTCCACACAGTCAGATTTGCAACTAGTGTAGCTTGGAAGATGCCCTCACTGGATTCTTTTATTCAGTCTTTGATGCATGAGCAAGATAAGCTCATCAAAATGGGCACACTTAAAAATTCCAAAGCGCATGCACTTACTGTGCATGCAAAAGGAAAGGCAAATTCCAAAGACCATCAGAAAGGAAAAGGGAAGAAGGATTCTGATCCAAGAAAGGGAGGACATCCCAAACCCCCTGATGGATCATCTGGCTCAAAGGAAAGGAAAGGAACGAAAGGGCAATCAATGTGCAATTATTGCCACCGTGGTTTTCATCATGAATCTGCATGCATGAAGAAGACTATAGATCTTATGACGCAGACACTCCAGCAACACAATCTTGGAGACCACATTCCTGAGAATGCTAAGAAGAAGTCTGGAGAAAAAGCACCATATCCAAGAGGTAACGGGCATGCTTTGATTGCTCTTCATTCTGCACCACAAGAATGGATCATCGATTCAGGAGCTTCACATCATATGGCTTCTTCAAAGGAATCCTTTTCTTCTCTACATGCATACTCAGGTCCTCCCATTCTCATGGGGGATAATTCTGTAGTTGCAGCAACTGGACAAGGAAGAATGCAATTCGAAGATGGAAGTTTTGAAAATGTCTTGCATATTCCAAGGCTTTATGTGAATCTTCTCTCAGTGTATCAGATGACACACACAGGCAGCGGAAGGAAAGTGGAATTTACCCCAGATTTCGTGAGCATTTATGACATGCAAACCAATTTCAAGATTGCATCTGGCAAGGTAAATGATCAATCTCGTTTGTATACATTTTCTGATTTTGTTCCTCAATCAGATTATATTTTGCTACTTATGCATGCAAATGAAGAAAGTAGGATTTGGCATGAGAGATTTGGGCACTTGAATTTCAGATATATGCAACAGCTTAGTAAGCAAGGGATGGTCAAAGGATTGCCAACCATTGAATTTTCAGATGGTGTTTGTAATGGATGTGCTCTTGGAAAGCATCCACAAGAAAAATTCGAGAAGGGGCATGCATGGAGAGCCTCTTCACCTTTGGAACTTGTACACAGTGATCTCATGGGTCCATTTCAGGTGCTTTCAATGAGCAAAGCAAGATATGTGTTGTCATTTATAGATGATTACACGAGATTCACTTGGGTTTACTTCTTGAAACTCAAGTCTGAAGTTTTTCAACATCTAAAGATTTTCAAAGCGCATGCGGAAAATCAGTCTGGAAAACGCATCAAAATACTCTGCACAGATAATGGGACGGAATATGTCAACAAAGATATCAAGAATCTTTGTGATGAAGCATGCATACAATTGCAGCATACAGTTCCTTACACTCCACAGCAAAATGGCGTGGCTGAAAGGAAAAACCAATCTTTGAAAGAGATGGGTAATTGCATGTTGCATGCAAGATCTCTTCCGTCGAAATTGTGGGTCGAAGTTATTAATTGTGCCTCATACATCCATAACAGATCTCCTCATAAATTTGTTACTGGAAAAACACCTTTTGAGGCTTGGACTGGCATGCAACCTAAAGTTAGTCATTTTCGCATTTTTGGATCTCGAGCATGGGCCCGCATTCCTCCAGAGAAGAGAAAGGCTTTGGAGCCTCAAAGCATGCATGTTTGTTGGATATTCTGATGAAGTCAAAGGGTACAGATTGCTTGATATCCACACTGAAGAGCTCTTTATTGAAAGGAGTGTAAAGTTTGACGAAGATATTTCGCATGCACCAGTAGATGAACTTGTTATCAAATTTTCATCACCACTCATTGATGAGTATGCAGATGAAACTTCAGACCAGCATTCTGATGAAGATGAGTCTTTTCCTGTGACCCCTGTTAGACCACCAGTTGTTGAACATCAAGATCATACTTCTGCATGTAGTTCGGAAGATTCTTGACCACCTTCAACACAAAAATGGGCAGCATGAGTGATATCCTTGATGATCCTGCCTCTATCCCTCTGTTTGAGGAAGATCCGCAAGCACTCTTAGCTATGGAGCCATCCATGCCCATGCATGCTTATATGATGCATGGATCTGATCCACAAACTTATGCAGAAGCAAATGGACATCCTGAATGGGAAGCTGCCATGGATGAGGAATATAACTCTCTCATTGAGAACCAGACTTGGGATTTGGTTCCGCTACCTTCAAATCGCAAACTTGTGAGATGCAAGTGGGTTTACCGGACCAAGAAAGCATCAAATGGCCAAGTTAGTCGATATAAGGCACGATTGGTAGCAAAAGGTTTTCAGCAAGTACATGGTGTTGACTATGATGAGACTTTTGCTCCAGTGGCAAAAATGGATTCCATTCGGCTAGCTCTCTCCATTGCAGCAGCAAGAGGATGGGAGGTGCATCATATGGATGTGAAGAATGCCTTTCTTCATGGTGATCTCGAGGAGGAAATCTACATGGAGCAGCCACCGAGATACATGCAGAATTCATCTCTGGTATGCAAACTAAAGAAGTCTCTCTATGGCCTCAAGCAGGCACCTAGAGCATGGTATGCAAAGATGGATTCTTATTTGTTATCTCAAAATTTTGTACGCTGCAAATCTGATTCCAATGTTTATTTTCTGAAGAAAATTGACTCCTTGTTGATCATAGTACTCTACGTAGATGATCTTTTGATAACGGGTAGTTCAGCTTCTGTCATTACTAACATCAAAACTGCATTGCATAAGCGGTTTTCTATGACAAACATGGGCTTGCTAAATTTCTTCCTTGGACTAGAGATCCATCAGCGTGATTCTGGAATTACCATTTCTCAACCAAAATATGCCAGAGATCTTTTGGCACGATTTCACATGAGTGACTGCAAGCCAGCAGCCACACCTTTCTTATCAGGGATAAAGCTTGAGAATGGCAAAGACACACCATTGGTTGATTGCACATTGTATCGCCAGCTTGTGGGAAGTCTTCTTTATCTCACTCACTCCCGTCCTGATCTCTCCTATGCTGTCGGAGCAGTTTCCAGATACATGCAGGAGCCACACGAGTTACACTGGAATGCTGCAAAGCACATCCTTCGATATGTCCAAGGGACAATCACCTATGGGATTCATTATGCAGCCAATTGTTCTTTGAATCTCATCGAGTTCACAGATTCAGACTGGGCTAGCGACACCATTGATCACAAGTCTACTTCCGGTTATGTACTTAGTTTGGGATCCGGCCCAATTTGTTGGTCAAGTAAGAAGCAGGCTCCCATTGCTTTATCATCAGCAGAGGCCGAGTATAGAGGAGCAGTCAATGCCACTATTCAGGCAATTTGGCTACAACATTTCCTATCTGAGCTTGGGATTAGTGTCCATCATCCAACTGTCATCTGGTGCGATAATCAAAGTACGCTAAAGTTTTGCAGAGATCCAGTGCAGCGGCAGTGTACCAAACACATCGAGATCCACATGCACTTCATTAGAGAACTCATTCATGATGGGATCATCGATCTTCAGTACTGTCCTAGTTCCGAGCAGATTGCTGACATCTTCACCAAGACTTTCACTGAGCAGAAGTTTCGATTCCTGCGAGATCGTCTCAGGGTGAAGGACACGACTGCCTAGCAGTTGTCTTTTCTCTACTTTTGCATTATATTTTGAGGGGGGGTTTTCTTCCCACTGGGTTTTCCCTCTTTCCTCCTTTTTATGCATTGTATATGGGTACCTAAAATGGCCGTGTTGCCGGGACTCATTCATTTTGCATCACACTCACCTAAGTTATGCTTAAGGGGGGGTGTTGGTGTACATGCACTTAGACTAGCTGTGTTGGTGTACATGCACCTAGATTAGCTCCAGTTAACTTATTGCTTGCATGTGGCACATGTACACATTAACATAAGATAAAGCACACTTAGCTTTAGTTAGCTTTAGTTATTGCATGTACAACTAAGCTTAACTTAGTTGCTTTTATGTATTTATTCTAAAACTAATATTGTAGAATCAATTTTTTATTCTTTTCCCAATTCTTGCTCGCTTCCTTCCTTCTCTTGCAAGCTTGTTTATTGTTTTGCAAATCTAGATCTGTGTATCTCAAAAATCTTACAAAGCCGCGACTCTGAATTTTATCTTCCCATTTTTTTTCTTCGACTTTTACCATCATAACTGGGCAACTAAAATTATGAGAGTGCGTTGCTTGCAAGATCAACAAAAAGAAATTTCCATGGGTTGTTTGCAAGATCAATAGAAAGACATGTCGAGATAAATGGGTACTCCATATTTTAGGGCAGACGATCCCTAAGCATTTTTGGCACACAAACTGTTAGAAAATGGCCACATATAATGCTTCAGCTACACAAACTGTTAAGAAATGGCAATATACATGAATTAAAAATATATGAGATTCATTGTTGGATGTCTTTGCAATATATGATGTAGAATTTGAGCCATAATACAATATCGTACCACTGAAAATGTCGAGGATGCCATATAATGCAGAGGATACCTTACTATGCATACACATTGTGTAATGAAATCATTTGGAAGAACCATTTAGAGATGTGAGATCACTGTAATAATACCTTCGAGCAAGATCATAACCATACCAAAAACTGAGCGTGATCATTTACCATACAAAGATGCGATGTTATACAATTATAGTGAGAGAGAGTGTGCCAGTCTCTTACCGTTACAGAGAGACGAATGCGAGATCATTCTAAACCGTGATTTTCTATTCTTCGTCAACTTATTTCGGTTTTGCATCAATGATCAAAAGTCTTTTAATAGGACGCCCAGTATGCCATATAATGCATAGGATACCTAATTGTGCATACACATTAATAATTTAGAAGAACCATTTAGAGATGTGAGATCACTGTAATCATACGTTCAAGCAAGATCATAACCATACCAAAAATTGAGTGTGATCATTTACCATACAAAGATGCGAGGTTATACAATTATAGTGAGAGAGACCGTGCAAGTGTCTTGCCCTTACAAAAACGAGAATGCGAGATCATTCTAAACAGTTATTTTACGTTTTTCGTAAACTCATTTTCGGTTTTATATCAATGATCAAAATTCTTTTAATCGTCTAACACACAAATCCACGATGCACAATAAGACACGATGGTTGCTGGGTGTAATAAATAAAGTAAATTAGAGATTATTATATTAATAATATTATAATTATGTTTATAAATATTTATATTTATATTTTAATTTTCATTTTCATTTGATTATGTTGAAAGGTGTTTTATTGTGAATTTCATTCCAGTGAGAATTGTCTCCTCTTTTGCCTTTAATTTGGCATATGTCGTGGGTGGAATGGTGAGCATTTCAGTTATGGGTGGTGGAGAATGTTGCGCTGAAAGGTCGTGTGTGGTTTCGGCTACCAATTTTGTAGGGCCTCCACCATCGTTAAGAACATGATTGTCGAATTTGCAGGGTCTCCATCACTATGTATCCTATCAAACACAGGTCTACCTTCACTATCTTTTTATCTAAGACGGGGCTTATGGGTAGCAACAAAGGTGCCAATTTTGCAAGCCTCCATCATCGCGAAAAACAAATTGGGGACCTGCACTACATTATTATTTGTGATGGGGCTTGTGGGCAGCAACAGAGGTGTCAATTATGTAGGGTTCCATCACCGCTGAGAATAGTTTGTGGGCTTCTACTACCTTATTATCTGTGAGGGGGCTTGTGGGAAACAATAGAAGTGAGCACGATAAGGCCCTCATCATGCCACTACCACCAAACCCCAGGAGGTTCCAGCTGGGTTGTCGCCCCTCCCTGATGGTTAATCTTATTGCTCAACCAAAAAACTGCTCATTTTTGTTTGAAATTGGTGCAAAGAACAAGGTAGCTTCTACCAGAGTTGCCGTGTCACTATCACCAAAAACCAGGAAGTTCCAACAAGATTGTCATCCCTCCAAGATGGTTAATGTTATTGCTTGACCGAAAAATAGCTCATTTCTATTTGAATCTGGTGTAAAGAAAAAGGTAACTTGATTTGTTTGTGTTTGGTATTATTCATTTAAGTTAAACCTCAATAGATTTTGCATACCAAAGCCTTGAACTTAAAGTGAACTTAAACATATTTTCTAAAAGGTGGAAACTTTAGCCCAGCCGAGCATAGAAACCCATCAACTATTAGCAGGTCATTGAACATAAGGGCGGACAAATTCAGATGTTGTGAATCCTTCTAGTAAAACAGAAGTGCATGCACTAAATACCACAAGTCATGGACAACCACAAAGAACTATGCCCTAATCCCCCAATGACGAAATCATATTTAGAGGTATTTTTTAAAGAATATTTCACGTCTTATTTGAAATAACAATGGTTATTTGTGTTGAATTTCTTTTGACTTTAAACAATGGAGAGAGAGGATTTTAGAAAGAATTATTAGAGGAAATTTTAACACATGGAATACTTAAATGCAATTGTGTTTAATGAATCGCAATGTATGGAGTATAAATAAGATGGACTCCCATTTGTCTTAGATTCATCAGCAGTGCAATCCTTAAATCAATCATAGCTATAGGTCTATCAACCACAACTATTATTTTCATTACATCAGAAGAAGTAGAAATAGCATTACCTCCCATCTTTGGTACTGCCCTATTGTTGCAGGGCTACGCTGGTGTCTTCACCATGCTGGGATTGAGTCAATGAGATATTTTTCAATTCTGATTTCAATTTCTTATTCCTCTCTTCGAGGTATTCCACATGAGAGTTAAAAATCCCTCGTGTAGGACAATATGGAAGCATTGTCTTTATGCAAACATATGAATGAGAATAACTCATTTGTTTGGACCTATGTTAACTAAAATATGAGAGAATAATTGTTGCTTTTGCATATCTTTTTATATATGGCTCTAGAGATTAAATCCCCAAGTTAATGGAAGTTCATAAAATTTCATTACATTACAACAATTATTATATTTTGATGGAATGTAGCCTTGAGATTCTAAGGATGATAAAACTGTAACAGTCCCTGGTTGATTTTCCATGTAAATAAAATAAAACCAAGGTCATTGGACACATATTCCAGTATTAATGTTGGGAAAAATACTATAGTGGGCATCACTTGTGATTAATTAATGGTTATGGAAAATGGCAAAGGCAAAGAGACAATAATTGGCATTTATTTATGAAAATAAAGGAAAATAGGAGAAAAAGAAGGTGAAGAAACACAGCTTTGCATGCAAGGGAAATTAGGGGGAAAATGAAGAAAATAGAGGCATCAATGATAAAAATCCTTTAGAGAAATAGTTCACAACTTTTGGATTAGCTTTTGTTGGTTTAGATTTTCTCAGTTCAGTTTTGCAACTCTACTTTCATTCATTCTCTCATACATTCTTACACACTTAGAGTATTCTTGGAGCATGCTTGGAGCACTCTAAAATTCACTTGGATTTGGAGAAATAAGGCAAAGGAAAGCAGCGATCGCAAGCAAATAGTTGGATCAACAACTACATTTGGATTGTTTTGTAGGTAACAGGTTGCATGTGTGATTTCCTTGTTGGTTTTGGATGTATGGTATATGCATGTGGTTCCTTGGTTATGTGTTGTCATTGGCATGGAGATTTTCCTGGATTGACAGTGGTTTCAGCCTTTCCTTGCCATTTCCTGGATAGCCATGGTGTTGTGTGTTTTCCACTTATTTTTCTCATTGGTGCTCAGGTTCCCAATGGTTGTTGGTTGGAAAAAACGTTGTGGAAGTTCTGGAACAACTTGGGTTAAGTTACTAGTTCCTAGAGCTAGAGGTTGGGACAAGCACTCTAGAGCCCTTGGTGGATTGAGTTACTAGTCCATGGAGTCATGGTTGGAACAAACGCTCTGGAGCTCTGGAAGTTTGTGGGTTGAGTTACTAGTTCCTGGAGCCTTTGACAACTTGGGTAGAGATTGATCTGGTTGATGTTAGTGATTTTCTGACAATAAATGTGGAATCAGTGTGGTTGAGGGTTAAGGTGGTTTGGCCTCGGGAAACCCTGGTTGGTTTTGTCTTAGTTTATTCCACGCGATCCCACATTCATGCTTAGAATATGGCGTGGGGGTGTTTAGCTATAAGATAGCTTTGGTTCAACCTAATCTATGGTCGAGTACCTTGGAAGTCCCTAATTGGTTGGAATTTTCATATCTTAATAAGATTTATTTTCCTACTATGATTTACGAATACTTGTATTGGTTATGATGTTGATATTATGGCTTATTTGAAATGTTTTCTATGTTGTTTATTTGTTGGTTATGTGTTGGTTGTGTGTTGATTATACGCTGGTTATATGATGTATACTATCTATGGCTCTTGACATGTTTCGATAAGTTATTGAATGGTTGATGAATGCATGGACTAACAAGTGTTATTGTCGCTAGCTAGAGAGGGATTAGAAACTTCTTGGTGATTCGTAGATGAATACTATTAGTTTATCATGAGATATGCATACATGATTTGTAGCTTATATGTTTACCATATGTTAGATCTAAGACTTTTGTGATCCATATTGTAGATAAATGTCTTTCGGATTAATCACATCATTAGGATTCGGTTGACGTTTCGAACCAACTAATGTGGTTCATCCTTAAGACAAGGTGAAATGTCTATGATAGATTAGGCATGTTTAGGTCAAGTTCTTGCATCAAGTTTGAATGTGTGGCATTTTCATCATGTTAATTATGATTTTGAAAAGTTACAGGCGGTTTCGGGCAGTGGTTTAGAGGCTAGCTTGAAAAAGTGCCTCAGATTTCCAAACCGCTGGCACTGAACTGGAGGATTCAAGTCATAACCACATGGAAGCAGGCATGGGCGTGCAGTTGGGGCCTCATAGCTGCACTCTTACATGTCGTGTGTGTATTGGGGGTGTTAGGTCATAGAAAAAGGGTTCTAGCTTGGGTATTGATCACCTGGGGTGGTTGTTCATCTCCTAAGTGATTTGTGTCAGTAAGTTTTCAAGTTGTAGGCTCCACTTCCTTAACTAGAAATTGGAGGTCATGTCATGTCATGGTGACACTCGTCTCATGTTTACCCTAGAAAGCTTGTGAATTTGGATAAATATGGGAGGAGGCAGTTACACGGTGGTATTAGAGTGAGGTTGCAGCACTAGACCTTAGGGTAGATGTGATTGTTATGAATGCATATTAGTTGTAGATGTGTTTGTTGTGCATGCATTGTGATGGCCATTGTTGCAGTCTTGTGTTGTAATGATGACGTTGGTGTGTTATGATGCTAAGATTATTAATATGTTGATTGCATTATGTATATGCATATTGTGTTATTCTCGATTGATTGTGTAGACAAGATAGCCTCCCTTGAACTTTGCAGAGGTATGATTTTGATTATGTATACATTTGGTTTATCTAACATTACATGTTTGCAGGAAATAGAAGATCAGAGGTGATGAGAAAAATGGTGGATTACAGTTCACATGACTATCCTTATAAATCATTTCAGCAATAAGGAGATGAGTATTTCCTGATATAGTAGATACACTGAGAAGTTTGAAGGTAGAAATCAGAAGTTGCAAGTCAAATAATGACAGGATAATTCAGTCACAGGAAATACTTGTCATAGTTAAGGAAAGGCAAGAAGAGGTTAATGTAGTGATCCTTTAGAGCTTATCATATTTATAGAGACAGGGACAACCAAGAATCAGTCATGGATAGGAGGAATCGACTAATGAGGCATATGGTAGTAGGTCTCGATCAGGATACAAGTTGGACAAGGATGATACAGTCAGAGGTAGAATATGGTTCGATACACATGACATGAGAGGTAGTGCTTATGGGTTCTATTCTAGTTTTGGTTCAAAGAGACATAATTGTCATCATTGTTATCATCCTTATAAGAGGAGTGAGAAGCAATACTTTCCAGATGAGTTTAAAAAATCTAAGCCTCCTGCACTGCATGGAGAGATTAAGAAATCGGAAGATGCAAAAGCATGACTACTTGGGATGAAGAAGTTCTTCAAGTTGCATGAGTATACAGAGGATATGAAAGCCAAGATAGTTATATCCAATCTCAAGGGAAAAGTAGATATCTAGTGGGAAGACGTGAAGTGTGTTAGAGGCATCAAGGCAGAGGAGTTGAGTTGACATAAATTTAAAAGACTTCAGAAAGAAGTACTTGTCCGAGAGATATTACGATGGAAAGGCTAAGGAGTTTTATGAGCTAAATATGGGTTCTATGACAGATGAAGAGTATAAGACTAAGTTCCTAGAGTTGTTGAGGTATGTACCATATCTTAAGGATGAGAAGACAAAGATTCAAAGGTTCATTAACGGATTTCATTTAGCATTTAAGGATAAGTTTAAGTATGATGAGCCTCAGTCGTTGGAGGAAGTCATTGGGAAGCTTAAGCATTGTTATAAGCAGTCGAATCATAAGTCTGAGCCTAAGCAGTATTAGAAAGGCAATGAAAATACTAAAGGAAAGTGGGTTAAGAAGCGAGTAAGACCTCAAGATGCAGGTGACAAGGAGAATGTAGCATTGTACAAGAAGTTCAATGCAGTTGATAAAGGACATGAATTTCAATTTGAGGAGAAGAATAAGGGTGATGCAAGAATCCTTTGCAGTGTTGGACTTGTGGTGGAGAGCATCCCAAGAGATATTGTCCATCACATCAGGGTGGAAAACCTCAGATTTACAATGCTCAGGAGGCACAGACAGTTGGAGATGTTGGGCAAAGTATTCTTTAGATTAATGCAATAGTGGATAATAGTAGGCTAATCATTAGGCATCTGTTATTGAGATGGAAGGTAAGCTTTGTGATCAAGTTATTTCTACTTTGATTGATCCTGGATCTAACTATAGTTATATCAATCTTGAGTTGGTGGATAATTGTTTATTGAATAAAGATGTGCATGCAGAGTCCTGGTTGGTGCAGCTGGCTGCAGGAACCAAGAAAAGAGTTCATCATTGGGTGAGATCTTGTGCATTTGATCTAAATGGTATGCCTATGTCATCACATCTAAGTGTGCTTCCTTTGGGTTCATATAGTATGCTTTTGGGCATGGATTGGTTGTTCATTCATAGAACTAAAGTGGATTTCCATGAAAAGGTTATTGAGTGCCTAGATGATGTGGGGAAAGAAGAGTCTTGCAGGGAAAGAAGAAGCCTACATTAGTGATAATGGTTACAGCTATGCAGGAAAAACACAGTTGCATAAAGGCATGTGTATTTTTTGCAATTCATATTTTTTGTCACAAAGGAAAAGATGTTGTGGATGATGAAGTTGTTAAGAGGTATCATGTTTTGTAGCAATTTCGAAATGTGTTTCCTGCAGAAATTTCAGAGTTTCCTCCTCATAGGGAAGTGGACTTTTCTATTAAATTGATGCCAGGAGCAGCACCAACATCAAAGGCACCCTACAGGATGAGTACTCTAGATTTGGTGGAATTGAAGTTGCAAATTAAGGAAATGCTTGATAAGGGATACATTAGGCAAAGTGTATCACCCTTGGGTGCAACAATGTTGTTTGTGAAGAAGAAGGGTGGTACTCTCAGGTTTTGCATTGATTGCAAGCAATTGAACAAGGTGACTATCAAGAATAGATATCCTTTGTCGCAGATTGATGACTTGTTGGATCAGTGAAAGGGAGCAACAATGTTTTCAAAGATTGATCTGAGATCAGGATATCATCAGGTGTGCATCAAAGAAGAAGATATCTACAATACCACATATCTACAATACCACATTTCTTACTAGGTATGGGCATTATGAGTTTGTGGTGGTTCCTTTTGGTCTTACTAATGCTCCAAGTACTTTCATGTGTTTGATGAACAATGTGTTGCGTCCTTATCTGGACAAGTTTGTGATAGTGTTTATTGATGATATATTGATATATTCTAAGAATGAGGAAGAGCATGCAGAGCACCTGGCAGTAGTGTTGAGATTGTTGAGAGAGCATTAGTTGTATGCCAAGCTTAGCAAGTTGTAACACCCTCCTCCCACATCCACCCAAGTAACCATGCCAACCGGGGTAAACATGAGACGAGAGGCTACTATGATCAGATTAGACCTCCTATGTGACCTTAAGGAAGTGGAATCGACGGAAACATCACACACAGTGATCCAACATCAACAACAGAACCCTCAAGAGACATGTCAGCCACTCAGATAGCATGTCCCTAGGTCCCACTGTTGTTCTGGATCTCTTAGGCCATAGTCGCTCTCATGATATGGGCAAGGGAGCAACCAACAATGTAAAGTCATTCTCACAGGCTTGCCTGTCAGTGACAAGAGACCAAAATTTCTAGTTCTATGCCAGCAACCCTGGGATTTAAGCCATTTTTTCAGGCCTGTAGTTAAGGCCACTGTCCAGAATGGAATGATAGTTTGAAATCAGTAAAAATACAGGGAAACAATGATGCAAAGCAATAATTTGAATAAGACCATAACCAGAGCCCTACTAGCAATGACAAGAATTCATTAAACATATCATCAACATGTAACCTACAGGGGTAAACAACAAAATTAAGTGTAAGGATCTCATACTTATTTGAGAATTGCTATGAACCATTGTTCCCTCGCGTCATTTGCTTCATTATCATCTATTAGGCCATGGATACACTATCCATTCATTTACAAGTAAAACATTATAAGAGCCATACATAACTATTGTCATAAAATATACATATAACTAGCATAATAGGAACATAATTACCATAAACATATCATCCATCGAAACCCACATATACATCAATACATTTGCACGTGGAAATCAAGGGAGTAAATTTCTCATTAATGAATGCAATAAACCAACTGGAGAAGGGACTACCACGTTCCACCCGACCATAGAATGGTTGAGCTAAATCTCTCTTCAACCATTCATCCCATGCCATATTGCAAGCATGAATGTGGGACTCAAACCAAAAGAAATAACCAGGGCATATCGAGGCTAAACCACCTCATCCTCATCAACAGAAATCACGCTTTACCGTATTCCATCCTGGATCACTAGGCCAACACAATAAACACATCATAACAGGCTTTACCGTGATCTCCACCTGATCACTAGGCTAAACAAGTATGGATGCCATCAGATTTCTCCACCTACACCGTGAGGAATTTTCTTGTTTCCTAGTCTCTCAAGCTTTGCCACAATCCAAACCCAGATCACTAAGCCCTAAACTGAGACCCAATCTCCAAGATTTACTGCATATCCCAAACCCGGGATTACTAGGCCCAATGGAGAGAAATACACCTCTTGGATTTATTGTATATCCTGCCATTCACCAGCAAGGATTCCTAGGCCCACCAAGGCAACACAATCTTGGCTTTATTGTAACCCACAGTCTAGTTCAAGGGTCACTAGGCCAGTGGCTTTACCGTGATCCATAGTCTGGTTCAAGGACCACTAGGCCATGTGCTCTATCATTCAGAGATCCACCCCTCAGCTTTGAATCCATTCGGAAATCCAACTCAACAAAACATGAGAACCTGTTGTAGCGGCTACAACCACCCTCCAAAATTTTTCCTTATTCTGTTTTGGAGCCTCCCTACCAACCTTACACAACACTTTGTCTTGCTTCGTCAAGTACTCAAGCTTCCGTGCTTTTCTCGCACAAAGGCAACCTATCAACCATAGTTGATCCATTTCCCTCATAGGCTGCTCATCTGGACTTGGTCCAGCTGCAAGTTGAGCAGCTTCCCAGTGAAATTTGCACATTTATGGAGGGAAACTAGCCTTCCCTCCAGGAATTGCACAATTCCCTCTAACAGCCTGCTCGGCTCCAGGATTACGCAATCTTGCCAGGTAACCCTCTCAACAGGATTTGCGCAATTTTTCCCATCAGCAGGTTGTTCAGCCCAGGATTTGCGCAAATCTGGGCAGCAGTCAATTGCTCTACCCAGAATTTGTGCAATCCTCTTGGGTAGTCAGCCCAACGTACAACAAAAACTGCGCATTTTTCTCCAGCAGTCAAGTACGTGCAGCTGAGTTGACCGGTTCCCTCCGGGACTGAGAAAAACTAACTTACATGCATGGGCTGCTTCTCCCAAAGTAGCATACAAAGGCATCCCTTGTTTCAGGGATCTATGTTTAGCAGTTGGAGGTTACATGCAAGGATCATTTCAGAAACCTCCCACCAAGTGTCGCTTCTCCTAGATTTGTGGCATGCATGTCACAACCTCGATGTTATCAAAACTCATCAATCGGATGCTGCAAAGCTTATTCCTCACATAAACCTTGCAGCTCTGACATCCCACATCACATCTAGGAGCGATCGACACATTTAGTTAAACTGTTTTGAGGTAATCTCACTTCCCATGCCTTGTGCTGCATTTCTGTCGCTTTTTGTGTTTTCTCTCGTGGGAGTACTGTTTTCTTGATTTCTTTGAACGCTTGCTGTCGTTTACATGTATACTAGCTTGTTCTAGCTCTATTTCAATTTTTGTTTCTATCTCACTAATGTCGCTTGCGTGAAACTGTTTTGCATTGATGTTCGCGCAACCGGTGAACTGCCTCACCCACATGCACGTTGATATGTTTGTTGAATCTTTCATTCATGTTTTGCATGCAATGTCTATCACTTCTGTTATCACTTCGAGTCACCATGCATTCATTGACTTACTTGTTTTCAGTTGCTCATCGGCGAGTCGGGCCAACCTTGGCCCGAGCTCTACTTTCACCAAGGCTGCATTGCGCAATTTGAGAGAGGAAGGCTCACCTTCCTCTCCAGATTTGAGCATTCCTTCCCAACATTGGCCTCAAGGACTGTTTTGTGCATTTCTAGAGGATAGTGGCTGCTTGGCCCAAGAAATTGCAGAAATCTATCCCTGGGTCAGTATTCAGCAGCTAGACTGGACTGTGCATTGCGTAGTTCCAACAGTCAGTCAGTCTCTCAGCAACCAGATTGGACTCTGCATTGTGCAGTTCCAGCATTCAGTCAGTCTCTCAGCAGCCTGGACTATGCCTTGTGCAGTCTTGGCAGTCGATCTCCTGACCTCCCGACTGAAATTGCACAACCTTCATGATCATTCACCTAGGTATGTTGCAAGTTTGTTCTCATGTTCATATTGTTTTTCGATTGACAGATTGCTTGTTATGAGTGTTGCCATGTCTCCAGGTATCGTAGGTGTTTGTCTGCCTCTCAGAAATACAGGTACAATGGCTTCCAGGAGAGTAGAGACGAAGACACTGTTTAGAGCACGCTTGGGGATGTAATCAATCAAGTGTCTATGAGCTTGCCTACTCACGAAGACATCAAGTTTTTCGTGGACAAGGACATCAAACAACAGCATCACAGCGAGCAACATCATGAACAACAGCTGAAGGCAACATACCAAATGCAGCGAACGTAGCGGATGCAAGAGGAAGGTTGTTGACAACATAGAGGCGGAGCAAAGTTGCAAGATCAAGCAGATCCATTGATAACGAAAGCAACTTTGGAGACTCAAGCTATGAAGTTAAAGGCGCGACATGAATATCACGCAAAGGCAGAAGATGGACCAAAGAAGGAGTTGCAGGTGTTGAAGTAGCAACTCAGGAAGAACATGAAGTTGCACAAACATTCCAATGAGTTGCAGCAGGAACAGGAACAACAGTGGGCACAACATGCACTCGCGGATGAAACTGTGCCAATACAAGTTGAGGATCCATCCCACCAGCTGACATAGAGCAAACATGGTGAGCAGTGTTGCTGATCGCAAGTAAGGGATCCAACAGCATGCATGTTGTGAGTGCACACATGCAATCCAACCCATTTAACACACTCACCAAGGCGAAGACAAGAAGCAAGTCCAACTGGGGCTGAACATGTACTTCGGCAAGTTGATGTGCATGACCACTAACACACACTTGAAGATCAACATGGACACCATGCATCAGTGTGTTGCTAGTTCAGCTGTACCCAAGAAGACCACGTGCATGTTAGCAGACGTGTTGGATCAAGGGGCCGAACCAATGCACCAGTTGCAACGGAGACAAGAGTTCAACAAGATGTCACCATGAGGCGCATGCACACCATCACAGATGACCAAGCTTGGCATCAGCTCACCACCTTCACCATCACAAGCATGTCAAAGAGTTGGTCTCATCACAACAGACCGTGTCAGTGATGTCTTGCAAGGCTTGCTCAAGCTGTGTTGTCTCACGTGAGTACATGTGCATTGTAATGTTGAGTCATGTCAAGTGTAAGTCAAGTGTCAATGGTTGGATGTAACAGTCATAGAGTAGGTGAAGAGTCATGAGGGTAGTTGAACTGTCACAAAGGGGAATGTCAAGGGTCACCCCACCCTTTTCTATAAATAATCCCTCATAACTCATTGTAAGGGCTTTTGGTCAGCCAAGCTTCTACTAAGACTATCTTGAAGAAGGCTTGGACAGTATTGTAACACACCTTGGCTTCTCCATTGCATGGAGCTAGTACATCTCTTTGGAGGAGCAGGTGGATGTGGCTATAACGTTCCACTGTTGGGGCTAGCAGGTTTACTTGGTGTATTGTATGATTGTGACTTACACTTCTTTATATAATAAGAGCCAACACATTTTCATGCATGTATTGTTATTGTAGTTGGATTGCTCTGGTTTCCTTAATGATATATGTTGTTTAACTTATGTACTTGTGTATGAACTGATTTGTATGCAATTATATGAATCTTGTTGTTAATGTGTTGCATATGTTGTTATTGATGTCACCATCCGTGTCGACTGCTCTACCAAACATCAAACATACCTTTCACATGAACCTTGCTATAACAACCGTCACACTCGTCTCGGACTGATCCGTGAGTGTTATTTGTGTTATCTTACCTTGTATGATGTGATTGTCGCATCCGAGTGGACTGCTCCACCAGAAGCTGTGCATGTCCTTTGTGTGGTGTGTTCCTAGTTGAGTTGGGACTGATCCCTTTCAACCTGGAACTCACCTTCACCTCCCTCTCCCTTCGAAGTGTTGGAACCTCTCATACACCCTCCTTGACTCACTGCATCAGTCACACTCTTGCTACTGACAAAGTTATCCTACTTACCTCTGTGCGACATCGCGGTCAAGGAATTACCTTACGACCCACTGTTGGGATTCCTACACTAAATGGTCTGAGGTCTAATTGGGACTTCTTACCGGGGAGATCCCCTTGACATGTTGGAAGGTCCAACACCGTCAACATTTATGGCGCTAGAAGGAGGGCCTCATGACAAGAAGTGTCTTGTTATCCAGTTTTAAACCTTTACATATCTTTCATGGAGTCTTGCATTCTTCTGCCCCCGAGGTGTTTTTCAAATCGTGAAGATGTCTCCATCTTGGGGAAGCTTTTCAATCTCTTGTCCACTCACATGTATGATGGTGAAGATGAAGTGGCCGGGCTTAAGCATTTACATAACTTTCTTTCCATGATTTATGAGGAAGATGAGTTTACTGACGAATAGGTAGGGTTGTTGCTCGCATGCACACTTCGCGAATCTCCATTTCATTGGGTGCTCAACCTACCGACTGATACCGTGCACTCATGTGAGAACTTATGTGATCTTATTGAAGACATGTTCTATCATTTTTATCTAGACCATCTTGATCGGAAACTGTTACAGCAGCGGACGGCTCTGCATGAATATGTTATTGATTTTTGGTAGCACTTCCATGACTTGTAGTTTCAAGCTCCTAGGAGCCAGATGAAGTTTTCTTTTCTTTGTGATCGGTTCGAGTATTGCCTTAAGAAATTTTCCCGTCTGAAGAAAAATTTTGAGATCAAACCTCGCTCAACCTTCTTCGCTAATGGAACTACACAATCTCATGTGGGAACAGGCACTGTCTTAATGAACTGTCCACCTCCCTCTCATTCAATAGTTCCACCATTGCCCTGTGATGTTGAGGATCATGTTCACACACCTATTCAACCTTCACACCCTCCCAACATCACTCCACACAATTTTCGTGCAGATTTGGTTGTGAGTCCTTCGAGTTCTCATATGCATTCTTTTTTTCAACCTCCGTCTTCGCGCCTGGGTGTTCCTCCGGATGATGTTGTCTTGGGTTCATCCATTCCTGACTCTTCACTTGTTGTGAATTAGGAACAACCCATTGACGGAGTTGGTGTTGCACAACCAACATGCTATGTCATTCATGAAGAGTATGAGTGGGAGCTTGAGCATCAACACTCGGCGAAGGATGACTCCCTTTCATCTGAGCCCCCTCCATTCTTTCCTAACATTGTTGGTGAACCTTCCATCCATGATTTTTCATGTCTGGCTTCATCCACAAATGCACCCATTGTTGATCTTTCGTAGGACACACCGTGTGTTAGCCCATCATCCAACAATGAAGATGACCAATCATTCATTGAAAATCCACTTAATCTTTCATCTGCTCTTCTGGAAACGTAGAGGGTGAACATCCTTCCTTCTCATCTACCCCTCTATGAGATTCGTCAAATCATGAGGATGCTGACCAACGTCCTGAATTTTCTGATCTTGGTTATCGTGATCTCTTCACCTCATCATCTGATCATGATGTTGATTCACTCGTTGTTAATCCGTCTAAGCCACTGGTCTACGAAGATCCATTTGTCAACGAAGTCAAAACCCCATAGATCATCGAGGCACTTCAGCATGAGCTGATGGTTATGTCAGGCCCTTTCTGTCCTGAGGTTGGTTTCACTTCCGATCAGGAAATTGTTCAAACACTCAAGGCTCCTCATCACTCATCTATATGCACTCAATATCAATCTAACACTCAGATTTTACTTCCTCCACTTGAACTACACGATCCCATTGCTTATGCATTGGAGGAGTCTTACATTGCAAGCACTCATGTGTGAGACAAGTTATCTTTGTTTCTTTCATTTGCTTGCATGTCACAATAAAGAGTGTGCTTTTGCTTCAAAGTTGCACCTAGTGTCACACAACACCACAATAAGTCCACGGACTACCCGTCATGCACATGCACTCACCTATGTCCCATGGGCACTTTGAAGCACGAAGTGTGGCTGTCTTCACTGTTATATCTTTCTTGTATGCTGGTCCATGAAACAAGTTTTAGATGCCTTGAAAAAAAGAGAAATTGTATTTGAAGATGTCTAAGTATGAATTTGGGAAAACCTCTTTAGTTTTTTTGGGTCATATTTTAAGAGGGGGTGAACTGAAGATTGATCCCTAAATATTTGAAGTTATTGTGAATTGGCAAAAACCCAACAATGTAATAGAAGTTAGGAGATTTTTGGGAGAAACCCAATATTGGAGAAAATTAATAGCTAACTTCTCACTCATTGCAACATCATTACATGCTTTGACAAGTGTGAAATAGGTCTTTCAGTGGGGAGGCAAGTAGCAAAAATCCTTAGATACATTGAAAGAGAAAATCAGTACAACACCAATTCTAGCACTTCCAGATCTTAAGCAGTCATTTGAGATTCAAACTTATTCAAGTGATTATGCCATGGGCGCAGTTTTGATGCAGCATGGTAAGCCTATCTTATATCATTCTCAAAACCTTTACCAATGCAGTAATTTATGATAGAGAATTATATGTTTTGGTACAAAACGTGAAGAAATGGAAGTATTATTTGATGGGTAAAGAAACGATTATTCATACTGACCATCAACCTTTGCAATATTTACAATTGCAAACCAAACTACAACAAACTACAAATTTCAAGTGGATGGGATTTCTATAACAATTTCATTTGGTAATCAGGTACAAGAAAGTTATATACAATAACGTTGTTGATATGTTATCAAGGCCTATTGTTAATGCATCTATCATTCTTAAGCATAACTCAATCATGCATGAAACTTATATTAAAAAATATGCTCAAGATGATGATTTTAAAGATGTTTTAGCAACTTTGATTGAAGGCCATCATGTTGAAAAGTCGGATTATCATGTGCATAACTAGTTGTTGTATCACCTTGGAAAGTTATATGTTCCATAGTGTGAAAGATTCAATGTCGTAAGGGAAGCCCACACTTGTCTTATTGTTGGTAACTTTGGTGTAGGCAAAATAGTTTCTCAAATTCAGAGGTTTTGTTATTTGCCTCGCATGAATGAAATTGTTTCAAGATATGTAAAGGGATGTTCCATGTGTGCTACTAGAAATCCTAGCAATAAGAAATTGGGTTTGTACACTCCACTTCCTATTCCTTCTCGTCCTTGGGAAAATATTTCTATGGATTTTGTAGGGGGACTACCAATGTCTAAGAAAGTTCATGATTATCTATATGTTGTTGTGGATCATTTCAGCAAAATGTGTGTGTTGATGCCATGTAAAAAACAAGCTACAACTGAACAAACTACAAATATGTTCTTCCAAAGTGAATGGGTTCACTTTGGGTTACCCGCTTCTATTATTTATGATCGGGATTCTCGATTTGTTGGGAAGTTTTGATCAAGTTTATGGGAACTCATGGACACAAAGTTGAACAAGAGCACAACATTTCATCCACAAACTAATGACAGAAGTGGTAAACATAATAATAGTGCATCTAATTCATGGATAGTGTGGTAAGCATCTTAAACTTTGGGATGAGCAATTGCATTACATATAGCATGCCTACAATCATGTCAAGCATTCATCTATGCACACATCTCCATTTGAAGCTTGTTTGGGTTATTTTCCAAAGTATCCTTTGAATTTCATCATTGGTAAAGATATTGCAGTAGATGGACATAGTGATGTGGACAAGGCTACGCATTTCAATGAAGAAATTCAGCTAGTGCATCAAAGAGTACAAGAGCAGCTTGAGAAAAGCAAAGCAAGGTACAAAGCAAGGCATGACAACCATCAAGTTGATCATGATTTCCAAGTGGGAGATCAAGTTTGTTTGTATATCAGCAACAAAAGACTTCAAGGTGAAGGTAAAAATCTCAAGCCAATCAGATATGGTCCTTTCAAAATCTTGGAGAAGATTGGTAACAATGCTTTTCGATTAGATTTGCCACCTTACATGAAAAATTATTCTATTGTGAATATGGAAAACTTGAGATTGTATGAGCCTCCAATGATTTATGATCATGAAGGTGTTGTAGTACTACAACAACCCCCCATTTAATTTTTTATTTTGGTCTTATAATAAAATTATGGGGACCGTTTTTGCATTGCATGTAGGCTTTGAGTGTGATTACTTCATTTCAAGTCTACTTTGCCTTTTATTTACATTTGTTTTATTTTTATATTCTACCTTAGTTTGATTAAGTTTGTTTGTTAATAAGTTTTTTTTTTAAAACACCTTAGACTAATATGACATATCCCCCCTAAGGCTAAGAAACATATCTAAGCCCTTGGCATAAATCATATTACAAAGTGGTCATGGCCGAAGGTTTTGGGCCTATTTAATAGTGGTTATAGTTTATCAGAGGGGTTTGATAAAACAAATGATCAAGTTCAAACCATATTAAAATGGAAATTATTAAATGGTTGGAACTTCATAAAACCCAAAGCATGAACATAATATAATATAGCCAACGGGAGGTCCCATTTCTACATCCTTACTTCCACTCCCAGGTATCGGCGATCGGGGATTTTTAACTGTGACACACTTTCAAAAATATGATATCACTATACTCCAAACCTCTAATATCACCCACGTCTTTGCCATGTTTCACCTCTGCTTATGTTATTCCTCTTACATTGGAAGTTCTCCATCGGAATTTTTGCGATATAGTCACTCGACCCCCAAACTCGATTTGATAATTAACTTTTAGTCTATAAATATATCGCGTCTGGATGGATCGCAAATTTTCAAAGGCATACCACGCAAAACCTCTGATATCCAATTATGACGTCCTTCCAACCTCCGATAAGACTGAATCGCCTATCGACGATTTGATAAATGGATCCGCTATGGATTTTAAAAATGAGTTAATTGTAATATCGCGTTCTTTTGTCACAACTTTAGTTATGTGCGACCATTTGAAATTGTCGATAAAACATATGCGATATTATTATTAAAACAAGTTTAATGTGATTTCACATCCGTCATATTGCAAGTGTGCAATATATGTCATGTCGAAATTGTGATAAAATTGTTGATTGTCGATTGGATTATGGATCCGATATAGTGATTAAAAATAGTTAATGATGCTATCGCATACACTCCATCGCAAATGTTTCATGGTATCACATTTTGAATATTACAATGAACAAACCTCTAATGCCATTCAACTCTTTCCATTTGTCACTTCCAATAGGCCGCTGTTATGATATTATAAAGGGTTAATTTTGATATTATTTCCATTGTTTGTTCCTCTATGTGACTGTTTTAAACCTTCCGATATGTATTTCGATGCTCACCACTTGTCCATTCCAGGGGGGCGTTGTCTTATTAATAGAAAAACAACTGCATTAAAATTAAAAGGTCTTGAGTCATATATGTATTAAATTTCACATAATGTCTAATTAGGATTTCTTTGTCACAGGAAAATGTCAGGTCCGATTCGAATAGATCATTCGATCAACAACCATTCAAACATGTGTCAAGATCCAAACCAGAATAGACATAGGATTTTAAAACAAACAAGGACTAATACCGTGAAGAGTGCAAGCCTTTCTAGCGATCTACTCATTGGTGGTCAACAGAAAACAAATCAAACTCAGCAAGCTAAATTGGGCACTTTATCAACAGAGGCGATTTACATTTGGCTTGTGATATAACTGCAACAAAACCACCTAATTTAATTGCTTTTATTATCTCAATGGTGGAGAGATACGTGGAGTTGTTGTTACTTTCACGATTTCACCTCAAGCTCTGTATAAATAATGTCTTTGCGGATTTTAAAAAGGACTTCTTTTTTCCATTAGATAAATTGGATAATTAGAATTGCATGATAGGCATAGTTAGGCATTATTAGAATAGAGGATTCAAATCCAAAATAAAAGGAAGCAGAGTAATGCTTGGGCTTGTAACCTATTTGTAGAGGGAGTTCAATTCTCATTCACACTATTGTGGTGAGGTCGAAGTCATTCTTTACAGACAGAAATCGAGTTGCTGACAGCAGGGGATTTGCACTACTGCAATATTTTGAGGTTCATGTAACTTGTTTCAATTCTGTAATAAAATTTATTTCTGTAAGTGCATGCATAGCACTACTGTTTGCATCAATTATTGAAATGAATTCTTCAGATTTCAATTGCATTTCTATTGTATGAGTATATTGGTTTGGCTTTAGCACTATTGTTAAATGTTATCTGATATGCCCATTTAAAATATGGTCAAGCTATCTTGCAGGGTTAATCAGAAATGAGATCTGAAATTGGAACTTGTATAAGGATAGACCTTTATCTTATTGAGCTGCTAGCTACCTAATAGTTTAATCTTATAGATGTCCTGCTTCATATATGTCATGTATTTGAACTATTTTAGTATTGTGGCATGAATCTTTTGGTCTTTATGCATATGTTGTATTAGGAGTTGGAGTTATTTACAGTTAAGTGTCTAGTAACTACTTATTAGACATTTAGTTGTTCATAATTGTTTTAACAAGGAGTAGATATTGTGAACTATTTTCCTCGTCTAGTTCCTTCATTTTATTTCAATCCCTACCTGCTTCTTTTCCCATCCTTTTAGCTTGCTCTTGATTGAAAGAAGGACTAATCCTTCCTTCAATCAAGATAGTTCTAGGATTAAATTCATCTTAGATTATACTTTACATTTAATTCTACTTACTACATTTTAGAAGTCCCCTCATACAGGGGCGAATTTTATTTGTGGCTTGGCTGAGCCCTAGATCAGCTTAAGGATCACTTTCTTGCATGATCAACAAGAGGCTTGACCTTATGTCTCTTCTTTATTGTTAGGTGAAAGTCATATATTAAGCCAGTGGAGATAGAGAGAAGGTAATTGGACCTAGTTTAACCAGTCAGAACCACCATTTCAATGGAAAAGGAACCGCTCTAAGTTCTCAACTAGGTGGTATCCTTTATAATGTTGTAAGGAGAGATTTTTGAGCCTTCAACATTTTTGGCGCTAGAAGGAAGGCCTAAAGACTTGTTGTCTTTTGGAGTTTTTTTATTTTAAAGTTTTTATTTTAATCATAATGGTTCCTCTTAAACTTCCCATTTGGAGTTGTATCTTTGGACGTGCATCTGCTAATACTCCGCCATAAATAATAAGACACTTGTCAAAGATTGTTAGGCCCCTATACTACTAGTGTAACCCCTTATTGTTATTAGTACAACCCCCTTATTATATTGTTGTACCCATGTAGTCCCCATATTGTTATTATTGTGCCCTTACATTATTATTGTTATGTTGGCTCTGATTATATTATGACCCCTTAGACTCCTATATATAAAAAGGAGGTCTTGTCATTTATATCATCCAAGAATTGTTCATTTCTGTAATGTAAATGAGGTTTCCCCCTTGAAGATCCTGAATTCTAAGGCGTTCATCTATCTTTTCTATCTTTTTGTGAGCTAGTTTCATAACATTTGATATCAGAGCTTTGGATTCTAGGGTTTCGCTGCTCCAAATAGGTCATCGTGGAATTTGTGTTATAACTCTTTTTCTGAGACGTTTCAGACACTAAACAAAAAACCCATTTGGGTTGAAATCATTCTGAAGCCTGGGTCTGAATTTTAGAGCTTTTAATGCTATATTTGCGGAGATATGATATGAGGAAGTTGGCATTTTTGCAGACTCCCGAATTACATTCCAAATAGGTGACTTGGGGAAAATCGTCATAACTTTTGTTTTGAGCATCAGATTGAAATTTCGTAAGAAGTTACAGAAAGAGGACGGACTGTAGTTTCCTGTATATATTTTTCAAATCCTAAGGTTAACACACTGACACGTGGCACTTCATACAAGTTCGCTCTTTTGAAAAGGTATATAATCAGGTCATCTTGGGAGATTGTGCATAACTCTTTTTCTTGGAGAATCTAAATTCGACTAGACTGGGGGCATTGGAAAGAGGATGCACATGGTTACTGCAGGTCGCAATTTTAGAACTGGAAGAACCGAAATTATAGAGTTATATTCATTTCAAGATCGAGCTCCTAAAATCAAGAAAAGGCGATATGAGGAAGTTTGATAGCAAGGATCCGGTAAATTGGATACTTCAGATTGAGCAATATTTTGATCTACATGGTGTACCACTGTTACAAAAGGTATGTATTGCATCTTCATATTTAGAACCAGATCAATTTTTATGGTATAAAGGGCTTTGTTCTCGTAAACAACTTGTTAGGTGGTCAATTTTTACGGAGGAAATGATAGCACATTATGAGGATACAAAGAGCAACACCTTCTTTAAAGGAACACCACAACAATTGGAAAGAGAAAAAGGGCTTGTTACAAAGTGGAAAGTAAAATTATGGCAACAAGGAAGTCTACCCCTCACAACTATAATAATGGAAGTATTGTTTTTCCTAGCCTTCCACAACCTACAAGGGTTACACCACAACAATTGGAAGAAAAAAGAAAAAAAGGGCTTTGTTACAATTGTGATAGAAAATGCACTAAAGGTCATAAGTGTGCTAAGAAGAAATTATTTTACATAGAGTATGAAGAGGAGGAAGAAAAGGATCAAGAAACATCAAATGAAGAGGATATGCACCAGGACCCAACCCCAAAGAAAGAAGAAATGAATCCGACCATATCTTGTAAAGCATTGGCAAGAATTACCACTCCTCAAACTCTCAAGATATAAGGACATATCAAGAAGAAAAAGGTTCAAGAAGTGAAAGATCACATTGAGAAAGAAGAAATGAATCCAACCATATCTTGTAATGCATTGGCCAGAATTACCACTCCTCAAACTATCAAGATAGAAGGACATATCAAGAAGAAAAATGTTCAAGAAGTGAAAGATCACATCGAGCAGGTTGCTCCGGAATATCTTTTCCTGGGGACGGGTGAACTCCGCAGTGGAATATCTAGGGTTTACAGTAGTTAGCAGGTGTTAAACTCCATGGAAAGGCACAAAGGAGGGAGCTCCACTCCCTCCTATAAGCAGGTTGTAGCCAGCCGAGGTAAGAAGACAATAGAAGAGATTAGAGGTATTGCTGAAGCAGGGAAAGAAAGCATGGAAGAAGAGCAAGAGGGAATTACATCCAATGAGAATAATAGCACAAAAGACAAGGAGGAAGACGACAAGAAACAGGGGGCAAGAACCAAGGCACAGAAGGGTCCATGTAAACCCAAAACTGAAGTCAGACCCATAGTAGTTCTGAATGATCCAGCTTTGCAAGCACACGGGGAACACATGCAGACATATGCTATCATTTGTAAATTCATGGGAGTATGGCCCACTGGAAAAGCTTTACAGACATGGATTAAATATAATTGGAAACCAAAAGGAAGCATTGACCTACATCTTGGGTCAAAGGGATTCTTCATCGTGGTCTTCAAAAATATTGAGGACAAAGACAGAGTGTTTGAAGGGGGGCCCTACTTCTTCGTAGCTGCTGGCCTCTACATGAGGCTGTGGATGATGAACTTTGTCCCGGAGCGGGAGACATTCACTTCGGTTCCAGTGTGGGTAAGGATTTACTCCCTTCTTCTTGATTATTGGCAAATTGAGTCATTAACAACCATAGGAAATAAATTAGGACGTTTTGTCAAAGTCTCTGAAGCCACCAGAAGGGGAAAATATACTTCCTTTGCACGAATCTGTGTGGAAATGGACCTATCCGGAGCCCTAACAGATGAGGTTATCTTGGAAGTTTATGATGAAGAATGGGTTCAGACAATTGATTATGAACATATTCCATTTAGAGGTTGTAGATGCCATGAGCATGGACACCTTTTCAGGGATTGTCCTCTCGGTAAAATAGAGAATAAAAGCAAAGCTGCCACTATGAAAGATACTGAAAGCTTTCATAAAGTAAGCCATAGAGGAAAAGGGAGCAAAAGATGACTTAAGCAACATCACGCAGAAGGGCCTCAGGCTAGTCAGAACAGGTATCAAGTGCTCGAGGAAGAAGAAGAGACAAATAAAGCAGATCAGGGAATGGAGGGAAGTCCAGAGGGGAAAGAAAAAGAGGAAGACAAGGAACAAAGAAAGGATAACAATAAATAGAAAGAGGCTATGATGAGCGATGTAGAACTAGATATGGAACAGGAAATGACCTAGAGCGAGATGGACATGGAGGACCATGAACTACATGAGATTATTGAGAGAGAAAACCTAGATTTGGAAGGATTCCTGAAACAAGGAACCATGGGAGGGGTAGACACGTTACCTCAAGAAGAGTTCACTAGAGTACAACCGCTGTATTTATGGAAAACCCAGACCACATGGATGGACAAGCAAAGTAGCATTGCAAGGCAGGGTAGTGAAGGGGTGAAAACTATGAAAAACGCACTAGGATTGGCACCTAGATGCCCAGGAAACAAGAGAGGCAGAAAAAAGAAGAATGAGATGTTGATGGAATGTGAAAAGCTAATGATAGATTTAGGTAAGATGAAAGACCTAACCAGTTACTCCTTCACAAATCTTTAATGATGAAGTTCACTTCTTGGAATATCAGGGGTTTAGGTAGTAAAAGGAAACAAAGATTAATTAGTAACAGAATGAAACAAGAAGCTCCGAATATGAATTTTATTCAGGGAACTAAATGTTCCATTCATAAAATTAAAGAAATACATAGCAAATGGCTCAATCGTTTTGAGTTTTTAGAAGTCAAGGCAGAAAATACAGCAGGGCGCATTCTTACTCTTTGGAACCCCCAAAAGATTGGGATAATAGATGCTGAGGCTTCTAGAAATTATTTATCAGTGATTATTCAACCTGTGGGGGATAGGGAGATCTATCTAGTCACGAATGTTTATGGCCCTTAGAGAATGGATGAAAAACTTAGGTTTATAGATTCTCTGGTGGATCTTAGAGCGAGATATGCAGATATACCATGGATTTTGGGGGGCGATTTCAACATGATCAAATCACTATTAGAGAAAAAAGGGGGAACCAGAACTCTAAATAAAGACTCCTCAGCTTTTCAAACTTTTATGGATTCTATGAAGCTAGTTGACATTGCTTTGAGTAATGGTCTCTATACTTGGAACAATAAAAGAGGAGGAGAGTCTCTAGTTGCATCAAAGTTAGACAAATTCATCATCTCAGAGGATCTTATGCTCAACAATAGGGAAATGGCAGCTAGTATTCTCCGCTTTGGAGGATCAGATCACTGGCCGGTCCAACTTGAGGTCAAAGGCATAGGTACCCCCAGGAACAGACCTTTCAGATTTGAAAATATTTGGCTCACCCATCCAGATTTCATCAACAATATTTCAGGTTGGTGGTCTGAAGATTTACACATTCAGGGTACAAGTATGTTCCTTCTTCACAAAAGATTAAAACATATCAAGTGCAGGCTAAAAGATTGGAACAAGAATAAATTTAGCAATATTTTTGAAGGAAAAAAGTTGTTGAAAACAGATTGTAGGAACTAAACCAAACCCTTATTAAGGTTGGCTTTGATAAGTTAGAGATGAGAAAGCTACCAAACTCCAGCAATAATGGGAGAACTATTATAAACAAGAAGAAAAATTTTGGAGACAAAAATCAAGAGTGCAATGGCTAAAAGAAGGAAAGCAAAACACCAGATTCTTCCACAGATCAACATTGGCAAATAGAGCCCATAATAGAATCTCTTCGATCAAGGATGAGGAAGGGCAACTTCTCAATTCCCATAAAGACATAGAATTCGTGTTAGTCCAACAATTTAGTGGGATTGCCAAGGAAACCATTTCAGACAAAGAGCAGTACATCAAGGACTTAACAAAATATATACCAAGATTAGTGTCCAAAGAGGATAACTTCAACCTCAATAGGCCAGTGACTGAAGAGGAGATCAGTGAGGTCCTCAAGGAAATGAAAAATGGTAAAGCGCCAGGCCTTGATGGTTTTAATGTAGATTTCTTTAAATCTTGTTGGAATATTGTTAAACAGGACATTTTGAATGTAGTAGAAGATTCCAGGAGGAATAGAACTATTTTGAAGGCACTCAACACCTCCATCTCTTTGATCCCTAAACAGGACAATGCCCTATCTCCAGATAAGTTTAGACCCATAACATTGTGCAATGTGGTTTACAAGATAATATTCAAAGTTGTAGCGAATAGACTCAAACCTCTTTTGCCCACTCTTGTGTCTGGGGAACAATCTGGTTATGTGGAAGGTAGACAAATTCTCAATAACATCATTCAAGAACATGAGGTGGTGCACACTCTGACCAACAACAGGAAGGTTGGAATGATCATGCAACTGGATCTAGCCAAAGCTTATGACAAGTTGAATTGGACCTATATTAGGAGGGTTCTTATTACTTTTGGATTTGATCATAACTGGGTCAGGTGGGTCATGGCCCTGGTAACTTCCCCTAGTTTTTCTATTTTGGTTAATGGTTCTCCCTCCGAAACTTTTATTCCTTCAAGAGACCTCAAGCAGGGTGATCCACTCTCTCCCTTTCTCTTCATTCTCATGATGGAAGGACTGGGTCAGCCCATCAAGCAGTAAAAGGAAGACGACAAAATCAAGGGTCTCCAACTTTCTGAGAATGGACAGTCCTTGACTCATCAACAATTTGTGGATGATACCATGTTGCAAGGTATCCCTACGGTCAAAGAGGCTCTAGCATATAAACAAATTCTAAGTGACTTTGCCACGGCTTCAGGTATGGAGGTTAACCTTTCCAAATCCAAGATTTGTTTCTTTAATACCAACATTGCTATTCAAAGGAATATTTCCAAAATGCTAGGCTTTCAAAGGGATTTCCTTCCTTCAAAATATTTGGGTGTTCCTCTAACTGCTAAACCTCTGCATAAAAGTATATGGGAGCCGGTGATTAACAAGATGTAGGATAAAATTAGGAATTGGACCATCAGATCTTTAAACTTGGCTAGTAGATTGGTGCTTACAAAGGCTGTTCTTCAATCTATCCTAGTTTTCATGCTTTCAGCTCTCCCTGCACCAAAAGGAGTCTTACAACAATTCAGAACCATTCAAAGAGACTTCCTCTGGGGCAAGGGGGAGAATAGAAAGAAATGGGCCTTGGTAGCCTGGGAAAAGCTTTGCAAACCCAAAAAACATGGAGGTCTTAGTTTGGATGATCCAGAGGTTCTAAGTAGGGCTTTAGGGGCTAAACTTTGGTGGTGTTGGGTTAAAGAACCAAAGGCTTAGTGGGCTAGTATTTTGAAAGAAAAATATGCTAGAACTTGGAAAATCAACAATAATATAAGGATGTCTAGTAGTATAAAGGGCTCATACATCTGGAATAAGGTGTAGGAGAATAGAGGCTTAGTACAAAAGAACAGCTTTTGGGAAATTAGAGAGGGAGATCTGGCACTATTTTGGGAAGACAAATGGCAACAAGAACCGATACTATTAAAAGAGGATTTTAAGGACCGCAAGATAGAGACAAACAGCATAGGGTTATCTAAGGTTAAAGATTTTTGGGATCAAACCAATAATGCAAGAAAATGGAGAAGTTGGAGGAATATTGTTTACAGGGAAGACAACCCCTTGAAAGCTAAAGGAGAGGCTTTTATGAAACTGTTGGAACAAAGGAAGATTCTAGTAATAGGGGGGCATGATCAGTTAAGATGGGGCAACAACAATGAGGGCACCTTTAATCTTAAGGAGGCAAAACACATTCTCCTTGAGCTGGAATCTCTTGCTTTGGATGGAATTTGGCAGAATCTATGGAGGCATCAAGGATGGATGAAGATTAAACTCTTCATGTGGCTAGTTCACCACAGGAAAATTCTGACTTGGGACATTCAGAAAAGAGGGGTTATGGGGCCTTCCAGATGCCAGCTCTATGAGGCCCAAGAGGAAACTATGGAACACCTCCTCAACAATTACATCTTCACCTCTAGACCGTGGGACTCTTTTGCCACCATATTCCAAAAGACCGACAGGGATAGAGGGAGTATTATCAATACCTAAACAATTGGAGGTGAATTTTTTGGATTCTGAAATCCTTTGCATAGCTTGGGCTCTCATGCCTAGCTTCATCATATGGAATGTCTAGAAATAAAGGAACAATAGGATATTTAAAAGTGAAAAGAGATCCTTCCAATGTCTTTTTGAGTAGACCTTAAGAAAACTTAGGGAGACGGTGATTACGACTGTGAGAAGTACCCCTGAGAATCCACCTTCAAATGCTGAAATGAGAATTCTCAGACAGTTGGGCATGCAGGGGCTTATTCCTCAGGGCCTGGACAGAAAGGTTAGGATGATGGAAATGGAGTAGGACTATTGGCATCCTCCCCCGCAGGGTTTTCTGAAATATAACATTGATGGGGCCTCTAAGGGCAACCCGGATATTGCTGGGTTTGGAGGGGTGTTAAGGGATGAATTGGGAAATATCCTTGCCATCTTCCATTGCCATATAGACAGATCCACTAACAATATGGTTGAACTTATGGCTATGGAGCAATGCTTAGAACTCCTAGTGAAGGAAAATCGGCAAAATGTGATTATCAAAGATGACTCTGAGCTCATCATTAATTCGGTCAAAAGAATCAGTCGGGGCACGGGGCCAGAAAAGGTTTCTAAAAATTGGAGCTTGATCCAAGTCTTTCAACAGATCCAGCTTCACCTCATGAAATTACAAATGGTAAGTTTTAACCATGTTCAAAGGAAGGCTAACAAACTGGCGGATTTATTGGCTAACCAAGGTGTGAATTGTACCACTAGTAGAGTCATGATGGATTGGAAAGGATTATCTTAAAACAGGTTCAAGGAACAGTGTGGTAGCCACACAGATGAAGATACGATGGTGTATTGTAACAAAGCCATGGAGGCTAGGTTTAGTTAATTTAGTTTCGATATGAGTTGCGACTTTTTCCTAATTTTGACCGTTATTTGGTTACACGGTGATTTAGGTTGCCCGGGCAGTAGGCCAAAGGGATGGGACTGTACTTCACATGGGATCATCAACAGGTATAGAGAGGATGGAATGAGAAGCTGGAATCTGGGCTTTCGTGGCGGTCAGAATACCCCATATTCTCTCCACGGGAATGTTATTCCGCCTGCAAAGTGGTTTTCTGGTCATCGGGCGCCTTTCAAGCAGAAAGTGGTTTTCAAGATTTGGGAGCGATACCATTCAAGTCCCTACACGTGGTCGAGGGGTGGGTACGAATATCGCCCTCATCGCACGTTAACCAGTGGTGCTTTAGGCCCGTGCGATATGATCCTGGGCCGTCGGATCAAGCACGGAGAATCGACGGCTAGGATTCATTGTGCATGTCAGTGGGACCGAGTGGTTAAGCAGCGTGCTTTTTGGTACTGCGATATCCTTCTCGATCGTCAGATCTATCTTGGGAGATTTACGTAAAGGAACCTTCGAGCATGTCAATGGGGCCATAAGGTTAAGCGTCGAGCTTCTTACACTGCGATATATTCATCTGCCGTTGGATCGGGCTTGGTGTTTTGACGGTGGAGATTAAAGGTTTCATCGTTGATTTCCATTTTAAAAGATATTAGGTATTTCATTGGTTTGATGGCTAGTCCCCCACTCGGCTTGTGGTGAGTCAAATGGCAGACCTTGATACGGTTTGGCATTTGAGGGTTTTGTTGTTTTGTTGGTAGGGATCAGGGTTTTCACCCTTAACTCGAGGCCCTTAGTTGTTAGGTGGTAGTTTTTTAACCGGTCCATGGATCCACTGGGTTGGTTGTAAATTATTTTCTCATTTAATGATGAAGAAGGCACGACTCTTGCTTTAGCAAAAAAAAAGAAAGATCACATCGAGCATGAAGAAATGAATCCGACCATATCTTGTAATGCATTCGCCGGAATTACCACTCCTCAAACTATAAAGATAGAAGGACATATCAAGAAGAAAAAGTTAATAGTGTTGATTGATTCGAGTAGTACCCATAATTTTATTAATTGTAATATAGCCAAGGATTTGAATTGCTTCCTAGATCCAGCACCAGAGTGTCAAGTGACGGTTGTAAGTGGAGGAAACATAAATTGCTCTGGAAAGTGCCATAATATCAAGCTATCCATGGGAGAATATGTATTGAATAGCCCAATGTTTTCCGTTCCAATGGTTGGTGCTGATGTTGTACTAAGAGTCTAATGGCTACAATCCTTGGGTACAATAGCTTCTAATTTTCAAGAACTTTTTATGAAATTTTCTTTGGAAAGAAAGGAAGTTGAATTAAGGGGTATCACAGGGAATCCAGGAAAGATAATCAACTCTGACGGAATGACAAAGCTTCTAAAGAAAGAACAACGAGGCGTAATTGCACAATTATGTTCTCTAACTGTTCGCACATCGAAATCGTGTATTTCTCCAGATCTCCAAAAAGTCTTGGACAACCATTCCAAGGTGTTTGAGACTCCCAAAGGTCTCCCACGTATTCGTGATCATGATCATGCTATTCATTTTATTCCAGAATGTGTTCCTCCAAACGTCAAGCCTTATAGATATTTAAATGCCCAAAGGAGTGAAATTGAACATATGGTTGCAGAAATGGTAGAGGTTGGTACAATTATTCAACCAAATTTGATAAACAAAGGAAGGTATGAATAGAAGAATGGCGAAGCAAGGTGGGAACTCATTCAAAAGTTGCCGAATATCCCAGTTCCAACGATATTGCTAGAACTTGACAATGAAGGAAAAAGCATGTTAGAACCTAAAGCATTTACAGAACCAAGAAGTTGACAGCTACGAAATCGATCAATTTCAAAGAATCTCATCAAGTGGAAGAACTTACTTGTTGAAGATTTCACATGGAAGGACAAGAATTTTATACAAAAGCATCAAGAACTACTCAAGCGTCGAGGACAACACTTTTTGAAGAAGAAGGGCATGTTAGGCCCCTATACTACTAGTGTAACCCCTTATTGTTATTAGTACAACCCCCTTATTATATTGTTGTACCCATGTAGTCTCCATATTGTTATTATTGTGCCCTTACATTATTATTGTTATGTCGACTCTGATTATATTATGACCCCTTAGACTCCTATATATAGAAAGGAGGTCTTGTCATTTGTATCACCCAAGAATTGTTCATTTGTGTAATGTAAAGGGGGTTGCCCCCTCGAAGAGGCTGAATTCTAAGGCATTCATCTATCTTTACTATCTTTTTGTGATCTAGTTTCATAACAAAGATAAAGTTTAGTGTTAAGAGGAATACTTCTGCATTTGATCATGCCCTACAATTCATTCAAAAAATTTCAAATTCTACTTTTCATGATATTGATGAATTTATTCTATACAATATTTTTACTCTTACATTCTCAGGAAAAGCCGGAAATTGGTGTCAATCTCTTCCAGTTGCCTCTATTCGCAGTTGGGATCAATTTATCACAATGCTCCTTTATAAATGTGACGGTTATGATTATCAACATGTATGTGATGAATTAGAAGATTTACGAAGATTTGAAAATGAATCTCTCTTAGGTTTCACTGTTAGATTTCAATTAATTTGCTTGAGATTCAAAGCTAATGGTAAACCTTCAAGAAATGAATTGATAGATTGGTATGAATATATTGGTTCTCTTTCTCCCATTTCAAATCTCTATGAGACAATTTCAAGTTTTGATGACTCTCTTTCAACTTACAGTAGTATTATTAAAAACTTTGATATAGAGGTGCTTATCAATTATGATGAAGTGGCCTCAGCCATGTATGATAAATTCTTAAATCTAGTACACACCTCTTACAATGCTAATGATCCTTTATCACAAAGCGTGTATGAATTTGATAAATGACTACAAGAAGAAATCACAAATAAACTTGAAGGATTATTTGCCACGAAATTTGAAAATCACTATGAATTAAATTCAAAAAATCAGATTATACATCAACGAGTACAAGCAAAAATTGAAATTTCCAATAATATGCGACTTGCTTTACAAATTTCTGAATTTGATCATGTTAATCAAATACAAAATTCAAGACATCCATAAAACATTCTTCAAGAAAGCACAATTAGCCGAGTAAATGATCTGGAATCTAAAATTTGCAAGGAAGAAAACACACAAGAATTCACGAATAGAGATATTTTTAAATTCATTGTTTATGATTCTCATTTTCACCTCTATAATGATATTTTTGATGATAGCAATTTATCCTCTCTTTACTTTAATGTTGTTTTAGAAAACAGAGAGGTTGATGTAAATAAATTGCTAATTAGTTTTAATCAAGATAGAAAATCATTCATTGATCATTCTTCTAGCATTAATGAACATGTGCTCCATATTCCTTCTTGTTTTGATACATTGGATGAAAGTGAAGAGAATTTTAAATGAATGTTCTGAAGTCATTTATGATAATTACTCTGACATTGAGGATGATGATTTATCTTCTTGTACATTAAATCCTCATGATCAAAGTCAAATCATACTTGAAAATGAAGAGAAACTCAACTCACAAATTGTTTCAACTAGTTCTCATTTTCAAACATTAATCATATCCACAATTTTAACATTCAAAAACCTATACCAATCTATGATTTTTGTGATTATCAAATTATCACCTCTATTCATAATCATGATCCTCTCTCTAATTCACAAATTAGTGTTGGAAATCATTATAATTCGATTATTCTGGCCAACCGTTGTGAGGAGGAAATCACTTCAGACTAGTCCCAATTTTGTTTAAACAATAATTGTAACAATAATGTAAATTATGATTTGATTTCATTGTTGTTCCTTCACTTATTTTGTTTGATTTCAGATCTGTTTTCTATTTTCATTTTCCAGTTTTTTGATATCTTACGTTGGCATATTGAGCATTTCATTAATAAAAATTCAATTCATGCATTGCCTGAATGGGAAAATGAAGTTTCAAATCATAATCAAGAACATCAAGAGCTATTAGTCTTCCAATTTTAATTTAAGTTCATTTCTTATCAATTGCTTCTTTCTTCTCAAAAGAAGTGCCAACAAGAGAGTGTATTCTTACAACATGACCAACCATCTAATGCAATTGATGATCTTTTGTCATATGTACATAAAATTGACAATTTGATGCAGGTCATTACATTTAATAGATTTTTTTCACAATCTGACCTTTTATCCTCTTCTTCTGATCACTTCCAATCTCTAACTAATATCCATCCATATTTTTATGATCCCATCAAGATTTGGTTGGAAGAAAATTTCCAAGAGAGGGTGAATGTAAACAAGCTTCTTCTTGTACATACATTAATAATAGATGTACATAATGTTTTTAGTTTCATTTATTTTGGTTTAAGTAGATTTTTAATTTTGTTACTAATGTTTGATGTATATATTCATGCAGAAAATACAATGCTTGAATGGCTTCATTGGAAGTATGATTTCACTTAGTCTTAGTCTACTTTTTAGAATAGGCTTAGGTGTAGTTTAGCAGTAGTTTTAAATTGAATAAATTATGATTTTTGGCTAATGAAAAATTACATTAAAAGCCACGTCTTCATGCTTTTACTTCCAATTAAAAAAAGAGAGGTTACTTTGGTTGGAGAAAACATTTTTCTTAGGTAAGATCAAACAAAATTCTCTAATGGTAAGTTTCATATGCCCATTCTCATCCTTTTATTTTCTGCAAATTTTTCCTTTTACTTATGTTTTCTCTTCCAATTATATACCCTTATCCTTGTCTCCTCTGTTTTGCAGGTTTTCATTAGTTTGAGAATTTATTTTGCTTGAAGAGATTTGTAAAAGCAACTAGGAAGAAAAGTCAAGGAATTTCGGGAAGTTCTTTTTCCCTTTCTTGTTCTAATTTTCATTCTGATTGATGGCCTTTTTCTTAAAACAAAACAATATTTAAAGACTTGTAATTTAAAGTTTTAGAACATGATTTGTAAAAGGAGAAAGTCCCTAGAAATTCACATCAATGAGTCATCATTTAATAAGCCTCAATTAATAATTTTATTTACAAGATAAAATATCTAATGTTGATATACTTTTTATATCTTGTAAAAAAATTACACAGAGCTCATTATCCCGATAGGCTTTCCTGCTGATTTGGTAACATTTGTTTGCTTGCCTTTTTATTTTATTTTCACATAATCATATGTATATACCAAGAGTGTTTTTTGTTTGTTGAAGTACCATTCTTTTGGTTTTATACTTGGGTTATATTCTCATATGTGTGATCCAAAGGAAGATTATTAAAAGAAACATCATTATGCTAATTTTAGGTTTTCACTTCACTATAATCTCTAACTATTTAATCATCATTCTGCTAAATGATTTATGAGCTTAACACTTTAAGGGTTAATTCTATCATATGATAAGCTATAACATATTTAGCTACTAAAACAGCAAAGTTCATTAATAAAATTTTAGCATCTTATGACTCTTCATCTCATCTTGATCTCTTAAGGAGTGGATTTGTCTCCCCATCCATTAATAAAAGATTTTTAGAGTGTAATTCAAAAATAATAAAAGACTTGAAAGATAAGGGGTCTCATTAAGAGCCAGCCTACCATGATCATAGGTATTCATAGTGGTGACATTATCACAGTTGGTTACCAAGCCAGGATAATGTTTTGTAGCCAAATGGTTATAAGGTAGGAGGTATCATCACGAGCCGACATGTTCTCTATTATTAGTACTAGTGCATGGCATTGTCAATATCTAGTCACCAAGTCAAGACAATCGCTTTCAAAGTAACAAAAAAGAAATAAAATAATTATTACTTATTCCTATAAAGAATAGACTACTGGATGGGATACTGATACTTCCAAGGGTTAAAAGATGACCCAGTCGAGGCTATAGATGCTCGCTGGCAGTAGTGGCACGACCTGTAACATTTGAATATATCTTTAAGCTGAACTCATAAATAAACTTTGTTTTCTTTAGTTCAAACTAATATCCATATAGTTGACTAAAATATGATTATACTCTTATATCTAATACAAGAGATTTTATGCAGATGTTGAATTCTAAATAACTTTTACAGAGATATTTTAAAAGGAAAGGTTGATTCCTAGAATCTTATCTTTATTCCCTTTTCTTTGAACTTTCTTAGTGTTTGCCCATAAATATCTATTTCGCCTAGTGTGTCGCCAATTGTTGTATACGTCAACAACCCCTCATTTAATTTTTTATTTTAGTCTTATAATAAAATTATGGGGACCCTTTTGTCATTGCATGTAGGCTTTGAGTGTGATTACTTCATTTCAAGTCTACTTTGCCTTTTATTTACACTTGTTTTATTTTTATATTTTGCCTTAGTTTGATTAAGTTTGTTTGTTAATAATTTTTTTGTTTAAAACACCTTAGATTAATAAAACATAGCTCCCCGAGACTAAGAACCATATCTAGGCCCTAGGCCTAAATTATATTACAAAGTGGTCATGGCCAGAGGTTTGGGGCCCATTTCATAGTGGTTGTAGTTTATCAGAAGGGTTTGATAAAATAAATGATGAAGTCCTAACCATAGTAAAATGGAAATCATTAAATGGTTGGAACATCACAAAACCCAAAGCCCGACCATAATATAATATAGCCGGCGGGAGGTCCCATTTCTACATCATTACTCTTGCTCTCGGGTATCGACGATAAGATATTTTTAACTGTGACACACTTTCAAAACTTCGATATCACTATACTTCAAACCTCCAATATCACCCACGTCTTTGCCACGTTTCACCTTCACTTCCGCTATTCCTCTTACATTGGAAGTTCCCCATAAGAAATTTTGCGATATAGTCACTCGACCCCTGGACTCGATTCGATAATTAACTTTCAGTCTATAAATATATCATGTCTTGATTGATCACAACTTTTCAAAGGAATACCATGCAAGACCTATGATATTCGATTGCGATGTCCTTCCAACCTCCGATAAGGCAGAACCGCCGATTGTCGATTTGATAAACAGATCTGATATGGAATTTAAAAAAGATTTAATTACAATATCGCGTCCGTTTATTGCAACTTTAGTTAGGTGTGACCATTTGAATTTGTTGATAAAACGAATGCGATCTTATTATTAAAACAAGTTTAATGTGATTTCGCGCTTTTCATATCACAAGTGTGCAATGTATGTCATGTCGCAATTGTGTTAAAATCGTCGATCGCCAATTGGATTATGGATCCGATATAGTGATCCAAAATAGTTAATGATGTTATCGCATTTGCTCCATCGCAAATGTTTCATGTTGTCACATTTTTAATATTACGATGAACAAACCTTTGATGCCATTCATCTCTTGCCATTTATCACTTCCAACGGGCCCTTGTTATGATATTATAAAGGGTTAATTTTGATATTATTTCCGTTGATTGTTCTTGTTATGTGACTGTTTTAAACCTTCCAATATGTATTCCGATGCTCACCACTTATCGTTCCAAGGGGTTGTTGTCTTATTAATATAAAAGCCACTGCATTAAAATTAAAAGGTCTTGTGTCATATATGTATTAAATTTTCTATCATGGCTAATTATGATTTCTCTGTTACAAGAAAACACTAACTCTGATTCGAATAGATCATTCGATCAACGGTCACTCAGCCATGTGTCGAGATCCAAACCATAATAGATAGAGGATTTTAAAACAAACAAGGACTAATACCATGAAGAGTGCAAGCCTGTCTAGCAATCTGCTCATTGGTGGTCAATAGAAAACAAATTGAACTCAAAAGCATGCTAAATTGGGCACTTTATCAACAGAGGCAATTGACATTTGGCCTATGATATAACTGTAACAAAACCACCTGATTTAATTGCTTTTATTATGTCATTGGTGGATAGATACGTGGAGTTGCTACTTTCACGATTTCACCTCAAGCTTTGTATAAATAATCTCTTCGCAAATTTTAAAAAGGACTTCTCTTTTCCATGAGAGAAATTGAATAATTAGAATTGCATGATAGGCATAGTTAGGCATTATTAGAATAGAGGATTCGAAACCAAAAGGAAAGGATACAGAGTAATGCTTGGGCTTGTAACTTGTTTGTAGAGGGAGTTCAATTCTTATTCACACTACTATGGTGAGGTCAAAGTCATTCTTTACAGATATAAATCGAGTTGTTGATAGCAAGGTATTTGCACTACTACAATCTTTTGAGGTTCATGTAACTTATTTCAGTTTTGTAATAAAAATTATTTATGTAATTGCATGCATAGAACTATTGTTTGCATCAATTAATAAAATGAATTCTTCAGATTTCAATTGCATTTATGTTGTATGAGTATATTGGTTTGACTTTAGTGGTATTGTTAAATGTTATCTAATATGCCCATTTAAAATTGAGTCAAGCTATCTTGCATGGTTAATCATAAATGAGATCCAAAACTGGAACCTGTATAAGGACAAACCTTTATCTTATTGAGATGCCAACTACCTAACAATTTAATCTTATAGATGTCTTGCTTCATATATGTCATGTATTTGAACTATTTCAGTATTGTGGCATGAATCTTTTGGTCTTTATGCATATGTTGTATTAGGAGTTGGATTTATTTATAGTTAAGTGTCTAGTAACTACTTATTAGGCATTTAGTTGTTCATATTTGTTTTAACAAGGATTAGATCTTGTGAACTATTTTCCTGCTCTAGTTTCTTCACTTTGTTTCAATTCCTACTTGCTTATTTTCCCATCCTTTTAGCTTGCTCTTGATTGAAATAAGGATTAATACTTCCTTCAATAGAGATAGGTCTAGGATTAGATGCATCTTAAATTATACTTTAAATTTAGTTCTACTTACTGCATTTTAGAAGTCCCCTCATATAGGGTCGGATTTTAGTTGTGGCTTGGTTGAGCCCCAGATCAGCTTAAGAATCACTTTCTTACCTGATCAGCAAGAGGGATGATCTAATGTACCTTCTCTATTGGTAGGTGAAAGTCATATCTTAAGCCAGTGGAGATAGAGAGAAGGTAATTGGACATAGTTTAACCAGTCGGAACTGCCATTTCAATGGAAAAGGAACTGCTCTAAGTTCTCGACCAGGTGGTATCCCTTATAATGTTGTAAGGAGATATTTTTGAGCCTTCAACATAAGGGAATGTTCAAATTCCATCTACTGAGGATTTTTCTCCTAAATATTTAAATGAGTTGTAGGAAGACTCATTTCTTAACCGAAGAATAAGGATTGCACACAGAGGCAATGAGAGTATCTTCGAGTCCAGCTCAAAGGTACTGATCCAAGCAAAGCAAGGTGGATTGAGATTTGGAAAGTGAGGGAGTTGTACCCTCACTTACTTGCTAAGTAAAAATAGACTTTTGGTGGTCCAAAAGCTTCTAGTGGGGAGGAATGATCCAGGGGATCAAAAATATGCTGAAAAATCAAAGTGCTCAAAATCACCTGAAACTTGTGCTAAATCATATATCTCGTCATTTTGATTCCAACGATGATTGAATTGCCTCAATTCAAAATCGTGTGTGAAAGTTATCACATTATGAAGTTTTTGGAAAACATCTAAAAAGTCAACTTAAAGGGTTGATTGGGTTGTTGACTGGGCATGTCGTACAATGATGTGGCATTGATGTTAGTTGGTGATTGTGTAGGTACGGTGGACAAATGGGCTAATCACGTGTTGACACATGGCATGATCATAAAAGGACAAATGGTGAAATTTGATTGGTTGTTGAGATTCAGGTTTAACCAGTTGGGAGGTGCCATGTCGCGCTTGGGATGCGTGCAATTTTTTTTTATGTGATAGGTCGGCCCTGCCAAAATCGAACCCACAAGCTCACAATGAACAACTAATCATCGAACTGATAGACCAAACACGATTCTCATTTAAAATAGCTGCAATAGTTATATTTAAATTAATGTGGTTTTGGTGTTGGCAGAGGGGGCGGGGCACATGGCCCCAGCCCCGACCATATTGCAGGCGACATGCCCATGGTGTAAGGTGGAGGGGGCGGGTAATTAACCCAGCCTCTGGTTCCATTCAACCCACATGACTGACGGTGGGGCTAGCAGCAAAAGGGTCAGTGTGTAACACCCAGATCGCGACCATATGGCCCTCTACATGACTAGGGACCTGGAGTTGATGAGAGTGTGGCCTCTGGCCCACACCCCTGTCCATATTACGTGTCACGTGACCGTGAAAAGGGCGGAGTTTTGGCAAGGGTGCCCAGTTAACGGTCCTACATTTTGCACCAATTATGGTAGAATTAGCATAAAAAACACGAGAATTTGTTGCCTGGCGGATACATTAAAGGAAGAATTCATTGCCTGGCTTGCCAATTTTGTAATTTTGTAGGACATATAGCAGAGAAATGGAGAAGGGGGCCTAACTTGGCCATTTTTCAGGCTTTTGAGCCCAAAAAGGGCCTACATAAGGGTTTTTGGGTGTTTTGGACACAATGGAAACATTATTTTTGTGATTTGAACATTGTATGCTGATGAAATTTACATTTTATGCATATAATTTAAAGGGCCAACATTGGAAGTTGGACCCGAAGACATAGGGTTGAATTCCATTAGCAAATTGTTGTTTTGTGATGTTGGATAATGTTTATTTTTCTCTAGTTATATCTGCAAAACTTAACTAAAATAAATAAGTTTATGTGCTTTTGAAAATTGATCCATTTCCCAAAACACATAAACTAGCTTGGAATTTTTTTCAAGAAACCTTCAAGTTTTTAATTTTAGATCACCAACAGTTGGCACTTTTCAAGGAAAAAATGGTCCACTTGTTCGAAGATGGAATAATGTCTAATTGGACACCTATTACCAAAGTTTGCGGGCATAATGAATCAAACAAAAAAAATAGTTTCACAATAGAACAATTCCCTTTTCAATTGGCATGTGCACGAACCATACATCGATCACAAGGCTTGACAATGGATAGGTTGGCTTTTTACCCAAATGGAGTTAGGAAACATGGACTTGTCTATACTGCACTTTATCATGTCAAAGATATTAAATCCTTGTATTTTTTAAACAAATTGGAACACATAAAATTCTCCCTCAGTGACAAAGTTGTTGTTGAGCTACAAAGACTTAGAGAAAGTGCTTCTTATCAGCTTGAATATAACTTATATTCAATTGAAACAAATGACTGTTGACAATATACTCATTGAACACACACAACTTCTCGTTTCATTTTGAGGATATCATTGCTAACTATGATCTAATGAATGCTAAACTACTTTGTTTCCAAGAAACAAAAACAAAATTTCCTCCATCAAATCCATTTTTTGCAAACAAATATCACTACATACATCTATTGCACTTACATGGAATTCTCACATACTACACAAAAAATATTGTAGTTGACAATCAACTCACTTATACAACAAGCCACATTGAATCAACAATTGCAACATTCCATCTTGAAGAAAATGCCATTACACTTGCAAATATATACATTGCACCAAATACAAGCATTGAAGATATAATTGATTTCATCAAGTTCATTTTAGAGCACACATGCAACAAATACCCAATTGCGCTTGTTGGTGACTTCAATTTGGACATGTTGCAAAATAGCCACCAACAAAGAAAACTAATTTTATTCATTCAAAATAACAACTTCAATTTCCATAAAAAAATGCAACAATTTATTATGGCTCTATGCATGACCACTTTTGGACAAATCCCCCCTGCTAATAGTGTTTTCGTCCATGTCATCGATGCCTATTGAATATATCACCATACGATTTGTCTTACCATACCTTTGTTGTTGGCTTGAGTCATTTTGCTAATGTTCATGTTCTACAATTTCATCATTCACTTGTCATAATAGTTTTCACATTTTCAAATGTCCATTCTAGACATATGCAATTATTTGCAAACATGGAAAAACAAAGGAGTTGCACACAATAATAAACAAGAAAACAACAAGTATGCAAATATCAATTGTTGTAAGTCTTGGAACCATCAACATAAATCTCTTCAATTTTTCCTTTGTAACTGCATTTTTTATGTCATAGCTGCTATGTAATTTACACATGTCTCAACTTTCAATTTGTCACATTTTTTTCTATATACTAAATAACATTCTTTGTTATATTTTCTAGTTAATGTTTCATTGTTTCTTGTCCAATTGCCTAAAGAAAAAAAGAACAATGTTTTACCAACAATAATGATTCTCAATAGCACATCCCACGAATGAACTTTATGTGTGATGGTCAATGAAATCTATAAGGCATTTTTTATTTCCAGTTATGCACATCGATTACATAACAACAAACTATGCTTTATAGTAGTAAAAAAAAAGAAAAATAAATAAATTATTGCCTAATGTTGACAAAAAACCATGCTCATTTTTTTTTATTCCCTTTGTTCAATTGACCATTTTCTCTTCATATCCATTTGTTTTCCTTATGCAAATGCAGGACACAGATAGATAAACAAAAAACAAAGATCCAGGACAGAGATTCAGAATAGAAACGTAGGAACGTGAAACACAGAGCTTCTATTATATGCAAATCTCCATGAAACAAAAGATGTCTTGGACAAAGGCTCTTGCTTCCATATATAGGAAACAAAGAGGTCTCCCAATCATCATTTTTCCTACTATGAATCTTTCCTAAAGATTTCAATAGTAATATGATATGAGATAAAGTGGAGATTCCTGACAAGGGGAACCCACGAAAGCCTGTACAATAATGTAGAACTTTTACGGAAAGTAAAATGATGGGATACAAAGTGGAGATTCCTGACAAGGGGAACCCACGAAAGCCTGTACAATAATGTAGACCTTTTATGGAAAGTAAAGTGATGGGATACAAAGTGGAGATTCCTGACAAGGGGAACCCATGAAAGCCTAAATTTATTTGTTAAAGCTTTGTAATCACCAAGGACCTAGCCGCGCGCTGCTCTGCACAGCGGTTGCAACAGAGCCACAACCGCCATCGATCGACGCAGCCATGAGCGGTCCAGGGGGCGGGGAGGCCGCTCCCACCCCTCCAATCTCATCTGCAGAAGCTTTTAGCAGCCTGATAAAACAACAAGGGAAGAAACACAAATCTTCAGAGGCGCCGAAGTTCATTAAGAAACTTGAAGAGATTCCTGAGATTGCTCTCCCAGAGGAACAACTGATTAAAATTGCTCTAGCTCTGGCTGACAGAGGCCTAGTAGGGCAGTTTATGGGCTGCTGGCCATCCACAAAAATCACGGACGAATGGATTCAGAGGAACTGGAGACCTCAACTAAAAAACAATGTGATCTATTATGCTGTGGGACGAGGTTACTTCATTTTTGAATTTACAACCAAAGAAGATCGGGATTTGGTGTTCAGAAACGGGCCGTATTTTATGGGAAATCAAGGTCTGTACCTAAATAAATGGAGCCCCGACTTCGACCCCTCCGTAGATGTCCCTAAGGAGGTGTCGGTCTGGGTTCGCCTCCCTAACCTCCCGATACATTGCTGGAGCTATCAATCCCTGCAGAAGATCGGAAATGGGCTGGGTCGTTTCATTGATAAAGCTGACCATAAGGGCCAATATACCTGCGCCAGAATCTGCGTGGAAGTCGATCTGGAAGCCGGTCTGCCCGAAGCGGTCAAGCTCTCAGTAGGAGAATGGCAGCATTATCAGAAGCTGGATTACGAGCAGTTGCCGTTCAAATGCCGAACCTGTCATGAGCATGGACATTTCCAGCGTGACTGCCCAAAAGCTTCAGCAGGGACCACGGTTGAAGAGGAAGGATGGAAAGAAATTAAAAAGGGAAAGGCTGTCCCAAAGCCCCCGGGGCAGAATACCTCTGCATCGCTGGGGAAACCTCAATCTAATCCAAAGCCCAATGCTGATTTCAAAGATGGCTCCTCCTCAGGAGAACAGGTGGAGACCATGGAGACACAAGAGGAAACTGGAAATAAGTCGAAGCAAGTGAAAGATATTGAAGGCGAATCATCGGCTCCTCCAATGGATGATGGTCAGCAGGGGAAAGAAAGAAATGAAGAGCATATCAGCCTCGCCTCCGAATCTGAGGAGGACTCGGAAGAGAGAGATTCTGAAACAGATAACTCGCAAGTCACTCCTATTAAATCGACAAGGGGCCGGAAATCCAAGAAGAAACAGCGTGAGGAAAAAACTTATCTAGATGTCCTCCAAGGTTCTCAAAAAACCCTCAAAGGAATGATGAATACGAGATGTGGGCGCAAGAGTAACAGGGCTCCAAAAGGAGCCTCAATCCCCCAAATCAGTAAATAATGAAATACGTCTCCTGGAACTGTAGAGGATTAGGCAGCAGGTTGAAAGAGGAAGCCGTCAAAGACATAGTGAGAATATATTCGCCTGAAATCCTTCTCATCCAGGAGACTAAGCTGGAGGAACCCCTTCTCCTCCAATCTAGTAAAGTATTTTGGCAAAAAGGTCAAGGAAGAGCGGTTAGTGCAAGAGGTGCTTCTGGTGGAATAGCCACCTTCTGGAACAACTCCATTTATGATCTCATTCAAGAAAAAAGCAGTCCCCATTGGCTCTTCACTCAGCTCCTTCACAAAGATTCTGGTCAACAAGTAAGTATGTTTAATTTATATGCTCCTGTTTTTCCAGGGGAAAAAAAAATCTGTTGGAACTCGCTTCAATCTTTTCTTTCAGAAACAAAATCCAGGAAATATTATCATTGCAGGGGATCTGAATGTCACCCTTGCTCTTGATGAGAAAAAGGGAGGTTCCATTGTCAGGGACCCTGCTAGAGAATGGGTTGAAGATATTATGCTGGGCTGGGACCTGGAGGATATAAAACCTAATTCAGGCAAATTCACCTGGTCCAACAAAAGATTAGCCCCAAATCATATAGCTGCCCGTTTGGATAGATTCCTTGTCCATTCATCCTTCCTGACTTGCGGTCTAATGGCCTCTTCTAAAATTCTTCCAAATCTCATTTCTGATCACAAGCCCATCCTCCTTGAGCTTTCTCTGGATGGCAATTTAGGCCCCATTCCATTCAGGTTCAGCCCTCTGTGGATTCAGCAAGAAGGATTTCAAGATGTAGTTTCGGATGCCTGGAATAGGCCTGTCCATGGTTCCCCTTTCTATGTGTGGGAAGAGAAAATTAGAGTTTTAAAAAGAAGTCTTAAGGAGTGGGCAAAAAGATTGGAAACACCTACTGCCAAAAGAAAAGAATCTCTCAACAACCTTGCTGCCCACCAAACAGCAATGGAGAATAGTCCTGTAACTCAAAATCTCCTTCAAAAAGAAGTCGAGCTGCAAAAAAAGGTTCACAAATCTAGCAGGGAGGAGGAAGAATTTTGGAGATAGAAATCTAGAAATTTATGGTTAAAGTCTGGAGATAGGAACACCAGCTTCTTTCACAAGCAAGCCGAAGCCAGAAAGCACTTCAAAACAGTTTCTGAGATACAATACCAAAACACAGTTATAAAGGATTTTGATGGCATTAAGAGAGCTGCTTATTCTTTCTTCAAAGATCTTTATTCGGCTCCTGAAGAAAACCCTATAGATCCCCAGGCCTATCCGATGGATTTAATTCCCAATAGCGTTAAGGATTCGGACAACGCCATGCTGACTGCTCCGATCAGCTTGGACGAAATTAAGCATATTCTGGATTCTATGGAGCCTGATAAAGCCCCTGGTCCTGATGGGTTCACTGTCAGGTTTTTCTTGGCCTGCTGGTCGACAATCAAAAAAGATTTACTGAGAATGGTCAGAAAATCCCAGAATTGTGCAAAGCTGGGCGGTGGCATCAATTTGGCATTTCTAGCATTGATCCCAAAGGAGAAAGGCGCTTCCGACTTTAGCAGATTTAGGCCCATATCATTGTGCAACTCTAGCTACAAGCTGGTCTCCAAAATAATTGCCAACAGGTTAAAGAATATTTTGCCAGCCATCATCCCTGGAAATCAAGGCGGATTCATAAAAGGAAGAAAGATTTTGGACAACATTGTGCTGGTGCAAGAAGCTGTCCATTCAAGTTGCCAAAGAAAAGAGAAAGGTATGGTTATAAAGCTCGATTTGGCTAATGCTTTCGATAGGGTAAGACATGAATTTTGTTCAATGTAATGAAGAATCTAGGTTTCTCATTCGCCTTCATAAATTGGGTGAATGCCTGTATTGCCTCGCCATGGATCGCACCTCTGGTCAATGGCCGCTCAACTGACTTCTTCCAAGCCTCTAGAGGCCTCAGACAAGGCTGTCCCTTGTCTCCTCTCCTTTATGCTATTCAGGCCTTGGTCCTCAGTTTCCAGCTTGATCACAATCAGAAGATTCAAATTCTACCTGGCCTTAGAACGACTCAGAGGGTGAAGGATATCAATCATGCACAGTTCGCAGATGACACTTTGCTGCTTGGAGGAGCCAGCCTAATCTCTGCCAGATCCTTCAAGAAGGAGCTGGACATTTACAAATCGATCTCAGGAAGCAAAATTAACTATCGGAAATGCTCAATCTATGGCTGGAACTGCACGATTAAGGAGCTGTCTGACATTGCAAGGCTTTTAGAAATGGATGGAAATCGTAATTGGGAGTCCTTTAAATATCTCGGGATCCCAATCTTCAAAACCAAACCCAAACTGGCCCATTGGATGCCGCTGCTCGATAAGTTAAAGAACAGAATCCAAGCTTGGGGTGCCTCATGGCTGAATAATGCAGGGAAAGTCATCCTGATGAAGTCAGTCCTTATAAGTATGCCGCTTTACCAAAACTCAGTTCTCCTCGCCCCCAAATCCTTTCTTAGCAAAATGGACAGTTTGTTGAGAAGATTTCTACGGGAAGGTGGGAACAACAACGACAGAAGGATCCATTTAGTGAAATGGGAGACCATCAAGAAACCTCTTCTGGAAGGCGGCCTCCATCTTCGTAACTTGGCTGCTCAAAACCTTGCTTTGGGATCCAAGATCTTGTGGAATTTAGTTTCAGGTAAACCAAGTTGGAGCAAAAGAGTCATCTGGAAGAAATACTACCAAGGACAACGCTTGAGATGCCTGGATAAGCCTCCAAGAACCTTAAAAGGATCTTCGATCTTCAATCTCTGCAGTCATGCTATGGAGCAGTTCAGCCAGCATCTTTGCTGGATCCCAGGTAATGGGAGAAAAATTAAAATTTGGGAAGATTCAATTCTGGGAGACCAACCTTTGATTCAAGTGGAGGGGCTTGCAAATATCAGAGCTTGGCTTCAGTCCTCCAACCTGCACACCTTGTGGGACATTTCCACCTGGAAGAACGATCCTGATAGGCTCTGGGATTGTTGGAATTTGGGAGAGATTCCTCATATGTTGCAGGGGGAAGCTTCACTTCTGCTAGATCTGCTTCAAGGCAAGTCTCCCTCAAAGGCCACCTCTAAAGACAAAAGAGGCTGGGGCTCCCTCTCAGGCTCTTACACAGCTGCCGAAGGTTACAAAAGTATTCTGGCTGTCCCTTATGCTCCTCCTAACCCAGCTATATGGAAATTTATATGGGATTTCCCCTCTCTCCCCAAAATTGACTTTTTCTGTTGGACTGTTGCGCACAACAGCATTCTCACCAGAGACAATTTGAGAAGAAGAGGGATGGAAGGGCCCTCCAGATGCCCCCTTTGTTTGGCTGCTGAAGAAAATGTCAATCATCTGCTGTTGCTCTGCCCTTTTGCTTAGGTAGTATGGAGGGGAGTTCTGAGGTTAAACCATGTAAATTTTGTTCTTCCAGAAAGCATCTCTAATCTATTCCGAACCTGGGTCATTCTACCTCCCTTTTGCCTTAAAAAAAAAAAGTCTTCTCAAAATAAGCTGGATGTGGATCCCTAAGTTTATTTGCTGGAAGCTGTGGTTGGAGAGAAATAATAGGATTTTCAGAGGAGAAAGTTGCAATCCTACACGGGTAATTTCTAAAATCAAAGCTCTGCTAGGCGAGGCTTTGGAAGTCAATTCTACTTCCAGGAATGAATTGAAGTTGGTCAAAGAAGAGGAGCAATGGCTCCAAGAACTGGTACCGAATCTGAACGAAAGATCCATACCTTCTGCTCCTATCCATGCCAACTGGGAGATTAGACTGGAGGAACAGGAGTTTATAAAGTGGAGATCAACCTTAGATGATTACTGTTTGTTCTTTGATGGGGCTTCTAAAGGAAACCCTGGGGCGGCAGGCAGTGGAGGGGTTCTTTTGAAACCTGGAGGATCAACAGAATTGCGATTCCATTGGGGCCTGGGCACCGAAACCAATAATAGAGCAGAGGCTCTAGCACTGTGGCAAGGGCTGAACCTGGCAATTAATCGAAACATCCTCTCTCTCTGTGTATTTGGAGACTCTAGGCTCATCATCCAGGCAATGTCCTCTCATAAGACTCCTCATCAGATCCATTTAGCCACTGTTATCAAAAAAATTCAACTCTTTCTGCCCAAGTTCAGGAAAATCTCCTTCTATCACATATTAAGGGGGCTCAATTCTCAAGCAGATTTGGAGGCCAATCTTGGCTCCCTCTGCAACCGAAGAGCTCTGGTGGTTAATTCGAAGGAATCCTTCTGTCCTATTCCATAAGGTTCATGCTGTTCGATCTGCTGTTTCTGATCCATTGGTTATTTCGCTGCTTTGCCCTCCTCTGTTTCTCGGGTCCTTCCCTCAGGGTACTTTCCATGCTTTATAAAGTCTTGATTTCAGGTCAGACAACTTCTCTAAAGTCATCTCTGATCCTGACCAGAACCTACCCTGTTCTCTCACCCGAACATCGATTTCCTCTCATATCTGAACACTCTCAAAGCTTTTCATTGCCTAATGGAGGCACTCGATCTGTAGTATCAAGAAATGCATTTTTGTGCGATGAAGATCCTCATGCCACTTGTATATCCTCCAAAGAATCCGAGGATTCATTTAAGCTCGATGCTCCATTGCTAGCTGGTTCAGGGATTGTCCAAAGAAGTCCGTCGACCTCGGTCGTTATAGCGATCATAGCCGGGCGGCTCCTTCATCTATGCGGATTCTTCTCTTATCAAAATATCCAATGCTTCTGTAATGAATCGCCTGTTGTGTTATTTCCTGTTCTCGGCGTTAGTTGACAGAACAGTTTATGAATTCTCTCCTTCTGACAAGCTGAAATGTAAATGCTAGCGGCAGGCAGTTTGCCGCCATAAATAAAATCTATAACCGTTAATGTCAAAAAAAAATAAAATAAAGCTTTGTACTAAAAGTTATATACAGAGGATCTCCAATAGTTACCATTCTCCTTTAGGACTTCGGTCGATGTCATAATCACTGATTTTAGGACTAGAATCGTATTCTTCGATAAACCTATCTAAATCCAATCTTGGTAGATTTTGTAACCATGGAGGTTCGCTACCAAAGCTGGTAGAAAAAGCAGAGAATCCCATGTATGGATCTAAAGAACCTGGAGGGATGCCCACTTCTCTAAAGTAATTTAGTTGCATTCTAAAATAACCATCTTCAATCTCTATTAGATCTACACCTTTGTACAACAAATCAAACTCAAATATGTCATATATTTCAGCCCCATCCTTCATGTCCTGATGGAGAATTGACAAAGCTATAAACTGAGTTAACCTTCCCTGATCTTCTTTTCTTAGAGCAAATGAGGCCATTAGTAGATTCATCTAGTTGCTCCAAATAAAGAATGGGACACAACATCTTCACAATACATAATTATGGAAACTCTTTCATAAATTAGGGCTGTCTGAAGAATACATTAATAATCTGACCAATTCAATGTTGGGTAAAAAATGTATACAATTCTCTTGTATGGATGCATAACTGACCCAAAATAAATATGAACATTATTTACATTGGCAAGAGGAAGACTGTAACCCAACTTGGCATCAATAGAGCAAAACCCTTTCTCTATAATAACCTTTTTAATTTCAATGGGCAATCTTTTAATTTTAACCAGAAGGCAATCTGCGCAAAATGAATAATGACATTGGGAACATAATTCAACACAAGATTTTTTAGAGGAGGATGAGCTTTCTCCAATTTCAAACTTCTTGATTGCCATTTCTCTTGGTTTATCTGATCCTTCTCTTGTCATAAGATCAACAAGATAATTTTCTTTGCCTACTTTATAAATTATATCAAAATCATATCCATCTAGCCAAAGAGCCCATCTCATGATTCTGGAGTTACCTTGTTCTAGAAGTCTTTTGTTTTGGAGCATTCCTTTCATATGCCTGAGGTCAGTCTTGACTATAAAATGAGTGCTCTTAAGGAACAATCTGAATCTTTTAATTCCTTTCTTTACAACAAGAATTTCTTTGTGTGAAGAAGGGTAATTTAATTTTGGACTAGAAAATGTACCAGAAGTATAAGCACAAACTTCTTCTCTTTTCCCATGTTTATGTAAAAGGATTGCCCCCCAACAATAACCTGAGGCATCTGTTTCTAGTATAAAAGGAAGATCTTATTGAGAAAGAGTGAGAGGTGGTAGCTGCTCAATCTTTTACTTGATTTTTTTGACTGCTTGAGTCATTTGATCTGTCCAAATGCTTCCTTTCTTTAAACACTATTGTAGAACTTTATATCTTTTGCTTGTTCAGGACAAAACTGTCTTATATAATTCAAACATCCCAAAAACCTTTGTACAATTATGATATCTGGGAGAATATCAGGAAAGTTAGCTAATGAACGTAGAACAAGAGGCTGTAATTCTAATTTCCCTTGAGACATACTTCAAGTACATTTTCTAGTCCATAATTAAATTACTGTTCTTTACAGAAATAATTTCTTTGTGAAGAAGGGTAATTTAATTATGGACTAGAAAATGTACCTGAAGTATAAGCACAAACTTCTTCTCTTTTCCCATGTTCCTGTAAAAGGATTCCCCCCCAACAACAATCTGATGTATCTATTTCTAGTATAAAAGGAAGATCTTCTTAAGGAAGAGTGAGAGGTGGTAGCTACTCAATCTTTTGCTTGATATTTTTGACTGCTTGAGTCATTTGATCAGACCAAATGCTTCCTTTCTTTAAATGCTGTTGTAGAAATTTTGTATCTTTTGCTTGTTCAGGATAGAACTGTCTTATATAATTCAAGCATCCCAAAAACCTTTGTACAGTTTTGATATCTGGGAGAATATCAGGAAAGTTAGCTAATGAACGTAGAACATGAGGCTGTAATTCTACTTTCCCTTGAGATATAAACAATCCCAAATACTCAATACGAGTTTTAGCAATAATGAATTTGTCAGATGAATTAGAGAGGGCAAGTCCATGTTGATGGGTTGTTTGATAAAAAAATCTCTAAATGACTTTTATGTTCTGCAATATCTCTACTGTGCACAAGAAGGTCATCAATATATACAATAATAAAAGGAAAATCTTTAAAGATATCCTCCATTCTTTTTTGAAACTCTGATGGAGCATTTTTCAAACCAAAAGGCATGACAGTCCATTGATACTGTCCTCCTGGTACTACAAAGGCTGTTTTGTATCTATCTTCTGGAATAATCCCAATTTGCCAAAATCCACTTTTCAAATCAAATTTGCTAAAAACATTTGCTTTAGCAATCTTAGATAAGAGTAACTCTTTATTGGGGAGAGGATACCTAATTGGCATTAATGCTTCATTTAAAGCCTTGTAATTTATAACCAGTCTCTTTTTTCCTCGTTTCTGCTTAGAGTGTTTGTTGACATAAAATGCAGGACAGGCCCATGAACTCTTACAAGGTTCAATAAGCTTTCTAAGCAGTAGACCTTGGATCTCTTTATTACACAATTCTTGTTCTGAGGGGCTCATATGATTTGTAGATGCTTTCTGAGTCATAATCGTGCCTTCATTTTTGAAAGGAAGAGAGACAAAATAATTTTCTCTGGACCAAAATGCATCAGGGTGGTCAGAAGTACAATTTTCTTTGAATTTCTGACTAATATCTGCAAGGACAGTAGCACCATGAGTATCAGCATGCTTAACAATTTTATGAATTTTACTTAGATAAGCTAAAGTAGTCTCTTGATTAAGAGCTTCATCTGGCTTAATATTTAGTGTATATCTATTCTTGGCTGGAACTGGAATTTTACTTCTCTGCACATTAAAAATGATTAGATTTTTTTCAATCGTAATGGACATCAACTTTTTCATAAAATCTTGTCCTAGCAATATGTCTGCCCCTGTGTCGTAATTAAACAAAGTCCAAAAAATTCTGTTGCTCCCAGCAGTAGAGGAAAATCTAGAGCAATGCATGGAATCTGGATGAGTTGTTTATTGACTGCCCTGAACTGGATTTGAGTAGGCTTGGAGTAGTAACAGGGATTGTTTTGTATTTACAACAGCTACTCATAGCACCTATATCAATTTGGGCATCCAAAGTATATTCTTTATATGCAAGGACTTCTATATTTACAGGGATTACCATCTTGTCATCAATCCCACTGATATCTTGGATATTCTCATTGTTGTCTTGACTTTTTGTAGTCAAAGTTGTCTGAGAATCTGCAAAAGAGAAAGAAACAAACTTGGAGTTTAAATCATCTAATTCTTGCATTTGAATTCTGATTTTTTGTGCAAGATTTTTCATTTGTGCCCTATCTTCTCTTAAACTTTTTTCAACCTGGTGAATCTTATCCAATATTTTCTCTGTGGTACTAGTGGACAAAGGAGGATCCCAATCATGGAAATCTTCTATTTTAATAGAAGTTTGAGGGAGATCATTTTTCAAATGATCTATTTTCTCTTGTATTCTTCTTCTTGTTATGAGTAAACTGGGATGTAGAGGCGCTTTGTCTCTTTCTAATTCTTCCATCTATTGTTTAAGAGTAGAGAAGGAGAACATTAAGCAATCAGAAATATATGTACAATAACTTTGATTATCATATAAACAGAGTTGTCTGAAATCTTCATCCAGATCTGAGGAACTATCTGTCTGAGTAACAGAAAAGCATTCAAAATTACAATCAGACTGAGAAACTAGATCCCATTTTGCAGGATCATGTGTTGATTTAAATAAAGAAGAAATTTTCTTTTGAATCTTTTTCTTTTCTGTATTGGGACAATTATTTGCCGAATGACCAAGCTTACCATAGATAAAACATTTTGTTTGTTTGGCTGGTTCATTCCTCTTTCCGAATATAAATCTAGATCTTTGCTTTGGTGATGAGTATCTTATCTTTGATCTAGAGGAATATTACTTGGTTTTGCATTGACATCTATGAATTTGGTTTCTTTGAGAACCCTTCTTGGAGGTGTTCTTATAACATCCAAAATGATATGTCTCTAAAAATGAATCACAAATAGCAGGACTGAAATGTAATTGTTTTTTGACATTTTTCTTGGTCTTATATGATGCACATTCATTCTTCAATATTGTGAGGATATGCTGATGCAAAGCTGCTAATGATAATGTATCAATAGAAATATGCTTGGCAGTAAGTGATTAATGAACTAATTCTAGAATCTTACCCAACATAGATGCTATGTAATGCCTAAGATATGCAGTGTTATGATGATCAAGAATCTTATAATACAGATTTTGCATGGTGCAGTAATACTCTGATAGGAGATCTAAACTGCACAATCTTTGACTCATAAACATTTGGGCAAAGTGCTCATTATCAGAAGATATGACTCCCAAAAATTCATGGGAGAGAGCCATAAGTATTGCTTGGAGTGGATCATCACTTTCTAGAATTTCATCCTATTCATCCTTTTTAACTGTTTCCCACCACAGTCTTGCATTTCCAATTAAATTCCATGTGAGGAGAATTACTATATCTTTCCATGAAGCTTTTGTATCAGCTTTCTTTTGTGAGGCCCAAGCATTTATCTGCTGCAAAAGAATAAGGGTTTGATCCCTTGTCAGGCAATCAAAATTTATAAAGAAAGTATTCCCCTGCTTATCAGACTTGAGTGTAGAGGATGGATCATAGCTGAATTCTGTAGAAGCAAGATTTTGTGTCCATGTGTTAAAGTGACTGTTCTTTGATTGTGATCCAATGTCAAATCCTGTTGTTCTTGCATTTTTGTTTGAAAAATTAAATTTTTCATTCCTTTTGTTCTTTGGGGGATTTGATGAACCTTCATCTCCTGACTGACTTGCCATCTTGATTTCTATAATACATAAATTTTCAATATTTTGTTTTAGTAGATCTAGCTTTTCACGGGCTAAGCTAGTGCCTTGAACTAAAGCAGATAGCTTGCTATCATTTCTATCCATCATTTTAAGTGAGAGTTGTTGTGAATTTCCAATAGCTTTGGCCAATGTGAATTTCGGGCCTTCTTCTTCTATCTTAGAGTAATTGGGAGGACTGTTAGACTTAACTATAGATGCTTCAAAGCTAGTTACAACTCTACTTATTACTCCTAGTTGATCATTGATTATCTTGAGCTGGTTTTCATATATGTCTTGAGAAGCATGCATTGTATCAATACTCTGGTGAATTTTCCTGACATGTTCTTTGACTTCAACCACTTCCCTGGCTAAGTCATCTATGTTCTGGGCTATGCAAACCGACTGATAATTACCATAATTTTGCATTTTAGTGAATTTAGAGTTTTTTGGATCTATCTCTATTCTGTAATGCAAAAACTGAAGATCACTCTGAACAACACCATCCTTGAATTTAGGTGTGCTATTACTTGGATCTAATCTTCTTTCCGGTAATTCCATTCTATTTCCTGGCTTCTCTTTGGGAAGGGAGATCATGCATAGATCTCTTGTTGGAGGCATGATACATTCAGGACAATTTGGATGCTGTCCTAAATGGTGAGTTGTTACCACTGTTTGGTATTGCTTTTTTGTTTTTTCTTCTTTATCTCCATCACAGTAAATGCAGTCTGCTAATGGATTATTTTTATGCTTATCCAAATACTTAGAAACGGGTGCTGAAATATTTACTTGGCGAGGTAATCTAGAAGACTGACTTCTAACTAATTTTTTTTGCGAGGAATCTGATTGGAACCTGAGACTTGTACTACCATCTGGTCTTTTTACAGTTTTTAACTGTTTGGAGGAAGTATCAGCCAATTGTGGATATTTCTGTGACATCGGGGTGTATTGACTATTCCATTCAGATGGTAAACTTAAATCACAAAACCCTACCTGCAAGGGAGTTGTGTTTCCAGGGCCAACAATAACTCCTTCTTTTAAAGCTCTTTGTGACAAACTAGGATTTAGAGGAGTCATACTTGAGTAAACATATTGAATACATACATGTGACTGTAACTGTGCTATCTGAGACTGGGGAGCAGTGTCATACCCATGAAACTAAATATATGCTTGCAGAAAATCATTTATATATGGGTCTGTTAATGACACTTGGTATCGAGGAACCACTGAAGACCAGACTGGACCATTATTTAAGGGGCTTTGAAACCCACCAATTAAAGCATCTTCAAACTTATTGTGCTGGGTGTCAAGAATGCATGTAAGACATGAATTATTTAAACCTGGTCTGACTAAAGGGTTGATACCAAATTGAATGAGTCCAATATGAATGTATTTATATCCATGACACAAACCCCATTCAATATCATCTTTTCTGATCAAAGGAATCTGATAGACACTCTGCCCTACTAAAATGAGAACATTTACAAAAGAAAACCTAAAAAGAGTAGCAGCACGAAACTGGAAGATGGGTAGTTTGTAAATTTTATCAATTTCGATTGAAGGTAATTCCCAATTGGGTTGGGGATTGAACTCTTGTTCAACTACTTTATCATCAAACAAAACATCTTTCTGATCATTACTAGTATACTTAGTTAACCATGACCATCTTTTCTCATGAGTTGCTTTTCGTGACTCAGAGGAGAAATCAAAATTTGAACTACTAGCCATATCGATGAGAATAAAGGAAATAGAAACACCTGGTGGTAGTGCAACAGTAGGAATGACCTTCCCAACGCCCTAACACCTATCCTTCGGCAACAGCGGGACTTATCGCGGACTTGCGAACTCCCGGTGGCTCTCCTACACACAGATTCTTCTTTTCTTTCACTCCGAAAGAATATGGATAATGGCTCTGATACCATGTATTAATATGCAGATGCAAGACATAGATAGATAAAAACAGATCAAAGATTTAGGACAAAGATTCAAAATAGAAACGCAGGAATGCGAAATGCAGAGCTTCTATTATATGCAAATCTCCATGAAATAAAAGATGTCTTGGACAAAGGCTCTTGCTTCCATATATAGGAAACAAAGAGGTCTCCTAATCATCATTTTCCCGACTACGAATCTTTCCTAAAGATTTCAATAGTAATATGATATGAGATAAAGTGGATATTCCTGACAAGGGGAACCCACGAAAGCCTGTACAATAATGTAGAACTTTTATAGAAAGTAAAATGATTGGATACAAAGTGGAGATTCCTGACAAGGGGAACCCACGAAATCCTGTACAATAATGTAGACCTTTTACGGAAAGTAAAGTGATGGGATACAAAGTGGAGATTCCTAACAAGGGAAACCACAAACGCCTAAAATTGTTTATTAAAACTTTGTACTAAAAGTTATATATAGAGGATCTCCAATAGTTACCATTCTCCTTTAGGACTTCGGTCTGTGTCATAATCACTGATGTCAGGACTAGAATCATATTCTTCGACAAACCTGTCTAAATCCAATCCTGGTAGATTTTGTAACCATGGAGGTTCGCTACCAAAGCTGGCAGAAAAAGTAGAGAATCCCATGTATGGATCTAAAGAACCTGGAGGGATGCCCACTTCTCCAAAGTAATTTAGTTGCATTCTAAAAGAACCATCTTCAAGCTCTATTAGATCTACACCTTTGTACAACAAATCAAACTCAAATATGTCATATCTTTCAGCCCCATCCTTCATGTCCTGATGGAGAATTGACAGAGTTGTAAACTGAGTTAACCTTCCCTGGTCTTCTTTTCTTGGAGCAAATGAGGCCATTAGTAGATTCATCCAGTTGCTCCAAATACAGAATGGGGACACAACATCTTCACAATACATAATTATGGAAACTCTTTCATAAATTCTGGTTGTCTGAATAATACAGTAATAATCTGATTAATTCAATGCTGGGTCAAAAATGTATACAATTCTCTTGTATGGATGCATAACTAACCCAAAATAAATATGAAAATTATTTACATTGGCAAGAGGAAGACTGTAACCCATCTTGGCATCAATAGAGCAAAACCATTTCTCTATAATAACCTTTTGAATTTCAATGGGCAATCTTTTAATTTTAACCAGAAGGTAATCTGTGCAAAATGAATAATGACATTGGGAACATAATTCAACACAAGATTTTTTAGAGGAGGATGGGCTTTCTCTAATTTCAATCTTCTTGATTGCCATTTCTCCTGGTTTATCTGATCCTTCTCTTGTCATAAGATCAGCAAGATAATTTTCTTTGCCTGCTTTATAAATTATATCAAAATCATATCCATCTAGCCAAAGAGCCCATCTCATGATTCTGGAGTTACCTTGTTCTAGAAGTCTTTTGTTTTGGAGCATTCCTTTCATATGCCTGAGGTTAGTCTTGACTGTAAAATGAGTGCTCTTAAGGAACAATATGAATTCATTAATTCCTTTCTTTACAACAAGAATTTCTTTGTGTGAAGAAGGGTAATTTAATTTTGGACTAGAAAATGTACTTGAAGTATAAGCACAAACTTCATCTCTTTTCCCATGTTTCTGTACAAGGATTGCCCTACAACAACAATCCGATGCATCTATTTCTAGTATAAATTCTTGAGGAAGAGTGAGAGGTGGTAGCTGCTTAATCTTTTGCTTCACATTTTTGACTGCTTGAGTCATTTGATCAGACCAAATGCTTCCTTTCTTTAAACGTTGTTGTATAACTTTTGTATCTTTTGCTTGTTCATGATAGAATTGTCTTATATAATTCAAGAATCCCAAAAACCTTTGTACAGTTCTAATATCTGGGAGAATATCAGGAAAGTTAGCTAATGAACGTAGAACATGAGGCTGTAATTCTACTTTCCCTTGAGATATAAAAAATCCCAAATACTCAATGCGAGTTTTAGCAATAATGAATTTGTCAGATGAATTAGAGAGGGCAAGTCCATGTTGATGGATTGTTTGATAAAAACTCTCTAAATGACTTTTATGTTTTGCAATATCTCTGTTGTACACAAGAAGGTCATCAATATATACAATAATAAAAGGAAAATCTTTAAAGATATCCTCCATTCTTTTTTGAAACTCTGATGGAGCATTTTTCAAACCAAAAGGCATGACAATCCATTGATACTGTCCTCCTGGTACTACAAAGGATGTTTTGTATCTGTCTTTTGGAATAATCCCAATTTGCCAAAATCCAGTTCTCAAATCAAATTTTCTAAAATCATTTTCTTTAGCAATCTTAGATAAGAGTAACTCTTTATTGGGGAGAGGACACCTGATTGGCATTAATGGTTTATTTAAAGCCTCGTAATTTATAACTAGTTTCCTTTTTTCCTTGTTTCTGCTCAGAGTGTTTGTTGACATAAAATGCAGGACATGCCCATGAACTCTTACAAGGTTCAATAAGATTTCTAAGCAGTAGATCTTGGATCTCTTTATTACACAATTCTTGTTCTGAGGGGCTCATATGATTTGCAGATGCTTTCTGAGCCATAATTGTGCCTTCTTTTTTGAATGGAAGAGAGACAAAATATTTTTCTCTGGACCAAAATGCATCAGGGTGGTCAGAAGTACAATTTTCTTTGATTTTCTGACTAATATCTGCAAGGACAGTAGCACCATGAGTATCAGCATGCTTAACAATTTTCTGAATTTTACTTAGATCAGCTAGAGTAGTCTCTTGATTAAGAGCTTCATCTGGCTTAATCTTTAGTGTATATCTGTTCTTGGCTGGAACTGGAATTTTACTTCCCTGCACATTAAAAATGATTAGATTTTTGTCAATCGTAATGGGCATGAACTTTTTCATAAAATCTTGTCCTAGCAATATGTCTGCCCCTGTGTCATAATTAAACAGAGTCACAAAAACTTCTGTTGCTCCCAGCAGTAGAGGAAAATCTGGAGCAATGTATGGAATCTGGATAAGCTATTTATTGACTGCCCTGAACTGGATTTGAGTAGGCTTCCAGTAGTAAGCAGGGATTGCTTTGTATTTACAACAGCTACTCATAGCACCTGTATCAATCTGGGCATCCAAAGTATATTCTTTATATCCAGGGACTTTTATATTTACAGGGATTACCATCCTGTCATCAATCCCACTGATATCTTGGATATTCTCATTGTTGTCTTGACTTTTTGTAGTCAAAGTTGTCTGAGAATCTGCAAAAGAGAGAGAAACAAACTTGGAGTTTAAATCATCTAATTCTTGCATTTGAATTTTGATTTTTTGTGCAAGATTTTTCATTTGTGCCCTATCTTCTCTTAAAAAATTTTCAACTTGGTGAATCTTATCCAATATTTGCTTTGTGGTACTAGTGGACAAAGGAGGATCCCAATCCTGGAAATCTTCTATTTTAATAGAAGTTTGAGGGAGATCATTTTTCAAATGATCTATTTTCTCTTGTATTCTTCTTCTGGGTATGAGTAAACTGGGATGTAGAGATGCTTTGTCTCTTTCTAATTCTTCCACTTGCTATTTAAGAGTAGAGAAGGAGAACATTAAGCAATCAGAAATATATGTACAATCACTATGATTATCATCTAAACAGAGTTGTCTGAAATCTTCATCCAGATTTGAGGAACTATCTGTCTAAGTAACATAAAAGCATTCGAAATCAGAATCAGATTGATAAACTAGATCCCATTCTACTGGATCATGTGCCGATTTAAATATAGAAGAAATTTTCTTTTGAACCTTTTTCTTTTCTCTAGTGGGACAATTATTTGCCCAATGACAAAGCTTACCACAGATAAAATATTTTGTTTGTTTGGCTAGCTTATTCCTCTTTCTGAATATAAATCTAGATCTTTGCTTTGGTGATGAGTATCTTCTCTTTGATCTAGAGGAATATTGCTTGGTTTTGCATTAACATTTATCAATTTGGTTTCTTTGAGAACCCTTCTTGGAGGTGTTCTTATAACATCCAAAATGATATGTCTTTGAAAATGAATCATAAATAGTAGGAAAGAGATGTAACTGTTTTTGTATAATCTCCCACTGTAGATCAATAGATTATGCAATATACTAAAGGAAAATACAAGATCTACTTCTACAACAAACTTTGCGAAAGCTTAATCGAATTGAGCAAGATCAAATAGAACACATATAACTGAGAATGAGAAAGCAATCACACATGAACACAAAAGAATACTCTGGGGAAAGTCTCAACTAAAAACCCCAATCTCTGTATTATCATACAAGTGGACATATGTTTAGATTACACAAAGAATCAGCTCACAAGCTATCCTGCTCTCCGCACAATCGAACAATACATCTCACAGATTAAATAGACAAAAGATATGCCTTCCCTCAGCCCTCCAAGTCTGCTATTTCCTTGTGTAGTTTTCCTTGGGGTCCAATGCTGCCACCTGTGTGAATTGGCCTCATCACACATTCACCAAACCCCAAAGTAACTGCGCAATCTCCAAGAAATGAATTCCTTCTGCATGCAAGAGATATCCTCCAAGGAATATTCCTGCAACTGATAGTACACTGTCCCATCATCTGATCTCAACTGGGTCTCTGTCTGAACTAACATGCATGAGTTATTTATGAGAGAATATTCATTTATCTCAAGTGCAACAGTTACATGCATGCATGCATTAACTAACTGAACTCACAATTATTTCAACAAACTATTTGAACTAATCTAACTGGACTTAACTGAGTTAACTGAGCTAACTAATTACAACTCAAATTACAACTCATCCTTATCTCTTTAGCTAAGGGATAAATTCCTCAATCAATGGGATAACTGTTGCATGTCCTCACATAGACTTCATGTTTGATTTTCTCCAACTAATTACCTCAAGATGAATTAATTAATTATTAATAAAACAACTGCTAATAACAAATTCGAATTTTACTTCTCTGTTTTAATTCAGGGACTAATTAAAAAAGGTATCCCAAAATGCTATTTATAGCAGTGCTAATTTTAACACTTCTATTTTTAGGATTCTTGTTGCTATTTTAATCACTGCCTCTCAACAAGAAAAGGATTATCAGTAACCCCAATCCTGTCTCTGTGGAACTTGAAATTGCATTTTGACACTACCTTAGTCAAAATATCTGCATCCTTTTCCTTGGTCGAAACATACAACAACAACATGACCCTCTTGACCACACAGTCTCGAACACGGTGATACCAGATATCAATGTGCTTGGACCTATCATGAAAAACTAGATTCTCATAGAGTTTGATACAACTCTGATTATCGCAGTAGATCACGGTTGGATCCATGCTCTCACCAAACAATCCCAATAGTATCTTCCGCATCCAAATGGCCTCACATGCAGCCTGATTAGCAGCCATGTATTCAACCTCTGTTGAGCTAAGTGCAACTGATCTCTGTTTCCTGCTATACCAGGAAATTGTAGCTGAACCAAGGTTGAAGATTCCTCCAAAAGTGCTCTTCTGGTGTGATGGACTCCATGCCCAATCCGCATCTGTGAAGCCTTGAAGCTTCACTCCCTCTGTCCATCGATACCACAATCCATACTGAGATGTGCCTCTAAGGTATCTCAGCACATGCTTCGCTGCCTTCCAAAATAGCTTGGTAGGCTGAACCATAGCTTGACTCAGTTGGTTCACCGCAAAGCATAAGTCTGGTTGTGTGTTCACCAGATACATAAGTGAACCCACAAGCTGTTGATAAATAGTAGCAGCTACTACCTCACCTGAAGTAGCATCCTCCTTCCTCCAGTTCCTAGCTAGAGGATTCTGCATGGGCTTGCACTTCTCCATGTGGATCTGCCTGAGTATCTCATTGGTATACTTGCCTTGAGACACAAAAACTTCCCCATCTTTCTGCCACACCTCCATGCCTAGAAAGTAGTGCATAAGACCCATGTCTTCCATTTCGAACTCTCTTGCAAGGTCCTCCTTGCAAGACTAGATTAGCTGATCATCACCTGTCAAAATCATATCATCGACATAAAGAACATTGATCAGTGGCTTACCTTCTACCATGGTGTGGTAAAGGTTCACATCTGCTTTACTCTTGGTGAAGCCCAACCCGGTGAAATAGTTGTCAATCTTGGTGTACCAAGCATGGGGTGCTTGCTTCAGCTCATACAAAGCCCTCTTGAGTCGACACACATGCAATCGAAGGTATCGAAACCTTCTGGCTACTCAATGTACACCTCCTCCTCAATCTTACCATTGAGGAATGTTGTCTTCACATCCATCTGATGGATCTTCCAACCCATCTGAGCTGATAGTGCCAACATCGATCTTATAGATGAGTACCTTGCTACAGGAGCAAAGGTCTCATCATAGTTGATCCCCTCGACCTGTGAGAAACCACAAGCAACAAACCTTGCCTTATGTTTCTCAACACTGCCATCAATTGCCTGCTTTACTTTGTAAAGCCATCTGGAACTCACCACTGACTTGTCCTAAGGTCTTGGGACAACATCCCAAACACAGTTCCGAATGATGGAGTCATACTCCTCCATCATTGCATAAACCTAGATTAGTTGCTGCACTACCTCCTCGAATGAAGAAGGCTCAGACTCTACACACTCCCCAACTAGGACCATGTAACCAGTGTACACCAGTGTACCGCTCGGGTGACCTCCTCTGTTTGTGCTGAGAAGATGGCTGTCCCACATTCTCTTGCACATCCATCATCAACCTTTCAGCTTCCCTTGAGCATTTCCGCCCATCTCTGGAAGACTCAGCATGAGTGGATGTGTCCACTCCCAGATCCTCTGCATGCGGCTACTCCGCATCAATCTGAGGCTCCTCCTCCTTAGGAACCGAAAGTTCCTCCTCTGCATGCAACTTGAGCTCCCTTTCAAGTGATACTTGCATGGCTTTCTGCTCTTTGAATTTCAGATCTCTACGTACCATTGTCCTTTGACTGGTAGGTAGGTACCCGATAGTTGTGGGGTGTATTAGTGTACCCCACAAGTATCCCCAACTCAGCAGTTGGATCTAGCTTCCTTCGGGCATCTTTGGTCACATGAAAATAAACTGATGATCCAATGATATTGAAGTGACTCACATCTGGTCGCTTCCCGTAAAAGGCCTCCATAGGTGTCTTCATGCCCAATATAGGTGCGGGCTTCTGTTCTAAAAGTATATTGTTGTATTGCATGCCTCATCCCACAAATGCAGTGGTAGGCTTTGGTCATGAAACATCGCTCGAGCTGCTCCCACAATCTATCCGTTCTTCCTTTCGGCCACCCCATTCTGCTATGGGTTATGGGGTGCTATCAATTCCCATTTAATTCCTTCTGCAGTGTAGAAGTCCTTAAATTGTTGGGAGAGATACTCTCCACCATTGTCGCTACACAAGGCTTTTATTTTCTTTCCAGATTCTTTCTCTGCCAAGGCTTTAAACTCACAAAACCTCAAGAAGGTCTGATCCTTCTTTTGCATAAAGTAGATCCAGCATTTACGAGAAAAATCATCAATAAAAATAAACATAGTACCTTTGTTTAGCGGTGGAGGCTGTAGAGAATGGTCCACAAACATCTGTGTGAACTCGCTCCAGGATTGCTCCAGCTCTACTGTCTCGATCCGGAAAGCAAGATTTCGCATACTTACTCAAAGTACAACCTTTACATGTATTCATCTGCTCCAATTTTCCCTTGGGAAGACTGGTAGAAATCTGCTACATGATCTTCAGGGCTCCATGGTACAAGTGGCCCAATCTTCTATGCCATAGCTCGCCAACATCTTGGCTCTGCACCATCTCTGCTTTGGAACTCAATGCAACATAGTCATCTACCTCCAGCTTGTAGAGATTCTTTACTCGAATCCCGATTCGCTTGGTCTGTCCAGTGCCGATATGCCTCAGGAATACCTTTCCTTTACTAAAGACTACATCATAGCCTTTATCTTCTAGCATAGCAACGGACACAATATTCTTCTTCAGACCTGGTACATACTTTACATCAGTCAGGGTGAGAGGAGCTCCATGCTCTCTCTGAAACACAACCGCACCTTCACCTGAAACATGGTAGTTTCCATCATCGCCCATCTCGATCCACATCTGGAGATCCTTCTCCTCTAAGGTACTAAAAATATTCTTGTCACCTGACATGTGGAATGAAGCTCCACTGTCCAGGTACCAAACACATCCCATCATGGATGAAACCATGCATGCAATAAGAGAGAAATCCAACTCAAACTGTGAGGCCAGTGCCTCACCATCAGATCCCTTCGAGGATCCCTTCTTGGATTCTTCTGTGGACAACTCGTAGCATAATGGCCCACTTCATGATAGTGAAAGCATCGCACTTTCGATTTGTCAAACTTCTTCTGACCATGGGAAGAATTGGATTTGGAATGGGACACCTTTCCTTTCCCCTTCCTCGCCTTACTTGCTAAGGCTAGATTTTCCTCATCATCTTGTTGTGATGAGGATCCATCTCTGGTGCTTCTTCTTATCTCCTCCTGCATCAGATCCAACCAAAGTTGTTCCCAATTTGGCAGTTTTTCTTTCCCATTTACCGAGTCTTGGTAGCTATGCCAGCTCTTAGGAAGACCAAGGAGTGCAAGACTCACCATGTCATCATCGACTGTCGTGATCCTTACACTTCCAAGCTCATCCCCGTAGGTGGTGAGCTTGTTCAGATATGTAGAGATGGTGCCGCCCTTTTCACACTTGATTTTCTGAGGCTTGTCTTTTAGCGCTAGCTTCCTCTGATTGCTATTGTTCTGATATAGATCTTTCAATATTTTCCACATCGAAAATGGTGTCTCCTTCCTATGGAGACTCGAGACTATGTGGTCTCGAACTCCCTCTAGAAGGATTCTCCTTGCTCTAGCCACACATTTCTTCCATTCCACCAATTTTGTAGCATTAGCCGCTGCCAGCTTGGGGACTTCTTGATCAATGAAGTCCTTTAGACCGTTATCCTCTAATACTACTTCCATGCGATCCTTCCAGGCTATATAATTTGAGCTGCCATCAAGGGCATACTCGAGTCTTAAACCGGTGAATGACATTAGTGAAATTGAGATGTGATAAGAAATCGATTTCTATAATCAGGAACTCCCTTCGTGTATACTGTTCTTCACTTTGATCACCTTTGCTCCGATACCATGTAGAATTTCCCACTGTAGATCAATAGATTATGCAATATACTAAAGCAAAATACAAGATCTACTTCTACAACAAACTTTGCAGAAGCTTAATCGAATTGAGCAAGATCAAATAGAACACATATAACTGAGAATGAGAAAGCAATCACACATGAAAACAGAAGAATACTCTGGGGAAAGCCTCAGCTAAAAACCCCGATCTCTGTATTATCATACAAGTGGAAATATGTTCAGATTACACAAAGAAACCATGACACCTCTTCCTACTCCCTTCACCCCCCCTTTTTCATCATTGGCAAAGGGCAACTCCCCCTGACAAACTTTCATCATACAGACCTTTACACACCTCCACTCCCCCTTTATACTTAGTTAGATAAGAGAAAGAGTCTAATGATAACTTGGGAGAATACCAAACTTTTGGTAAAGATACTCAAATGCTTCACGAGGTAATGGTTTGGTAAATATGTCAACAATTTGTTTCTTGGTGCCAACACATTCAAGTTTGATATTATTTTCAGCGACCTGATCTCTAGCGAAATGATATTTGATCGGTATGTGATTTGTTTTGGAATGTATCACATGATTCTTGGAGATACTGATGGCATTGGTGTTATCACAGAAGATGGGAATAGGATCATCAAACTTGACTTGAATATCTTGCAAAGTTTGCTTCATCGAGAGAACTTGAGTACAAGCCGCTGTCACGATATATCCTACTTCTGCTGTGGATAACGAGATTGAAGATTTCTTTTTACTTAACCATGAAACAAGGCAACTACCTAGATATAATGTTGCTCCACTAGTACTCTTTCGATCATCAATATTTCCTACCCAATTTGCATCTGTACAAGCTTGGATAACTAGATCATTTCCTTTGGGATACCATAAACCATATTCTGTTGTGCCCTTAAGATACTGAAGAATCTTTTTGACGACAATAATATGAAATTATTTTGTGTTGCTTGGAATCTTGCTACTTGTCCAACTGCCTACATTATGTCTAGCAGAGAAGTTGTCACATATAGAATACTGCCAATCATAGATCTATGCAACCTCTCGTCCACATCCTTTGACAAATATTCTAAACTTAACTTACAACCTGTTACCATTGGTGCGAGGATAGGCTTGAAATATTCCAACTTGAATTTCTTGAGAATTTCCTTGATGTAATTGTTTTGATATCTAAATATTCCTTTATCTTGTTGAGATATCTGAAGCCCTAAAAAGTATGTCAGCTCGCCGAGTAGAGACATTTCAAACTCACTTTGCATCTTTGTGGCAAAGTTTTTACTGAATCTGTCATCATTACTTCCAAAGATTATATTGTCCACATATACCTCGATAATTGTTAGGTTTTCTAGATCCATTTTAGCATAGAGATTGTTGTCGACACTTTCTTTCTTGAATCCTTATTGATGTAGATATCCCTCAAGATGAGCATTTCAAGCTCTATGATCTTGTTTGAGACCATATAGTGCCTTCTTTAATCTACAGATGTAGTCTTCCTTGTTAGAGAGCAAAAAACCTTCGGGTTGTTCAATGTAAACTTCTTCTTCCAATTCACCATTTAGAAAGGTTGACTTAACACCCATTTGGTGCACCTTGATTTTTATCGAGCATGCATAAGCAAGAAACATCCTGATAGCTTCCATTCTGGCAACGAGAGAAAATATTTCTTCAAAGTCAATTCATTCTACTTATGCATATTATTTGCAGACTAATCTTACCTTATTCCCGGTAACTTGTCCGTCCTTATTCAATTTGTTTTTGAAGACCCATTTATTTCCAATAACATTTTTATCCTTTGGTCGTGCAATAGATTCCCAAGTGTCGTTCTTCTCAATTTGATCCAGTTCTTCATTCATATCTGTTCATCTTGACTAGCTTCCTCAAAATTGCTAGGCTCAAAAGTTTCTAAAAGAGAAAGGTGGGCTTGCTGTGATGAATAAAGATGTCAACTTCTTCTGGTTCTAATTCGTTCATTTATGTTGCCAATGATTTGATTTGACGGATGATTCTTTTGACACCAATCTTTTAAAAATTTTGGAGAAGTTTCATGTACATCCTGTTGATCATTTCTTATTTCCTCTTGGTTGATTGTTGTTTCCTTATTTGGTTGGTCTTGTTCTAGAGCTTCTTCTTCATCCTTCACAGATTCTAGCTCAATCCTCTCATATATTATCTCATTGTTATCCTTTAGAACATAGTCTTCATCAAAAGTAACATTTATGCTTTCAACTAGTTGTTTTTGCCTCACATTGTAGCATCTATAAGCCTTTCTTTTTTGTGAATAACCAACAAAAATACCTTTGTCAACACGGGAATTGAACTTTCCCAAATTTTGATCTTCTCTTTTGATGTAGCATTTACTTCCAAATATTTTGAAGTATTTGACGTTAGCCGTTCTTCCCTTCCATAGTTTGTATAGGGTCATATTATAATTGTTCCCGAGCATACCTCTATTTATAACGAATGCGACTGTATCAATTGCTTGAACCTAGAATTTATCATCCAATTTTGAGTCATTTAACATTGTTCTATCCATTTCTTGTACGGTTCTATTTTTTCTTTTAGTAACTCCATTCTTCTATGGTGTTCTGGATGTTGAGAATTTCCTTTTTACTTAAGGTCTGTGAACACGATGGAAAGGTGAGATTGTGATGTGCACGGACCCTACAGGAGTATTAACCGGAGCCTATAAACAAATTGCATCTGGGATATCGCAATCGACAGAGTTTCGATGGTCATAAATGTGCGGGACTTTCCTTGTTGCCATATGCGATTGCAATATCACATCACAACCCAAAATCGCTGGGGGCCAATTATTATAAAGCCTTTCCTTTGCGATCTACGATTGCGATTTATCGCATCACAACCTTTGCCTTGCTGGGGACCAATTCTGTAACACCTACCCTTAGCTGATATACGATTGCAATATGCGGGGGCCAATGGTGGACTGCCACTTGGCGCCTCCTCATTCGCTGAAGGGCCTTGCCACATCATCCAATCCTACTATGTAAGCAAGTAAAATCTGAACTTTGACTTGCTCTAACTTCTGCATACAAGCTCAAATTTGAGTGTCGTTTGCACCATTGGATTTAGAATGACGAGCTATTCGATATGAATCTAATTTTAAAAAAAATTTGACACTTTGATTTTTTGAGCATAATTTTGAGCACCTGATCACTCCTCCCCACTGGAAGCCTTTTGGACCCCAAAATATTATATTCAGTTATTGAACAGATGAGGGTACTATTCCCTCACCTTCCCCTCTTCAATCCATTTGGCCTTTGATGGATTTGTACCTTTGAGACCCACTCGAAGATAATCAACATTTCCCCTCTTTGATGACCTCGTTCTTCTACCAAGTATGGTGTCTTGCTGAAGCTCATCAAGAAATTTTGGAGAAAAATATTCAATTGATGGAATCTTTACACTTTCTCCTCGATCTCCAATCAAAGGAGGCTCATACAATCTCAAATTTTCAACATTAACAATGGAATAAATTTGCATATATGAAGGAAAATCAAGCTTGAAAGCATTATTACAATTCTTTTCTAGAATTCTAAATGGACCATAACGGATTGGTTTCAGTTTTTTACCTTCACCTTGAAGCCTTTCCTTGCTAATGTAAAGCCAAACTTCATCACCTACTTGAAATTAATGATCCACATGATAATTATCATGCCTTGCCTTACACTTGCCTCGACTCTTTTCTAATTGTTCTTGAACAGTTTGGTGAATCAACTAAAATTTCTCAATGAATTTGTTTGCTCTATCTATGTCACTATGTCCATCTACAACTACATATTTCTCAAAGATGAAATCTGAAGGCAATTTAGGCAAATAACCAATACATGCCTCAAAAGGCAAAGTTAGAGTAGAAGAGTTTTTTTCTCGGTTGTAAGCACGATGAATATAATGCAACTATTCATCCCATAACTTAAGATGTTTGCTACAATATCCTCTTAGCAAATGAATAATTGTCCTGTTAACCACTTCAGTTTGAACATCTGTTTGCGGATGGAAGGTTGTACTTTTCTTCAACTTGGTTTACATCAAGTTCCATAAATTTGACCAAAAATTCCCAGCAAATCGGGAATCACAATCACTTACAATAGAAGTAGGTAATCCAAAATGGACCCATACATTTTGAAAGAAAAGTTGAGTTGTTTGTTCAACTATAAATTTTTTTTACAAGGCATTAATATGCACATCTTTATGAATCTATCCACAACTACGTACAAATAATCATGACCTTTCTTGATAAAGGAAGACCTCCTACAAAATCTGTAGAAAAACTCTCCCATGGATGTAAAGGCATTGGAAGTGGTGTGTACAGTCCTAGTTTCCTATTACTAGGCTTATTGACTGCACACAATGAACAACCTCTGATAAAACGTGACACATTTTCAAGCATACAAGGCCAGTAAAAATACCTCTGAAGATTTTCCACTGTTTTACTTACACTGAAATTTCCAACAATAAGAGAAGTGTGCACTCCCCTTGTGACATTTACTCTCTCTCCCTGTGGAACACAAATTTTTCCCAAATGATACAACAAATTATCATGTACATGGTAGTCTAATTCCTCAACTTGGTGGCCTTGATTCAAGTTTGAATATACCTCTTAAAAGTTAGCATCATGTGTGTATTGTTCAACATAACTTTCAGGCAAAACAAAATGATTCTTGAGTAAAATGGCTACATTAAAAACTGGTCTAGAAAGCATATCAACAAATTTGATATAAATACCTTTCTTGTACCTGATTACCAAGTGGAATTGATGTAAGAATCCCATCCAAATAAAGTGCCTTGATTGCTGCAATTTTGTTTGAGATTGCAAATATTGCAAAGGTTGATGATCGGTGTGAATAATGGTTTCTTTTCCCATTAAATAGTGCTCAATTTCTCCACACTTTGCACCAATGCGTAAATATCTTTATCATATGTAGGATAGTTAATAACAACACCATTAAAAATCTCAGAATGAAATTAAATGGGCTTACCATGCTATAAAAGAAATGCACCCATGTTGTAGTCACTTGCATATGTTTGTATTTCAAGTGGTTGTTTCAAATCTGACAATGCTAAAATTGGGGTTGAACTGATCTTTTGTTTTAAAACATCGAATGCTTTTTGTTGTTTGCCTCCCCACTTGAAGACAACATTTACACTGGTAAAAGCATGTAGTGGAGCTGCTATGGAAGAGAAATTGACAATGAAATTCCTCCAGTACTGCGCTACTCCTAGAAAACTCCTTCTGTGACTGATTTGGGTATTGGCCAATTCACAATGACCAAAACTTTAGAGGGGTCAATCTTCAACTCACCTCCTCCAACTATGTGGCCCAAATACACTAAGGAATTTTTCCCAAATTCACATTTAAAAATCTTCAGAAATAACTATTCCTTTTTCAAGACATCCAACACTTTCCTCACATACTCGACATGCTCTTCTTGTGATTTGCTGAATATCAAAATATCATCTAAATAGACAATTAAAAACTCATCAATCAAGGATCTTAAAACATCATTCATAACTCATGAATGTATTTGGAGCGTTGCAAAGACCGAAAGGATAACCAACCACTCAAACAATCCCTATTTGATTTTAAAAGCAATCTTCCAAACATCCTCCTCAGCTATTCTAACTTGATGATATCCACTTCTCAAGTCTAATTTAGTGAAATATTTTCCATTCTTCAACTGATCTAGCAAATCATCTATTTTGGGCAGTGGGTATCAATTCTTTATGGTAATTTTATTCAAAGCTCGATAATCTACACACATGCGCCAAGTTCCATCCTTGGGTACCAAAACAATTGGTGAACCACATGGCGAAGTAGAGGGAAAAATTACACCTTTATCTAAAAATTCCCAGACTTGTTTCTTAATTTCTAAACTTTTCATAATTAACATTCGATACATACTGATATTTGGGAGTGGACAGTCTTGTTGAAGCTGAATTTCGTGTTGAATTCCCCCTTTTTAGTGGCAATCCATTTGGTTCTTGAAACATATCTCCATATTGATTGATCACATCAACCAATTCGGCTTTAAAAATTCACTTCACAGCTTGCAAAGGATTCATGCTCCTTGTCATTATTTTGCTTGATCATAAGGAGCATGCAATTCTTGCTGGAATTGACAAGTAGCTTCATTTTCCCTGTGCTTGCTAAAGATAGATTAAGATTTCTATGATGGGCTCTCACAATATACTCCAATCCATCTTTGAACAAATGATATTTGTTCTCAAATATATGGAAAAAGACTTTCCAGTCATATAGATACGGGCTTCCCAACATAATTCCAAAAATATCCAGCGACACTACATCTAATTTGACTTCATCAACGAAATTGACAGTAATAACAAACCTAAAAATGCATTTCCTTGTGACCTGAAGATTTGCATCCTTGGTTATCCAACCCAACAGATACAGTTTATGATGAGGCACAGTTTCCAGATTCAACTTCTTGACTAAGTCTATAGAAATTAAATTTTCCTGGGATCCACTGTCAAACAATGCATCAATCTTGATTTGTTTGGAAATAGCTCTGATATGGAACGTCTCAATTCTGTTTCCTTCGTTTGAAGCGTTGGAGTTATTTGCTGCGTTGGTGCTTGCCACGACTTCCTCTTTGCTTGTTTTTGCCACGAATTTTCCTTTAGTGACTATGGCTACAATATTTGTTTCATCACCTGAGTCAGAACCCAAGCCTTGTTGTACAACAATGTTTGTCTTCTATTTCCCTTTATTGTTAAATTTCTTCGGTCTTAATTAAGGATGAAGCTTCCAACAAAGTACTTTGTCATGGCCCTCTTTGGAACAATTCTTGCATACAAGTTTCTCCCCTTCTTTCTTAACATAAGCATTTTTCTTCTGCTTTCCTTTAGATTTATTTCCTTTTTCACCACTCTAGAATGACTTCTTCTTACCTTCTTCTTCTACATTTTTCCCTCTTGCTTCAAGGTGTATAGCTTGAACACATAGCTCATCAATATTCGTGGGATTAAACATAAGAATGGTATGTCGAAGATAGTTATGCAAACCTCCTATGTATTTCAGCAAGGTATCTTGTGACTGTAAGTATACTCCTAGAATAAGAGCTCTTCTCCTAAATTCCTGAGTATCTTCTTGCACATTTTTAACTTTTAACTATCTGAAATTTTTCCAATTCATGATAGCTTTTTTCATATCAGCTAAAGGGTAGAATTGTATTTTTATAGCGGCAATGAAATCAGACCAAGTAATAGAGATCTTACCATGTTTTTTAATCTCCTCTTGGGTCTTTGATTCCCACCAAATGAGTGTTGCACCCTCCATTCTCAATGAAGCCAACTAAATTTTGATATCATCCTCTTGAAGGTTTTGAATTCTAAAATACACCTCCAATTGACGAATCCAGTTATCCAACTTTTCTGCATTAACTTCACCATTATACATGCAAAACTCGAATTTAACATCAAGTTTAAGGAAATGTGATTTAATAGTTCCTTTTGAAGAATGATGATGAGTATGAGTAAGGGTTGTATTAGTGGAAGAGTGTGAAGATGCTTGTGAAGAAGAGGATGAAGAAGATGGCGGAGAGGGTGGAGGTTTGTCTCCATTCCCCTTACCTCCTTTTCCATTACCTCCTCCTGAAGAGCCTTTTCCTTTGGGAGGTTTGGAACTTTCTCCTTACAACCTGCTATTCTTCTCTACATAGAGGACCTTCACCATCTTTGTCATATCAAAGAAAGCTTTTCTGAAGGTCTTCTCATCTTCTGTCATGTTTGTGGGTTCTCCTTCATGAGACATGATCTATGGAGTCTCAACTACAACATGAGCATGTATTGGTGTAGAAGACTCTGGCAACCTTTTTCTTCTTCCACTTGACCCAACTTCATGGATTTCAACCAGCTTTCCTTCACCACTTTTGAGTTTTAACCTTGTTAGCATGACACAAAACTAGCAAACAATACTCCTTCTTTGCACAAGCAAATATAGTAAGCAAAAATTAATGCTCTGATACCAATTTGATTTGAAATGGAGTAGATTAGTAATGTTGTGCTAATTCCCCATTCAAAATAAAACCAAATATGCTTATCATTTGCTTATCAAGTGCTTAAGGATTCACCATTTTTTCTTAGTTGATTGATTCCCATGAGAGTTTCTTATGTAAATGTTACTAAAAAAATTAAGATAAAACATATGCTTAACAACAACAAAATAATAAGAAAGAACATCAAAATACAACACACAACACAGAGATTTGATGAGGAATTCACCCCTCCTAGGCTATGTCTCCTTAGTCGAGGTTCCAATGCTTAAGCTTCTCTATAATGCTCAAAATTACAACAAAAGTATGTTTACAATGCTCAAAGTCCTCTGAAACCTATCTCAATGAGTTCAGAATACTCAAAAATGGCTATCTAGGCTCTTTTTTCATCCCATTTGGATAAGAACTGAAGAAGTTATGATTTCTCCTAGTTCTCCCACTATTTGTTCCACAAATTGCTCCAAAACCGGCAAAAACCCCCATTTTCACTCAAAAATCCATTAACTAGGCGAAGATTTCACTGCACCGTGGGCCATAACATGTCGACTGTATCGCAAATCGTAATCGGAAAGGACCGACGGCTTAAAGTTTGTGAAAATGGTAGAAAGGTGCGATTGCGATGTGCATGGAACCTACGTGAGCATTAACCAGAGCCTATAAACAAATCACATTCGGGATATCGCAATTGACAGAGTTCCAGTGGTTGTAAATGTGCAGGACTTGACATGTTGCGATATGTGATTGCAATATCTCATTGCAACCTGAACTCGCTAGGGGCCGATTACTATAAAGCCTTTCCTTTATGATCTGTGATTGTGATTTATCGCATCACAACCTTTCCCTTGCCGGGGGCTAATTCTCTAACACCTCCCCTTAGCCGATCTGTGATTTTGATATGCGGGGGCTAATGGCGGACTGCCACCTGGTGCCTCCTCATTCGCTGAAGGGCCTGGCCACATCATCCAATCGTGCCATGTAAGCAAGTCAAATCTAAACTTTGACTTGCTCTAACTTATGCATATGAGCTCAGCGTTGAGTGTCGTTGACACCTTTGGATTCAAAATGAGGAGCTCTTCGATCTGAAGCTAAGTTTAGCAAAATTCCAATAGTTTTATTTTTTGAGCATAATTTTGAGCACCTAATCAATCCCCAACCTCACCACAATCAAAACATATTAATGGAAGTTTACCTTTTGAATTTTCCCGTACCTATTCTCATTTTCTGCATGAAGTAGGAAATTTCTTTATCTGAAAATTCTTCTTTCTTCTTCCTTTTCTTCATCCTTATAAATGCAATTTTTTCTTTCGGAGTCTGCTTGTCCTTACTAGTCTTATTGGATGAGGAAAATGTTGTTTCTAAGTGAGATATGCCATCCTCTTCTTCAATCCTCATTTCATATGCCATAATAATTCCACGCAATTCATCTATGCCGAGATTGATTAGATTTGATCTATCTTCAAAGAGAGATACCTTTGGGTTGAATCTTGTTGGCAAGGTTCTGAGGATATTTCAGACAACAATTTTTGTGTCAATAAGTTCTCCCAAACATTCCAATGTATTTGTTGTTTCATCAACACACTGAAATATGCAAAAATATATTCATCTTCCTTCATTTTTAGTTCCTCAAAATTTTCCTTGAAAATTTGAAGCTTTGCTTCTTTCACCTATGAGTCACTTGCATATATATTCTCAAGCTTGCCCCATACCTCTTTAGTAGTTTTGCAACTCATTACCTTAATATAGGCAGATTCGATAAGCCCACTAATAACAAGATCTTTATCCGTTGCATCATATACCATATTTCTCTTACCTTGTTCATCCGAGGTTGATGTGAAGCCTTTTTCAACAATTTCCCATACTTCGTATCCTTGTTCCAACAAATGAACCCATATTCTTCCACTCCAAAGTGCATAGTTATTTCTGTTGAACAAAGGAACTCTATTCTTGGTATATTCCATGATCTCCTTCCAGTTGTTAGATGCCTATTGAAGGAACCAAGCTCTGATACCAATTGTTGGAAATATTGGGGGGGGGGGGGGGGGTGAATCAATATCCTTAGAAATTAGCGCTTTTAAATCTTTTCAGAGCATTAGTTAATCATCAATTATTATTAATGTTTATCCAGTAACAACATTAAATAAAATAACACAATAGGCACAAGAATTTTAGGTGGAAAACCCCCTCCGGGTCAAAAGCCACCGAATGCTTTTCTAATAAATTGTTTAATCTTCAGCGCCAACTAAAATGAAAGTTACAACTTCCTAGAATTCTATAAAATAATTCTTCTCCAACTCCCACTGGAAGGATGCCCTAGCACCCTGGTTTCTTCAGTAGTCAACTAAATGGATGCCCCAACATCCTAGACCAACCTACCACCCTGAAGTGTTCACAAGATCCAACCTGTAGGTGACTTCATGCACTTGCCTAACACCTCCCTACCACACTATAATGATCAAAAGTGAGACAAGAGTGTGGACTCCCATACGAGGGACAATGATCCACGATACAATATGATTTGCAATGATTTTCTTGTACTTGACCGAGTACCCAATCACACTATGACCTGCAACCCAACCATGACATCATCCCGATAGTGACTCCTATACCTCCCAACAATGCCTCTTCAACTCTAGGAAGATTGACTCTTTTACAATAATGAATCTTTCAATGATGACTCATTTACAAATTTACGTTGATGACTCTTTTACAACACTGGCTTTTTGACAAGACCTGACATTTGACTCGACATCGCTTCTTGGATCACTTGTAGTTGTTGAGGTACTATTGTGCTTACTTCAAGTAATGGTACTTTCACATTGCATGTCCTTCTAATATGTGTCCGATTTGTTCTAAGGCGCTATCCTTCCTGCACATGCATTAACAAGCAAGACCCAAGAATATACAAAACAATATACTTACGTTGCCTTGCAAAAACATGTTATAGATGATATTCAAAATTCAAATGCAAACGCTAATCATACATACCTTGCTATAGTAGACTTACCCTTTACTGTTGATGTGTGGCCCTTATTGCAGTGATCCTTGAATTCATACTTTTTCTTTCCTTCTAGGATCTCAATATTGAATCTATTGTATCTATGTAATTTTGGATCTCCAAGATCGAAATTTTGGCCTGTGGTAGCCCTTTGAGTCCTCTTTCCAATCCCACAGGTCTGATCAAGATTGGATTCTTCAAGAAAGAGTCATTCCAAATTTCCCACGATGATCTGATTATAGACTAGTTTAGTAGAGAAAACTTGTACGAAGTGCCACATGTCACTGTTTTAACCATCAACCTTGAAAATGATACCCAACAAACTACATTACCCTCCTATTATTCCCTTTGAATATCATTTGTCTCTTCTTTATATTAATTATATCCATGTTATCCAATGCCCAATCAATTCCAGGCAATGCAGGATAGGGGTTAGTGTCATCCACAATTTCTATTACTTCAAAGTCAGCAGTAGTGCGAACTCCTTCAATGTCCACTGTCACACCTGATAGTCTTCCTAAGGGGAAGAATTTCTGTTGATTTTCCATCCTTAGCTAAATAGGTAACCACTGTAACTTTGACTTAACCATTAAATCCCATGTCTTCTTTGTCACAACATTAGCTTCAGATCTCAGATCCAAAATAATGTGATCCATCTCATAGTCTCCTATCTGTGCACTAAACCTCATTTCTCTTCCTATTCTCTTCCATTGATGCAAATTGTTAACTATACGCAACTCACTTCACGATATTTCTTTAGATGCACATGAATCTATCAATTCCTGAATTCCTTCTACAACCTTTTGATCTCTTAATAAATTCACACAAGTTTGCATAAAAGACTTTAAAATGCCTTCTTGGCTCCCTGACTCCTGATTTTGTGTCAAAGTTTGTTCCTGCATCGAAGTTGATGCTATGTCACAGTTACTTTTCTATTTCTACTGTGCACTAGATTTCGAAGCTCCATCATCCATAAATCACTTTGCTTCCATAAATATCTCTTTTTCCTTTTGAATATCAAAGAAAAGAGATTTTTTAGCAGTCTTTCTAACCCATACTGTTTCATATTCCTTCTTTTCATTCACTTTGTCATCGCCAATCGCAGCTCCACTTCTAGTAACAATACTGATCCGTGGATGATCGATTCTTCTTCCGGCAATCATCATTTGGATGTTTTGTGTCGACTGTTGGTTTCTCTTTTCTTGCATTTTTTCCATAAGTACCGGACATTCTTCAATTACATGATCAAAGGATTTACAATTCTTACATGTCGTAGTGGGATTCTAACAATCTCTTGCAAATTGTCATGGCTGGCTATAGTTATAACAAATAATCTGTCCACGTCCTGTACTAGCTCTGCCATCTCAACCTCTTCTTTAATAACCACCTCGACTACTGCATTGTCCATTATCCTCATGTCCATGTTCTTCCACTTGCATTCTATAAGTGTCAGCACCACACTCCATCATTAGTTCATAAGATTGACAATGGTTCTCATCATGTCGTACTGATTTACATAATTGGCAATGTATATTCCTAGAGGTCTGCACATATTTTTGCAACAAATAACAATCTTCTGACAGATGTTCGCCTCAATTTTTGCATATCTCACACCATAGGCTAGATATGACATTCAAAGGATTCAGTGCTCCATTAGCCATGTAGTTTCTAAAGAGAGGGCATAGTTCTTTAGAATGAACTTCCGATTTACACTTTGTACACCACACTTCTTCTCTAACTTCCTTAATTTTCTTCATATCTTGTAACTGCAGAGTCAAATTAGCCAGTTGACTCTAAATATGTTACATACTTTCATTAGTATCCCCTATAGGCAAAGATTCTAATTTCATCGCTAGTTCTAGAGCTTTGGCTTGAGTTTCTATCTCTTGTTGCACCAAAGACAATCTGATATGTGGCAACAGTGCAACTATGAACCATTCCTTATGTTGATGCGGAGCTATATTGAAGCTCACCTGATCCAATAATAATTTGAATCTCTGGTCAAATTCCCAAATAAACTTAGTAGGCCTTTGTTTGATCTCCTTTAACTCTGTGATACATTGCGACTTAGACTTCGACTTCTTAAATTCTTTTACTAGTGTTGTTTTGATGTCTATGAATGATTTGATCTAATTTCTTGAATACTTCATGTACCATGTCAACGCTCTGTCTCATAATTTCGTGACAAGCTGCACTTTCTTTATATTTTCATCATGGACCTGCTTCCCTATCCATACCGTTTCACATAAAAACTAGAACTGCTCCAGATCCTCTAGTCAATTTCCTTTAAAAACAAGTAGCTTGATATCATCGACCATATTTCTTCTCGGAGGGGGAGGGGGAGGGGGAGGGGGTTTCGTAAGGGGAGGGGGAGGGGGATGGGGAAAACCAAAAACACCCTGATTATTACTTGATTCTGGCTTCAGTGAACTTTCAGGCTGGAAGGGTGAATACTGTAGAGTTACCTTAGGGTTCTCGGGAAGGATTTATTCACTTTCAGATTCACTTAAAAGAGGGTTATAGTTAGTTTCTATGAAAGTATTCGAATCTTGGCCACAAGATCTCTTTCTAGTGTCTATTCTATATATTTTTCCACTTCGCATTATTCCAGTCTCTTCTTTGGATATTCTCCCAAACATAAGTAACTAATAATATGACTACATTTGTAAAATTCCATTTTCACACAAAAGCATCTTAATCCATAGTTTCAGAGATCTTAATTACTTACCTCACAATCCTTTGAAGAATTTTCATTCTGCTTCTCTATAAGATACAATCGAGTCTACCATGAAATCAGTGATGAATCCTCCCAAGATGTTATCAATCCAGAAATCAACAACTCCCGAGATCCTATTGTCAATGTTCTTAAGTCTCTATATTAATTCAAGAGTCCACTCCTTAGGTTCGTCTTCTTTAAAACATTTATTTGTCTCGGTCAACCTTGATATCCACTCGTATAGCTCCACATAAAACAAACCGAAGAAAATTTCGTATTGATCTTTGAAAATATACTTATGTAACCACCTTTTAGATGACAAACAAGGGATTATATTCTCTTGATCTACAAATTCTCATTCCTTATGTTCTACCCATTCTTGGATTTCTTTCTTCAACGGATGCCACATAGACATATCACTCAAACAAATCCCAGTTTTGACAATGGAACCATTTGTTGGTTTTTAGCGCTGACCCGGGTTTGAATCCTTACTGTGCACCAACAAAACCCCCAATCACTGGCCCTTTCGGTAGTGACTTGCAAGCAAATATCAATCTCACCCAAAGTGACTATGGGAGGATGCAGAACCAAATTTCTACAACCTTGAGGGATGATGTGATGTGGTATTTTTATGTTCTTTTATCCTTAACATACATATATTACTTCACATTTAGATATTACTTCACCACATTTCGTTCATAACTTAAAACATATCATATACATCCATAAAACTTTACTGTACTGAAATAAAGTTCAATTTATATGCTACGATAGATAATCAACAAGGACATACATGAAGACACAAATTTTACAGTGGTTCATCCCAATGTGGGACTACGTCCACAAGAATTGTTGCTTATAATAGAGAATTTATACAACAAATAGTTCTTAGCCTTCACACTCAGCTGCAGGCAATCCGCACACTCAGCTGCAGACTCAGGCCTCTGCACACTTAGCTATAGAGCCTTTCCTTCCTTCCCAAGTATAGATAAACAAGATACACCCATAACAAAAATCTGGATCATGAGATGATGATTATTCTCTTTATTATTTGACCCTATTATATACTATTACATTGAAGGCCCATCATTACAATACCATGTTCCATATACCATGGACTCCCCTAATATAAGCTACTATGGTCCAAAAACCATTCATCATATACAATATAGTATTATTTTACAAAAAGGGAGGGGCTTCGACCTGCTCCGAAGCCCATATACCGTGTGGTATATCCACTGCACGGTTCTCCTTGGCACTTCACTGCTCCACTGCGTGTCCACTTCGTGCTCCGCTGCATCCTTTACTTTGCACTCCAGTCCCCAAAATATGGAGTCTTTATAAAAATCTAGGCCAAGTTGGGTTGCGCCCAACACTAGGAATCCCTTGACCAATAATAACATGATACATGTTAAAGCCTAAGGGTGGATATAGGAAAATTCCTCAAGGACGGTGAAGAAATTCTGAGGCATCCAAGCTCAGTTCAGTTTTGTGATATCGACACTGATTTAAGTGTGATCACGATATGGAGAGGGTGGAGGTGGTTTAACGTATGCATCCCCTTGGCTATATTTGGATTGGTTTATCACATGAGATCCCAAATTCATGCTTGGAATATGGCACAGGGGTGATTGGATGAAAGAAAGATATGGTTCAGCCAATCTATGGCTGGGTGGAATGTGGAAGTTACGAACCTGGTTGGTAATTTCTTATGCATAATAAAATCTAAGTTTCTCTTTTTTTGGTAAGGAAATGTATTGGTTATTATGTGGATTTAATGGTTGTTATTTCATTATTATTTATTTAGTTATATGTTGGTTATAAGCATGGTTTTATGATAGATCTTAGTTATGGATCTTTTCATGTTTTCACTCATAACTGAAAAAATAATGAATGCAAGACCTAATTGGTGTTAAGGCAACTAATGAGAGAAGGTAGTGACCCTTCTTGTTAAAAATCAGATAAGTTTTCAGTTCTTTATGTTCAAACTTGCATGCATGACGTGTATGTGGAATATCTACCAAGTGTTTGATAGAATGTCAGTCCTAATTGGTGATGGTTAGGTCAAGTCTTGGTTCCAGTTTTGGTTCACAAGCATTGCCTTCATGTCTTTTATGAAATCTGGAACTTTCATAGCTTTCTGGATAGAGAATAAACCCTAACCCTAAAAAATAGCCTTGATTTTTGCAGTCACTGACACAACACTGTGGAAGAAAAAGGACACAATCACACTGATACAGGCCTATGGGAGTGACAAGGAACCCATAGTTGCATGGAGGCCTTGTAAAGGGAGCGACTAGGGCTCTAGGTCAGGGAAAATGTGAGTTGTCTCAGGGGTTGGACACCTAGAGGGTGTTAGCGCTTGAATTTTGCCTCAGGCTGAAAAAGACAAAATCCAAGGCAACATCAAACCACTTAGCCTCGTAGCTAGCCCTACGGGGACAGGAGAGGGCTCTCTCCGGGTCTATCTCGGCAAAAGGTCTTCAAAGGGCTGAGATGACCAATAAAGAACACTGATTTTAGGCTAGTAAACTGATAGGGAAAGTTTGATTTTAAATTTTTAGGGTTTTGTTGGAAAACTGAGCACGACAATTTTGGGTGCGGGGATGAGACACAGTTTTTGCAGAGGTCTTTTTGGGGCAAGGTAGGAGATTGTCTTGATGCCTTTGAAATAAGTGAATGGATAGATATGACCGGTGAGGAGCTAAGGAGAGTAAGAAACCATCAAGAGTTCTCCTTAAACAGATGAAAATATAGATATTAAGCAAACTTAAAGGCAGAGCATAGAAACCATGAATTCTACCTTAACACTTCATTTACTTAATTTGCAGAAGAGAAGAGTAGGAAAATGATGCACATAAAAAACTTACAAGTACATGAGAGAAACACACCATCAACACAAATCACCATAGGAATCCCAAATAGTGCTGCAAAACCCTGGTCTTTCCTTTGCCAAAATTGCAGAGATACAAAGAGTAATACAGTCTAAGCTTATCCCTCAAGAGTCCACCCATGAAAATGACTAAGAAAATACATAATATAGGCAAGCTAACACATTCCCTTGCCTCTAGGGGTCGAGCTCATCATCCTAGGAGCTGTTTCAACCAATTCTAAACTGAGCACTACAATCTAGGCAATCAAAACAACTTGCCTCTATAAGCTAGGAAACCAATTCATTCATTAATTTTTTGCCATTTTATGAATGAATCTTCTAGAATAGGTAAAAAAGTGTCATGTCAACATAAAATTACATCAATTACATCAAGGAGGATGAAAAATCCCACCAAAAAGTCAAAACTAGTCAAATGATACGTTTTCCTGAGCTGAAGGTGAAAAATTGAGAAAATGTCCTGATGCGTAGCTTGCCATTTCTCAACGCGTAGCGCGCCTTTGAGCCCACTTTTGGGGCACTTCCCGGCATCCAAATGAGGCACAAGTGGGCTTGTTGGAAAGGTCTGGATGTCTACTCTCCAGCCCAAGTGGAATTTCTCAATTTGGTGGCCATTTGCCCCTCCAAAAATGCAATCTCCCAATACTGCTTCCTGTGTGTCCAAAAAGTGACAGAAGGTCATTTTTTGCTTGTTTTTTGACCTTTTGAGGGCCCAAATCTCAATGAAATGTCTTGGCAGTGGCTGAGAAAGTGCAACTTGTCATGAAAAATCCAAAAATGCTGAGTTTTTGTGAAATGGACCTCCCCAACTTCAGGGTAGCGCGCGGCGCGCTACGCGTTGAGGGCAAAAACCTGTTTTTAGCAAAAAAAATTCAAAATTGACCAAAATTGCTTCAAATTTTCTGAATTTCGAGCTGGAGGTGTATCATTGAGCACCATGCTCCTTCAAGGTGGCTTCAGCCAAAATTTGAAGTGGATCGGGCCTTTTCCTCCGTTTTAGTGCCTTGGCCAAGCGTGCTTTGAGTACCTTCATTTTTGCTTTGCACACATGCATGCGGGCCCAATAATGATTCTTCATGTGGCGGAGCATATCTTTGTCCTTGTTTGCCTTGGCTAGCAACCTCTCTAAATGAGTGTTCACCCGAATGAGCATAGACCCTTGCTCAATAGGTGTCAAATCACCGGGTCTCTTGCGAGCCAAGTTCCGGTCTTCTCGGATCCTCCGCAACTCATCAAGAGTGTGTTCATCCTCTAACTGCTTGTTGCGCTGCTCTAAGTATGTGATTGTCCAATTTGCCATTTCCAACTTCTGCTGCAACAAGTCATTTTCAGCCTTTTGTTGCTGAATGATCTCCTTTAGCTCTAAGCTAGGAGAGCTGATATCAAGGTCAACAATATCTATGTCCGGATCACCTGATGGCCCCTCATCAATCATGGGCTGCTTACCTCTCTCCTGTACCTGTGTTGCTGTCGAAAGCGAGGTCCCTTCCACCTGGTGTGGAGATAACACTCGCTGTGCTGATGAAGAAGGCGAGACCCCTTCCACCTGGTGTGGAGATAATACTCGCCGTGCAGATGCAAATAAGGCCCTGTGGCCTCTCTGGTATGTAACACATGCTGGAGTGCTGACATGCTCGGGCTTTGGAAAGTGAAACTGATGTGAAGGCCCTCCCTCATCATGGACAATCTCAGGAGGTGGCTGTGGCACCATGAAGAAGTCGCGAGGATTGAAATCCTCCCAAGCAATACCCTGCTGTGCCAACTGATGCATCACTATGATCTCGATCAGTGCATAATGATATATACTCTTGTGTTGCTGTGCGGGGTTCTTCCTTTGCACTACGGGCACCATCTTCTCTACATTTCGACACATGAAAAATGGAATGTTCATCATTCGTACCCAGGTGAAATGCATCAACAAACGAATATGGTACGAATATAAACGTGAAAATCTGCCCTCACAAGTGAAATAGCGCATAATGAGCCTCATCAAGGGTGCATACTCATCCCTTAGGAATCTGAAAGGAAAAACAGCAGTTAGCTGTCTCATGCACCCGGGTTTGATATATGGTTGATAATGAAATATGTCTAGCTGTTGGCGCTTGTTCCACTCCTCCCCAACATTTGGTATCCCGGTGGCTTAAGCAACAATTTCAGGTGATAGGGTGAAATCCACTACTGCAAGGTTCACATGACCATTGTGCAAATGTAGGACAAATAAGCGAACTAGTTCTCTGTGGTGTTGAATTTGTGAGATCCTCTCACAATATCCGAAGCATGATTGATACTGAAAACATGTCATTGCAAGTGGACAAGCTTGCAACTGAGCCAAAGAAGTGGGCTCCTCCCTGACATGCCGACCACCCTTACCACCCTTGTGATGCCTCCTTGGCACTTCTACCTCTGGTGTTGAATCACTGTCATAACTCTGCTGATAATCTGATTCGGTTTCTGACATGGTTTTGAAGGCAAGATGGCTGAAATGTATTGCTGACTTTGCACCCAATTAACTGCTGTTTGACTTTTTCAAATGCTATCACCAAGGGGACATAAATACAAGGGAATTGTTAGGGATAGGGGAACATGAGGGAATTAGGGACAATAAACATAAAGAAGGAATTTAGGGAAGGTAACATGGGAAATCACAAAATTGTGGGATTTTAAGGTGAAGTAGGGTTTGGGAATTTAGTAGGTTTTAGGGATTTTAGAGAGGAAAATTATGAAATTTTATGGGAAAATTTGAAGGAGAATGTTGATGAAAATGAGGGAAAAGAGGGATCACAAATGGGCAACCTTGGACAGAAAAATTTTTTTTGAAACCCTAGCACCATTAAGACTTTAAATCTTCCACAGCAAAGTAGGGTTTTGACTTCTCATTTTCATGGCATTTAAACATATTAATTTCTCATTCATCTTGCAAAACCAAATCTAGCCATGGAGGAGAGGCCTACCTGCAATTTGCTTGAGAGAAAAGTGGATTTGGTAGCTTGCTGACAGTTTGTTGAGCGAAAAACCCAACGCGTAGCATGCCTCGCCCAACGCGTAGCGCGCCTCTGACGCGTAGCGCACGAGCAAATTTGCTCTGAAAAAGGCAGCCTGATGCGTAGCGCGCCCCTGACTTGTAGCGCGCCCTCCCTGATGCGTAGCGCGCCTCTTAAACTGCCCAATTTGTTCAATGACTCTTGAAATCGCCTTTGCAAGGATTCACTTAGCTTGTGAGAGGCAAATGAGTTGCTAATGAAGAGTGATGTGCTTTTATAGGCTTCCTTTAGATTTTTATTTGCCCAAAACCCACTTTATAATGTTTGAGTGTTGACATTTTTTTTTGAATTAACTGGCTCTGACTTTTGGTTTCCTTTCTTTAAAAAATTGGTTGAAATGATGATTTCTTCTGAAAATTTTTGCAGGGATAGCTTCTAAGATGCTTTGGCAAAGGAGACCAAGGCTGCACTTCGACATTTGGAGAATTTGAAATTTTGACAATTTTACAAAAATGAGATAATGACCTTTGTTTTTCAAAAACAGAGTTTTGAAAACAAGGTGAAAATTTAGCTGTACAATAGTGAGAATTATTGAAATGATGTTTTATGAAGGACATCCCTCTGGCCTGCTGGTCCTTTATGACCTCTCAAGACAAAAATTGACTCAACCCTAGACCTAAGACCTCGAAATTTAAAACAAGTTTAATGACCCTTTGAAGATTTTATTTACTTAAACAAACCTGAACCAGCAGTACCAAACAGGAGGGGAATAAAAGACACAAACTCCCTCCATCGGGATTATGGCATGCCTAACGGAATGCAACATGATCACACTGATGGGACACCTAATCATGAAATGCAAAGAGCTTTGATCTCTGGTGGAGGGTTACTAGACCGACTCTAACAGAGGGGTTGGGTTACTCTTTGAGGTCTTGTGGCATTTGAGGGAAGTCAATAAAGTCTAGTTTTGTCGACTCTATTTCCTTAAGTTCATATAGGAGGTTGATTCATATCATAGAAATCCCTCATCTCATGTTTACCCCAAGTAAGCTGGTGAAAGTGGGTAGATGTGAGAAGAGACGACATTACATGAATCATGTAAAAATACTTATGATTTAGTCAAATACGTCATTTGTCACCTCCACACCAAGTTAACCCTTTCCTAATGAATTTGACCTACATCATGGCAATTCGAACCATAGAGAAGGCTATATATAGAAGTGTAGTTCGATTCATTTGGAGGATCACTCACACAAGTTTGATATACAAGAAAAATAAGCATAAAAGTGCTAAGTTGTAGAAGAAGGAGAAGGATTATAGAGAAGGACGAGATCAAAGTTTTTGGCCATATATTTCTCACACGTGCGAAGTTACTAGGCTACTACTTGGGTTGAAATTCTAGATGTTATTAGGTTAAAGTTTTTCTGCTGGGAGGCCCAAATTCTGCTGTTGCAAGATCGAAGTTCTAGGTTGAAGTCACTGTTAGAAGGTTATAATATAAAGTGGAAGGAAGGGATGAATTGGTGGTTGGAGGAGGCTTGTGTCTAGGTCAAAGAGTCCTGGATTATCTTGTCTTGTCTTATGAATCTATTGAAGGAAGAGGTTTGACTCGGTTTTCCCCACATTGGGGTTTTTCCCTGCTGAGTGCCTATATCTTGTGTCTCTTATTCTTGTGATCTTCATACACACATAATTTAGTAATTGCTTGATGAAAGATAAATTAATAAAGAAGCCAACATAATTCACAAGTAATTATCAAGAAAGAGGAATCAAACCCTAATTCTACTAGCATTGATTTATCATCAATTATCTCAAGGATTTTCATTGCTTTTCATGATCTTTGTAACCATAATTTCTAAGAAACTTCTTTATCATTCTCTGCGCTAGCTTGTATATGATTTTTTTTTGTTTTGTTTCTCTAATGGAATGAAAACTTATGAACCCATGATCTTGCTTCATCTTAGATGCAAAATGGAAAAGTATTATGCAATGACATGCCTTTAAGGAACACTATTGGGGATTCTCTCCCCCTAAGTTATTTCACATTAAATGGCTATTATTCTAAGAAAAACAATGACTGCATTCTCCTTTTCTCATGGCTTCCTTCATTTTCTTGAGAAACTCCCCTTGAGCTTATGCATTTTTTTATTTTTTCACACTTTGGTGGGTTTCTTTATGATATTTGCATCCTTTCTGGCTTCCTCTATAATCTACTTTGAATCATCTCTTTGATTTCTTTTGTTTTCTTTAAAGAAATGGGAAACTTGTAATCTTTGGCCATGTGGCCAATATTATCATATATATAGCACCTCATGTGAATTAGAAAGAGATAAAAAAACTTGTGTCTTCTCATGTTGTTATCCTCATATGAATTTCCCTTTAAATCCAGTGCACTCATACTCTTCTTTGCATATGGTTTGGAATAAAAAATGTTATGGGCAAAAGCGTTGCATGAATAACAATAGCCATAGGAAAAAATTGTGTACCTGATTGCAGATGTTCTTCATGAGGGGGGAATATTCTTTAAAAAACTTCTTTCTTGAGGGAAATTCCATTTTTGTTGCATTTTCTACTGATAAACCTTGATTTTACTAATAATATAATCAATTGTGACATGTCCAAGTTTATGTAAATTGAAGAACTTGACATCTTCAAATAGGGGAGCAAAGGACTTGTTATTCCTCCTTTGGAATCTTGCAGACTTCCTCAATTCATCTCTAGAATAAAATTACATTTTTGTAAAATACACTTTATTTGTCTCATTCCTTAGCTCTTGGTTTTGCTGCTTGTTATTGCTTGCTTCTTTGCTAATTATGTTGTTGGTATATTCTCTTACATGAATTTTGAGTGCTTCTTTATTATCACCTATGGTTTCCTTTGAGCTAGATCTACTCTTATCTATCTCATTTCTCATGGAGACAACCTTTTCCTCTAATTTTCACATTTTCTGCTCTTTTCTTCTAGTTGGTTGCCCATCACATCTTAAACTCTCCTTGCCTCTTCCAACTAGGTCTTTAGGCTAATGATTTTTTCTTTGAAATCATGCTCTCTTTCTTCAAGTATCTAAATAATCTTCTTCTAGTCGTTATTTTCCATAGAGAGTATTTCTATTTCATCCAAAGCTGATTCAAGTTTGGCTTGGTCTTTAACTAACTTCTCCTTGTGACAATTAGGTACCTCACACTAGAAGAATGGATCTCATTCAACTGAAAAATTTTCTTCTTATTTTTCTTTTATTTTTCTCCACCATTGCTACCAGTATCTCCTTCATGCATGATCTACAACTTGTCCCATATTTCTGTTGCAGATTTGAGATCTATTAATGTTTTAGTATCTAGATTTTGAAGTTTGATGTAAATTGTACATTTAGCCTAGGAATTCCACTGTTATTCTTTCTTTGAGGGGGAATCTATACTGTATCCATCACATACGAGATTTATACAACAAATCCATAAGCTATCAAATCAAATTTTACCTTCTCTATCCATTCTTGAAAGTTTACAACATTGAGCGCAATCACACTTTAATGATACATGATACAACCAGGTCTACCTTCTAGTTGTTGGGATGATACAAAAAGAACCAACTATGATACCAATTATTAAAACTTGACTATACTGAGAGGGAGGGTGAATTAGTACAGTGGATTCATGGTCATCAATTGAAATTTTTACTTTTCTTTTCAATATTTATCTGAACTATTAAATGAGCAGTAGTACATCATATGGATAGTAGATTTAACATATAGGAAACATTAAATGAAAACATAAGAATCAACAAATAAAATCAGCACATGCAGACACCAGATATAAGTGGAAACCCATGAAGGGAAAAACCACGACTTTTGTCATTTTGATGTAAATGCAAACACCCACTCCATTTTTACATTAGATTTTGTAGGCACCCACCTATAGGAGGCTTCAAAATTTATTCTATTTTGAAAGCTACAACTTGCTAGAAGCACCCACTCCCACTCACAACAATTTTTGTAGGCTCCTACCTACAAGAGTCTTCAACCTCACATTTCTTCTACAAGCTACAACTTGCTAGAAGTGCCCACTTCCACTTACAAGTTCCAACCTATTATTTTTCAGGCTACTACTTGAATCCCCTTCTACATGAAAATTTTAATGTTGGATTACCCATTCTTTAATTTTGAATACCTCCTTCTCTTTGTTTCTATTATGTACTATGTTTACACTCGTTTACAACTGATTTTCTCTTGCTCTTCTCCCTCAATTATTCTTCACACCTACTCCTCTTCCTCATTCTCTCCTGGCCAGGTAATTTACAAGCTAAGTCACTCACAAAATGAATCAAATCACTAATCATTACATCTTTTTATATACATAACCTGTTGTCGTTTGTATTGCAATGTAGAGATTCAAAATTGAAAAGCTATATCTTTGTGGTCCACTTATTCATTTCACATTCTTTCATATTTTGAGGGTCAAAAGAAAACAAATGATCCTCCAAATATTCTTAAAATAATAACATTAGCCTCTAATGAGTAACATAATCCAACTCCAATATGGATTTCTTTTTGCATATTACAGGATGCATACTCATTTTTCTTAAAGACAATCCATTTATATATGCAGTCTAATAGTTGATAAGATGCATATATACTGCTTCATTTTGATTTTTGCTAGCTATTCCACTTAGACACACCATCCACTCTTTTGGCTCACCAAACATCTTCAAGCACCTTTGGAACATAACAATATACAAATAACCTCTGATCATTAAGCAATGCATTATCAACAAGAATTTTCATCACAATGTCTACAAGGCATTTACATCACAATATCTACAAGGCCATAACTTTGACAAGCATCATACTTACTCACAACTTTACATGATCTTTGAGGCTGAGGCTACTCACAAGCAACTCGGCTAACACATGAAACCTTCAACACCCTTTGCCATTGATGGCAACTTTTCCAACAATTGGTTCTTCTAATTTTACACATAAATTCTTTGTCAAAGCAATGAGATCTTATGGGGCTTTCAACAACATGGGAGATTGGAGTACTCACAATAATGGAAACAATTCTAACCCATATTTCTCATGACAACACACACACACACACACATATACTACACGCTAAATATAGATTTTCTTACTTATCAGGAAAATTGTTTTTCAAGTGTTCTCAATACATCATGATAAATGATATGTTCATGATAAAGTTATAAATAACTAGTGTTTCATTAGTTTTTAAAGAGAATGTTGGTTTGCAAAACCTTTACTCTTATCTAGTAATCTCAGTTTGGCCTAATGATTTGCACTTGGGTGGGCCAGTCCATGAGATGATCCTGATGCATGTGAACTATGCTTAAGAGAAATAAATTAATCCACATAACGCCTATTACAATAACATTGTTAAGCAATGGCCATGTGTGCTTTACAAGTTGTATCATGGTCGTGGGATTATTCAACTATCATGATTAGTAATTTAGATTGGGACATATGTCTACAAATTTTAGTTAACATTTATTTGATTTGGATGTTTTTTTTTTGGTTGAATATTTTTTAGGGAATTTAAACTAGCAATCTAGTGTAAGGAGTGTCTGCCTAAACAAAGGATCACTCACCATTAATTCAAATCCTATAAATTATTTTTTAATTCAAAATTGAAATAAATTTATAATATATTAATTTGATTATTTATTACATATTCCCTATACAACACGTATTCATGCCCAACTAGGTCGAGGGACGCAAAGTCCCTTTCATGCACTCCCTACAAATGGCACTGTAAATTCTATTGGCAGGAAGTCTAGGGCGAGGAGGTCTAAACAACATGGGATGTTATCTATCAAGAGATTAGTGTCAAGTTTGAATCTCATGTTTTTAGTGTCTTGTTTGAGCTAAATATTAAGCATTTTGGAGTAAGTCAATGATTGAGTTACTACCTTTACATTTTATCCAATGAATTAAAATAAAATGATATTCAACAAATAAAGAAGAGACAAAGTCACTAAATCAACTGTTGAATTACTACCTAGTGCTTAATATGTGCCTACCTTTGTACCTTAGGAGTAGTGAAAGAACAAATGAACAAAAACTTGGAGGAAGAAGTTGTTCACAACCAAGTTCACTCACTAGCACAAGGAGCAAATGTAGGGGTTTGCACAAAGAGTGTGATGGAGACTACAAAGACATGGGAGGCCACCGTGTAGAGTTACTACCAAAACCCACATTGACAAAAACTGCAATAATTCCGGTCATGGCGAATAACAACAATAACTCAACCTCTTAGAATATTTCCACAAAGGTCTGTTATTGCAGTCCCAACTTCTGTTGTTTTGCTTCTCTTCCAGCCTCCAAATGTTGGAGCTATAGGAAATGGTTTTATAATTTTCTTAAAGTATATATTGGCATATATGATGTCAATACTAAGACTACAAATATTTATCGGGAATTGTCTTCTTGTGTTTCTCTTCCAAGTTGCAAGTTTGGATTATGAATTTTCATGACATTTTAATTTTGAGAAGATTCAAGACAACCATCCACACTAAACCTGAATGTCTGGATATTTCATGTCAATAGAGCATTTTTATTTCTAAGCACCACTATAAACACATGTACATATTTTAGAGAGATGCATTTTGTTGACTTGATTAAAATAATCAGACTCTTTTTAATGCATGGGGTAATAGTTTTAGTTTGATGTGATATGATCAACCACTAACTCAAATAAATGTAGAGATCCATAGAATAAGAAAAGAGGTTGTGTTAGGCAAAGTTATATTCAAGACTCATGAAATCTTGATGGTGAGTATCTCATTTAATTGAAGGGGCCATTGGCTCTCATGGCAAAGTGGTCATATCACTGCTCACCGAGAACTAAAAACTAATACCCTGTGCATTACTAAAAGAGTAAAATTTTATGAGCCAAGACAACAAAATACATCAATGTAAAATCAAAAAATGTGTGTAGAATGGTACATAAAAATTAAAATCCAAATATGAAATCTCCAAACATTTAAATTGAAATTGAATGACAATACTGAATATTTTAAAAATTAAAAAGACATGTAAAAACATATAATTACAACCTACAAATTGGAAGAGAATCTCATGAATATAATTTATGTAGCAAAATTACAAAAGTAGGTATATAAAAACATACAAATAATTTTGAAACACTGAACATGAGGGAACAAGCAAAATAATATTGGGATAAAACTAATAATGAAAACACAACCAAATATAAAAAATAAATTAATAATAAAAAAACCATAAATTATACAAGTAAATAAAATTTTACCCACAATGAAATAGAAATCACATAAATTATCGGGTATATCTGATCTCTTTTTGCATTCTCATACCAATATCTTCAAGGAATACATTCTACTATCTATGGATGTGTCGAAACACGTAGAGCGTAAGTGTTCAATACATATGGAGTGCACCTCAACATAATGACATTTTAGGCATATTGCATGGGTTTCCATGGATTCAAAACACGCTGAGTCTATAATATTTGGAAATTCTATGAGAGGTAGCAACCAAAATATGAGAGCTTAATAAAAAATCTTGAAGGTGTTGAGTTATCGCTGCTGCTATTACTCCGATTAATATGACTACTCCTATAATCAATTGCGACATGCCCGAGTTTATGGAAATTGAAGCACTTGACATTTCCCAATAGGGGAGAAAAGGAGTTTTTAATATTCCTTCAGAACCTTGGAGGATTTCTAAGCTCATTTCTAGGAGCAAATTATATTTAATAAGCTTTTTCTTTTTCTCATTCCTTAGTTGTTAGTTTCGCTGTTTGTTCTTCTTTGCTTTTTTTTTGCTAGTTATGTTTATGGCATCTTCTCCTATAAGGCTTTTAGGTGATTCTTTATTATCACCTATGGCTTCCTTTGAGCTAGATCTTCTCTTGTCTATCTCATTTCTCACAGAGACAATCTTTTTCTCTAACTTTTCACATCGTCTTATTTTCTTCTAATTGGATGTTCATCACATCTTCAACTCTACTTGCCTCTTCCAACTAGGTTTTCAAGCTAATATTTTCTTCTTTAAAACCATCTTATCTTTCTTCAAGCATCTAAAGGATCTTCTTCTAGTTTTTATTTTCATAAAGAGTCTTTATAATTCATCCAAAGTTGAGTCAAGCCTAGCTTGGTCTTTAACTAACTTCTCCTTGTGACAATCACATACCTCACACTAGAAGAATGGATCTCATTTGATTAAACAATTTCTTTCTATGAAGAAATTTTCTTTTTCTTGGTTTTTTTTCTCTCCAATGTTGCTATTGGTATCTCATTCATGCATTACCTAAAACTTATCCCATATTCCTTTTACATATTTGAGATCTATTATTGTTTCAAGATCTAGATTGTGAAGTTTGTTGTAAATTCTACATTTAGCTTGGGAATTCCACTGTTATTTTTTTGAAGGGGAATCTATACCGTGTCCATCACATACTAGCTTCTAGACACTAGATCCATAAGCTATTAATTCAAATTTTACTTCTCTCTCCAATGTTGAAAGTTTACAACACTGAGTGCATACACACTTTGATGATCCATGATTCATGATCCGACCAAGTATACCTTCCAGCTCTCAGGATGATACATAAGGAACCAACTCTGATACCAATTGTTGGAAACTTGACACTTAACTATACTGGGAAGGGGGGGGAGGGTGAATTAGTATAGTGCATTCATGGTCATCAATTGCAATATTTAATTTAATTTTCAATATTGATCTAAACTATTAAATGAGACGTAGCCCATCATATGGATAATATATTTAACATATAAGCAACATTAAACCACAACATAAGAACCAACACAGAAAAACATCACATGTAAACACCATATACAAGTGGAATCCTATTGTAGCGTTCAACAACCCCCCATTTTTATACTTAGTTGTAAATAAATAATGGGGACCCTTTACTTTTTATATTTTATTTTCTTTTAATAAAGATTTTGATTTTAATAAATTTGGAGCATATTCGAATTTGCTATGAAGTTTAATAAACTTGAAGTCCTTTCAAAACATGTTACGAGAAACCAAAGCTCCGATGGGCCCTACTCTCGAAGTTAAAGCTATATTCGAAGATTTAATATCGAAACTCTATTATATCATAACTTTCTTTTAAAGATTGTTACGATAAAGCTCCTCTCTGATAAAGTTCCTCCCTGATGCTTTCTTTATTGAAAGATTCATATAAAAGGTTTTTATTTATAAAAGGCTTGCACGCTTTTACATAAAGTAATATTATAATCTCCAGCCGGCCCCACACTATGTTTAATTATATCAACACATTTCATATCAGAAGTTCTATCATATATCATCTCTGATATCTTATATCTTCGATATCTTACATCGTCGATATCCTCTTCCTCCGATATTTTAGCGGAACTCTTATATTAGAACTATTTCATCGGAAGTAATTTTATTAAAACCCTCGATATAATTCTCCTAATATACCTCATACCTCTTTAATTAGAGCTTTTCATCTGATATTATTCATGACCGTTGTTATATAAGAACCTTTTCATATCGGAAGTTTAGTTTATCGTAGCTCTTCAACATAATCCTCTGATATAATCCCTCTGATGAGCTGACATGGTAAACCCACATGATTCTTCACTTGCACACTTAATGTTTGATAATGTGGATTTATGGTTCTCGAAATTCTAAATGCCTTCACTTATTTCCCCTTAATATAGTGAAGATTTTCTTAAAAGGAAAACATTTCTATTATCAATTGCATTATTTGCGCTAAGTCTTAGCTAAAGAGAGTGTTTCACTGATCTCTGTGTTTTCTATACAGGGAAGCTCTGATTCCCAAAATAATGAAGAGATGTCAAATGAAGGAAAGGGCAAGAAGAAAGCTGCAACATAGCAACAATATGCTGGTCCTTCAAATAGAAAATATTGAAGACAAGACTGCTATGCCGAGACTTTTTTCCGATACAGTGTGTACTAAAGATTATGGGAATTCTTCATGGGAAGTAATGTACAAATTCTTTGAAGATGAAGGTCCAAGGGTTAATCATAGAACATTGAACGTTGAAGATTATACCTCGGTTTCAAATACAAATTTCAACAATGTAGCAAATTATTTTCTACAAAGAATTACAACCATACTGATACTTGTTCCCTATACCGATATGGTTTGGTGGGTCATAGATAATGTAAGTATTTTTGATAGGTGGATTATTACATGAAATCACACATTCATTGAGTCTTTTACCAGTGAGGATTTGTGGAAAATGTATCATCTTCCTAAACCACAATGGAAATATGACAAGGAATATGTTGAGGCATGTCTTAAAGAGCATGGACATGCATCTGAGCCAATTAAAGGTTGGAGAAATGACTCAAACAAACACAAAAGAGAAGAGAGTGGTAATTATACCGTATACTCTTTCGCTATTCCTTATTCTCAAATTGCTGCTATGATGTGTAGGCTTCATGCACTCCCTAATGTACATAAATTTCCTAATCAATGGGTACCTCTAATGGATGGAGCTTTAGAAGGGTTTATATTTGATTGGGCCACTATACTTCTAGACAATTTAGCTTCCCATATTTTAGCCTTTAGGAGTAAAAGCAAAATTTCAGAAAATATAATCCCTTCTTTTTATATGAGTGCCTATATTATGGATGCTTTATATTTTTCTATGGATTTTTCATCTATGGGTTGGAAGTGGACTTTGCAAGACCCGAAACTCATTCATGTTTATCATGATATTTTATGGGACTCAAAATATCATCAAAATTTCTATCAGATATGCCATAGGGTAATATTATCAACCTATCAGGTTATCTTTGATACAAAGGAACCTTAGATGTCTCCAGAAGTCAAATTGAAACTTCCCTGAGTAGGGAATTGGTTGGGTGAAGAATCCTTTACCTATTTTAGAGTATATGGAAGTTTAGAAAACCATCATGTTTTACCATTGTTCATCCTAGATAAACTTCTAAATAGGGAGATAGCCTATCAAAATGTGGTTAATGGTATTTCCAAAGTCCCGAAGGAATCCAACACAAAGATGCGACCTTATTTCCCAGCTCAATTTGGTATATTTTCTTTAGAGCATGCACAAATTGAAATAAATGCTATTCAAGATATTGGTTTTCCTACTATACCTAATAGATAGTATGATCCCCATCATGTGGTTAAAAAAACCACAACTACATCAAGTGTTAGACAATTTGTTCATGATTATGATAAATTTGAAGAATTATTTGAAATGGCTTCTTCTTATTCGCTGGTGGCACAAAGAGCAAAGAAAAAATTGACCCTTAAAGAAATGAATCAATTTATCCAATACAAAGCCTCCAAGCTAGAGAAACTTCCTATGGATTCATTGTAGCTTCCTTAAGAGAAAACTGTTCATGATGATACTAAATTTATTGATTCTAAAAAATCATATGATTCTTCTAAACCAAAAGTAGCAATTTCCTCTTCTTCTTATAAGGTAGGAGGGTTTGTGCCTTATGCTAGGTTAGAATAAATTTGGGAAGAATTCAATCAAGCTCTAAATTCCAAGGCTCATGAATCTTAGGCCGTGAAGTTTGATAAAAAAATGAAGGTTCATGACACCATAGAGAATCCTGAAGAAACTCCTAAAAAAATGAAGGTTCCTGAGAAGCCTTTGGATAACAAATATATAGAAAATATACCAGAATTTCCTTCTTCTAAAGTTGTTTTAAAGATTAAGGAGATTCCTCTTTTCTACAACCCTCTGCACAAATTTGTAGTATAGAGGGAGAAAAAGAAGAGAAAGATTGACTAGTCCCAAGCATTAGTCCCTGGTAATGCATCTTTTAATGTATTATGGAAAGGTTCCACAACAACTCCTATAGAGGAATTGGGTAGGCTTACTCAATTTACAGGTGCTTATGCCTCAACCAATATTGAAAAAGCTACAAAGGTACAACAATTGCTTAAGGAGAAGGAGGAAAACAATTTTCTATTAGAATAATGTATTGAAGCAGAAAAGTAGAAGGTGACATAGCTTCAACATATATTTGATTCTCTCAGAGTCCAGTATGATGTATATACACAGGCCAGGGATACACAGATTCAGGAGCTGCAGAGAAGGATTGAACATCTGAATATCAATCCAGAATTGACTAAATTCAAGAAAGAGGCTAAAGAGTTAAACACTCTTCTTGTCCAACGACATATAGTCTTTTGCAAGAAATTAGCAATTATTCATGATCAATGCAAAATAACAAACTCTTTGGTAGATCAACTATCAAATATAAAAAAAAACTAATCTGAAGATAAAGAGGAGAATATTTCTGGTCTCCTAACTTGGGAGGAAAGTGAGGAAGGAAGAGTAGCCAATCTTCCTAAAATCAAAGAGGCCCATAGAGAAATCGTTTTTAGAGAATGGGAGATTCACATCAAGAAAGCAGAAGCAACAGTTTACCAAGCTCGGGACATTTCAAACAATATCATTGAGGAAGCCAGTGATAATTGACTTCAATCTAATCTCATTTTGAGTTGTCCCGAAGGTACTTTACTCGATATCAAGCTTTTGAATAAAACATGGCATGGATGTTCTAAGAAAAGGGCTGCATTTATTGATTAACTGACTAGTACTAACTTAGAGAGTCATTGGAAGTTCTTAGTAAACCCACACAGTCAGTGGCTAATGCTTTGATGCTTATCAAACACTACCACACATATGATGCCACCATTGAGAGATGCCATATTCACGAGTCATATGTGGATTCAGCCAAAATATCCACCTGAACTGAAGAATATGATTGATATCTATGAGTTGCAACAATGCATCAGAGGAAAATCTTCCTCCCAAGCATAGAAAATTTGTTGTAACTAATTCCAAATATGTTCCTTGTAGTTACTTATGTTTAAGACCGCTTCAAGTTGTTATTAGATTTTCTATATTCATCTTTTGTAATGAAACTATAAATTCCCTCTCACAGATAGAAACTAGGTTCTGAATTTTTGTAAGAGAAAGCAGAAGTTGCACTACTGTAATTAAGGTTTTTCTTAATATGAAGCTGGACCATTTCCCTTATATGATGAGAAGATCCATGATGTATTAGGTACTATTATCCTTTATCTGTTTATTTTCTTAAAGTAGAATGGATTTATATTTTTGTTCACAATATAAGTGTTAAAGAAATCTCTCGTTATCACTATTCATGTGTCTGATTGACATTTCAAATTATATGTGAACACTGAGATCTCAGTATATGTGGCGATTTAACCAACTAATTTAATTACCTATTGAATTCAATTGGTTTTTCTTTCTTTGAGTTCATTTCATAATTACATGATGATCTATATTGTTATGATAATTGTGAAATATTTATAATCACATATAACATCAACTTACCCGGGATAAATATTACTATATTAGTTTCTAGTCATATTAGAGTATTATATCTTTATTTACTCCATTTCATATTGTTTTATAGAAAGGGAACCTGGTCCCATAATTCTGGTTGGAGCCATCATCCCAAATGGAAAAGCATATGTTCAAGGTCCTGACTGGGTGGCTTCCACTAATGTTGATGCATTCATTCAGGACCATCAACATTTTTTGCGCTAGTAGGGCCATTAGATTGTGAATGACAACAAGGTCTTATCCTAAAACTAAAATTCATTCTAAGAGTCAATCTCCCTCAAAGTATCAAAGTATCCACCAATTTCAAGATCTCATTATGAATATCCTAGTTCTAGATCTGAAGTTGTTGAACCAACCACTAAATCTCCTAGCTCTCTTCCAAAACCAATGGGTCAAACTTCTATAGAATCACTTGTCGAATCTCCTGAAGTGAAAAATTTAATTCAGAGATTGGAAGGAATTTTAATTTCCGAAGAACCAACTACTCAAATTGATCTATCTAAAGCAATTTTCAATTCATCTCTTTAAACTTTTGGAGTTTTAACTAGATCTCAGAGTGAGAAGCTCAGAATTAAGCCTTTTGAATTTCCATTGATCTCTCATTGGAAAAAAGAAACATACTTCAGATATTGAATCTTCAACAAGTGGGATTATATCATCTTCTCCACCTCATACTCCTTCTGCAGATCCCATTTCTTCTCATTCTCCTTTGCCTTATTCCTATCATCCTTTATCACCTTCTTCTACTCACATTCCTCGTCCATAGTCGACTAGTGCTATATTGATCAATAGTACTACAGGGGTAACTTCTTCAACTGTCAAATATCCCACAACCTCTTCACTAATACATATTATTCTGATCCTAATACTCCAAAAATAACAAACAGACCATGGAATAACCTAGGAGTAGTTGCAATGACACCACTTTTACATCCTCTTCCTAAACACCCAAAAAGATGGCTACCTAGATATAATCCAGATGATGGTTTACCTACAGAGGAACATAATCATAATTTTATGTTGGAAATCAATCTCAATGGGGTTTCAAAAGAAGATGTAGTTTATAGACTATTCCCTTACACATTTGAAGGATTTATAGGGTCATATTAGTTATCTTTACCAACCAGATCAATCATAAGTAGGGATACATTTGAAGAATTGTTCTTGTTAAAATATGGGGATGATTGAACAACATCTACCTTGATCAATGATTTATGAAATATTAAATCTAACCCAAATGAGAAAATCAAAGACTTTAATTCAATATTCATTAAATTATTAAATAAAATCCCAGATACCTCCAGACCTGGCGTTTATGTACAAATTGAATGGTATATCAGTGCCCTTCCTTCAAATATTGCGATGTTTGTAGATAAAGCTCAGAAAATAGTACTTCTAGATAACATGAAGGCAACTTTATGTGTTGAGACAAGAGTTATAGCTCTTGAAAAGAAATATGTCATCGAAGAGAGAAAACAAACCAAGAGAGTAACCTTCAAAGACGAGTCTAAGAAATTTTTCTAAAGATCCTTTTGCTTTGGAAGTATTATAGAAAGTGCTGAAAACAATGTCAAATGAGATGGTTGAAATTAAAAAAACAAGTTGCTGAATCCTCAATGAAATCCTATAGACCTTTTAAAATGATTCAACCTTCAAAATGTCAACCACCTACTGCAATATCAAATGCATAGTCTGATGAAGATGAAGATGAGGAAGAAGCATTCACATCTGCCGATGAAACACAAGAAGAAGAGATAGTCAAAGGTCATGGATTATGGGACTTTATCCTGACCACTACGGAGAATGAAGAAGAAGAAGAGGCTTTTCCAGTAAGTACTAGAAGAAAAGGACCCATTGATACCACTTCATCAGGAAAAAATAAAAAAAATTCTACTCCAACTAAAGAGAAAGGTATGGCCAAAAATACTCATACTCAGTCTTTTAGTTCTTCTCCAAGTACTTATAAGTCTCCTTCTCCATCTACTTCATCATCTAAAAATTTGATAGTTTTAGAGAACATCGAATATAATATTGTGGAGGACATGAAAAATACTAAATCTAATATTTCTTTATATCAGGTTAGTAAAATGAAACAACAACAAAAATTGTTACTTAATGAGTTGAATGTTGTTACAAAATCCCCATTACCTTCAAATTCTGCCACTTCAAAAGCCTCAAAAGGAAAACATTAACCCCCAAATTTTCTTATAGATAAAATCGATCCTTCTGATGCAATCTTGATTGGAGATAGATCTAATTCTCACACTCCTCCATTTCTATTGACTTTGAAATATTCAACAAAAAATGTTGACACTTGTTTAGCAGATTTAGGTGCATCCTCCAATATCATGCCCTATTCAATATGTCTTAAATTGAATGTTACACCTCAAAAATTTGTCGTGCAAATTGTCCAATTATATAGAACAAAAGTTAAAGTGTTAGGAGAAATGAATGTTGTTTTAATCAGAGTACCTTCAAACCCAAATGTTTGTCAAAAAAATGATATATTGGTTGCTAACATCCCTGAATTTTATGGCCTCATCTTAACCAGGGATTGGTCTGAGAGACTACGTGGTTATTTCACAATGAATTAGTCACATCTTTGGATCCTTTACAATGGAAAACCTAATCAAATTAGTGTTGATAGGGAAAAACACATGAAATACTCCGTGACCTATTTAGATGAAGAGAATGAACGAGTAATTTTCACAAACAATATTTTGGGAAATTATTCCTTAGAATCCTTCTTTGGTAGTTTCCCTACTCTAAATTCCCCCTATTCCTATTTATTTTGTTTTGTCACAAATACAAAATTCTCACAAACAAATTCATTAAGATGTATTAATATTGTAGATAATACTGTAAATAAGTGTGATGAATTGTTTTGGATTCTTTATTTTGATGGATCAAAGTCTAGTGATGGTGTAGGAGCTGGTTGCGTTTTAATTAATCCAAATGGAGAGTAAACCATGATTACATGCAGGTTAGAATTTGATTGTACTAATAATGTTGTTGAGTATGAAGAACCGGTTCAAGGTTTGCAAAAATCTATCATTATTGATGTAAATTATCTTAAAGTTTAAGGTGATTCATAAATTTCTTATCAAACAAGTAAGGAACAATATTCATTGTGTTTCTAATCATCTAAAACATGATCAATCCTTGATTCAGGATTTAACTACTCATTTCACAACATTTAATATAACTTCAGTTCCAATATTACAGAATGTTAGTGCTGGTCTCTTAGCTAATGTTGCTTCAAAGCTCATTCATTCATAAGACTTTAATCCTGATAGATTTCCAATAGAGTTGATTTTTCTCCCCTCCCTCCCTGATAACATAACTAACTAGTGATTATTTGATGATGATAATGATATTCTAAGTTTTTTAACTTCTGAAGGTTCTTATTCAGATTTGATCATCGATGAGGATGAACATGATAAGTAGCTTAATAAGTCTTTTGAGGAAAATTCCTTGCCAAAACTTGTACTAAAATTAGAATACATATATGACTTGAAGGATAGATTCAAGAATGCCACCAACTGTAAACTCCAAAGTAGTACCTTATGATTTGAACTAGTAATCTAGGGTCTGATGGAAAACACCAAAATATCAATTTAGGCCATCGAATTTCACCTAATGAGAGACCTACTTTCATACGTTTGTTAATGAGATACATGGAGGTTTTTGTCTGGAGTTATGTTGATTTAAAAACATATGATACATCTATCATTCAACATACTATACCCATGCTGCATGATGTAAAAATTGTCCAACAAAAAGTTAGGAAAATCCATCCTAATATTGAAGCTCAAATCAAGACCGAGTTGAATAAATTACTTAAAGCCAAAATTATTTTCCCATACACTCAAAGTGGGTTTCAAATCTCGTTCTTGTTAGAAAGAAGAATGAAGACATTCAAATTTGCATTTATTTTAGAAATCTGAATAGAGCATGTGGAAAGGAAAATTTTCCGTTACCACCAATGGAACAAATATTACAATTTGTTGCAGGTTCTGAACTTATATAATTTTTAGATGGTTTTTCAGGAGATAAAGAGATTATTGTACATCCTGAAGACATATTAAAAACCACATTCAGGACCAAATGGGGAACATACACCTATTAGAAGATGCCTTTTGAATTGATAAATTCTAGAGCTACATTCCAAAGAGCTATGGACATCACTTTCAAAGGTTTGATTAACAATTTAGTTGTTTATTTGGATGATATTATAATCTAATCAAAGGAAAGTAGTAATCATCTTAACGATTTAATCTTTTTTTTTGAAAGATGAAGAAAGTTTGGGATATCTCTGAATCCTAAAAAATCATTCTTTGCTCTTAGTGAGGGAAATATTTTAGGCTTTATTGTTTCAAAATAAGGAATTAGTATAGACCCAGAAAGAGTTAAGGCTATTTCAGAAATCTCCTTACCTCATAACAAAAAATCTATGCAATCCTTTCTTGGCCAAATCAATTTTGTTAAACGCTTTGTCCCTGATTTTTCACAGATCATCATGCCTTTACAAAATATGATAAAAAAGAAGACAATCTACAAATGGGGACAAACTGAAAGAACATATTTTGAATCAATAAAGAAAGCCATAATAGATGCTCCTTCATTATCATCACCCAATTTTTCTAAGGAATTTGTCCTATATACATTTTCTTATGAACAATCTTATGTGGCAATTTTAACTCAACCAAATGAAGAAAAAGTTGAAGCTCCCATTGCCTTCTTTAGTTCTAATCTACAAGGAGAAGAGTTGAATTATTCAGAAGTAGAAAAACATGCTTTTGTAGTCTTTAAGTTAGTAAAACACTTTAGACCTTTTCTCTTGAAATCACATACAAAAGTGATTGTACCTTTCCCAACAGTTAGACAATTGCTTATTCAGAGAGAATTATAAGAAAAGAGAGCTAATTGGGTTACAACCTTACAATAATATGACCTATAAATTAAACCAGCTAAAATAGTTAGAGGTCAAGGTTTTTTCAGGTTGATAACTAGAGATTTTGATAATTCAACTAAAGAAGATTTAGGTAACGATGTTCACGTTTAAGAGGTATGTCTCGTTGATACTGAATCTAAGTATGCTGATTTAATTTTTTACTTGAAAAATGGTTATGCTCTAGTTGAACTCGATTACAAGAGAAAAAGAGACTTAAGACTTAAACCTAACCAATATCAACATGTTAATAATGTTTTGTTTAGAATAAATTATAACTATGTCTTACTTATATGTTTAGAGAAACTTGAAGCATAAAAAGTGTTGCAGGAATTACACGATGGATCAGTTGGTGGACACTATAGCGGGGATACTACTGCTCACAAAATTCTTCATGCTAGTTATTATTGGCCAACTTTGTTGAAAGATACACATGATTATGTATTAAAATTAAAAATATGTCAAAAAACTTTAGGGAAAGAGAAGAAGCCAACGTTGCCTTTGCAACTAGACAATATTGAACAACCTTTTTAAAAATGAGGACTGTATATGGTAGGTGAGATTGTTCCACACTCTTCTAAACAACACAAATATATTTTAATGGCTATAGATTATTTCACCAAGTGGGTGGAATCAATACCCTTAAAGGTGGTCAATTCTGAAATTGTTATTGATTTTATCGATTAACACATAATTACCAGGTTTGGCCTTCCTAGTGCTCTCATGTTTGATAATGCATCATACTTTTCTGGTAATGCCATTACTGAATTTGCACTAAAGACAGGTTTTAGAGTTAAATATTATCCAAATTATTATCCTTAAGGAAATGGATTGGCAGAATCCACCAATAAAAACTTCATAAGAATTATTAAGCAAACCATTGATGAAAACGAAAAGAAATGGCATAAGGCTTTAATTTTTTCTCTATGGGCTGACATGATTACTCACAAATATTCTTTAGGAACTTCTCCCTATTACCTAGTATATGGAAGAGAAGTTGTGTTGCCTCCTAATTTATCTTTACCTTCACTAGCCCCAGTGCAATCTGTTGAGGAACAACCTTGCCCTTCTTTACAATTAATATTGTCTCAAATTATAAAACTAGAAGAAGGAAGAGATAAAGCCAAACAAACTCATACTAAACATCAACATACAATCAAGTCTTGGTTTGATGCAAGTTCAATAGCCAATACCATTTTTTGAAATTGGTGACTTGGTTCTGAAATGGGATAAAACACATGAAGAAAAAGGAAAACATACAAATGATCCGGATTTAAACAGGAACGCAACAAATTACAGAGATAACCATATACACAAAGATGCAGCGGAAATAATACTTCATTTCATTAATGGAAAATACTGAAATATGCTTACAAACAGAAATGGCAATAAACTAGCTAGGGCGATGGTAGCTTATCTCTGAGAAGAGATGTGATGGCTACATGCCTCTGAACTGTGTTACAATGAGGCTCGAAGGCCTATTTATTGTTGAGAAACAATGGACAACCCTTAACATTCCAAAACCTAACCCTAGGAGATGAAACGCCAAACTGTGGGCCCCGTTTGGGTAAATTGGTACATCAACTTCCCGGGGTCGTAACTTTGGCATACGATCTCCGTTTGACGCGTACAATAGCTCGTTAGAAAGATCTATCCGAGCACTACCACTTTGGGAAGGGCAACATTGGTCCATGGACCCATGTTGCCCCCAGATTTCCCAAAAAAACGTCGTTTAGGGCCTCAAAACGGCTCCGGAAGTTCAGGACCCGAAAAACTGCTAAAAATAGTAAGTTGTGCTACAATTAAGGAAACTGAAAATGCTGAGAAAGACAATGGTGGGGGTCCAGGTGGACTTGGCAGGTGGCCACCAATATCCACCTGGATCATTCCTCCCCCCTTAGGAAGCAATGGTCCCCATTGCGTTGAGCTCCTCCATGAGATGAGGAAACTTCTGCTGAACTTGTTCCCTGGTGAGCCACTTGCCCTGCTGAAGGAGTTGGCCCGCTTTGACAACTCGATACAGTTGGATATTCTGTTGGCGAGTGTTCTTGATCTGTGTGTCCATGATCCGATCAGTTGCAGCTTGTTCCATGCAATCTGGATTTAATTCTGTGGGTTTGAGCTGTTCTGCAATGTCGGATGTGTCTAGCAATGGTGGAAAGTATGGCCGAAGGCGGTCCACATTAAATACTGGGTGCAGGCCAAGGAATGGGGGAATGCTGAGCTCAAATGCATTGTCTCCCATAGCCTTAGTAATGGTGTAAGGACCATATCGGAGTGGTCTCAATTTCCGATAGGCTCCAGTAAGGCGTTCCTTTTGCAAATGCAACCAGACTTTGTCGCCCACCTGAAACTTGTGTGGCACCCGATGTTGATCATGTCGCTGCTTGTACTTGGCATTTGATTTCTCAAGAATGTCATGGACCTGCTGGCGAATATGTTGGATGCGCTCAATGAAGCTGGTGGCCTTATCTGTTTCGGACTGGACATGAGCTGAATTCATGTGAGTAGCTGCAAGTGGCATGGCCACATCAATGGGGCATAGTGGCTGGAATCCCAAACCCACCTGAAAAGGGCTATGGCCAGTGGAGCTGTGAAGAGCTCGGTTGTAGCTGTGCTGAACGTAGGGGAGGCTCTCGTCCCATGTGCGTGGATGCTTTGAGTTATACATGCGCAGAATGTGCACAATCATCCTATTGACAACCTCTGTCTGGCCATCAGTTTGAGGATGGAAGGCTGTGGACTTCGTGAGTTTGGTGTCCAGCATTGACCAGAGACTGGACCAAAAGGTGCTGAGAAACCGACTGTCCCGATCTGAGATGATAGACTGTGGGATCCCAAAGTGCACCCACACTCGTTCAAAGAAGAGTTTAGCAGTGGCTTCTGCTGTGATATTCTTCTTGCAGGCCATCATAATGGCCATCTTTGAGAACCTGTCGACGACCACAAAAACACAGTCATTTCCATGCTTAGTGGAAGGAAGGCCTGACATGTAATCCATGGAGATGGATTCCCAAGGTCGACTAGGGGTAGGCAACGGGGTATAGAGGCCTTGCTTCTTAATGGTCGGTTTGGCAATGGCACAGGCAGTACATGATCGGATGTACTTCCCAACATCCTGTCGAAGATTCGGCCAATAGAAATAGTTTTGCAGTACTGCCACTGTTTTCTCGACCCCGAAATGCCCAGCAGCCCGACTGTAGTGTGCTTCCCAAATCATCTTGGCACGCTCGCTTGAAGGAACACAAAGGTGACCGAGGTGGCATAATAGGGCATCCTGGAGGTGAAAATCTGCAACCTGCCGACCCTCCAAGAGTGTCTGGTATGTGTGGCCGAATTCTGGGTCGCTTTTGTAGAGAAGTGGCCAATCAGAAGTCTCGTGCCCGCAAGAGTTGAGCACGGTGGTTAGCGCCATGATCGGTGGTCGACTGAGGCAATCTGCAACATTATTGGTGCTGCCCTTTTTATACTTGATATTCAAGTGAAACTGTTGCAGGTATGTAGACCACTTCTGATGGCGATCATTCTGCAATTTCCCTTGGGTCTGTATGAACTGCAGAGGTCGGTGGTCTGTGTGGATGACCGTTTCCTTCCCCAAAATGTAATGCTTCCATTGTCGGCAGGCCTGTACAATGGAATACATCTCTTTATCATAAGTGGGGTACTTCCGGACTGTGTCTGAAAGTGTTTCACTGTGATATGCCACTGGATGTCCATGTTGAGTAAGGACTGCCCCAATAGCATAGTCAGAGGCATCTGTCTCGACCTCAAATGGTTGTTGTAAATCTGGTAACGCGAGCACTGGTGCCGTGCAGAGGCGATCCTTCAACTCCCTGAATGCCTTCTGTTGAGATTCAGACCAAAAGAATTTTGCTTTCGCCCCGCCCTTGGTGACTTGACTCAAGGGCCAAGAAATATGAGAAAATCCCAACACAAACCTGCGGTAGAAGTTGGCAAGACCTAGAAAGCTGCGGAGCTCTGTTAGAGTGGTTGGAGAGGGCCAATCCCGAATGACTTGGACCTTGGCTGGATCGACATGCACCCCCTGTTCATCAATGATGTATCCCAGATACTGAACCTCGGTCATGCCAAAAGTGCATTTCTCCAAATTGGCACATAGCTTGTGTTGCCGCAGTGTTTGGAGAACCTGTCGGATGTGGTGGAGGTGCTCTTCCCAACTCTGGCTGAAGATCAGAATGTCATCCAAGTATACTACTACAAAGGAGTTGGTGAATGGCCGCAAGATGTCATCCATTAGCCTCATAAAGGTTGCAGGAGCATTCGTCAATCCGAAAGGCATGACCAACCATTCGAAGAGGCCCTCCTTGGATTTGAAGGCAGTCTTCCACACATCTGAGGGTTCAATTGGTACCTGGTGATATCCTGACTTCAGATCGATCTTGCTGAAATATTTCGCCCCCTTTAGTTGGTCTAGGAGGTCATCAATCCGCGGGATCGGGTACCTATTACGGACAGTGATCTTGTTCAGCGCCCGATAGTCAATACAGAGTCTCCACGTCCCATCCTTCTTCTGTACCAACACTATCGGGCTCCCACAGGGCGAAGAACTCGGACGGATGTGACCTTTCTGCAGGAGCTCCTGAATCTGCCTCTTGATTTCATTGTTCTCCAGAACGGAGCGCCGATAAATTGGTCCATTGGGTAGCGGCGCACCTGGGGTCAGATCGATGGAGTGCTTGACTTGACAGTGCAGAGGAACCCCTGCCGGGGAGGTGAAGATGTCTTCGTACTCCTCCACAATCTTGTCCATTTGTAGCTGTCGTGCAGAGGACCCCGTTTGGAGGCCGCGGCCACTGTCTTCTTCTTCCCTTGAGGGCGTATCATCAGGAAAACAAATTTCCTGGTTTTGGAAATGATCTTACTGCATTGTTTTGCAGTAATCAAAGAGATGGCGGCAGGTGGTGCTACCTCTGGTATCCTGAACAACTTATTTCCCAATGTAATAATAACAGCACGGGGCCTTGATTCATACACAGCATGTCGCTTCCACAAGTATGGTTGTCCTAGTAATACATCACAAACTTCAAGGGGAGCAATGTCACACAATACCTCATCCGTGAAGGGCTTGATGTTGTATGGAAGGCGACACTGCTGGCTCACGCGAAGATCTCGCCCTTGGTGAAGCCACCCAATGGTGTATGGTTGTGGATGTGCTGTGGTCGGTAAGCCCAACCGCTTCACGACCTCTGCCGAAATGAGGTTCTTTTGACTCCCGCTATCAACAATGAACTGTATCGGGGAGCCCTTTACCCACATCTGGGAGTGGAAGAGACGCTCCTCCTCCTCTGGATCTTCGGGTTCATTTTTCTGGATCTTTGCGGTAGCAACAGTGGCGCTGGGATCCGCATCAATGATCTGCTTCCCTTTTTCATACCCCTTATCGGGTTCTGACTCAGAGTCGGAACATGCATCTGATTCTGAAACCTTTAGCTCAGCCACCAGTGACTGCTTGGCCCGACACTCACTTGTGTTGTGAGTGGAGCTCTTATGGAACTCGCACCATTTTCCAGTGTCCTTTCTCGGCTTCGCGGCGTTGCTCTTTGCTTGCAGCTTCGGCTGGTTGTCTTGGGCTGTCCCGCCTTGGCTTTGTCCTTTGTTCTGTGGTTTAGGGGCACCTTTCCCCTGCTTTGGATTCGCAGATCCAAAGTCTCGCTTCTTTTGTTTAAACTTCTGCTCGACCTTGACGGCATACCGGTATGCTGCGCCGAGCGAGGGGATGTTTAGGAACTGTATTTCTTCCTGGATGTACTTGTGCAGGCAGCCACGATATTTGAGTATCAAATGTTGCTCCGAATCCTTGATACCCAACTTTGTGCGAAGGGTATGGAAAAGATTGGTGAACTCCGGCACGTCTTGGTCCCTTCCCTGCCGCAGCGTGGTCCACTTTATGTATTCATCCTCATAGCTTCCGACAGGGTAGTACTGCTCCTTGATGGCATCCCGGAACGAATCCCAGGTGGGTGCGGCTGAAAATAGTGAGCCAGTACTTTCATCCTTCTGCTCGCAGTAGGTTTCCCACCAGTCCTTGACGTGGGGGGCTGCTTTGAGAAGAGCAAAAACAATCTTTTCCCGACTCGAAAATTCATGAACAGAAAAATAACCCTCTAGCAGATTTAACCATTTATCTACGGCATCGGCGTCTATCTGACCCTCGAATATGGGGATTTCAAAATTAACTTGTACCTTAAAGGGTGTGGCGTTTCCAGAGGAGCTACTGGAAGCCGATGCGCCGCTTCTGGGTAGCCGCTGAAGGATCTGCGCAAAGCTGTCCATCATCGCGTTCCGTTGTCGCTCGAGCGCTTCTTCGAGCAAGATTTTGATGGGATCTCCTGCCCCCTCGTCTTTCTTCTCGTCCGCCATGGGAGGCCGTCGGGATTTGCGAGGCTGGTCTTGCAAAGGTTCAACCAGTTCAAGCCCTAACTCCTTATATCCCGACCTTGTTGGGGACATGCAAAGAAAAACAGAGAAAAAGCAGACCGCTCTGATACCACTGATCCGGATTTAAACAGGAACGCAACAAATTACAGAGATAACCATATACACAAAGATGCAGCGGAAATAATACTTCATTTCATTAATGGAAAATACTGAAATATGCTTACAAACAGAAATGGCAATAAACTAGCTAGGGCGATGGTAGCTTATCTCTGAGAAGAGATGTGATGGCTACATGCCTCTGAACTGTGTTACAATGAGGCTCGAAGGCCTATTTATTGTTGAGAAACAATGGACAACCCTTAACATTCCAAAACCTAACCCTAGGAGATGAAACGCCAAACTGTGGGCCCCGTTTGGGTAAATTGGTACATCAACTTCCCGGGGTCGTAACTTTGGCATACGATCTCCGTTTGACGCGTACAATAGCTCGTTAGAAAGATCTATCCGAGCACTACCACTTTGGGAAGGGCAACATTGGTCCATGGACCCATGTTGCCCCCAGATTTCCCAAAAAAACGTCGTTTAGGGCCTCAAAACGGCTCCGGAAGTTCAGGACCCGAAAAACTGCTAAAAATAGTAAGTTGTGCTACAATTAAGGAAACTGAAAATGCTGAGAAAGACAATGGTGGGGGTCCAGGTGGACTTGGCAGGTGGCCACCAATATCCACCTGGATCAACAAAGTTCTAGAAAATTTGGCTTGGCCAATTTCAGATCATTGAAAAGCTTGGTCCATCAACTTTTATCCTCCAAGATTTACAGGGTAAGAAAGATTCTCTTCCCACAAATGGGCTAGTTTTAAAGAAATATTTTTCTTGGGAATGCATATTCTGTTGTAAATATGTAAATAATCATATGTACATATCGATGTCCTTAGATTAGTTGTGTTGGATAACACTCTTTTGACTTCGTACTGGGTTCTCTCATCATTGATATGGAATTTATAAACTAAAGGAGAATTATTTAGAAAGAAATTATCACATTGAGGTTTAGTATATTACATCTATTTTAATCTCTGATATCTTTATCTCCATTAGCTTGTGATTTTTTCATAACTTGAAACATTAAAAGATCCATTTGTCCCTTGATATGTCATGTATAGTTTCTTTTTAAAATAAAGACTTTCAAATTTTTAGCACCTTATGACTTCAATTGTCATCCATAACTCTTAAGGAGAAGTTTTACCTCCCCATCCACTAATTTTACAATTTTTAGAGTGTATTTCAAAAATATTTAAACTTGGAGGATAAGGGGTCTCATTATGAGCTAGCTTAACATGATCATAGGGGACTAATGTTATTTACATTATCACCACTGGTCACCAAGCCATGATAATGTGTTATGGTTGCAAGACTATAAGACAAGAGGTCTCATCACGAGCTGACTTGTTCAATATCATTATAACTTGTGAATGGCATTGTCAACATCTAGCTACCAAACCAAGACAATGGCTTTCAAGCAATTAAAAGAAAAGTTTTAGAAAAATATTAATACCTCTAAGATTTATTATAGTGGATGGGATACTGGTATTACTCGGTTAAATGGTAACCCTATCGAGGCTATGGATGCCTGCTGGTAGCAGTGGCTCTACTAGTGACAAGTAAGTCAATCTTAATGCAAAGCTTCAATAGTTCTTTATTTCATCTTTTCAACTGATAAAATGATTGAAAAAGATAATGTAGGTTCTTATAAATAACAAGTTATGAAGTTTTCAAAGTAATGAGTTGTGTTTTATTCAGAGTTATTTCAAAGAATTTAAATTTCAACATTTTGATCTTTCTAGGTTTTATTTCTTTAGTTATTAAAATTTCATTTGTTACAACAGAGATAAATGTTTCGCCCAGTACGTTGCCAATTATTTTAGCATTCAACAACCCCCACCCCCATTTTTATACTTAGTTGTCGATAAATAATGGGGACCCTTTACTTTTTATATTTTATTTTATTTTAATAAATTTAGAGCATATTCAAATTTGTTATGAATTTTACTAAACTTGAAGTCCTTTCCATATCAAAACTTCACATATCGGAGTTACAATTTAGAACATGTTATGAGAAACCAAAGCTCCGATGTGCCCTACCTTGAAGTTAAAGCTATATCATAAGATTTCATATCAGAGCTTTATTAGACCGTAACTTTATTTTAAAGATTGTTACGATAAAGTTCCTCTCTGATAAAGTTCCTCCCCAATGATTTCTTTATTGAAATAATCATACATAAAGTAATATTATAATCTCCTGCCGTACCCACACTATTGTTTAATTATATTGGCACATTTCATATCGAAAGTGCTATCATATTGCATCTCCGATATCTTATATCTTTGATATCTTACATCTCTGATATCCTCTTCCTTTGATATTTCCATCAGAACTCATATCAAAACTACTTCATTGGAATTATTTTATTAAAACCCCTGATATAATTCTCCCGATATACCTCACACCTCTTTAATCAAAGCTTTTCATCTGATATTCTTCATGACCATTGTTATATCAAAGCCTTTTCATATCAAAAGTTTAGTTTATCGTAACTCTTCAACATAATCCTCCGATTTTATCCCTTCGATGAGCTGACATGGTAAACTCACGTGATTCCTCACTTGCACACTTAATGTTTTATAATGTGGATTTATGGTTCTCAAAATTCTAAATGCCTTCATTCATTCATTTTGAGTAGGGAATTGGTTTGGTGAAGAATTCTTTACCTATATCAGGGTATATGGAATTTTACCAAACACTCATGTTTTACCATTGTTCATCCCAGATAAAATTCTAAGTAGGGAGATAGCCTATCAAACTCTGTGTAATGGTATTTCCAAAGTCCTGAAGGAATCCAACAAAAAAATGTGGCCTTCTTTCCCAACTCAATTTGGTATATTTGATTTAGATAATTATAATCATGTACAAATTGAAATAAAGGCTATTCAAGATCTTGGTTTCCCTACTATACCTAATAGGCAGTATGATCCCCATCTTGTGGTTAAAAAGATCACAACTGCATCAAGTATTAGAAAGTTTTTTCATGAGCCTGATAAATTTGTTAATTTATTTGAAATGACTTCTTCTTATTCGCTGGTGGCATAAAGAGAAGAGCAACAATTGACCCTTGAATAAATGAATCAGTTTACACAATACAAAGCCTCAAGGCTAACAAAACTTCCTATAAATTCATTGCAGGTTCCTCAAGAGAAAAATTTACAGGTGCTTATGCCTTAGCCAATATTGACAAAGCTACAAAGGTACAACAATTACTTAAGGAGAAGGAGGAAATTTTTTTAACTATTAGAACAAAGTATTGAAGCAGAAAAGCAGAAGATGATAGAGATTCAACAAAGATTTGATTTTCTTAGAGTCTAATATGACGTAGATACAATGGTCAAAGATACACAAATTCAAGAGTTGTGGAGAAGGATTGAAAATATGATGTTAATCCAAAATTGATTGAATTCAAGAGAGAGGCTAAAGAGCTAAACACTCTTCTTACCCAACAATAGATAGTATTTTTCCAGGAATGGAAATTATTCATGATCAATGAAAAACAAAAAACTCTTTGGTAGATCAACTATCAGATAAAAAAAAATATTTTGAAGATATAGAGGAGAATATTTCTGGTTTCCTAACCTAAAAGGGAAGTGAGGAAGGAAGAGCAACCGATCTTCCTAAAATCAAAGAGGCCCATAAAGAAATTGTTTTCAGAGAATGGGAGATTCCTATCAAGCAAACAAAAGCAACATTTTACCAAGCTCGAGACATTTATAACAATATCATTGAGGCATTCAATGATAATTTACTTCAATCTAATCTCATTCTGAGTTATCCCGAGGGTACTTTAACCAATATCATGCTTTTGACTAAAACGTGGCAGGAATGTTCGAAGAAAAGGGATGAGTTTATTGATCAACTGACCAAGACTAACTTAGAGAGTCATTTGTAGTTCTTGGTAAAACCACATAGTCAGTGGCTAATGCTTCGATGCTTATCAAACACTACCACACAGATGCTGCCAACATTGAGAAATTCCATATTCACAAGTCAGTTGCGGATTGAACCAAAATCTCCATCCAAACTGAAGAATCTGATTGATATCTATGAGTTTGAACAATGCCTCGGAGGACAGTCTTCCTCCCAAGCATATAAAATTTGTTGTAACTAATTCCAAATATGTTCCTTATAGTTACTTCTGTTTAAGACCACTTGAAGTTGTTATTAGATTTTCTATCTTTATCTTTTGTTATGAAACTATAAATTCCCTCTCTCAAATAGAAACGGGGTTCTCAATTTTTGTAAGAGAAAGCTTAAGTTGCACTACTGTAATTAAGGTTTTTCTTAATATCAAGCTGAACCATTGTCTTTCTATGATGAGAAGATCCATGATGTATTGGGTACGATTATCCTTTATCTATTTATTTTCTTAAATTAGAATGGAATTCTATTTTTTCTCACAATATATGTGTTAAAGCAATCTCTCATTATCACTATTGATGTGTCCGATTGAAATTTTAAATTATATGTGAACAATGAGATATTAGTATATGTGGCGATTTAACCAACTAATTTAGTTAAATATTTAATTAACTTAGTTTTTCTTTCTTTGAGTTCATTTCATAATTACATGATGAACTATATTGTTATGATAACTGTGAAATCTTTATAATCACATATATCATCATCTTACCCGGGATAAATTATAGTATATCAGTTTCTATTTTAGTTTCTAGTCATATTAGAGAATTATATCTCTATTTACTCCATTTCATAATGTTTTATAGAAAGGGAAAATGGTCCCATAATTCCAGTCGGAGCCATCATCTCAAACATAAAAGGATTTGTTCTAAGGTCCCGACTGGGTGGTTTCCCCTAATGTTGATGCAGTCATTCATGAGCATCAACAAAACCCATAGAGGGAAAAACCACGACTTTTGTTGTTGTGATGTAAATGAAGGCAACCACTCCCTTTCTAAATAAACTTTTGTAGATACCCACCTATAAGAGGCTTCAACATTTATTCTATTTTGAAAGCTACAACTTGTTTGAAGCACCCACTCCCACTTACAACAATTTTTGTAGGCTCCTACCTACAAGAGGCTTCAACCTCACATTTCTTCTTCAAGCTACAACTTGATGGAAGTACCCACTTCCAGTTAAGGTTTCAACCTATTCATTTTCTAGCTATTACCTGAAAAGAGACATCAATCCCCTAATACATAAAAATTTTAATGAGCTGGATTGGTAGTTAATTTTGAATACCTTCGCTTTGTTTTTATTCTATACTCAGTTTCTGCTACTTTACAATGCTTAGCTCTTTCTCTTCTCCCTCAATACTACTTCACATATTCTCCTCTTCTTCTTTCTCCTTACCAGGCAATTTAGAAACCGGGTCTCTCACAAAATCAATCAACTCACTAACCATTACATCCTTTTATATACATAACTCGTTGCTTGTTAGTATTCCAGTGTACATATTTAAAATTGAAAAGTTGTCTCTTTGTGGTCCACTTGTTCATTTCACATTTTTTTAGATTTTGAGGGTCAAAAGAAAACAATTGAACCTCCAAATATTCTTAAAAGAATAACATCAACCTATAATAAGTAGCATAAGCCAAATCTAATGGAGATTTATTTTTTCATATTACAGGACACATTTGCATTTTTCTTAAAGACAGTTTGCATACATTGTGGTCTGATCATTGATAAGATGCATATATTTTGCTTCATTATAATTTTTGCTAGCTATTCTACTTAGGCACCTGATCCACTCTTTTGGCTCTTCAAACATCTTCAAGCGCATCTGCAACACAACAATATCCAAATATCCTATGATAATTGAGAAATGCATCATCAATAAGCATTTTCTATTGAAAATAGCAACAAGAAATGCTATATATAGAAGTGCTAAAAATAGCACTGCTATAAATAGCATTTCAGGATACCTTCCTATTTTAGTTAGTCCCTGAACTAAAATAGAGAAGTAAAATTCGAATTGGATCTTAGCAGCGGTTTGTAAAATAATTAATTAATTCATATTGAGTTAATTAGTTGCAGAAAATCAAACATTAAGTCTATGTGGGGACATGCAACAATTATCCCATTGATTGAGGAATTTATCCCTTAGTTAAAGAGATAAGGATGAGTTGTAATTAGTTAGCTCAGTTAACTGAGTTAAGTCCAGTTAGATTAGTTCAAATAGTTTGTTGAACTAATTGTGAGTTCAGTTAGTTAATGCATGCATGCAAGTAAGTATTGCACTTCAGATAACTGAATATTCTCTCATAAATAACTCATGCATGTTAGTTCAGATAGAGACCTAGTTGAGATCAAAGGATGGGACAATGTACTATCATTTGTAGGAATATGCCATGGAGGATATCTCTTGCATGTAGAAGGAATTCATTCCTTGGAGATTGCACAATTACTTCTTCAGTTTAGTGAGTGTGTGATGAGGCCAATCACACAGGTGGCATCATTGGACCCCAAGAATAATTGCGCAAGGAAATATGAGGCTTGGAGGGCTGAGGGAAGGCATATCTTGTGTCTATTCAGTCTGTGAGCTGTATTGTTCGATTGCAGAGAGCGTAGGATAACTTGTGAGCTGATTCTTTTTGTAATCTGAACATATTTCCACTTGTATGATAATACAGAGATTGGGGTTTTAGGTTGAGGCTTTCCCCGGGTTATTATTTTGTGTTCATGTGTGATTGATTTCTCATTCTCAGTTATATGTGTTCTATTTGATCTTGCTCATATTCGATTAAGCTTCCGCAAGATTGTTGTAGAAATAGATCTTGTATTTTGCTTTAGTATAATGCATAATCTGTTGATCTAGAGTGGGAAATTCTACATTTTCATCACAATGTATACAAATTATTTACATCATAACATCTAAATTGCCATACCTTTGACAGACATCATACTCACTCACAACTTTACATGATCGTTGAGGTTGAGGCTTCTCACAAGCAATTGGGCTGACACATGAAATCTTTAACAGCCTTTGCCATAAATGAAAACTTTGCCAGCAATTGTTTTTTATTTTTATTTTACACATAAATTCTTTAACAGAGCAACAAGATCTTATGGGGTTTTCGAAAACATGGGAGATTTGAGCACTCGTGAGAATGGTATCTTTTCTGCCCCATATTTCTCATGACACCGTAGGTGTAGATAATACAATGTTGGATATATATTTTCTTACTAATCATGCAAACTATTTTTCGAGTGTTCTCAAAATACCATGATATGATATGATATGTTCATAAGAAAGTTATAAAGGATTGGTGTTCCATTAGTTTTTAAAGAGTATGTTGGTATGTGAAACCTTTCCTCTTCTCTAGTAATCTCAGTTTATCCTAATGATTTTCACTTGGGTGGGCCACTGTACGAGTTGTTGTCGATGCATGTGGATTGTGCTTAAAAGAAAGAAATTAATCGATAGAGCACCTATTGCAATAACACAATTAATCAATGGCCACATTTGCTTCACAAGTTGTATCATGGTCATGGGCTTATTTAACTATCATGATTAGTAATTTATATTGGGACATATGTCTACAAATTTTAATTAACATTTTATTTGATTTAGAAGTTTTTTTGGGTTGACTAATTTTTAGAGAATTTAAACTGGCAATCTAGTGTAAGGAGTGTCTACCTGAACAAAATATACTCACCATTAATTCAAATATTATAAATTAATATCTAATTCAAAATTATAATAATTTTACATTTATATTAACTTGATTATTTATTATATATTTCCCCATACAACACTTATTTATGCCTAGCTAGGTGGACAGACGTAGTGTCCCTTCCATGCACTCCCTACAAATGTTATGGGAAATTCTATTGGTGGGAAGTCTAGGGCAAGGAGGCCCAAACAACATGGGATTTTAGCTATTGGAAGATTATTTCAAGTCTGAATCTCATGTTTGTAGTGTCTTGTTTTTGCTAAATATTAAGCACTATGAATTAAGTCAATGATTGGTTTACTACCTTTACATTTTATTCACTAAATTAAAATAAAGTGATATTCAATAAAATAAATAAGAGAGAAAGTCACTAAATCAATCATTGAATTACTACCTAGTGCATAATATGTACCTATCTTTGTACCCTAACAATAGTGAAAGAAAAAATACACAAAACTTGCAGGAATAAGTTGTTCACAACCAAGTTCAATAATCAACACAAGGAGCAGATGTAGGGGTTTGCACAAAGAGTGTGTTGGATACTACAGAGACATGGGAGGCCACCATGCAAGGTTACTACCAAACCCCGCGCTGAAAACAACCACAATAACTATGGCCCCCATGGATAGCAACAATAACTCAAGCCCTTAGAATATTTCCACAAAGGTCTGTTATTGCAATCCCAACTTCTCCTGTTGTTTTGCTTCTGTTGCAGCTTCCAAACATTGGAGTTGCAAGAAATGGTTTTATAATTTGTTTAAAGTATATTTTGGGATAAATGATGTCAATACTAGGCCTATAAATATTTAATTATGTTCTTCATTGGAATGGATTCAATATTTATAAATTATTTGAATGTTTTTTTGCATATAAATTATAATTTTGTTATTGAAGATTGTCTTCTTGTGATTCTCTTCCAAGCTACAGGTTTGGATTGTGAATTACACGATATTTTAATTTTGAGAGGATTCAAGACGACCACCCACTCTCAATCTAAATGTTTGGATATTTTTTGCCGGTAGAGAATTTTGATTTCTAAGCACCACTATAAACACATGTACATATTTTAGAGAGATGCATTTTGTTGGTTTGATTAAAAAGAAACCAGTATTTTTGCAATGCATGGGGTAGTAGTTTTAGTTCTTTGTGATATGACCACTAACTTAGAAAAATGTAGAGATCCATTAAGAAAGAGTTATGCCAGTAAAAGTTATATTCAAAACTAATAAAAATTTGATAATAAATATCTCATCTAATTAAATGGGCCATCAACTCTCATAACAAAATGGTTATATCAATAGTGATAGTAATCATACCATTGGTGATTGAAAACTAAAACCTAATACCCCATACATTAATAAAAGAGTATTTTTTTGGACCTCAACAACAAAATACATCAATCTAAAATCAATAAATATGTATATAACTAAACATAGAAATTAGAATTAAATATTTAAATTAAAAGTAAGTTACGATTATATATATTTTAAAAATAGAAAAAAATCATATAAAACTCGTAATTCTAACCAACAAATTAGGAAAATATTTAGGAAAATATCTCACAAATCAATAGGCATGGTAAAAAAAAATAAAAAATAAAAAAATTCAAATACTAAACTCGCTGGAACAAGCAAAAAAATATTAACATAAAATTAATAATAAAAACATAACCATAAATATAAAAAATAATTAACAATAAAAGCAAAACCATAAATTATACAAGTAAATAAACTTCTATTGACAATGAAATAGAAGTCACAAAAGTTATCAGGTATATCTTATTATCTCTTTTTCCATTCTCACACCCATATCTTTAAGGAAGACATTCACTATCTTTGGATGTGCGAGTTTAAGTGTTGAACCATGAATACATATGAGGTACACGTCAACATAAAGACATTAAAGACAGGTTAGGCATATGACCTGGTTGTCCATGGATTCAAAACACGTCGCGTCGAGCCACATGTCTTATCTTTTAGGGTGATAAATGTTGAAGGATAGGGATACCAAAGTAGAAGAATAGAATTGTTTGGATGGTTAAAAATATTGGAATTTTGGAAAATAATTTAAAAAATTTTGCTGGGGCATCTAAAATTTTGAAGTTTGATAGTTATAATTTGGATTTACAAAAATCCTTGCTAATTTTATCAAAATATTACAAAAAGTTTCTATAATTTTCAAAAGAAAAAAACCGCCTATTTAGACTCCTCCGAAACCATGCAATATATATATATATATATATATAACCCAACTACGGCGAAGGCAGAAACGCGACTCTACTCTTCATGTTATCATTGACGGCTGCCGCAATGATCTGCGAAAGAGGTCGCCGTAGCACACCTATGGTGCCCGGTTAGAATGCTTATTCAAAGCTGAAACTATTGTCTTCTGATATAAAAAAAAGAAAAAAAAGAAAAAGAAAAAGAAAAAGTAAAAAGTCACATGCTGTTTTGTCCTCCTAACCCTCGACTTTCCGTTTGTGGAAGTTGCAGTGGCATTCCCAAACAACACATCATAAAATTGAAGAGTTTAGGCTTTTATCTTCTTTCCTCTTGTACTAGACACTGACAGTACGAAATAATCATGGTTATGATGCTTGCTGGACAATTATTTTGTGAATCTCTAAGAAATTTTAAATGACTGTGTTTATTATGAGTGCAACCTAATTTATTTTGGGGAGGAGAATGGGGACTAGCAATTATGCCCATCCCCTGGCTAGACAGTCTTGGGCGTGGGCCTTGGCCTCCCAGAGGGATTAAACGAGTTAAACACTTTGGTTGAATTTTTGTTGGCCATTCATTTCACTCGATTAACAGTGAAATACCTAATTAATATTTTGTTAAATATTATATAAATATATATATTTTGTATATTTATATTCGGCTTTTATATGGATTATTTAACTTTGAGTTGGGTACACAAGTTCTTATAGTGTGTGGAATACATCTTGTCATTTTACACAATTTTGTAGTGGGAAAGCATGTCAAATTTTGCCTCTTATGGAAACTATGAGGTCGTATTTGGGTGGATATCAATCATATACAATAAATTTGGGATAATTTGAGCACTAGTTCATTGGTACGATTGTGTGCCAATTATGAACGAGGGACAATGCTTCGAGGGTTGGCAACCTGTGAAATTAATGATTACAAGTAGAAGGGAGAGATGCTTCCATGATGTCACTATATTCTTAATCAAGATGAATATGATATAAGAAGAAGTGAAAGTTAACATTTGGTAGGGTTTGACTCAAGAAAAAGAAATTTAATGTGCTTTTTGTTGGGCAAGTGGTGTTATATTAGACATCTATTTTAGACATCTATTTTGGGAAATTTCTCCTTCTTTGCACATATGGATATGTATTTAGTGGTCAAATATACTTAGTATAAGCCATGCCCAAGGGAATTGAGAGTTTTCATGGTGATTTACTTGTGTCACAACCTCTCATCCTTGAGGTAGTGGTTGGGGGGGAAAACTCATAGAAAATCAAGGACCACCCTTAACTCCTTGTAAACTGAATTATATGACTTTGTTTACTCTTGAGGTGTTTCAATCCTCTGGTGTGTACATCATTTGGATCCATTAAAGGAAAATAACAGTTGCAAACAAGAACTTGGTAATTTCTATTTCTTTAATGCATTATATGATTCATGAGTTTTGGAGTTTGGATTCAATGGTATATGTTTCCATTTTGAAGTTTTATCCCCAAAAACATGCTCAAGATTGTATACTCTATACCCACGCCTATGCTTCCTTTTCCAAGGTTTAGAGAGTAAGAGTGGAATTGTTAATATTGATCAATTGGCACCTTCATTCATTGGATGATCTTGCTCTAGGAACTACAACACTCAAGCAAATGATTGACATTCATGACTGTTACCCTAGAACAATCAATGTAATGAAAGGCTCCACGTGACTAACAACATAAAATACACAAGGACACACTCAAATATTGGTTGGAGATTATATTTGGACTATATAGTCTCTCCTATTCCCACTCAATCTAATTAGAGGATATAGAGTGACCAAGTGGAGACACAGAACCATGCGAAGGTTATCGAGTGAGGAATACAAGTAGATGATGGTGTAAGTCACACATCTTCAAGAATACATTATCTCCCTATAGCTGCAACACAATGAATTGATCTCTAGTATGAGCACAACTATGGATTTGTTGGTTGGACACCAAACCTTGATGTGTAGAAACAAGTATGAGCTCTCTGATCTCTGTTAGCAATTACAAGAGCTTCATTCTAGACTTGTCAAGTAGTGATCGAAACCATCTTTCTCAATAAATGTCATCGAAAATAGAGCACAATTTTTTTTATATCTTAATGTAACTATGTCCCCTGAGATGGGGTGATTCGGGCCTGGCAATGTCATTCCCCCTTTAAATACTAAGGAGGTTAGTTTGTAAATGCTATCTAGTTTCATATGTTTTTTTTTTACATACATATGCCTATAGAAGTATTACATTTGATCTTAAAACATTGAAATCATTTTACATAGTAAGCATTCCTAAAAGAGATCAAATTGTAAACTTGTTAATGGAATAACCTCACTTATGATATAACTTGTGCACCTCAACTCAAATTTTCATTAATACAAATATTTTTTCTTTTCTTTAAAAATAAAATAAAATTACTCAAAATATTCCAAATTATTTAATCTTATTTTAAGTTTTGATTTTACTTAGCAAGTTAAAAAAGTGGTTAATTTTATTTAAATAAATAAATAAATAAATAAATATATATATATATAGCTTGAGTGAGCCTAATGGTTAAGAGCATGTGTTTCCTCCTAAGAGGTCACAGGTTCAAAACCAGAGGGGTAGAGTTTGTATGCCTTCGTAGACTTAGGAGTCAAATCACAGGTTCAAAACCAGAGGGGTAGAGTATGTATGTCTTCCTAGACTTAGGAGTCAAATCACTCCCTAGAGGTGGGTCTAATGTATGCCTTCCTAGACTTAGGAGTCAAATCACTCCCCAGAGTTGGGTCTATCCTCGCTTGATTTATTCTTGATATTCAAAACAGGGAAAGTGAGAAAAATATTTATCTTACTTTCAACCATTCAATCATAAATAAAATAATAGATATCCATATTAACAAACATAATTTTCTATCAACTTTGGAGAGATAAAGTAATTCAACCTAAAAGGGGTAGAGTATGTATGCCTTTCTAGACTTAGGGGTCAAATCACTCCCCAGAGGTGGGTCTATCCTCGCTTGATTTATTCTTGATATTCAAAACAGGGAAAGTGAGAAAAATATTTATCTTACTTTCAACCATTCAATCATAAATAAAATAATAGATATCCATATTAACAAACATAATTTTCTATCAACTTTGGAGAGATAAAGTAATTCAACCTAAAAAATATCTTATATTTCTACTTTCAAATATGAAGAAGATATATAATTCTTATATATATTTATAGAAAGAAAGATTAAAGAAATTCATTTTAATGATGAATAGGGTAAAATATTCCAATGTTCAAAGAGAAAGTAATTGAAAATAAAAACAATTACTATTCATAACTAATATGCAGGGAAAGTGAGAAAAATATTTGTCTTACTTTCAACCATTTAATCATAAATAAAATAATAGATATCCATATTAACAAACATAATTTTCTATCAACTTTGGAGAGATAAAGTAATTCAACCTAAAAAATATCTTATATTTCTACTTTCAAATATGAAGAAGATATATAATTCTTATATATATTTAGAAAGAAAGATTAAAGAAATTCATTTTAATGATAGATAGGGTAAAATATTCCAATGTTCAAAGAGAAAAAGTAGTTGAAAATAAAAACAGTTACTTCTTAACAAAACAAATTTTAATAAGAGGAAGATGTGCACTTAATTCAATTCTTGATATAAAATTTATTTGTTGTATTTAAATAATAATAATAATAATAACAACATTCTATAGTGTAGAATATACTATGACATGGTGTTTTGTTAAAGCTTTATGGGGTGAACAGGTCATAGGTTCAAAAACTCGTGGGTAAAAATCAAGCCATGCTAAATGCTAGTGTGGCCCAGGTTAGGTGCAATCATTGGGTGATTTTGATGGCTTAGTTGGGTCGCGGTTATTAAAGCCATAGGTTAAGCATGCCAATCAATTCACATTACTTAAGAAACTAGATAGAGGCAACGAGACACACACACACATATAACCATTATAGATCTATCTTAACCACTGGTTTAATAAGCAACAAGAAATTTGATCCCTTTAGACACTTGCTAGATATTTTGTTAAATGGATTTGTATTGGTCTTATTCAAAATTTTAAACAAAGATGAATGGAAGTTTATCCAAAAATTATAAACAATTTTCCTCCCATACTTTTATTTAAAAATATCACAATACAAGTTTTTCCAAGTTTTTCCCATGTGATTTTTTTTTCCTTAGGGTCGTAAAAACCATAATGAAGAAGACGTAGTTAGTTTTTAGCCAAGTTATGGCTTTGAACTCTATTTAAATTATCTTAATATATTGTATTTTAATAATTTTATTTGAAATTTTTTTAAATATTATATTTTAATAACTTTAATTTTTTAAATATATTTTATGAATATTTAATTTTATTAAAAATTATATATATATATATATATATAGTTGTTCAAATTGTTTTCATTATATTTCCAAAAAGAAGTTGATTACATCATTTGCTTTGTCCATGCTCCTCACTTCACTCTGAACATATTTTTTAGGTGAGGAGAGACTTTTCTTGGAATGTGAAAACTACAAATTTCTACCTACATACATAGAGTTTCCTTTTTCCTTACTTTATATACATGAACAAAATTACAAAAAATCACAAAACAACACCCATAGGTTTACAAATGTGGATTCTCTTCCACTCAAGGAGCAACTAGAGAATTTTCATTGGATGGCATGGTATTCTATATGGGCCACCTTGGCCTCAATATCATAAATCTTGTCCATAATCTGACGTTAACAACGCTTCTCCACTTACATGGCTTCCATAATCTCCTCCTGGCTTGTTTGGAGAGAAGGGAAGTATGCCATATATTTCATGTGTCTTCATACATGTGACAGTCTATAATATACACTGATGTCTAAATTCCACTCAGTTGGTCTGCAATGGATGACAAAGAAGGAAGTTGATACAGCTGGCCTGGGGATACTTCTCTACCTTCGTGCAACACCACTTCCTCATCCACAATTCCCACATCCGCGTCCATCCACTAAGCCCCGTCACCTCCTTGACGATTTTGGCCACCACCTCGACGCACGTGGCTCCTCTGTCTTAACAACCCTTTGCTCTGGCACCTCACGTAACCAACCACCACAAAACACACACAACATGCCCAATGAAATTCCAATGCACTCCTTGAAACTCCTCAAAACATCCTCCAAAATGAAGTAGTAATCTCTCTAGGCAGGAGCTAGACACTCCCCCTTGCCATGGTTCCTCTACCTAGACACCACATTAAACTTGATGGCTCCAGTCCGAAGAAGCTCAACAGACCACCCACCCGTCGCCCACTTGCTCAAATGCGGCCTTCACTACAAAACTCTCCCCAATTTCAAAGAATGTTCTTAAAAATAAAGGCCGAGAGACAAAACTACTTACGTATATAGCCTTTGTAGCGACCTCCAAGTTTCCTAAATACTCAAGACTCATCAGAATCGTTGTTCAACAAAGGCACAACTCCCCATTTGAATAACGATGTCCTCCCAACTCCCCTTAATCTCCTTAGGAAATTTGCACTCGACAACCACCCCTTAAAAAGAAGATGACCTAACATAGAGCAAACAAACCCTCCAACTAAAATAATATCGCCATCCACATGCCCCCTCAAATAAACCTCTTCCCAAAACGCCTAGGAGACGAAACACCTCTAGTCCTGAAGAGATCAATATGGTAGTTGTCTTTGGATGCCTTGTTGGGTACGAAAATCTTATGTCTTCCTTCCCTTAGATAACTCCACAAACTAAATAATTAAACCACTTATGCTAATAAGGAAAATGGAGCGATGACTTACCAATCTGCTCAAAACAATCCCGGTGAGACGACGAACTGTAAGGATCATCGTCGTTGCTGTTGCGAATGACCCATTACACTCACTTCCTATTCATGTAAGCACCTTCAAAACTACTTCTTGAGCCACAAAAAAACTGTGGGGATGGGGTCCCCAGGGGTAGAACTGAATTAGACTTAGTCATTTTTGTAAATAATTTTGTAAAATATGTAAAGTCTCTGCAAAATGTGGATGCAGAGCATGCAGATAGATAGAGTCAAAGGGGCTTTAGCCCCTTGTTTTTGGTCGGTTTTGAAGACTCACCCATGAGCTGGGGGCCATGGTATTGTATTAGGAAAGCTATAAATAGATGATTCTTAGCGAGTCTTAGGAGGACATTGAAGTTTGGATAGAGAATTGGGTATATTGAAGAGTTTTGTTGTCTTGAGCAAGAGCTAAGGTAGGAAGGCTCTCCTTCCTACGCTTAGGTAGAGAAGGGAAGGCTCTTGTAGCTGAGTGCGTAGGAGGCCTAGGAAGAGTCCGCAGTTGAGTGCACAGGACCCTATAGCTATGTGCGAAGGGTAGTTTGAGTATGTACTGAAGAATTCTAAATAATAAAGATTGATTTGAATTGGAATACTTGCATTTATCTGCTATCTGATTATCTATTATCTGTTTATTGCGTTGATTACTGTTTCATGTGAATTAATGTCTTATATTTGCACAAATTGGGTTAATTGAACTTATTTGCACTGAATAATATGATCGCATACGATTCATGAAGGTTTAGAGTTACTTTGACTTAGATTTAGACATAGGTCTGTGCAACAACAGACTTAGATCCCAGAAACCCTAAAATACCTATTTATGTGCATGAAACTAGCTGATTGTTATCTTTGGGACCTTAAGAGTACAGTAAACCTAGTTCGTGAAAAATTGAAGGTGATCAGAGCTAACCTTAGGGCTCAGGCTCGCATGAAGTATAGATCTACGTGAAGGTAAATCTAGGGTACAAAAAGACATCACAATCATCTCTGGATGCAAAAATATGGTTCTTGCATCCCCCCATACTGCTTTGGGTGAGACTGCAACCTGTGCTATGAGAGTTGTTACCGAAAGGGCCAGTAGTATAGGGTTTTGTTGGTTGGCACAACTAACTCTGAACCTGGGTCATGACCCCCTAAGCAAACAAATGGTTCCATTGTCAGGAACGGGATTTGCTTAAAGAGATGTGTGATGTCACATCATTGGAATCTGATTGAGAAAGAGATTGAAAATTGGTTATATTAGAAGATTCACGAGTTCATAGCTTAAGAAAATAGGAATCCATGCCTGTCGAAGGAGGATTGGTTGAATATATATATATATATATATATACAGAGGTACATGAGATCCTCTTCTGCACTTTCCCAGTTGAATTGTACGAGTGGTTAGCTAAATTGACAGACAATCAAGGAAGGTGGAAACTCAATAGTCCTATAGTGTGGACTCCAGAATTAGTGCGACGACTAGAAGCCTCTGAAAACAAGATCGCGCGAGCTGTTGATCATTGGCTTGATCAAATTCTAGGAGGATTTGTTATGGAATTTGCAGTTGACACCTCAGTCATCTATAGCGAAGCGGAGCGGAGATTCTTCAAAGGACCATGAGGTAAGTATTTAAGGTCATTGAATACTTGGATTAAAATTATATTATGTGAAAAGCGGGTAATGCCATTACCTTGATGTTCAGAGCTATGCGAAGTGGAAGATTATTTAGAAATCATGAAGAATCAGGACCAGAGTATAGCCCATTAATTGGACCTCCTTCAAGTGACAATGAAGGGGCGGTACAAACTACACTGTGAAGTGATGTTTAGCTAATAACTCAGGGTTTTCCTAGAACACATCATCCATCCACTCCACCTCCACCATATACACCTTCGCCCACGCCTCCTCCATCACCACCATTCAACATGGCGAATGCAATGAAGATGTCGATCTTCAAGGGCATATGGAGTGAAGATCCAGAGCAATTTTGGTTTGTTGCAAACGTTGTATGGACAACACAACAAATCACCGATGATAATATAAAGAAGGTGCAATTGGTTACCGCCTTGCAGGATTGCGCGCTAACCTGGTACATTAAGTATTGTGCTGACAATCCTCATGCATCACTAGCAGAAACTCAGACAACTTTGAACAAAGAGTTTAGTAAGCCTAAATCTGAGGCGTAGTTAGTAATTGAATTTAAAGAGATCATGATGAAGGTTGAGGAGACACCTTGGGACTTTGATAAGAGGTTGAAGTGCCAGATCAGATAGGCTAACATGAAAATCTCATATAGCCAACATCATGACTAGTTTATTGCATCACTTTTGCCACATTTAAGAATTTCTCTGTCACATCAGAAGATAGCAATGTAGGTAGAAGCCTTGGAGATTGCGATGAGGCTGCACACATAACCTATTCAAGATACGAATCTAGGGGTACAACAAATTCACTCACAATTAGCGAGCCTGCACATAGAATTGAAAAGCTTAAAGAAAGAAAGGGAGGCTAAGCCATAAGTGCGCACAGAGGTTTGGTGTTTGAAGTGCAAGGGCCACGGGCACGATAAATACCATTGTCCTATGAATGCGAATTATATTATAGGGGTGGGGGACAATTCCCTTGAAGCCAGAAGCCCTAATAGGGCCGAGCATGGGGGCTGCTCTATGGTGTGCCATTTGTCAAGTTGTTGGACAACATGTGATGGAAAACTGCCATTACTTCAGAAGTTCATTCAGACACCCCAACAACTATTCTGCAACTTTTGTAAATCTATGGGTCATGATGAACGCCACTGCCGAAGCTATGCGATGATGATGGAAAGAACCCCTACTTACCGTATGCAAGTAGAAACTCGGCCTCTAGATCAAGGTGAAGGAGGAGCACATGAAGGTTTTCAAGGCTGACGAGGAGGAGGAGGAATAGGTAGGGGTCGTGGTCAGTTATCTTGTACAATTGCAGAGAGCTGGGGCACTTCGCGTGAGATTGCCCGAATCCGACACACCCTTCGTTTCAATAATATAGGCAATTCGACCATGCCATAGAAGAATGTACGGCGCTGATAGCTAAAATGAAGGAGAAGAAAATGAAACCTAAGCATCCTACGCAAAATTTACAAATGATGAGGGATTGATCCCGCGAGGAGGACCAGAGCATTAATATTGTACTACGAAGCAGTATGACGATTAGCACAGATAAGGGCAAGCATCTTGAAGATGAGGGATGGGTCCACAAAGATCCTAAGAAAGAAGCTGCCTATGACCTTAATCGCGCGAAGGACACATTCATGGAAGCCAAGAAAAGCTTCGTTGAGGCCTCCACCTCAAGAAGCCAGTATAAGACACAAGAGACCAGTGTGACACAAGAAGTCTATCGTTCCGTACTCACTACATTTTTGGAGACTTGCATAAAGTTACTACATGACAGGAAGGCTATGGAAGGATTGAGGGACTTAATAGAAAAGTGCGCCAATAATGAAAAGACTCCTTCAGAGCAACACACAGTTAGAAAGATTGGTAAGCATAAGGCCCTAACAGGACATGAGATGTGGCTAACAATGTAGATAGGTGATTATGAAATGGACTAGGTCATTTTGGATTTGGGGTTCAATGCAAATGTCCTACCAAAACAAACATGGGAAAGGACGAGGAGACCTATGATGCAGTGGTCTCCGATTCATCTCAAGATGGAAAATCAATAGAAAATCATCCCCATGGGATGATTATATGGAGTAACAGTTGATATTGAAGGTGCGAGTGCGGTAGGAGACTTTGAAGTTATAGAAAATTTTTGATGACAATAATCCCTACCCCACGCTCCTAGGAATAGATTGGGCTATTGATAGGAATGGGGTCATTAATTTGAAGAAGAGGACAATATCATCTGAAAGAAAGTCGCTTCGGGTTATAGTGCCACTGGATCCCGTAGAAGGGGCGTGGTATACTAAACTAGTCCGCGATTATGATGAAAGTGACGATGAGCTGGATCAAATTTACAAGATAACATCACGAGATTAGGATTGGATCAATCCAATGATAGATGGACGGATTTCATGGGATCAGGAGAGTTCCTGCACTTATGACTCATATGAAGAATTAAAGCATTGGAAAAACCGCTTGCATGAAGTATCTACATTGTGATGCAATATGATGATGAAGTCACTGCGCTGCGTTTCGTGGAAGGTAAGAAAGTTACCTTATTATGATGGTTTGGCTGATGTAGATATGTTTTTAGATGAATTTGATTGTGAATTCCTTGAGGACCACTGCTTTCAAGAATTGGAGTTGGCGCTGCGCGCTATGCCTGCACAATCGTGGGGTACACATAAGGGTAATTTTGCTGGATGGCGATATTATAGGAGGATGATGAAGCTATGGTTTTGGCATGCTAATACTGGAGTGATTGAGAAGTACAATGGAAGGGATGATCCACTCGATCACTTGGAAAGTTTGACTAAGGCGTGGGAAACATAACCGCAGCCAAAATGGGTACTTATATTTTGTCATACCTTGGATATAACCCCCATGAACTGGTACCTCGAAAGAGAGCTCCACCATGACAATGTGGAATGGGATGTATTGAAGGAAGTTTTCTTATTGACTTTCAGCTTCGAGGACAAGTTTGCAAGCATTAACGAAGTGCTTCAAGAGATCAAAGTGGTTATCTTCAGAGCATCGAAGGAACCTATGGAATGGACCCAACCAGATTGGAGCAACCAGCTGTACCATGCCTTGGAATGCTATAATGTGACCGCTAAAGAGGAGGAAGAAGACCCGAGGAATATCAATATTCTGGAGACAGAAGGGAATCACAACGTTGAAGGCTCGCAAGTAGAGAACCAAAACATCTCTGCACCTTTGAAAACAAGGCAAGTAAACAATGGCACTGAAGAAGATCTGAAGTTCACGAAGATTGGAGACTATTGGGATGACGCTTCGGTAGAAAAAAGTTGCTGAATTACTTCACAAATACCAGGATCTCTTCCCAACTAAGTTTTCAAATTTGAAGGGAATGCTTGGTGATTTGGGCATTATGAAGATCACATTGAAGCCGAACATGAAGCCTGTTAAATAGAGATCGTATCACCTTAGCCCTAAGCATAAGGAAAAGGTTTTCCAAGAGCTGGATAAAATGCTGGAGGCAGGCATTATAGAACCTATGGAAGAATCTGATTGGGTGAGCCCGATGGTGGTCCAAGAGAAGAAGCAAAAGGGAGAAATAAGGATTTGCATAAATCTACGAAAGATTAATGATGCATGATCCATTTCTGATGCCGTTTACAAATGAAGTGTTAGACAATGTAAGAGGGCATGAGGCCTATTCCTTTACTGACGGGTTTTCTGGGTATCATCAGATTAAGATTGCCCCAGAAGATAGAAGCAAAACCACCTTTGTGACAGAGTGGGGTTTCTTTCAGTACACTGTTATGCCATTTGGATTAAAGAACACACCTGCAATATTTTCCCGCATATCCATATCAACGTTCAAAGAGTTCATTCATAAGTTTTTGGAAGTGTACTTTGATGATTAGACAATGTTTGGATTAGTGAAGCGCCATGTAGCAAGTCCGTGACTTATGTTGGATACATGTTGAAAAAAACCAGATAGCGCTGAATTTGAAAAAATGCATATTTTGTGTTCCTTTTGGGATCTTGTTGGGTCATGTTGTGTGCAAGAAAGGATTGATGGTGGACCCTACAAAGATTGTGGTGATTGTGAACTTGGAGGCCCCTAGGAATGTCAAGCAGTTGCGCGCGACGCTGGGACACATGAGATACTATAGAAAATTCATCAAAGCTTATGCTCAAATTACCGTGCCCATGGAAAAACTGCTAAAGAAGGATGCGACATTCTATTGGGATGAAGAATGTCAGTGCAACTTAGATGTGTTAAAAGAAAAGATGGTAACTGCACCAATATTGGTATTTCCCAATTGGAAAAAGGAAATTTATGTACATGTGGATTCTTCTTACATTGCATTGGGTGCAGTGCTAACACAGGTAGGTGAAGGAGAAATGGACCATCCTATAGCCTTTGCAAGTAGGAAGTTATCAAAGGCCAAGAAAAATTATTCAATGACTAAGCACGAAGGGTTGGCCATGGTTTATATGCTGCAAAAATTCAAGCATTATCTGTTAGGAGGGCATTTCAAAATGTATACAGATCATTCTGCCTTAAAATACCTGGTCAACAAGCTTGTGTTGCGGGGGGGGGGGGGGGGGGTGGAATTTGCAGATGGTTTTTACTATTTTAGGAATATGAATTTGAAGTCATTGTGAAGCTGGGGAGGTTGAATTTCAGACCTAACCATTTGTCGTGAATTGAAACAGGTGAAGAACCCAATAATTTGGAGGAAGGATTTCCAGATGTGTAGCTCTTTACAGTGCGCGTAGCTGATGACCATTTTGCAGACATTATTCACTTTTTAACTAAAGGGATGGCGCTATAAGGATATACAAATCAACAAAATAAAGAATTATTAGTGTGCGCAACCGACTTTTCGGTCATTGCGGGACATTGGTACAAAATGGGTGTAAATGAAATATTGCGAAGATATGTGCCGAACTTTGAGCGTGATAGTATTCTCACTGAAGCTCATGGGGGAGCTACAGGAGGCCATTATGTAGGCAAAGCAACTGCGTAGAAGATTTTGCGTGCAGGACTATGGTGGCCAACATTGCACAAGGATTTCCAAAGCCTATTGTAAGGCGGGCGATGCATGTCAAAGGACTGGTAGACTGTCGTGAAGGGGTGAGCTAATGCTACATCCTCAGGTATCTTTACATGCATTCGAGAAATTGGTGATCGATTTTATTGGGCCAATTCAGCCCCCTGGCAAGAAAATAGAAGCGCGCTACATTATCACTATGACGAAATATTTAACCAGATGCGCGAAAGCATAACCAGTAAAGGATTGTATAGGGGCTACGGTAGAAAAATTCTTGTTTGAACATGTCTTAACGTGGTTTGGATGCCCGAAAGTTTTGATGAGTGACAGGGGTATGCACTTTTTGAATGAAATAATTAATGCGCTAAGAGAGGAATTCCAGGTCTACCATCAGAAGAGTATGTCATACCACCCACAGGAAAACAGGACTGTCGAAGCTTTTAACAAGATTTTGGAGAACACACTGACAAAGATCTTTAACAAGCATTAGAATGATTGGGATGTGTGCCTACCTGCAGTGCTAAGGGCCTATAGGACAACTTGTAAGAAATTGACAAGGAAAATGCTGTTCAGATTAGTCTATGGGGTCGAAGCAGTAATGCCTATGGAATACATTTTGCCTAGTCTGCCCATAGTAACATTGACAGATATGGTAGATCGCGAGGACTTGGAAGAACGGCTCATGCAGCTCATGGAGCTAGAGGAGGACCAATTTTTGGTCGGATTCCACCAACAAGTACAGAAGGAACGCAAGAAAGGACGGCATCATCGCTATATCAAGCTTCTCACATTCAAGGTAAATGATCTTGTGTTGTTATATGACAATAAGTTCACTAAATTTCCTGGTATATTCCAGATGCATTGGTTAGGACCATATATTGTCAAGGAAATTACAGATGGTGGTGTAGTTCAACTCATAAAGCTGAATGGGGAACCCTTCTCAGGAAAAGTGAATGGGAGTAGGTTGAAGCTATATACGTGGGATCCTACTCAATGACTATATGGCAACAATACAGTATTAGTGCTCCTGGCAATTGCAAGGGAACGTGGGACTATAAACTACATTACCTGGTTTGAAGGACAAGGTAGTGAGCACGTTGTGCATAGATTGACGAGGATGCACCAGATGAATCTGTGCTCAGGACGTTGCACTATGGAGGAGGGTATTGCACAGTCTAGTAGGAAAATAACCGTTGGAGTTACTATTCATGATGGGATGGCTAAGAAGTGGTTAAGAGGAGTGGGGAGGCGGAAATTAAGGTGAAAATATTTGAAGATCTGCCGCCAAAGCAACATTTATTATCAGAATTTGGGGGGGAACAGTTAGATTTGAGTTCAAATCCCCCTATAAATTATGCATACCGATCAAACAGAGAACACTTTGCATTATAAGAACTGCTAGAACATTTTGTTGTCTGACGCATATGAATCAAGCGTTCTAGGAGGAGTTCGTAACATGACTCTCGTTTGCAGATAGTTCTGCAGAAGAATGAGAACTATTCATTGAAAAAATGATTGGAACTAACCCCTATGAATCCCTTAGTTCGGAAGCAGCTGTGTCTAACGTGCCAAGTCTTGAAGTGTCTAGTATGGAGGCTACACCTGCTATGCCCATGTCGGCTAGGCGAAACAGACTGTGAAAAAAGATAACCGACCCACCATGAAGCAACTAGCCGCGAAAGAAAAACAAAAGAAGCCAGTACTAGTGCGGATGTCACCGAGGAAGCATATAGAGCCACAAACGAAGAAAAAAAAATATAAGCAACCAGAAAAAGTAGTGTATTTAGAGGAAGAAGAGTACCAAGGTATAGAAGAAGTCAATGCCGAAGGGGTTGAGCCCATCTCCATGCTTCCTGAGTACGTCTCTCCACAGAAGGGAAAAACTAAAGTAACCAAGGATCCCGTTTCGGGGAATTTTGGAATATCCACTCCCTTGCTGTCGGAGTAGGTCACATTTGAAGGACCTAAGCTTGCGTGCATTCCAATGTTGAAATTGGAGGACTGGGACCTCATGGATCAGGAAAAATTTCTGCTTTTGGCAACCCATAAGCATATGACGAAGATATACTATGATGACACAAGAGTTACACAGTTAGAACCCATGAAGTGGGTCCGCGACGTTGAGCAGTTGGGGCTGTTGAATATGCTTTTAGTACCACACCATCACCGCTCACATATTAATATGGTCTATGCGCGCCAGCTCCTCGGGCTGGTGCATGATGGGATTCTGTGGCTAGGGTAGCCTATCCCAATAACATATATGCTAATCCACAGGGTAACGAAGTTGCCCCACAAAGGAGTGGACCCTGCCAAGGAATTTGTAGGAAAACAGGAGAAAAGGAGCTAGTTGATAAAATGAAGAATGAGTATGGTCTCGTAAAGAAGTTGTGAGGGTACTCAATTTTTTCCATACAAGACCAGGTAGTTTAGTTCACTTCCCAGATCCTCATAGGAAAGATCATGAGGAAGTGTCACGTGGACGAAGTTTTGACGCTGGTTGTATCACTTGCTGCATAGTGCGCGAAAGGCATGCAGTATAAGTGGGAAAGTTATCTTTGCCAGGAGTTCCTCGTGAACTGTCGAGAAGCCCAAGAAGACAGTAAGCCATTTCATTATTCTTGGCTTCTACTATTAATCGTATCAGTTGCCTAGAGGTTGCCAGAGGATAGCCAATTTCCTTCGCACAAGGAAAAATTGCCTGAGGTCGTGAGGTTCGCCTTGCTCTAAGCCATAAAGGATACCGTGCGCGGCCAACCACAGAGAAACTAGTGCAGGAAATATAGCAAGTAGCAGAATAGAGTACCGCGGAGCTTCATGCTTGACCAAGACATTCAACAAACTCCGCTAGAAAGTGGAACAACCAGCTCAATGACTCGAGGGAAAATCACGACATTTGTGTTGGGGGCTTGTTGGGATGGGGTTCCCAGGGGTAGAACTGAATTAGACTTAGTCATTTTTTAAAAGAATTTTGTAAAATATGTAAAGTCTCTGCAAAATGTGGATGCGGAGCATGCAGATAGATAGAGTCAAAAGGGCTTTAGCCCCTTGTTTTTGGTTAGTTTTGAAGACTCAGCGATGAGCTGGGGGCCATGGTATTATATTAGGAAAGTTATAAATATATGAGCCTTAGCGACTCTTAGGAGGACTTTGAAGTTTGGATAGAGAATTGGGTACATTGAAGAGTTTTGTTGTCTTGAGCAAGAGCTAAGGCAGGAAGGCTCTGCTTCCTGCGCTTAGGTAGAGAAGGGAATGCTCCTGCAGCTGAGTGCGCAGGAGGCCTAGGAAGAGTTTGTAGCTGAGTGTGCGAACCCCTGCAACTGTGTGTGTAGGGTATTTTGAGTCTGTACTGAAGAATTTTAAATAATAAAGATCGATTTGAAGTGGAAATACTTACATTTATCTGCTATCTAATTATCTATTATTTGTTTATTACGTTGATTACTGTTTCATGTGAATTAATGTCTTGTATCTCTGCAAATTGGGTTAATTGAACTTATTTTCACTTAATAATATGATTGCATACGATTCACTAAGGTTTAGAGTTACTTTGACTTAGATTCAAACATAGGCTTGCACGACAACAAACCTAGATCCCATAAACCCTAAAAGGCCTGTTTATGCACGAGAAACTAACTGATTGTTATCTTTGGGACCTTAAGAGTACAGTAAACCTGGTTCACAAAGGATTGGAGGTGATTAGAGCTAGCCTTAGGGCTTAGGTTCACATGAAGGATAGATATGAGTGAAGGAAGATCTAGGGTATAGAAATACATCACAATCATCTATGGATGTAGAAATCTAGTTCTTGCATCCCCCCATATTGCTTCGGGTGAGACTGTAGCCTGCACTATGTGGGTTGTTGCCAAAAGGGCTAGTAGTTTACGGATTTGTTGGTTTGAGCAACTAACTCTGAACTTGGGTCAGGACCCCCTAAGCCAACAACAACTCACCCTTCCCCTTGACATCTCCGGGGTCCCAAATGACTATTTGGGGAAAAATTCCAAAGTAGAATTCGCATGAATTTTGTCAACAATAAACACATATGAATGCCAATGGTTTGTTGCTCTAGAAGGGTCTCCCTCATAGACCTCCCTTTGCAGCTAGAGAACCTTATTCTCACCAGACCCACAACTCATTGCACTCTCTGCAACTCTCCTCTACGAGGTTTACCACCAGAGGGACAAGCACCAAATAGACCACACCACCCTCCAACTCTATCTTGAAAATAAAACCCTCTTCCATTTGTATCACATGCGGGGAGTTTTAATCCCTTGTACCACCATCATTTAAACCAATTTAGGCACCCCCATTAGGGAAGTAAGATCTACTGCTATCAAGCACTTCAGAGTATCTTGGTCTTTATCAAGACAATTCAGGGGCCATGGGGATACAAAATTCCTTCGTGCACCTTCTACATGTTTAAGAAGAAGGCAATGAACTTGTCCTCCATATTTGCGTGTTTAACATTCTTTCACCGGATTGGGCTATCAAAGACATTATTCGATTATGGTGTTTGTGACTTACCATGGATTTGTGGAAAAAACATGAATTTTGGTCCCCCTCCTCTAGCCATTGAATCCTAGATTTCTACCACCACGTTATCTCTTCTTGCATCATTCATTCTTCCAGATCTTGGAAAATATTTCCCTCTTCTAGTTTTGTTTCTTCCAATATGCCTTCCCTTATTTTTTTACTCTGGAGAGCTTCTATAGTTTCTTCCAATCTTCGCTTTTCAATTAATATGTCCCCAAATTCTTCTCTGTTCCATATCTTGATGCGGTTTTTTAAGGAATTAAGCTTTTTTTTTGGAACCTCTAAATTTTATTATCTCCCTTTAGAGTGATCTCTCCCCACCATTTTTCCAACTTGCTAATAAAATCTGGGTGTTTGAGCCAAAACTCTCAAACCTGGAAGGTTTATTCCTCGTAGAAGCTTTGACTTCTAACTCCAATCTCATGTGGAAATGGTTTGATCCTAAGGAAGGAAGGACCATGGATTCTATGAAAATATCCTTCAATTCTGTCTCCTATGAGATTAGGAATTGACCCAATCTACTAGATACATGTTTGTCCCCTCCCATACTATCATTCAAAGTATGCAATCCATTACAAGTTTCCACCTCTATTAGAAAAAGCTCTTGGATGGTCTCATTAAACAAATTAGAAGCTGCATCTAGTCGCCTCACTCCTCCTATTTTCTCATCTAGGTTTTGGATCATGTTAAAATCCCCCCATACTATCCAATTGGAGATTCACCAACAATCTCTTACCTTATTAATATCTCCAAGGAAATTTTCTTTCTATCTTGGTGATGGAGGTCCATATATTTATGTCAAGAGGATCCATTCCTTTGAGTCTACACTCCTACATTTTCCAGTTAAGATGTTAGGTGTTGCCAACAAATCTTGGAACACTAATAAATTTGGATCCCAAAGGATCACAATACCTCCTTCCTGTCCTTGTGCATCAATCACAATGGTTTCACATCCTCTCCATGACTTACTTACCCTATCTCCTAAATTCTTTGCTGTCATCCTTGTCTCTCGAAGTAGAATTATCTTAGGCTTCTCTTTATCAATATTCATATTCAGTTGTCAGAGCATGCCTTGACTGTTTAGGCCCCGAATGTTCCTTGAGATGATATTGATTGGGTTAGTTGCATGGTATAGGGATAATACTTCGTAAATTGTCTCATTTTCCTTGAATTTAAAAGAAATTCCCCTGCCTCTTTAAAGACTTATTTTGACAATTTTCATCCCTTTTTCCCTCATTTCTCTCCTAATTTAGTATCCGTATGACCTGAGCTAGGTTTCCCACCTTCTTTATTCGAAACAAAAAGTCTATTATCTATCTCTTGTTTAGTGACTCGAGCACTCCATTAACAGAATAAGTTGAGGAAGTGAATAAGCTACTTCGAGGGGATATCCTTTACATATGCTTTTATCCATATCCTAAAGAATTCCAACATGATCTTATCATATGGAGTCAATCGATTGTGCTTCTCCTCCACCTTTAAGATTTTACTTGCCTTTATTAACACTTCTTTGATTTGGCTATCCCCCTCCAACTCTTCTAGCGTTTTCTTCTTTGGTGCCACCTTTTCTATCTCCTAATGCTTCTTAGGGTCAATTTCCATGACCTGAATGGCCATATGTTCTGCTTGGATTTCTTTATCCCCTAGATGTTCCTTATTTTCCAAAACATACATAAGGTTTTCATTCCTTTTTGTCTCTAATGATGGATGTGTACACTTCTATTTGGGCTGCTCCACCGGACTCATTTGACCCTTCGTTGGTTGTTGGTTCTGCACATTGTGATTCAACCTTCCCTTTTCGTGATCATACTTGATAGAACCCTTCCTCATCTTTCACACCTTGAGGGGCTTGGTTTTTTGTAGTCGTCAATGGACAATCGATGAATAAATGGCCATATTCATGACACAACATAGATTTGAACGGCACATGTTCATAGTCCAGTGGCTGAATCAAGGATTGGTGTAAAACCTAATGTGAGAAGAAGGACGAAAGTACACCCTCACTATTTACAGCCGCACCCACTTGGAATTCCTTCCAGGATGCCATCAAGGAGAAGTACTACCCTGTTGGGAGCTATGAGGATAAATACATAAAATGGACCACACTGCGTTAGGGAAGGGACCAAGATTTGTTAAGTTTACCAATGTTTTTCATACCCTTTGCACGATGTTGGATATTAAGGATTCTGAGCGGTATTTGGTACTCAAGTACTACGACTGTCTACACAGGTACAACCAAGACGAGATGGAGTTCTTGGACATCTCCTCGCTCGACACGGTGTACTGATACGGTGTCAAGATTGAGCATAATTTTAAAAAGAAAAATCGAGACTTTGGATCTAGGAATCTGAAGCAAGGGAAAGGTACCCCCAAAACATAGAGAAAAGGAAAAATCCAAGGTGGGGTGACCCATGATAACCCATTAAAGCTGAAAGAAAAGAAAAACACCACGAAGACAAAGAAGGACATGGGAAAGTGGTGTGATTTCCATAAGAGCTCCAGTCACAACACAAGTGAGTGTCAGGTCAAGCAGTCACTAGTGGCCGAGTTGAAGGCTTCCGAATCAGACACATGTTCTGACTATGAGTTATAACCTGACAAGGGGAATGACAAAGGGAATTTGATCATTGGAATGGAGCCCAGTGCCACCGTGACCACAACCAAAATCCAGAAGATTGAGCTTGAAGATCCAGATGAGGAGGGACACCTCTTCCACTCACATATGTGGATGAAGGGTTCTCTGCTGCAGTTAATTGTTGATAACGGGAGCCAAAAGAACCTCATTTTAGAAGAGGCGGTGAAGTGGTTGGGCCCACTGACTACAACACATATGCAACCGTACACCATTGGGTGGATTCACTAAGGATGTGATCTCCATGTCAGCGAACAATGTCGCCTTCCCTACAACATCAAGCCTTTCATGGATGAGGTATTGTGTGAAGTTTCTCTTGTTTAAGTTTGTGATGTATTATTAGGAAAACCATACTTGTGGAAGCGACATGTTGTATATGATTCTAGACCTTACTCTATTATTATTTCTTTGGGTAATAAGTTATACAGGATACTAGAGGTAGCCTCACCTACCACCATCTCTTTGATCTCTGCTAAGAAATGCAGTGATATCATCTCCCATATTAGAATTTTTTTTCTTTATGATTCAATCTCAAAGTAAGGGGAAGATCATAGTCACATCCATGGCCCCCAGGAACGGTTCCTTCACACAATAGAAATAGGTGGATACGGTCGTGGAAGAATACAGGGACATCTTCTCCTCACCCACAGGAGTACCCTTGCACTGTCAGGTCAAGCAATCAATCAATTTGTCTCTTAGAGCACCTCTACCCAAAGAGATGATATATTGCTGCTCCATTTTGGAAAATGAAGAGATCGAGTGGAAAATGCAAGAGTTATTGCAAAAAGGGCACATCTAACCAAGTTCATCGCCTTGTGGGAGCCCGATTATAGTTTTACAAAAGAAGGATGGGACCTGAAGGCTCTACATTGATTATCAAGCACTAAACAAAATCACTCTCAGGAACAAGTATCTAATCCCATGGATTGATGACCTTCTAGACCAACTTAAGGGGGCCAAGTATTTTAGCAAGATCGATATGAAGTATGGCTATCACCAAGTTCCAATAGAGCCCACAAATGTATGGAAGACCACCTTCAAATCCAAGGAAGGCCTTTTTGAATGGTTGGTTATGCCCTTCGGGTTGATAAATGTGCCTATTACTTTTAAGTGGCTAATGTATGACATCTTGTGGCCCTTCACCAAATCATTCATGGTAGTTTATCTGGACGACATCCTCATCTTCAGAAAGAGTTGGGAAGAACACTTGCAACACATTCGGAAGGTTCTTCAAACCCTTTGGCAACAAAAATTGTGTGCCAACTTGGAGAAATCTACCTTTGGCATGAGCCAGGGCCAATATCTGGGTTACATCATAGATGAGGGTGGTGTGCATGTGGATCTGACTAAGATCCAAGTCATTCGGGATTGGCCAGCCATGACCACTCTAACAAAGCTTCACAACTTTTGGGGTCTTGCAAATTTTTATCATAGGTTCAAGTTGGGATTCTCCCATATCAATTTTCCTTTGAGTTAGATTACTAATAGTGGGGCAATAGAAAAGTTTTCTTGGTCCAAGTCCCAACATAAGGCATTCATTGAGTTGAAGCACTACCTCTTCTTTGCACCAATGCTCACACTGCTAGACCTGCAACAACCATTTGAAATTGAGACTGACGCCTCCGACTATACTATTGGTACAATCCTCACCAAACACGGGCATTCGATGGCCTATGATAGTGAGACACTTCCCGATACAAATCGGAAGTACCCCACTTATGATAAAGAGATGTATTCCATCGTGCAGGCTTGCTAGAAATGGAAGCATTACATTATGAGGAAGGAGACGGTCATCCACACTGATCACCGACCTCTTCAGTTTATACAGACACAAGGGAAGTTGCAAAATGATCGCCATTAGAAGTGGTCTACATAATCTACAACAATTCCACTTGAACATTAAATATAAAAGGGCAACACCAATCATGTTGCAGACTGCCTCAACCGACCCCCAGTTGTAACACTGACTACTATTCTCAACTCTTATGGCCACGAGACCTCTGGATAGCCGCAACTATACAAAAATGATCCAGAGTTTGCCTCCACATACTAGATGCTAGTAGATGGGAAGCAAGTTTCTCATTTTCACCTCTAGGACACATTATTATGATACTTGGGCCACCTTTGTGTTCCTTCAAGCGAGCTTGCCAAGCTGATTTGGGAGGCACACTACATTTAGGTTGCATGACACTTTGGTGTGGAGAAAATTGTGGTTGTACTACAAATGTATTTTTATTGGCCAAAACTCCGACTAAATGTTCAAAAATATATCAGATCTTTCATTGCCTACGCCATCACCAAGACAACCATCAAGAAGCAAGGCCTGTACAATCCTCTTCCTACTCCGAGCTAGCCATGGGAATCCATCTCCATGGACTATATGTCTGGCCTCCCTTCTACCAAGCATGGCAATGACTGTGTATTTGTGGTCGTGGTCAAATTTTCTAAGACGGCTATATTGGTAGCCTGCAAGAAAAGTATCATAACAGAGGACACTACCAAACTCTTCTTTGAACAAGTGTGGGTACATTTTTGGATCCCGTAGACCATTATATCAGATCAAGATAACAGGTTCTTGAACACATTCTAGTCAAGAATCTGGACACTATTTGACACCAAGCTCACCAAGTCGACTGCCTTCCATCTATAGACTAATGGCTAGACGAAGGTCATCAATAGGATGATAGTGCACATACTCTACATGTACAACTCCAAACATCCATGAACCTGGGATGATATTCTTCCCTATGTGCAACACAATTATAACAGAGCTCTCCATAGCTCTACTGGTCGCAGTCCCTTTCAAGTGGGTCTAGGATTTCAATCATTTTGTCTGATTGATGTTGTCATGCCTCATGCGAATACACAGACATAATCCACACACATATGTTCTGAGGCTGATAAAGCAACTAGATTTATTGAACACATCCAACACATATGCCAACAAGTTCACAAAATCTTGGAGAAGTCAAATGCCAATTACAAGAAATGACATGATCAACATAGGGTGCCACACAATTTTAAGGTGGGTGACAAAGTTTGGTTGCATTTTCAGAAAGAACATCTTACCAGATCCCATCAGAAGCTCAGACCACTCCGATATGGTCCTTACACCATTACTAAGGATGTGGGAGACAATTATTTTGAGCTCAACATTCCCCCATTCCTTGGCTTTCACCCATTTTTCAATGTCGACCGCCTTCGACCATACTTCCCAACATTACTGGGCACATCATACATTGTAGAACAACTAACAGAGTTAAACCCAGATTGCATGGAACAGGCCACAATTGATCAGATTATGGATACACAGTTCAAGAACATTCACCAACATAAGATCAAACTATATCAGGTTTCAAAGCTAGCCAATTCCTACAACAAGGCAAGTGGTTCATCAGGGACCAAGTTCAACAAAAGTTTCCCCATCTCATGGAGGCACTCAACGCAATGGGTACCATTGCTTCCTAAGGAGGGGCACTCATCCAGGTGGATGTTGGTGGCCACTTGCCTATTCCACTTAGATCCCCACCACTTTTTATTTCAGTTTTTCAGTTTCCTTAATTGTAGCACCATTTACTATTTTTGGCAATTTTTCGGGTCCTGAACTTCCGGAGCTGTTTTGAGGCCCTAAACGACGTTTTTTGGGAAAACCAAGGCAAACACAAGTATTTTTGTTTTCCATTCAAAATTTTTATTCCTAGGATTGATCCTTCTAATGTGGTATTTTGCGTGTCAAATGGAGATTGTATGCCAAAGTTACGACCCCGGGAAATTGATGTACCAATTTACCTAAATGGGGCCCATAGTTTTGGCACTTCATCTCCTAAGTTTAGGTTTATGGATGTTTAGGGTTTTCCATTGTTTCTCAATAATAAATAGGCCATCGAGCCTCATTGTAACATAGTTAAGATGCATGTAGCCGCCACATCTCTTCTCAAAGATAAGCTAACATCAGTCGAGCTAGTTTATTTCCATTCTGTTTGAAAGCTTATTTTAGTATCTGATATTAATCGAATTAAGTGTTATTGTTGCTGCATCTCTATATTTATGGTTACATCTGTAATTTTTTGCATTCTTGTTTAATTTCAGATCATAATAGATGATAATGTAGCTAATGATATAAGGGAACAATGCTTCTTAGGGTCGCGACTTGGACTTGACCTAGCCGCGCGCGGCTCTGCTGAACGGATTGCAACAGCCACAGCCGCCAGCGTTCGACGCCATGAGCGGACCAGGGGGCGGGGAGGCCGCTCCCACCCCTCCAATCTCACCTGCAGACGCCTTCAGCAGCTTATTAAAACAGCAAAGGAAGAAACGCAAAACATCAGAGGCGCCCAAGTTCATTAAGAAACTTGAAGAGATACCTGAGATTGCTCTCCCAGAGGAACAATCGATCAAAATCGCCCTAGCTCTAGCTGACAGAGGCCTAGTAGGGCAGTTTATGGGCTGCTGGCCATCCACAAAAATCACGGACGAATGGATTCAGAGGAACCGGAGACCTCAGCTAAAAAACAATGTGATCTGTTATGCTGTGGGACGAGGCTACTTCATTTTTGAATTCACAACCAAAGAAGATCGGGATTTGGTGTTCATAAACGGGCCGTATTTTATGGGAAACCAAGGCCTGTACCTAAATAAATGGAGCCCCGATTTTGACCCCTCCGTAGATGTCCCTAAGGAGGCGCCGGTCTGGGTTCGCCTACCGAATCTCCCGATACATTGCTGGAGCTATCAATCCCTGCAGAAGATCGGAAATGGGCTGGGTCATTTCATTGATAAAGCTGATCACAAGGGCCAATATACCTGCGCCAGAATCTGTGTGGAAGTCGATCTGGAGGCTGGTCTGCCCGAAGCGGTCAAGCTATCAGTTGGAGAATGGCAGCATTATTAGAAGCTGGATTACGAGCAGTTGCCGTTCAAATGCCGAACCTGTCATGAGCATGGACATTTCCAGCGTGACTGCCCAAAAGCTTCAGCAGGGACCACGGGTGAAGAGGAAGGATGGAAAGAAATTAAAAAGGGAAAGGCTGTCCCAAAACCCCCGGGGCAGAATACCTCTGCATCGTTGGGGAAACCTCAATCTAATCCAAAGTCCAATGCTGAAATCAAAGATGGCTCCTCCTCAGGAGAACAGCTGGAAACCATGGAGACACAAGAGGAAACTGGAAATAATTCGAAGCAAGTGAAAGATATTGAAGGAGAATCATCGGCTCCTCCGATTGATGATGGTCAGCAGGGGAAAGAAGGTAATGAAGAGCACATCAGCCTTGCCTCCGAATCTGAGGAGGACTCGGAAGAGAGAGATTCTGAAACAGATAACTCGCAAGTCACTCCTATTAAATCGACAAGGGGCCGGAAATCCAAGAAGAAACAGCGTGAGGAAAAAACTTACCTAGATGTTCTCCAAGGTTCTCAAAAAACCCTCAAAGGAATGATGAATACGAGATCTGGGCGCAAGAGTAACAGGGCTCCAAAAGGAGCCTCAATCCCCCAAACCAGTAAATAATGAAATACGTCTCCTGGAATTGTAGAGGATTAGGCAGCAGGTTGAAAGAGGAAGCCGTCAAAGACATAGTGAGAATATATTCGCCTGAAATCCTTCTCATCCAGGAGACTAAGCTGGAGGAACCCCTTCTCCTCCAATCCAGTAAAGTATTTTGGCAAAAAGGTCCAGGAAGAGCAATTAGCGCAAGAGGTGCTTCTGGTGGAATAGCCACCTTCTGGAACAGCTCCATTTATGATCTCATTCAAGAAAAAAGCAATCCCCATTGGCTTTTCACTCAGCTCCTTCACAAAGATTCTGGTCAACAGGTAAGTATGTTTAATGTATATGCTCCTGTTTTGCCAGGGGAAATTTTTTTTTGTTGGAACTCGATTCAATCTTTTCTTTCAGAACAAAATCCAGGGAATATTATCATTGCAGGGGATCTGAATGTCACCCTTGCTTCTGGTGAGAAAAAGGGAGGCTCCATTGTAAGGGACCCTGCTAGAGAATGGGTTGAAGATATTATGCTGGGCTGGGACCTGGAGGATATAAAACCTACTTCAGGCAAATTCACCTGGTCCAACAAAAGATTAGCCCCAAATCATATAGCTGCCCGTTTGGACAGATTCCTTGTCCACTCATCCTTCCTGACTTGCGGTCTAATGGCCACTTCTAAAATTCTTCCAAACCTCATTTCTGATCATAAGCCTATCCTCCTTGAGCTTTCACTGGATGGTAATTTAGGCCCCATTCCATTCAGGTTCAGCCCTCTGTGGATTCAGCAAGAAGGATTTCAAGATGTAGTTTCGGATGCCTGGAATAGGCCTGTCCGTGGTTCCCCTTTCTTTGTGTGGGAAGAGAAAATTAGAGTTTTAAAAAGAAGTCTTAAGGAGTGGGCAAAAAGATTGGAAACACCCACGGCCAAAAGAAAAGAATCTCTCAACAAACTTGCTGCCCATCAAACAGCAATGGAGAACAGTCCTGTAACTCAAAATCTCCTTCAAAAAGAAGTCGAGCTGCAAAAAATGGTTCACAAATCTAGCAGGGAGGAGGAAGAATTTTGGAGACAGAAATCTAGAAATTTATGGTTAAAGTCCGGAGACAGGAACACCAGCTTCTTTCACAAGCAAGCCGAAGCCAGAAAGCACTTCAAAACAGTTTCTGAGATACAATACCAAAACACAGTTATAAAGGATTTTGATGGCATTAAGAGAGCTGCTTATTCTTTCTTCAAAGATCTTTATTCGGCTCCTGAAGAAAACCCTATAGACCCCCAGGCCTATCCGATGGATTTAATTCCCAATAGCGTTAAGGACTCGGACAACGCCATGCTGACTGCTCCGATCAGCTTGGATGAAATTAAGCATATTCTGGATTCTATGGAGCCTGATAAAGCCCCAGGACCTGATGGGTTCACCGTCAGGTTTTACTTGGCATGCTGGTTGACAATCAACAAAGATTTACTAAGAATGGTCAGAAAATCCCAGAATTGTGCAAAGCTGGGCGGTGGCATCAATTCGGCATTTCTAGCATTGATCCCAAAGGAGAAAGGAGCTGCTGACTTTAGCAGATTTAGGCCCATATCATTGTGAAACTCTAGCTACAAGCTGGTCTCCAAAATAATTGCCAACAGGTTAAAGAATATTTTGCCAACCATCATCCCTGAAAATCAAGGCGGATTCATAAAAGGAAGAAAGATTTTGGACAACATTGTGCTGGTGCAAGAAGCTGTCCATTCAAGTTGCCAAAGAAAAGAGAAAGGTATGGTTATTAAGCTCGATCTGTCTAATGCTTTTGATAGGGTAAGACATGATTTTTTGTTCAATGTAATGAAGAATCTAGGTTTCTCATCCGACTTCATAAGCTGGGTGAATGCCTGTATTGCCTCGCCATGGATCGCTCCGTTGGTCAATGGCCGCTCAACTGACTTCTTCCAAGCCTCTAGAGGCCTCAGACAAGGCTGTCCCCTGTCTCCTCTCCTTTATGCTATTCAGGCCTCGGTCCTCAGTTTCCAGCTTGATCACAACCAGAAGATTCAAATTCTACCGGGCCTTAGAACGACTCAGAGAGTGAAGGATATCAACCATGCACAGTTCGCAGATGACACTTTGCTGCTTGGAGGAGCCAGCCTAATCTCTGCCAGATCTTTCAAGAAGGAGCTGGACATTTACAAATCGATTTCAGGAAGTAAAATTAACTATCGGAAATGTTCAATCTATGGCTGGAACTGCACGATCAAGGAGCTGTCTGACATTGCAAGGCTTTTAGAAATGGATGGAAATCGTAATTGGGAGTCTTTTAAATATCTCGGGATCCCTATATTCAAAATCAAACCCAAACTTGCCCATTGGATGCCGCTGCTCGATAAGTTAAAGAACAGAATTCAATCTTGGGGTGCCTCATGGCTGAATAATGCAGGGAAAGTCATCCTGATGAAGTCAGTCCTTATAAGCATGCCGCTTTACCAAAACTCAATTCTCCTCGCCCCCAAATCCTTTCTCAGCAAAATGGACAGTTTGTTGAGAAGATTTCTTTGGGAAGGTGGGAACAACAACGACAGAAGGATCCATTTAGTGAACTGGGAAATCATCAAGAAACCTCTCCTGGAAGGCGGCCTCCATCTGCGCAACTTGGCTGCTCAAAACCTTGCTTTGGGATCCAAGATTTTGTGGAACTTAGTTTCTGGTAAATCAAGTTGGAGCAAAAGAGTCATCTGGAAGAAATACTACCAAGGTCAACGCTTGAGATGCCTGGATAAGCCTCCAAGAACCTTAAAAGGATCCCCGATCTTCAATCTCTGCAATCATGCTATGGAGCAGTTCAGCCAGCAACTTTACTGGATCCCAGGTAATGGGAGAAAAATTAAAATCTGGGAAGATTCAATTCTTGGAGACCAACCGCTGATTCAAGTGGAGGGGCTTGCAAATATTAGAGCTTGGCTTCAGTCCTCCAACCTGCACACCTTGTGGGACATTTCCACCTGGAAGAACGACACTGATAGGCTTTGGGATTGTTGGAATTTGGGAGAGATACCTCATAGGTTGCAGGGGGAAGCTTCACTTCTGCTGGATCTGCTTCAAGGCAAGTCTCCCTCAAAGGCCACTTCTAAAGACAAAAGAGGCTGGGGCTCCCTCTCAGGCTCTTACACAGCTGCCGAAGGTTACAAAAGTATTCTGGCCGTCCCTTATGCTCCTCCTAATCCAGCTATATGGAAATTTATATGGGATTTCCCCTCTCTCCCCAAAATTGACTTTTTCTGTTGGACTGTTGCGCACAATAGCATTCTCACCAGAGACAACTTGAGAAGAAGAGGGATGGAAGGGCCCTCCAGATGTTCCCTTTGTTTGGCTGCTGAAGAAAATGTCAACCATATGCTGTTGCTCTGCCCCTTTGCTCAGGTAGTTTGGAAGGGAGTTCTGAGGTTAAACCATGCAGATTTTGTTCTTCCAGAAAGCATCTCTAATCTTTTCCGAACCTGGGTCATTCTATCTCCCTTTTGCCTTAAAAAAAAAAGTCTTCTCAAAATAAGCTGGATGTGGATCCCTAAATTTATATGCTGGAAGCTGTGGTTGGAGAGAAATAATAGGATCTTCAGAGGAGAAAGCTGCAATCCTACAAGAGTAATTTCTAAAATCAAAGCTCTGCTAAGTGAGGCTTTGGAAGTCAACTCTACTGCCAGGAATGAACTGAAGTTGCTCAAAGAAGAGGAGCAATGGCTCCAAGAACTAGCACCGAATCTGAACGAAAGACCCACACCTTCTGCTCCTATCCATGCCAACTGGGAGATCAGGTTGGAGGAACAGGAGTTTCTAAAGTGGAGATCAGCCTTAGATGAATACTGTTTGTTCTTCGATGGGGCTTCTAAAGGAAACCCTGGGGCGGCAGGCAGTGGCGGGGTGCTCTTGAAACCTGGAGGATCAACAGAACTGCGATTCCATTGGGGCCTGGGCACCGAAACCAACAATAGAGCAGAGGCTCTAGCACTGTGGCAAGGACTGAACCTGGCGATTAACCGAAATATTCTCTCTCTCTGTGTATTTGGAGACTCTAGGCTCATTATCCAAGCAATGTCCTCTCATAAGGCTCCTCATCAGGTCCATTTAGCCACTGTTATCCAAAAAATTCACCTCTTACTGCCTAAGTTCAGGAAAATCTCCTTCTATCACATTCTAAGGGGGCTCAATTCTCAAGCAGATTTGGAGGCCAATCTTGGCTCCCTCTGCAACCGAAGAGCCCTGGTGGTTAATTCGAAGGAATCGTACTGTCCTATTCCATAAGGTTCATTCTGTTCGATCAGCTGCTCCTTCTGAGCCTTTGGTTTTTTCGCTGCTTCGCCATACTCTGTTCCATGGGTCCTTCCCTCAAGGTAATTGCAAAGCTTATAGTCTTGATCTCAGGACGCTCTCAGACAATCCCTTTATTAACACCCTCTCTCCTGTCAAATCTCCTCTCGCGGACCCAATCTCCTCTAAAATCATCTCAGATCCTGTCCAGAATCTCCACTGTTCTCACATCCGAACAACGACTTCCATTCATAACTGAATACCATCAAAGCTTTTCATTCCCCAATGGAATCATTCGTTCTGCAGTTTCAAGAATGGCAACTTGTGCGTTGAAAATCCTTATGCCGCCTATATATCCTCCATAGAAACCAAGGTCTCATTCAAGCTCGACTCTCCATTGCGCGCTGCTTCAGGGTTTGTCCAAAGAAGCCCGTCGAACTCAGTCGTTATAGCGATCAAAGTCGGGCACTTCCTTCATCTAGGCGGATTCTCTGTTCGTCTGTTGTGAGATTTCCTGTTCTCGGAGTGAGTTGGACAGAACAGATTATGAACTCATTGAAATGTAAATGCTGAACAGTTTGGACAAACTGAAATGTAAACGCTAGCGGCAGGCAGTTTGCCGCCATAAATAAAAGCTATAACCGTTAATGTCAAAAAAAAAAACAATGCTTCTTAGCATTTCTCACATAAGTATGAGACCCCTATGCTCAAATATGTTTTTTAAACCTGTAGATTACACATTTGTGACATGTTTGACGAAATGCCTACCATGGATAGTAGGGCTCCAATCAAGTCATTGTTCAAGTAATTGCATTTGTATCCTTATTATGTTGTTATCATTCATTTCTGAACCTGTCATAGAGTTCTAGACAATCACCCGGGCTTTGGGCCTGAAAAAGTGGGACAAATCCTGGAGTCGCAGGCATAGGTATGAGGAGAAAAGTCCCCAGACACATGCATACCCATGTTGTAGGAGCATCCAAAGCCTCCCAGATGCACACTTGTCCATATCAAGGGAGCGTCTGTGGGTTTGATAGTCTTAAAACTTAGTGGGACCTAGGGGCTAGTTACCTGACTAGTTGGGATGGCTCATGGGAGTTCTGTTGCTGATTTGGAAGGTTTGTATGGTGTGTTTCTACCAATTCCACTTCCTTAAGGTGACTTAGGAGGTTGAATCCCATTATAGAGGCCTCTCATTGCATATTTATCCTGGTTGGTCGGTTACTTGGGTAGATGTGGCATGAGGGTGTTACAGAGTGGTATAAGAGAAGGTTGCACTCTCTTTAGGTCATATCTAATACCATAGAGTGGTATCACAATGGGTTGCACTCTCTTTGGGTCATATATGATAACACATACTGGTATTAGAGAGGGTTCCACTCTCTTTGGGTCATATCTAGTACCACATAGTGGTTTCAGAGTGGGTTGCGCTCTCTTTGGGTCATATATGATACCACATAGTGGTATCAGAGCATGGTTCACCCCTTGGACAGGATGGGCAGTGTGTGTTGGTCATGCATTCATGTTGGTAGCATGTGTGTTAATCATCCTTGTGGTATATATGCTTATTTCATATGCATGGTGTCAGTCATGGTTCTAGTGATGTCACCATGTGAAAGAGGATGTTGTTGTTGTGAAGTGTGTCGTCATGAGTGTATGATTGGTTATGCATTACTATGTGTGTCATATGTGCATTGGTATGGTTGTTGTTGTCATGCATGAGGTGATGGTGGGTATTTGATATGGTCATGCATTGATGACTAAACTCTAGCTAGAATGATGTTTATGTGTTGATTCACCTATTTTTTATAGGTGTATATGTTGTCATGATTATGTTATACATGTACTAAGTTGATTAGTGGATCTTGAAAATGAGATATCATCCCCAAATTATGCTAAGGTACATTGTTTTATTGTGGTTTGGTTTGGCTGACATAGTATGCCTTGTAGGAAAGAGGTGAAAAATGACTAGCAAGATGGTAGACTACAGAGACTCTCCCTATGAATCAGATGAGCAGCGTGGTGTTGGGCACTCTTTTGACTTAGCAAACACATTGAGAAGCTTGAAGGAATAAATAAGGAGTTGTAAGGTGAATAATGAAAAAATCATGTAGGCATAAGAGAAACAAGCAAAGGTTAATGCAATACTCCTTCATAGTTTGTCAAAATTGTAGCGACAGGGGCCACTTCAGATCATCCATGGGCAGGAGGAAAAAACTAATGGGGCATATGGAAGTAGGTCTCATGGTGGTCATAGGTCAGATAGAGATGACATGGTTAGAGATGGAAGATTGTTGGATACTCTGAATAGGTGAGGTGATGGTCACATGTACTACTCTAGTTTTGGTTCTGATAGGCATCGTGGTCGTTATTGTTATCATCCTTATAGGAGGAGTGATAGGGGATACTTTCCAGATGAATTTAAGGAAGCAATGTCACCTAATTTTGATGGATACTTGAAGAAACCATAAGATGTAGAGGCTTGGATACTTGGGGTGAACAAGTTCTTTGAGTTGAATGAGTACACAAAAAACATGAAGGCCATAATTGATATCTTTGACCTGAAAGGTGAAGCGGGTGAGAGACATCAGGACGAACGACTTGAGTTGGCATGATTTCAAGAGGATTTTCAAGAAGAAGTACTTGTCAGAAAGGTACTACGACAATAAGGCCAAAGAATTCTATGAGCTAAAGATGGGATCAATGATATATGAGTAATATATGACCAAGTTCGTAGAGCTATTGAGTATGTACCGTATCTTAAAAATGAGAAGGCTAAAGTTCAGCAATTTGTCAATGGTTTCCCATTAGCATTTAGAGAATGGATTGAGTATGGTGAGCCTTGGTCACTTGAGGAGGTTATTGGGAAATTGAAGAATTTATATGAGTAGTCAAAGCAAGGATGGAAAGGGAAGGATAAAGGTAAGGGTAAATGGAAACCGAAAAGAACAAGGCCTGAGAATGAAAAAGAGAAAGAAAATGTGGCACCACAAAAGAATTTCAATGCAACTATATAGGGTCATGGATTACAACAACAACATAGAGTTGATGGTATTGGATGGTTGGAATGTTGGACATGTGGTAAGGAACACCTTAAGAGATATTATCCACAGAATCAAGGTGGTAGGCCTCAAATCTATAGTGCACAGGAGGCACATACTGTTGGGAATGTTGGACAGAGCATTCCTCGTATCTATGCAATGTTGGATAACATACAAATAAACCATTAAGCATCTATCATTGAGATGGATGGTAAGTTTTATGATCAATTTGTTTCTATTTTGATTGAACCTAGATCTAATTATAGTTATTTTAGTCCTGACTTGGTGGATAAGTGCGGTTTGAATAAACACATGTATGCAGAATCTTGATTAGTGCCATTAGCTATAAGTACAAAGAAAAATAGTGCATCATTGGGTAAGAGCTTATGCATTTGGGTTGAATGGCATGTCTATAGCGGTGCACTTGAATGTATTTCTGTTGGGATCATATAGTATGATATTGGGTATGGACTGACTATACCTTCACAAGACCAAGGTGGATTGTTATGACAAATCCATTGAGTGTGTGGATGAAAATGGGGAACCAAGAGTCTTACAGGGAAAGAAGAAAGGCACATCAGTTAGGATGGTGACAACTATGAAAGCCAAGCGTAGTCAGAGGAAAGGATGTGCATTTTTTGTAGTACATATCTCTAGTGACAAAGGTAAGTAAGATGAGGATGTAGATGTTTTGAGGAGGTACCCAGTTCTATAGTAGTTTCAGGATGTATTTCTTGTAAAGATTTCAAAGTTACCACCTCACAGAGAAGTAGACATTTCTATTGAGTTGGTGCCAGGTGCAGCTCTAGCATCAAAAGCACCTTACAGGATGAGCACACCTAAAATGGTAGAGTTAATGTTGTAGTTGAAAACTTGACAAGGGATACATTAGGCCAAGTGTATCATCTTGGGGCACACCGGTATTGTTTGTGAATAAGAAGGATGATACTCTCTAATTGTGCATTGACTACAGGTAGTTGAACAAAGTGACCATCAAGAACAGGTATCCGTTGCTGAGGATTAATGCCTTGTTTAATAAGCTAAAGGGAGTTGCAATGTTGTCAAAGATTGATATGAGATCCATATATCATTAGGTACACATTAAAGATCCATATATCATTAGGTATGCATTAAAGAGGAGGAAATTTACAAGACAACTTTCCAGACCAGGTATGGGAATTATGATTTTGTTGGAGTTCCATTCGGTTTGAATAATGGTCCGGCTACCTTTATGTGCTTGATGAATAGTGTGTTGCATCCCTATTTGGACAAGTTTGTTATTGTGTTCATTGATGAAATAATGGTGTATTCTAAAAATGGGGAAGAGGATGCCGAGCATTTGGAAGCAGTGTTGAGGTTGTTGAGAGGGCATCAGTTGTATGCTAAGCTCAACAAGTGCAATTTCTTTTAGACTGAGGTACATTACTTGGGACATGTTGTCTCCAAGGAGGGGATAATAGTGAATCCAGAAAAGGTAAGAGCCATCATGGAGTGGGCAACTCCTAGAAATGTAGATGAGGTGAGATCCTTCATGGGATTGGTAGGTTAATATAGGAGGTTCATCAGGAACTTCTCACAGATTCCTTATCCTATTCCATCATTGCAAAGGAAAGGTAAGAAGTTTGAATGGACAAAGGATTTTGAGGCCAGTTTTGAGAAGCTTAAGTAGTTTTTGACACATGCTCCAGTGTTAGAGACCACATATCTAGACAAAGAATTTGTAGTATGTACATATGCTTGCAAGAAAGGACTTGGTGGCATCCTTATGCAGGAAGGACAGGTGGTATGCTATGAGTCACGGAAACTATAAGAACATGAGAAAAACTATTTGACACATTACCTTGAGTTGGCAGTGATCATTCATTCATTGAAGATGTGGAGGCACTATCTTCTTAGCATGAGGTTTGTACTTATGATTGATCAGAGTGGATTGAGGTATCTATTTGACCAGCTGAATTTGAATGCTTGACAAGCTAGATGGTTGGTCACGATCAGTGAGTTTGACTTTGAGATCAAGTACATCAAGGGAAAAGAGAATAGGGTTGTAGATGAACTTAGCATGTAGATACATGTGAATCATATAGCATCTATGAGATCGTATGGGACTAACTTATGAGATAAGATCTTACAGGTAGGTCAGCAGGATAACAGGTATATGGAGATTGTGTATAGGTTGCAACAGAGTACAGGTACATGTGTAAGTATAGGTGCACAAGATGTGGACTATTGTCTTACAATGGATGAATTGGTTAGGTTTAGAGACAGGGTATATATGCCAGACAACCATGAGCTCAAGAAGGTGATCTTGAGGGAGTTTCACGCGAAACCATATTCAAGTCACCCAAGCTATCAGAAGGCGCTGAGAGCAATGAAAAAAATTTATTATTGGCTGAATTTTAAGAGAGATGTAGCAGAGTTTGTGGTTAGATGTTTGGATTGTTAGTAGGTGAAGGTAGAGTGCAAGCATCCAGGTGGACTACTACAACCAATTGCGATTCCAGAATGGAAATGGGAGGTCATTTCCATGGACTTTATCAAAGTTTTTTCGGGTACAGTGAGACAACATGATTCCATCATGATTGTGGTGGACATATTGATGAAGGTTGTGCACTTCATTTGAGTGAAGTATACATTCTCAACTAGTGATGTAGCATATGTATTCATCAAAAATGTGGTCAGATTGCATGGTGTTTCAAAGAATATTGTGTGAGACAGGGATGCGAATTTAACTTCCAAGTTTTGGAAGGAGTAGTTTACAGGTTTGGACATAGAGTTTGTTGAAAATGCAACAAGATGATGGAGCTTAGTGGAAAGGAGTCGCCTTCACTAAGTGGGCCCGCAGGCTATTTTTGGCACAAAGTCTATTTTTAGACTATGTCTAATTTTAGACATATGGATCATGGTCTATGAGTTGCAATATGTTATTTGTGGATGATTGGTCATGTTGGGAAAAGTAGATGGGCTTTTATTTTTGGTTCACAGCGGAGTGATCAGAGTCTATTTTTAGACTACTAGGCTAAAAATAGAAACAGTCAAATATTATTAGCCCTTAGTAATATTTGGACTCTAAACATTATCTTATTCTCTTGGAGCACTTCAGTTTGAGCTACGGATGTGGCACATGCAGCTGACATAAGGAATCACGTGGTTTCTTATGTGTTAGTTGAGCTATTGCATGGAGGAATTCAGTTAGAACTCATGCATGTGAGTTCTGTGGAGTTGGATGTGGAGTTGATGGAGTTGTGTTCAATTTGGCTTAGTTGAACTAGTTGTATTTAGTCTAACTAAAGAATACACTAGTGATGAGTTGTGTGAATTAATTATTAATTAATTCACTAATTATTAACTCATAAAGCAACTAAAGAATACATCAATTAACTCAGTGCATGGACAATTCAACAGAGATAGGTGTTAGAGGTAAGTGAAAGGGTGAGTTGTGACTATCAGTTGTGCATGAGATTTGCACATGCATGGGATTGAGTTATGCCAATGAGGACTGCGCAGTGTGGGCCAATATCAAGGCAATTGTAGCTTGTGCTCACGTGATTTTGGATCCCAAGCCAAATAAATAGGAGTTTGGATCAGCCATTCATCATTCATTCTCTTGCAGGGTTGTGCAGTGGAGGCAGGCAAAGCAGTGGAGGAGATTTGAGCAGTGATTGATCAGATCTGAGCTAGTTTTGTGTGTAACAGGTGGAGATAGTGCTGGATACTTGTGAGGAGTATTGTACTATGTAATGTTACATGTTCTCAATCATTAATATACAGATAGTGTGGGGTTTTCAGCTGTAAGCTTTCCCCGGGTTACATACTGTGTTAATGTGTGCATGCGATTGATGTTTCATTGTTTTTGATGCTGCTAAATTGATGATCAATGTAGAGGAGCTTATGTATTGTGCACGTATTCCGAAATAATGCATGATCAGGATAATCTCTGTTGAATATGTGTCTATTATTAAAAATTTCTACATGGTATCAGAGCTCTTTGATTTGTAGAAAAAGTTCTACAGGATATCAAAGCGGGATTGATCATCAGATCTATTATTCAGAAAGTGTTTACATTTTATTTCTTCAGGTAGAATCTGTAATTGGGCCAGGTAGCTTTTGGATTCATCCTTCCTTTGGAAGGTCAGATATCCAGTAAAATCCCATACAATCAATCTCTGTACAAGAAATACTTTGTTCTCACGAATTTTAGATTAGAAGCGGTTGAGTTTTGAGCTGGTGGAATGGCGCTCAAGGATAAACTCAGAAACATCAAGTGTGAGAATGGAGACAGTATGCCCAGGTATCTCATGAAGTTCACCTAGTGCCGGGATGAGCTGGGAAGTGTGGGGGTGACTGTTGATGATGAGGACTTGGTGAGCTTGGATCTCCTTGGTCTTTCGAAGAGTTGGCATTCCTATCAAGACTCCGTCAATGGTCGGGAGAAATTGCCAGGGTGGGAGAGACTTTGGTCGGATCTTGTGCAAGAAGAGATCAGACGGAGCACCAGAGACAGTTCTTCATGCATGCATGATGAGGAGAACTGTGCCTTAGCGAGTAAGGTGAAGAAGGGGAAGGGGAAGGGTTCTCTTTTCGAATCCAGTTCTTCCAATAATGGGAAGAAGGTTGACAAGTCGAAGGTGAGATGCTTTCGTTGTCATGAGTTGGGCCATTATGCTACTAATTGCCCAAAGAAGAAATCCAAGAAGGGATCTGGGGAAGGATCTGAAGGTGAGGTAGCCTCACTTGCTTCACAGTTTGAGTTGGAATTCACACTCTTCACATGCATGGTTTCATCCATGGTGGGAAGTGGTTGGTTTCTTGACAGTGGAGCTTCTTTCCACATGACCGATGACAAAAGTTTGTTCAGTACTTTGGAGGAGAAAGATCTCCAGATACTCATAGCGATGGGTAATGATGAGAAGTATAGTGTCTCAGGTGTAGGCACGGTTATTTTTCAGAGGGAGCATGGAGCTCGCCTTACCTTGACCGATGTTAAGTGTGTACCAGGACTGAAGAGAAACTTGGTGTCGATCGCGATGCTGGAAGACAGAGGCTATGATGTAGTCTTCAGTAAGGGAAAGGTTTTCCTTAGGCACATCATCACTAGACAGGTGAAGCAGATTGGTTCATGGGTCAAGAACCTGTATGCTCTTGAGGTTCAAGATGCAGGCAAAGCCTTGAGCAGCAAGGCAACTGATGGAGACTTGGTGGTTGAGAGGGAGCATATATTACCTCTCAACATGCAGAGCCAGAAGAAGTCTCAGACGATTGTGGAGGAGCCACGATTGGTGCAACAGCTTCAGGAGGTTGTGGAGCAGCCACAACAAGGGAAGCTGAGAGGAGATCGAGTAGAGACATCTACTCATGCATGTTAGGATATTCCGACACATAGGAAATAGTTAAGTTCAACTTGGTCTAGTATAGAGTTAGGTATAGAGTTAGGTAAAGTGTGTTTCTTTACCGTTGTACATTTTGTAACTTACAATCCGACGGTCACGATATGTAGTGATCCGACGGTTCATTCTCTCCTCGGTATTACCGACACTTGATCCGTGGCTTGACACCCGATTGGTCCATGAGTTCTATTTAAAGCGCATGGAGGGTCATTGTTCGGGTAATCCGTGCATGAGAGAAGCTTATGTAAATTTTCATTCTTTGATTAATAAATTGCCTGTAGTAGCCACGTTGGCGCAGGCCGTGGACTGTTTCCCTCTTTGAGGGTTTTAACCACGTCAAAAATACTGGTGTATTGATCTGTGATCTGGTTGTGAGCGGTGTCCTTTTGGTGTTCTTTCTGAGGAACTTACCCTGTAAATTCCTACATGGTATCGAAGCAATTTGAGGGCCGCGTCCGTTGGTGATCCAAACCTGAAGCCGGTAGAACTGCATGCGGCTGTCGTTTCCTAGATTTGCTGTTTCTGATTACTTTCGGGCTGAGAGGACTGCTCTGTTGCGTTCGGAGCATCTGTTCCAGTGAGGAACCCCTTTCGTTTCATGCGAAAAGGTTTCCGGTAGCCCTAGCTGCGTCATTTTTCAGATCGGGAGGTATATAGTGTTTTTGTAGTTTACTGTTATTTTCTCTATGCTTATTTCGGTTTCGGTTTATTTAGCCCTTTTTTTTTAACTGGATCTATACCTTTCATTTCTGTGTATGCTCTTTGCCCTGCGACTCTGTGCGATCTGGGCAAATCAGAAACAGAAAGGAAGGATTTTTCTCATGCGTATGCTCTTTTCCCTGCACCTTAGTGTGATCTCGGAAAATCAGAAACATTGAGAAAAATATTTAGTTTTTCGGCTAAAGCTAACTTTGAGATTTTTTTTTTAAAATATCTAGTTTTTTGGCTAAAGCTAACTTCGAGCTGCAAGGTTCGTTTTTCTTTGCATATTCGTGTTGGGTTTTGTGTTTTGTGTTTTGTAGGGAAAAAGAGCTTTCTCAAGGCAAGCACGCAAACCAAGGCCCCCCTCTCTATCTCTCTCTCTCTCTCTCTCTCAAATTTTTTGTATAGATCAATTGGTTCAAAGCTATTTTAAGAGAGTAGAGGTCTTGGGTTCAAGTCTCCATTTTGTGGGGGCGGATTTTTTCATTCCCGCACATTCGCGCACTTTGCCGGCAACTTCAACAAATTTTTTTCAAAAAGCCATAACTTCTTCATCCGGAAGCCTTTTTCAGAGCCGTTTTTTTTTAAACAGCCTAATTTTTCGAGATCTATCCATTGGAACACTTACTTTCAGCATCTTCAGCTTCAGTTTTTAAAAAAAAAAAATGGAAAGTCCATGCCAAGTCATTCTTGACAGCACTAACTACTTCCAATGGATAGCCTACATGGAAGATTTACTTAGAAGTAAAGGTCTCTACAGAATAGCCACAGACCAAGAGAAGAAACCAAAAGATGAAGACAAGGCTGCAAAATGGGAAAATAGACAAGATCAAGCACGTGGTTTGATAGGGATGTCTATTTCTCCTGATCTTAGATTCCATATTGCAGAACTTGAGACTCCTCATGAAGCATTGGAAAAAATCGCTAAAGTTTTTGGGATTAAAAATGAAATTAGAGCCCATCAACTTGAAAATGAGTTGCTTACTTTGGATCCTAATAATTTTTCTTGCATTGAAGATTTCTTGTCCAAATTCAAGACCCTTAGATATCTCTTGGAAGGTGTTAAGGTTAAGAAAGAAGATGGTAACCTTATTTATTCCATCCTTACTAAGTTGGGACCAGCCTACTCTGTATTTGTTTCCACTTTCCATTCTACAAGGGAAGCTTTCATTTGTCAAGGAAAAGACTACAAGGCCCCTTCCTTTGACTCCTTTTGTGATTCCTTAATAAGAGAACAAGAAAAACTCTTACACCTTGGTCTTCTTAATCTTGGAAACTCTTCCACGAAAGCGTTAGCCGCCCAGCAGCAACCAAATTCAAAGAATCCTAAGAAGTCATATCCTCAAAAGAATGGTCCTAAACCAACTCAGCCTCAAAATGAAAGATCATTTCAGCAAAATGATAAGACCAATAAAAACAAATGGAAGAAGACTGATAGACATTGTAACTTTTGTAATCGAGATGGCCACTTAGAATCTAAATGCTTTAAGAAGATGGAAGCCTTGGAAGCCGCAATGAAGAAACATAACATCCATGTGGAGCATACTTCAACTTCAACTTCCGGAATGGCACTTTCTGCATGTCGTTGTCAATCATCTCAGTCTGGTTATGCATTAAATGTATCTTCTTCTTCTCCTTCTCATGAGTGGCTCATTGATTCTGGAGCCTCTTATCACATGGCCAAAAACCAAGCCATGTTTTCTTCTTTAAATGATTGTAACACCAAAAATATATATGTTGGTGATGATAGATCTCTTAATGTTGTAGGGACTGGAACTGTTCATCTAGACAATGGTCAGTTTAATGATGTATTATGTGTTCCAACCTTATCCTGCAACCTTCTATCTGTATATCAGATAACTCATTCAGGTGAAGGTAAAATTGTTGAATTTTCACCTCATGATGTTGTAATCAAGGATCTAAGAGATCCTAAACAGATTCTAGCTACTGGTCTTGCTGATGATTCCACAAGGTTGTATAAGTTTCACAACTTTGGGTCATCAAATCTTCCCTCAGTATTTGTTGCTCATAATGATGAAGTGAGCAAACTTTGGCATGAGCGATTTGGTCACTTAAACTATCGCTCCCTTCAGCATCTATGTAAAGAAAATATGGTGACAGGTCTTCCTATGGTATCTTGCAGAGATGGTGTTTGTTCCGGATGTGTACTCGGAAAACATCATCGGGACAGTTTTGACAAACGTGCCTCTTGGCACGCCTCAGCCCCTTTACAGCTTGTGCACAGTGATTTATGTGGTCCACTTCCTGTTGCTTCATTCTCTGGCTGCAAGTATTTCTTAACTTTCATTGATGATTTCTCTAGACGCACTTGGGTATACTTCTTAAAACTCAAGAGCGAAGTATTTAACACATTTTTGGCCTTCAAAGCCTTTGTTGAAAAACAATCTGGACATCAAATTCTTAAGCTAAGAACTGATAATGGTGGAGAATATGTTAAAAACACATTCATCAACTTTTGCACAGAAAATGGAATTCAAATGCAACATACTGTTCCATACACTCCACAACAAAATGGTGTAGCTGAAAGGAAAAATCGCACCTTAAAGGAAATGGCTAATTGTATGCTGCAATCTAAAGGACTCAGTCTTAGTTTTTGGGCCGAAGCAATTAATTGTGCAAATTATATAATCAATCGCACTCCTACTAAGGTTCTAGAGAATATCACTCCAGAAGAAGCTTGGAGTTCCATTAAACCAGATGTAAGTCACTTTCGTGTTTTTGGAAGTGAAGCATGGGCCCATATTCCAGATGAAAAGCATAAAGCTTTAGAACCTAAGAGTGAGAAATGTACTTTTGTTGGATATTCTGAAGATGTAAAAGGTTATAGACTTATTCCATTTAAGTCCAAAAATGTTATCATTAGAAGAGATGTAAAATTTGATGAAAATAAATCGGCCTGCGAGCCTAGTCCGGCGGATGTGCCACCTCTTCCTATCTCTTCTACTTTTGAAAACATTTCTTCTTCAGATGATGAAAGTGAGGATGATAATCCTCCCCCACCTTCTCAGGATCCTCAACTTCCAAGATGGGTCCGTGCTACTCGGGATGCAGCAGGTGATCTTGCCGGTGATCCTACAGATCAGCGACGTACACGTTCTCAGTTTGAAAGAGCCTCTTCTTTACTGGCTCAAGCTCCAGTAAATCATGATCCTGACACTTTTGCAGAAGCTTCAGGCCATCCACATTGGGAAGCAGCTATGAATGAAGAATATCATTCATTGTTGACAAATGATACATGGGATCTTGTTCCTCTACCAAAGGGACGCAAACTTGTTAGATGTAAATGGGTTTACAGAACCAAGTATGGACCAGATGGGAAAGTTGATAAACATAAAGCTCGTCTTGTTGCTAAGGGCTTTTCACAGGTTGAAGGCATTGACTACACTGAAACCTTCTCCCCTGTTGCCAAAATGAACTCTATCCGCCTTGTTCTTTCCCTTGCTGCCTCTTTAAAATGGGAAGTCCATCAGATGGATGTTAAATCTGCCTTCTTGCATGGGGACTTGCAGGAAGAAATCTATATGGAACAACCCATTGGCTTCATACAAACAGACTCCAGCCTTGTTTGTCGACTTAAGAAATCCCTTTATGGTCTCAAGCAAGCTCCTCGGGCTTGGTATGCCAAAATGGATAGCTTTCTTTTAGAATCTGGCTTTTCTAGGTGTTATTATGACAATACTGTCTACACCAAGAAAGTGGGCAACTCTCTTATCATCCTTGTTCTTTATGTTGATGATCTTATTCTTACTGGTAGTGATCCCAACCTTATAAACCATGTGAAGTCCAGCCTTAAAAAGAAATTTGAAATGACAGACTTAGGACACTTACACTATTTTCTCGGTCTTCAAGTCTTGCAATCCAAGGAGGGTATTTTCCTTTCCCAGTCCAAGTATGCTTGTGATATTCTTCGTCATTTTCACATGGAAGACTGTAAGCCAGCCCCTTCTCCCTTTCAGTCTGGAGTCAAACTTTCAGTCTCTTGTACTTCTCCTGAAGTTGATGCTACCTTATACCGTCAACTTGTGGGAAAACTCTTGTATTTAACCCATACTCGTCCTGACCTTTCCTTTGCTGTTGGCCTTGTTGCTCGTTTTATGCAAAACCCCCGTGAAAGTCATTGGAAAGCAGCTAAAAGAATACTTCGTTATGTTCGAGGTACAGTACAGTTTGGGATTCATTACAGTGCCAAAGCAGCTCCTCTATTAGTTGGTTTCACTGATTCTGATTGGGCTGGTGACCTTGATGATCGGAAGTCTACTGCCGGTTATGTCTTCACTCTTGGTTCAGGACCTATTACATGGGCTTGTAAGAAACAGGCTGCCATTTCTCTTTCGTCAGCAGAAGCAGAGTATCGTGGTGCCGTGGAAGCTAGTAAGGAAGCCTTGTGGCTTCGTCAGATCCTATCAGAGTTTGGCTTTGAGCAGCAGCATCCAACCACACTTTGGTGTGATAATCAAAGTGCCATTCAGCTATGCAAAGATCCAGTCCAGCATCAGCGCAGCAAACACATTGAACTACACATGCACTTCATCAGAAAGCTCATTCATGACCATGTTCTTGAAGTGCAATATTGTTCAACAGATGATCAGGTTGCAGACATCTTCACAAAGGCTCTCACAGAGGCGAAGTTCACTAAACTTCGATATATGCTTGGAGTTCAGGAAGTTGTCACTAAGGGGGGATAGGCTCTAGTGCCTCCTTCCTTCTCCTATTGTGTCATATTTGTAAATCCTTCAATCCTATCCCAAGTTGTTCTTAAGGGGGGATGTTAGGATATTCCGACACATAGGAAATAGTTAAGTTCAACTTGGTCTAGTATAGAGTTAGGTAAAGTGTGTTTCTTTACCGTTGTACATTTTGTAACTTACAATCCGACGGTCACGATATGTAGTGATCCGACGGTTCATTCTCTCCTCGGTATTACCGACACTTGATCCGTGGCTTGACACCCGATTGGTCCATGAGTTCTATTTAAAGCGCATGGAGGGTCATTGTTCGGGTAATCCGTGCATGAGAGAAGCTTATATAAATTTTCATTCTTTGATTAATAAATTGCCTGTAGTAGCCACGTTGGCACAGGCCGTGGACTGTTTCCCTCTTTGAGGGTTTTAACCACGTCAAAAATACTGGTGTATTGATCTGTGATCTGGTTGTGAGCGGTGTCCTTTTGGTGTTCTTTCTGAGGAACTTACCCTGTAAATTCCTACAATGCAGAGACCTCCAGTAGGGGGAAACTTTGAGCCAAGTGGGTTGAGGGATCGCATGCATCCATACCTCCAGGTAGGAGGTGGGGTGATGTGGGTTGATTGTCCCAAGGAGGAGGGGCAGGATCCTTGAGGTACCCAACCTCTTGGATGAGACCTTGCTACGGGAGCCCCGATGTGGAGTAGCAGGAACTGAATGATTGGGTAGAGACAGATGTGGATGGAGCGGCAGAGAGAGCAATAGTGTAGGGAATCCTAGGACAACGCATAGCTAGCAGGCTGCAGCAATGCGAGAGGCACAAGTGTTTTGCACAGTGGTAGGTGGCACAAAGAGGTGTGTAATGGTGTGAGATGCATGGAGATGTTGCAGTAGTGCAGATGTTAGAGAGGGAGCACTTGTCAGCAGCAGGTAAAGCTTCAGCATCAGAGTATGTTCCTAGCCCAACAGTGGTCAGTTGGGAGTGTTTTTGTTCCAAGTGTTGTTGAAGCAAGTGGACCGGGCAAATGTGTTGCATGCAGAACATTTAGAGTTGCAGGATAGGGGTTGCAGATAATCCATATCTTGTTGAGAGGGAGTGTTGAACATGCAACAAGATGATGGAGCTTAGTGGAAAGGAGTCGCCTTCACTAAGTGGGCCCGTAGGCTATTTTTGGCGCAAAGTCTATTTTTAGACATATGGATCATGGTCTATGAGTTGCAGTATGTTATTTGTGGATGATTGGTCATGTTGGGAAAAATAGATGGGCTTCTATTTTTGGTTCACAGCGGAGTGATCAGAGTCTATTTTTAGACTGCCAAGCAAAAAATAGAAATAGTCAAATATTATTAGTCCTTAGTAATATTCGGACTCTAAACATTATCTTATTCTTGAATTGAGGCTTCTGTGATCCATAATATTTATAAGTAGAACTTCGGTGTAAATCACATAAAGAGAGACATTTGTCGACGCGTTTCGAACCAACCAGTGTGGCTCATCGTTAGGACAAGTTGAAGAAACAGATCCAGCTTTGCATGCTAAATAGTCTGAGCAGAGCCTCCAACGGCTATCTTGATCAACGACTAATTTTGACTTAGGGATTGTAGTCAAAAAGTCAAAATGATAATTTAAAGGGAGTTAGTTAGATTAAGGACCTGACTTATATCCATATATATATATAAATATAAATATTAAATATATTAAATAAATATATAAATTAAATAATAGGAATAAAGGTATGAATATTAATTCGAATAGTGAAATGGACAAGCGTAATATTATTTTAAACAATATTGGAGAGAGGAATAAAGCTGTAATAATTAATAGTAATAATGATGAAGTCGATTCGCATAACTGTGATTTTATCAAAGTATATAATAATAATAGGCATCATGGTAATAAAGTATTGAATGGGATTGATAATCCTTATTGTAAGAATGATATTAAGGGTTTGTCAGTGGGTAAGTCGAGGTCCCTGCCTATGGACAATAAGGTGGTGAATTTGTCAAGTTTTTCCTTTCCACCGACGGTTTTTAATCTCTTAGGGAAAGGTCTTAATTTTTCCTTAGCTCCCAGGAAAATCCCAATTGAGGACATCATTTGCGATGTGGAATATGGCATTAAGAACCTTCCGGAGAAGATTAAAGACACGATTAGGCAGGATTGTGCCGTGACCCTGAGGAAGGCTAAGCCTCCCCGTAGCAATATCAGCAAGGCTGAATTTGAGGCTCTGAAGAGCTTGAACCAGAATCGTGAAGTCGTGGTCTTAAAAGCTGATAAAGGTGGGGCTGCTGTTATCATGGATAGAAATGATTACAGAAGTAAGATGCTTGACCATCTGTGTAACAGTGGTAGTTATAAGAAGCTTTCGAAGAATCCCCTCAAAAAGGTTTTCAGAGCGGTCGCTCTTGCGATCAAGTCATGCAATTCCACGATTCCTCTAGCTCAGAAACTTATTGAGGGTAACCCCATCACTCCCAGGATTTATGGTCTTCCTAAAATCCATAAGGATGGGGTCCCCCTGAGACCAATTGTCAATACCATCGGTGGTCCGACTTACCTCCTGGCCAAGTTCCTCGCTGCAAAGTTGAGACCCTTGGTTGGGAAGACTGAGTCCTTTGTCAAAGACTCAGCTTCGTTCATTGAGGATCTTAAGAAAAGTAATCTTGAGCCCGATGACATTTTGGTAAGTTTCGACGTGGTCTCTCTTTATACTTGCATTCCTATCAATGAGGCCATGAAGGTAATTAATAAGCTAACTGACCCTGATACGGCTAAGTTAGTTGAACTTTGCCTTACCTCTACCTTTTTCAGCTTCGAGGGAGAATTCTATGAGCAGACTTGCGGAGTTGCCATGGGCTCCCCTTTGTCCCCTGTCGTGGCTAATCTCTTCATGGAGGAGTTTGAGTCTAAGGCTTTGGCCTCCTCTCGCCTCTTACCAAAGCTTTGGAAAAGATTCGTTGATGACACTGGTGTGGTCTGGTCTCATGGACCTGAAGAGTTGGATCGTTTCTTCTGTCACCTCAATAGCCAATCCGCCGCCATTAAATTCACGATGGAGAAAGAAGATAATGGTTGTCTCCCGTTCTTGGATGTTCTCATCTCAAAGAAGGTGGATGGTTCCTTTTCTCATAAGGTGTATAGAAAGAAAACGCACACTGAGCAATACTTACATGCTTCGTCGCATCATTTTCCCGCTCAGAAGATAGGAGTTCTTAGCACCCTTGCCACCCGTGCTGTTAGAATTTCGGATGAGGAAAGCCTGGAGTCGGAGAAGGCTCACCTCCTAGAAGTCTTTGAGAAGAATGGTTACAAGAGGCACCTCGGTCAAAAAGCCTTCCTCAGGGCCAAGAAGGAGCCTTCAATCCGAAGGGTTCCTAGTGATCATATCATGGGTGTGAATCTTCCTTACATCCAAGGAACCACGGACATGATTGCGAGGATTCTGAGGAAGTATAATGTTCCCGCAACTTTCAGACCTCTCAATACTATCCGTGGCTCCCTCAGGTCTGTGAAAGACCCGATTGACCCCAAGGACTTGAAGGGCGTCTATGTCATTCCATGTTCCTGTGGCACCCCTTATATTGGTGAGACTGGTCGCTCTATCAATCAGAGGATTAGCGAGCATTCAGCGGATTTAAGACATGGTAGGACCAAGTCCTCGGCCCTGGCTGAGCATGCGGGGAAGACTATGCATCATGTATGTATAGAGGAGGCTCAAGTCATTGCCAAAGTTGCGCAGTTTCACCATCGTAAATTTAGAGAGGCCCTGGAGATTGAGAAAAGGCCAAACAATCTTAATAGGGATGATGGCTGGAAGATCAGCAGTTGCTGGGTCCCAGCCTTGTCTTCCTAGCCTCCTCTTTCCCCGTTTGTGTTTGGTCTTAGGGTTTCTATCTTCCCCTTCCTTTAATTTTCTTTTGGCAGATTTGTCTGATTTTTTGGAGTGTTTTTAATAAGTTAGGAATCAGTCTCGGCTTATTAGTATATTATCCTTAACCGGTTTATGATACCATTGGGCATTTATTATTATTTTTTCATAGATTTATTAATTATACATTGAGTTTCCCTTTATCAATGTCTATAAAGACCCCCTTTCTTAATCCTTATAAATAATAATAATACTTACCTTATGACATAGTTGACTTTAATATATTTTTTGAATAAATAAATATTGAATAAATATCGATTATTAATGGTAACTTGACCTTAGGTTTAAAGGATAAATTGTGATAGACCAATAAGGTTAGTTTCAACCTTGTAGGTAACAATTTATTTACCTAAGGTCTTAGTTACCTCTATTATTGAACTAACATTGATTATTTGACCATTTAGTTTAAAGGATAAAAATTTTGATTTACCAATATTATTGATACTATTATGAATTAACAATGGCAATTACCTAGGATAACAAGACTCTAGGAAGAATAATGGTTTAACAATTTGTTTGGGATTAAAAATCATTTAGTAGTTATAAAGTATTCGATAAACATATATTACTTTATATAACTTATTTTAATGACCATTATATTTAAATAATGAATATGATATATTTTAAAGAACTAAATAATGGAAATCTAACTTACCAATGGACCATTAAGTTATTACATAATTACCTAATGTAACTAAATTATAAAAATTAGTAGTGATTTATTACCACTCACGTATATTTAAATAATAATTGAATAATAATAAATCATTTAATATATATTATATAATGACCATTATAATTAAAATATGAGTATCATACTATAGATTCTCTTAATATTTGAAACAATATTAATAATATATCTATTTATCTTTAAACTAACATTTTAATAGTATATCTATTTATTATTAATATTAAATAATAATTATTTAATAATATAATTGAATAGTAATATATCATTATATAATGACCATTATAATTAAAATATTAATATTATACTAGAGATTTGAAATAATATTAATAATATATCTATTTTTAAATTAATTTATTATTGTTCAATTATTTAAATAATAAATAATAATAAATCATTTAACATATAATAACCATTTATACTATAGATTCTATTAATAGAAATAATATTAATAATATATCTATTTATTTTAAATTAACAAATGAATTCCTTTTTACCAATTTTAACTATTTCTAGAAAAATATTAATTAACTATTTTAGTGATTTGACCAGGTTCATTAGGTCAAATTAGCCGTTAGAATTTTAGCCGTTGGAGTCTCTGCACACTATATTTAATCTAGCTAAGCCAAATTGGTTCGTCAACTTGTCCTGACGATGAACCACACTCGTTGGTTCGAAACGCATCGACAAAAGATTGGTTATGTGATTTTGCCGAAGACTATCTTAACAATGTTATGGATCACAGAAGTCTAAATTCCTTAAAAGTTAGTTAGATTAAGGACCTGACTTATATATATATATATATTAAATATATTAAATAAATAAATAAAAGTTAGTTGAAAGGTATGATTTAAAAAATAAATTAAGGGGAATTAGTTATGATAAAGACCAAT